>CM059976.1:53159470-54594896 GCA_030490835.1 Annona cherimola
TCCTCGAAAACACGGAACACAACCCCACCCACCACATCATTCATTCCTACATTTGAGGTGGCATTGAAAGTCCCTCTACGAAATAAAGAACATGTCACTTTAGCAGTTTATTTCTTCCCTTCTTGTACTGCGAACCTACAAAAAATAAGCCTTTTTTTATTTTTCATTTGCTTCAATCCAACTTGGCCCCAGCACATTCATCCGACAGCAACCATCTTTTTTTTTTGTTTTTTTGTCCCCTCCCTCTTGCCAAGCAGAGCATCTCACACTTTCATGCTTGACTTGGGTCCCCCACCATGGACATACACGAAGCTATATCTAAGCTTCTCAGTAAACTCGACACTATAAAACCTCTGAATTATTTTTCATTGATGAGTACTTTTAAGTGTTGGACTCCAAACTAAATTAACCCAGAGCTTTTTTAAAAAAAAAAAAAAAAAAAAAAAGAATCTACAGCTTTTTAGCCAAAGAATTTTAAGGTACAATGCAAACGACTTGCAAACCACAAAGGGTAGAGTAAATGATTTTTTTTTTTAGACCTCCGTGGACGGATTAACATTTAAATTTCCAAACTACTATGGGTGGATCAAAATATAACCTGGCGTGAACTCATAAGCATAGGCACATAGGAATACAAGGTCTACATGGAAAAATCATTCTATAAAGGAGGGAAAGAACCATGAGAGGAGATAAGCAAATATAATAAATTACAAAGGAATTATAGCCAATATAGAATAACATATATTCTACCCTTGAACCCGAATACACTTAGTATTGTATTTTTGAAATTACACTTGGTTTCTTTATGCTTTATTACCCCTGACACTTCTTTTCTCTCCAATTATTCTCTTTGGATTTTTATCTTCAGCGGACCACCACTTCATTTGCTAATCTTGCCTATAGTTAATATATGCACATGCTATTGCGTTGAAGAGAGAAACATGCTACATTAAAGAAAGGAAAAAAATTTAAAAATAAATGCAAAGGCAGCTACACTGAATTACATTCAATGGGTACCAACAATCATGTGGTAAGTCTCCATGTCTGGTTATCAAAGTAATTCTTGTATTCTTCTCGATCAAGAACACTCCTTGACAGTAGGTTCATTTGTAAATTAGGAACATATACCATATCTTTTTGAATTAATTTGCAACCAATATTTATTTTGATACAAATATCACCACCACCCATGATTTTTGAATTGCTAGGCGCATCTTAACCATGTCAAAATCCCCTACTTTACTTTTGTAGAAGAAATCTTTTGTTGAAGTAGCATGATTAGATCCTTGCTGTTAATCGATTCAAAACTTGAGTTTGTCACTCTCATACATTCCTAATTATTATAATAGGAAATGAGTGCAATTTCATTGCTCTCCACTATTGCAGTAGATTTTGTTATCATCTTTGCTCTAGATGCTACTCTCTCCTTGATCTTTTATTTTATTTTGACAATTCTTTTTTATGTGACCTTCTAGCCACAGTTGTAACATTTGATTCTACCTCTAGACTTAGATTTGTACTTTGACTTATCATGTCCTTTCGACTTTTCGTGATTTTATGAATGCCCATACTTGATTCTACCTCTATCTTTAGTGACAAGAACTTCTCTTATACATCTGATTTTCTTATCATTTTAATACTGAGTAAAAGATCATATTTTAGCTATTTAACTCGATTGTTTATCTCCTATGTTGTGGTAAAGATTTCGTGCAGAGGAGGCAGTGAACTTAATATCAATGCGGTTTTATTTTCTTCCTCAAACTTTACTCTAGTAGCTACCAGCTGTGCAATCAACTTATTAAATTCATTTAAGTGCAATAAGAAAATTGTACATTCACTCATCTGAAGTTCATACAGTTGTCTTTTTAGATATAATTTGTTTGTCAATGTTTTTGACATGTACAAACTTTCTTATTGGAACCAGATTTCACTGACACTTTTCATATAAATCATATTATTGAGTACTTCATTTGATAAGTGCAATTTAATTGCAATTGCAACCTTGTCATCCATAAAATCCCAGTCTTCATCTTTTATGGTCTCTTGCTTATTGTCCTTACCATCTAATGTCTTGTTGGATAAGAAAATCTTTCATCCATTTGCCAAAATAAAACTTGCATCACCATTAAATTTATCAATTTCATTTTTTACTCTTGCAATTCTTTTAGAATTTTCTAATGAATATTAATTTTACTATTCTAAACAATCCATTTTTACCAATGGCACTATTCTCGTAAATAGTAACTTGTAAACAATACTTTTTACTAGCTCTAATACCACTCGTTAGACTCCAAATCAAATTAACCCACAAGTTCTTAGTCAAAGAATTTGTAAGCACAATACGAATGACTTCCAAACCACAAAGGACGAATCAAATAATTTTGCATTCCACGATGAACAAGTTAACAAGTAAATATTTCTAGACTACTACCGGCGAATTAGAGTATAACAAAGAAAGACCTTATAAGTATAGGCACATAGTAACAACAAATTTATATGGAAAAATCTTTCTATACAAAAGGAAACAAACTAGGAGAGGATATGAGAAAATAAAATACATTATAAGGGAATAAAATAATGTATATTCTACTTTTCAACCCAAATACACTTTGTTTTTTCTGGCACTATTACCTCTCACGCTCTTTGCTCTTCCATAATTCCCTATGGATTTTTCTCTTCACCGGACTGCCATCTCACTTGGGAGGTGATGTTATACACTCAGGTGCACTTAGCTTCAGTGCACCCGGGTATATTTAACCTTTTTTTAAAAAAAATTATTTTATAATATTGTTAATCTAAATGTATTTAACATGTGTATCAATTTTTACCATTTTTGAAGGGTTTTAAAATTTTTAAAATCAGTAACATTTTTAGTGATTTTAAATTACTAAAATGTCACTGATTTTTTAAAAATCTAAAAAAATATTATCCAAAAATGATAAAAATTGACATACATGTTAAATCCACTTACGTTAACATTCGTATAAATTTTTTTTAAGAAAAAATAGGTATTTACACTTGGATACACCAAAGCTAAGTGCAATCAGATGCATGAAATCATGCTCCATCTCACTTGTCAATCTTACTTATTTATATGCAATACATGTCCGTAGCAAACAATGCTCCCAACGAATGGATGCTATTGCATTGAAGAAAGAAGCATGCTGCATTTTCAGTTGTCTATAAGCATATTTCAGTTGGCACACATTTTGGCCTTTGTGCCGGTTGGCTAGGGCTTGACCTGGGATGGGGAGCATTTTCTCTGCGGCTGAACTGGAGTGATGGTTTTCCACTAATATTTGGGATTGATTTATAGAAAATATATAATAAAAACAGAGACATTGTAACTTGTAAGGCAAATTTCAGATGGAACATTAAAAAGAAAAATCTTGGATTGAGATTTCATATCAACGGAACCTGTTTATGCTAAAAGAACGGCCTAAAATTAGTGTGATTGAGAAGAGATAAAACTTTTGAATGAAAAATTTTTGGCATAAAAATTATTAAATTAGTAGAAAATGATGTAGTATGATATGTGTAATGATGAAGAGTAAAGATAATAAAATTAAAATAGACAAGTCAGTTGTATAGATAAGTCAGTTGTATAGATAATTGTGTATAAATGATTGAAAAGTAAGATTGTTTGTATATAAAGATGTGACGAAATAATTAAAAATAGAATACTTGTAAAGAGTGAAAAATTTTAAATTGAAAAATTTTAAGTGAAAAGTTTTATTTATTACCAAATACTTGTAAATTGATCCAGCCATTTTGTTAGTTTTAATTGGATTAGCATGCAATAAAGGTTCGTTTGGAAATTGGATTGGATAGTTGGCATTTTGCCTTTGCTGACTCTGCTTACTGCCTCAATACAATTTATGCCGGCCTCGCCGAGAAATTCCATAAAACTATGTGATGACATTTGTCAGAAATGAGAGTTCCTCGTGCCTCGAATATTTTCGTCCAAAATATCCAAATAAGGGTCGGTTTGAATTCCTCAGGCCTTGAATAATTCATGCAAAACATCCAAACACGGGGTGTCTGAATTGTGTTCAGTTCAGACCAGGTTCAAAAATATATTCTGAAAATATTTTTTTCTTTTCTTACAAAGTTATTAATTTAAGCATATTTAATTATAAAGAAACTTAAGTTTTTACCATTTTTGAAAATATGTATATATTTTTATATTTTAAATACCTGGATATTTCAATCGTTTTAGAAATATTGAAAATGGTTAAAATACCTTATATTTAAAAATCAAAATATGTATCTCCAAAAAGATAAATTTTGATTTACTGATTAAATACAACAAGATTAACAACTTTGCCTAAAATATATTTTTAGACCGATAGCAAATGGCTATCTATTTCCAGCACATGATCATTTGCGCCGACACAAAAAGGCCATTTGCGGCCAGCCAAAAATATAAATTGTTACTTTAAAAAATATATTTTTTATTTTTTCGAATTTATTAATTTAGGTATTTTAATATATAAATTAAGTTTTACATTTTTTTAGAAATGTATATATATTTTTGGATTTTAAATATAGGGGTTTTTCTCATTGTAACAATTTAAAATTGACTAAAATACTCCTATATTTAAAATTTTAAAGTATATTTATACATATTTTTAAAAAAATAAAACTTAGTTTATATATTAAATATATCGAAATTAAAAATTTTATAAAAATTCAAAAAATTGAAATAATATGTTTTCTATCTGTTTGAAATTATCGGTCTCAATTATATTTTTTTTTCATTTATTTTATACTATGGTCCCCATGGTACTATGTATCTTTTGGGTTTTACAAATTTTTTTGAATTTTTATTTAGATCCAATCCATGCATCATATTTTTTCCGTCAACATTTTATGAAATGAAAAATTATTCTATTAATGTGTTTATATGTATATTTATTTCATTTATTTTATACTATGCTCCCCATAGTGCTATGTACCTTTTGTTTTTTGCAAATTTCTTGAATTTTTATTAGATCCAGTCCATGCATCATATTCTTTTCTGTTAACGTTTTACGATATGAAAAATTATTTTATTCCGATTTGTAATGCAAATGCATGAGATTCCTTAAATTTATATTTATTACACATCAAAATTTCCAATGAAGCTGATTTTTATTACTTAGGACATATTTGGTGAGGCCAAAAACCTTTTTAACCAAAATATTTCAATCTAAAACTTTTCCGATTCTAAAACTATTATATCTCTTATTTATTTTTTCACATATTCCTATGCAAATATCTTATTTTTTAATAATTTTTATAGAATTAGTAACTAATATATCTATTTTGACTTTATTGTCTTTATTTATTATCATTACCTTTATTATATCATATTATTTTTTCTAATTTGAAAAACTTTTATATTAAAAACTCTTTGTAAGAAGTTTTATCACTCACGGAACAAGCCCTTAGGTGAAATAATTAAGGGTTTGTCTACCCATCCATTGCATGAAACAAACCAGTGTGATACAAAGAAAAGCAGTATATGCCATAATTTTATGCATTAAAATAAAATTCTATTGCATATAATATTAAAAGCAGTAATTACTTGTTGCATATAGATATTTTAGGCTAGTATTTTCTATATACGAAAAGTATATGCAGCAAATTAGGGGCAGTTCTGGTTGCTGATTGCTGCCCCAATTCATATACCGCAGTGTATAAGCAGCCATGTGCCAACTAATCATTTGCTGCCTATATACATTAGCAAATTCGCCAATCTTATGCAACAAACAAGCTTATTACACAAACAAATTTTCTCATGGCGGGTGCTTCTTAAAGAGCTCAACGTGTCTGATGGAAGCACTCAACTGTCTTATCTCAAGCACTCAACTGCCTTATCCAGTAAAGTCTAAATAAATGTTTATGTTTAAGGGGTGATGGGGGTGTGGCCGGCTACAGTTGGCCGCCATCTACGTCCCACCATTTTATATATTTTTATTATTTTATTTATTTTTTGTAAACATGTTCATTTAAGTGTATCTAATTTATAATTTAAATTTTACAAATTGTCGATATGTTTAAATATTTTTTTATTTTTAAATATGAGTATTATTTCAAAGCATCATGATGAGTGCATGATGGTGCAAAACCACATTTTTTAAATATTCTTTTGAAAATTTTTAAATAAAACCATTAATCCAAATGTGTTTAATCTATAAACTAAATTTTACTATTTGGATATATATATATATATATTAAAAACAGAAGTATTTTAATCATTTTTATATATATATATATAGTCTCCAAAAATGTTAAAACTTAATGCATAAGTTAAATACATCTAAATTAACAATTTTAAAAAATATTTAAAAATGAGGTTTTGCAAACTGATGCATTGAAATTTCAATACATCATGATACATTAAAATCTTATTCTTTAAATATGAGGTAAAATTACCATAATGCCCTTGTGTTTAAAAATAAAAAATCTAGATATATCGAAAAATAATAAAACTTGAATTATATATTATAAATTCACTTAAATGAACATATTTATAAAAACGAATAAAATTAATAAAATTGGTGCCCCCACTAAGGAGATTACACCTCTTCATGTTTGTGGAGCAAACATACATTAGACAGGAATTTGCCGTTTATGAATGTTTAGCAAAACAAGTCCTAAAAATTTTTAAGTAATAATGCATGAATGGTATGAAAAGAAATTGAAAATATGCCAAACTCAAGTAATACACCGCGCAATGGAGAATACAGAAGGGTTTTCCTTTAATAATTATCCAATATTGCTACGGAAAATGTTCTCTCCATTTTTTAAATGTAAAATTTTTAAAATAAGAAAAAATGTTGTAATATAATAGGAATAATGATGAGAAGTAAAAATAATAAAGTTAAAATAGATAATTTAGTTATATAAATAATTGTATAGAAATGATTACGTAGTAGAATAATTGTATAATAAGATGCGAAGAAGTAATTTACGGATTTGCTTCTATGAAACCATTTTTCTAGTAACACTTCTATTTATAAAATCTTAATAATTGAAAGAAAATTCATTCATTCATCATATTTAGTATCATTTATAGTATCACGAAAATTCTCTCATTTACTTTGTATCATTGTATATAGGTTTAATCTATAAATGTATAAAATCGACATAATAAAATAGTTTAAAGCTAAAATATCAATTTTAAAGTAGTATTTTCAACATCTAATCTGTCTAAAAAATCATTTTCATGTAGATAAATAATTTCATAAAATATTATTACATTTAAATACAAGTGTAAACACATCTAAGTGTTTTTTATAATTTATATATGTATATATTTTTTAGCAAATGTGGCCCATGCATATACTTGAATTTGGATGAAACCGGTATCTTAGATAAACAAACGATGTTAAATACAATAAATTAATTAAATTTTCACTCAATAATTAAAATCTTAAAATTGGAAAGGGTTATGTAGTTTTATTTTTATGTAACTTAGTCTCGCATAAGTACAGCCTAGTAATTAAAAATGGGATAGCTGCAAAGATAGAAAAGTTTTTTTTTATATTGGAAAAAAGGAAAAATTTTAGAGTTAAAAGTTTTAATTTACAAAGTTTTATAATTAAACAAACGTTCCCTTAAGAAAATTTTAATCATTTCTTTTATTATTGAATTATATAAAATAAAAAATAATATTAAAAGATTATTAGATATTGAAAAATAAAAATTTGTGGGAATGAGAATTTCGCTACCATCTTATTCTATTTTTTTTTTAATACCATCTCTTTCCAAATTTTTTGAGAATTTCGTTAACATCTCATTCCAAGCAATGTTGTCAGAACCGAACCGGTGATTGAACCGGTAAAGGTACTGGTCTGGTTCGAACCGATCCGACCGGTTAATCAAACCGGTTCGAACCGGTGACATCAGCATGACATATTTATGATGTCATAATTATTAAAATTTTTAAATTTTAAATAAATATATTGAAAAAATTATATTTTTATAAATCTTAAATATATATGTTAAATTTAAGGATCACAATATAAGTACAAAACATGCAGGAAAAAATTAATAGCAAGTTTTAAAAAAATTTTGAGCATGAATTTTTAAAAAATTAACTACATTAACTGAGAGTGCATAAACCATATAGTTAATTGAAATAGTGGCTGCATATTTAATTATTTACGCAAGATGCGGTATCATTTAATTTAGTATAATATTTTGTTAGCTATATTATAATTTTTTTTGCTATACAATTAATTATAAGAGTAATATTAATTACATGAGTTGCACGCACAAAATTAGGCAAAAAAATCATGTATTAATTACATGAGTTGCACACACAAAATTAAATACGCACAAAATTAGGCAAAAAAATTATGTATTAATGATTTAATGTATCACTTCTCTCCTTGTGTTGTTCCAACAGGGGTCGTGGAATATGACATCATTCGACACAGCTCCTCTTCAATGCCAGTGGTGTGAGGCAGTGAGCTCGGTTCAGTTCCTGAACCAAGTCTTATTGCTGCAGATGAAGTCAGGCTAACAGCTAGCTGATCTGATGCCATCTATGAATCGTGGTGGGGAAGCCGCTTTTGGGACCGTACGAACTGGAAGGAATGATGCTTGCATAGGTGGGGGGCTGCCTCTACTTCTACATGTGGTGCTACCTTCGCTGGCGACGCTTCTTATTTATGGTGAGGGTGCCTCTACCCCGAACTGAAAGGAGCTGACCGGGCAAGAAAGGAAATGCTCCCATTTAGTCACCCACCTTCTATCGTGTCTGATTTCGATCATTCTTCACCGAAAACCTCTATGGCAGAAAGCAGAAGCGCCGGGAAAGACAGCTGGCGTACCTAAATATAAATTGCTAAATAAATAAATGGTATGAGAGTATTGAGTACCCTGTTTGCAGCTTATCGGAGATACGGCGACGGTGGGCGGTGGGCGTTACCAGAGACGGCAAGCAGCGAGATAGTAAGACGGCGAACAGCCTGCCGGCGAACGGCAGCTCGAGGCGAGCTCGGTGGACGGCGGGCGCACAGTGCGACGGACGACGCAGGGGCGTGTTGGGCGTGCAGCGGCGACACGTGCCGATGCTGAGGAAGAAATGCGGGTGTGCGGGCGGCGTTAGGCGGGCAGGCAGTACCGGAGGATTACGCGGCTGACGGTGCAGAGGCGGACGGTGCGGTGGTGGCCCGCTGGTGCTGAAGACGAAGCAGATGCATGAAGGCCGGTGCGGCAGAGGGTGCGGGGGCGTGCTACGGCGGTGCGTGCCGATGCTGAGGACGAAGCCTGGGCAGACGGCGAGGCGGAATTGGGAGCGGGCGGCGGATTAGGGACTTAGGGTTTGAGCAGGGAGGTGAGGAAGACGAGCAGGGGCGATTCGGTTTCGAGCTTTCGACGGGTTTTTTTCATTCGTTTTTTAAGCCCGTCCGACCGGTCGAACCAGGTTGAACCGGATATTCCGGTTCGACCGCCGGTTCGCCGGTTCAAACGGTTTTTCACCTTCAAACCGAACCGCATCGAACCGAACCGGAACCAGGACCGGTTCCCGGTCGGACCGGCCGGTCCGGTCCGGTTCTGACAACACTGATTCCAAGTTGATGATGCGAAGACGAAATCGGTACGCAGCCGGCCCGCCCCGCCCGTCAGTAGTTTCAAGACGGGCCATTGGGCCAACTCCCCCCTTTCTTTGGCGCGCAGATCAGTAAAGCTATCTCAGCCAAGCGCCATTTCGGAGGCGAAGCGGGCAGCTGCTCTCTCTTCCCTTTGCGCTTCGCCGCCGGCCGCCATCGGCGCATGTTAGCTTCCTTCCTTCTCTTCCATTCGAAATTCGAAAGCCCGAAGCCCCGCTTCGGACGATCTTAGCTGCATTGCTCCGGCCGCAATTCAAATCTGGGTGGGAGATCGGCTGGAATTTTCTGTAGAGGAGGTCGGATTCTATGGCGTTTTCTCGCCCCTGAGATGGATAAGTTCGGAATCCAGATCGAGCGAAGCCTTTAATTCGACGACGGATCGATCAAATCGCCAGGGATTTGCCGGTGGAATGGAGTTCACGGATTCTTACAAGCAGACGGGGCCTTGCTGTTTCTCTCCCAACTCTCGTTTCCTCGCTGTCGCCGTCGATTACCGCCTCGTGATTCGGGACGTCGCCTCGCTCAAGGTGTGCCCATCAGCTTTTTCGTTCTTCAGTTGTTTGATATGGAATGCTGTAGAAAATGAAACTGGAATGCATAGAGACTAGAACTGCAAGAGTGTGAGCAAATGCTGCAAGTATCCTAAATTACCTCGTATGGTCTTTTGATTGGTTTCTCTCTCTCTCTCTCTCTCTCTCTCTCTCTACCCCCACCAACTTATTTAATGTAGTCTTGGTTCTATTATTCTTGGCAGATGAACATGCCCTATTTTGCTTTACATGTCACTCGGGAATCTGGATACAATGGTTTTTTATTTGAATGGTCAATATGTGCCAAATGCAATTTCATTTATGGCAACAGCATCTGAATTTCAAGTTCAGCTCTTTTAGTATTGTGAACCATTTTTTTTCTTATATGCAATGCTAAAGCAATTGTAGCTAATTCTATATGTTTTGTACTTGTTTTGTACTTTGGGTTGCTGACACCTCTGGTTACCTCTCCATCTCTCATTGAGTCTAAATAGTACTTTTTTGTGTTCTAAAATGCAGGTCATACACTTATTTTCATGCCTAGATAAGATTAGCTATATAGAATGGGCTCTCGATTCGGAGTACATACTTTGTGGTCTTCATAAGAGACCCATGATACAGGCATGGTCATTGACCCAACCCGAATGGACATGCAAAATTGATGAAGGGCCTGCTGGCATTGCTTATGCAAGGTGGAGCCCTGATAGTCGTCATATACTAACTACACAAGATTTTCAGTTGCGGTTGACAGTATGGTCACTTGTGAATACTGCTTGCGTGCATGTTCAATGGCCCAAACATGCCTCCAAAGGTGTTTCTTTCACACAAGATGGCAAATTTTCTGCTGTTTGCACAAGGCGTGATTGCAAGGACTACATAAATCTGTTGTCCTGCCATACATGGGAAATCATGGGTGTGTTTGCTGTTGACACAATTGATTTAGCTGATATTGAATGGTCTCCAGATGCTAGTGCTATCGTGATATGGGATTCATCTCTTGAATATAAGGTATTTGGTTCAATTTTCTGTTTTCTTAGAAATAGAAGTTATTTTAAGTTTCTCTTGCATACTTGCTGTGGGCGAATTTTGTTTTCTTGCTTTCTTTAACCAAAATTTAGATCATATGAGTAAAATTATCCATCTGATGGTGGTCGTAAGAAATCTTTTGTAAATGGAAACCAAATTAACAGTGTGGATCTAACTTGATAATGACAAAGTTTATTTTGACTAGTACATGTCACATTATTCAATCATATAAGGCAGAGAATGGCTGTCAGCTTAGGTGGGGGTTTCATTCACAACCATCTCCTTCAATTTGCTGAACTTTTGACATGGTTTAAGACTGGCATAACCTTGTATGCACCATTGATTCACTTAAATTTCATGTTTAAATTGGCCTAGCATATGATATGAACCATATGCCCTAAAGTAAAATTTCTAATCATGCTAGAATCAAATTGGTTTCCGTTATCTCCCCTTTTACATGTGTGGTGTGCAGTTTGCCAATTTCCTTTTTTTGGCTTTGTTGAATATAATCACAAAATATAGAAAAGTGCTTGAATAAAAGAGATTCTTAGATTTTTAGAACGGTGCACTCCCATACACTGCCGCCTGCTTGCATTTTACAAAGATCTCTGCTCTTTATCTGAATATGAAGAGATTGTGGAAAATAACATCTCAGTTGATTCAGGTTCTGGTTTATTCTCCAGATGGGAGATGCCTATTTAAATATCAAGCCTATGAGAGTGGATTGGGAGTGAAGACGGTTGCTTGGTCTCCATGTGGCCAGTTTCTAGCAGTGGGTAGTTATGATCAGATGATACGGGTATTGAATCATCTTACATGGAAAAATTTTGCAGAATTCACACATATATCTACAGTTCGCAGTCCTTGCAGTGCTGCTGTTTTTAAGGTAAACTCCCTTTTGTATTTTCTTTTCTTATTTCCATCCTCACTTGGTTCCATATATTAAATGATACGGTCCTACTCATTGGATCTTCCATAGGAGGTTGATGAGCCGTGGCAGATAGATATGTCAGAGCTATGCCTTAGTGATGAATTTCCTCATAAGATACAAGGAACCTCTCCTGGTGAGAATTATTGATCATCACGTTCATTATTGGTTTTAGCCAGTTATTCAACATATGCAACTGTGTTTATGAAAATCAGATAGATTGCCAGCATACTGGCCATTTAGAAATTGCTGTCTAATTTGCATAAAGCATACAAAAGGTTTATTAGCTGCTTGATCTTAATCATATTTTGCATGTCTCAGTTGCCTCAAAGCTGATGGAATGCCATTTTTTATTTCAACTGTGTAAAAATTAAAATCCAAATTGGCTACATGGACTACATGCAGGCTAATCTATGTGTTTCAATCCTGTTTTGATATCAAGAACTTTGATGTGCATGTCCTATGCATTTCTAAATATCAACTAAGGCATTATTTAGGCATGGAACTTTTCCTATTCAATTTTTTGTTGAGATTTCTTTTACAGTTTTACTCTAGATATTTTAATTCTATGAAATTAGCTTGTGTCTTTTTGTTCATTACATTTATGCTTTCAGATAATCTTTTACTTTCCAAATGAGTCCATAATTAAGAAGCCATTGAACTGATTCTTCCATAGATTCTTGATCTCATTTTTAATAAAGACTTTAGTCTTTGCATAAAATGCATTCAATTCAATGTCGGCTAAAGTTTTACCCTTTCCTTCTCTTAATATTGCCAGCCTGAAAATATATCCTTTTCATCCACCGCTCATACTTTGCTGGTGGCCTTGCAGCTGACTTCTACAATAATTCTTTGTCAATGGCCACGCATGCATGGCTAGGGTCTTGGGGGTGGGGTAATGATTATGGCAGTGATGCAATTACTGATTATTTTAGGCCATTTTGGTAAAGGCCCTTAATTCTTTTTAATGCATGTGCAATTTGTGTTGGTCTTTCAGTCAATCTGCATCTGTTTATTTGCTTAGTATTACCTGAACTTCTTCAACTTTTTTAGCCCTTGAAAGTTGAAACTTAGAGGTTTCTTGACATTTTCTCTTTCTCTTGTTACTGTTGATCAGAAAATGCTCCGGAAGGACATGATAGGGTACGGTACAAAGTAATGGACTTCCCTATTAGTTTACCTTACCAGAAGCCTCCTTCAGACAAGCCCAATCCCAAACAAGGCATCGGTGAGTCTCTAAAGCCAAAGCTAAAAGTTATACCTTACTAAGGGTTAGCTTTTGCAGGATAGCATCATTGTAGGTACAACACATTTGTTTGAAGAGACAAATAACTCATTCATAAGAAATTTTAAAATAAAAGAAGCTCAAATAATTCAAGACCCATTCCTGAATGTCAATACCTGCCTTTAGGCTTCCAACATAACACTGCCATAAAAACATTTTTCTTTAACTTCAGTAGCAATGCATTTCTTTCTCTTGGCCATATCTTCAGGCCCAGCTCTCACCTATTCCTAATTTGGCCTGAATCTGATTAGAATTGGATTTGATCAATTGTCTCGTTGGCTTTTATAAGACTAAGATCCACCTTCTGGGATAATTAGGTTCTATTTTTCTCCCTTTTATGATGCTTGCATTTGCAAAAGAAATCCTACTTCAGTTGGTCAAACTAAATTTTTTTGCTCTCAACCTTGTTATATTGGAGACAGACTAAAATTATGGACCAAATATACATTGATTTTCAGGTTTGCTATCATGGAGCAATGACAGCCAGTATGTTTTCACGCGCAATGACAGCATGCCTACTGTTCTTTGGATATGGGATATCCCCCACCTTGAGCTTACTGCTATCTTGATTCAGAAAGACCCAATCCGTGCTGCAGCCTGGGATCCAACATGCCCACGAGTTGTATTGTGCACTGGAAGCTCTCACCTGTACATGTGGAGCCCCTCAGGTGCCTGCTGTGTGAGCGTTCCATTGCCATATTTTGCTGTTTCTGATCTGAAATGGAGTTCAGATGGCAGCTCTCTTCTCCTCAAAGACCGAGAATCTTTTTGCTGCGCAGCAGTGCCTGTGATGCCAGACTCCAGCGAGTGTAGTTCGGATGGATTTTAGGCTTGTCTTCGCACTTGGTTGCACCTAGTTCTTGTAATCGTAATGTTTTAGTTGTTGGGGCATTACTTGCTACTGTTGCTGCCCCTCATGTATCTTCTAGCAAGGTTTGATAAGTTATTGGCTTCAGATCTTATGGAATTGAATATTTTATTGTTTATGCCAATGTTTAGATCTTTAAAAGTAAGATATCTATTGTTATGCTGCTTGTTTAAGAAAATAGTTATTTGAAAAAAAAAATTATTACAGGCATGTTTGCTTATAATCAAAACTTTTTCAACTAAAATTTTTCACTTTTCATAAGTATTCTATTTTTTAAATTATTTTTTCACATCTTCATATATGACTACCCTATTCTTTAATTATTTCTAATATAATTATCTATATAATAACCTATTTATTTTAACTTTATTTTTTTTATTTTTTTTATCATTACTCATATTATATCACATAATTTTTTACCTATTCAAAAACTTCTATATGAAAATGAAAGTTTTATTACTTACAAACACGTTCGTATACAAGGAAATGATGCTCCTTTTTAGATTTCGGCATTGGGACGTTGGACCCCGGTTGTATGCTCCTAAGTGCATGCATCTGTTTTTTATTTTTTTTTTAAATTTTTTTTATACAAATGTTAAACTAAGTATATTTAACGTGTGTATTAATTTTTACCATTTTTGAAAAAAATTTCAGATTTTTAAAAATTAGTAGCATTTTAGAATTTTAAATTAATGCCACTGATTTTTAAAAATCTGAAAAAATATTTTAAAATCTCAAAAAATGGTAAAAATTAATAATCATGTTAAACACTTACATTAACAATTTTATGAAATTTTTTTTAAAAAATTTAAAAATAGGCATATGCACCTAGGAGCATTGAGCATCAATGCTCCTAAGCATAAAATTGAACTACACGGATGTCACAACACACCCACATTATGAAATCATTGGGCTGTTTCTAGGTTCACGTTGATAAACAAGTTGGTATAATGGTAGATCAACAGAGTCGCATTTGCACCTACATGGTTTGAATGAAATTACAAATGTGTATCATAACAAACGTGTCACTTTTATTAGGGGCATGTTATTAGGCATTAAATATTTTAATTAAAAAACTAAAATATTCCTATGAAAATTTTGGATAATTTGCATATATACCCATATAATTTTACCGAAATTGCAGATATACTTATGTAGTTTCACGAATTGCATATGACCCCTACATAGTTTCACCACCCCATGTTAACAGTTACCGTCAAGTGGAAGGCGGTGATATGCTAGTGAATTATTCGATTTCCAAAAACACCCTTCAAGTTCATTTCTTCTGTAGAGATCGAAAGTCCTTGCTTATCACTATTAGCCTCATCGACTCTGTTCCATAACACAACCAAAAAACAAATTCTAGCCAAAAGCATTGGCAGAGAGACCATATATTTTCATTGCAGAAAAGCGCAGCAATGAGATTACTTGACCGCAGTGAGAAAATAATGTAGCAAGCTGTTTTCAGCCACTTGATTTGGCCAGACCGAGTTTCAATTTCAGTTTCGTCACTCTACCAATCAAAGGTACTTCAAAATTTAACTTAGGTAACTTCTATTCTCCTTTTCACTTACAAGCTGATCAATCTCCGCAACATATAGAGTCCTCCGAATGCTATCCTCCCCTTCAGTTCTCAGACCCCTCCCATTTAACTGCCTCCTCCACTGATTGTAATTGGTCTTCCTCTGATGAAATCCTAGAAAAGCAGATAAGAATATGGAAGTGAGATGCTAAGCTCAAAACAAATGCATGTTACAAAATTCAAAACCAGAAAACGAGAAAAAAGAAAGAGAAGGAGAAAAATTTTACCATTCTCTACATAAACATAAATAAAATAAAACAAATATCAAAAAAAATTTAGGGACAGGATTTGTACCCACTGTTTTGCTAGAAATTTACACCAAATCATCATCAAAAAACTGAAACGGGTGTGCATATCGGATGCTGATCAGGTGCACCCGGATGCTCCCGGGTGCATACACTTTTTTTTATTTTTTTTCAAATTTTTTTACACAAATGTTAATCTAATCGTATTTAACATGTATATCAATTTTTATCATTTTTGGATATTTTTAAATATTTATTTCGGATTTTTTAAATTACTAAAAATGTCACCAATATTTTAAAATAAAAAAAATTTAAAAGTCTCCAAAAATAGTAAAAATTGACACATATATTAAATACACCTAAATTAATAGCTTTATACAAAAAATTTCAAAAAAAAATTTAAAAAAATAAGTGTAGTAGACTCGGGTGCATTGAGGCTAACGCACCTAGGTGCATACGATTGTAACCCGTGCCTATCACCCAACTGGATGGCTGGATGCAAATATCAACTATGACACTGATCCCTATCAGAGACATTTGTCATATACATTCCACCAAAAAACATCGTCGGGATTGAAAAAGTACCACATCTCCTCTCAAAACCTATCAGGAGCACGACCAGATGAAATGGAAGAGGGAGAAAGCTGATTTTTTAATACCCTCGTAGCATTGGATGATCCGTCACTGTTGAAATCCTTAGACTCTGCCCGATTCTTGGCCTGGTACAAAGCGGGGAAAAATTCCTTTGCTGACGATATCAATTTCTACAACGAATGGACGAGCTTCCTGACACCGCATTGAAATTTAGCTTTCGAATCGTCGGCAGCTGGAGTGGAAGGATGATGGATGAACTGATCGTTGGATGCAATCGTGTTCTCTGCAAAGCCATTGGCAACGGAAATTCCTGCCACTTCCTTGACAAATTCTGTCTCCGTGCAGAGATTCCGTGATAGAGCTTCATTTCTTCTGTTTTCGAGGACAAAGGAAAATCAAATAATCCACTAACGTCCCACGTGCTTCCATTTGACCGCAGCTGCCGATGCGGGGGTTAAATGCAATTTAGTACAATTACGTGGAGTAATATATAATTTGTGAAATTACGTGAAAATTGTTTATATTTTATAGGTAATTTTATTGTAATATTAAAAATTAAATAATAGCTATCAAAAAAAGTTATTTATCATAGGAAATTATAAAATTTAATTGATGCAAAATTAATCTACTCAATGTAAACCCCTCAGTTTAACTTATGAATTTTAATTTACTATTAGCATGTTAATTAAAGTGCAAGTTAGAGATTATGTAATTTTAATTAAAATTATGGAGTTTTTTGCACTTTAAACTCTCTAATTTTGCCAATTTGCACTTTAAACCTTGAATTTTGACTGTTTGCATTTTAAATTTAAATTCCGGAAACTTTGGTTGTTTGCGATGTCGCCGTTAAAGAACATGTGAGCTGTGACAAATCAAATGCAGGTTTTTTTTTTTAAAATAACTCAAATACGCTTCCCAACACCATTATAAATTTTGTGCAGAAGGTATTTTAAAGCTACTAACCCTAATGTGAAGAAGAGCCAGAGGAGAAGAAATCTTCATCAAGCTGCCGTCGACCATATATCTGATTCTAATAGTTTTTCTTAATGGAACTAACGTTTTTTGAATATAAGTTTTTGTTTTTGAGAATTTTTTACCCGTTAATATTTATGTGCTGAGTCTTGTTTTTATGACCCCGTAATGTTATTTTATCGTTAAAAAAATTTGGTTCGACTTGAGATCTGCAATGTTGATATTTATTTTATGAAGAATATATTTTTTTTAGGTTTAAAATACAAAATCAGTTCAATGCTCTCTATTTTATTTTTGCACAAAATCTGTTAATGCTCTATATTTTTTTTTCGTTTGGAAGATTATTGCCTAAAATCTTTTATGTTTGCGCCACTTTCATGTCTGCGATTTGGAACTAATATTTAATTCAATGTCTTTATTTGGAAATAATAATATTCTCTCCCATTTCGTCGTTGATTTAGAGTTTTTATTTCGTTTTTTTAGTATCTAAGGCTATTTGTGACATTTCACATAATGGTGGTTTTAGACTTCGTTAGCATCCAGGGTACAAAACACAAAAGACCAGAGTTTCTAAAGTTTAAAATACAAACTGCCAAAGTTCAGAGTTTAAAATGCAAATGGGCAAAGTTAAAGGCTTAAAAATGTAAAAAACCCAAAATTATGGAAAGAGAATAAGTAATTAAATAGGGTAGCACTATTTAAATAATTACATAATCATGTACTATTATATGAAATTAATATGGTGATTAATGCATGAATTAAATAAAGGTAAATTTTCATAATAATATAATATGTGATAAATGAATATAATTTTTTTTTATAATGGGAGCACTTTCATAAAACTCACTCTTTATGTAACCCCCTTCATTTTTAACAAATAGATGGCTGATGGAAAATTCATTTCACCCTTGAAACTTGTGTTCCAGCTGAATAAATAATATTAAATATAATGAATGGATTAAATTTTCCATCAAATACCAAAACCTCAAAAATAGATGGGGTTACATTGAATCGTTTCTATGTAACCCAATTACATAAAAGTGGGCCCTTTTATATCAAATAAAGAATATTTAGCAAAGTAGAAATGCTAATTAAAAATTATGTGAGTTAAATATATACACAAAGCATTTATGTATTATACATAGGCTAAAAGAAATTCTATGAGATCGAGCTTAGATGGAATTAACAAAATGTAAGTGAAATTATATGTATAGATACGATTTAGTATATTAATTGTTTAAATAATGAAAATAACAAAGTTAGAAAACATGAGATGATTTTATAAATTTATGTAATATGGATAAGTGAAATTGATATCAATAATTTCATTTATATATGATATGAATGAGTAGTAGTAATTTTATGGAAGTTGATATTTAGAGGTTTAACATATTGAATTTATGTGAATTAATTTTATGAGATAAAGCATAAGAAAAGATGAAATTAGAAATTTAACATAAAAGGGGGATGCTGATGCTATATTTGGAGGTAACAACAAGTTGTAATAAAAAAAGTGATGCATGTGCTATGCACGGAGGAATATAAGTTCCAAAAAGTGGGGATGCATATGCTATATATAAAGGTGAATTGTTTTGTAAAGATTAAAATTAGACACCTAATGAAAAGACATTTGTGATACCCAGAACAAATGTTACTCCTACATGCAATCTAAGCATATAATTAGTGTTAGTTATATAATTAAAGTGGATGAATGAGATTAGGACTAAATAAGGTGGTTAAGTTAATCATCTTAGCCCAATATAAGTTAATGTGCTCAAAAAGGACAAAATGAGGTATGAAAATGATGATTTGACATGATCTTTAATTTCATTAATTATGATTAAGTTGATGATAATTATGGGATTGATGTGGCTATTGTTAGAAAATTCATAACTTAACGCCCATAAGACGGATTAACGTGAAATTTGAAAGGTAAGCACAAGTTGACGTGCTTTACCTCATGAAAGATATGGATTATGTTAATCATGATTGAATTATGATAATAATGATTTAATTTTATCAAGTTCCATATGATATTTTCAAATGCTCATATCTTGATTTAGGATGATCATTTTGAGATGAAAATTTTTATAAACAGTTAAAACAAGGTGTTCTATCATATGGATGGATCTGATTAAGTTAAATATCATGAAAAATTGCTTAATCACATAAGGATAAAAGCATTTGACTTTTACTCATGAAAAGTGAAATGTCATTAATGAACCAAAAGTGATAAGTGACACGTGTCAATATGGGTTCTTTGAGCAAGATTTAAAGTCAGCCAAATAAATGAAAAGTTAACTTTTGAAAAGCAAATTGGGCATGTGTTAAACAAGGATTCGTTGAGAGGAATAAAAAGTCAATGTATTTAATGCCTTGCTTGAGGTGTCATGAGATGAGAATTTTGAGCAATTTTGTGATTTTTAGAAAATGCAAAAATGCATGGATAATGTGGCAACCCTTAGACATGTGTCATTGTAGGATTCATTTGGAAGAAATTAAAATCAACTCAATTAATACTAGAGTTGATAAATTTGCATCAAGTGGACACATGTCAACGTAGGGTGAAATGGTTGATTTTTATGAAATAATAATTACGAAAAATCACAAATAAATCCAGCTACATGTGGACATGATTAGGGCAGCAAAATTGAGTCAAATTTTTTATTTTTTGCAAAATGCAAATGAGGTGATAATGTGGCATAGCTAGAGAGGTGATTTGGCAACCTATGTGCACATGTATGGAGGAGATTGAATGGCAAAATTTCAACACAAATGGATGGTTGAGATTGATGTAGGAAAATTAAATGAAAAGGGGGGATGAATGGACACTTGGATGATCCATATTTTAGCAGCATTATGGGCCCTTAAATGCATTTAACCATGGTTAAAATGGGGCAAACCAAGGTTAAATTTCAGCCCTACATAAGGGGGCAGCCCTTGGATGTTTTCAAGAAGCATTAAAGTGAGAAAAAAATTTCTCAAAAAGGGACAGCAGGGTGGATGGCCAAGCAAGGAAGAAAAATGAGAAGAAAAGAAGAAGAAAAGAAGGGAAGAAGGCAGAGAAGAAGAGGAGCAACCAACTTGAGCAAAGACCAAGTAAACCTAGCTCATCAAGTAAGTAGTTGGACCAAGTTTTGGTTTGATAAATTCTAAGTTTTCTAGCTCAATGAATGGTTTATAAAATTGATTTATTATGAACCCTAAATAATGATTCAAAAAGTCCTTGATAGGGTTATTAAAGGATAAATGAACTAGGAGATTTACTTCAAGCTTTCAAGGAAGCATATGTATGATTTAGGGTTGATTATGTTAAGTACACCATGCTGAAATTTTTGGAAACTCTCAATTAAAGTTTCTGTTTTAACCCTTTATTATATGTTGATTATGTGAATTATTTCCATGATTAATATATGTTAAAGTAAGCATGTTTGATTGACATTAAGAAGGTGAAACATATAGTTGACAACTTGATGCAAAATTCTACTCATATAAGGTAGAATTGATGCATAACTTAAACAACATGATAAATGGATAATTAGGAGGGTAAAATACCCTAAATATAGGGTATTATGGACGTCCAAAGGGTGGAATTAAGAAGGGTAAAAATCTATTTTGTGGAGCCTTAAAGATGTGGACGTCCGAGGTGGAGAAAGAGGGAGACAAGTTGCTGTTTTGGGCAATCCAATTGATGGATTTTAATTTCATGATTATACCCTAAATATGGAGCAAGATGGGACGTCCAAATGGTGGAAATGAAAAGATAAAAATCTGTTTTGTATAAACATGTTGATGTGCACCTCCAAAGGGGTGAAAATTAAAAAGAAAGTTGCTGTTTTGGAGCAACTTGATTTATGGGTTTTAATTCCATGAATAAATCCTAAATTATGTGTAAAATAAGTGTCTAATTTAGGCAAAAATGAAGGCTAAGGTTCTGTTTTATATAAACTTGAATTACACATAATCTATGAGTGTTCATGTGAAACCCCGTGTTCATGTGAAACCCCAATCTTAAACACGTATATAAAACCCTAGGATTGTAAACCCTAGGTAATGTATTAATAAAATATATATTCATAAGTATGAAACCATGTGTATTAGAGGTTAAAGAAATGCAATTGTGGGATTAAACCACGTAAATAGTGCACGTAAATAGTAACCGAAGTGATTAAGAGTTAATCACATAGATTAACCTAATCACAAAATGACAAAAAGGGAGATTTAATCACTACAAGACAAAATAGCAATACTTTTTGATATTTTAATGGAATTTTGGATTTTAATGAAAAATTAAAGAAAAATTCATAATTTGCAATCCGGACGTCGGATTTAATGAAATTTTTTATAGATGGTTAAAAATTCATAATGAACTTGATGAATGGTTTAAGATGTGATGAAAATCACGAATCAATGGTCAAGATGGAACGTCAATTGGAGATGAAAATGGAAGCTTATCTTTTCATTTAATTATCTTTGACTTTTATTTAATTTTAAATAATTAAAAAATAAAAATAATAAATGAAAATCAAAAACATGGCAGGGGCCTGCAGGGGCTGTAGAAAATGGTAGCCAAATCCAATGGCTCAAATTCATCCTCATCAAAGATCAATAGATGAGATTGGATTAGCTTAAAAAAAAATAATTTTAATAAAATAAAAACATAAATAAATAGGGCTGCCATAGGGGGCGTTCTAGGGGGGCTGCACAAGGCTCAATGCACCTTTTGAAAATTAGAAAAAAAATACATTTACAATTTAATACCTTGAGCAAGGTGGGTGAATTATAATTTCATGAAAAATCAAACCCTATAAATAGGGGCAAGGGGTGGACGTCCAAAGGCACATCATTCCAGCTCAAGCTTGAGAAATTCAAGCCTTTCCCACCCCCAAATTCGTTTCTAAGAGAGAAAGAGAATGTTAGAGAGAGAAAAGGCAAGTAGGAGAAGAGTTTTTCTACTTCAGGTAAAAGGATTCTTTTCAAATTTTTTTTGGATGTTAAGTAGTGTAAAATCATGCTTAGATAATTCCTAAGCATGAGAAAATAAGTAAAGTTATAATGCTTAATTGGAATTATGCCAAAATATCAAAAATTCGGAGTAAAGATAAAGCATTCGAAAAGATAACATATGACGTGTGTAAATAATGCTCCAAATTTGATAAATGATGATTTAGGATGAATGATTATGATAAATATGATGTTAGAATAATGATATATTAATCTCATGATTTTTGGAATTAAGGATTATGCTTAAGTGAAATTATGTTGATTTTTAGTATATGGAGAAAATGATTTATTTGGTCAAGTAAATGATGATAAATTCAAAATTTATGAATTTTTCTATGATATACTAAACATAAGCTATGTCATGATATTTTTTATTTTTGGAAAAAATATCAATTTTTGGAACCCATGAACAGTAACGTGAACAATATCCATGAATAATAATTGTGAACAGTGATTATGAACAGTAACCCATGAACAGTGATGATGAACAGTACCATGAATAGTAAAAAGCGTAAATTGGGTGGAAAAAAATGAGATTAGCATTTATAACTTAAAGAATATATAGATGAAATTTTTAAAGGATTTATGGATAAAAATCCATATAAGGAGGTAATGATCAAATATCTTTATAAAATTAACCTCAATAGAAAAGAGGTAATGAATTATGCATGAGAAGCAATCTAAGACATGGAATGATATAGATAAAATATTATTTTTTCTTGTATAGGAAAAAGAAAGGAAAATGTGGAGGACACAGACTGAGGAGGCAAGCAAGCAAACTTTTTTTAAAAATATAATTTTATTCCTTCATTGTAAGCAAGCAAACTTTTTTTAAAAATATAATTTTATTGCTTCATTGTAAGCAAGCAAACTCTTTTGAAAATATATTTTATTCTCAAGTATTCATGAAATATGTTTAAGGGTGGTTATTCCTATAATGTTTTGAAATGATGAATGTTTATGAGTTTTTATCATGCCGGCATATTGATATCATGTGATGTTCATGGACATGTGCACATGTATGATGCATAATGAAGAGGTTTTGGTGGAGGTAGAAAGTGGATCAGAGGGTTCCCCTTCACTATTGTCGAGTCGTATGGGCTGTGAGCCGGCGGCGTCCTCCCAAGAGGTGGAGGCGAAGGAATGTTATGTGTGAATGAATGCATTGCATTTTCATTCATGGATTGAAAAGGAAAGTACGGATTTGAAATGATATTTTTAAGGGATTGTGCAAATAATTCTCTACATGAGAATGACAAGTCACCTAGTATAAGAGGTATATAATGCCAAGAAAATCAAAAGTCATACATGTAGGAGACCATGTAGGCGTCAAGAGGAAGAGAGGTTCCCCTTGATGAGGCTAAGTCGGAGAAATTTGGCGTATTGGACCATGCTATGTGAGATGTTCCCTGGGCTAGCGTACCCGCACACGAAGGTTTATATCAGGAATGGAAAGGAAGCATTTTCACATCTAATGTTTATGAAATGATTTTTATGAAAAAGTTTTTGTGCATTTGATAGTTGATCACTTAGTAAGTATCTTCTATCGAATGGAGAGGAATGTATTTAAAATGAAAAATGCTTGCTTATTGAGTTTTAACTCATATTTTGTTTTCCCTTCCGACAAGTGTAGGGAAAACCAAGAGATGAAAGGCATGTGTTGCTAATGAAAAAGAGAAATCTACAAAGGTTAGTAGATTTTTGTATGAATAGATGCCCTAATGGGAAATGATGAGAAAGGACATAGGTTGTATGAAATTATGAAGTTATGAATAATATGAGAAGTTGATGATTTATGATAATATGGATAAGTTCATTATGAATGATGATGAGTATATGTTTATATGATGAAAGCAAAGAAAAAGAAAGAAATGAAAAAAAAATTTGGACGAGATCCAATTAAGAACCCGCCGTGTGATCAGGGTAACAATCCAGAGTCACGTTTACCAATCGACAAGATCTTAGAGTAAGGCTTCTAGGCACCCCAGTTCGGGGTGCCACAGTTCAAAAGAGTGAATATAAAAGGTATAGATGACAAGAAGGGAGAATGACCATGTATGATTAGCTAAGATGCAAAAATGAAAGAAAAACATGGTAAAATGAGGAAATATATAGCTATTTTGATACAATCATAAAATCTCAAAAATTTGAGATTGAAACTAGTAGCCCTAACTCATAAATAGGTGCTTTGGATGACACCAATGTGAAAAATATAAAGAATGAGTGTTAAATGATAAATGGAAGTATTAAACTTCTATATGTTGAGTTAACCTTAGAGGTTATGATAAGCTTGAAAACTTACCCTAACTAAGGGTATCCAAAATGAAAGGAATGAGCACAAGTGAACCATAAGTCGCATGTCACACCGATGTGTGAATTGGAAGATTAACACCCAACTTGAAAGACAATTGAGTTAAGCTAGTTGAGGTAAGTTGATGTGGATTCATGTAGATTGGAAAACCCTAAGGGATGCAAGTATTTGAAATTTATGCATATAAATGAAATGTTGTTTTCATTTATCTAGGCAAAGGCAAGAAAAAGTATGGAATAATGGGATTAAGGCTATCTCAGGTAATCAAGTGAACTTTTCAAAATATTGATTTCCTCCTATGTGTTGAAATGAGTAAAAATGTTTATGTTGATATTTTTGTGAATTTCTTACAAGTGGACAAGCACAAGTTTTAAAAATGATGACTTTAATAAAAGGCCTCGAGGATTGCTTCATTGGAAGCAAACAACACTTTTTAAAATAATTATTTTATTTCAAGTGTTGTAATAATTGAAAATGTTTTACGTTGATGAATTTAAGAATTGCTTACAAGTAAGCACATTCTTTAAGATGTTATTTCCAAAGGATTTTATGAAAAAAGGGAGTTTTAACTATTTGACAAAGAGATACTTACAAACAAGTTTTGAGTTTACTCTCACGGGATTTTGTGAAAAATAAGTATAATTATGAAAGAAAAGAAAAAGAGATTTGATTTATAAAGAGAAATGATTTACGTCTTGACATGACACTTGAAAATAAACAATGATAGGAAAATGGTTCAATGGTTCGAAATGATTTACTAGAAAAGTTGTGACTTCCTTGAAAAATAAAAATATTTTTAAAAGGCCTTGAAAAATGTTTTGGATATAAAGATGTCCATTGCCAAAAGGACTTATGAGAAAAATATTTTAGATATAAAAATATCCATTGCCAAAAGGATTTATGTGAAAAATATTTTAGGACGTAAAAATGTCCACTGGCTAAAAGGGTTTATGAGAAAAATATTTTCGACGTAAAAATGTCTGTTTCTAAAAGAGTTTGTGTGAAAAAATATTTTAAGACATAAGATTGTCCTTATGAACGAAGGTTTATATGAAAATATTTTGGGCATATAATTGTCCTCATATAAAAAGTTCATATAAAAATATTTTAGGACATACACTTGTCATCATGATTAAATGTCTACATGTCAACGTTCAACGTTTTAGGACATACAAATGTCCTCATAAAAAAGGATTTATAAGAAAAGATGTTTATGAAAATGTTCTAAAGGAAAGTACTTGCCTAATAGATAAAATGTTTGCTTACCGAGTTATCACTTACGTTTTATTTTTTCAAACCTTAGACAGGTACTAAGAAACTCAAGAGGTTGAGAACCTAAGCAATTAAGGAAAGGTATGACATATTTGAGATGGTATTCATGTGTGCTAAAATGATTAGTCATGATATATGAGATGGTATGATTGAAAGTTTTAAGGTATATTAACATATGTGAACTTATTGAAAGTTCTAAGTTCTACGTGAACTAGTAGTCGAATATATATATGCAAGTATGGATGTTGAATGGTTGATGATGAGTGAATTTTATACGATTATGGCATTGCTAGGTTGATAAAACCAAGAATATAAGAGAACAAGATAGAACTCTACGAATGATATGCATAGTTGATGACAACTGTCAGGTTGTAAGATTACGAACAAGAATAATAATGAAAGGGGAGCCAAAGGGTATTTTTAAAATACTAAGTGCGATGATTTACAAATGTATCGTTGCTTATGATATGAATAAGGTGAAATGTAGAGAAATGAAATGATGAAGGAAAAGGAATGAAATGAAATTTTTTTTGGACGAGATCCAATTAAATACCCGTCGCATGGTCAGGGCAACAATCCTGATTCACATTTACTAATCAATAAGATCTTGGAATAAGGTTCAGGATGTGACTCCTCGGCTAGGAGCGCCACAACACCTAACTCAATGGGAGACAAAAGAGGATCTACAATATAAAAGTGAAGCTGCTGAATGTTTATTAGGAAAGCTAGAAGACCCTCAACTAGAATTTGGAGCATGAATTTCATAATTTAAGTGTGGTGAAGGATTTTAACAAAGGTATGATGATTTTCTTTTGCGTGTAATTTCAATAAGGTAGTATTAGTTAATTCAATGGATATTTGAACAACGTTCCTAGAATTTGTCCAACAGAGCAAAAAGTATTTACCTCAGCAATATTTATCATTTTCATGATTCAACTTATTATTTTGTTCTATGATAATTAGGAAAAGATATTGGTTCATTATTTCCATGAAAGCCAATGTTCATGGATTTATGCTAATTGGTGTTGGATTTATTGAATTAAATATGGATCCCAGTTCAATGCACGAGGTCATGTCTCAATGCACCCGAGTGCACTTCACCGTTTTTTAAAATTATTTTGAAAATTATTTTACACGATTGTTAATATAAGCGTATTTAACATGTATATCAATTTTTACCATTTTTGGAGATTTTTAGATTTTTTTCGAATTTTTAAAAATCAGTGACACGTTTAGTAATATAAAATTACTAAATATGCTAAATATGTTATTGATTTTCTAAATATCCAAAAAAACCTAAAAATCTCTAAAAATGATAAAAAAAAATAATATACATATTATATATACTTAGATTAATGGTTTCATAAAAAATTTCAAAAAACTAAAAAAAGAATTTACCCGGGTGCATTGAACCGGGTTCCACTTATATTATAATATAGGTAAGGTTAAGGGTCCAAAGATGTTGATAATTGCATATTTGTACCAATTATTTTTAGTTATTTTTCAACAGTTTGCGTTTGCGGGTTTATTGATGGAATATTAAAGTTATTGGGTAAAATTATAAATTTACGTGAGAAGCCCAAATTGCAAAAATGAAAGTGCACGTGCACGGTTTTTTCGTTGCATTGCCAGAGTACCGTTTCGGCGCTCTCTCATTTTCAAACCTCCAACCATGGGAGGAACGAACATCCTCACCCGCGGCCCGTGTCCTCATGTCAGATCTGGCACCGAGAAGCTGCTCCAAGTAGATCTGAGCCGCCCAAATCGCTTGCCATAAAAAATCTTGAAGTCCTGTTGATATTCCATCACTAGATTCAAGCGTCGAAGCGTCAATCTGAGCAAGATCTGCAGGGTGCCGAACCCACCATCTAATTGAACTAGCTCGTCCAATCCAAACCGTCCATCGTAACTGCCCAAATCCATCGGCAATCTCGGCCTTCTCTTGGCATTCGTTAAATCCCAACTGCAGATCCAATTTTGCGTCCATGCCATTGAAGGTCTAATTGCAAGCTTCCATCAGAAATTACAGCCAAGCAGCCATTAAATCTGGCCGTGAGCAGCAGTGGAAATTCCAGCCGTCTAAATGATAGCAGCAACCTTCTCCTCTCCATTCAAATCAGAACCACGCCAAGAAAATCTTCATCGTTCCTGTTCAGCGGCACCAACACAGATCGCAGCAGATTTTTTTCAGAACACGATTTTCCAGATATGATGGCTTTTTCATCTCCAAACTCAATCATCCATAACAGCCATGTCAGCAAGCCATTTTTCGGTGCAAGGCAAACCGCATAACCTATTCCATCCAAGTGGCGAGCGATGCTCTTGTGAGAACAGAAGGTATGCAGTTTACCATGACCAGATCACCTGCATGGATTCAAATTTCTAACGCACCTTTCCCATTCGACAGCCAACAAAAAAGCCACCGGTGTCCACGGGGAACACCACTGTTTGAGCGCTCCTCCTCCGAATGGCGATTGAATACCTACAGCCTCAGTCTTTCCCGATTTTCTTGTGGCTCGTCTCTGGGCGTCTTTTATCGCAGGCCGAGCTGGGTGGAAGGTTTAGGTTTTCTTGAGCGGAAGAGGTGAGTGGGTACAGCGGTGGGAAATGTCGATGTCAGAAGCAGATCTGCTGGAGGAGGAAATCAAGACTTTAAAAATCGATATAGCAAAATGCCGGACAATTGATCCAGGGGAGAAATTAGCAGCTCTCTGCTCAATTTGGACACGGAAAAATTATAATAGAGAGATGTTTAAGGTAACAATGAAGAAGATCTGGAAGCCAAAGGGTAAGATTTCTTTTCTGGAATTAGATGCCAATCTTTTCATGGTGACCTTCGACCTTAAGACAACCAAGAAATTCTGGATGGTCGGTCTTGGTTATACGATCGACAGCTAGTACTCCTCAAAGAACTGCTAGAACCAACAAGATCTACTGAAGTGGCCATGACCAGGTCACCTATATGGATTCAAATTTCCAACACACCTTTCCTGCCCGACAAAATGTCCCTGGGACACATGGTAGGGGAATCATTTGAGCAATGCTTGAAAGTGAATCACTGAACACATCATTTGTATCAAGGTGCTAATTGATGTAAGAAAACCCCTAAGGTGTGGAATCTTAATTCAAATTGGAGACCAAGAGTGTCATTGGATCCCTTTCCAATACAAAAAGCTTCCTACGCTTTGCTATACTTGTGGGAGGTTGAGACATACTTTTAAGAAGTGTATGGATAAGAGCCGACAAAAGACAGACATAGATGAAGCTGATTTACCATATGGAAGTTAATTGAGGGTAGGCTCTTGGCCTATCGGATTAAAAGGGGAATCTAGGAGAAAAAATAAGGTGACTCCTAGACTTTAGAAGGCATTGAGGAAAATGAGAGCATGCAGACACAAGTGTATATGGGACTTCCTCACCTTCAGGAAAACTTGGGAGCATATAGGTGGCCAATTTGCCATATTAGCACTACATCAGGAGTGTGGGGGATGGTACTGGAAGAGACTATTGAAATTATTACGAGAAATGAAAGAATCAATGGGCGTGAGGGTGGTTGTCATGAGGTGGTTGCAACGTTAAATAAGGCCGACTAAAGGGGAAGAAGTAAAGATGGACTGGTGGACTTAGGGTTTCTGAATTGTGGAGCATTGCAAATCACCAGTCGGGATCTCAAACCGAGGCTTCTACTAGATCAGATAATTGGCAAACTTATTTGAACTCTTTGCAGGGAACAAACCAAGAAGACCATATGACTAGATTATGCTTCGATCGGGGGGGGGGGGGTGCTGGATAGGATTCAAAAATGGATTGAACACCACAATAGTCCAAGTAAACCCATCCATGGAGAAAGATCCTTAACTTAACATGATAACCATCCCCATAATGCAACTGCTATTATGGAAGGTCTCAAAAGGTATCCTTAGTCTCGAACAAGACAACAGATTCAAGCATGCAATATTGTTGAACCTAAACAGAGGAATGTGGACCAACTTTCAGCTAAGGGTGTGTTTGGTAATAAGTGAAAGTTGTCAAGTTAAAACTTTTCAATTTAAAACTTTTCACTTTTCACAACTATCCTATTTTTTAATAATTTCTTCACATTTTTCTATACAATTACCCAACTTTTTAATCATTTTTACACAACTACCAACACAACTAACCGATCTATTTTAACTTTATCATATTTATTCTTCATCATTATTCCTATCATATCACATCATTTGACAACTTTTACTCTCTACAACTTTTCATTAAAAGTTTTATCCATTCCCAAACACACCCTAAAAATATGGACCGTTAGGGACCGCATTACTACTTTAGTAGGTGGAAGAGAAGGGACATACTTAACCAGTCAAGCGGTGTGGATATTACAGCATGTGAAAAAGGCTTAACCATCGATAGGAAAAAGAGAGATAGGGATGGCAATGAGGGAAGCATGGAAGGAATGGAGGGTAATAAAAAATTGAAACAAGGTTGTGGGGAGAGTGCAGAATGTCAAGTGACGGTGGAGGTTAAGGGACATTCTCACCTCCACCTGGTAAAATAAGTATATTAGCATGAAATTGTCATGGGCTTGGGAACCCATACATAATTCGAAATCTAATTGACATTGTCAAGAGTTAAGTTTTCATAATCTTTTTTTGGTGGAAATAAATGTAGGAAAATGGAGATGGAAACCATTAGAGTAAAAGCCCATTTCGATTTATGTTTTACTATTGAATGCAGTGACAGAAGAGGGGAGCTTGCCCTTTTGTGGAATCGAAATACAGATGTGGACATCCTATCTTTCTCTACAAGTCACGTAGATGCTATTTTCAATACAATAGTGCACGAAATGGTGCCTGACCGGTGTGTATGGAAACATACATATGGAACTTATTGAGAATTTTAAAGAACCAAAATAGACAGTCATGGCTTTTGATGGGGGACTTTAGTAAAGTAATAAATGATTCAAAATATCTTAGCAGTTCAAAAAGGCTGAAAGCAAGATAGAATCTTTCAGGGCAGTGATAAATGATTGTGAGCTAATTGATTCGGGTTTTGTTGGGGCTACCTTCACTTGGTCAAATAGAAGAAGAGTAGAAGCACGAGTTAAAGCTAGACTGGATAAGGCCTTAGCTGCTAGCGATTAGTTATGCTTCCAATGACAAAAAAATTTCAAATGTCAATAGCTACATCAGATCATTGTCCTTTATTGTTGGAGATGCAACGCCTAATGAAACCTAGCTATGAGTTTAGATATGAGCACTTTTGGGTTAGAGACAAGGATATTAGCTAGATAGTTAAAAATTCATGGCAGGTACAAGACACAGATGATTATATTACATTTGGGTAATAAGAAAATCAAACATTGTGGGGAAAAACTAAAGGTTTGGAATCATGATGCTAGGGGCAGCCTTCAACATTCTTTGAGGCAGCAGAAGGAAGTATTGAATAGTCTTAAATCTTTGTCTCCATCTGATGATAGGGATGCAGAAATCAAAGAGCAAGAGAGGATAATTAATAATCTATTGGAAGACGAGGAGATATTATGGAAGCAATAGGCAAAAGTGAACTGGCTAAAATATGGAGATCAGAACACAAGATTTTTTCACAAATATGCTTTAGAAAGAAGAAGAAGGAACCACATTGCTTTTTTAGAAAATGAAAATGGTTAGCCTGTCAAGGATCAAAGACAAATGGAAGATCTTGCAAACCATCATTTCTTAAGGTTGTTTAAGGCAAAAATCCTTATTGATGAACAAAGAGTCACATGAAAAATTCAAACCAAGATAATTGATGCAGAAAATCACAAGCTAGTAGCCCCCCTCACGATGGTTGAAGTCATAAGAGCAATAAAGGACATGGATCCCACTAAGGCTCTAGGATTGAATGGTATGACAACGGGCTTTTTCAAACAGCATTGGCATGTGGTAGGCAAAGAAATCTTTGAAGTCTGTCATAATTTCTTGGAAGTGGAACCCTCTTTCCATCAACAACGCATGGTGTCTCATATCAACCAAACAACCATTGTTCTTATTCCTAAGAAAAACGACGCAATCAAACTATCTGATTTTCAGCCAATCAACCTATGTAATGTGAGCTATAAAATTTTGGCCAAGGTATTAGCAAAATAGACTCAAGGGGTGCTTGGATAGAATTATCTCTCCCAATCAGCGTGCATTTATGCTAGGAAGGTTAACTACGAATAATATGCTCATCTCTTAGGAAATAATTCACTGGACGTGAAAAAAGAAAGGAAAATATGGGGAAATGGCAGTGAAGTTGGATTTAGCAAAAACATATGATCAAGTTAATTGGAATTACCTATGTAAAATTAAGAGGCAAATGAATTTTAATGAGAAATGGATAAGCTGGATCTACAGTTTCCTACAGGGTTTGCAACAATGGCTTCAAGACTCCCCCTTGTCTAGCAACACAAAGCATACATTAAGGAGATCTCCTGTCTCCTTATCTCTTCCTCCTTTGTGTTGAATGCTTCTCATGTATCTTGAATGACTATCATAGGAGGGGATTGTTGCATGGGTGAAGGTTAGTAGATGGGACAGAGTATCACTCATGTATTCTTTTTCTGATGATGTTCTCCTTTTCCTAAAAGTTAATAATAGGGAAGCTTCAAATTTGATGAAGATGATCAAAGTGTATGAAGATGTGATACCCATACCCAAGTAGGGCTCATGTATGTGCATTTGGCATGTAAACATGAATTATGTATGATTTGGATGATTTTTATGATTTAATGATATTTTGCAATTAGGGTTATGATTAAGAATGATGATTAAGATTAATCGTCATAGCCCAATGTGAGTCAATATGACCAAAGGGACTTAATGAGGATTAGAAGATGCTAATGTGACATGAATAATTATTTTAATTTTCATGATTTAATTTATGAAAATTAAAATGATAATTATGAAATTATGTTGAAAAATGTACAAAATTCATAACTTAACGCCTATAAGGCGGATTAAGATGAAAATTGAAAGATAAGCTCATGATTTTGGGCTCAAGCTTATGTGTGGATTGGATTAAGGCAAATGTGATGGGATTAAGATGATAATAATTTATTTTCATCTTACACTCTAAGATTATTTTCAAAGGATCATAACTTAACGTACGATTTGAGACGAAACTTGAAACGATTGAATAAAATTATAAAATCTATGTTATTGAAGGATTGGATTAAGCTAATTAACATGAGAACATGCTTAATCGGAAAAAGGTGAGTAGCATTGACTTTGTGCACCAAAAAATACCATAACATTTATTAAAAAGCAAGTGGCTTAATGACTTAGTTTAATGCCCATGAGAGGTTTCAAAAGGAGGTGCTTTGAGCTAGATTTTTTGGATTAAGTCAAGGGTTAAAATCCTTAAAAATTCAAGTGGATTAAATGATGGTTTAAGAGGCTAAGGGCTAGCCTCAAAGAGGCATGGAGAGGTGACATGGTGTGGACGTCCAAGGGGTCTTCCCCTTTGATTTTTTTATTTTTTAAAAATGAAAAATATGCATTTGAATGACCTAGGAAGCTAGGGGGTGTTATGAACGTGGATATGAGTTGATTTTGTGGTAAGAAAATCCCATAAGGTCCATGACATGTGGACATTTCTAAGTGGACAACAATATGAATGGATTTTGAGGCAATTAAGCTCCCTTAACCATGGTTAAATGATGGCTAACCAAGGGTAAAATCCCAAATATATATAAAGAGGTTTCTTGGGCAGCAAGAAAGGAGGAAATAAGGAGGAAAGTAGGCAGCAAGGCAAGGGGGTCGTTCAAGTTAGCAAGGAGAGAAAGAGAGAGAAAGAGAGAGAGAGAAAGGAAGAGAAAATTTTCTCCACAAAGGGGCAGTAGCTAGGGTCATCCTAAGCAGGCCAAGTAATGTGGAAAAGAAAGAAGAAAAGAAGGGAAAAAGGATTCAACAAGGTTTATCTATGTTCATGTTTAATTTGGGTGAGTATTATGCATTTTTGATTCATATACGTTAACCTAAATCATGTTTGGTTGATGATCAAGGTAACGATGATTAAAAATATTTAATTCATGGATAAATATATCCTTGAATTCTTGCTAAATGATTAAGAAAACAAACCCTTATATATATTATGTTTTAATATTTAACTCTTATATATATATATTATGTTTTAATATTTATAAGGGTGAAATGAATCACATGGATATGTTTATATGTATTGAATCTGGAGTAGGAAAGAAAAATATGAACGAAATAGTAAATGAATTAGTTTTAGCATGAATATTTGTGTGAAAACTCATCATAGGGTTATTAAGGAATGACTCAATTTTCCGCACAAAAGGATAAGCAAGTTGTAAATTAAAAATCTGAAAAAATCAACATAAACAGGGTTGAACGGGTGTTAGAATTAGCCGCACCAAATGATTTTTAATAATTTTTATACAAGCAATTTTGAGCTGAAAATTTTATATGATGTGGAAAACATCATGAATAACACTCAAAAAAAATAAAAAATGATTTTTGAAAGGTATAAATGTACCTAATAATTAATGTGATTTGAATAGTCTGAAAATTGATGCTACTATCCAGCAGAGTAAAAATACCAAAATAAATATAAATAATTCATATGTTGTGCTGAAAATATTTATTTTGGTTAACGCATGTAGTTATTAAGGTATGATAAAAAGTTCAGATTTAAATTCCTTGATTTGATTATGATTCAAAAATTAGAGAGATCATTGTGTCTGATTTCAGCATTATGGACAGATTGAGGAATAAATCAAAATAAATGTTAAATTCTAGATTTTTGGGATACAATTTAACTTACAATGGGATATAAACAAGTATCATAAGTGATTATGAGAATTTAACCTATTAAAAGTGAATTTTAAAAGGAACGAGTGCTATGGAAGTACAACTTATACCAATGTGAAAATTGAAAAATGGACACCTAACTTGAAAGGCAAGTAGGTTAAGTTAGTTTAACGTAAATTCAAATGGATTCATGTAGGATGGAAAACCCTAAGGGATGCAAGCATTTGAATTTGATGCATATAAATGAAATATTATTTTTATTTATCTAAGCAAAGACAAGGAAAAGAATGGAAGAACGAGGTTAAGGCTGTCTCAGGTAAGCAAGCGAACTTTTCAAAATATTATTTTCTTTTTATGTGTTGACATGATTGATAACGTTTATGATGACGTTTTGACGAATGAGAAAGCACAAGTTTTGAAAAGGATGACTTTAATGAAAAGCCACAAATTTTGGAAAAGAATTACTTTAATGAAAAGCCACAAATTTTGGAAAAGAATGGCTTTAATGGAAAGCCTCAAGGTTTGCTTTGTGGGAAGTAAACAACGCTTTTTAAGATAATTATTTTATCGCAAGTATTGCTAAAGATTGGAAATGCTTTCTGTTGATAGTTTTAAGAATTTGCTTCCAAGTAAGCAAGTTCTTCATGATGTTATTTCTTAAGGATTTTATGCTTTACGCCAATGAATTTTAAGCAAGCAAGTTCTTTATGATGTTGATTTCAAAAGGGATTTGATTTCGATGCCTTGAACTTAAACGTAAGCAATGTTTGGACATGGTCCATTGGTTTGAAATAATATTAGAAAAGTTTTGATTTCCTTTAGATAAGAAAATATATTGAGAATGTCTTGAAAAATATTTATATAGATGTTGTTAAAAAGGGATTTAAGAATGACCAACCCGATAAGTTGATTTCATATAATGGTTTGATTTTGGGCTGCTAGAATGACATGCAAAAGGCTATGCAAGCCCCTCTTTATGTAAAAATGGTCAAATAGATATGTGGACAAGAATTTGATTTCAAGGTGGTTGAGAAGAGGATGGTACAATTGCATAACCTTTGTGAGCAAAAGGTCCCAAAATGGAAACCAAAAAAATCCTAGGAAAATACGTGGATTATTCTTGAAAATTAAAAATCTTTGAAGTTTCTTTATCATAAGGATTTTAAGATCTATTGTTTTCTCAAACATCTCGAATGCTTATCAAAATATTTTACTCAAAATGTTTCTCAAAGAATTTAAGAAAGGTAATCCTAAAACTAGATTTCAAATGATAATTTGTTTAAAGTGGGTGCGCTCGCTTTACAAGTTGACACGGACTGTGGTCCGTGATGTTTTTTTTTCAAAATGATTTAAAAAGACACAAACTACAGTCTGTGATGTTTTTCAAGATTGTTTAAAAGGACATGGGCTGCGGTCTATGATACTTTAAACCACATAGACTGCGGTCTGTGATGTTTTATGAGATCATGCTAGCATATGAACATTAATGATGATGATGTATGGTACACCAATATAAGGAATAGGTCGGTTGTAGAGCACGGTCGAAGATGGACTGAGGGCCACTTTACATATAGCCAAGTCGCTAAGAGATGGTAAGAGGCCAGCGGTGCCCTCCCTGAGATGAGAGAAGATGAAGGAACAGTTGCTTGGCTAGTGTGCTATTAATAATGGATTCTCTTCCAAAAGGTAGAATGATCACTTGCTAAGTGTCACTACTAGATGAGGGAGAAAATGCATTTGCATATGTTTTGCTTTTGAAAAATTCAAAGATTGGGTTATAAAAATATTTTTACGAAAAGTTATCATAAATAGGATTTTGTGAGCCATTATGAACAAGCTACCCTAAAAAACAGAGTAGTTTACACAAAAGTGTAAATAATAAGGTTGAAAGAAAATGTTTTCTATGCAAATACTTTCATGAAAATGGATTATGTGTTTTATGCCTTGTTTGTTATAAACAAGCCCCAAGACGGGGTTTATGGAAAGGATTTATGTGAAAAGTGTTTGTAGACATAAGAATGTCCATTGCTAAAGCGCGTAAATGGAAAATGTATTTGGACATGAGAATGTCCATTGCTAAAGAGTTTATATGAAAAATATTTTAGGACATATGAATGTCCGTTTTCAAAAAGATTTATGAAGAAAAATATTTTAGGACATATAAATGTCCATTGCCAAAGAAAGTTTATGTCAAAGATGTTTTTGGACATCAAATGTCCCTTGGATAAAGAAATTTATGATAAAAAAATATTTTGAACGTAAAAACGTCCATTGGCAAAAGAAGATTTTATGTAAATGTCTTGGAACATTATAAATGTTTACACAAGACCAAAGAAAATTAATTAAAGAGGGTAAAAAGCATATGTTTTGCCTTAATAAGCCCAGACATAGCTTATTAATGGTTTTAAGAATGAATGTTTATGAAAATGTTCTAGGATATAGAATTGTCCTCATGAACAAAGGATTACATGACAATGTGTTAGGACATACAAATGTCCTTATGTAAAAAGGTGTTCAAGATGTTTATGGAAATGTTTTAAAGAAAATTCTTACCCCAAAATGCTTGCATACCGAGTTATCACTCACATTTATTTTTCCCAAACTTTAGACGGGTACCGGGAAGCTCAAGAGGTCGAGGACCTAAGCATCTAAGGAAAGGTAAGAGATGATATGCAAATGTGAGCTAAAATGATTAGCCAGGATGTGTGAGATGGTATGCCTTAATGATTTGAGTTGATGTATATGAATTTATTTAAAGTTCTAAGTTCTATGTGAACTGATGATTGGATATATGTAATGTATGTATGAAAATGTCATGATTAAGTCCAAAAAAACCCTTATTGTAGAAGGGCAAGTTGAGATGTTATGAATGAAATATGCATTTGATATGTGCAATTGATTTCAAGTATATTGTCACTTGTAAGATGAATGGCGTGGAATGCAAAAAAAATGAATGATGATAGATAAAAGACATGAAATGAAAAAAATTTGGACGAGATCTAATTAAGAACCCGCCGTGTGATCAGGGTGATCAGGGCAACAATCCTGATTCACATTTACCAATCGATAAGGTCTTGGAGTAAGGACGTGACATCTCGAGTTGGGGCGCCACAGAAGAATGCTTAGGATAGAAAGTAAACATTGATAATAACAATACTATTCTTCAATAAAAATGCTCCTTTGGATGCAAGAGAGGAGATAGAGGCTCTAATTGGATCAGGAGGAAAGCAAATTCCACAATATTTGGGTCTTCCTTCCTGGATCAACCACTCAAGAGGAATTCTTTAAATTTATAAAGGAAAGAGTATGGGCAAAGCTCAAAGCTGAAAGGGAAACTCCTATCGTGGGGAGGTAAGGAAATTTTACTTAAAAGCGGTTGTCCAAGCTATTCTAAACTATACCGTGAATCTATTCTACCTACCAAAGAAGTTGTGTGAGGACATTGAAGCTTTAATGAGCCACTTTTGGTAGGGAGATAAAAATAGTAAACATAAGATCAGCTGGATAGCATGGCGGAAGATGTGCAGAACCACAAGTAATGGAGGTAGGGATGCAACTTGGCCAGGTTCGGTCCGAACCCGACCCGCCGAACACGAAAAAAGTTATGTTGAAATTCTGAAATTTTCGGCCCGAACCCGGACTGAATTCAAACAGAACTTGATTTCGGGTTCAGGCAAACTCGAACCCGTATTTGTATTTACATAAAATATATAATTTTTATTAAAATAATAATATATCGGCTGCGTTGTTCAGGCATCGCAGGCGGCGGCAGAGCTGCAGTGCAGAAAAGTAGGGGTGGATAGCGACAGGTGTTTGGCATTTTGCAAATTTGCTTTTTGCATTTTGACTTTCGATCCATGCTTCAACCCTCCATTTTCCCATTTCCAGCTTCCTTTCTCTAGTTTCTTCCCGCTCACAGCCAGAGTCACGAAATCCGCCATTTCCGAGCTTCCCTTTTTGGTTTCGGCCCGCCATTTCGAGCTCGGAGTCAGAGTCATGAATCCGGCGATCCCCTTTCTTCTCCGGCGTTGTTGAAATCCCGCATGTCCGAACCCTCCGTTTCTTCTCCGGCGATTGCAAAATCCCGTCTGTCCTGCTGTCCAAACCCTCCATCTCTTCTCCGATGATCGCACCACCCAGCGCCCGCTGCCCCCTGCGGCCTGCGATTCTGCAAGCCTGCGACATCGTCCTGATTCCCATTGCGATATTCAGCCCCCTGCATCCTTGCACCGGTAACAATTCTATCGATGATTTTTTTAAGAAAAACTCATTGCTTATTATTTAATATACAAATTAACAGTACCATGATTTATTATTGAAAGCTGGTTCAATGATATTTGAAAATGAAAGCAAAAGAGAAGGAGAAAAATGTATGTAATATTGTAATGTGATTATATATAGGCAGACTAAATTTTTAGAAATAAACAAATAAAAACGACATTAATTATCTAAGAATTAATTTTTAGGAATAAAATAAATAGAAACAAAATGGACTGATATTTAGAATATTTATTTTAACTTAACATACAAAATCATTCAAATTTCAAACAGTGTAAATGGTAATTTAGAAACATATACTTTAGTGCTGAAAAAGATGCGCTTGTTTTGCATTTTTTTGAACAGGTATTTCTAGAGCTTGAATGCTTTCATTCAAATATTTTTGCAATTCCCGAAAATTATTTCATTTGTTTGTGTTTATGTTAGTTGTTGATAAATTGATACGCATTGGTTAATATTTTGATTTTTGAATTAGTTTGTTATTGCTCTGAAATGGACAATTTCTAATTATTTTTAATATTATAAAAAAGTGACATTTAGGTGATCAAAGCAATATGGATAGTTCAAGTAATGTGCCAGACAAGATTAGATATCCAGAAATCAACGGTAAGCAAATAAAAAATACAACAACTGCCAAGGTTTGTGATAATATGCTAGACAAGATTAGCGATCCGAAAATAATTTTATACAATAGGTTTGTGATAAAAATTATATATAGGATGAGTAACAAAGATATATTAGTAGGAGAATGTCAACCCGAAACTCAGCCCAAGCCCGAATTTCAAAAATAGGGTTAGGGTTGAGGTTTACAAATAGGGTTAGGGTTAGGGTTAGGGTTAGGGTTGAGGTGAACCCGAATTTCATGAGCCCGAGTTGCACCCCTAAATGGAGGTATGGGTTTCAGATCTACATCTTTTCAACTTGCCCCTTCTATCAAAGGTAGCTTGGCAACTACAAACCAATCATATCTCTCTTGCCTATAAGGTTATAAAGCTAAATATTTTCCAACTGGAGATATTTGGAATTGCTATTCTAGACCTGTTGACTCTTGGGTTTGGAAGAGTATTATGAAGGAAATGCATATTCTAAAAAATGGATGCAAATGGAAGCCGGGGAATGGAAAATTATCCACTTTTTTGGGGACATTTGGGCTCTAATAAAATTAGTAAAAACCAGCCCATTGCCCAGGGAGATAAGGGAAGATTGTAAAATAACAGATTTTATTGATTGGCAAACTAGAAGATGGAAAGAGTCACTTATAGTATATTTAGTGGGATCTAATGGGTGGCAAGCAGTTTGCTCCGTTTCCATACCTGATAGTGAAGAGGAGGACAGTAGATATTGGGCTTTGAAACACGATAGGGTGTATAGAGTAAAATTGGCCTACAAATTGGGTTTATTCATTTTGAGATCTATGGAACAGTAGGAAAGCCAATATTTTGAACAAGGGGTCCTTAAATGTCTATGGAAGCTCCGCCTTCTTAAAAAGATTATCATTTTTTGATGGAATTAATGGACTGTTTACCTACTAAGTCAAAACTAATGAAAGGAGGAGTTACCACATCTACGGCGTGTTCACTATGTAATGAAGGTGATGAGGACTGCAACCATTTGTTTTGATTATGCCCAACTACAAGGTGCACATTTGCCTCACATCTCACTCAACTGCTATATACGAGGGTGTTTCAAAATCTTTAGGAAGTGTCAAAACATCTCATTAATTGTGGCAAGCTTTATCCTTTTCTATTTTCTTATGTACTTACTGGAGGATTTGGCACCTAAGAAACAAATTCTACTTGGAGGGAGTGAAATTACTATTTTCTGGAGTGCCAAGATGGACTGTTGATTACTTAAAAGTGCAAAGCTCTGCTCATTTGTTGACAATTTGTAATCAGGTAGTTCAACAATTGGTTGCAAGATGGATGAAACCTAAATAAGGGATAGTGAAATTAAATGTTGATGCAAGCTTCAACCTAAACACTATGAAAATTGGTTTTAGCGCTATTCTTAGGGATTAGCAAGGACACTTTATTACATCAAAAATATGGATGAAGCAAGACATGGTCGATCCTCTTTTGATGGAAGCACAGTAATTCTCTAAGGGATTGAATGGACAAATGACCTTCATTATAACCACATCCAAGTAGAGAGTGACTCAATACTTCTAATCACTTTGCTGAATGTTAATGGGCCTATATACACCTACTTGAAGGTTTTCATTGTAAAAATTAAAACTCTCATTTAGTCAACACGAAAGTGAAAAAATTAATTTTTATTATTTCTTATGAAACCTTTACTCGAACCCTAAATCTCTAAAACTTTTAGACCACCTATATGCCAACCGAGCTACACAGATTGCTAAAATAACATCCAAAAATAAAAATAAAAATATGATCCACCACAAATATGAATAATGATTGGGCAAATCCTATTATTACTAATTTAACCCAGTTGGTCAAAAGGTCAAACTTTGCCATAGAGGATATCCTACGTGGGCTTTATTGGTCAACTTAAAAATTATATGATATTTACATGTTGAATTGTAATTATTAGAAAACTTAACCCTTAGTCATGGTGTTGTTGGCAATTTTGAAAAAAAAAACAACCCATGCTTGGTTCAAGCTCCCGCTCCTCCCCCTCCCCCACTCTCTTGTCAATCCCTCTTCCTCACTTCTCTACTTGATCATTTCGTCTCCATCTCACTTTGAGCTAAGCTAGGCTTGCCTCCCTCACCCCTCCAGTGCAAACATCCAAGCAACCTCTTCCTCTTCCTTCATTTTCTTAACTAACCATAACATCAACTCCTCTAACATAAGTATCTAATTAGGAGCCCATCAGCGATAAGTTTCCTCTATCTCCTTATGTGTGTGCTATGGTCTTTTAGTTCTCTTCCTACATTATCTTTAATTTATTTCCTAACCTTTTGCTCTACCCCCTTTTTCTCTTGATGCGTGCACTATGGTTCTTTTCCTATATTATCTAATATTTATTTCTTGTCCTTTGCTCTGCCCCCTCTTTTTTGTCATAATCCTTCCGCCACAATGCTCTTTGATTCCCTACATGGTCAGTGCATAGCTAATCACTCCTTTTTATTTTTCTTATCTTGATTAGATTGATCTTCCTCGTATCCTTTAAATTGCAAGATCAAATGACAGTGAGAATCGAAAACTAGTTGGACTTAAGAGATTTATCAAATTGGACAAGATTAACCCAATCTAATCTAACTAGCTCAAATTTGACAAGATTGGGAGATTTATCAAATTTTTTCCCTAATTGAGAAAATTTCTATTATGCATATTTTCTGAGCAAAAGCATAAAATTCTATTTTTCTTTTTTGAGTTATTGAAGGTTTATGTTTCTCAATAGATTTTTGTTTAGGGTGTGTTTGGTTAGGGGTAAAACTTTTGATGAAAAGTTTTTGAGGTAAAAGTTGTCACATTGATAGAAAATGATGTGATATAATAGGAATAATGATGAGAAGTAAAGAGAATAAAGTTAAAATAGATAGGTTAGTTGTATAGATAGTTGTGCAGAAATGATTGAAAAGTAGGGTAGTTTGTATAGGAAAATGTGAATAAATAATTAAAAAATAGAGTAGTTATGGAGAGTGAAAAGTTTTAGATTGAAAAGTTTTGGTTGACATGTTTATATCCCAAACAAACACACCCTTAATTGTTTCTATTGTGAGAAATACATATTTTTGTTTTAGCTTGTAAACCTTTTGAAGTATTAGGGATTGTGCCTCATTACATCATCAGTGAAGAAGAGAGCACAATCCTTAAGTGCTAAGAAGGAAGAGGAATCTTCTTCGGAGAAAACCCGAAATGCTATGAAATCTGAAAAGCCAACATCAATCCAAAGTTCAAAAATGTTGAGAGAGATAGAGGAATGAGAGTAAGAGAGGCAAATTAAGAATGGTAATCGAATAAGTGCTTTTGCTATTTTTCAGATCACTGCCACTACTGCACCTAATCTACAATCCCATTCAAAGAGCAATTTATTCATTTAAATTTGCCAAAACTAATTCTATTGAGGATTCCCTAAAAGGAGAAGCTGGAAAGCAGGGAGAAGCGGAAATGACTAACCTTGAAATTAGAGGGGGAAGGGCCTCCAATATTCGTCCATGTCTTTGTCTTTTGTTTTTAGACAAACCATGAATGATATCTGTTTTGATTCTTTTGCAAAAAGTCACACATGACCGGACTAAGGTGTTAATTTTTCAGTGGGCTAAGCGCCCAGGAAGGGAAGAAAACAATGGCCTTTTTATTCGTTGTACATCTAATATACAATCACATTTTTGTCATTAGGAACCCAAGATCACTAATCTTAATTTATACTGAACACATTAAAACTAACAACTAATTATAACGTTGAATAATGGTGGGACGAGTTGAATCCACAGAGAGGTAATGAGAGTTTGAATTATGAAAAGAAATTTTTTATTAAACTAAATGTTCAAAAAAATTACAACTAAGAATTAAAATTCAATAAAAATAACTATAAATAAAATTCAACTAAAAATAAACAAAATAAAGATTTAAAATTTAAAAAATAAAAGAAAACAAATCTAGATGGCTAGCGTGAAAAAGATCTCTTCTCCTCTGAAGTTTTTCCAAATCTATGAGCTTAAAAGCTGAAGTCGAAAGTGAAAATTGGATGTGGGAAAAATTGATGCCTTGGTGCCCTACAAAGTAAGTGGGAGGGAAAATGGATTGTGAGCGCAACTTAGGTTACGTGCACCCTTGCGGAGTTTAAGCTGCTTGAATTCCTTCTGTGCATCTTATGGATGGACAAGATCAATCCTAGCTACGTATTGATTCGCTTAGCTGTCAACTTTAATTTTATTGGACTTTTTTTATCAAGAAAAAACTCTAATGGGAACCCCTCATTCCCACTCCTCATGACACTCGAGTGGAGAGAAAGAAGAGGAGGTGCCATTAGAAGCTTCATTAAGAGCCCCAAAATCAAAATTCAAAGAGTTAACTATACAAAATGGTGGATTAACCCACCATGCATTCTAAAAAAATAACCTTCTAAAGCCAGACTGACTAATTTTTTTTGATTGGGCTAGACTGACTAATTTGTCGGCTACAACATTTCTTGTAAATATGTACAAAATCAACCCATAAGGACCAAAGCCTGTTGTTGGGCTTTCTAGCACTCAGCCCCTTTGCTTGGCCTAGGCAAAGCCCAAGCCTAGTGTGCTAGAGGGGGATGACCTGAGTATTTTACAATGTTCTAAAATAGGTAAACCTGCCATTATCCAGGTAGTAGGAGGCTTTATTAAAAGTTTTTACCAACTAGTGTTAGGCTCTTTGCAAGCGCACGAGCTGTAGCCTATAATATATAAATATTTATCCCATAAGGTATTTGGAAACTGAAACTTTGTTGATGTAGGTACTTTGAGATAAACAAAACAAGAGATTAAGAGTGTGCTTGGTTGGACACAAAAAAATGTCAACCAAAACTTTTCAATTTAAAATTTTTCACTCTCCATAACAATCTTATTTTTTGATTATTTTTTCGCATTTTACTATATAAACAATACTACTTTTCAGTCATTTCTACACAACTACCCAAACAACTACCCTATCTATTTTAATTTTATCTCTTTACACCTCATCATTATCCCTATCATATCACATCATTTTCTATCAACTTGACAACTTTTACCCTGAAAACTTTTCATCAAAAATTTTATCTCTAACCAAACATACTCTAAAATAAAAAAAGTGGCTAAAGGAACACTTTTATATTCTAAACTAGTGAATAAAGTTAAGAAATAAGGGTATTGGGTTTCATATGTGACTTTTTTGTAATGAATGATTTGCTTATTTAATCTAGGGGTGTGTTTGGCAATTGATAGAAAATGTCAAGTTAAAACTTTTCAATCTAAAACTTTTCACTCTACACAACTATTATATTTTTTAATCATTTTTTCACATTTTCCTATACAACTATCCTATTTTTCAATCATTTATACACAACTATCCGCACAACTAACCTATCTATTTTAACTTTATCCTCTTTACTACTCATCATTACCCTTATCATATCACATAATTTGACAACTTTTACTCTTCAAAACTTTTCATCAAAGTTTTATTCATTACCAAACATAGCCTAGATAATTTATATTAAAGGAGAATAGATTCTAATTTAATCTTATATCCAATTTCAAGAGAGGAAAGATATATCATAATCTTTCGAACCACCTATTTTAAAGGAATTATGTTGATTAAAATCCACTGAATTTTGTGGTAATTCATGAAATTTCTTAAGTGCGTTTTGGTTATTTTCATGATCTAAAATCCTATGTTAATACTATACTAGACTTTTACCTTTTAGTTTTTTTTACCTAATATATAAAATTATGATAAAGTATGGACCCATTCACCAAGAAAGCCTATGTTAATATTATATTAGACTTTTACCTTTTAGTTTCTTTACCTAATATATAAAATCATAATAAAGTATGGCCCATGAACCAAGCAAGCAATAAAATCATAAAATATTAAATTAAAACAAACTATCTTATACAAATAAGTAGAATAATGTCATCCATGCATATTATCACCTGTTACATCCCTAAACACTAGATAAGAGGCTTAGTGGGACATAGTTTGGATCAATCCCATAATAAAGTAATATCACTATAAGTATTCATTACAAACTAAGACATTTAAAACCGAAAAGAAGAAACCAAAAGCTTAATATTTGATTCTTCAATAGTATCTTGAATCTCTTGTATCAACTTGCTCTTATCTCTTCTCTTCTTAATTCCTCCCTTACTCCAAACTTCGCATCCCTGAGTTGCGTAAAAGATGGTATAAAAGAACCCCAAATTCATATACTACAAGTGCTTAAATAGTATCCTCTCATAAATTAAGTAGAACTATTCAAATATGCACATAAAGTCTACTTCTGGGTGGTATATAGTTTGAATCGTGTCCTGCCCTGGAGGATGAATTACTGCTCCATTTTTCAGAGTTCTTTTCGTCCTTCATACTTCAAACCATGTCAGAACTTCTTCCATTTTGATCTCTATTTTTGCTACATTGTGTCCTTTGAATTCTCCTTCTTGAATGTGTTTTCCTTCTTTGCTTAACTTTCAATTTTTTACATTGAATCTGCAATTAATTTGCCTAATTGTATAATTAACAATAAGTATGAAAACTTATATTTAAATGAGCAAAATTTGGCATTTAATCTCATGAAGATATAGTTAAATAATATTCTAAGTATGAAAACATTTAGAATGCAAGGTATATAACCGACATGATAAATACTCCCACATTTGAACCTTAGCTCCTCCTCAAGAAAATATAAGACGTTATCCATAAAGCTGTAAATCAAATTTGAAAATTTTGAAAATCTCAAGCAATACAAAGTCAAGGTCCTAGTTCAGCATGTCAAGTATTAGGAATACGAAAATCGAATGTCTATTAGCTCAATAAGATGTTAAACAAAAATCTTGATATATATATATATATTCATTAAATAACTATCAAAATTTCATCCTACTCAATTCAATTTGCATACACTTCCACAATTTCACTCTTTAGAATTACAAGTTTCACAATTTGAACGGAAATTGTTTGTTGTTTTTGGAGAAAACTGAGGATCTGCTGTATGAAAATTTGAATTCATAAACCATTCACCATCACCAATACGGGTATATCGCATGCGCATGAGTGTAGATTCGCTCCTCACATCATAGCTTGTTGGTTTGATAAGTGCTTCTCTTTTGAAATCAATGTTGAAATGCTAAAATGATCTTGTTAAGTACATAGCATAAGGTAAACATCTATTTGCTCTTCTTTTCTATGACAACATATAAGATGGCATCAAACTTGTAATGTTATAGGGTTTGTTATTCATAATTATCCACATTAATTCTAAATCATCAAGTGTAACAATATCATATCCTCCCCCTTTAGGCAGAAAATAATGCACAGAACCAAGCGTAGCAATTTATAATCCAGTTTATTATTGTTAACTTAACGACTCATTTTGTGTAAAATAGAAAATAACTTCTTCAAAATCAATGTCTATATATTGACTAGTAGCTTGAAATTGTAATAGTATGAACCCAACATAATCTTGTTCCATGAAACTAATTTCAATTTCTCTCAAGAAAGATGTGTAGGTAGTGTCTTCCATCGCTTGTTTCACAAGATCTGAATATATAGAATAATCTTTCTCCAGAAATTCAACAGGCTCATATTCTTTAAACCAATGCACAAATTCAAACGTCTCTTTGCCAAAAAATAAAAAAATGCACCTTTTACCTTTGGTAAATATTTAATACGAAGAATTTACCAAAAAAGTTATCTTCATCAAACGAGTGACAAAAATTAAAAGCTTTGGATGGGGCGGCAACACAATCTAAGGAGCGTGACATTCGAACAACTTGACAAGATCAATGTTTAGAACCCACAGATTTACTCTGTATGCAGCTTTGTGGGATAGCCATGCGCGTTGCAGCACGGGAAGAAGGATTTGTATTCTCATTGATGTGGATGTCGAAACTATGACATCAATGAGTGGATAAAGGATCTAAGGGTGTTGAATCTACCATCCGCTTTCTCTTTTCCTCATAAGAATATTTTTTGTCAGTCGCTACACCACCTTGTCGAGCCATCACATTGAATACAAAATGGAGTGGAATAGTTTTGTAAGATGGGTTTTTTTGTTTGATATGGAAAGGAGCAAATTTTGAAGAACAAATAACATAATTTTTTTAATATTGGTTGGCAATTAGGGATTTAATTTTCAAAAAATCAAATATAGGACCACCTATCATGGATAGAAGATATGGAAAGAAGGTACATAGGTTTTTTTATTTTTTTTTGGCTAGTGGAAAAAAATTTTTAATGGCTGTGGAGGAAAGAGATGCAGTTTTATAGAGAAACCTGGAAGATAAGGATGGAATGGCTTGGAGCGGAAGAGAATTTTACCAGAAGTCAAAGACATGCCAAAAGTACAACCATCATTATCCGCAAACAAAATTATAGGTAATTCAAATCCAAAGACGTAACTTGCATGCGAAATGAAAAACCATGTAGAGGACATGCACGCAAGGACTTTAATTAATGCAGGGGAATGCATGCATGGACTTTTGTATGGCAATGTAGGAATGGATCCCGATTCTGTTTTGTTTTGTTTTCTGAGTTTTCACTTTTTTTTTTTTGAACTATGCTTTGCCGTTATTATTTTTTTATTGTTGGTTTTTGTTTTTTAAACGGTTTTTGGTTTTATTTTGATGTTTTCTAAAGCTTTCTTGCTATTTTGTAATTGATTTTTTACTGTTTTATGTTTTACTTTACAATTTTTAGCATTTTTAAATATTTTCTTTTCTTACTATTTTTTAAATTCTCAACATTTCTTTTTATTTTTTAAAATAGTTTTTTCCTTTGATTAGTTTGCTTCTAACGTTGTTTCTTTTTTTTTTTCTTTTTTTTTTCTTTTCTTTGTTTTTTTCTGTTTTCTGTTTTTAACGTTGCTTGCTTTTTTTTTCTTTTTTTACCATTCTTTCTTTATGTTTTCTAGTTTTTTATTTTAACATTTCTTAATTTTTGTTTTCATTTTTTAACCATTGTTTTGGTTTGGATTGGTTCTTTGTTTTTAATGATTTTATTTTTTTTAAAAAATTTTGTTTTGCAATTATTTTATTAATGTTTTTTAAGGTTCCATGCACACTTTTTTTAACATTTTTTTTCGTTTTAGATATAACATTTTTTTAAACACTGTTTTTGTTAACATTAAATCTCTTTTGGTTTTCAACGTCCCTCTTATTTAATGGTTTTTTTATTTTCCGTTTTTGACATGTGCCTTTTTTGTTCGGTTATCTGCTTTACCATTGTTTTTTTTTTAACATTTTTTTTTTAAAATTTTTTTTTAAACAAAACAGATTATACTATATAAAAGCGTATGAAAAACTAATTTTTTTGAACAAAAGCAACCTTAAAAATTAAACCAAAAGTTGATAGATAAATATGTAATGTAAATTCATCAATCATATGATATAATATTTACATAAATGCATGTTTATGAAAAAGGATTGACTACATCCAATTCCCTTCTTATGTCAAGAAATTTTTCAAAGGAAAGTGGTTTTATAAAAATATTTGCCAGTTGATCTTCTGTGGGAATAAATTTAATATAAATTTCTTTCCGCGATATATGATCCATGAGAAAATGATGTCTTAATTCAATGTGTTTAGGGCGTGAATGTTGTACAAGAATTTTAAAAAAATTTATTGCACTTGTATTATCACATTTAATTAGTACATTTGTATATAACAATTCATAATCACGCAATTGTTGTTTCATCCATAAATTTTGGGCACAACAATTAACACATGCAATATATTTGACCTCTGCAGTTAATAATGCAACCGAACTTTGTTTTCTTAGAGTACTATGATATAATCATACTATCAAAAATTTGACAAATAACATTTGTACTTTTTCTATCCACTTTATAACCTGTAAAATCAGTGTCTGAATATCCAATTAAGACAAAAGTGGATTATTTAGGATACCAAATGCCCAAAGTAGATGAATCAACAAGATATTTAAACATACGTTTAACATCACTCATGTGTGATTCCTTTGGATTTGACTGAAACGTGTATACATACAAACACTAAACAAAATATCAGGTTGACTGGCAGTTAAATACAAAAGTGAATCGATCACACTTCTGTATAACTTTTGATCTATTGGCTTACCTGATTCGTCCTTATCCATTTTGATAGTTGCACTCATGGGGATTGACATATGCTTTACATTTTCATTTTGAACTTTTTAAATATTTTCTTGACATATTTTTTTTAGAGATAAAAATACTTTCTTTTGTTTGTTTTAGTTGAAGTCCTAAAAAGAAGATAAGATCACCCATCATACTTATTTTGAACTTTTTTAATATTTTCTTGACATATTTTTGTTGAGAGATAAAAATACTTTCTTTTGTTTGTTTTAGTTGAAGTCCTAAAAAGAAGATAAGATCACCCATCATACTTATTTTGAACTTATTTTGCATCAGTTTTTCCAAATTCTTGCAGTACAACTCATTAGTAAACCCAAATATAATATCATCCACATAAACATGAACATCAAAATGTCTTTATGAATATTTTTGATAAATAAAGTATTATCAACCTTGCCTCTTTTGAATTTTTTCTGTAACAAAAACTCACTAAATCTATCATACCAAGTTCTTAGAGTTTGTCTTAATCCGTAGAGAGCTTTTGATAGTTTAAACACATAATCAAGGTGTTCATGGTCTTCAAAAACCAAGTGGTTGTTTGGCATAACCTTTTTCATTTATCAAACCATTCAAGAATGCACTTTTTGCATCCATTAAAAAAAATTAAACTTTCTAAATGATGCAAATGCAAGTAACATTCTAATGGCTTCAAATTTAGCCACAAGTACAAAAGTCTCATCAAAATCAATACCCTCTTCTTGAGAGTAAATTTGTGCAACTAGACGAGCTTTATTTCCAACAATGATCTCAGACTCATCGAGTTAGTTTCTAAAAATCCATTTTTGCACTAATAACAAGACGATTATCAGGTCTAGGCACAAATTGTTGGAAATATGTGGAAAACAAGCTAAATCTATGTATTGATGATTAACAAATCAATTTGAGTAAGTCTTGGCTACTAACATATTTGTGGAAGTGTTTAAGGCATATACGTTTGAAGAAAATAGAGCATGGAAGGACAAGTCGTTCCCCAAGTCGACTCCAATATCGACTTCAAGGCGTCGATTCCTTCCAGAGTTGAAAACGGGGAGCAGAGCTGACGAAGTCGCAAACGAAGTTGACTCCGCATGCGACTTGAGAGAAGTCCCAGACCAAGTCGACTCCAGCATCGACTTCAAAATGACATTTCCTTCCAGAGTTGAAGTCAAGACCCCGAAGTGCCGAAGTCGCACCCCAAGTCGACTCCACTTGCGACTTGAGATGAAGTCGCAGGCCAAGTCAACTCCAGTAGCGACTTGGAGGCGTCGTTTTCTATCCAGAGTTGAAACCGAGATCTGGGGGCACCGAAGTCGCAGACCAAGTCGACTCCAGCATGCGACTTGGGCGAAGTCGCAGACCAAGTCGACTCCGGCATCGACTCCGATCGGGCAGAAGAGAAATTTCAGAAGACAAGTTGGGATTAACTGATTTCAAGACAAACTTGTATGAAGATGAAGATCAAGCCAACCTAGATGTTCAAACCGAAACATATGAAGACTAATCCAAGTTCAAGCAAGATGCATAAACTCGACCATTCAAATCAAAGAACTTGCTCATGAATACAAGAATCAAGACTCATGGATTCAAGGCTTGTAAAACATGGAGCCAAAAGAAATAAGCTAAAGTGAAGACAATGACTCAAAGAAGAACTCAATCAGGGAAGAACAACAAGGCATGGAGAAATCTAAGCAAAACAAAAGCATCCCAAAGATTTCAAGTTCATCAAGATAACTGACAAAGTGAAGTCGCACACCGAAGTCGACTCCACGTGCGACTTGGGTCAAGTCGATACTCAAGTCGACCCGACCTGGAACTTGAAGTCGCTACGGAAGGCGAAGTCGCACCCGAAGTCGACTCCATCTGCGACTTGGGTGAAGTCGCATTCGAAGTCGACTCCACCTGCGACTTGGGTCGCAACGGTCGGAAAATATTCGAACGTTGGCGCATTAAATGCGCGCCACCTACCTTCAAACGTTCGGATTCCATTCACAATTATAAAAGGCATTCATTGTGAACGAGGGAGGTAGCTGAAATCATTAAGTGTGCATAACTCCTACCTTCAAGAGCATTAAAGAGATCAAGCCAATCCAAAGAAGAAGAACTTCTCTTCAAACTGCAAGAGCTCAACTTCTGAATCTTCAAAGCCAAATACTACGAGTTCTTCTCTGCGCCAAATTGCTTCTACACATCTGTAAAGTGTAGACTCTTTTGTTATTTTATTTGTTTGTATTGAACTTGATTTAGTTTGAGGAACTAAGATCAAGTGTAAGCAAAGTAGTGTGTGATTGGAGTGGAACTCATCAACTACTTGTGCTGTGATTTATTGATGCCCCCTAGAGCTGGAATCTAGAAGAGAGCAGTGGCTCTAATTGTATTTGAGGAATACAATAGTGGAACCCAAGTCACAAGGAGTGTGAGCTTGGAAGAGTGAAGTAGGGAGGTTGCCTGAACCACTATAAAAATCTTATGTGCTTGATTTTTATTTCTGCTCTCTACATTATATTGCTTTCCATTTCGTTTCTTCATTAAGGGGATTAGATTAATCCGGGGTAAATTTTCTGTTTAAGTTATAATTTTTTAAATACCCAATTCACCCCTCCCCTCTTGGGTAATCGCCATTAACTCGGGACCAACAAGTGGTATCAGAGCAGGTCTTTGAGTTAAACCAAAGAGATCCTATTATCATGGCATCCCAATCTACTTCCGTTCCCGCTTTTGCTGAGGGCCAATCATTTACTAGGCCACCATTGTTTGATGGGAACAATTTCGGCTATTGGAAGCTTCGTATGAAGCAACTCATCATGGCTACCGACATGGATTCTTGGATTGTAATCCAAGATGGTGTAACTTTGTATATAGATGAAAGAGCTTCCAAGTGGACCGAAGAGGAAGTAAGAACTGTAAAGAGCAATGCTAAAGCTATGAACTCACTATTTTGTGCTCTTACAGCTTTTGAATATGATAGAGTATCTTCTTGTCTAACCGCTAAAGAAATATGGGATACTCTAACATCTATTTATGAAGAAACTTCTCAAGTCCAAGGGACTAGGAGAAATATTTTGATAGGAGATTTGGAAAGCTTCAAAATATTAGAAACAGAAAATATTTCTGAGATGTTTGCTAGATTTTCTAAAATTACTAACGCTTTGAAAGGTCTTGGAAAGGCTATCTCTGAATCTGAACAGGTTATGAAGATACTAAGAGCTCTACCGGAATCTTGGACTCCAAAGATTACGGCAATTGAAGAAGCCAAAGACCTAAATACATTAAAGTTAGTGTTGGAAATATGTGGAAAACAAGTTAAATCTATGTTTTGATGATTAACAAATCAATTTGAGTAAGTCTTGGCTACTAACATGTTTGTCGATATATTTAAGGGATATACATCTGAAGAAAATAGAGCATGGAAGCCAAGTCGTTGTCCAAGTCGACCCCAAGAACGACTTCAAGAAGAAGGATCTGTCCAGAATTGAAATGGGAGAAGAACAAGTGAAGTCGCAGGCCAAGTCGACTCCACTTGCGACTTGGGAAGCCAAGTCGCAAACGAAGTCGACCTCACCATCGACTTCTGTCGGGAAAAACACTCCAGAGTCGAATCCGGGACAGCAACATGCCGAAGTCGCAGACGAAGTCGACCCCGAGTTTGACTTGACGTTCTTCAAAGTCCAAAATACAGATTCAAGCATGTTCAAGACCAAACCAAGTCTAAAGCAAAGAAATGAAGAGATAATCAAATCATGAAGACCAAATGAGTCCAATGCAAAGCAAGGTGAATGAATCAATCATGCAAGGATCAAACCCTCCTCAGATTCTCAAGATTCAAGTTAATCCAAGAAGAATCAAAGCCAAGTTCTTCAAAGACTCATAAGGCTCAAGCTATCGAAGATAAACCAAAGACAAAGACTTCAAGATCAACAAGATCTACAAGTATGAGGGATTATTTCAGAATGAAAATGATTAAAGGAAACAAGCCAAGCAAGATAGAGGAAGATCAAATGAAGATTAAAGCATGTTTTGCAAAAGACCGAGTCAAGTCGCAACCCAAGTCGACTCCATGATCGACTTGAGTTGAAGTCTAAAGCCAAGTCGACCCAAGACTCAAGACTCGGAACTTGAAAAGGTGAAGTCGCACTCGAAGTCGACTCCACCTGCGACTTGGGTCAAGTCGATGCCCAAGTCGACCCTATCTGAAACTTGAAATCGCTAGCAGAAGGCGAAGTCGCACCCGAAGTCGACTCCATCTGCGACTTGGGTGAAGTCGACTGCGACTTGAGTCGCATCCGAAGTCGACTCCGACTTCGACTTGAGTCGCAACGGTCGGATATTATTCGAACGTTGGCGCATTAAATGCTCACCACCTACCTTCTAACGTTCGGATTCCCTCCAAAATTATAAAAGGCATTCATGGTGGACGAGGGAAGTAGCTGAGATTCATTAAGTGAGCATAACTCCTATCTACAAGAGCTTTAAAAAGATCAAGTCATTCAAGGAGGAAGAACTTTGCTTCAAAACTGCAAGAGCTTTATTTCAGATTCTTCAAAGCCTACTACAAGTTCTTCTCTGCGCCAAATTGTCTCTACACATCTGTAAAGTGTAGATTTCTTTTGTTATTTCGTTTGTCTGTGTTGAACTTGATCTAATTTGAGGAACTAAGATCAAGTGTATGCAAAGTAGTGTATGATTGGAGTGAGACTCATCACCTACTTGTGCAGTGTGTTGTTGATGCCCCCTAGAGCTGGAATCTAGAAGAGAGCAAGAGGCTCTGGTTGTATATGCCCCCTAGAGCTAGAATCTAGAAGAGAGCAGTGGCTCTTATTGTATTAGAAGAATACAATAGTGGAACCCAAGTCACAAGGAGTGTGAGCTTGGAAGAGTGGAGTAGGGAGGTTACCCGAACCACTATAAAAATTCTTGTCTGCTTGATTTACATTTCTGCTCTCTATATTACATTGCTTTCCATTGTGTTTCTTCATTCAAGGGGATTGAACTTACAAGGGGTTAAGTTTTTAAGTTACCAAAGAAATTTTTAAAGAACCCAATTCACCCCTCCCCTCTTGGGTTTTGCCATTAACTCGGGGCCAACAAGTGGTATCAGAGCAGGTCTTTGAGTTAAACCAAAGAGATCCAATCACATGGCATCCCAATCTACCTCCGTTCCCGCTTTTGCTGAGGGCCAATCATTTACAAGGCCACCATTGTTTGATGGGAACAATTTCGGTTATTGAAAGCTTCGTATGAAGCAACTCATCATGGCTACAGATATGGACTCTTGGATTGCAATCCAAGATGGTGTAATTTTGCCAACTGATGAAAAAGCTTCCAAATGGACCGAGGAGGAAGTAAGAACTGTTAAGAGCAATGCTAAGGCTATGAACTCACTATTTTGTACTCTTACAGCTTCTGAATATGACAGAGTATCCTCTTGTCTAACTGCAAAAGAAATATGGGATACTTTGACATCTATTTATGAAGGAACCTTCCAAGTCCAAGGGACTAGGAGAAATATTCTGATAGGAGAATTGGAAAGCTTTAGAATGATAGAAACAGAAAACATTTCTGAAATGTTTGCTAGATTTTCTAAGATTACTAACGCGTTGAAAGGTCTTGGAAAGGCTATTTCTGAATCTGAACAGGTCATGAAGATACTAAGAGCTCTAACGGAATCTTGGACTCCAAAGATTACGGCGATTGAAGAAGCCAAAGACCTAAATACACTAAAGCTAGAAGATCTAATTAGCTCATTAATGTCACATGAGCTAATTAAGAGAAGAAACGAAGACAATCACAAAGGAACTTCAAAGACTTCAAAGAAAGACCACGAAGAGAGAAGAAGAACGAGCCAACAAAGTGCTATAGATGCGGCGGGATGGGACATATGCAAGCTCAATGTCCTACGCCGGAAGAGAAATCAAAAGATCAACAAGAAAGGAGGGAAAGACATGAAAACAGAAAATACCAAAGGCCAAAGGGAAGAGGCATGTACGTCAATGAAGAAACTTCATCAACAAGCAGCTCCTCAACCGACGAATTTGAGGCGGCAAATTGTGCTAGAATATGCTGCATGGCGCGAATCGAACAAGAAGAAGATCTGTTGTGTTTGAACACAACGGAAGTTTTGGAAGAACAAACCATCTCAACAAAGTGCACAAGCAATGAAGAGGTAACTTCCAAACCTTTCCATTCTCAATCTAGTTATTCTTCTTTTCAAGAATGTCTCAAATGTGCTGAATTAGAAGAACTGCAAATTGCATATGATTCATTATTTGAAGAAATCAAAAAGCTAGGAAAGAAGTTGTCATTGAAGAGACAACAATGTAACTCTGTTATTATTGTAAATGGAAAACTAGCTGAAAGATCAACAAAACTGAAAGAGGAAAATGAATCACTGTTGAAAGAAGTAGAAAAATTGAAAAAGGAAAACGAATCCTTAAATGAATCATTAGCTAAGTTCTCTAATCCAGGAGAAAATATAAAGATGTTTATGAACATGACCACTCAAACAAATAAAAGAGGTCTTGGATATTATACATTTGAGCAAAAAGAAAGTGGCAAATCGAATGTGCCAATACTTGAGAAATATCAAACCAAAACTGCACCTATATACAAGCCACAAAGGAAAAATATTATGTGGACTAGAAGGCCAACGTTTGAACCATTGCATACTTGGAGGTCTACTCCAAGATTACCTATGGCTTGCAATTTCTGCAACAAAATGGATCATAAAGCCTACAAGTGTAACTTTAAGAAATTATATGACCATGGTGCAAAATTAGTTTGGGTTCCAAGAAACACAAGATTTGAGCTTTCTAAATTAGAGCAACAAAGATTGAATCATATTACTAACCCAAATGGACCCATAAAATGAGTACCAAAGAGATGAGATTTACTTGTTTATTTTTCAGATATGTTTTTAGGCAAAGGCAAACAATGTATGGTTCATGGATAGCGGTTGTTCAAGACATATGACCGGAGAAAGAAGTTTATTTCATAAACTTAAGCCTTGCAACGATGGAACGGTTGCCTTTGGTAATAATGAGAAAGGTAAAATTAAAGGTAAAGGAAACATATATAGTATTTCAAATGCATACATGGAAGATGTTTTATTTGTTGAAGGACTCAAGCACAATCTAATGAGCATTAGTCAATTATGTGACAAAGGATACAAGGTTGTGTTTGAATAATCTATATGTAATGTATTTGATGGAGAACATATCATATTTAGTGGAAAAAGACATGGAAATGTATATTTGGTTTCACTTGATGAACTAGATGGTCAATGTCTAATGGCCATTGATAATGATCCATGGGTTTGGCATAAGAGGCTTGGGCATATAAACATGACAAATATAAAGACCCTATGGAAGAAAAGTTTGGTAGAAGGCTTGTCAAAGTTGAAATATGACAAAGACAAAATTTATAAGGCATGTCAATTATCTAAACAACCTAAAATGTCTTTCTTACCAAAAAGGAGATTTCCACCACTAGGCCACTTGAATTGCTACACATGGATCTATATGGGTCATCCGATATTTTAACCATTGATGGAAAGAAATATGTATTTGTTATCGTTGATGATTTCTCAAGATTCACATGGATAATTCTCTTAGCTAGCAAAGATGAAGCCTTCTCTATGTTTTCAACTTTTGTAAATTTGGTGCAAAATGAAAAACAAAGTACTATTATGTCTATAAGAAGTGATCATGGTGGTGAATTTGAAAAGAAACGATTCATAGAGTTATGTAATGAAAAAGGAATTCATCACACATTTTCTGCACCAAGAACTCCACAACAAAATGGAGCAGTTGAAAGGAAAAACAGAACTATACAAGAGATGGCTAGAACAATGCTAAATGAGAGCAATTTATCCAAGAAATTTTGGGGTGAAGCTATAAGCACAGCTTGTCATGTTTTGAATCGAGTTACCATTAGAGCAATCTTGAAAAAGACCCCATATGAGCTATGGAAAGGAAGGAAACCAAATATCTCATATTTTCATGTGTTTGGATGCACATGCTATGTTTTGAACAATGGAAAAACTAACTTGGAAAAACTAGATGCTAAAAGTGATGAGGCAATATTCCTTGGTTACTCATCAAATAGCAAAGCATATAGAGTATTCAATAAGTGAAACCAAGTTGTAGAAGAGTCCATACATGTTGTTTTTGATGAAACTAACCCATGCTTCAAAAGAAAAGATGATTTAAATGATGCAGATGATATAGCAAGCAGTCTTGAAAAACTGCATGTGGAAAAGCAAGAAGATTTCATGGAGAAAAGGGTAAGTGAAGGTAATAATTCCTACAAACCTCCAACTGATTTAAAATTCAAACATGCCCATCCAATTGAACAAGTTAGAGGGAATGTATATGAAGGTGTAAAAACTAGAAGATCAAAATAAAATATTTGTATACAATACGCCTTTGTATCCAAAATTGAACCTTCTAATATTGATTAAGCTCTTGATGATGAAAACTGTATTATAGCAATTTAAGAAGAGCTAAATCAATTTGAAAGAAACCAAGTTTGGCACTTTGTTCCTAGACCAAATGATTGTATTGTTATTGGCACCAAGTGGGTCTTTAGGAACAAATTAGATGAAAGTGGACTTGTAGTGAGAAACAATGCTAGACTTGTGGCAAAGAGATACTCACAAGAAGAAGAAATAGATTTTGAAGAATCCTATGCCCCGGTTGCTAGATTGGAAGCAATTCGCATCTTACTAGCTTTTGCATCTCACATGAACTTTAAATTGTTTCAAATGGATATTAAAAGTGTATTTCTGAATGGTTAGATAAATGAAGAGGTATATGTTGAACAACCACCTGGATTTGAAGAAAAAGATCAATCTAAATTTGTGTACAAGTTAACCAAAGCATTATATGGATTAAAACAAGCTCCAAGGGCTTGGTATGATAGATTAAGCAAGTTTATGATTGATCATGATTTTCAAAAAGGAAAGGTAGACACCACTTTGTTTATCAAGTATAAAGAAAAGGATATATTGATCATTCAAATTTATGTTGATGATATCATTTTTGGTGCTACTAATGAGACTCTTTGTCAAGAATTTTCTGAGCTTATGCAGAAAGAATTTGAGACGAGCATGATGGGAGAGCTGAATTTTTTCCTTGGACTGCAAATCAAGCAACTTAATGAAGGAATCTTCATTAACCAGTCCAAGTATATCAAAGAAATGCTAAAGAAGTTTGGTATGGAGAATAGCAAAGGAGCAAACACGCCCATGAGCTCAACAATCAAAATCGACAAAGATGAGAAAGGAAAAACAGTTGATTTAAAATTGTATAGAAGCATGATAGGTTCTTTATTATATTTAACTGCTTCTAGGCCTGATATATTGTTTAGTGTGTGCATGTGTTCTAGATTTCAATCATGCCCAAAAGAATCACACTTGGTAGTTGTGAAAAGAATTTTCAGATACTTAGTAGACACTACCAACTTAGGAATTTGGTATCCAAAGGGCTCTAATTTTGATCTAATCGGCTACTCGGATGCGGATTTTGCCGGTTACAAAGTAGATAGAAAAAGCACTAGTGGAACATGTCAATTTCTTGGAAGCATGTTGGTTTCATGGTTTTCAAGAAAACAAACTAGTGTTGCTCTATCTACGGCGGAAGCCATTCTTGCCGCCGGGAGCAGTTGTGCCCAATTGCTTTGGATGAAACAACAACTTAGGGACTATGGCATGGATTTTAAAAATATACCTATTAAATGTGATAATACTAGTGTCATATGTTTAACTAAAAATTCAGTATTGCATTCTAGGACCAAACATATAGACCTTAGACATTATTTTATTAGAGAACATGTAGAAAATCATGACATATGTTTGGAATATGTAAGAACTGAAGATCAAATTGCAGATATATTCACAAAGCCCCTAGCAAAAGAAACATTTTATAAGATTAGAAATGACATGGGAATGATTGATTTAACCTAGCACAAACTGAGGGGGAGCACCTGTTTAGGGGGAGCACACCCACCTATCTCTTTCTTTACCCTGTAACTTTTGATATATTGATAAAATGGGGGAGAAGAGTAGGATTTGAGTTCAATTGATTTAAGTCTAAAAAGCTAACAAAAATGAGTCTTTATGATTGTATTTAAGGGGGAGAAGAGTAGGATATGTTTGTTGAATGTTTTCAACTTGAAAGTTTGCATAAGCATAAGTATGATAAAATTTCCAAATGCAAACTTAGCATGTTTTTGAGTAAATGAAAGGTATACGCTCAAATCGGTTTCGTCAATCATCAAAAAGGGGGAGATTGTTAGAAATATGTGGAAAACAAGCTAAATCTATATTTTAATAATTAACAAATCAATTTGAGTAATTCTTGGCTACTAACATGTTTGTGGAAGTGTTTAAGGCATATACGTTTGAAGAAAATAGAGCATGGAAGGACAAGTCGTTCCCCAAGTCGACTCCAATATCGACTTCAAGGCGTCGATTCCTTCCAGAGTTGAAAACGAGGAGCAGAGCTGACGAAGTCGCAAACGAAGTCGACTCCGCATGCGACTTGGGCGAAGTCGCAGACCAAGTCGACTCCAGCATCGACTTCAAAATGACATTTCCTTCCAGAGTTGAAGTCAAGACCCCGAAGTGCCGAAGTCGCACCCCAATTCGACTCCACTTGCGACTTGAGATGAAGTCGCAGGCCAAGTCGACTCCAGTAGCGACTTGGAGGCGTCGTTTTCTGTCCAGAGTTGAAACCGAGATCTGGGGGCACCGAAGTCGCAGACCAAGTCGACTCCAGCATGCGACTTGGGCGAAGTCGCAGACCAAGTCGACTCCGGCATCGACTCCGATCGGGCAGAAGAGAAATTTCAGAAGACAAGTTGGGATTAACTGATTTCAAGACAAACTTGTATGAAGATGAAGATCAAGCCAACCTAGATGCTCAAACCGAAACATATGAAGACTAATCCAAGTCCAAGCAAGATGCATAAACTCGACCATTCAAATCAAAGAACTTGCTCGTGAATACAAGAATCAAGACTCATGGATTCAAGGCTTGCAAAATATGGAGCCAAAAGAAACAAGCTAAAGTGAAGGCAATGACTCGAAGAAGAACTCAATCAGGGAAGAACAACAAGGCATGAAGAAATCTAAGCAAAACAAAAGCATCCCAAAGATTTCAAGTTCATCAAGATAACTGACAAAGTGAAGTCGCACACCGAAGTCGACTCCACTGCGACTTGGGTCAAGTCGATACCCAAGTCGACCCCACTTGGAACTTGAAGTCGCTACGGAAGGCGAAGTCGCACCCGAAGTCGACTCCATCTGCGACTTGGGTGAAGTCGCATCCGAAGTCGACTCCACCTGCGACTTGGGTCGCAACGGTCGGAAAATATTCGAACATTGGCGCATTAAATGCGCGCCACCTACCTTCAAACGTTCGGATTCCCTCCACAATTATAAAAGGCATTCATTGTGAACGAGGGAGGTAGCTGAAATCATTAAGTGTGCATAACTCCTACCTTCAAGAGCATTAAAGAGATCAAGCCAATCCAAAGAAGAAGAACTTCGCTTCAAACCCCTCCCCTCTTAGGTAATCGCCATTAACTCGGGACCAACACAAATATCCAAACATTATTTTTTTAAATTGATATAGTGCTTCTTGCATAGCAATTATCCAATTTTTATCAAATATTTCTTCATCAAATTTTTTAGATTCAATATAAGAAATAAAAGCATAATGACCCAAGACATTTTGAAGTGAACTTCGGGTTTTGACTTTGTCATACATAACCAATAACCTAATTAAGTGGATGATTCTTATGCATATGAAGATTTCAAGATTTTCCAAAAACAACATCTACACTTACCATTTTTTAATTTTTTGATCTTTTCTGTATATTAAGAATGTCTTCTTGTTCATCTGAAAAATCAATCTTTTTTAGCCTAGTGTTAGATTCATCAAAGGTGACATATACTAACTCTTCAACTGTAGAAGTTCATTTATTGTAGACTTTGTATGCTTTGCTGGAAGAAATATAACATAAAAAATACCTTCATCATTTTATAATCAAATTTACCAAGGTCATCTTTCTATTATTTAGTACAAAGAATTTACAACCAAAAGTATGAAATATGCAATGTTTGGCTTTCGATCTTTTCACGATTCATATGAAGTTTTCTTTAGTATTTGACGAATACAAATAAGGTTTATGATAAAACAAGCAGTGTTTACTGCTTCAGCCAATAACGATGTGGTAAATCAGTATCAATCAACATTGTTCTAACCATTTCAATCGATGTTCTATTTTTTTGCTCAACAATTCCATTTTGTTGTGGTGTTTTAGGAGCTAAGAAGTTATAATTTATTCCAAAATGATCACAAAATTCTACAAAATATTGATTATCAAATTCTCTTCCATAATCAGTTTGAATTGCAAATATTTTCAATCCACGTTCGTTTTGAATTTTGAGATAAAAATTTTAAAATAAATTAAAATATTCGTTCTTGCTTCTTAAAAGTAATACTCATGTATATCTTGAAAAATCATCGGCAATAATGTAGGCATAATTTTTTTTAGTCAAATTTCTAGTCCGTGTAGGTCCAATTAAATCTATATGTGGTAATTGTGGACGTTTTTTTATTGACACAATATTTTTTAATTTGAAAGAGACCTTTTGTTTACTGAATTGACAAATATTATAAATATATTTTAAATTAATTTTTGAGTTTGGTAAACCATCAACAAGATTAAACTTTTGTGGTTTTTTTAATTTGTGAAGGTTTGCACGTCCTAATCTTCTATGCCAAATCAGAATCTCGTCATCTACTGTAGTTACACATTTTATATGGTCTACACTAAGATCTAGAATGTACATATTTTCATTCCTTTTTCTATAGCAAATATTGTTGACTATGTTATCATGAATTATACACATGTTAGACTTAAACACAATTTCAAGACCTTTATCACAGAATTGAGTAATGCTTACAAGATTATGTTTGAGTCCTACATAAAATACATAATTTCACAACTTACTGTACATGTGCCTTTGATAGAAACTTTATTATTGTCTCAAAAAGTAGCCTTATATTTATTTTACATTTCTAAAAAATTGAATGCATATTTATTTCTAAACATATAATGTGAATGACCAATATCCATATACCATCCTATTGGCAAGTTGACTTCATGCATTCCTTCAAAATAGCAAAAAAAAGCCTTTACTATTTCGATACCCATTTTATGGGTCCACACTGGTCAACATCATTATTTTGCATTTTAGGTTTCTAAACTAATTTTGCTCCAAACATTTGTAGTTTTCGTAATTGGAAAATATATGAAAAATGTCCAAAATTACAACAAAAATTACAAATTCTATTTTGATTTCTAAATATTTTATTTGACATTCTATTATAAATATTTTTATTTTCTTTTGTTTGATTCTCCAAATTTTCATTCTCCTCAACAAGAAATTTAATTTACATTTGCAAATTTATAATTTTTCTTTTTCAAGTCTAAGATCAGTTTTTAATTTTATATATTTATCTGACAAGGAAGTAAATTTGCCAACTAGTTCAACATATTCTTGTTTCATTTTATCATCAATATAACTGACCTCAGAATATTCAGATTCATCTTCATGATCTGCCATGAATTTTAAATCCGATATAAGATTAGCTTGATCATTATCAGATCCTGAAGTGATTGATAGTGAAGTATCACTATCACACCATATTCCATATTTTTTATTTTTCTTTTGTTGGAATCTTGCTTTTCAACAAGAGATGGGCATGCATTCTTAAGATGTCCAAAACCTTGACGGTTATGATACCTTACTTTGTCTCCTTCTCTTTTCTCAAAATCTTTCCTCCAGTCCTTCTATTCTCTTTTCTTTTCAGGTCATTATTGTATCCTTCTAGCATTTGCATTCTTGTTGCTGTTGTTATTTCCTCTATTTCGAGTGATGAATCATCTTATCTTCTTTGTTGACATAGCAATATCTTCATCTTCATCACCTGCATTATCATTAAAATAACCAGAGGAAACTTTTAGACCAATTACTTTCTTAGCTTTTGGATCATTATCATCATTTTTCTTCATAATGATTTCATGTGTAACAAGATGGCTTATTAATTGATCTATAGACATGGTTATTAAATCTTTGGCCTCCTCTGTGTTTGTAACCATTATGGTCCAAGAAGAAAGAAGTAATCTAAATATTTTCTTTACCTATTCTTTTGCCTCAATAAACTTACTTAGTGCTTTTAAGGCATTAATTTTGTTGGTGAATCTGTAAAATATCTCACTAATAGATTTATTAGATTTCATCATAAAAAGTTCATAGTCATGCATAAATATATTTATCTAGGACTCCTTAGCTTGGGAAGTACTTTCATGTGTTACCATGAGTATATCCTAAACCTCTTTGGTTGTGGCACAAGCAGATACGCTATTGAATTCAGATGGGCAAAGTGCATAATATAAAATATTTAAAGCTTTGGCAATTAATTGCACTTGTTCATTTTGTTGCTTATTTGGTTCAGTTATATTATCTCTAGGTAAAATTACACCTCCATGAACAACATTCTAAAATTTTAAATCTTGGCCCATGGTGAAGATCTACATTTTGCATTTTCAATATCTATAATTTGTGTCACCAAAATATGGTAATCTGGTTACGAAATGACCTTCACCATATCCAATCTCGACTTTCTTCTCAATTGTCATGATCTATTGAGTTATAGTGTTTTGATGATAGATATGTTAAGAATTTAATGCTTAAAATGCGTTTAATGGTATTTGATTTGATATGAATGATTTTAACAAATTAGCATAGAATCGTGTATTGTGAATTTGTTGAGATTTTTTCGTAAAATTCAGCAATTTTGGTTTAAAACTTTAGTAGTTTTAGTTTGAAATTTCAACAATTTTATCTTGAAACTTCCACAGTTTTGGATTGAAACTTCGACAGTCTTTTAGAGCAATCTGTGGATGGATAATTGGATGATAACGTAGCAAATCGATTATGTTGATCATATGCTTGCTTTAAGAATGATTAATTTAATTTTGATGATTAACAAATAATTGAAATATTATTAAAAATGATCTATTAAATTTGTCTAAGTGTTCTCAGATACTTTGTCTCAAATTAGATGTATGAAAATGAAAATGAGAAATAATTAAAGTTTCAAGATGTCAAGTTCATGTATTGCAAGTCCAGCAAAGTGAAGTCCCACAGCCAAGTCGACTTTACTTGCTACTTGGGTGAAGTCCCACAGCCAAGTCGACTTCACTTGCGACTCGAGTGAAGTCCCAGACCCAAGTTGACTTCGCCTGCAACTTCGGACAGACAGCAAAGTGAAGTTTCATCCCAAGTCGACTTCACCTGCGACTTCAAAGACAGAATTCTGGACAGCAAGTGGACAGCAAGTTTTAACAAGACGAAATCGCATCCCAAGTCGACTTCACCCATCCGAAGTCGACTCCACTTGCGACTTCAACTCGTAACGGTCAAAAATTCGAACGTTGGAGCTCTAGATCCACGTAAACCTCCACTTCAAACGGCTAGCTCATTTTTTCTCTATATATACCATTGATGTATGAACGTGAAGAGAAGAGAGAAGGAAGAAAGAAAGAGAAAAACACAAAATGAGCTTACACCTTTCATTATTTTAAAGTGTTGAAGTCTTTTTGAACAACTATTGAAGCTTCAAGTGCTACTACTTCCAAGCACGCTTACAAGATTATCATCTCCACATGACAAGGAGCTTCCGGAGTTTATCGAATACACGTTGCAAAGTGTAAATTCTCTTTTATCTATTTGTTTTGTATTGTTGCCTTGAATCGGTGCTGAAAACCGAATTCAAGAAGAAGCAAAATAGGGAGTTGGTTTGAGTTTGTCTCACTAACAGGTTTTGCTTGATTGGTTTGAGTTTGTCTCACCAACAAATCAGATTTGGTTGGTTAGAGTTGGTCTCACCAATAAGTGACTATCGTATATGCCCCCTAGAGCTAGAATCTATAAGAGAGCGGGTGCTCTAGATTATATTGAATATACAATAGTGGAACCCAAGACACAACGGGTGTGTGCTTGGAAGAGTGGAGTAGGGAAGGTTACCCGAACCACTATATATTGTTGTCTCTTGTTTAGTTTGATTACTTGCATTTTATATTTCATTTGCACCCTCTCATTCTATTTCATAGCATGTTTCATCAAGGGAATTAAACTTACAAGGGGTTAAGCTTCTAATTACGAAAAGAATTTTCAAGAACCTAATTCACCCCTTCCTTCTTGGGTTTTTTCATAAACTCGGGACCAACAGATTAGTTCATTATGATGAGTTGTCTTGGTTGGTTAAGTTGTTACAGGTTGTTGAGAAAAATTTGATTGATTGCAGATTTGGTGTAGAAAATCTCTCTTGATAGTTATGGTTTATTAAGTTGTTACAGACTATTCAGAAAAATCCGATTAGTTATGAATTTGGTGGTGAAAATCTCTCTTGGCGATTTTGGAAGTTCAAAGCTATGAATTGAGAATAAATTCCAACTGAAATTTCAATTCAGAGAGAATCATTTCAAAAGTGTAGATCTGTCTCAAGGTATTCTCTGTGATTTTATGTCCGTCTGTTAGAAGCATATTGAAGATTGTCATGACCATTCTACTAAAGCTTCCAATATAATACTAGAGTGGAGTAGGTGCATTAACTGAACCACTATAATTTGTAGCATCTTCTTTAGATTTTTTTTCTGATGTGTGGAATCTATCATGTTCTTTCTTGAATCTTTCTTTGTGCTTTTATCTCTTTCTTTTATCAATTTCATACGGGCCTAATAATTAGTATCAGTGGTCTTTGAATTAATCCAAAGAGATCATGACAACTGAGAAGAAAGTAAATATTAGATATGGTAAAGGTCATTCCATAACCAGACTACTATATTTTGATGATACAAATTATGGATATTAAAAATACGGAATGCAGATCTTTATCATGGGCCAAGATTTAAAACTTTGAATGTTGTTCATAGAGGTGTAATTTTGCTCGAATATGACGTAACTGAACCAAATGAGCGACAAAATAAACTAATGCAATTAAATGTCAAAGCTTTAAATATTTTATATTGTGCCTTTGCCTATTTGAATTCAATAGTGTATCTGCTTGTACCATAGCAAAAGAGGTTTGAGATATACTCATGATAACACATGAAGGTACTTCCCAAGTTAAGGAGTCCAAGATAAATATGTTGATACATGACTATGAGCTTTTTATGATAAAGTCTAATGAATCTATTACTGAGATGTTTTTCGGATTCACCAATATAATTAATGCCTTGAAAGCACTCGATAAGTCAATTGAGGCAAATGAACAAGTAAAGAAGACATTGAGATCACTTCCTTCTTCTCGGGCTGCAAAGGTCACAACCATAGAGGTCTCGTCAAGCTATTCGAATGTCACGCTCCACAGATTGTGTTGCTACCCCATCCAATTTTTCAAATTTTCGCCACTCGTCTGATAAACATGCTTTTGTGGATGAATTTTCACATCGACTATTTACCAAAGGTAAAAAGATAGATTTTTTTATTTTTTGACAAAGAGATGTTTGGATTTGTGCATTGGTTGAAAGAATATGAGTTTCTTGAATTTCTGAAGAAAGATTGTTATATATATTCGGATCTTGTGAAACACTTTTACTTCAACTTAGAATTGGACAACACTACCTACACATCCTTCTTGAGAGAAATTGAAATTGGTTTTTGTGGCGCCCCCAACCCAAGGCGTCATAAAGCCTTACTCCGGGATCGTTTTCAATTAGTAAATGTGATACAGGATTGTTGCCCTGTTCATGCAGCGGGATTTTTGTATATATTTCGTTTAGCGGAATAATAAAAAAAATTCTTTCTTTTCATTCCCTTCATCTCATTCATTCTCTCTTTTTTTCTTTTCATTTTCTTACATTTCACTTCATTTATTTCACAAGTAATGATACCCTAGTAATCCATCAATTATACATATTATCTATAAAATCTCATCTTATACATGGTTTTGTCAATCTGACCATGTCATATTCATATAAAATATAATCATAGTCTGATGTTTGACAGATATACTTGTATACAGACATTCAACCATCAATTTACGTAGAATTTAGAATTACCAATACATTCACATAACTTAGCATTCCTTAAAAATCTAGACCTACCATTCCATACGGGACAACTAACTATTTCAGCGTATGAAAGTATACCAGCTCATACTTTTCCTCAAATACTTAGGTTCTTTACCTCTTAAGCTTTCCTGTACCTGTTTAAGGTTTGGGAAAATAAAACGTGAATAGAAACTCAATAAGCAAGCATTTTCATCATCAGGCAAGCATTTTCCTGTAAATATTTTCATAAAAAACTTTTTTATATAAACCTTTTTATATCCCAATGTTTGTCTTTTCAAAGGCGATGCATATGCATATAAACTGTTTAGGATAAATCCTCTTTTTTTCTTATGTGGACATTTTTATGTCTCAAGTCATTTTTCTTATAAATCATTTTTCATGATCCCATTTTAGGATTTGTTTAAAAATAAAGTATATGCATGTAACCCTTTTTCATGTATGCATTTGCATAGAAATCTTTTATCTAAACTTGGTATGTACAACTTTCATGTAAACACTTTTATGACCCCATTTAGGGTAAACTTTTTTGTATAAATCATTTTATATCCCAGTTTCTGAGTTTTTAAAAAGAAAAGCATATGCAAATGTATTTCTCCTCATTCAGTAGTGACACTTAACAAGTGATCACCTACCTTTTGGAAAAAAAATCTATCATATAACAGTATGCTAGCCAAGTAGCCGTTCATTGAACCTGCTACCATCTCAGGGAGGGTGTCACCGGCCTCCTGCCTTTCCTTAGCGACTCAGACATATGTAGAGGGGGCCGCGGTCCACCTGCGACTGTCTCTACAATTAACCTATTTATTGTTCTGGTTCACCATACATTAATCGTATATGTTTACATGCTAGCATGATTTCATGAAACATCACGGACCTCAGTTCGTGTCTCTTTTTTTCAACTTGAGAAGTGGGCACAACCCACTTTAAACACATTTTCATAAACATCATTTGAATTCTAGTTTTAGTATGACCACCTATAAAATTTTAGAAATATTTACGTAAAACATTTTGATAGGCATTTGTAACATTTGAAAAAAATAATCTTTCTAAAAGTGTTGCTTGAAAAGAATCTTAAAATCATCATGATAAAAGGGTTTCAAAATATTTCAATATTCAAGAAGAGAAAACTTTTCTTACTAATATTTTCTTTATTTCCATTTTGGGGCTTTTCATAAGCAAATGATATACAATTGCATCATCTTCCTTTATCCACCCTGGAATCATATACTTGTCCACATATCATCCTAGTCATTTTTATGTAAAGAAGAGCTTGCATACTCTTTGAATACTATTTTAGCAAATAAAAATCAATTCATTTTGTACAGTTAACTTATCGGGTCGGCCACCCTTAAACCCTTTTTAGAAACATCCGTATAAACATTTTCAAGGCATTTTCAAAGTATTTTTATATTTAAGGGAAATCAAAACCTTTCTAATAAACCATTTAGAACAAATAGACTATTTACAATACATTATTTAATTTCAAGTGTCATGTCAAAGAGTAAACAATTTCTTTCTATAAATCAAACCCCTTTTTCTTTTCTTTTATAAACGTACTTGCTTTTTCACAAATCCTGTGGGAGTAAAACTCTAAACTTGTTTACAAATATTATTTTGTGAAAAAGTCAAAACTCCCATTTTCTTCATAAAATCCTTTAAAAATACCATTTTAAAGAACTCGCTTACTTATAAGAAATTCTTAAAATCATCAAAGCAAAGCATTTTCAATCATTGCAACACTTGAGATAAAATAAATATTTTAAAATGTGTTGCTTGCTTACAATGAAGTAATTCTTGAGGTATTTCATAAATTCATAATTTTCAAGACTTGTGCTTGCTCACTTGTAAGAAATTTCTTAGAAGCATCAATATAAAACACTTTCAATCATTTTAACACATGGGATGAAATCAATATTTTTGAAAGTTTGCTTACTTGCCTGTGATGGCTTCAATCCTTTCTTCCACATTTTCTTTGCCTTTGCCTAGATACATGAAAATTATATGTCATTCATATACATAAAATTCCATATGCTTGCACACCTTAGGGTTTTCCAACCCACATGAATTTACATCAAGCTATCTTAAACCGCTTCTCTTTCAAGTTGGGTGTCAACTTTACCAATTCATATATTGGTGTGACATTTTGACCATTCTTTTCATTTTAATACCCTTATTTAGGGTAAGCTTTCACATTCATTATAACCATTAAGTTTAACTCAACATATAGAGATTCAACCTCTCCCACTTATCATTTAACACCCATACTTTTACATGTTCACATCAATGTTCATTCAAAGCATCTATTTATGGGTTAGGACTACTAATTTCAATCTTGAATTTTTGAGATTTTATAATTTTCTTAAAATAGCCCTCTTTTCTCATTTTATCATATTACCTTTTCATTTTTGCACTTTAGCTAATTATACATGATCATTCCCCTTCCTTGTCATCTATACCCTTTATGTGCACTCTTTTAATCACACTTACATCATATGTTAAGCAAGTTAATATGAAACAGAATTTTTTCTCTCCATTTTGGCTTAGTTTAAGCACTTATTTGCACTTTAATTAGGGTATAATCATGAAATTGAAATCCCTTAATTAAATTACTCAAAACAGCAACTTTCCCTCATGAATTCCCACCTTGGACATCCCATCATCAAGGTTATATAAAACAGATTTTTGGAATTTTTTTCCATCATTTGGACGTCCCTTAATGCTCCATAAATGGGGTATTTTACCCATATATTTATTCATATATCTTGTTGTTCAAATCATGTATCATTTCCACCCTAAATGAATAGAAATTTCATCTAGTTATCAATCCAAAGTTCTACCCAACAATGGTCCATTAAACATTCTCGGTTTGACATAAAATAAACATGGAAATTATTCACATAATCCATATATATAACTTGCTCAAAATAGCAACATAAATCTGAAACTAATTAAAATTTCAGCACGGTGCACTTGTTAAAAACATCTCTAAGTCATGCATATCATTTTCTTGATGATTGAATTGAATCTCTCATCTCATTTAACATTTAATAACCCCAACAAGGGCTATATAAACCTCAATTAATATTCATAATGATTCAAAGTTATGAACCCTTACTTGAGCTAGAAAACTTTTCAATTAACAAAACCAAATCATGGTTTCAACACCTACTTGAGATGTGAAGTTTTCTTCCTCTTGCTCAACTTGGTTTCTCCCTTTTATTTTCATCTTTTCCTCTTCCTTTCTTCTTCTTTTCCTTCTCCTTTTTCCTTCTTGCTCTTGGACATTCCTATTTCCCTGTTATTTATTTATTTATTTATTCTTCATTTTTCCTGCCCAAATGGACATTGCAAGCTGTCCATGTTGCCCCTTTTATAATGAGGCTTTTAATCCTCATTTTCCACCTCATTTTGAGGTTTAATAAATTTCATATTTATCCATATAGGTGTTGTCATGTTTATCCCTTGACATTTCTATTTTATATTTTCTTCTCAAAAATTTTGCCCAAATTTGCCCATAAGATAACGTCCACAAGATGCCCATTTTTGGCATTTTGTGAGCACAAAACTGCTCAATATTGCTACCCCACCTGAAATGTAGCCTTTTATCATTCATTTTTTGAATTTTACAAATTGCAAAAATCTACCCAAAAGCTAAACGTGCATCACGTCCACATTTTTCTGCCCATTTTGTCTTTTTATGAGCATAAAAAGTTGCTTATTTCTAGCTCATTAAATGTCCATAAATTGTTGTCACTTTTCCATGCATTTTACTAATTTTATAATTTAGAAAATTGCCCCAAAATTCCCTTCATAGGACACCTCAAATATAACATTAATTGCATTGACTTTTGCATTAATTATAAATCACTTTTAAAAGGTAAAAAGTCAATGGTTATTAACCATTAGTGGTTTAACATCTTCCCATGAGATTTAGCTTAATTAAACCCATCGATACTATAAAGTACTTTATTTTAGTCATTCCTAAAAAATTTCACTTCAAAATGACCATCCTAGATCAAGATATAAGCATTTGAAAATATTTCATAAAATTTTATGAAATTTAATTATTGTCACCATAATTTAATCATAATTATAATAATCCACGCCATTCATTAGGTAGAGCACGTCAACATGTACATGCTTTCCAAATTTCACATCAATCTGCCTTATATACTTCAAGTTATGAATTTTTTAAGCAATAACCTAATTTATCTCATATTATCAACAATTTAACATAAGTAATGGAATTAAATAATCATGCCAACTCATCATTTCCTACACCTCATTTTGTCTTTTTGTTCAGATTGGTCCATATTAAGCAAGGGTGATTAATTTAATCACCTTGCTTAGTTGCCCTAAACCCATTCATTTAAATCAAAGGGCATATAATTTTAATCATTTCCCATTAATTTTCCATTCCCCATGTGGGTTACATCAATACCTTTCAGTTTATGAAAATTTCAAAATCTCATTTTTATACTAGCTCTAAACTACCTTTATTAAACTTATAGTCGGGGTTTCATAGTTTTACAGAACAAGAGTTTGCTGAGTTCATTTCATGATACTGGTTCATACAAAGACATTGATTTTGAGGAGGTTATTTTCCATTTTACATAGAATGAGTCATTAAGTCAACACAATGCAATTTTACAAATAAGGAATTTTCTAGACTGGATTATAAAATGCTATACTTGGTTATTGCACATTATTTCATGCCTAAAGGGAGATGATATAATATTGTTGCACTTGATGATTTGGAATTAATGCAGGAAATTGTAAATAACAAGTCCTATAACATTACTAGTGTGATGTTATCTTATATGTTGATACAGAAAAGAAGAGTAAATGGATGTCTACTTTATGCTATGTATTTAACAAAGTTATTTCAGCATTTCAACATCGATTTGAGAAGAGAAGATCCATCAAACCAACAACTATGATGTGATAAATGAATCTACACTCAAGCGTATGTGATATACCCATATTAGTGATGGTGAATGGGTTGTGAACTCAAATTTTCATGAAACAGATCATCAGTCTCCTCCAAAACAACAAAGGGTTTCTATTCAAAATGATGATCAGGAGGATGGACCTGGTCAAAGACAAGATGGACAGGATGGTTACTTGGATGGTGATAGACATCATGGACATCAAGGTGGTCCTCATATGAAGACTAATTCTGAAAATGAGCCGAACCCACCTTCACCTTTCCATGATAGTGCAACAGCAGGAATAAATTCTTATACTCAAATGCCAACAGACTCGCCTCACACTTCATCTACCAATCGAACTCCTCATGTGGGCACTGATTCGTTTAAACCCAATTTTGAACCTCCATCTTCAGCAGGTATACCCCTTCAACCATATTCAGTTAATGTTGATTTCTCTTCTCTTCAATCCTATCAAAAATCAAATTTTCAATAATTAAATTCCAGAATAGGAACCATTGAAACTAAACTGGATAATTTAACTCATGATTTTCATGAGTTCAAGCATAAACTGTCAATTCTCTTTCTCATAGACAAGAAAGCATTACAACTGTTGTATCCACTATTGTCATTGTCAAACCAATAATGAGCAATTCAATTTCAACAATAATGCAACAACTTGAATTTGTTATTGGCAATTTGTGTGATGATAGTAGACAGTCGGGTGCTACTATGAGAGATTTAAGAGATAACACTGATAAAATATATTTGACTGCTGGATTACCCGAACTAAATGATCTTCTTCAAGAGATTGCTAACAACAATTGTCGTTGTTCTATGGATTTGCCACCTAAACCACCATCTAAACTACATCCTCCCGGAAAAGAGTCTTATGAATTTCAAGTTCTTCCTCATTTTTGAAGATCCAAATCCTCCAAATCTAGCAAGTCCAAGGGTCAATCATCTAAATTCTTCAAATATTCATCATCTCATATTCATTTGTCTAATTCTGATGATGAGTAAGGCTTAAATTTTATGCAAATGATTTTGATTCATATGATGATAGACATGCAGAGTAGCTTTTGATGATGTTTTGGCGAACTTCAATTTTTTCATTTTTTGTTAGCAAATGAATAATATTGGTGGACATTTTATTTTTATCATAAAATGAATTGTTGCATTTAGTTAAATTTATTCTCGAGTTTTACATTTTAGTTTGATTTTTCAATAAAACTTTCTAATAATTCTTGTTGCTTTTTGTTAATGACAAAGGGGGAGAAAAGACATGAATAACTGCGAGTATTAAAATAGAGGGAGTTTTGGTTGGAGAATACATTATATTCTTAACATGTCATTTATGATTTGTCATCATCAAAAAGAGAGAATTATTGAGTTATAGTGTTTGATGATAGATAGGTTAAGAATTTAATGCTTGAAATTTGTTTAATGGTATTTGATTTGAGATGAATGGTTGTAACAAATTAGCATGGAATTATGTGTTGTGAATTTGTTAAGTTTTTTCTGTAAAACTTCAACAGTTTTAGCTTGAAACTTCAACAGTTTTGGCTTGAAATTTCAACACTTTTTACTTAAAATTTTCACAATTTTGGATTGAAACTTTGATAGTTTTTTAGAGCGATCTATGGATGGATAATTAGATGGTAATGTGAAAAATTGATTAGTTTATGATGATAAGTTGTCTTGATTTGTTAAGTTATTCTAAGTTGTTGAGAAAAATCCAATTGGTTGCAGATTTGGTGGAGAAAATCTCTCTTGATTTAGTTTACGAAGTTGTTACAAGTTATTGAAAAAAATCCGATTAGTTGTGAATTTGGTGGAAAAAATCTCTCTTGGCGGTTTTAGAAGTTCAAAACTATAAATAGATAATGAATTCCAACTAAAAATTCAATTCAGCGGGAATCATTTCAAAAGTGCAGATCTATCTCAAGTTGTTCTCTATAATCTTCTGTCCATTTATCAGAAGCAGTATATTGAATATCATCGTGACCATCCTACTAGAGATTCATCTTTGTGTTATTGTGTTGTTTAACCAATTACAAGTTTTATTTTATTTTTGTTTATTTTACCTTAAAATAGAGGTTGTCTAGTTCAAGATGAAAGCTTTCATTATGATTTATGGAAAACTTCACAAGCTACCTGAAGGCATTTGTGTAATTCATAAGATGATTGAGATCGTGTCACTATAACTTGAGTTCTAAGTTAACTAGTGGAAACTCGAGTTAAAGTATTGACTTGGAGAGTGGAATGGATGCATTAACTGAACCACTATAATTCACTTACTCCACTCTCCAAGTCAACGCTTTGATTAGGCTTCCACTATTCAAGTTATAGTGGCACGACCTCAATTGTCTTCTGAATTATACAAAGAGCTCCGGGTGGCACGTGAAGTTTTCCACAAATCATAATGAAAGCTTTCCTCTTGAACTAGATAGTTTCTAATTCAAGGTAAAAATAAATAAAAATAAAATAAAGCTTATAACTAGTTGAACAACACAAAAGCACAGAGACAAAGCTCTAGTAGAATGGTCACGATAATCTTCAATATGCTACTTCTGATAGATGAATAGAGGATCACGGAGAACGCCTTGAGACAGATCTGCACTTTTGAAATGATTCCCTTTGAATTGAATTTTCAGTTGAAATTCATTCTTTATTTATAACTTTGAACTTCCAAAATTGTCAAGAAAAATTCTCTACCAAATCCTCAACCACTTAGATTTTTCTCAACAACCTATAATAACTTAACAAACCAAGATAACTCATCATAACAGACTAACTGACTTACCACATCATCATCTAATTATCTATCCATAGATCGTTCTAAAAAATGATTGAAGTTTTAACTCAAAACTGCTGAAGTTTTAAACCAAAACTACTGAAATTTTACAGAAAAATCTTAACAAATGCACAACACACAATTTTATGCTAATTTGTTATAATCATTTATCTCAAACCAAATACAATTAAACACATTTCAAGCATTAAATTCTTAACCCGTCTATCATCAAAACACTATAACTCAACAATATGATTCTATTTGTTTATAAAAGATAGTTTATTTTAATTTAATATCTTATAATTTAAATAATTTTTTTAGTATATGGGCTCACATTTTGGTATGATTTTATATATTAGATGAAGGAATCAAAAGGTGAAAGTCTAATGTAAGATAATTAAGTTATTAAACAAGAAAGCTTAGACCAAGAAAATATTCAAAACACCCTTGAGGAATTTTATGAACTACCATAAAACTTAAAAAATTCTAATTAGCATAATTTCACAAAAATGGTTATTATGAAGATTAGAGCATGTCTTTCATACCTGAAAGTGATAAAATATTAAATTAGGATTTTTTCTTCTTTAATGCAAATTATTCAAATTAAACACGCAAGTCAATTGTCGAAGTAGAAAGTAACATGTGAAATCCTAGATTCTAGATATCTAATACTCTTGTTTCTTAACTTCATTCATGAGTTTCAATTAATAGAAGTATTCTTTTCATTTTAATCTCTTATTTTGTTTATTTGAAAGTAATTACATCAATACTCGTGAAATCAATATTTATATATTACAAGCTATGTCTCGTGCATTTGCATAAAGCTTAACATCTAACCTATCTATTAAATTATGAGGACTTTCTAGGTTAAATTATTAAGTACAAGTCAAAATTGAAATTCAAGCTTAAACGATCTTCAAATTGACTTGAGTTTTTTGTACATGCCATATGTGAATTTTAAACTTCCATATGCATAGCCTCCGCGCATATTATTTTTTCTTTTTGGCTTTGAAGCCTAATATTATTGTTGGTTGTCATTATTATTTTATTACTTCACTAACTTCAGATAACTCCCATAATCATATTTTAGGATATTTGGGACAAATATAAGAATATTCAAAATGCCCAGACATGTCAATGTTCCTATTAAAAAATTTTTTGCTCAAAATACGTATTTAAAGATGATTTGTTTTAGAAACAGAATATTAAGGTAAAGAAAGTTAAAGCTTAGAATGGAGAACTAAAGATAATTCACGTACATATAGCTTAGTGTCCAAAATAAAGAATCGCCTTAGTTATTTTCTTTAGAAAAGTTGGATTAAGTTTTAGTCTCAAAAAATCCTACAATTAGAATTTAACCTTCGTGCAGCATGTGAAATTTTTTTTAATACTCTCTTCTCTTTAATGAGTTTCTCAAATGGGTTTAAAATAAAAAATTTTGGGTGAATAGATTTTGGGTTAAAACTAGGTGTAATACAGAAAATAGGCTCAAAAGGCTTCAAATGGTTTCAAAAAAATTAATATTTCAAAAATAGCTGGGTTTCAGGCTTATTGTTAAGGAAAGAATTATTTCTATCACATCTTTTCTCATGTGTGCGCTAGGATTTTCTCTGATTTTAAGATAGGTGGGAAGAATAATTTGTTTCCATAAAACATATTTCATCAAGTAATCTATAACAAAAAAAAAGATTATTTTGCGAATGCATGCACAAGAAATCAATGAACACACGTCATTATTCATCATTTTCATTTTCTTTTCCTGAAATTTTGAAAAACCATTAAAATCTCAACCCAAATATTTTATTAAATACTCTTAACATTTGTTCCACTTATTAAACATCAAATCCTAATCGTGGTTTGCTCTAAGAAACACAAAAATTCAATATGGGGTCCTATGTTAGTGTGTCATTGTAGATTCAAACAAAATACTCTTCATGCATACTACTATTTTTAAAAATTCAAAATACAACACTAAGAATCGACATCGTCCTCAATGTTTAGAAAAAATTATTTTATCCTTTCAAAATATCAATCAAGCAGTCAAATTAAACAGGATCTAATAAGTGTTTTCAAACCAAAAAAAACATCACGTGTCATATCAAGCCCACCACAAAAAATGAGAATCTAAGCATGTTAAACACCAAGCATGGTGAATATAGATTGTAAATAGGAGACAATGGCTTTTGAAGGGACTAGCCTGCATATGATTTAAAATGTGTAGATCTAGGCTTGACATGGTCTAAGCTATTTCTATTTGGGTTGGCCATAGTTCAATTCGTGTTGGGGAGTTGCTGACACGATTCAAACCATGTAATGCTTTGTGCTTCAAATTTCTACTTCGAATTGAAAGTTTAGCATGGGATGACCTATGTGTTTATGAAATAAACACATTTTAAACTATTTCGCACACTAAAATCTTTGCTTCCACTCATATAATCATTCCATTTAACAAAATTTGCCATGACTTGCTATGCATATTGTGATCAAAGTTTCCACTCCATAAAATCACATTTAAACATGCTTTAGGAAAATTCAATGAACTATTCAAATTAAATTTATGCAATTAACACAATGCATCAAACAAATCAAATTAGTAAATAAATGAGCGCATGTTGACTTCTCTGTCAATGAGTTGAGCTTCTGAACAACGTTTTTCTAAGCTAATTCCTTCAAAACAACATAGGAAGACTCTAATAAAAAGTATCAAAATCCTAAAAGTAAAATTTTAACAAAATTACTCAAATTAGTACTTAGTTTAAATTCCTTAACGTAAATATGATTCTTTCTAATTTGCATGAATCATCTAATTCTCACTCTTGCATCAACGCGACGTTGTAGCTCACTTCCAACTTTACACGTTATTTTTCATCTTTTGAACTTGCTTGTGAATTTTACCTGACAACAAGATAGAATAATCATCTCTAATAACAGAATAAGGAGGACAAACATTTTTTATAATTTTATTGGCATGTCTCACCCATTCTTCGGATGTCAGTTCTTATGATGGTGTTGATTTGAGCAACATAGAACGTGTAACAATCTCTTGGTTCTAATCATCAGTAGTTCCTCATTTAGTGATGCATGCATTCATAAGAATGGCCAAAGCCTCTTTAGTGGACACCCCTTCGATTACATATCTAAAAACAAGTTGAATTTTACTTTCTCATCTCCAATAGTTAAGGTGAGTTGCCCATTTTTCACATCAATGATGTCTCTTTTGTTGCCAAGAATGACCTATCTAGTATAATTGAAATTTGATGATCATCTTCCATATCAATCACCACAAAGTTGATCAAGGTGAAAAAATTTTCCACTATCAATGGAACATCTTCAATTATGCCAATTAGATATGTAATAGAATGATATACCAATTGCAGCAGCATGGATGTTGATCAATCTTTAATTTTTCACATATGGAAAGAGGAATCAGATTAAGACTCACTCTAAGATCACATAATGCCTTATTGATCAGCATATCAATAAGAGGGCAAAATATAGAAAAGCCTCCTAGATCTTTCAATTTTTGCAAAATTGTTTTTACAAAATGGCATTGCACTCCTTATTAAGTACTACCATCTCATATTTCTCAAGCTTATGCTTGTTAGATAACATCTCTTTCAAAAACTTAGCATGAGTTGCCATTTGAGGTAATATATCAATGAAGGGAACATTAATATAAAAGTTTTTAAAAGTAGAAATAAACTTTTAAAATTGCTTTTGCAACTTAGCTTGTCTACATTTCTACGAAAAAGGTAGACGAGCTTTTTGCGATAGTGGAGGAAAATAGGGCTTTTCCATGTCATCTTTAATTTTCTACTTTGACTCCTCTACTTTTTTTATGGTGCACATTTTCTGGCTTGCAAATTCTTTTTCTTCTGTTATTGTTGATTCAAGCTTCTTTCCACTGAAAAGTTATCACATGCACTTCTTCCATCAGGTTGATTTCTGACTAGCTTGGAAGCTTACCATAATTTCTTTATGAAAATTCTAAGCTTTTTAAGCAATTTCTTTCTCAAGAATCTTGGTATAGGTTTGCAACTATTCAAAATTAGATGCCAACTATTCAGTTCTCTGCCCTTGCCTTTGAAGTTGTCTATTGGTTTGAGCATAATTTTGAGGGTTAGCTTCTAGTTTGACCATGAAAATTTTGGATGGTTTCATATCTAGGTTTATAAGTGTTTGAATAGGGTTTCTGTGGCATCCCAACCCGAGCGTCACATCCTTACCTCGGGATCTATCGATTGATAAATGTGAGTCAGGATTGTTGCCCTGATCACGCGGCAGGATTTTTAATTGGATCTCATAAAAAAAATTTCTTTTCTTTCATCACATAAACATGTACTCATCATCATTCATAATGGACTTATCCATATAATCATAAATCATCAACTTCTCATATTATTCATAACTTCATAATTTCATACAACCTATGTCTTTTTTGTCATATCCCATTAGGGCATTTATTCATACAAAAATATACTAACCTTTGTAGATTCCTCTTTTTCTTTAGCAATACATCCCTTTTATCTCTTGGCTTTCCCTACACCTGTCTGAGGTTGGGAAAACAAAGCATGAGTCAAAACTCAATAAGCAAACATTTTTCTTTCATTTAAATGCATTTCTCTCCATTCGATAGAAGACACTTACCAAGTGATCAACTACCAACAAAACAAAAACCTTTTCATAAAAATCATTTCATAAATATTGGATGTGTAAATACTTCCTTTCCATATCTGACATAAACCTTCGTGTGTGGGTACACTAGCCTGGGAAGCATCTCACATAGCATGGCTTCTCCGACTTGGCCTCGTCAAAGGGACCTCGCGTCCTTTACCTTGATTAGCCTATCTGGTCTCTACATGCATGACTTTTGATTTTTCCGGTCATTATATACCTCTTACATCAGGTAACTTGTCCTTCTCATGTAGAGAATTATTTGCACCATCCCTTTAAAATATGATTTCAAATACATATTTTCCTTTTCAATGCAATGCATTCATTCACACATAACATTCCATTGCCTCCACCTCTAGGGAGGATGCCGCCGGCACACAGCCCTAGCGACTTGGCAATAGTGAAGAGGAATCCTCTAATCCTACTTCCTTCACCAAAGTCTCTTCATTATGCATTATGCATCATACATGTGCACATGTCCATGAACATCACATGATATCAATATGCCGGTATGATAAAAACTCATAAACATTTATCATTTCAAAACATTATAGGAATGACCCCCCTTAAACATATTTCATAAATACTTAAGAATAAAATCACATTTTCAAAGTTGTGCTTGCTTAGCTTTTCGTCTCACTTAACTCTTTGCCTTTACCTGTACATATAAGAATGACATAGCATTCATATACTTTCTTTTGCTTGCATTCAACTCAATTTTCCAACTCATTTCCATTAACATTCACAACCCACTTGAATTCCAAGTCGGGTGTACATACAAATCATAACTTATGCATTATACCATTCATTTCACCATATTTTTGTTGGTCCCGAGTTGATAGCAATTACCAAGAGGGGAGGGGTGAATTGGGTATTTAAAAATTTAAAACTTTAATTAGAAATTTTACCCTAGTTTAGTTTAAACCCCTTTAATGAAATAAATAGAAAGCAATAAGATAATGAAAGCGAAAATGAAAAACAGTAGACAAAATTTATAGTGGTTTAGACAACCTTTCCCTACTCCACTCTTCCAAGCTCACACTCCCTTGTGACTTGGGTTCCACTATGTATTCTGTGAATACAACTAGAGTCTCTACTCTCTTCTAAATTCTAGCTCTAGGGGGCATATACAATCAGAGCCTCCGCTCTCTTCTAAATTCTAGCTCTAGGGGGCGTGTATAACAAGCAACACAAGTAGGTGATGAGTTACACTCCAATCACAACCCTACTTGCTATATCTTGGTTTGAAACACCGAACTCAAACCAAGCACCAAAATCAAATAACAAGATGAAATAGAAGCAATCTACACTTTACAGATTTGTGTAGCAAGTTTCAGCTCAAGGAATAATCTGTAGAAGCAACGAATCGTATTGCGTTGAAGCAAACAGCAACTTTGAAGCTCATTCTTCCTTTGAAAGTATATAGATCACTCAATTGTAGAGAAAAGTGGATTGAAACTCTTAGTAGCACTTCTTTTCTCTTTTTCAGCTCTATCTTATATATATCCACGTTTGCTTGAGTGTCTATATATAGAGGAGGGAGATTTTTGAACGTTATGAAGTTGATTGGCCCGCAATAAATGTTCCAACGTTCAAAAATTCGAACGTTACGCCTCCAAGTCGTATATGGAGTCAACTTCGCCTGCGACTTCACCCAAGTCGCAAGCTGGAGTCGACTTCGCCTGCGACTTCGCCATGCTCAGCTTGTTCAAGTTCTTCCTTGCGTTGACTCGGTCTTGGACTTTACCCAAGTCGATGTTGGAGTCGACTTCGGGTGCGACTTGGCCTTCATATCTTTGAATTTGTTTTAGTCTTCATTTTGATCTAAGTTGAAAGCTTGGGTTATCTTAGCCTTCAGCTTTACTCAAGTTGCAAGTCAGGTCAACTTGGTCTGCGACTTAGCTTTTCAAATCCTGCATTGTTATGCTCAAGTCAATGTTGGAGTCGACTTGGTCTGCGACTTCACCCAAGTCGCAAGTGGAGTCGACTTCATGTGCGACTTCAGCAGTTCTGCCATCGAATTTCAACTCTGGAAGGAAAGTGTCACTTGAAGTCGATACTAGAGTCGACTTGGTCTGCGACTTCGCCTAGGTCGCAAGTGGAGTCGACTTCGTCTGCGACTTCGAGAATTCTTGCTCCTAATTTCAACGCTGGACAAAGGACGTCTATTGAAGTCGAAGATGGAGTCGACTTGAGAAATCGACTTGGCCCAAGTCGATGTCTGAGTCACCGTGAGTTGCGACTTGACCTGTTCTGTTTTGTATTTTTCACTTTTATAACCTTAAACATTGCACAAAACATATTAGTAACTAAGACTTTACTCAAATTATGTTGTTAATAATCAAAACACATGCTTTGGATATTTTGCATTTGATTTCAACAATTGTTTCCAACAATTTTTAATACTCGTTTTTAAAGTATCATTTCCATATACCATAACACATTCATTAGACATTCATTTGACATTATATGGAAGTTTATTACTTCCATTTATCATTTTTCACATATTTTTCACATTTCGCACATTGTGCTCATTCTTAAGCACTTAATTGACGTCTTAATCCTCAAATATTAATCTCAAATTTTCTTCAAAATCACGTTGTTCACTGTTCATAGTTATTATTCAAAATTACTGTTCACGATCACTGTTCATGGGTCACTGTTCACAGCGAGTTTTAGCACTGTTCATGGGTTACAAAATTTGATATTTTTTCCAAAAATAAAAAATACCATGACATAGCTTATGTTTAGTATATCATGGAAAAATTCATGAATTTCGAATTTATCATCATTAACTTGGCCAATTAAATCATTTTCTCCATATACTAAAATTCATCATAATTTCACTTAAGCATAATCCTTAAATCCAAAAATTATGAGATCAATATATCATCATTCCAACATCATAACTATCATAAACATTCATTCCAAATCATCATTTAGCAATATTGGAGCATTATTTACTCATTTTATACATGATCTTTCTGAATGCTCTATTTGCACTCCGAATTTTTGATGTTTTGGCATAATTTCAAATAAGTAGCATAACTATACTAATTTTCTTATGCTTAGGCATTATCTAAGCAAGTTTTTACCCCACTTAACACTCAAAAGAAATTGGATAGAATTCCCTTACCTCAAGTGAAGATATCCTTCCTCCTTACTCACTTTCTCTCTCTTTCCTTCTCTCCTTCTCTTTCTCAAGGCTTGGAACGAATTTGGGGTGGGAAGGCTTGAATTTTTCAAGCTTGGAGCTAGTTTGGAGTGCCTTTGTTCATTCATAGCACCCCTATTTATAGTTTTTTATTTTTCATTAAATTATAATTTACCCCCTTGCTTGAGGTACTTAATTCTAAATATTTTTTCCAATTTCCAAGATTTTTCTTGAGCAATGTGCAGCCCCCATAGCTAGCCTATTTAATAAATCATTTTTTATTTATTCAAAATCATATTTTTAAGCTAATTAAATCTCAACCGTTGATTCTTGATGAGGATGATTTTGGGCCCTTGATTTTGGCTCCAAATCCCATGCCCCTGCCCTCCTTGAGCTTTGTGCTGATTTCAATTAATTAAAATTAATCAAAAGTCAATCCTAATTTAATGATAAAGTAAAGCTACTTTTTTATCTTCAAATGACGTTTAATCTTGACCCTTGATTTTTGATTTTTGATCAATTTGGACCACTCATCATGTTCTTTATAATACTTTGGCCATCTATAAAAAATTTCACATTGATCCGATGTACGAATTGCAAAATATGAATTTTTCTATGTTTTCTATACGAAAATCCATAAAAATCCGAAAATTAATATTTAAATCCAAAAAGCACTTTTGTCCTTTAGCGGGAAGCTTCCTTTTTTTGTCTTTTATGATTAAGTTAATCCAAAGTGATTAACTTAACATATTTCTTAATCCCACATTTACTATTCACGCGCACTATTCATCCAAATTAACATTCCGTAATTAGCAATTTAATCCTCTAATTTCACATATTGCAAAAATATCATCAATATATTTCATATAAAGATTAATACATTACCTAGAGTTGCATATATGATCCTAAAATCGGAGTTTCACAGTTTCTAAGTGGCAGGAGTGGTAAGAATTACTTATCGCATTCAAATATTTGTTTGAGCATTTTGGATGTAGAAAGTACACTCCATTATGTAATGAGATGCATCACGGACTTCACAAGATATGTTTGATGTTGAACTAGAACTAGTATGATTGTTTTCAGCCCTCCTTTCTTGAAGTAATTGATTCACCTTTGCTGTCAATAGATTCAAAGCTTCAACTTCTCAGATACCCCCTCATCGTGAGCCTTCATGAATGTAGCTGTATTGAAAATCATGCAAAGCCAATTCCTTTAGCAATTCAAGGGCTTTGTTGTCAGTCGACTTCATGAAGCACCCACTAGCTACTGAATTGATTGCACGACATGTTAGACAATCAAAGTCATTAGAAAAGTTCTCAATGATGCCTGATTGTATAATGTCATGATGAGGGCATTGATGTTGAAGATCCTTGATTCTCTCCCATGTCTCGTAAAGAGATTCACTTATTTAGATAAAGTTATTGATTCCATTCTTAATTTTCTTTATCTTTGATGGTAGCTCTAGAAAAGCTATGGATAATAGATCCCATGTAATGAAAGAATTGGGTGGCAGAGAGATGAACCACTAGTTGCTTGTTCTTATAGAGAGAATGAAAATAGATGGAGATGAATGACTTCTTTGGAAACACCTTGTACCTTGATGGTATTGCATAGTTGTAGGAATTTCATGGTATGCATGTTCGGATTCTCTGAAGGAAGTCCTCCAAATTGAGCTTGTTGAATAATTTGGATGAGTTTGAGTTTGAGTTCAAAGTTTTTTTCATCAATATCAGGTTCTACGATGTAGGATCTAAATCTTTAAGTGCTTGGACAATTTTTGTCACTCAAGTGAATCTCCTCCTTGGTTATTTGTTTTTCAACCTGGCCCTTAGTCTACTCATGTTGCTATTATTGGCCTCTTTCGTTAGCCATTAATGCTTACTCTTGAGCAATTTGTTAATCCTCTATAACTTTCCTCCTAAAAATTTGATCAATTTTAGAGTCTATGGTAGAGAGTTTTTCCACAAGCTGTTTAGCAACACTTTCAGTAGATGGGTGCATACATTATGAATAAATTGAGCATTAGGTTTAGTACCAAGAGCAAGACAAAGTGATAATGAAGGAAAAGTGAAATTTCAAAAGTACTAAATCTCTAAAGTCTTTTATTTGCACTAAATTCCCCAACAATGGTGCCAAACTACGCATTAGACTCTTCACGAGTACACGAGTTGTAGCTTGTAGTATATAAATATTAATCCTATAAGAAATTCAAAACATAAAGACTTTGTCGACGTAGGTACTTTGAAATAAAAAAATAAGATATTAAAATAAAGAACATGGCTAAAAAATGATTCCATCACTCTAAACTCATGAACATAGTTAAAAAAAAAAGATATCTAAGATCTAAGATCTAGGCTTTCACATGTCAGTTTTCTTCAATAGATGATCGACTTGCGTATTTAATCCAAATGATGAAACATTTTTTAGACACGTGGGTCCCACATCAATCACATAATAATTAATTGTTAAAAATAACAATAGATGCTTTTTTATTGCATCAAATCATATGTGGCTGAGATTACAATGAAAAAGAGAAGAAAGAGAGAGCTGGATTTTGGGCAACCAATGACCTACTACTACTGCGTGGACTATAGCTAATTGGAGGCCAATGGAATCTTGGAACTTTTATTGTTGAATATAGAGAAAAGTTAAAATAATTGTAGGGCCCAAAAAATTTAGTTGCTAGTTGTTGGTGATCATTAGCTACATCTCGTTGCCAACATATTTGAAATCCAAGCATTTAAAAAAAGGGAGAAGAAAGTGGCAAAAATATAAGAGCAAAAGACGTTGGTAGCTGCACTTGCTGAAAAGAGTTGGAGAAGGTTTTCCTCATAGGCTGTATGATAACTCGTGAAAACGTGAGTTATCATGGCCCATTTTAGACTATTTTTGCTTGTTAGTCCAAGAGATTAGGTTAGGTTTGCATCCGTTTAGCTGAATTTTCACTCGCTTTGCATTCTAGGAGCATTATACAAATTTTATGCATTTTTAGTATAAATTAGGCATTTTTAGTTCATTTATGTAGTACATTCATTTTTTGCAGGAAGGATGAACCAATACAGGCATGCGGGCGAGTTGAATGCAAAATAGAGTCAAGTGAAGAAACAAGTGGGCTGGCGTCCAGGCGCCACCCTACAGGCCTTTGCCAGAATCTCCAACACCTCACAAGATAAAAAAACTTTCAGAGAGTTGGCGTCTAGGCACCACTTCACTAACATGCAGACAAGTCCAGAAGAGTTTTTAGGTCAAAAGCTTCTAGGAAGTTGGCGCCTAGGTGCCATGGCATGATCGTACAGGTATTTCGAAGAGTTTTCAAGTCACAAAATATCCAGAGAGTTGGCACCTAGGCGCCAAGGCATGAGCCCCTAGGGCATTCAGAAAGGTTTCCAAGTTACACAGCACACAAAGGGTTAGTGCCTAGGCGCCACTACTCATCCATACGCATGGGTTTCTACATGTGTGTTGTGCAAACCAACTAGTTTAAATAGAAACCTAGGGGATTGTGCGCGAGAGAGAGGACCGATGGAATAGACACCCAGATAAGGAAAAGAACTCGTTTGAAGTGCGGATTGAAGAGAAGATTCAACCTCGTTGGTGGAAACTTCCGAAGAACCAGTTTTCTCTTCATCTTTCTATTTTCCTTTCTCTGTTTTCCTGGATACTTTGATTACGAATGTATTGGATTTTTATGTCATGTCTTTGAGCTAAATTTTCATTAGATGGATAGTTAGGATGAATTGAACCCTAAACTATATTGTCTTGGTTTTGCAAATTTCAAGAATGAATATTTGATTTCTATATAATTGTGCGTTGTGGATTTACCCTTGCATATAATGTTTAATGCTTTTTTACAAGATTTGCTACCTTGTAAGATTATTTAATTGCATGATTAATCCTTGGAAAAGGAAAATCTCTTCTAGATCCATTGTATGGCATAGGTTCCCTCTTGGTTAAGGGGAGTTGTTTAACGGATAGGAATATACCGTTAAACCCTATGTAGTCATGAACAAGTTATGAATCTATCGATTTCACTTTATTTAATGGCATAAGAATATAGCAATTGAATAGGGTGTAATTAGCTATATATGTGTTGGAAGATATATATATATATATATATATATATATATATATAAGGACTATTGAACTTGGACTAGTAAATCCCTGCACAATCTAATGAAAAGGAACCAATGCAATATAGTTTAGATTCAATGATTCCGAACTATCCATCTGTCATCCCCAATCGATAATTTCCTTCTAGTATTCTGGTTTTCCCGTGAACTCTTTTCCATTTCTTTTATGCATTTGATATTTTTAGTCTTAATTACGAAACTCAATTTTCTACTCACCGAAAGCAACTAAACTGATTAATACTCCTAATTAGATCATATCCTCGTGGGAACGATACTCTACTCACTCTTTATTACTTGATCGGCACGTATACTTGCGTTAAAACGAGCATTTTAATTAGACATATACGCAGCTTGTCACTGTACTCGAGAAAAAAGCAGTTGCAAAAATGTAGATGATGATACGACCATTCAATGCAAAAAGCATTACAATCCAGAGAACCATATGCATAGCCATTCTTAGAATAATGAAGTTGAAATGTCAAAGTGGTGCCGCTATAAGTAGCTAATTAATACAATGGTTAAGAGCATTAAAAAACAATAAATAAAAAGAAGAGCGGTAGCATGCTGTGAGCATGCAGTAAAAAAATTGCATTCTAATGATAAGAGCTAGCACATTCATTTGGGCAGATGAAAAAGATTCATGATTTAACTATTAAAGATGGAAGACATTACTGCAATCAATTGAAAAAAAGGGCTTAGCTATCCCCACATGGTCTATCAGGTGAACATAAAAACAAAATTCCAAAGGATCTTGTCAACCCAAATATTATACAAAGATGGATTCAGTATTCATGTAAACAAAATTATGTTCCTTTAAGGGTGTCATCCTCTCGCTAGATAAAATGGGCAGAAGGAAATGCATAAGGGTACATGCTGGCTTTTGAACAAGCCATTTATTAAGAAAACATGATTGTTTAGTAATGAATAGTAGCAATAAAAAAGTGATAAGATAAAATGGGCATGGAAATAAAAGAAAGAAATATAGCAGCACTAGCAGCTGTCTTGACACCCCTTCATCAGTTGGCTCAAACCCACCAAACAATAGTTCAGATATGATAAGTGCAATCACACCAGCTAAAAATGGTGCATCTTGGTCCAACTAAAGATAGTCAAAAATTAAAAAAATGTGGGTTTAGAGAGGCTCATTACCTAATGGCTTTCCTTTTGAAACCCAAGACAATTTTAGCATGAAGACCATCTCTTTAAAAAGGGAGTGTAATGGTAAGATGTTAATGAAACTACTTCCAAACTAGCATTTTGACTTAAAACATCTGTTACTATATTTGCTTTTCTTAAATGTTGTAAAATAGTGATATCATAATTTTTAAGCAACTCAAGTCATCTCATTTGTCACATTTTAACTTCTATTTGGATAAAAATATATTTGAGACTTTTATGATTAGGGTATATCTCACATTTAACACCATATAAATACTGCCTTTATTTTAAATGTAAACACTACTAATATTAATTCTAAATCATGGATTATATAATTTAACTCATTAGGTTTTGAGTTGCCAAGATGCATAGGCAATAATCATCCCTTTTTTTGTATAAGTACACATCCCAACCCTTTTCTTGATGCATTACTACATTACAAATCTTTCATTTCCTTTACGTAGGGTTAATAAGTGTTTCAATCAATCACCACTTCAATTCTTGGAAATTATTTTTACATTCGTTAGACCAAGTATATAGCATGCCTTTCCATGTTAATCAAGTAATTGGTGCAAATAGTTATGAGCATCCTTCTACAAATCTTCCATAATAACCAGTTAATCCTAAGAAATTTCTAATTTCTACAATGCTTGTTGACCTCAGCCATTTAAGTAATACTTCAATCTTTGGAAGCTTCACTTGTATTTCTTTTGCAAATAATATGCCCTAAAAATACAACTTGCTTTAACCAAAATTCACACTTTTTAAAGTTTAACATACGACCTCTTTGTCCTTAATTTGTCTAATATAATCTACATATGTACTTGATGTTCTTCTATTAATTTTAAATAAATTAAAATATTATAACTGAATAACACAACAAATTGATCTAAGTATTATAAAAATATATTATTCATCAAATACATGAATACAACAAAGCATTTGTAAGTCTAAATAACATGACTTAGAATTCATAATGTCCATATCTAGTTTTGAATACTTCTTATAAATATCACTAGAGCTATTTCTCAAATGATGATAACCTAATTACTAGTCTATTTTTGAGAAAGTCGATACTATTTTTAACTAATCAAATAGATCATCAATTCAAAAAAGAGAATACTTATTTTTCACAGTAACCTTATTCAGTTCTCTATAATTAAAAATATAATTTTAAACATCCATCATTCTTTCTTACAAGTAATCTAACTCTCCCTATGGTGATAAATTGGGTTTAATGAAATTCTTTTCCAATAATTCTTGAATTTGAGTTTTTTAAATCTATCGTTTTGTTGGGGCTATGTGATATTGTGCCTTAGATATTGGGGCTATCTAGCATAATTTCAATCACCATATTCACTTTCCATTTTGGTGGTATACCTGGCGATTCTTTTTAAAAGACATCAGAAATTTTATTTACCACTGAGATCTATTCTATTGGTATTTCTCTTTCTTCTATAGTGTTGGCTGTTATATGATAAACCTAAAATTGCTATCAAACTATCTTTATTATTTTCATAGCCAGTATTTGTTGTGAACTTAATTGGATAATTTGTGAATCAAGATTTACCCATATTTTGATGATTAACAACCAAATTTGAGAGTATTAAAAAAACTAATATGTTTGGTTTAAAATTTAAAGATAAATTTTTCAAAATAAAGTAAAAATAACTGAAGTCGCATAGCTAAGTTGATCCCAACATCGATCTGGGTCAAGTCTAAGTCGAAGTCAACCCTAAAAATCAACTTGGAATTATATAAATGAAGATTTGAAGTTTAGACAGATAAAGTCGCAGTCCCAAGTCGACTCAGCCTGTGACTTAGGTGAAGTCACAGCCGAAGTTGACTTCAGTAAGGAGTTGAGGTTGCATATTCCTATTAACTCATTTTAGTGTAAGCAAAGTTAGGCACAAAGTTGACTCCACCTTGCAACTTGGGTTTCCTCAAGCAACTGAAATAAAATTCACAGAAGTAAAGTCGAACACAAAGTCAACTCCACCTTGCAACTTTGGTCAAGTTCAAGACCAAGTCAACTCAAGTTCAAGACTCGAAGAATTAAAAAACTAAGAAATGAAGTTTTAAAAGTTTCAAGCTTTTAACATTTAGTGAAGTCGCACACCCAAATTGACTTCATTTGTAACTTGGGTAAAGTCTAGAGACTAAGTCGACTTAAGAAGGAATCTGAAAAGCACAAAACAAAGAAGAAAAATTTTATGGAAGGAAGAGGGTGACCAAAGCTGCATCCCAAGCTAGTCTACGACTTAGGTAAAGTTGCATTTAAAGTCGACTCCAAATGCCACTTAAGTCACAAAGGTCAAAAAAAATTGAACATTAGTGCATTTAATATATGTTATCTATCTTCCAATGTTCAAATAACTTCAATTCAAATAACTCTCACAACTATGTAAGAAATATTAAGTGGATTTATGAGGATTAGCTAGAGTATTCATTGAGCCTTCACCTTCCTACTTTTAAGTGATTAATTGTGTATTAAGTATTCTACAAGAAGAAACTCTCATTTTCATTGCCAAGGGTTACAAGTTTCCATTCTCTTCAAACACCTAAGAGTCCTTTTAAGTGTTGAAATTGTCCTACATAATCTATCAAGTGTAGATTCTTTATTTCAACTATTATTGTTGGTGCTTAGCTTGGTATTAAAGACCAAAGTCAAATTGAGATAAGTAGTATACGGTTGAAGTGGAACTCACCATCTACTGGTAACTATTATAAATGTCCCATAGAGCAACAGTCTAGAAAAAAGCAAAAACTTTAATTGTAATTTCTGTTGAGATAGTGGAATCTAAGACACAAAAAAGTGTGTGCTTAGAAAAGTAAGGTAAGAAAGATTGTCTGAACCACTATAATTTATTGGGTTTCACGTGGTTATTGTTTTTACTTATTTATTGCTCTCTCTAGTCCTTCATATTTCATTCAAGGAAATTGAACACACAAAGGGTTAAGTTTTAAATTACCAAATAAAAATTTAAGAACTCAATTTACCTCTTCCTTCTTAGATTTTGTCCTAAACTTAGGACCAACAATATGAACACTGTAGAATCTTCAAGATGCTTTAACTTCTTGATGGGTAATTCTCTATTTTGAGCTACTTCAAATTGTACTTTTTTATATTTACAGTTTATAATAATTCCTTGTTAGTTTAACCAATTTGTAACCAATATTATATCAAACTCTTTCATGGATAACAAGATTAAATTTGCTTATAAAATTATTAACTCTATTCCAATAGGACATGATTTGCATATTTGATTAACGCTTACTAGCTTATATACAAAGGCTTCCACATGAATGATAATATTTATTTCTTCTACTAGCAATTCATTGACATGCTATGAATGAATGTGTAACACCAAAATCAAGTAATACAACTACATAATTTTTCATAATATAAATTATGCCTATAACCACTTTTTCTTCTTATTTTCACGGCTCACTGCAAGTGACATGACTTTTCTCTTATATGCAATTCCTTACACACCATCTTATTATACATTTAATCATTTTTAATGATTTTTAATCAATTTGCTCAAAATTTCCACATCATTAAGTTGTTTGTCTCTAGTTTGATATAACAACTTAAACGTTATATTATTATTTTTCTATTTTCTACTCCATGGGATAGTCTCCTACACTTACTTTAGCAATTAGTTCAATACTCTAACTATTATTGATACCTTCACCATGTAGACTTATTTGCCTAACACCACTTCCTCATCATGTAGAGATTACCCTTTATCTTTAATGAAGTCAATACTTTTTCCTACTTAAACCATAATCATTATTCCACTTTGATAAAGCTAAAACCTAATCTTTAAGCCTCTTCATAATAATTCTTATATTAATACTTGCCTCAATAGATCTCGATGCTACTTTCAACTAACATATAGTCTCTTTTTTTGGTTTTCCAAGTTCAACCTTAATCTTTAGTTATATTTCTTGCAAAACTAGAGCCTTAACTAAATTTCATCTTCATATTAAGCCTTCATTGTGCTATAGTTTCATTGTTTTGTGATTTTTCTAGGCATCAATCAATGTTGTGACTCCCAACACCTAATGTCCTAGTATCCATTTGATATATCCTCATATAACATTCAAATAATTTCTTTCCCTTAGTTGGGTCTTATTTAGGCCTTACGATACCCAGACCCAACTAGGACCATACATGTAAATTAGGCATGTAAATGTGATTTATGTATTATTGAATTGATTTTTTATTTTAAGGATATTGATTAAGAAAGGTGATTAAATTAATCACAATAGCTCAATGTGGATTAATGTGAATAAAGAGACCGAATAAGGGTTAAGAAATGTGGATAAGTTATGAATAATTATCTCGTATATTATGATTTAATTAATGGAGATTATGATGATAATTATGGAATTAATGTTATAAATGTTAGAAAATTCATAACTTAACGCCTATAAGGCGGAATGAGATGAAATTTGAAAGGTTAGCACATGATGATGTGCCCAATATTATGAATGGATTGGATTATAAACAAATATGATGTAATTAGGGTGATAATTATTTAATTTTATCTAAATCCAAATGACAAATTCAAATGACCATAACTTATGCTAGAAAGGTCATTTTGAGATGAAATTTTTCATGAACTGTTAAAATGATATGGTGAATCTAATGGATGAGTTTGATTAAGCTAATTATCATAGAAAAGTGTTTAATCACAAAAGGACAAAACCCTTTGACTTTTGCTCTTGAAAAGTAGCCTTGCATTTAATGGAAAAGTCAATGGTTTAATGAGGCAATTAAGGGACCATTTGAGGTGTCCAAAGGGATGAATTTTGAGCACATTTTGTGGTTTTCTTAAAATGAAAAAATTTATGAAAAGGAGCTGGATTTTAGGGGCGTTAAATGCATGGCTAATAAGGAAGATTATCTAGCCACAAAAGGCCAAAATAAGGTGGCCACATGTGGAAGTGCAAGGGGCTGCATATGGGGAAAAAATTTTGATTTTTTAAATGCAAAAATTTCATGAAATTGGGCTGCATAATCATGGACATTAATGGAATGGATTTGGGTAGCTTTTTTATGCCACAAAATGCCAAAATCGAGGGCTATATGGTGTGTGATCATGTGGACAGCAGCATGGATGATTTTGAGCAGATTTTTAGTGTTAACAAAATCTGCAAAAATGGAAATTACTTAGAGGAAAAAGGGTCAACATATTAAGGGATAAACACGGATTAATTAAACCTCAAAATGAGGTGGAAATTAGAGGAGAAAAGTGGTAGCAATATAAAAGGAGAGAGAGGAGTTACTGCACATCCCATATAGTGGACAACTTTGTGAGGATAAAAAACAAAAAGTTCAGCAAGTGGACATCCAAGGCGAGGAAGAAAAGGAAGAAAAAAAAAGAAGAAGAAAAGAGGAGGAAAAGAGGAGAAGAAAGGGAAGAAACCAAGCTAGAAAAAGTTGGAGCAAGATTACCTAAGTTCAAGTAGGTATTGAATCAAGTTTAGTTTATTAATTTTCAAATTTTCTAGCTTCATTCATGGGTCATAAATTAGATTCATTATGAACCCTAAATGATGAGTTATAAAGCCCTTGATAAGGGTACTAAATGTTAAATGAATAAGAAGATTTAATTCAAGGGTTAAGGAAGTTTAGCATGACTTTAGGGTTAATTACCCTAGGAACACTATGTTGGAATTTTTTTTGAAATTTCCAAATAAGTTGCTGTTTTAAGCATATCTTATATTTGGATTATGTTAATTATTTCCATGATTAATATATGTTGAATTGAGCATGATTTAAGAACCTTAGAAAGGTAACCTAGAGTTGACAAGGAGATGGAAATTCCACTCTTTTGAGATGGATACGGGATATGAACTTACCCAACTAATACGTGGATGATTTAAAGGGTAAAATACCCTAAGTTTAGGGCAGAAAGGACGTCCAATATAGGGTTGAAAATAATTTTAAAAATCAGATTTTTAGAGCATGTGATGTGTGAAACCCTGGCCCACATAGGATTCATGTATATGCATTTGAATGATTCCATATATGATTTAATTGAATTATGAACGATTTATTTGCAATTTTAACGATTTGTTGCAATTAGGTCAATGGTTATGAATGATGATTAAATCGATCATTATAAGTTCATATGGGTCAATATGATTAAAGTAGCTTAATGAGGATTAAAAAGAATTAGTGTGCCATGAAAAATTAATTTAATTTCCGTAATGTGATTAATGAAAATTAAGAGGCTAATTATAGATTTACGTTGAAAAATGTTTGACGCCTATAAGGCGGACTAAGATGAAAATTGAAAGGGAAGCACATAATTTTATGCTTTGTGCTTAATCTTATGAAAATGATGGATTATGAAAATTTTGATGAGATTAGGATGAAGATTGACTATTACATCCAAAATCCTAAGATGATTTCAAATGATCATAATTAAAGCTAGAAAAGTTGGATTGAGATAAAATTTAAAATGGACGGTTAAAATTATGAGATCAATGCAATGAAAGGCTTGGATTAAGCTAAGTGATTTAGGGATTATGCTTGCACGAAAAAGGTAGAACACCTTTGACTTTTTGCACCTTAAAGCAACTAGCATTTATGTTAAAGTTAAATAAAATAAATAAATAAATAATGGCAAAAATGAGGTGTCAAAAGGAGGTAATTACAAGTGAATTTTATGAATTTCCTAAAATGATAAAATCCATGAAAAATTCCCTGCATTAATGATGGATTTAAGGAACTAATGGCTAGCTTAAGGGAGGTGGCATAGAATGGACGATCATGAGCTCTAAAAAGTGGATTTTTTTATTTTTTATTTATAAAATCCACACCTAAGTTAGCTAGGGAATCAAGGTTAATAAATAAGTAATTAAATGGGAGTAGAAAATTGTGGTCAAAAATGTCAAATCAAGGCCATAAGGACATGATCATTAAGTGGACAACAATGGAGCAAGGAAGAGAGGTGGTCGTCCAAGGCTGATATTTTGGATTTTTTTGATTTTTTTAATATGCTAAATGGACCCATAAGTAAGCTATTATCTAGGGTGATTAAATGACCATTAAATAAAGCTGCATTTTGTGAAAAAAATGCAAAAAGGCTGCTGAAAGTGGACGTTGAAGTGTGGACAGCTTGTGATCATCAATGCTATGGATAATTGATGGAATTTACATGGATAATTATCAAATTTACTTGGATGATAATGGGCCATGTCATCAAAGGGGATAAACATGCTTTAATTATCCTCTAATTGATGTGGCAAGTGGGGCCCACAAAGCTAGAAAATTTAACCCTACATATGAGTGGACGACCACATGTGTATGGGGTATTTGAGAAAAAATTTCAATGAGCAAAGCCTCTAACTCTAGCAGCTGCACGTCCCATTTTCCAGCAAGAAAAAGGGTGAGAAAAGGAGAAAAAAAGAGAAAGAAAAAGGGAAAAGAAACAAGGGAAACAAGCTAGAGAAATTGAGTTCAACTGTGATTCAATATAAGTAAGTTTCTCTTAAGTTTGAATCATTTAAACTTAGTTTTTCTACCTCAATTTATGAGTTATTGATAAGTCTAAAAAATCTTCATATAATTTCATATTAAATTCACACTTTTTGAGTATAAAATGTTAATTAAATGCAGATTTTATGTGAAATTTTGTAAAAATTACATTTTTCATAAAATCTCTAATTTTGCTATAAAACGGGTCATTTTGCAACATTTTTTGAAAATATAAAATTATGACTCAATCCCCTAGAAAATTTTAACGTTAAAATATTATTAGCCTATTAATATGATTTGGGCAAATTTATAAAATCATCTAATTAAGAAAATCATATATGACTAAAATTATATTTTGATGAGTAACAAAATAGATTATCATATAATTTTTAGATAAAATAAAGTAATTGATAAACTAGATTCAAAAGAAGCTAAAAAATAATGATTTATGATGTCATTGAAATTATTTATCTAGAAATCAATATTTAAATTTGTATTTAAAAGCACCGCAAGCACACCAATTCGCATACACCACCGTAGCACCAGTTCAGTGCTCCACCATCTTCCCAAATCGATGAACAGCCATTGCTGCCCCTTTTCACCGTCTGACCAAATTCAAGCAACAGGGCAGCCATGAAAATCTTCATCTATAAATCGTCTAAGCAGCAAACAACCCACCGGCAGAACAATCCACCATCCCCAATTCTTCTCCCATGGCTGCCCAAGCAACACGGCATCCAAGCCAGAGCCGTCTCTAAATCCAGCGGCAGCAGCGATGGTCGTCCATTTAAGCTTGGTTTGGTACTCCATCACCCTCGAACCTTACAGCAGCCATGAAAATCGGAATTTGCAGCACCTCCTTTCGAGTGGCAAAACAGCTGCCATGGCTCTCCACAGAAAATCAAACTTGTAATCCATGGTAGCCCTTTCTCAACCAGCCATGGCTTCACTGAAGAAATCAACGAGCACAACGTCAACGATAAATCGAGCTCGGCACCGGCAGATTCCAGCAGCCAGAAATCTCTACCGAAATCACCGGCTTTCATCATTCCCGAACGGCAATAGGGCAGGCCCTTTTCAAGCCTTTGAAAAATTGGTGATCGCAACAGCCAACCTATTGTACCTCAACCAAACCCGAGCTTCTACATCATGCCAGTGGTCAGCCTTCTTCACCAATAGCAGTCCTTCATCACGGCCAAAAAATTCCAGCCACGACCCGTCCGGCGGCACAAACAGAGCAGTGCCCAAATTCATCCACGTCTGCAATCTTCTCCTCATATCGATAGTCTGCTTCCATCCCTTTTCCACTAGACTGAAACTAAGCAGCATCTCATCGAGCAAGCCATCAATTGCTTGCTGCATCCATTAAACCCGACACTCTAGAAATCCTCTAGCCCCAGCCAACAAATCCAGCAGCGACGCATCTCCATGATAAAGCTCCAAAATATAAAACCCACCATAAAATTGCAGCCCAAATCCGATCCTGCTGCCATATGCACCGCCTCCACTAAAACTAATCGAAACCCATCTATGCAATTTTTTCAATCGCCCAACCCCAACTAGCAGCAACTCCATCGATTCTAGTAGATAACATCCACACAAACAGCAAGCTCATCATCGAGCAATAACCGAACAAAGCAGTGGCAAAATCATGACCCTAGATTCATTGCAACCAAGGCAGCGAGGAGGAGCAAATACCGGGTAGCTACAGTGACGTCCAAGATGGAAGTCCCACATCGCTGGGACAACTTTCCAAGGGGTGCCCCCAACACTCTATATAATGAGGGCCTTCCATCCCACACACACACCCCTCTCCCACACATGCCAAGTGGGTAAGCTTCAAGGGCTTCAATTACTCCTCAAAGAGTGGTATTCGAGCAACACTTTGAGGTAAATAATTTTTTTTTTAATTGTAGTTTTTCTTTAATGCTTTGTAGTTGTTAATTTTATATTTGTAATGTTTAGAGTAGATTTACTGTTTTATGCTTGTAATTTTAAAATTAAGTTTAATGCAATTTTCTTTCCTGTTTTCATAGATCAAATTTTACTTCTGTAATCTTTTAATTGCTTTCCTAATTTAGATTTAATTTTAGTTAATTGCAATTTCTCCTCTCCTTTCTCTCTAATCTCTTTCTCTCTCTTCTCTATATCCTCTCTCACTCTTCTCTTTCATTTTTGCATAAAATAATTCAAAATTATATAGCCTCTTTGTGGATTCAACCCGACTCACCGTTATTCTATACTATCACCCGAATAGTGGTAGCTTTTATATATTTCGGTTAATTTTAATTAAACTGGTGATCATAGTGCTCTTAATGACAAGCACTTGGTACGCATCAATCATGAATACGATTCATAATGTACCCTTAAAGGATGATTTATGATGCCCTTGATTAAGGTATTGATTGAGGATTAAATGTCAAATATGCAATCAAGGGTTCAAGAGGAAGAAAATGGTGATTAGGGTTGAATATGAGTGTTAAACCTAGCTGAAATTTGCTTAAATTCATATATGATGTTGCTGTTTTTATGTGTTATTATAATTACATGATGATTCATGATTAGATGAATTATATATGTTGATTTAGACATAAGTTATGAATTTTAGAAAAAATGAGAATTAGGGTCATATATATGACCCGATTTCCATGTTTCTTTGTAAAAATGATATATGAATTAGCCTAAATGATTTATGAATAATTAAGAGGGTGAAATACTCTAAACCTAGGGTACTTTGGACGTTCAAAATGGATTAAAAAAGGTTGCCCTAAATCTGATTTTTAAGGGCATACATAAGGACGTGCAAAGTGGTGCAAGATATGTACCCTACATGTATGAGAAGTTGCTATTTTGTAAGCAACTAATATATATACTTTAAACATGTGATAAGAACCTAAATTTGGGTTAAGAAAAGTGTGATTAGTTGCTGAAATTTAGAGATTAAAAATTTGTTTAGAGATAAGTATCAAAAGGGACATTGAAAGTGTATAAAACGGGTCCCAATGTTGCTGTTTTGAAACCCTATGATTAGTGGATTAAAATTCCATAAAAATATACTAAGTAAAGTATTAATTAAGGAGTATAATCATGTTGAATTAGAAGGCAAGTTTCTAATTTGAAAAATTTTAAGAAACGCATGATTTATGTGTTGTGAATTGGACATATATGAAGAGATAAGCATGAATAAATGATAAATGATTTATGTGAGTTATTAAAATGCAAAAATGCATGAAAATATGATGAAAAACATAGATTATGTTACTATTATGGTCAATAATGATAATCTCAAAATTTTGAGATTTATATATGAGGTTTAGGACATTAATTAAGTGCTTAAAAATGAGTACAATATGTGAACAGTGAAAAATATGTGAAAAATGATAAGTGGGAGTAATAAACCTCCATATGATGTCTAATGAATGACTAATGAATGTGTTATGATATATATAAATTTTACCCTAAATATGGGTATTGAACATGTGGTGTAATGAATAGTTTGATGCATAAGATATGATATGCATATACACCAAACTTGGAATTCAAGTGGGTTGTGAATGTTAATAAAAATGGGTTGAAAAATTAAATTGAATGCAAGCAAATGGAAAATATATGAATGTTATATCATTCTTACATGTATAGGCAAAGACAAAGAAAAGGTACACCCGGAAAGCTCTCGTGACCAAGGTAAGCAAGTAAAAATTTTTACATGATTTTTGTTTCTTAAATTATTCTAAAATAATTACAAATGATATTTTAACTGCTTTATTAAATGTTTATGAAAAATACTATCCTATGAATTCATGCAAGAAAAATCATGTTAGCATGTCAAGAATGGTTCATGTGCACAAAGCATGAGGTCCACCTGAAAGGTGTATGCGGACCAATTGTCCCCCTTTGGTGTGGCCAAGTCGCCAAGATAGGCCAAGGGCCGGCGGTGCCTCCCTGAGATGGGAGAAGATGGAGATGGATGGTTGCCTAACTAGCTTCCATCCTATGATGTCATGATGTATTTCATTGCATTATCATGATATACCCTCGAGGGGGTATAATGTTGGTTTACAAGATGTTTTAAATGAAAAGGTTTCTGCTCCGCAGGTAGTTGATCAATTGTTAAGTGTCTCCTTCCAAATTGAAAGAAATGCTTTTAAACAATATGCCTTCAAAATGAATTGCCTAAAAAATATATGGCTTGCTTATTGAGTTTACAACTCATGTTTTGTTTTCCAAACCCATAGACAGGTGAAAGAATGAAGAGATTAAAGGAGCAAAAATTGGAGCATGGAGGAATGTAAAAACTTGATGAATTTTAATATGTGCCGCTTATGGCAAATGGTTGTAAATGACATGGTATTTGATGATCATATGTGATCTATTATATGACTTGTGTTTTATGAACAAGTATTAATAGATGTTGAGCATGTTATGAATTTTTATGATTATATTTGATATAAAATGTGTATATCAGGGCAAAGATGGCTTAAAAGAACACTTCATGGAAAATAACATAAAAATTAATGTTTAAGGAATAATGTTAAATGGATAAATATCCATTAAATCCCGCCGTGTGATAGGGCAACAATCTTGATCACGTTTACCGGTCAATAACGATCCCGAGGTAAGGCTCAAGATGTGACGCTTGGGTTGGGAGCGCCACATGATGTGGATGTCCAAAGGAGGGAGAAAAATGGCACGAAAATTTGTTAGTTTGGGCAACTTAATTTATAAACTTTGAATGAATGAGAATACCCTAAATATGAAACAGAATGAGGATGTTTAAGGGCTGAAATTAAAGATGTAAAAATCTATTATGGAACGTATGTCAATATGGACGTTGAACGTGGGAAAGAATGATAGAGAAGTTGTTGTTTTGAATAAAATTAGATAACACATAATATATGTGTAGCGAAGAGGGTGCACATAAAGAGTATGAATGACAAAAATGAGAAATGACTAAATGTGATTTGCTAAAATGTAAAAATGAATTGAAATGTGATAAAATATGAAAGTAAGGTGTTGTTTTGATAATATGTTGAAATCTCAAAATTTGGGATTAATATGGGAAGTTGAAATTCATAAGTATATGCTCAAAGTGAGCACCAATGTGAAAAATGTGAAAAATAAATGTTAAACGATGAATGGGAAGTAATGAACTTCCATATATTGAGTAAATAAAATATTTTAATATGTTTGAAAGTTTACCCTAAATAAGAGTATTAAAAATGAAAAAAATGAATGAATGATATGGTGCACAAGCTATGTTGTTATGTATGAACACCCAACGTGAAATACAAGTGGGTTATGTGAGTTAATGGAAATCATGTGGGTTGGAAAAAGAGATTTTATGCAAGCATATGAGAATATATGTATAAATGCAATGTCATTTTTATGTGTATAGGCAAAGGAAAAGAAAATGTTGACAAAGAAAGCTGATGTAATTCAGGTAAGCAAGCAAATTTTTAAAACTTGCTTTCTCAAAATTATGACAAAAGGATTGCAAATTCTATTCAAATGCTTTGAATTATCTTGCAAATGAATGTTTAATTGCTTTTGAGAATTATTTAAGGATGTCATCCCAACATGTTGTTTGAAATGTTGTTTTAACTTTGACAAATGGTTTGTACAATGATTTATTAAATGTTAATGAGAAATTATGGTTCAAATGTTTTATTTATGAAAATCATGCTAGCATGTTCAAGATCATGTTTATGACAATGTTCATGGTGCACAAGGTACTAAGTCCACTTTAAAAGTGTAAGTGGACTGATTGTCCCCCTTTAGTGTGACCGAATCGGTAAGATAGGCCAAAGGCCGGTGGCGCCCTCCCTGAGATGAGAGAAGGAGGAAGAATGATCGTCTAGCTAGCGTAACATCTCATGATGTTCATGTTTTATGATAATAATGCATTGCATTATTCATGATGTACCTGTGATTGGTATAATGTTTCATGTTTTTATGACATACCTTCAACTGAGTATGATGATGATTTCAAAGATATGTCTTAAAATGCAAACTCTGCCAGCAAATGAATTGCTTGAAAAACTATGCAACTTACTTACTAAGTTATACTCATAATTTGTTTTCTAAATCCTAAGACAGGTGCAATGATGGATGTGAGGAAGGAGCACAGGTTAAAAGATGAATAGTGATTCTATGGATACCTCTGTGTGATTCCAAGTGTGAAAAAAATGTATTATGAATTTTTTTATTGCTACTTGATGCAATTAGGTTAATTACACTGTGGTGTATGCTGGATGGATGAAAAATTTTATTGGCAAGTAATGATTGTATGTTATGTTATGACATGAATGTCATAGAATTTATGACATATAATGGATACATCAGGACTCAATGATGGCCTAGACAGGCAAGTTGATGAAAAAAATTGAATATGAATGATGAAATTAACTCCTATGGAGTAGATTATAAATGGATAATTATCAAATGACCCCACCATGTGATAGGGCAACAATTCTGATCACATTTACCAATCAATAACGGTCCCGAAGTAAGGATCATGTTGTGACTCTCAATTTAAGGCGTCATAGGCCTCTTAATATATTCATATTATACCTTATTCCTCTAAAGCAACTTAAACACATCATGGTTATGCCATCCTACCTTTTCGCTTATGTTAAAGCACCTAATGTTTTATCTTTAAGCCCTTCATTGACAACTCTTAATTTTATCCAATTGGTTCACATCTCTAAGGAATTAGTTAACATCCTTTGTTACCATTCAATTGCCTAATTATATACTCGTGCATATTGTTGGTCCTGAGTTTATGGAAATTACCCAAGAGGGGATGGGTGAATTGGGTATTTAAAATTTTTTACTTAAATAGAAATTTACCCCAGTTTATTTCAGTCCCCTTAATGAAACAAATGGAAAATATGGAGAGTAATAATACAATAAAAACATAAATGCAAATCACAACAAGCGGCAAGTTTTTATAGTGGTTCGGACAACTTCCCATACTCCACTCTTCCAAGCTCATACCCCTTGTGACTTGGGTTCCACTATGTATTTCGCAAATGCAAATAGAGTCTCAGCTCTCTTTTAGATTCCAGCTCTAGGGGGCATACGCAAATCATAGTACAAGTAGGTGACGAGTCTCACTCAAGTCGCAACGTTACTTTGCTATCATTTGGTTCGAAACACCAATATCAAACCAAGTATCATATACAAACAAAGAATCAAATAAAAAAATCTACACTTTACAGGTTGTGTAGGCAGATTCAGCTCGTGGAAGAACTTGTAGAAGAAAATCTTTGAATAGCTTTAAAGCATGCAGCAAGTTTAAGCTTTGTTCTTCCCTTGAAAGCTTGTGTTGATCACTTAATGCTTGAAGATGATGGTAGTTGAATCACAGTTAATGCTCTCACCAACCTCTAACACGTTCACTTGAATGTTTATTTATAATAGTGAAGTAAATTCGAACGTTTTGAAGGTAGGTGGCGCGCATTTAATGCTCCAACGTTCGAATTTTTCGACCGTGCGACCCAAGTCGCAGATGAAGTCGACTTCAGGTGCGACTTCACCCAAGTCGCATACTGAAGTCGACTTGGGGTGCGACTTCGGTCCCCAACAAATACCTCAAGTTCCTCCTCAGGTTGACTTGGTCCTGAACTTGACCCAAGTCGTAGGTGAAGTCGACTTCATGTGCGACTTCACTTTCTGTGTGAGCCAGTTAGAACTTGAATCTCTTGAAAGTGATCTTGTTTGCTTGATATTCTTCACATTAATTATTCTTCCACTGATTTCTTTCATTTGGAACTCAGCATGATCATCTTTTCTTGAAATCTTTATGAAGTTAAAGTACTTGAATCTTGGAATTCATAGAAATGGTCCAATGTTTTGTCTTGAAAGATTAAACTTGCAATAGCTGCTTGTCCAAACTGAAATAACATTTTTAGGATTCAATATAAAAAATAAAACTATTCAGCCAATTAATAGAACTATAATATTTGCTGAAAATTTTCCCGCAGAAATTAAAGATAAAACTCAACTTCAAAGATTTCTTGGATGTTTAAATTATATCTCTGAATTTTATAAAAACCTAGCTTTTGATCGAGGAATTTTATTGCAAAGATTGAAAAAAATCCTCCATCATGGTCAGAAGAGCACACCAAAGCAGTCAAAAATATAAATGAGAAAGTAAAGTATCTTCCATGCCTTCATTTAGCAGATCCAGAATTATTTAAAATAGTAGAAACTGATGCATCTGATATAAGCTATGGAGGGATTTTAAAACAAAGAACCTTAGAAGGAAAAGAACAATTGATCAGATATACTTCAGGTCTTTGGAACGAAACTAGACAAAAATACCCTACTATTAAAAAAGAAATGTTAGCTATAGTCTTTTGTGTAACTAAATTTCAAGGAGATTTAATAAATAAACCATTTTTACTAAGAGTAGATTGCAAAGCTGCAAAGCATATTATAAAAAAAGATGTAAAAAATGAAGTATCTAAGCATATATTTGCCAGATGGCAGGCCACGCTTGCACAATTTGATTTCGAAATTGAATACATAAATGGTAAAAAAAATTCTCTTCCTGACTTTTTGTCTAGAGAATTCTTGCAGGGAAGAAAGTAATGGCAGCATCAAGCTCCTCCCCAGCTATAACACCAACTCCAAAGAATTATAATTTTAAAATATATAATGATCAAGTTTTTCTATACTTGGAAAAATCAGACTTTGAATTATGCAGAAAAATGTTCCCGATTAATATCATTTTTCTTCCAGCAATAAAGAAAATAAAGTCATTCAAGAAACATGTCGACAAATTTATCAAAAATATCTTCCCATATTTGAATGGTTTATTCCAACAGCTCCTGGTAAAAATGTCGAATTTTATGAAAGGATCTTATTGCAAACCAATTCTATAACTCTAGAGCATGTTACAAAACAGCCAAAAAATGATATGATTATTTATTCCAAGATATTTATAAAAAGGATTTTATCATTGGAAAATTGGCTTGCCAATGATCCAAATGCATATATTCCATTTCCGGACACTCAAAGAAGAATTTATACCTATCCAAAATACAATTTTTGGGATTACCAGGACGCATGGAAAAAGGTCTTCTTAAGACAAAATCTTTATTTTTCTCACTCCTGGTGGATTCGCTTCAACCTTATTAATCCTTCCCAAGACATCCCAGTATGGTTTTATGAAAAATTTTAGGAACACTGGGGTTTTGAAAAAACCATTTTGCCAGATGATTTGATCTCTCATTTATCATTCAATATTTCAGATCTCCATAAACTAAATGATTTTATAATTCAAGAATCAATCCCTTGGATTGTCCGATGGAATTTCTCATTTTATATTGATTCAGAAACTACCTCATTTATAACCTATACTTCTTATCTAAAATGGTTGCCAAAGTTTGATTATGATCTTATTCTTCACTCCCACGATTGGCGAAAGAAAAAGATCTCGCAGAAGGCATCTCAAGTGGCAGAATCATTATGCTCTTCTCCAGCAGGAAATCAGTTCACCACTTTAAAAGATTTGAAGACCTCTATGGAAACCAAGTAAGCTTTTAAATCAGCACTAAGGATGGTTAAAAAAGATTTTCCAAGATTATCCGATAAGGAGTAGAAGTTAAAAGCATTTGAGTTCCTGTTTGACAGCCAGATGGATGATGAGGATATGGATATCTCTTCTGCTTCTCTGTCACCTTAAAGTGATGCGACTTAAAGCTAAAGATTTTATTAAAGTAAAGCTGTATTTATAAAAGAAGTCAAAAGACCTTATCACCTGTTAAAGCTACGCCTCGACAAGTGGTCTTGTACGACTCCACTCCTTCAAGGACATGTGTCTCCACTTTCAGCGCCCGAATCTTATTACTTCCCGGATTTCAAAGGTGTTCAAGTCCGTTTCTTCTCTTTTTGAGTCTATAAAATCAGTCTAGAGTGAGTTGTAAGGGCATCAGAGAATCAGATAAAACTTCAAGCTCTAAGTTTGTCCTGTAAAGAGTCCTCAGAGTTCTCTACTTCTTATAAGATATTCTTCTCTTCTAATGAAAATTTGTTTTAAATGTTTATCTATGATGAATGGTTAGAATATTGCATCTTAAGATTTCTTTTATGGCATGGTAATCATTATGTGTTTAAAGATCGTATTACTTTTGTAATAAAAACTCAATCTAACGAAGTATCAGAAAGAGAAATATGTATTATAAATCATAATAAAGAAATTATTGTAGAATTCGATTTAGAAAGTTATACTTCAACCGACGAAGAATATTAATGTCATTACCCTATCAAGTAAGAGAATTAAGTCATAGACTTAAAGAATTAAAAGACGAAGAAGATAGATTAGTAAGACTTATTATTATTCATAATACTAATATTCATTCCCATAATTTTTAAGTTCATATAGGAGTATTCACTACCCTAAAAATAATTCAACATACTATTAAAATTATTGAAAACCAACTTTATTATCAATTAGGATAATGCTTATACTTTCTCTCCTTGTAAAAGAATTAAGACTATTAAGAGATTATGAACAATTTCTTAGATCTGCACTTGAATTTGAAGAATCTAAAAGACATATTGACTATTATAATGAACAATTGGCTTGGATCTATCCAGATATAAAAATTTTGGAAAGAAAAATCTCTTCTCTCCTGGATTAAGATTGGTATCATAGCCAAGTTTAAGAAGATTTAGTTAAATTCTGTTGAAATACTCTTCTCACGAAGTCGTGCATCCTCGCTCATAGCCGTGTAAAGAAAGACGTAGAGCATTTAAGCCGTTGACTGTGAAAACATGAATACTTTCAAAAGACTGTTTTCTTCATCTTCTTCTTCTAGCAATGATTCTGAAATACACTTAGTAGGATTAGATTAAATTCAAAATATGTATGAAAGAACTTATGAAAATATTGAAAAATCTATACAGAACTGGAAAATTCCTAAAGTTTAAATTAAAGAAATATATAAAATTGGTGCTTTTGATTTCAATACTGAATATAGAATTAAAACCCTTGAAACAGTATTAGAATTTAGCGAAGGATCTCACCAAATCCAACTTTTACAAAAGAAAGCTATGAAAGAATTATATGAAAAAGAATTTAAATTTCTTCATTTTGGTTTAATACAGATAGCAATCCAACCTCTAGTTAGAGCTGGATTACAAGCTTCTGTATTAGCCTGTTTAAAAGATAACCGACATAAAAAAAATTTAGATTCTATTCATGGAATTATTCAAACTTCTCTGCATGCTGGACTAGTTTATTTTAATAGTTTTCCAAACTTTTCTATAAGTTTAACAGATCCACATACTTTAGACGTATTATCCTTACTTATACAAACTCAAGGATTTAACATGAAAGAAGGATCTAAACCTTTATGTATATAATATAGAATCTATTATAAAGTCATAAAAACATTAGTTCCAAAATCACTTGTGACCCAAGAAAAAGGAGCTACTCCTTATTTTATAACAAATCCTATTCATAAAAAAATTGAACCTAGAAAAATTTTATGGACAGATGTAAATCTTCCTTTAGAATGGAAAATAGAAAAGGATTTAACACCAGAAATTCCTGAACAAAATTTTGAAAAAATTGAAGCCATAATAGAAACTTCAGAAAATATAACATTAAATTTTGAATCAATCCCTCATAGACATTCGGTCTGTATATGTGGCGCCCCAAACCGAGACGTCACTTCCTTACCTCAAGATCTATCGATTGGTAAATGTGAATCAGGATTGTTGCCCTGATCACGCGACGGGATTTTAATTGGAACTCGTCCAAATTTTTTTTCATTTCTTCATTCATCATCATTTTATTTATAACATAAGCAATGGTACACTTGTACATATCCATTTTATAACTTCTCAACATGTACTTATAAATCATAGACCCTCTTGACCTAATCATGGCATTTCCATTGCATACATATATCTATTCAATCATTAGTTCACCTAGAACTCGAAACTTTAAACAAGTTCACTTATACATCAACATACCTGAATACTTCCATTCCACCTATGCTCCTTGCCTCCTTCCTTCCACCTATCTTTGGGTTTGGAAAACGAAAACGTGAGTGATAACTCAGTAAGCAAGCATTTTGGGGCAAGACTTTCCTTGAAAATATTTTCTTAAAACATTTTCTCATAAATCATTTTGGCCAGGGGACATTTTATGTCCCAAAATATCTTGACATAAACCATATTTGACAATGGACATTCTCATATCCACGAAAAGACGTTTTTCCACATAAAGCATTTTGGGGCAAGACTTTTCTTGAAAATCTTTTCTTAAAATATTTTTCTCATAAATCATTTTGGCCGAGGGAAACATCTTGACATAAAACATATTTGACAATGGACATTCTCATGTCCACGAAAAGACTTTTTCCACATAAATCATTTTGGCACTGGAAGTTCATACGTCCTAAAACATTTATCCACTTAAACCTTATTGGAAACAGATGTTTATACGTCCTAAAACGTTTTTCACATAAACATTTTGATAATCATTGGATGTGCAAATTCATCATTTCCATATTGATGATGTTATCATTTATGTGACGGTACGCTAGCACGGGGAAGCCTCTTTCATGACATGATCCTTTCCATTCTTGGCGCCGGACCTTCTGACTTGGCAACGTCAAGGGGGAGTCCTTGTCCACTTACTACCTTAACTAGCCTACCTCACCGGTCCTTTCCGACTTGGCAACGTCAACGGGGACTCCTTGTCCACTTACTATCTCGACTAGCCTACTTGATGTCCATTACATGCATGACTTTTAGTTACCCCAACATTATATACCCCCTTACACATGGAACTTGTCATTCTCATGTAGAGAATTCTTTGCATCATCCCTCTTTAAACACAATTTTAATGAAACATCGTATAAACTCATCTTTCAACACATTTCAAGCATAATTGTGAAACCATAAGCAATCATTTATTTCAATAGAAATAAACATTTCAATACACATATAAATAAGGAATTATCATCCTTAAATACCTTGTAATGAAAACCAAAATCATTTAGAAAGCTGCTTGCTTACCTCGCTTGCTTAACTTTCCGTTTCGCTTATCATTTTGCCTTTGCCTATACATATAAGAATGATATAACATTCATATATTTTCTTTGCTTGCATTCAACTCAGTTTTCCAACCAATTTTCATTAACATGCATAATTTCTTCGACTTCTCAAGTTGTTATGCCCGTACAACACATACTCGTGCACTACATGGGCTATTACACATCACATTTAGTCCCATAAGTAGGGTAACCATTCAACCATATAAAATTCATCCAATAATTATCATTTAATGGATCATTACCTTTCTTAAGCTATTTTCCACTTATTTTTTAAAATTTACACATCGTTGCTCATTTTAAGCATCCATTGTTGCCTTAACCTCATTAATTAATCCCAAAATTTGAGATTAACATCATGCAATTCTAAACAGCAATATATTCACAAAATTTATCATTTTTTCATGCATTTTTTCACAAAACTAAATTACATAGGTCATTTACCACTCATGCATGTCTATCCTTTCACATATAGCCATTTAACAACACATATATGAAATATTTCATAAAATTTCTCAAGTCAGAAATTATTAACACTTTACTTAGGGTATTTTTATGAAATTTAAATCCACTATGTTGGTCCCGAGTTAATGGCAAAACCAAAGAGGGGAGGGGTGAATTGGGTTCTTATAAAATTCTTCGGTAAATTAAAACTTAACCCCTTGAAAGCTTAATCCCCTTGATTGAAACAAATAGAGAGCAATGAAATAAGGAAAGCAATAAAGTAAAACAGCAGGCAAGGTTTATAGTGGTTCGGGCAACCTCTCCCTACTCTACTCTTCCAAGCTCACACACCGTTGTGACTTGGGTTCCACTATGTATTCCGCGAATACACTTAGAGTCTCCGCTCTCTTCTAGATTCTAGCTCTAGGGGGCATACACAATCAGAGCCTATGCTCTCTTCTAGATTCTAGCTCTAGGGGGCTTATACACTTGATACAAGTAGATGATAAGTTCAACTCCAATCACAACTCTACTTGCAACGTCTTGGTTTATTACAACACACTCAAACCAAGACCAATAACAAAGAGTAATGAAAATAAGGAAGATCTATACTTTACAGAGTTGTGTAGGCAAGATTGAGTTTGAGGAAGAATTTGTAGAAGCAACCGGTTGTATGTCGTTGAAGCAATTTGCAACTTAAGGCTCGTTCTTCCTTTGGAAGTGTATAGATCACTCAAATTTAGAGAAAAGCAAATGGGAGCTCTTGTTTTCACTTCTTTTCTCTCTTTAGACAATGTAGTATGTATGTTCTCGTTTGCTTGAGTGTCTATTTATAGAATGGGGAAGATTTGAACGTTATAGAAGTGGTTGGCGCGCAATAAATGTTCCAACGTTCAAAAATTAGAACGTTGCTTCCCCAATTCGCAGGTGGAGTCGACTTCGTCTGCGACTTGGCTTCCCAAGTCGCAACTGGAGTCGACTTCGTGTGCGACTTCAGTTCCGCATTTCTCAAGTCTGAGTCTGGGTCGACTTGGTTTCAGACTTGACCTCAAGTCGATCTTGGAGTCGACTTGGGTTGCGACTTGACTCGTTCTTGTGCCGAAAACAGTTTGACCCTTTTCCTTTAGCTTGCTTGGCTTCTTTCTTTGATCATTTTCATTCTGGAATGGCTTCACATATTTGTAGTCTTTGTGAATCTTGAAGAACTTGTCTTTGATTCACTAGTCTTCATGACTTGAGTTTCTTCATCTTTAATTATGTTGGAAGCTGTGCTTTGGACTTGAGAAAACTTAAGTTGTCAGTGAGCTTGTATCCTTGGTTTTTTCATATCTTGAAATACACTTGGAGCTTTGACTTGGACTTGAGAAGCTTAAGTTGATCTTTGAAGTGAGTCTTGAATCTGCATTTTAAACTTTGAAAACCTCAAGTCGATCTTGGGGTCGACTTCGTCTGCGACTTCACCCAAGTCGCAACTGGAGTCGACTTCCTCTGCGACTTCGGTATTTTTGTGCCCCAAAATCAACTCTGGAGTGTTTTTGCCGTCTCAAGTCGATGCTGGAGTCGACTTCGTTTGCGACTTGGCTTCCCAAGTCGCAAGTGGAGTCGACTTGGCCTGCGACTTCACCTGCTTTTCCTTTCATTTTGAATTTGGCTGTGAGGTTCACTTTGGAGTCGAGGATGGAGTCGACTTTGGGATCGACTTCACCCTAAGTCGAAGCCCAAGTCGACTTGGAGATCGACTTGGCTATTTCCTTTCCTTAAACCATTCAACATAAACATTAGTATTCACATTATACTCAAATTTAACTTTGTTAATCATCAAAACTCATACTTTGGTCAAATTTGTTTTGTTTTAAACATTTTTTCCAATACACTAATCATAGGTTTTCAAAACAGCAACTTTGAAACCCATTTTTCACCCATTTAATATGTCTTTTAACACATAACCCTAAGCAGATTTATAAATCCAAATTTCAGTAAATAATCCTACTTTTCTTAATCCAAATTCAGGTTATTAACATATATATCAATTTGGATCATTTCTACATAGTTTTCATATTTCTTTTTGATTTTTTTCTCCAACTATCCACATATGCTGAAATCAGGCGTACTAAAATCTCAAAATCTTGAATTAATATCAAATCAAGTAGTTTTGATCTGAAATTTCTATAATACCTCAATAACTAAATTAATTAACTAAAATAAATATTTTCAGCACAAAAAATTAAATATTTATATTTATTTTGGTATTTTTACCTTATTGAACAGCAACATCCATTTTTAGACAGGCTGAATCATGTTAATTATGGGATATATTTATACCCATAAAAACCTAATTTTTATTTTATTATTGTGATCCTAAATATTTATTATATATTCTGTAAAAGTTTTAGATCAAAATTCTTTGTATAAAAAGTATTAAAAATCCTTTTGTGCAGCTGATCCTGCCACCCGTGCAACCCTATTCAGGTTGATTTTCTCAGATTTTTAATTTGTAACATACTTATCCTTTTAAGTTGAAAATTGGGTCGTTCCTTAACCACCCAATCATGATTCTTTTTCAAAATTTTCATGCTAAAATTCATCCATTTACTATTCCGTTCATATTTTAGTTTACAACATCATATAACTTCCAGATTTGAGGCATAAAATCAAGATTAACATATACTTACTCGATTAAGTGATAATTCCTCCATTGAGCACTTGAAATTTCCTTCTTTTCATCTCCTCCTTGCTGGGTTTGACGTGCCCTAGCTGCTGCCCTTGGAGAAAATTTCCATTTTTCTCTTATTTTTCCTCTCTTCTCTCTCTCTTTCTCTCTCCTTCTCTCTCTCCTTCTCCCCACATTGTTGGAACGTGCAGCAGCCCCTTGATCCTTTTTTTTCTTTTTATAAAACACTTTTCTTGGTGCCCAAGTAACCCCATAAGCATTTTAGTAAATTTCATTTTCACTTTCCACATTTGCCTTTCTTTACTTAGCTATTAAGAAACTTGTTATTTGCTCACCAAGAAATCAACTTTACATGATAATTAGCTTAATTTATTCCATTCATCTCATAGATTTCATAATTTTATTTCATCGTTTCAAATTTCATCTCAATCCGACGTTTCTACGTCAAGTTATGACCACTTGAATTTATCTTTTGGATTTGGGATAAAAATAATTAATTATCACCCTAATCCCATCATGATTTCCTTAATCCAATCCATCCATAAGATTGGGCCCACCGTCGTGAGCTTATCTTTCAAATTTCATCGAAATCCGCCTTATAGCCGTCAAGTTATGAATTTTCTATCATTTTTCACCTTAATTCCATAATTACATTTTAGTCTTCATAAATTAAATTACGATTATTAACATGATTATTCATGATACATTTTTACCTTTCAATCCTCATTAAGCCCCTCGGGTCATACCGACTCACTTTGAGCTCCGGCGATTAAATTTTTAATCATCATTCCTAATTAAACCCTAATTGCAAAATTACATTAAATCATAGAATCATCCATAAATCATTCAAAATTCATTTAAATAACACATGTGTCATATTTAAAGACCTACTTAAGTCTGGGTATCACAGTATATCTAGACCAATAACTTTACAACCTATAAATTTAATATCTAGAAAATCTCTGTCTTCTATCTCAGGAAGATTCCCTTTAAACTATGATCATAACATTGCTAAACCAGAAACAAAAATAGATCCAGAGCCTTCAGAATCTGATTTTCAATTAAATGAAATAACAAAAAAATAAAAATTCAAATTTGAAAAAGAAATATTATTAAGAGAATATAAAGAAGACTATAATAGAGAAAAAAGAATTTGGATATCAAAAACTTATAAAGGAAAAGAGTTAAAAAAAATTATAGAAAAATGGGTAAATGATTGCAAGTTTGTAGAATTAAATATACCATTTTTTAAATGGTATGATGACCAGGTAAAATTGTCAATTAATATGCTAAAAACTCAAGAAAATATATCAGTCTCATCTGAAGAAGAATTAGAACCAAAAAATCGAAACAATAGATCAGCAAAAGATTTAGATGGGTTAATTATACAACAAGCTTATAAAAAATCAATTTATAAGGAAACACCAGTTTATTTAGAAGATTCATCCTAAATTATAGAACAAAATAATTTTACAAATAATAAACTAATAAAAATAGAAAAATATTTAAGCAAAGGAAAACAATCCATGTTGTTCTATAAAAAACCAATGGAATTATCAAAACCAACAACATCTCAAGAAGATTTATCACAACAATCGACTGTACAATCAATATCACACTTACCCGATTCAAAACAAATCAAAGATAAAATAAGAGAAATTAAAAACCAATCAAGAAATTTTATTCAAACATTAACAGAAAATCCAACCAATACAATACATAGACTTTATACTAGCAAAAATTATTATCCTAGACCCACTCCTATGGATCAACAATTTGAAGAAGAAAGACCAACTGCTCAAAATTGTTTTAATATCAATGCTTTATATGAATGGAGTATAGATGGAGCCTCCGAATATCAAATATCGAATATGACAAATAGCATGACTATGTATGCAACTATGTTACAAGCTATTAAAAAGTTCACTAAAAGAGATTCAGCTATATGTATAGCTTGGGGTTTCACCGGACAGCTAAAAGCGTAGTGGGACATTCAACTATCTAGAGCTGATCAGGCAAGAATAACTGAAGATCCAAACCCTGTTAACACTCTTATTAGTACAATTTTATATCATTTTCTATGAACTATAGAAGATTATCAATCTGTTATTAGAGAAAGATTATTAAAATTAAGATGTCAAAAGAAGTCAAAATATAGATGGTATAAAGACGTATTCTTAACAGATATTCAAATGCTGAAAGATGGAAATAAAGCCATTTATAAAGAAAAGTTTTTGCAAGGTCTCCCTTCTGTGATTGAAAGTAAAGTTAAAACATTAATAAAACAAGAAAACGAAGGAAAATTAGAATATAATAATTATACTTGGGGAACTTTATTTACAAAGGTAAAACAAGTAGGAATTGAATTATGTTAGCAAAAGAAAATGGAAGAAACTAAATTCTTAAGATCTCAAGATTTATCTATATTTTGTTCCCAATATGGAATAGAAAAAACACCATTACAAAAAACTATGCTTAAAAAATCAAAATACTTAAAAGCAAAGTCTTATAGAAATCAGACAAGAGAAAATATGCCAAATAAATATTATTCAAAAAGAAGATTTAATAAGAGTAAGCCAAAACCTTTAAAAAATAAAAATAAAAGAGAAATAAGATGTTATAAATGTGGAAAGATAGGACATTATGCCTCTAAATGTTATAAAAAACAAGTTAAAGAGTTATTAGCAAATAAAAATCTAAGTATAGAAGAATTATCCAAACAATTAAATCAGTTATCTATTACTTCAGAAAGTGAGATAAAATCTTCATCTTCCGAAGAAGAAGAAGAAGAAAATGAATATGAATTAAATAGAATTTATAAAGAATCAGATTCAAATAATGAACACCAGTGTCAATGTTCTTATAACCCACAAGAATATCAAACTCTTCAGATTCTGGATATTATTCTTTAAACATGATGAACAATTCAAATCAAGCTTTACTAGAATTAATTAATCAAATTGAAGATTCAAAGCAAATAACGGAATTACTAAATAAATATTTAAAAATGGAAAACACCAATGATCAGTTAACCCTTCCAGAATCATCTTTAATAATGAATATTATAAAACACCAAGAAAAATATTTAAATTGAGTCCCAAAACCTATCTCTACATCAGAATTATCTAGAGAAATAAAAGAAATGAAAAAAGAAATAGTAGAATTAAGAAATAGAATTCAAAATTTAGAATTAAAAGAATTATCCATTAATATAGAACAGGATGATAATGATCAAGAAGACTTTGAAACAAATTTAAATGAAATCATAAAAGAAGATCAACCAGAAAGTTCTATACAAGTTTTATATCATCACACTCAAAAGGTTATATTTCAAAAATGATACATTCAAATTACACTAAAAATTCTCAATATTCTTAAAGAGTTTTCTATAACCCTTATAGCCCTTGTAGACTCAGGAGCAGATTTAAACTGTATAAAAGAAGGTATAATACCACCAAAATATTTTGAAACAACAAATTCATCAATCGCTACAGCTGATGGAACAGATATGATTGTAATATATAAATTATCATCAGCACATATATGCAATAACAAATTATGTCTTCAAACACAATTTATACTAATTAAAAATATGCAATAAAAAAATTATTTTAAGAACACCCTTCCTTCAATTATTAAAACCGTTTTTAGTTACTGATGAAGAGATTCAAACAAAAGATACTATATTTTCTTTTATAAAACCTCCATAAATGTCTTTGCTGGCTGAATTAAAAGAAACCTTAGATTATAAGAAAAAATTTCTCTATCATTTACAAGATAAAAATTCTATAAAATATATAGAAAAAGAAATTCAAGGACCGTTAAAGAAACCTATTGAAGAGTTTAAAAATAAATTATCAAAAGAAGTATGTTCAGAACTTCCAAATGCTTTTTGGAATAGAAAGCAACATATAATTAAACTTCCTTATATAGAAGAATTTAATGAAGAAAAAATTCCAACAAAAGCAAGACCTATACAAATGAATGCAGATTTATTGGAATACTGTAAAAAAAATCTCTATTAGAAAAAAATTAATCAGACCAAGTAAATCCTCGTGGAGTTGCTCAGCATTTTATGTTAATAATGTTGCTGAAATAGAAAGAGGAACCCCTCGATTAGTTATAAACTATAAACCTCTTAATAAAGTTTTAAAATGGATAAGATATCCTCTATCAAACAAAAGAGACTTATTGAACAGAATTATAAAAGCAAAATTATTTTCAAAATTTGACTTAAAATCAGGATATTGGCAAATTCAAATTGCTGAGGAAGATAAATATAAAACTATTTTTACCATTCCATTTGGACACTTTGGATGGAATGTTATGCCATTTAGATTAAAAAATGCACCCTCAGAATTTTAGAATATTATGAATGACATATTTAATACTTATAGTGAATTTATCATTGTGTATATTAATGATATTTTAATATTCTCTGACTCGATTCAACAACATTGGAAACATTTAAAAACATTTAAAAATATAATTCACCATAATGGTTTAGTTCTTTCAGAAAGAAAATTGAAATTATTCCAAATTGAAATAACATTTTTAGGATTCAATATAAAAAATAAAACTATTCAACCAATTAATAGAACTATAATATTTGCTGAAAAATTTCCCAATGAAATTAAAGATAAAACTCAACTTCAAAGATTTCTTGGATGTCTAAATTATATCTCTGAATTTTATAAAAACTTAGCTTTTGATCGAGGAATTTTATTGCAAAGATTGAAAAAAATCCTCCATCATGGTCAGAAGAGCACACCAAAGCAGTCAAAAATATAAATGAGAAAGTAAAGTATCTTCCATGCCTTCATTTAGCAGATCCAGAATTATTTAAAATAGTAGAAACTGATGCATCTGATATAAGCTATGGAGGGATTTTAAAACAAAGAACCTTAGAAGGAAAAGAACAATTGATCAGATATACTTCAGGTCTTTGGAACGAAACTAGACAAAAATACCCTACTATTAAAAAAGAAATGTTAGCTATAGTCTTTTGTGTAACTAAATTTCAAGGAGATTTAATAAATAAACCATTTTTACTAAGAGTAGATTGCAAAGCTGCAAAGCATATTATAAAAAAAGATGTAAAAAATGAAGTATCTAAGCATATATTTGCCAGATGGCAGGCTACGCTTGCAAATTTTGATTTCGAAATTGAATACATAAATGGTAAAAATAATTCTCTTCCTGACTTTTTGTCTAGAGAATTCTTGCAGGGAAGAAAGTAATGGCAGCATCAAGCTCCTCCCCAGCTATAACACCAACTCCAAAGAATTATAATTTTGAAATGTATAATGATCAAGTTTTTCAATACTTGAAAAATCAGACTTTGAATTATGCAGAAAAATGTTCCCGATGAATATCATTTTTTTCCAGCAATAAAGAAAATAAAGCTGTTCAAGAAACATGTCGACAAATTTATCAAAAATATCTTCCCATATTTGAATGATTTATTCCAACAGCTCTTGGTAAAAATGTCGAATTTTATGAAAGGATCTTATTGCAAACCAATTCTATAACTCTAGAGCATGTTACAAAACAGCCAAAAAATGATATGATTATTTATTCCAAGATATTTATAAAAAGGATTTTATCGTTGGAAAATTGGCTCGCCAGTGATCCAAATGCATATATTCCATTTCCGGACACTCAAAGAAGAATTTATACCTATCCAAAATACAATTTTTGGGATTACCAGGATGCATGGAAAGACAGATTTATCAAAAATATCTTCCCAGTTTTGAATGGTTTATTCCAACAGCTCCTGGTAAAAATGTCGAATTTTATGAAAGGATCTTATTGCAAACCAATTCTATAACTCTAGAGCATGTTACAAAACAGCCAAAAAATGATATGATTATTTATTCCAAGATATTTATAAAAAGGATTTTATCCTTGGAAAACTGGCTCGCCAGTGATCCAAATGCATATATTCCATTTTCGGACACTCAAAGAAGAATTTATACTTATCCAAAATACAATTTTTGGGATTACTAGGATGCATGGAAAAAGATCTTCTTAAGACAAAATCTTTACCAATCTTAACCCAGGAGAGAAGAGATTTTTCTTTCCAAAATTTTTATATCTGGATAAATTCAAGCCAATTGTTCATTATAATAGTCGATATGTCTTTTAGATTCTTCAAATTCAAGTGCAGATATAAGAAATTGTTCATAATCTCTTAATAGTCTTAATTCTTTTACAAGGAGAGAAAGTATAAGCATTATCCTAATAGATAATAAAGTTGGTTTTCAATGATTTTAATAGTATGTTGAATTATTTTTAGGGTAGTGAATACTCCTATATGAACTAAAAAATTATGAGAATGAATATTAGTATTATGAATAATAATAAGTCTTACTAATCTATCTTTTTCGTCTTTTAATTCTTTAAGTCTATGACTTAATTCTCTTATTTGATAGGGTAGTGACATTAATATTCTTCGTCGGTTGAAGTATAATTTTCTAAATCGAATTCTACAATAATTTCTTTATTATGATTTATAATACATATTTCTCTTTCTGATACTTCGTTAGATTGAGTTTTTATTACAAAAGTAATACGATCTTTAAACACATAATGATTACCATGCCATAAAAAAAATCTTAAGATGCAATATTCTAACCATTCATCATAGATAAACATTTAAAACAAACTTTCATTAAAAGAGAAGAAACGGACTTGAACACCTTTGAAATCCGGGAAGTGATAAGATTCGGGTGCCGAAAGTGGAGACACGTGTCCTTGAAGGAGTGGAGTCATACAGGACCACTTGTCGAGGCGTAGCTTTAACAGGTGATAAGGTCTTTTGACTTCTTTTATAAATGCAGCTTTACTTTAATAAAATCTTCAACTTTAAGTTGCATCAACTTTAAAGTGACAGAGAAGCAGAAGAGATATCCATATCCTCATCATCCATCTGGCTGTCAAACATGAACTCAAATGCTTTAACTTCTGCTCCTTATCGGATAATCTTGGAAAATCTTTTTTAACCATCTGTAGTGCTGATTTAAAAGCTTCCTTGGTTTCCATAGAGGTCTTCAAATCTCTTAAAGTGGTGAACTGATTTCCTGCTGGAGAAGAGCATAATGATTCTGCCACTTGAGATGCCTTCTGCGAGATCTTTTTCTTTCGCCAATCGTGGGAGTGAAGAATAAGATCATAATCAAACTTTGGCCACCATTTTAGATAGGAAGTATAAGTTATAAATGAGGTAGTTTCTGAATCAATATAAAATGAGGAATCCCATCAAACAATCCAAGGGATTGATTCTTGAATTATAAAATCATTTAGTTTATGGAGATTTGAAATATTAAATGATAAATGAGAGATCAAATCATCCGGCAAAATGGTTTTTTCAAAACCCCAGTGTTCCTAAAATTTTTCATAAAACCCTAATTGAACTGAGTATTTCTTTTTATTTGAAATCTATCATATCCTATGGGGATAAAAGTAGAAACTTACTTACTCATTTTAGGGTATCCAATTGGTTGACTTGCAGATACCCCTCCCAAGTTGTACCTTTATTTATAATATGGTATAATGAATTTGATGTACTAGAACTTCAATATAACCAATGTAATATATTATTTTTATAAAAATTGTTAATTTTAAGCATATTTAACTTATAAACTGAGTTAATCTAGCTAAAGATGATCATATAAAATTGTAGTTATTTTTAACTTGGATTAACTTCAAATGTCAATGTACCTAGTGTAGTGGATTGAGATCCCATGAATTTTAAGAGAAATGGATAAAATTTTTTTTGATGATTTGGTCATAAGGTTGCTGCCGTGGACAATACATGTTAAAGGGCTTGAACCCTATACTTCAAGTATCACTGCCCAGTGTGCTGTTGTGCTACTACAACACATGGATAGGATTTTTCTGATTGCATTGGATTACAATAATAACCACACTCTCATAGGCATTTAAAGTCGTGATCAATACACACATACACTTTTTATGAGCTTGTTTGATAATATAAAAGTTGTGGGAAATCTAAGATGAGATGGAAAGTGAGAAATAAAATATTTTAAGAATTGAGTGATTGATGAGAAATACCGAAAGTAAAGATGAAATAAGTAGGATAGTTAGAGTATAGTAGAAAAGAGAAATGATTGGTACGCAAAGATAAATGAGTAAAAATATAGCTATTAATTGATGAATTAATGAGTTTGGGAATTAGGCTTTTCCATGCCATATTTCATACAGACAACACCTGATGTGATGCCAAGTTGATGATGAACCTCATTGATTTCTCATAGTTAGGACTAGAAAATGCGGGGCCAGAGGAAGAGGCCCATAAAAAGCCCGACCCGCCCGGCCTTGCGGCTCCCATATACAAACGCATCTCCCTTGCGCCCTCCTCTTCTCCTTCTGGGAGGGGGAGAAGAGGTAGAGCTGATAGACATTTCCCGCAAGGGTTTCGTTTCTCTTCTCAAATTGCCCTCAACCAATCTCTCAAATTACGCTTTTCCCTTTTCCAATCTTCATCTTCTTCGTTGTCTTCCTCGCCTTATTTTTTTCCGTTCTCTCTCCAAAGAAACGTCAAAATTCATAAAAATAGGAAAAAAAAACAAAAACCCCATTGCAGCCTGCAGTTTAGAAGCAATCACAGAGTCTTGGATAAGGAAAAAAATCGCCCCTTTCTAGTTTGCAATTAGTGATTTGCTCCTCCAAAGGAGAAAGCAGGAGAAGCGAGGATTGTACCCCTCGTTTGATTCGTTGTATGTATATTTGTATTTTAGTTCTTGAGCTTCGTCTCTGGGTCTTCCTTCGGAGCTCATTGCTGTCTTGATTTGCGAGTTGTTTGTTTGCAATTCTAGGGTTTGTGTTTTACTTTTTTCGTTTGGAAATTTGTGGGAATTGAGGTGAATTCAGCGAGATGAGTCGAAGAGTGCGACGGAAGGGTTCTCACTCGAGAGAAAAAGAGAAATTGGTATCGAACGGGTTCTCTGGGGCATGCGAGGAGGTGCCTTTGATGGATGCCAGGGCTGATGTTGATTGGACCTGCCTGCCTGATGACACCGTTGTGCAGCTGTTCTCCTATCTCAATTACAGGGACCGTGCCAGCCTTGCGTCCACCTGCCGGACATGGCGGGCACTTGCGTCATCACCCTGCTTATGGACCTCCCTTGACCTTCGTGCCCACCGCTGTGATGCTGCAGCTGCTGCTTCCCTTGCCCCACGTTGTGCCAATCTTCAGAAGCTCCGGTTCCGTGGTTCTGACTCTGCTGGTGCTGTCATGTACCTCCAGGCCCGGGGGTTGCGAGAGATCAGTGGAGACTTCTGCAAGGATATCACTGATGCAACTCTGTCGGTCATGGCTGCCCGCCATGAGGCTCTCGAGAGCCTTCAGATTGGTCCTGACTTCTGTGAGAGGATTAGTAGTGATGCTATCAAGCTGGTAGCACAATGCTGCCCCAAGCTGCGGCGGCTTCGGCTTTCAGGTGTCCGGGACATTGATGAGGATGCCATAAGTGCACTGGCTAGGCATTGTGAGCAGCTCAGTGAAGTTGGGTTCATAGACTGTGGGAGCATTGATGAAACTGCACTGGGGAGTGCATTGTCTATTCGCTTTCTCTCTGTTGCTGGGACAAGGACAATGAAGTGGAGCTCAGCCATGCAATTGTGGGTCAAGCTTCCAAACTTGGTAGCTGTCGATGTTTCCAGGACTGACATCTCATCTAGTGCCGTTTTGAGACTGCTGTCATCTTCACAGAGCTTGAAGGTTCTTTGCGCTCTGAACTGTCCCATTCTTGAAGAAGAAGGTAATTACACAGCATATGGTGTCAAGGGTAAGTTGTTGCTTGCCACTTTCAGTGACATTTTCAAAGGGCTAGCTTCATTATTTGCCGATACCACCATAAAAAAACGAAACGTCTTTTGGGAGTGGAGGAACTTAAAGAATGGTGCTGGGCAACTAGGAGATGTTATGAATTGGCTTGAATGGGCACTCTCACATTCGCTTCTTCGTGTTGCGGAGACTAATCCTCCAGGCATGGACAATTTCTGGCTCAGGCAGGGTGCTGCCCTTCTTCTGAGTTTGATGCAGAGTTCACAAGAGGATGTTCAAGAAAGAGCGGCAACAGGACTAGCCACTTTTGTTGTTATTGATGATGAGAATGCAACAGTTGATTCTGGGAGGGCAGAGGCAGTTATGCGAGATGGTGGGATACGTTTGCTTTTGGACCTTGCTAGATCTTGTCGAGAGGGTGTCCAATCAGAAGCTGCAAAGGTAAAATTTTGGGTTGATGGATCTCAATTTGCGCATGTCATTTTTGAACATTCTTTAATATTCTCTTAACCAAAATGGAAGTGCTGACATGTAGGCCATAGCAAACTTGTCTGTGAATTCCAAAGTTGCAAAAGCTGTTGCTGAAGAAGGTGGAATCAGCATCCTTGCTGATCTCGCCAAGTCCAAGAATAGATTGGTTGCAGAAGAGGCTGCTGGAGGACTCTGGAATCTTTCAGTTGGAGACGAGCACAAGGTTTTTTACATGATATCTTTTGCAAGTTATTCTCATGTTGAATTGGGTTTGATCCTTTTCTCTTGGTTTCAGGGAGCTATTGCAGAGGCTGGCGCAGTAAAAGCTCTTGTGGATTTAATATTCAAGTGGGACTCTGGTGGTGATGGAGTTCTTGTATGTCATGCTGTCCTACTAGCAACAGCAAAAAAAAAAAAAAAAAAAAAAAAGAAAGAAAGAAAGGAAGAATACTATTATGAAAGCTGTATTTTTTATTTTTATTTTATTTTTTTTGAGGGAAATGAAAGCTGTAAATCTAATGTGTTAACTTGGATGTCAACAGGAGCGAGCTGCTGGAGCTCTTGCAAACTTGGCAGCTGATGAGAAATGTAGCATGGAAGTTGCACTGGCAGGTGGTGTCCAAGCTCTCGTGATGCTTGCTAGAAAATGCGTCTGTGATGGGGTACAGGAGCAGGTATCTTTTCCTCATGTCGTTTATCAGCCTGCTGCATCCTCACCTAGGCTTTATGGTTTTCCTTTTGTGCTTACTTTCTCTGGCTTAGGATTGCTTTTATCCCACTCGTGTCCTTGTGGCGATCGATTTGATCAATCAGTGTTCATTGATTGATGCTTGTACAGATACACTTATGTCAAAAAGATTGTATGAAAGATGACATAGAGGATGTTAACTCTTTCCGTTGCTACTATTGTTAATGTTAGCTATGTTTATCCTTATTTATGTTTCTACTATATTTTTATGAGTTGTTCTTATGTTTTCTTACCTTCATATTTATGTTCTGGTGATTTCTACGTTTTAATGATTGGCATCGCAAAAAAAGTATTTTTTTTAATTACAATACATTACATGGAGCCATATTCTCCTCTTTGGACTCGAAGATGGGAACATATGCGCGCCCACAATTTGATGCCACTGGGCCATTCCCTGGTTTGCCTAAGTCTAAGAATGTCAGCCAAAAAAAAAAATAAAAAATAAAAAAATTGCCAAAGATAAGGTTTAGGAATGGGCATGGCTGTGGCATTCATTGTCTCTAACTTGCTGGCAACCATGAAATAAGAAACAAGGAATCTATAGAAGATGGCTGGAGTGGCTGTGTTTCTTGTCAGTAGAGACAGCTTTATAGAAATTGGTAGAAGAGGCAGGTTTCTATGTTCTAGGGTAGACTGGTGGAATTAGAGGGATGAGCAGAGAATTGAAGGAATTGATAGAGTGCGATAGATTAGTCTTGCACTACTCTTTTTAATTGTCAGATAGGATCCTAAATGAAAAGTGAAAAATCTGGAGAAACTGTCAAAGTCAGAGTTCTTGGGATTCAAGGAGGTGTCTCTATGGTGAACCACCATGCACCTCAAGCCGGTGTTGAAGCCAGACAACAAAAGTATTCAGGAGTCAAGATATGGGATGGACTAGAAATTTGATTAGAAGGAAGCTGAGGAAGCTGGTGATGAGGGTAGTGGAAACTGATGATGATACAGAGAGGGGAGAGAATATCTGAAAGGTACTTTGAAGAGATTGGTAGCGCTGCTTGCATTGAAGTATGCATCAAAGAAACAAGCACAGAAACTCAGTTTTACCCACTGAATGGATTTTATTCAGAAGGTTTTATGTTGCCGCAAATATGAGCATTCTTGTTTGCTTTCATCTTCCCATCAAAAAAGAGTTTGCATGGATCATGATGCAAATCTTTTCTTTTCTGATTTCTTATTTTCTTTCTCCTAATTGAAAGCTAGCATTCGACTTATGCGGATCTTTGTCCCCACTTTTGATATGTTTGTCGCATATACTTCTCACTGATATTACTCATGGTCTGTTCGTGAGACCTTCCCGTAGGTTCAGCATCTCATGCCTCAAAATGTGCATTTTCAATCAAAGACAATCATATTGTGCCAAAATATGGTTTGGTCATTTGCGAAAAATGTAAGAACATTTTAGCATCACTTTAGCTGTTGCACAAGTAATTGGAATCAGTTGCATGAATCCTGTCGTGTTGTTCTTACCCATCCTATTTTTGTTTGTCTATTTTAACAAATATTATTTTGGCATTTTGATTGCTTGCTTATGCAGTTCAAAGTGAATTGACTCTTTAATTAGTGATGTTATTGGGCTCTGTTGCAAAGGCTAAATCACCCAAATCTAGTTGTCTTTTCCTTTCTCCCCATTGTGACGAGAACATATAAATCTGCTTGGCCTCATCTTTTTACCTGTGGGTACCTCTTGCATCCTTTCATTTCTGATATATCATTACTGTTTTTGCTGCTTGTCCATCTTAGAATCTTCATTTCATCTATCTTATGATGCGGGTAAATTGTTCAGATGATTGTTATAAGTGGGTAGGATGACATATCGCACTGCATGAGAACCGCCCGGGTCATGGATTTCTGTAGCCAAGGTTGTCTTCAGAAGAAGAATGTCAATGTAGGCTCACTCTGCTGTGGGTCTTATATTGAATTTCCTTCTAAAATGTTTTGAGAACTAATTATAATCTTAAAATATCGAACTAACACTTTTGTTTTTCTTTTAGGCAGAGTTAATTCTATTTGCAATGCCCTCATCCATTGGCTTATTTTGTGGTAGAAGGTAATTGATGTTGCTGGTGGTTGTCCCTGTCTTGTTTGCCCAGGCTGCTCGTGCTTTAGCTAATTTGGCTGCTCATGGGGATAGCAACACCAATAATTCAGCTGTCGGTCAGGAGGCAGGTGCTCTTGAGGCATTAGTTCGACTTACTCGTTCCCCTCATGAAGGCGTAAGGTAAAAGGAACTTTTCTTCTGTTTTCTTTCTTGGTTTATATATAGAATAGATATTGTAGGCAATGATTTAGTGAAGGTGCTTTTATACTGCAACCTTTTCTTTTAGGCCTACCTTGATATTTTGATTTCATCTGATATAATTGAGCTGAGCAAAAAAATTCATTTCCATGGGGAATTTTATATGAAAACCAGCGTCATTGTGTTTATTAAACCTTAAAACTTTTCTAACTAAAATTTTTCACTTTCTACAACTACCCTATTTTTTAATCATTTCTTCACGTTTTCCTATACAACTTCCCTATTTTTCAATTATTTCTATGCAACTACCTATACAACTAATTTATCTATTTTAACTTTATTCTATTTACTCTTGATCATTACCCCATTATATCACATCATTTTCTATAAATTTAAAAACTTTCATGCCAAAATTTTTTTATCAAAAGTTTTATCATTTCCCAAAGACACCATAAAATGAATGTGGCGAAAATAAGAATACTGAGAAGTAAAAGATGAAAAAGTAAGAAAAGATAACACTGGGAATGGAGTGTCATGAGGTAAAAATTGGTCATTTATTCATATGAAACAGAGATGTGAATTGGGTCCAATCAATGGAGTTGCATATAGAATTTAAGGTGGGTACCTGTGAGATGAGGTTGCATTATAAACTTGGGTACCAATCAAACTTACTAAGGATGTTGCATATAGGATTTAAGTTGGGTAGACAAAATAGGTTGTGCTGAGGAATTTTATGCAATCATCTAGTACCACAGGACGGCTATTGAAATCCCATGCTTCATGGTGTGAATGTTGGAAAGTATGGTTTGCAAACAAGAAATCTGCGAACTATGGTGCTAGAAGAGGGCTAAAAGGGATATGGTCCAAGATTATTAGGAAAGATTTAAAAATACCATGGGTTATTGAAAACAGCTCAAGATCAATAGGAATAGCATAAGAAGCTTTATTTGACTAACTTCTTATATGAAAAAAATGATGATGACATTTGGCTTTTGAAGGCTTGAGCTGACAGGGGTATATGGAGTAATAATTTGTTAGATTTCCTTCTTATATAATTTGATTGTTTACTTGCTTTTCTGTTGTCGCACCAACTTGCTATTAAAAAAACTTATGTTGTTTGAAAAAATGAGCTGTCTTTTTACTGTTTCTTTCCTTGAAAGCATTTAGTTTTATTGATCTTTGTTATTTTGTTCGTGCCCTTACTCCTCATTCAACAGACAGGAAGCTGCTGGTGCCTTGTGGAATTTATCTTTTGATGACAGAAATCGAGAAGCAATTGCTGCTGCTGGTGGTGTCGAGGCCTTGGTGTGTTTTCAATCTCAATGCTTTTTCAAGGCTATTTTTTGTTTTCATTTTTGTTCTCATTATAGTCAAACTGAAACAGTGTGTTTGACTTGCTCGCATGACCTGATATCTATAGGAAACTACGGTGGTGTCCTTTATATTAACAATATTCGCAGTTGCAACACATTCAAATGGGGACGAAAGTTTGTAGCCATTGTGGCTTACTATGTTATAAACCTTCCTGAGTCGTTGCCGCTCATTAGTTGCTGTTTTTGATTATTAGATTAATTGTTCAGAAAAGGATATATCGCTGGCTCGGAAAGTGTTTTATTGCATAGATTCATATTTTTTTTTGGATCGTATTGCATGTATTCATTTTGATATTGCTTTCATTGGGGAACTTTATTGATAACGAAAGAAAAAAATTAAGAAAAGGAAAAGATTTAACAGTATAACTTCATGATAAATTAAGATGAATATAAATGCACATTAAAATAAATACACTTTATAAGTAAGTGGAGTAAAAACAGTGTTAAACACTAATATTTAATAAATTATGGAAATATGTATGATTGAACAAAAGGGTTACATTGGGGACCTATCTTACATTTCAAGTCATGAAAGCGCAAAACATATATTTAATATTGATTTTGAATGTAATGTCCTGATTTGACAAATACATTAGGATGGGTAGGTGAGTCATGGACATATTATTTACTTATTATAGATTTAATAATTTTAAGTATTAAACAGTGAAATGGTAATAACAAATATAATACAATTCCTTTCATTTTTACAGTAAATTAATTAATAAAAAATAAATTTCACACCATTGCTTGGATTGACGTCCATACTCAAATCTGCTTGTTCTATTTTTTAATTATTGACATCATTTTCAGACAAAATATTGATTTTGTGATTTTCATCAAGTCACCCTATACTTGTGGAACCTCTTAAACAAATTCAAATTGATTATGAAAATGACTATATTATACTAGACGTTCAATCCTAAAGGCTTTACAATGACCATCTATTTTTAAAATTACCTTAAATTGAATGTTCAGTTCAGAAGTTTCCCCAGATTGGGCGTTCTTCCTTAAATTCTAGGAAACAACTTGGTGCTCAAATCTTTTGAAGTCAGTATAGGTAGCTAGATTTACATCTACATAGTTGATATCAATGACTCTGGAAACCTGAAAACAAGTAAATATGGGTTAAATTGAAGTCTTTCCATTGACAGAAGCTGACCCTCAGAATACCCACTGGGAGTTGATCCTAACTTTTTCCTTGCAACTTGGCATTGTGGACAATTTTTGCTTATGAAGCTATGAATGGGGTTTCCTTAGCAGGGAAAAAAATTAAGTTTGGGAACTCCTGGTATGTTTCCTGCAGCAAACCCATCCCCATTATTCCCATTAAATGATACAGATAGTGCTGTTCAAAATATTGTGCTAATTTAAGATCAAGAAATGAAATGGATAAAATCCATAACTGTGTTGAGTATAACCTCATGAAATATTATTGTTGCATGGGAGAGAATGAGATTTTCCCCCTGTATGCCTTCTTAAATTATTGTTGAGGGCTGAAAACAATATTATTAACATTGTCGAGTTTGAGATTATCTATATGGTGAACGCTGGGTTATATAGAGGAAAGTTCATGCCTGTTTCTCCTTTGTACTAACGTTGTTTGTGGTTCTTTAGGTATCTCTTGCACAAAATTGTTCAAATGCTTCCCAAGGTCTTCAAGAAAGGGCTGCAGGAGCTTTATGGGGGTTGTCAGTTTCAGAAGCCAACAGGTCTGTGTTACTTGTTAACTTGAGCTTTAATTTCATATGTATTATGGAGCAATTATTTGACCGCAGTGTGCAAGATCTGTTTATTATCTGGATGAATGAACTTTTATGCTACTTGTATTTGCTATCATTATCATGATCATTTGAGCCTTTCCCACGTAATTGGGTCCTCTGTGTAAATGATGTGGTGCCAATCTGCTTGACCATATACAATTTATGTATTTATGCTGCACTGGTCTTAAAGCTGCTGCAATTATTTTTAAATGAAATGAAAGAAAAGGGGAAAGGAAGGAAGAAAAAAAGGAAGGAAAGAACAATGATTGCTCAAACTGTTCATTTTTTTTTCCGGGTTTTTTCACAGACTTAATTCTTTATCTTCTTTTTTTCACAATTTTTTCCCTGGCTTTTTAAACTTCTCTTTTGTTTAATGACGTTAACTTGATTGATTTCATCTTTATCTTTTTCTGTTTGATCTCTGTTGCATATAAGGAAACATTTTAAAATTCATAGTCGTCAAAGGTGCGCTTGGGCATGTGTTTAGGCTCAAGGCGCTCCCAATTTGCTTAGGAGGCATCCAAGGCACTCACTCAGAAGCTTTATGAAGGGGAAATAAAATTCAAAAACCTAAAAATTATTTTTTAAATGAATCTTGAAAATTTTTTTTTGGGCATTATGGATGTAATGATACTTTTGAATTGTGTTTGTACTTTTTTTTTCAAAAAGCAATTGTGTTTGTACTTTGATAATTGTAATTTAGCATATATTTGCCTTTTAAATGGTAATCATATTTTCTACTCACTAGCTCTAGGCATTATTTTTTTGATGTATTTTATGTAAGGTGTGCCTTACTTTAACTAGGTCTGCACCTAGAGAGTGCGCCTTGCGCTTAGGCCCTAGGACCCTCTTGAGTCTTTGACAACTATGTTCTAAATATATGTTGCTACTTCTTTTTGCCGCTGCTACTTTTGTATGTCCTTTGAGATATTCGTTTGTAACTCTTCCTTGCTCCCATTGCCTTCATCCTTATGTAATGCCTTATCTTGCCAATTCAGCTCAACATGCTTATTTTAGTTTCTATCCATTTCACAAAAATCTAGTAGTTCCTTGGGACTTAATATTGATTTGCAGCTATCTTGTAGTTATCTATTTGACTTAATTTAACTGTTCTCACATGAAAAATTCAAAGTTTATTTGATTGCTAACTAATTTTAATGCTTTTAATTCAAAACCTATACCTTCTAGAGGGTTTTCAACCTACCAAGATTAGACATAAATGTTTATAGCATTCTAGTACTCGAGTGAATGGATTTAAGTGACTTTCCATATGTTACACATGATTTTGTGCCTTTTACAAAGGATGTGATCCAGATAAGTCTTTGGTTGAAGTTATTTTTCATGTCATAATTAAAGCATTAAACACATGATGTCGAACATGATGGTTGGATTGGATACATATGATCATCAAGGTGGATGCAATCAAAGGGGTTCTCGGACAGTACTTCAGTGGTACTAGTTGAAAAGATGCTGAATGCATGAATCTATACTTGAGCACGCACCAAGCATTTTTGTATGGGTGTGCATGTATTTATTTATTAATTTTTTTCCAAAAATTGCTGTTTGTTCAATAGAGGACTCCTTGTACACTCTTCCTTTGATAAGTAGATGGTACAAAGCTCAATCAATCTGTTCCTGCATGCAGTCTCTGAACTCTGCTTCTGTTACCTCAACCTTTTCTACTTATGACCAACTGCCTATTTATGCCAATGGAAGGTTGGGATGTTTTTTTTTTTTTTTCTAATTTTTAATCATCATGTTGGATCAGCAATGCACTTGACAATTCCTGATAAAAGCTAAGAATATGTATAAGGCAGTATTCCTATTTGCATATTGCTAATTACTAATGCAATGATCATTTTTCATCCATTCAGCATTGCAATTGGACGAGAAGGTGGCGTTGCACCTCTTATTGCACTTGCACGCTCAGATGCTGAAGTAAGCGTTTCATTTTAATTCATATTTTTATTTTCCTTGACACTGGCTTTCATTTTATTTCTGATGCTTATCATGCTGCCTCTCCATTCTGAATTTTGTTGATGAGTGCTCTGGCATGGGAAGTTAGTCACTTTCACATGGAGTGTTTGTTCTCCCTTTTTTTTTTTTTTGTTATTATACATAAGTTGCAGCCGGCTGTTATGGGTCCCATTTTCAAATTTTCATGTGGGTCCAAGTGTATCTAGTTTATATCCTTAATTTTACCAATTTCTGTTATTTCTATATTTTTTTTTTACAAAATTTCAAAAATAAAAATTTTCATCTATCTCACTCCAACACATGAAAAATGTGAAAATTTTGATTTTTGAAATTTTGTAAAAAATATATAGAAAGACTCAAAATGGTAGAAAATAAGCAATAACCTACATACACTTTTTTTTTACTTTTAAAATTGGATAACCTACATACACTTGGGCCCACATAAAAACAAAAAAAGAAAAACAAAAAAAGTTGAAAATGGAACCTATAACAGTCAGCTGCAACTTACGTAAATTGCAATCATCTGTATTGTATCAAAGCCTTTTTTTGAACGATGTTATTAGAATGATTCCACCAACATGTTACCATAAACAGCAATTCAGCTGAGTTCAATTGCATTCATCAAGTAAAGCTGAAATTTATTTATTTTTTATCTGGTTTCACACTGAATGCACGTGATTCTGCTCCTGAATGCATGTGATCAGCAAAATTTATTTTTCACCATGTCTATTCTTGAGTTGATCAGAAGTGTGATGTCCCAGGTTGGACATATACGGGCACGCTTCTATGTAACCGGGTTACATAGAAGCGATTTCGTGTAACCCTCTCCATTTTTGAGATTTTGATATTTGATGAAAAATTCAATCTATTCATTGTATTTAACATCATTTGTTTAGCTAGCAGACCATGTTTCATTCAAATCCAATATGTGCATAGGCTACATTTGCTCAAAAATAGGTACATTCATGTGTAAATTAAGAAAAATGCTTAGATCTATTCACATATGTTTTACAATGTAACGATACTTTATAGGATCATTTATCCACATATTATTGATATTTTAGATAGGTTAGATATTGAAAAAACTACTTTAAAGTTGGTATTTTAACATTGAAACGTTTTATTACATTAATTTCACACTTTTATAGATGAGACCCATATACAATGAAATTAAAAAAATAAAAGGGTTTCCAGGATACTAGAAATGATGTTAAACACAATGGATGGAGTGAATTTTTCATCAATCATCAAAATTTTAAAAATGGAAGGGATTATATAAAGAGGGGGTTTCATAAAAGCGCTCCTAGGACATATTTTGATGATGAAAATAAAGTCAGTTAGGACCAACTTCATGGACTTTATTTGACCATTGGTCCAATGTGCTTGAACATGAATGCTTGATGATCTTGGTCATGAATAATACGTTGGGTTTGGATGCAAAATTGTTTTATTAGCATCAGGATGCTGCTCCGATTTTGTTTTGTATGGGCCTGCTTTAGCTTAAAATGAGATTTAAGTGCTGCAGATAAGGTTTATAGTTGCATGCAATTGGTTACATGGGATGAACTCATTAACCAAGTGGTTCTATATTTTTAAAATTTTCTTGTTAAATCCTTACCATTAATAGTATTCACCGATATGCATTTATTTTTACATTACAAAAATCACTTTAATGGAAATTTATGTTTTAAAAAATATAGAACAACTTGAGAGCAAATATGTACAATTAATTTTTGAACATAAATATATAATACATGAATCTCTCAAGTGGTTCTACAATTAAAATATAAATTTCGGATGAGAGTACTTTTGGAATTTAAAATGAACACATTGGTGATTATTATTATTATTATTATTCATCGCTTGGATTTCATAAAGCATTTTTAAAATATAAATTAACTCGTAGCCCAACATCATCCATGCAACTGGTTGTGTGTGACAATTACCTAGTGGAGAATCCTTCAATGCGTCCTAACAAGATACGTAGAGGTGTATAGTGGCGAAAACTAAAAATAATGGAGGATGAAATTGATGATATTTGAATTTAGTTAATATTGTAAAGTTCTTATCGATAATGCATATGGTTATCTGCATTTATGCCAACAATGTCAAGAGTCTTGCATTTACGTTGACAATTTTGAATTGTTTTGTTTTGATACCAATGTTGTTAGCGTCCATCATAACAGCTCAAAACCACTGTTAAATACTCTTTGGCAATAGGCAATCAAGAAAGTCGGCTCTCCATTTATTATTTTTAATATATATGATCAATATAAATTAAAAGCATATTAGATAATATGTCATAATAAAGTATATAATGTTATATATCATTATAAAGATATAAATAAAGAAAATTATGTTTATTTATACATAAATGTGTTAATAAAAATTTAATAGTAAAGATACAAGAAAATACCTTAAAGTGGAAAAAGTTTTATTTTAAAAATGTCTCTCATTAAATTAATTCTATTGGTTTGTTTTAGATTTTGCAAATTCCCATCATAAAATAATATTAAAAATTATTTTTCTTATCTTATAATAGAAAAGAAATACTTTTAAAACAAAAAATTGTTTTTAAAAGGGTTAATTTCACATATGCCTATTAGGTATGCCTTTAATATCAGAATCCCAAATTTGACAGTCCGTTACAGAAGCATGTAACGGAATGGGTTTGGTCGGAAAAATATTTCTAAATGACCAAATACCCATATATTTAATCCCACAGTGTTTTCAGCATCTTCCGCGCCTTCTCCACGACAGCGCCATTGGACGTTCTGCTCAACAGCAATTTTCCGAAGACTGAAACGATCCCTAGTCGCACGATCGGTGATCTCATGTTCCGCTTTCCAGCGATGACAATGAGGCATGACAACGCAGCCTTGATAGCTTTGGAATTCCCCTCCATGCACATCAACCCGAACAATTTGGAAATGCCGTCCTTCCTCTCGGCAATCAGTCTGAAGCACACCGCCAGAAAGCCCAATTCGTAGTCGTCTTCCGTGGCAACGAAGACCTCCAACACGTTCACCGCATCGGCTTTCGAATCCAAATCGTCTTTCTCCAGAGCTAATGCCATCGTGCTAGCCAAGCGATTCAACTCCTGGATCGAGGTTGCTACCTTCTTCATGGCATCCCTCTTCTCTGCGAGCACCAAGCAGAGAACCTCGACGACACCCTCCACCACTTGCAAGTCTTCCGTGCTGCCGTTGGCAACAAGCCTGGAGGACTGCCCCCATTCAGTCGGCGTTAATCAAGAAGCCATGGTCTTCCTTGTCGGAATTAAGTAGGAAATCGACGATCTTTGCGAGGGAATCGAGGAGGTAAGCGAGGGAGGATGAAAGTTTAAGGGTGGAAGGGAGGGAGAGGGCCTTGTGGTGAGGGTGGGATTCTGAGGAGAGGATGAGGCGGTGGAGGGCGTTGTTGGGGACGAGGTCTTTGGATTGGAGGGGCTGAATGGGGGCGGAGCAGGTGTTGTTGCTGTTGTTGAGCTAGGTTTGGAAGCTAAAGCGGTCGTAGGTGACGTTAGTGCAAAGACTGACCTATGATTTCATCAATCCAATGAGATTGGGCTTCTGAAGAAGCTTGGAATTGTGGCCACCAAATCGTTTTTCACCATCTTCTCTTGCTTGTTCCCTAATTATTTTTACCTTCTCCAATTCTATAAGAAAAGACAGATGTGAGTGGAAGTGAATTTCTACTTAGTTTAGAGAGAGAGAGAGAGAGAGAGAGAGAGAGAGAGAGAGAGAGAGAGAGAGAGAGAGAGAGAGAGAGAGAGAGTTGTGACTAGTATTGGAGGCTTTTGTACCTGGTAAGAGTGAAAGAAGCTAGGAATTGTCACTACCAAATCGTTCTTCATTCCCACCATTGATGTCGTTTACAACGACAGTGATGGTTAGGGGTATATTTGATATTTGGCGTTTACTTAGTGGGTATATGTGAAATATTTCATACTTAGTGGGTATATTTGAAATTAAAGGCAAAAGCTGTGAGTATATTTGAAATTAACCTTTTTTAAAATATTCCTCTCATTTAGTTGAGAAAATGGATGAATTATATAGAAATCACGTTTCATGGGAGTGGAACTCTTTTTACATTGAAGATACTTTCTTGCATTTAATTTTAAAAAAAGTATTTTTGATAGGAATTTGCATAATTAGAAAGATATCAAATGAATTTATTTCATTATCATCCTAAGCCATTTCTTACCTAAGTGAAGTCAGCTGCATGGATTATGCTGCGCCATCCAGTAATTAAGTTTTCAGTAATCTTTACAAATCAAAAAAGAAGTTTTCGGTAATCTTTAATGTTTAATTACTTTCATTTGTGTTTTTTGGGTCTCTCTCATTCTTTTACCGCTTTCTATTTGATTAAACTCAACTCTCCTAATTAGTACTATTTCAAGCCTCCATTTAACAGGATCAAATTACCTTAGTCTGCTTTTCCTCATTTTATCATGTAATGACTTCAATTTTTAATTGAGTTACTTCATTTGTAATTTTGTCTTTTTTTTATTTTTTATTTTACCACCCATTTATCTTAACATTTTCATTTATGCTACTCAATTTATGCGCATGTTGTTCCTTAACATCCTAACATTCTGTCTTATGAAGCATAATTGATCTAATCACAGTCTTATGAATTCCCTTTTAATTTAATTCGAACTCGACGGTCATATAAAATTTCCAAAGCATTTTGCCATCGCCTTCATCCTACTTGGATTCTATGTATGATATATTTCTCAATTTTCCCATTCTCTTATGTTATTTGGTCTTGAATACGGAAATTGATTAGTTCTTGGTACTACTTGATTTGAAATTTTAATTAGTTCCTCATCTAGATGCTTACTATCATTAAAATTGCATTTCGTATGTTCAATTTTTTTGCAACTAATTTCAAAACCATTAGATTCTAGGACATCTTTCTATTTGTTTCATTTCAAGTTTACTCCTCTAATTTCATCTATTAAACCTATATCATCTGCAAACAACATAGAGGACATATTTGGTTTCTTATAAAATTATTTGAACTAAAACTTTTCACTCTCCATTATTATCTTATTTTTTAATTATTTATTTGCATCTTCCTATGCAACTATCCTACTTTTCAATTATTTCTACATAACTACCCATACAACTAGTTTATCTATTTTGAGCTTATTTGATGTACTTTTCATCACTACCCCGATTATATCGCATTATTTTCTTCAAGTTCAAAAATGTTTACATGAAAAACTTTTCACTTGGAAGTTTTATCAATTACCAAACTCACCCATACTAAGGTATTTTTTGTAAATGTTTTGTAAGTTCATCCATAACTAAAGCAAAAAGGTAATGACTTAAGGTTGAGCCTTGATGTAAACTTATTATAATTGAGAAAATATTTGTATCTCCATTCATGGTCCTCATATTTGTTGTGACCCCCTTACATGTATTTATAACAACATCAATGTATATGTTGTTAATTCCTTTCTTTTTCACTACTTGTTGTATTAGTTTTCACAGAACTTGATCATAAGCCCTTTCTAAATCAGTAAAAATCATATTTAGGTTTTTTCTCTTTTCTTTATATTTCTCAAATAATTACCTAAGCAAGAAAATGACTTTGGTATTTGATCTTCCTAGTCTAAAACCAACTGATTTTTGGAGATAGTTGTTTCTCGTCTTAATCTTTGTTTGATCACTTTTTACTGCAACATAGTATGATGCGTTGGTTTTATTATATGATAATTAATAAAGTTTTGAATATCTCACTTGTTTTTGTAGATTGATGTTAACTTTTTCTCCATTCACTTGGCATTAACTTTGTTCTTATAATTTTTTCAAAGAAGTTTGTTACCTAAGCTTTACGTATATTGCCTATGCACTTTCATGCCTTAATTGGCATGTTATACCTAATTTTTTTTATTCTGATTTTTTAAGGGCTTCCTTTCCTTTAGAGGTTCAAATTTTTGAGGAATAATTAATATTTCTATCTTCTTTTATATTAAGAATTAAATGTTTTGATGACATGTCATTTAATAAATTATAGAAAGAAGTTTTTCATCTTTTTTTAATCTCGTCATCTTCAACTAAAATATGTTGGCCCTCGCTTCAAATACATCTGACATGTCTTGAGTCTTTGCATTTGTTTTCTCTTCATTTAGCTAAATTAAATATATCATTTTCTCCTTATCTAATTTCTAATTTGTTATGTAAATTGTCATAAGCCTTGTGTTTGGCTTTGCTAATAATTTTTTGGTAGTTTTTTTATTGTTTATTTGTTGTACATTTATATAATTTTTATTGATTTACCATTTTTTAAACTTTTCTTGTTTTTTGTTTAGAGCCTTTTGAACATCCTTGTTCTACCTTCAAGTTTTCCTATGCAAGGATATACTATTTTTATACTCTTAAAATGTTTTCCCCCTCTCTTTTTAAATTCATTTTGCCATTTCATTCCACATGGATTTAACTTTAGCTTTTTGTGCTATTTTCCTTCAATCGGCACTCTTTTACTAAAAAATTTTATGTTAGCACTCTTTAAACTTCACCACTTAATATTTAGGATTATATATATATATATATATATATTTGATTGAAATATATATCAATTATTAACAACCTATGTTGTATAGTAACTCTTTCTTGGGGTAACCTTGTAATTACTATAAAGGGTCTTATCAAATTTTTTAGTAAGAAATAAATCTATTTGGCTAGAATTGGTTCCACTCTTAGAAGTTATTAAATGTTCATCTCTTTATTGAAATAAAGCATTTGCTATAACTAAATCATATGGCTTAGCACAATCTAAAATGACATTCCTCATTTCATGTTTTATTTTAAAGTTGAAACCTCCATGAATTCTCTCATATTCCATATTCTCTTGTCATACATGTTCATTTAAATCTCATCTTATCACAATTTTTTCATAGTTAGGCATCCTTTGTGCTAGATTATCTATATCATCTCAAAATTCTTTCTTAATTCTATCATCTCATCATACCTCTAGTTCATAAGCAATACTTAAATGTAAAACCTCTTCATCTAACACAAGTTCTATTTGGATAATTTATGATTTATTCTATTAACATTTACAACTTTATACATCACTTTATTTTCCAGCATTATCCCTGTACCATTTCTATCTCTCTCCTTTTCTACATACCGTAATGTGAACCCATTTATCTCTCTAGCGTTATTTCCTTTCCATGTAGTTTCTTGGAGACGAATATTTTCAAAACAAAATTTCCATTTTGAAGGTATTTTCTTGTATTTTTATATTATAAGATAAGAAAATTAATTTTAATTCTATTTATATGGGAATTTGCAAAATCTGAAACACCAAATGAATTTATTTAATGAAAGGAATACTTGTTAAAATAGTTTTTCCCCATTTAGGGCATTTTCTTGTAAATTTTTTATTGATTTTTATTATTAATTATACATAAATTCTTTTATTTTTTTTATATTATCTTTCTAGGACTCTACTTCTATGTATTCACGTTACATAAAAGTGGCCATGTAGCCTCTTTCAAATTTAAGATTTTGATATTTGATAGAAAATTTTATCCATTCATTGTATTTAATGTCATTTTATTTAGCTAAGAGTCTTAAGTTTTATTCAAATCAAGTATATGCATGAGCCACATTTGTTGAGAAATATATATATATATATATATATATATATATATATTCATGTCTAAAATACGAAAAATGTTTAGACCCATTTACTTATATATTAGAATATAATAATACCTTATAGAATAATCTATTCATATAGTAATGATAGTTTAGATAGTTTAGATGTTGAGATACAACTTTAAAATTGATATTCTGGCAAATCACAATTGCCCTACTTTTCAATCATTTATAAATAATTATCTATATAACTGACCTATCCATTTTAGGGGGTACAACTCGAATTGGTTCGGTTCGGGTAGTAGTCTACACTACCTATACTCTATTTTTAAAAACCTCACTCTACCTTATCCATTTGTCGGTTCGGTTTTTAGTGTACCCTACCCTACCTATTACCCATGAAGTCAATTCCGGTTTCGGTTCCAATTAGTTCCTTTAATACTTAAATATAATATTTTCTTAAAAAATATTTCTATATTATTTTAAATAATATAAAGCAATACTCATTTATATTTTAAAATTAATGGTACATATGTTGTTGTTTACATTATTATATAAAAAAAATTATAAAGTGTCACAACCCAATCATTAAAATTACTAATATATTACAATTACAATTCACAAGCTTATTTATAAAAGACTTTCAGAAGTCAATGACATAAAAACTTAACTAGTTTCTTACTTCATAATTCATAACTCCACAGGGCATAAGATTGATTAAAACTGGTGTGCACATAAGACGTCACAGACAAAATACAAAACATATTATATGATATATCATATATATATATAATTATACTCATGCGAGTCTACTTTAGGTACCTAACATATCTATCCTACCCTATCCTAGTTGAAGAGGCAGGTAATAATTTGTATCATACTCTACCCAAATTAGGATTGCGTCAGTGAGTACCCATGAGTAACCCACCCAAGTTGCACCCCCTAATTTATTTTAACTTTATTCTTTTTACTTCTTATCATTAGACCTATTGTATCACATTATTTTCTACCGATTTGAAATTTTTTATACTAAGGATATGTTTGGAAAGTGATAAAACTTTTGGATGAAAAGTTTGAGATAAGAGAAAATGATGTGATATAATAAAAGTAATGATGAGGAGTAGAAAGAATAAAGTTAAAACAGGTAAGTTAGTTTTATGGGTAATTGTGTAGAAATGATTAAAAAAAGAGTAATTATAGGAAGATGTGAAGAAATAATTTAAAAATAAGGTAGTTATGGAAAGTAAAAAATTTTAGATTGAAAAGTTTTAGCTATAGGGTGTGTTTGAGAATGAATAAAACTTTTGGTGAAAAGTTTTGGAGAGTAAAAGTTGTCAAATGATGTGATATGATAGAGGTAATGACGAGGAGTAAAGAGGATAAAGTTAAAATAGATACATTAGTTGTATAGATAATTGTGTAGAAATGATTGAAAACTAGGGTAGTTGTACAGGAAAATGTGAAAAAATAATTAAAAATATAATAGTCATGGAGAGTGAAAAGTTTTAGATTGAAAAGTTTTAACTTAATATTTTATACCCATTGCCAAACGCACCCATAAACAAACATACCCTAAAAATTTGTCATCATAAGTTTTATCACTTTCTAAATATGCCCCAAGTATCAAACTATTTTATTAGATTGATTTTACATATTTTTAGAGGAAAGGTTTTCTATGATAATGTAAATAATGCAAAATAAATAGATGGAGTTGATTTTCCATCAAGCATGAAAATATTAAAAATGGAAGGGATTACATAGAAGCACTCCATTTTTTCAAAGTAATGACATGTTTTATGATCTATTATATATATATATATATCGATGATATGCTAGGGTGTACCATATTGTACCCTAGGTCGTGTGCATCTTAATCACATGGGGCTCACCTTTACGAGGAAATCAAAATCCACTTTCTCATTGTCATTACAATGATTTGTTTGACCCCAAAAAAAAAAAAAAGTTTGATCAAAATCACAATCCATATAGAGGCCTAAAGTCAATGTAATAAATTGATTCAACATTTAAACCATCTAAAACATCATTCCTGTATAAATAAATTATATTGGGAAATATTATAGCATTCTAATGTATCTATGAATGAATTTAAGTGTTTTTCATAATTTACATATGATGATTTGTGTTTTTAAACTATTAACAGCTTGTCTGGGTTCAAAACCCAGTGGGAGCAATGTCTCCATGTGAGGAGCTTGAGTCTCTTACTAATTTATTAGGATAATTTGTAAGAATTCTTGGGCTTGAATTGTAAAACTGAAATGAAGAATATCTTGTAAAGTATGACTCCAAATTGAACAATAAGAAAAGGATTCTGATTGTGATCATTTTTTATACAATAAAAAAATGATGTTAAAACAATATAACAAGTTGGATTTTGAGTTCATTATGTAGGTGGGCCCCATTTCATCACAATGCACCCTAACTATGATGTAACATGACACAACACACCTTAGTATATCTCTATATATCATATAATATACTTTTATTCTAATGCATCAGAATCTATGAAGAAAGATATAGTGGAATTTTTTATATCACTGGCCGCCAACTTGACATGCCAACCCTTGCGTTTTATCTAAGTGTGGGACCAGCAATAAGATAAAAACTCTAAGGCAAGGTAAAATGAGGGAAGTAGACTAAGGTGGTTTGGTCATGTTAAATGGAGGCTTGAAACGACATCAGTTAGGACAATTGAGTTTATTCAAATAGAAGGTGGTAAAAGAATGAAAGGAAGTCCCAAAAAAACATAAATAGAAATAATTAAACAGGATATGAAAACATTAAAGATAACTGAAAACTTAATTACTGGTCGTCAAGAATGGTGTTGCAGAATTTGCGCAGCTGACCCCTCAGGTTGGAAATAGCTTATGGTGATGATGGTTTTTGTTCTAATATAATGATTATATTAAAAATAATATATGCAAGACTGACTTCTAGGTAGCCAATCGCCTCCGGTGGCTAACTCTTCTGGGTAGCCTGCTACCCAGGGAGCTTTTAGCAGCTATTTTAACTGTTATGGTGGAGACAAATGACATTGCCATGAATGCAAAATATTTCAAATATCATTAACATAAATGCGAGGCTTTTAAAATTGTTGGCCTGGATGCCAGTACTTATTTTCAAGTTGGCATGAATGCAAAAAACCTTAATTCATTTGAAAGTTACTCATGCGGGTAGAATTGTAAAACATATCCAGTACTTGCACCTTTGCAAAATTATCAGTCTACAGAACTGATTCTTTCATTACTGCTTTACATTTAGTATTTATCTACAACTACCAATTTGTTGAATAATGTTATGGTAAATCACTGATGGATCCCTGGAAAAAGTTTGATTGTATAGAAGCTTTATATATTGTTAAGATCGCATACATTAAATTATCATATACATACAATAAATTGTTGACATACCCCCTTAATATTAATAATTTGGCAATTTTTTTATGATATTTTGGTTTGATATCTTTTTTAATCATTAACTTTTATTCTTGTCAATATGCTTGAACTCCTCAGACATTTTCGCAATGGTTTCTTCTTATCCATCTCTACTCTATATGTTAATCTGATCCTTGACATTTTATAGAAAGAAGCCACGGATCCAGAAGAAATCAAACTTTTGGGCCATTCTCTTTTAATGTAGGGAAGGCTACATTAATTGAAAAAGTTAATAGAGACATTGATTTCAGTGATCCATTGACACAGCTATTTGATTAATGATCTGTCTTTAATTTTTTCAGTGTTATCATGACAATGCATGTCTTGTCACCCCTCAATTTTTCTAGCTGATGTAGCATATTTTATAGTTTCTTGGGATGCATGTTCAGTTGAATTTATGCATTATCAATTCTTCTCCCTTTCCTCTTGCATTGGCTCCATGTAAAATAAATGTTGGTGTTGATGTTAGTTGAAATATCCACTATCATGATCCATGTTACATCACAGATATGGATTTTTGACTACGCATGATTGGATTTGTGAATTTATGCATTACCAATTCTTCTCCCTTTCCTCTTACATTGGTTCTGTGTAACATGAATGTTGATGTTACTTGAAATATTCACTATTATGATTCATGTTACATTACATTTTCGGATTTTTGACTATGCATGATTGAATTTGCTAATGAAACCAGCATTTCCTGTTTAAAGCTCGCCCATAAGTTTATAGCTATTTTATTACTTCTTCTTTTTTTTCCTTTTTTCTGCTTGGTTATTTTACTGCTTGTGTAATTGTGATTTATGGAGTGCACACATGCATTGTGATTGCTAGCTTCCAAATATATTGTAAATTCAACCTAATATTCTTTTTATAGGATGTCCATGAGACCGCTGCAGGGGCACTTTGGAATCTTGCATTTAATCCAGGCAATGCTCTCCGGATAGTGGAAGAAGGTGGTGTCCCAGCCCTTGTGCATCTTTGCTCTTCATCAGCATCTAAAATGGCTCGATTCATGGCTGCGTTGGCACTTGCTTACATGTTTGATGGGAGGTAGAGTTTCCTCCACCTCTTTGATCAGATTAATCCATGTCTTTATTGCAAAATTTGATGTTCTGTTGTGGCTAGGCTATCTATTATTGTTTATATTTCATATTTGTAGGTTACTAGATTCCTAAAATTGACTGGAACTTTTATTTGTTTTTTCTTTTTATTTTATTGAATTGATCAAAATTTTCATCTAAGGGGACGTTTGGGAAAGTGAAAAGTGTGGAAAATGTTGTATTGGGTGGGAGTAGAAAATGGAATATTTTGAAAATTGTGTAATTGAAATGAAATGATAGGGGTAAAGTTGAAATAAATAGGTTTGCCGGATGGTAGTTGATGGGGAAAATGATTGAAATATAGGGGTAAAAGTGGAAAAATATAATGATTAGTTAATTAATGAGGAGCCTTGAAATCAACAATCCCACCATTTCCCACCCACGTTTCCCATGGCTGGTTACCAAACGTGGCCTAAATCCTTCTTTATATAGAGATTTCCAAATTGAAGCAAACTTATCTGAACTGGAAATCCCATCTATTACAAATTTTATGTGATGAGCTGAATAAAATTATTTCAACATATTTCGGTGATCATTCCCTGTGATAGAAATGTGAGTCATCAATTTGAGCAATTTTTGCCAGCTTATGAACTCAATCACGATTTGTATCTGGAGCATAAGCTCGCTGGATTTTCTCACTAGTGGCCAATTTGGATTGAAGTAATACCCCCTATTATTTTTTCATAAATGTTATAAGACTACATGATTAGCATTCTCTCCATTTTGTATTACATGTTAATTACTCCTATTGGTATTATAAAGAGCATAATGGGCTGCCAAAGGGAGGTTAGCTTTTCTTAGAAAGAAGTTTACAAATGATTAGATGAGATATTTGTTCTGTTGATGTGTCTGTTTCGTTTGAAAATTTGGTAAGAACATGGGTCACCTTCAACACAAGGACATGTACTAAAATTAGAAAGTTATTCATATTTTAAAATGTTAAAGCAAGAAATGGAATATGTAATATTTTCCTTAATGGTGGTCTTGTCAATACTTCTAGTAATTGTCAAGTTGACTTTACGGAGTATTTGCAAAATCTGTGGGTGTCAAACTTTGCAGTTTCCCAGTGATAGTGTGGTCCATGTGGATGATGGCAATAGAATCAAATGCCTACGTCAGTCTTTCAGTGGCAATTAAAATTGTTTTAATTGATGATATTTGTCAAATCAACAGTGAGATAATTAAATGAGATGAATTCCTACTTTATGATTTTGCCGCATTTAACCAGCTAGTTGATCAGGTTACTTTTATGATTTTTATCATGTTGCTGGCATCTGATTGATTAACCTGTTTGGAAAATTGGGTTAAAATAGCTGCCTATTTCTGCAAATGGAGTTTGTACAATTAAAGACACTAGATGTGCTTTGGACATGCTAGACCATAGATCCTTGGAATGCTTGAAATGCAGCCTACTGCAAATCAAGTTTGTATAATGAATGACAATAGGTGTGCTTTGGACATGCTAGACCATAGATCACCGGAATGCTTGAAATGCTCAGGAATTGGCAAGTTTTTATTTAGAAAAATAAATCTCTAATTATCATATATAATGGAAATGTATAATTATTACTTGTAAGCCTATCATATTAGAAAAGTTGAACAATAGGTAAATCATCTTTTTGCATATTCTATTTTTCTTCAGCGAAAATATAAGGAAAACATTTTGTTTGCAAGAAGAATATCTGTAATAAATGTGTAGAAGAAAACAAAAGGGGTGTTTGTTAACATTAAAAAAATTTTAAACAAAAACTTTTCATTCTCTACAACTCCCCTATTTTTTAATCATTTCTCCACTTCTTCCTATTCTGCTACCCTATTTTTCAATCATTTCTACACATTCTCTTTACTCTTTATCATTACCTCTATCATATCATATCATTTTCTCCCATTTCAAAAACTTTTACGCTAAAAATTTTTCGTCAAAAGTTTTATCACGTTTCAAACACCCCCCAAAGAATGTGTAGAAGAAAACAAATTTACACAATTGTTCTGTAATTAAACTAATAAATTGATGCACAACTGTTCATTGTTCCAATAATGAGATAAATGACAAGACATACGACAGGTCAGCTGATTTTAGTAGTTGTGATAAACATTTTAAAAGCCACAAGAAATAGCTTCCTGGAAATGACAGCAAAAATGCTTAATGGAATGCTGTTATTTACTAGTAATCAAATATGGCCCCATAGGTGCAGGTAAAAAGACAAACATGAATTTCATTGTGTGTTGGCCTCCCATAAAGATAAAAGGAAGTGAAAAAGAAACCAAAATACGCTACCTTAAATTTCCACTGTTATTAGGTGGTTGCTGAATTTATTACTTATCATATCTTAACATGATCATTTATAAACACTTACAGATCCATTGGTAGTAAATTCTCTTCTATTTCAAGTTTGCTGTCTTTGTCTGCCAATTAATTGTTCTGTCTCCCTACTTTCTAAGGAGGAAAGATCTCATGGTAAGGGTTCAACCTTGCAACCTTCTGCTTTTCTATAAACCATGTGGTTTTGGGTAGAAAGATCAAATCCAAGTCCAAAGCTTTTGGTTTGTTTATTGAATCAAGGAATCAAAACTATTTCAATAGGAGACCTAGGTGGGTGTCAAAATTGAAGTGTGCTTTCAAACAACCTGGTGAGTGTTGATTTGCAATGACATACCTAAATTTTCAATCAAGAAATTATTGGGGTATCATAAAAATAGGTCTGGAGATAAAAATGATGTATGAGTCGCCAAAAAATATAGGTGTGCACAAACAGCAGGGGTGTCACTGTGCAAACTGCAAATTGGAATCATTTCTCCTTCCTAACATGGGAAGGAATCTATTTAACTTAATTATAATAAACTGGTTATTTGATGCTCATTACTTTGTTAACATATGTATTTTCTAGTGATAATAAACTGGTTATTTGATGCTCATTACTTTGTTAACATATGTATTTTCTAGTGTTATGTCATATGCCATCATAGACGCTTTCAGCATTTCATTTCTTCTAATATTGTACTTTTGTATATCTGCTCAGTCCTGAGATTCACTTCCCCTAAATGATCATTTAAGTGTCCGTCCATGTAATTGGAGTAATGGTATGGACGATATAGTCAGTAAACATGCCTTATTAGACAGTTTTCTCTCCCTTTTTTTTTTTTTTTTTGACATAACACAACTAGATATTTGTACATGCATGTACTGATACATGTATATAGGCAACGATTCAGTGGAACCATTTTCCACTTTTCACAAAAGTGGAAATGCTTGGCCTAGGGCCCTAATGTAATTTTCTCAAATCTAAACCATTTATCTTGCTTGAAATGATGTTGCATATATTGTAAATAAAAATCATTTCAAAAATATTAATACATGCATCAAACTTAATTTAAAAGTTTAACGGGTTTATATACATTGTCAAACGTTTTAATTTTATGGTATATTTTTACTATTTTATAGTGAATTTTAATTTTTTTTTAGCTAAAATATGATATGTTAAACATGTTTGGTGGTTTAGATTTAAGAAAATGACTGTGGTGGAGCCCAAACTAAGTGTTTCCACATCTAGGAAATTTTTCTACCAAATCGATGCCCTATATATATATGAGATCCGATCCTGTGCAGTCGGACTGCACCGTAATTACGGTGTAGTCCGCTGTAAAATGGACCCCACACATATTAGATTGTAATGAAACTTTATACACTCATTTATCCATATATAAATCATACTTTAGACGGTTTAGATATTGAAAAAACCACTTTAAACTTGATATTTACATTAAACTATTTTATTACGTTGATTTTGCACTATTTTAATATGAGGACTACACACATGTTGGATTTGGATGAAAATTGGTATGCTAATAAAGTGAACAATTCTAAATACAATGGGTGGGGTGGATTTTCTATTTATGATCAAGTGGGGCCCACAATGCATGGATTGCACCGTGCAGTCGCATGCACTGGATTATTTCCCTATATATATATATATGGAAAATAATCAAGTGCATTCGGACTGCGCCATAATTACGGTGTAGTCCATGCACTGTGCGGCCGACTCGATCATTTATAAGAAATCTACTCTACCAATTGTATTAAAAATTAGTCACTTTATTAGCTTACCAATTTTCATCCAAATCCAACATGTGTATGTGCCCTATCTTAAAATGGTATAAAATCAATGTAATAAAATAATTTAATGTAAATATCAAGTTTAAAGTGGTATTTTAAATAAACCATCTAAAATATGATTTTTATATGGATAAATGATTGTATAAAGTATTATTACATTTTAATGTGTAGGGTAAATTTTGCAACCGACTGCACCGTAATTATGGTGTAGTCCGTCTACACATAATATGTTCTCTCTCTCTCTATATATATATATGTATATGAGAAATATTCAAGTTCAATTTCATTGCACGACAATTATGGTGTAGTTATCTCAAATGGGCCTCATATGATCATAAAATTATAATCTACTTCACCAATTGTATTTAAAATTATGTATTCTATTACCATATAAATTTTCATCCCAATTGGATGTGTATGGACCCCATCTGAAAATAGTATAAATTCAACGTAATAAAATAGTTTGATGTAAATAACAACTTTAAAGTTGTTTTTTCAACATGTAAATTTATATGTGGATAAATGATTGTGTAAAGCATCAATATATTTAAGTAAATATGGGGCCCATTTTGGGCCAAATGCACTGTTAATTATGGTGCAACTTCATTGCATAGGAAATGTTCTATATATATAAATATATTCCAGTGTATGTAAATGCATTGTAACTTACGGTGCATTTGGCTCAAAATGGGTATACATGATCATAAAATGTACATCTACTCCACCCTTTGTATTTAGGATTGTTTCTTTTATTAGCATACAAATTTTTATCCAAATTGGATGTGTATGGGCTCCATTAGTAAATGTACAAAATCAAGGTAATAAAAATTGTTTTTTCAACATGTTAACTATCTAAGATATAATTCATACATGGATAAATGATTATATAAGACAATCATTTATCCATGTATGAATTATATCTTAGATAGTTTATATGTTGAAAAAATAACTTTAAAATTGTCAATTACAACAAACTATTTTATTATGTCGATGTTGTACCATTTTAGATGAGATTCATACTCATCCAATTTAGATGAATATTGTTATGCTAATAAAAGAAACAATTCTAAATACAATGGGTGGAGTAGATGTACATTTTTTGATCATGTAGGCCCTTTTTGAGCCAAATGCACCGTAAGTTATGATTCATTTACATGCACTGAAATTTTTCTCATATATATGTATATATATATACGATCCCACTTCTATGAAACCCTCTTTCCTATGTAACTCTCCATTTTTATTATCATGATGTTTGATGAAAATTTTACTCCATCTATTGTGTTTCATATCATTTATAGTATCGTGGAAACCTTTTTATTTGTTTAATATCATTGTGCACGCGCCCCATTCAAAATTAACATAATAAAATGGTTTAATGTTAAATGTCGATTTTCAAGTTGTATTTTCAACATCTAAATTGTCTAAAATATCATTTCTTTATGGATAAATGATTCTATGAAATATTATTACATTCTAATACATGTGTAAATGGATCTAATTGTTTTTCATAATTTACATATGAATATATATATATATATATATTTTTTTTTTTCACCAAATGTGACCCATAAACACACTTGATCAGGATAAAACTTAGTTTCTTAGATAAATAAAATAATGTTAAATACAATGAATGAATTATTTTAAATGTAGGGAAAATACTTTCAGTTCATTTGGATGTACCAATTTATTTTGTCAAAATATTTAGTTTGGACCCCATGGTGATGATTTAATCAAATGCAATCCATCCATTGTATTTAATACATTTGTGTTACTTACGTACCAAAATACCAAAAATGATCCCAATACATGACTTGTATCATTCTCAAAATTAAGAATTACTTAAAGAGTAATTGTAAATCATCAAAAATTATTTGTTTCTTATGAGGACCCATGAGGTCCCAATTCAATATCAAAACTATCTAAAATATTTATTACGAAACTTATCAAAAAAAAAATTTATTACGAAGACCCAATTCATATCCATGTGTGAAGTCTTTAAGATGTGGAACATGCTGTGTGCCAGCTGCTAGGAAACATCTCACAGAATGTCCTAATAAGCCCGGAGGACGGATTTTGGCAATTTCATGCTGGTGTAACTGGGACCAAGGTTCCATACTGTGCTTTCTATCTTAGAATTTGGTTACTAATGGTTCTCTGAAGCTATTGAAAACATTTATTTCTGGTTCATAATTTTAGATATGCATTTGTCGCTAGTTAATTTCAAATCCTCCAGTATAAAGAACTTGGATGTCTGAGACATATCATATGCTGCCATATTATTGCTGGAAGAAGTTATCTGCAGCTGAGATTTTTTCCACAATACTTGCTTTTATGTAATTTATTTATCTGCTGGGAAGTATTTCTGTTCTATAGTCCTGTTATTTTGTACTTAGAAGAATTCTTGCTTAGTGGTCCTATGATGCCTTTGCAGAATGGATGAAGTTTCACTTATTGGGTCATCTTCAGAAGGCATATCAAGGAGTGTAAATTTAGATGGTGCTAGACGAATGGCATTGAAATATATTGAAGAATTTGTGTTGACATTTTCTGATCCACAAACATTCTCAGCTGCAGCTTCATCATCAGCTTCTGCATCCCTGGCACATGTTGCTGAAGCAACACGAATACAAGAAGCAGGACATCTTAGATGCAGGTTGTTTGTGCTTTTGTCTTAACGATATATATTTTATGCCCTTTTATGTTTGAGATGGAAATATGGCAGCACACTTCAGAAAATATCTGTAGTTAATTGCAACATCTTGTGCTTTCAGATGGCTGCCATATATCTTGCATGATTTTGGCCTCTTTGGCCGGGTTAGCTGCCTGTCATGAGATGGTGTATGACATTCTGTGCTCTGGAGGTTTACCATAAGTAATTGATTTGGCTTATTGGTCAACAAAATTAACATTATTTTATTCATGCATGTTGACATTATATATTGGAGTTAAAAAAATCATTCATTGTATTATGCATAGACAGCTTTATGGGCAAGACACCTGAATCTATTTCAATGAATTCGAGTATTGAGTTTTCCACTCAATGCCTTTTCTTTGCTCGGTGTGAAGGTTATTCTCACTCTGTGAGAATTTAGTGACGACTTTCCTCTTTTATTCTGAGCAAAGTAAAAGATGCCCTGTTCTCTTGCAAGTTTGCTGCCTAATGAGGTATTCAGAGAGAGATTTTTAGCAAGTTGTCTGCTTCTGTCTTTGGCATTCTTTTTTATGGTGATTTGGGGAAAAAGGGGGGGAAAGGTGGAAGGTTCTGCCTTATAATTGGAGGACCTTAGATTTTCTAATTTTGTTTTATATTGCTTTATTCATTGAGGGATGTATGTCTTTGAATTTATTGTTTTCTCTATTTTGTTCAGTGGGGCTGAAATTGGGAGATTTGTTGCAATGCTGCGGAATTCTTCTTCAATACTTAGGGCATGTGCTGCATTTGCTCTTCTGCAGGTAGTTGCAATGTAACATTCAAGCATTCTTTCCCCTTAAACCCATGCAATGCATTCACTCATAAAGGTCAATGTTGCCCAGTGCATTATTGTCTTCTTAGCCTGTTCTTGCACTGGCAGCTGAGTAAAACAGTTCTTAAAGAGCAAACAGTGTGACATGATAGGTGGGGTAGGTATGATTACATCAAGTTAATTTTTGGATCAAAATTTAGGAAACTCATTTTTAACCCTCGGATACCCTTGGATTCTTCTTGATAATACTTAGGGCAGTATTAAGACTCCAACTTTGATGTACTGGCTACCTGTGCAGCTCGACAACCCTGCCCCTCAGGCAGTGCACCTACTACCCTTTTACTAACTTTGAACCTTTACTGGTAATGCGAGAGCCTATGTGCTGTAAAGCCATCAGGATGTCTTCTTTCACTGAGCATGTCAGCTTCTTACCATCCAGAATCCTAATAATTATTCTTTCAATTATTGTAGTTCACCATCCCAGGCGGTAGGCATGCTATGCATCATGCTAGCCTAATGCAAAAAGCAGGAGCTGCGCGGGTGCTAAGAGCTGCTGCTGCTGCTGCAACAGCACCAATTGAGGCCAAAATCTTTGCAAGGATAGTACTCCGGAACCTTGAGCACCACCAGGTAGAAGCTTCTTCAACATAAAATGAATAGATACAGAAAACAACATCAAGTTACCAATCAGTGGAAGCGCGATCTGAGTAAAGGATCATTTCCATCCTTCTGTACATCAACATGAATGACCTAGACGTTCTGCTCAGAGGAGCCATCATTTTTGATAATCTGAACCTTCCATGGCTTGATTTTTGGTCCATGTAAGAGGATCCACTCGATCGGAAATTTAGCTTCCCTGGGAACCTGGAAACGAGGATGATATGGGGCTGTCCTTTTACTAGGAAAAGGTGGTTTCTGTAGTTAATGATGGTGACATGTGAGTGTGAATTCTCAAATTTCTTTGTTTTCTTTTAATCTTTCATGTGCTACAAGGTACTGGAATCATGTGCAAAACCAGTATCCATCAGTTTTGTGGTTCATGTATTCATATTATTACATTGTGTGATTTGTTACAACAGCTATATTAAGCCATATGAGACTGACGGTTATGATATATATTGAGAAAACATAGCAAGCGAAGCTGTTCTTTGTTTCTTTCTTCCGAAGTCTGCCTTTGCATTTTAACTCTCACACTCATTTCTTTCTACTTATTTTCAGAATCATCACTATGAAGGTTGTGTCGCACCTTTGGCTATTAAAGGTCCCTAGATTCTTAAATCTGACAAACAGGCATCTGATTATGGAGATCACCTAGAGATTAAAGATCTATGCAGTGAGCTTCGTTGAACATTTAGGATTTGATCACATCCTTTGGCCCACCTTAGTATGATTGGGACCCCACACGCAGACATGCCAGCTTTTTTTGGTTTGAAAGTCTAAAATAACATTCAAATATTATTTTATTTTAAAAATATTTTAATATATTATCTCAATCAACATTTTACACGTCTTTGTGAACTAAGGCTTAGTCTAGGGGTATTACATTGTGGATGCAGGCATGTGATCCTGACTAATACAATGTATTAAAAATTCCAGTCATTTTGCCATTATTAGCAATTGCAATTTTCTGCTTCAAACATAGCTTGATATTTGGAAGAAGTGTTTCCGACGTACTAAACAATCTAGGTTGATTCGACTTGGGTTGCTGATCACTCTTCTTCGTTTATTCGACTTCCTTTGCTGATCAGCTCCAGCTGACTCTCAAACAGGCAAATTAATGGACTGGGAACTTTTGCCGGATACTTAGATTTTTGAGTAGAGGTGCATATATAAAATCAAAGGGCCAAGCCTCACGCAATCGGTCCATTTGTCCAACTGATTACTTTTCACATAACGTTTTAAAAAATTATAACCTGAATTATTTACAATATTCATTCATATGTATATAAATTTGAAAATAAGAAACGCAAATGTTTTGCCAGCAATTGAGGCAACAGCTTTTATAAAAATTTCGAAGCATCAAAAATTGCCCTGGGGAGAATAAATAAATAAATAAATACGAAGCTTTTAAATTTCATAACTATAGATGAAGAGCAGCAATCAGCTATGGCCAGCTGTAGTTGGGCCCCAGCTGCTTCCAGCCGCTTGACCTATTTATTATTTTTATAAACATGTTAAACGTTAGGTGTATTTAATCTATAATTCAAGTTTTACTATTTTTTCATATGCTCATATATATTATTTTCAAAAATCACCACAATGCTCCTATCTTTAAAAATAAAAAATATATAACCATATAAAAAAATTGGTAAAACTTGGATTATAGATTAAATAAGTTAAATGACCGGACCTAGTTCGGGCTCAACTGCGGCCGTTTGCAGCTGATCAACGCTTATGAAAAAGGTTTGATAATCCTAGCCATTGATTTTGACACTTGGCATAACCCTGTTAACAAGCAAAAATATCGCCATTCGTCGCTGTATCGTGATAATATCTGCTGAATGCCAGCTACTAGAAAATGTGTTATTTCTTAAGCAAATCTCTATATAATTACCAAATATTGTTGGTGTCAGCACACGACTAGCAAGGCTGGCAGGCAAAAATCCGCTTTACTCGAAGTGTGGAAATCTCATTTCCTATTTTTCGAAATAAACATTGTTAGATTTATACTTCAGAGCTTAAATAGAATTATGCACTTGCATTGAGTTGTAAAATATAAGAACAAAAAAATAAATAGTGTTGGCAACCCACATCCCTTTAAGCAACAAACTACTTTAAGAAATAAGGACGTGGGATGAAAAAATTGTATGAAAATTGAGAAAAGTTGCATGAAAAATAAATAAAATTTGATTGTTATTTTTTGAAAATGATAAATTGCTTTTAGAAAATGGAAATTTTCATCTTATCCTCATCTTACACCCATCACATCCAAGTTGTGAACAGGCAAGCCAAATGGGAAGTACAGCAAGTTAAAAAAAGAGTTTCTAAACTGATAATAAGAAGACCAAGAAACAATAATGAAATGCGTTAACGGTAAAAACAACGGATCTTGCTATCATGTTTACCAAAAAGCTGAAACATGTAAAACTTCAATTCAACGTCTTTGATTCATAGGCTTAATTTGTAAGGATTCGCATAGGTTTAATGTGTAATAGAAAATATAAGACATAGGAACCAAAAAAAAAATCTTTTAAAAAAAAATTAAAACCTACACCGTACATTTATGCAATTTCAGTAATAGAATGCAAAAGGATATCGTGTTCGGCTTTAGTATCATTCAATATTTTCACATCAATGCCTAAAAGATGGGCCCATTACAGTAATTCATTGTGCTTTACTTGTGGTAAGAAGATTAATATAAGTTCCCGGCAGCAGAATCAAATCACTGATACCAGATGGACATTTATCATTTCTTCTATTCCGAGTATCAAACCTGTTCAGAAAGTTCATAGATTTGGACCACCTGTTTCAGCATTTGTACAATTCAAATTGTCAATTCAGCTTAAGATTGAAGCTTGATGCCACCACTCGCATGGAGGAACGTGGAAAGGACTTATGCCATCATGCTGAAACCATTGATGAACCTTCTCCTGGTTTAGAAAATAGTTACTGAGGATACAGATAGCAGTAATGCTTATACCCTTCCATGGGCGCAATAGACAAGCATGAGCGAGTTGGAACCAGGACTCAAGCATTCAGGAAAGAATCAGCCTCTGAATTCCGACAAATTCCAACAAATGATTCCAGAAGGACAGGGTATGCTGAGAAGAAGATGGCTTCTGTATCATCTTGACCTGCTCTTTGTCCTCCAAGTAGGGAACAACATGCTTCTTCATATCACTTCGGGATATACCTAGGTGGTTTCCAGGCACGCTAACAAATTTAACCCTCCCAGCTTCATCCAACGTCTTCAAACCTATCCAGTCCTCACTATAGAGCTTTGTCTACAAGGTGCAACAGCAAATTTCAAAGTTGGATTTCGAACAAGCTAAATAAAAGGGAAAAACCACCATGCACAAGGCTTTGCTTCTATCATACTAACATTTTCATTGCATAGAAAACTGGGTGCATGTTATGACATAATAAATGCAGGAGCTAATTGGAAGCCTGGGAAGGATGAGACACGTCTCCTGAATTACAACTGAAAAAATTGTTTACAAAACAGGTAGATGCCCTACAATAGCTCCTGTATCCATGAATGCATGAATGGTCTATTATGCCTACAAAGAAATTTGAGTTTTTGATCAACTTAAAAACCTTCGAATTTTATGCTCTGAATACAGCATTATGCTAATTGGCTGGAAGCTTTCTAGGATCAGTAATCAGCATGACAAAGTTCATCAAATAACGATTTAAGTAGGCAAGACACCATGTAATATTGCTTACCTGTTGTGCAGGCAAAACTGTACTAAAGGAGCCATCTGGATAATATCCGAACCAGGAAGTTTCTCGAGGTATCAAAACTGTGTCCTGCTCAAACTGATGAAAAAGTAAAAAATGAAATCAAGAATGCAGCCAGCAACGATAATGTGGTATCAAGAAGAATCACTTATTTGCAAAACAAACCACAATCTTGATGGAATGCATGAAATATGGGAATTCCCTCACATTCACTTTGCCTTTGTATTCACAATTTTTTAGCCATATACAACTAAAATCAATGACCATCTACAGCATTAAAAGTTCATAAAACGAAAAAAATCACTCCTCAAGACAGTATAGGAAAATGGAGGCTGCTGCTCCTGTTATAAAACACAGTAAGAAACGTAGTTAAATCTATGCAAGAATGACAAGGAAAAAAATATAAAAAGAAAGAAACTTCCTACTAGATTGTCTTGAGAAGTACTTTCATCATTAAAAAAACAGGACGCTGGTCGTATGCTCCCGGGAGCATACAACGCTCAATGCTCCCGGGTGCATACACTCTTTTTTTTTTTTTTGAAAATTTTTTACAAGATTGTTAATTTATGTATTTAATATGTTTATAAATGTTTACCATTTTTTAAGTATTTTAGATATTTATCCACTGCTTTTCAAAAATAAAAAATAAATATATAAAATATTCCAAAAATGGTAAAAATTGATAAAGATGTTAAATACACATATTAACAGTTTCATAAAAGAAAATTTTCAAAAAAAAAAAAAAAAAAAAAATGGGTGCATGCGCCTGGGAGCATTGAGCGTTGTATGCTCCCGGGAGCATACGACCAGAACCCAAAAAAACATTACAGGCTACAAAAGCAGCCAAGATCTATATGCAAGAATCTAGACACTCAGCAGCAGCTGTCATGATCCATATGCAAAAATCTTAAACACTAACAGCAGCTGTTAGGATCTACATGCAAAAATCTGGACAAGGAAGAGCAGTTATTAGGATCTGAATGCAAAAAGATACAAGTAATGAGCCAGTTAAAAATAATCAGTTAATTTATGTACCATTGCTGAGGTTAATTGGCAAATTATCAATGAAGAATAAACATTTTGAAGTTACCATGATAAGAACCAATGTCTCTAAGCTACTGAATCTTTCCTTGTACGTTGTGTTCCTTTCACCAGGAAGTTCATTATTCAGCTTTGGAAGAAATCTGCATCCTCGTAAATAATCAGAAATGTCCTAAAATCAAGAAAATATCTTTTTTCAGGCATCACATAACGGAACCACTATTTGCTCCTATGCTAGGTAATTCTTACTGATAGGTAAGCAACAAATAGAACAAAAAGCTTCTAAAAATTAAGTACTAACGTAAGATAAAGATATGACATTTCCCCTCTCCCTCCCTCCATCCCCACACAAAATCTCAGACCAACTATGTTTTTCTTTTCTCAATTACACTTGCCAAGCATACGAAGGTTTTATTTTTGTTGTTGTTGTTTTTGTCATTGTTGTTATACAAGAACATTACAGACCTCTAAAAATGTCTATGATACTTTAACTGATTGATACCTTCTGGGACAATCATAAAAAGCAGCCATTAATGCCCTGGTAAACTAGCTGCAGCCATTTGCGATTCTAGAAAGCACTTTTTCGGTCCTTCATAAAATCTTTTGTCTATGAATCAAGCAAGATGCTTATAAATGCTAAAGAAATATTGCAACTTCCCTTGCTCAGAACCTAGTTTTCCCATAGGTTAATAGGAGGCTATAGATACTGTAATTGCGGTTTCACATCAACAAACATTTTTCAAAGCATATAAAAAATTTAAAATTGTAAAACTTCATACTTTTTTATGGATAAAAAGCTCATATTGGACGAAATTAAGAGAAAATGAAAATAAAAAGCTGTAAACAAAAGCAACTGATCAGTTTCAAAGAGGAAACAATGACAGCAAGATAAATTCGGACTTCGGTTGTATGCTCCCGAGAGCATGCAGCGCTGCATGCTCCCGGGCGCATACACCTATTTTTATTTTTTTATTTTTGAAAATTTTTTCATAAACTGTTAGCTCAAGTGTATTTAACATATGTATCAATTTTTACCATTTTTGGAGATTTTTAGATATTTATTTTTAATTTTTGAAAATCAGTGGTATTTTAGTTATTTAAAATTACCTAAAATGCCACTGATTTTCAAAAATCAAAAATAAATATTTAAAATACTCCAAAAATGGCAAAAATTTACCCAAAGATTAAATACACTTGGGCTAAGAAGTTTATAAAAAAAAAATTTAAAAAAAATAAAAAAAATAGGTGTATGCGCCCGGGAGCATGCAGCGCTGCATGCTCCTGGGAGCATACAACCGAAGTCCGATAAATTCTGACATAAACATGCTTCAAACTAAAACAGAATTTAGGGAATTGCAAAGATGAAAACAGTACATCAAAATCCTGAGATAAGATTGACACATACAGTCGGAATCTTGAGATATCCACTGGGAGCCAAGTGAGACTGCAGTTCCACAAAACAAATATGGGAAACATGAGACTCGTTTTCAAGGAATCAAATTTTATCAAAAACCCCTGAGATTAACAAACATGAATAGTGAAGCAAACCTGCACAAAGTCTGTGTATATCTCAGACTTTATTAAAGTGTCGACAAGGATGCATATAAAGCCAGACTGCAAAAGTAAAGCGAAAAGTTGACCACAAGCAAAGGTCAGGGCATCGACTAAAAAAATTGAAGGGTTGTGATCTAATGTAATGTGTACACACAAGTATGCAACCCTTTGTTTTTTTAATTTTTTTTTTTTATATAAAAGATCTAAACCATTGATAACATTCATCCACATTTAACTGCTTATGATGCCAATAAGCACACGCATTAAATTTTTTTTATTATATATTTAATTTTAAATTTTAATAGTCGTAGATTTACTCTCAAAATTGTTAGCTTTTTAATCAAAGTGATTTTTGACATCTTATAAATTACTATTCATAAAGATAATAAATGGTTTAGATTTTTTAAAAAAATTAAAAATTAAAAAACAAAGTAGATCAGAACAGAAAGGTCAAAAGGGTTCTTTTTTCCAAAAATATTTTAGCAATGATCCTTGTGCTGTAGCATTCATACTGCAATATCAATATCATAACTGCTATATGTCCATTCTACCACAAATTACATATAAATTACAAATTCTAATATGACACAAATTATAAAGGGAAACATTGCACAAGATCTTTCGAGAGGCATCCAAAATGAGGGAAATGTAAACCTACTCCACATAGTGGCACAGAAGCAGTACCAGCATGGGGACCTGCAAGTGAGACAAAATTTTTCACCTGTTTACATTGACAAAGGAAAGAAAAATCCTTCATTACTGAGAGTTCACCTAGATATCAGTCACTCTGAAAAGTTAAACATCTACAACTATAGGAACTGTAATATGGGAAAGGAAAGGAAAAGACAAACAGAAGAAATAAAATGAATAGTAGAACTAAAAGATATATGAACATATATCATCAGCAATTTGCGTATTCTCAGAGAATAGACCACAATAGCCAGCTGATCTGTGAAATTTCCTACTGAGCAATGGTCGATGTCTGCATACTGGCAATCACAGCTGTTTTGCACCTTCTATTGTAAAAAAATTAATTGAATTTTTAACAGGAATTGATCCCACCAAATTATTTTCCTGGAACCTATCCTTCTGGACCAACATTGATGATCACATAAAATCTAATTTGACCATTGTAGTTAGCATTATTTATTTAGTAGGATGATAGAGATAATTTCAATCAGTTTTTTTTTTCTTGAATGTGTTTTAAAAAAGTACGTGATCATGCATAAGATATAGCAAATCACTTGGATTCATTCACTCAAACATTAAAAAGTACTAAACTATATAGAATCATTCATTTGAATGTATTTAACATTTAGAATGGATATATAACTAATCAATTTAGAAATTCATAAAAGATTAGAAGCCATGTAGCAAACAAAAAATTGTAATGTGTTGCTATTCACCCTAAAATTATCTCGTTTTGTGGACCATGTGTTCTTGACTGGGCGATCTTCAGTTTTCAAGCTAAACAAGTAATAAGAAGATTGATGGTCAGCTTGGATTTCACATACATGGAAGTGGGCCCAAAGCAATAGGTTCCACAGAAGTTGTTCAAAACAATTAGTTCCATAGAAGTAGATCCTAAAGTCAATCAATTCAGCACAAATTGCAATTGTGCTTTATTATTTCCTCTACCATATTCTTGTTTAGAGATGATAGATTCAATATGAACAAGTCATGATAGGTGGACCAACATGATCAACTGCATAAAATTGTTCAAAAAATGCATAATCTGTAGTCATAAGAACATCTACTACTTTTGTTTGATTTATTCCTGTCTCAAGATACTATGATGAGTGACGCATATTGGACGTTTTTATAACCTCACAATCTTGATATAATGATTAATCTGCACCTTTAAATAGAGAAAAGTCATTGTATGCTTTTGTATTCTATCAAAATAATATTTAATAAAGCTCTTATCTAAAAATATCGATATATATTTGCAAAAGCTAGATTGCATGCCAAAGTCAATTCCAAAATGTATCCACATCTAACCGGAAACAGAAAAAATAGTATATTTCGCATTTCCCCACTGAAGTACCCATCCAAGTCTCCTATAAATATCTTCCTCTACTAATAACTTAAAATTTTGCATGCCCATATGGTGGTGAAGAAAACAAGAATGACAGGAAAGATATGATCACAGGTAATAGAATGCCAGAGGATAAAATCTTACGGAAGGGGCTCCATCGCAAAATTCAACTACTCCCCGACCTATTAGATTTCCCTGTTACAATAACATCTTCAGGTTATAACACAAAACAAAAGAATCCCAAGATATAAATCACAAATACAATTTCTTATCAGCATGGAGCATGGGATGAAGAAAACTAGAAATCACATGGATGTCAAAGACTATGATGTAGAAAAGGGTGACAGACTCAGAAACAACAGCAGGTCTAGATTACAATATGCAAGGAAAAAATTACAGGAGAAAAGAATTCTCTTTGAAAGATAATAAGGATTTTGTTAAAACTCTTCACCATTAATCTCAACACCAAGAAAAGAAAAAAATAAACAAAATGCCTTAAAAAAATGATAATCCATAATGGACGAGGCCCATCCCATAAAGCCTACTTCCTTGGCTAAGTAAATCTTTGGCAGCTCATTTCATTGTTCTTTTCCCTCTAAGATGTTGCTTTGTGCCCCATGGACCTCATCCACCACCATAAAAGGGAAAAGTGAGGAAAATTGCAAAATCAGTCAGTTTGTAAACTTAAAAGCTAGGTTTGGACACTGCAGCATTTAAAAGTTACATTTAAGTATAATACCCAGTGATTGCACTATTGAACGAAAGCAACCATAGAAGGAATAAAAAAGCTTACAGTTAGGAAATATGAAAAACCAATAAGAACAATAAAGGATACCTGTGAGAGTCCAACAATGTTGTAGCCTTCACTAAGTTCCTTCATTGCCTTCACCTGTCAATTCACTGGCGAATTTTTCAGCAGCACATTCTCAAAGTTGAATGCTAGAACCAATGAAGTACAACTTAACAAAAGGCTGGACCACCTTCTCACACACAATATCTGTCTGGAAACATTTAAGAAATTCGTATTAGAACTAATTTATAACATATAGAAATCAACAATATCAATCATCGAGAACAAAATCTCAGAACAGAAGGTCACACCTGATTCTGGAGAGGCATAACCCACGAATCCCATGATCCATTTCCAATTTCTCTACAATTGTCAAAAGATCATATTCAGAAGGTCCATCTTGCACATAAAGTGACACATGAGAAAAGGAAAACAAAGAGCAGAAACCGCTTTTCTTGTACAAATGAACAACAAGACCATGAAGGAAGAAAACAAGTATTTGGTACTTCAAGTATGTTCATATGTGGATTTGTACTTCTTTACTTCTATGCGCATACTAGTTGGGGAATTCCAATGTTTGATTGAATATCTTGTAAAAGAGAGAATTTCAATAAATATGTCATAACTTTTTTTTTTTTATGGGAATAACTTGACAGGTAAACCAAGGTGATAAACAAAAAGAAACATACATGCAATATCCTTTTGAGCCAGACCACTTGCTCAGGAGCTCAGTGAACTGCTTCACTCCCCGATTAGAGCATTGATCACCAATACCTGTTGTAAGCCCAAAAAGCAGTTAAAGGTGGAAAGTTTATTCAGACAAATTACAGGATGAAAACAAGTATCACATTTCAAAAGAAGTCACAGAGCACAACAGGATAGCTTCTAGCCCAAGGAAGCAGCTTGCACGGTGCAAGGCCTCTGGGCTACAAGATAATGTTATTCTCAAGTCCAAGCCGACAATTGTTCAACATCAATATCTTTATAGGAAATGGTCCATAAAAATCAATCGTCGAAGTTCACGAAGCCCAGTGGCGATTAGAGATTCGACAGCGAAGCAATTCCCAAAGCAGATTCATCACGATCCCCACGAAAGTCCATACGAGATTAGAGAAGCAACAAAACGAGACAGCATGAGAGAGAGAGAGAGAGAGAGAGAGAGAGAGCATGGATTAATGAGCAAAAGGGGAAATCTCGATGATATCAACTGCTGACCGTGCAATACAACGAAAGGAAGAGTTTGCGCGACGGCGAAGAAAAAGCTGATGAGGAGGATCGCTAGCCAGGGTTTCGGAGTAGCCATTGGGAGAATTCTGCGAGCTGCAGCAGCAGTCTAGCTGTAAATATTTTAGTCCGTGAATTGGGGATTTTTTCTGGGATGTTGCCCTTTTCCGCCACCCTCTGTCCCCCTTCGCGGGAAGGAAACGGCGGGTCGAACTTTCTATCCTACCTTCGTCCTTCGGCGCCAGAGGTAGCAAAGTGCGTCGCGTAGTCGGGACGATTGATGATCCAAAAGTCATCCTGTTTCGATCCATCACCTTCTGGTATTTTAGCCTTTCTTTTCTAGAAATTTGGTCGAATCTGTAGATATGATATACTTATCTTAAAATTTATTTGTTGATGTAAAATGATAGTGTCATGATCAGGAAATCCACTGTTTCGATCGTATCGAAATGCTTGAATTTAGCTCTGGATGATGGAGCAAGAATCTGGTGCAACCATCGCGACGGATAGAAACAAGATGATGCCGTGGCACGACGGGGCGCTTGTATGATTCTGTCCCTTGGATGAATGACATGATTGTCTTGCCACGTCATTTTGGAAAAACGAAATTGGAAGCTCATTTCTCAGCTTTGACATATGTATTTTGAAAAATTTACGAATATACTCCCATAATTTGCATATATATATATATATATATTCATGAATAATAAATTATCCAATATAGTTTCACAAGAATTATATGCATACTCATGTTTACAGTTGGCGGTAAATAACTGGGTACATGTTATTAAATAAAAATATGCATTCCAAAAAATTATCCTTTTGATTTAGGTAATCAATGGGAGAATCATTCAGCCCCATTTGCTTCATCAATTCACCCCCTTTCTCTTCAGTGGTCAACAGAGTTTTGCTAGCAATTGGAGAAGACGAATACATAGAATACATAGAATAGTGCAGTTGGAGCCAAGAAATTAGACAACTTTTTCCTCCAAGTGAAATGGTTGTTGCTGGTGTTGAATGGAAGCAAGCATAACTATGGATGTATTGAGAAAGATGGGAGCAGCAGATTATTGTTTTAGAGATTGAGTACAATGGGTTTTTAATAAGGGTTATTGCATTAAAAGATATAATACCGAATTTCTATGGAGATTACTGCCATTAGATTTGTATTAAGATGGTTTTTGCTTGTCAAAATAGAGACGCTCATGGCTGCCTTTTTGAATCCGTATTGGGGATGGTGACGGAGCACGTAACCATATTTGGTTCCATGATTTGATATTAAATGACATGTTGTGCATGTGCATGTGCAAAGAAGGTGCTCCGACAGAACACAATCAATTTATATTTTTAAAAAAAATTTGATAAAGGACATTTTGGCTAATTTAAAAATGTTAACAACTTATTTTGTCGCCAGCTGTCATCATCAATATGTCTTCGATTAATGTTAAATTATGTGGAAAAATCTGCTATTCATAAATTTAAGTGGATATATCTGCAATTATGGTCGAACTATAAATTTAAGTGGATATATCTGCAATTATGGTCGAACTATACAAGTGTGTTGATAAACTATCCAATTTTTTATACAGGAGGAAGGCACAAAAATTACATCCTATATTATGGTCTGGCGAATATTTATTTAGTTGTAAATTATGGATATTTTACAGGTGAATGTGGTTAACCGCGAGGGTCAACTGGCCTACATATATTTTAAAAACAAAATTTATTCATTAATTGTTTATACGAAAAAGTTTAGACTGACTGATCTGTATTTTGTTAAATACAAAAAATTTGGATTTCTCCGGCTAAGAAATCTAATTTTTTTCTATTAAAAAAATCTAGAAAACTTGTAAGGATAAGCCAAAAATCTTTTTTAAAAAAATTATATAAGCTGCTTGAAGTGAAGCCCACGAATGAGCTAGGAACAATCTTTTTTTCAGAGGAGGGAAAAAAAAAAAAAAAAAAACACACGTGGGCCACATCCGTTAACCGTTCGCGATCAGTACGTACACTGTAATCTCCATAAACGAAAGTGACGTCCTTCGAGGTTTTGTCTTTACGCCGTTTTAAAAAGAAAAGGATTGGGATGCGTGGAAAAATAGCGGACAATTGGTAAGCAGATGAGCCGGCTACCAGTCAGTCACGACTCACTGCTCCGGGTGGGATTGCATTAACAAGGAAGATTACGTTAAGGGTCCGAATCTGTTAGGTATTTTTAAAAAATTTTGCATTTACAACTCAATCCAAAAATATATATATTTTTTAATTTTTTATTTTTGAAGTATAAATCTATCAACATTGCTAACAAAATAGTTAGGAAGACATTGTTCTAAAAAATGGAAGACAAATGTCTCAAATTAGGACTAAGCCTTGATCTTCTAGTGTAAACGTGAAACATTTTGCTTGTCACCCTAGTTGCATGCTAGCAAGTGTGTTTGGTATTTTATAAAAATTTTAAAACTTTTGAATAAAAATTTTTTGGTGTAAAATTTTTTAAAATGAGATAAATTATGTAATATGATAAAGATAATGATGATGAGTAAGAAGAATAAAGTTAAAATAAATATTGAGCTGCATAAGTAGCTCAGAGAAATGATCGAAAAGTATGATAGCGGGAATATGTGAACATATTATTAAAAGATGAGGTAGTTTGTAGTGAGTAAAAAGTTTTAGATTAACAAGTTTATGGAATGCAAAACACACCCTCAAACTAATTTTTGTTTTTAAGAGAAATTTGATTTATTAATTAAAAATCCACAATACTCGGGAGATGTCCTAAAAAGTATTCAATCTCTTGTTTGAAACTTGATACATATATTAATCAATTAATTTATTTCAAGACATAAAATATGGGGTTCTTTTGTATTAGGAGTTAGATGTGCATTAAATGCTGCAAGGGCGAGGCACAAGAAAAAGGGGGTTGTCATAACGTAGAGAATATTAGGGTGTGTTTGGTAATGACAAAAAAATATCAAAGTAAAATATTCCACTCTACATAATTACTTTATTTTTAATCATTTTTCATATATTTCTATACAATTGTCATACTTTTCAATCATTTCTGTATAACAATCCATACAATTAACCTATTTATTTTAACTTTATTTTATTTACTTCTTGTCATTACCTTATCATATCATATCATATCATTTTCTTTTAATTCAAATTTTTTTTTTATGCCAACAAATTTTATCCAAAAGTTTTATAACTTCCCAAATATACCCTTAATGAATGAAGCTAATTGTTTACCTCATCTCCTATGTGTGTGACTTTTTTATAATTTTTTTATAACATCAATCATATTTCGTTACAAGTTAAGCCCAATTCACCAAATTCACCTTACAATTTTCATCTTTCATATGTTTTATTAGTAATTTACCAATAAATATACAAAAACCTCAACGCACTTGGACACAATGACTTTTACAAACCAAGTTATGCCCATGTTGGCACGTGTGTGACTTGTAAGTAGTAAAGAAATATATAGTAATTACTTAAGAAGGAATCCAAGAGTGGGTTTTTGAATTGAGCTCACTAAACTCTATAAAGAGTGATCCGTCCACCTTTTCTCATGAGTTTTGACTTTTAAGACAAGTGAAAATTTTCTTTATGTTTATCCAATTAACCATGGTATAGTATAATTTTGGAAAGAATAATATTCCAACAATGTACAATAAGGCTACAATATACAATTTATTATACAAACAAATATTGATAGAGTTTAAAATGGGCATAGCTGTTATGTTGCCTTTTTAATTACAAAATATAAGTGAAATGAAGATAATAATCACTACTATTTGCAAATTTTGTGTTAAGATTTGTGTTGTAATAGATTATTTATTTAGTGTTTTTATTTGAGAGTGTGTAGTTAATACACAATAGAGTATGTATTGATTTTGGCATTAAGTATTTATGGAATCCTATTTATAGTAGTATTAATTAGGGGACTCAAGTGAAATCCTGTGGAATGTCCCAATGGGTGTAAGAGAGGGGTTGTCAAAATGTCTTATTTGAGTTATATGTACAACATTTAGAGAATGAGTGTGAATCATTCTATTTGTATATTTGTAACCTAATTATTATAAAAAAATCGTTCTCTCTCTCATGCAAATTTTCTTTTTTGGCTGAAGTATTTTTTAGTAAATCTTGGTGAATTGTTTATGATCTTATGATCTTATTATTGTTTATTTGATCCTAATTTATATATATACTTCTGCAATAATTCATTTTAACCCGAATCACGTTTTCTAATAAGCGATATCAAAGATATTGTTCTTGATGTGTGATTCGGGAAGTAGACTGTAGTATTAGATCAATGGTTCCTTTGTAAGCAAGATCATGGTCATGATTTGAGGACACAAAATTTTTCTTAGTTGTAGATGGCAGAGATTTGCAGTTTGGAAGCTACTATTTTTTAGGTGTTTAATTATGTGGATGGCTGGGATTTGATGATTTGGATGACTGAACTTTGGGCGTAATGGCAGATCAATAGCATGCAACACAGATTAACGGCAAGACGGTGAGTAGATGGAAAATTGTAGGCAACAAAGATTGGAGTAATCAACGGTAGCAAGGTTTCCACGGCTGGTAACAAATGCCAAAAATGAAGCAAATGCGCGATATGCATGATGGTGATGATGAGGGTTATTAGTTGCAGATCACTATGGCAGCCGTGATGTGGATAGCTGTTGCAGTGCTGGTAGCGCAAAAGGTGGGTGATTGGATGAAGGTAAGGGAAAATGGCCAAATAGATCTGGCTATCACACACAGAAGTAGTAGACGGTTTTTTTCTTTTTGCTGGAGACGACTAGGAATGCTACGACGAGCGTGGGTAGTGCAAGTTTGCCGGTGGGAAAGAAGTGGCTGTAGTGACTGCTAGTGAAAGAGGCATGTGCGCAGAGAGGCGGCAGCTAGGGTTCTTCCTATTTAAGGAAGAAGAGATGTATAATTATCGTACATTAGTGGAGTATCAACGTAGCATGTTCATACAGCTCACATGCGGTGATCCGGATTCAATTTTGGTATTTCAGGTATGATGTTCTATATTTTTGAATGTTGCAAACAAAATTGTAAGCTTAGATTGGGGATTTTTTCTTCGGTAGTGTGGACCTAATTAGGTATGTAAATCAATGATTATGTGATAATCAAAGGAATTTTGATGTGTAGATCTAAAGTTATGAGTTACTATGCTTCATTTGAAGGTGTAGATCAAGAAGATATTACATCGTTGGGCATAGTTAGGTAGATCATAGAGATCGAGATTAGTTAGCATGATTCAATTTTGATTTGATTTGAAGCAGCAATTCGTGAGCAGATCTTGTGTGACCATGTGGTTGATGTTGTACAAAGATGGTTTGGATGATGTGGAATGGTGGACTTCATAGAGGTATTATGAATGTTCTACAATTTTTGTTGTTCATGGTTTTACTAATGTTAAGGATGCAAAGTGAGTGTATCTAAATAGATTGGTTTTCCTAAGTTCCCAATTGGACAATCATTATGGACCCAAAGAATATAACGATATTAGATCATGTTAAGAGTAGGAAGAGTCTTGCAAATGTTATAGTGTTGGAAAATGAATGTAGTTCATATTGGTTGGTAGTAGATGCAAAGGAGGTGCATGATCGAGTACATACATGTGGGAGATGATAAGTGGAAGGATAGGTAGAGCTCTTGTACTCATGTGGATGTTTGTGAGTAAAGGACTTTGTTACAGGTGTGCACGATAACAACATGGAAGCAATTCGGACCTAATCAATCCAAGTAAGCATGTGGGAACAGCTTGGGTAGTATGCAATAATAACTGCGTGGTTAAAGAAAGTTGCAACAAGCTTCACTGAGAGCTCCTCAGGAGAGATAAAGAAGATAAAAAAATGGATATGGAGTGGTGGACTTCTTGATATCTAATTGTGGTAGAATCTCTTTGAGGGCTATTGGATGAAAGAGATAGTGCCATGAGTCGACATAATACTTTTACTGTGTGAGTATCATGATGATTGGAAATTAATAATATATTTTATGGGCATTTTATACTAATTTGGCAGGTAATTATTTGAGTTTAATGTGAATTTTGCTTTAAAATATGTATTTGCAACATTTGAGTATTAAATATTGATTTCAAGTTATTTAAATAATTTTGTGATCCTTTGGCTTGAAATTACTATTTTATTTGTGGTCATAAAACCAAGTGTGCTTGATATTTTTTATTGGGTTTCAAATAATTTTTATATTCACCACTTATCTATTAATTTGACAATTTAAATATTTATTTTATGCAGGAAATCAAATTCTAGCCACGGAGCCCACCATATGATCACATCAATGCAGCAATATCAGCCGTTCAATTAATTTAATTCAGGCCATCCATTCATGTGCATCATCCAGATTTTTCAGCAACCAAAATCAAACCGTCCATTTCAGTGGGGCCCACCAGATTTTTAGCACGCCAAAAATCGAGCAAGCTGTCTGTCCATACATCCATCTAGTTTTAATTGCAGCGAGCTTAGCCGTCCGATTTTCATGCATCCAGCTGGACCGTCCAGATGTTGTAGCTCATCCAACCGTCCATCAAGGCCCACCAGAAATCTGCATTGAGTTAAATGCAAATGTCAGCCATCCATTTATTTTGATTTTAGCAAAAAAGCCACCGCCCTAAGCTAAACCATGCGTGCAACTAGTCAATTTAGCCACCGTCCATCTACCCATTTAAATTAGTGGCTGAAGCATGATCAATAAGATCCATCCGTCCATTCAAGGCTGGAAATTTCCAACGGGTCATGCAAATTTGTGGGCAAAAATTCAGCAGCTTCCATTGATCCAGGCCAATAATCCAAGCCTTGGTGCGTAATTTTTATTTGGTGCATTCAAGATTCCATAACAGATGCGCAATCCTAAGCAGCTTATCATCACCATTCACATTGAGCATCTCAGCTGTCCAACCATGTTGTAGCAGGAGGTGGAAATTTTCTACACAGAATTCCAAGCAGAACATTGTACGTAAACCAAGTTTATGTGAAGAACGGATTAATTGCGTAAGCTTTAATTAAACTCAAGTTTGCACCATTATAAACTAAGGGAGGGACAAGGAGAATGAGTAGAATTTTAGAACACAATGTTTTAGACTGAGGCAGAAAATTCTGATGGTAGAGAGAGAGAGAGAGCACAGCGCAAGAGGCAAGACAGCGAATTGTGTGGAGCAGCCGACACATCATCGGAGCTTCAAACCAATGACTTTTCTTTATTCTTTCCTTTTTATTGTCTTGTTTAAGATCAATTTAGATTTTAATTTTATTTTGGACTTTAAAATGTTTAGCTAAGCCCTAAAATCTAAGGTTTAAGATATAGCATATGTACAATATCGCGAGATATGTGGTTTTGATTTATTTATGCTGATGTTATTTTTAATTTAATATCTTGTGTTTTTAATGATTGCTTTGTACATAGGCTTGTACTTTGGCGTAATTTCATATATTAAGTGATAGAACTGAGATGTGGAAGTTTAATATACAATAATCAAAATATTAAACTTAAAAATCTAAGATCATGAGAATAGACATGATGATCTTGAGAAATTTCATAATCCGCCATAGAACTTAATAGATTCTAATTAACTTAATCCATAAGAATAGGTGGTTAAGAAAATTATGGTATACCTTGTAGGTTTTGAGAGAATGTGTAAAGATAAATTAGAGTTTGTTCTCCTTTAACAAACAATATTCGGATTAAATAACCATACCACATATTCCATTACAAAAGACACGTGTGAAACTCTAGACCCTAGATACTCGCATCTTTATTTTCTAATAATAGTTCTAGTATTCTCTTTTCACTTTTCTATTTCTATTCTATTTTTACTTACTTTACTCTCTTTTACAAATGAGAGCGTTTAAAATTAAAGTTTATAGTTCTGAATTCTCTATGAATCAACATTTTATATACTATAATTTACAACCCATGCACTTGTTGTGAGATTTTGAATACGTCACAGGCGGAGTTGTTTCATTCTTGTGAAACCCCATGTATATATATTTATAAAAAAAAAATTTGTTTAAAAAAAGTATAGGGACCATTTTAAAAATTTGTGTAGTGGAGGGACTAATTTATAAATAATGGAAAATCCCTTAAAATGAGCAGGTCGTTCCAGCAACTAAAAAAATAAGACAGACAGAGAAGAGAAGAAGGAGAGGAGAAGAGAAGGAGAGACGAGGGAGGAACTTTTAGGGTGGATTTGGATTGTTTTGGATAGGTTTCAAAGTTGGAGGATTTGGACAAAGTTGATAGAAAGTGAGGTAAGCAAGTTGTTTCCAATCTTTTATTTTTTTTATTTTTCTTGTTTATTGCATGTATTTAATATATTGTGATGCTGTGGGAAAAATTTAGCATAAAATTGAGATGTTGGGTTAGAAATTTTAAACTCTAAAAGGGTAAAAAAAAATGAATTTTTCTATTGAAATGAAATTTGAGTATGAAACCAAGATGGATGATTTTTAGAATTATATTTTATTATGAAAGTAGTCGTTATTGTAGAAAATTTGAGGTAATGTGAGAGATGAGTATCTCTAAATAGATGTCTTGAATATGAGAATGATGAAAATAGGGCATTGAGGATGAAATTAAATAATATTATTCTAAAATATTATTTATGACTATCATTATTATTTAGATATAGATTAAAGTGAAAATATATTGGAATCTTGTAAAGCTCAGAGTTGGAGTTTAGAAAATTTTGCAAAGAGGTAAGTAGAAAATTTCTGCTTTTAATTCGATGTTTATGAATGTTTATTTTCAGGCATGAATGTTAATGGATGTTATTTTTTTAGGTATGAATGTTTTGTGATGATTTGGATGTTTTGTTTGAAATTTTTATGAAAAGTTCTTTCTTGAGATATATGATTTTCTTGATTTAATTATTTAATTGAGTTGAGGTGTGTGAAAATTTTATTTTAGTTGATTATAGATTTATAAAATTTTTTGGCTAGTAAATTACTTAAGTTCGATGGATATGTTTTTAAAATAAGTACATTAGCACAAGTATGATGTATGAGTTCATTTGTGAAACACTAACCCATGTAGAACTCATATGTATGTATTAATCATGTATATGATATTTATTTGGGAATTATTGAATTATGAAGGTTTTATGTGATTTTGCTAATTATTGCAATTAGGGTTTTGGTTTAGCAATAATGATGTGATTAATCATTTTGAGCTAAAATTATACAATGGGATTAGAGCACATTATTGTTAATTTAAATGTGCAAATGCATTATGAAAAATCAATTACCATTATTTAAAATGAATTATAAGTATTTATATGATAATTGACAAAGTATAATGGAAAAACACTAGAAAATACATAACTCAACGCCTGTAAGGTGAATTCAAGTGAAATTTTAAATGAAAATTAATGATATTGGGCTTGGTATTATGAAATTAATGGGTTATAAAAATTCTTGATGAAATGAGAGTTATGATTTATTGATCATATTTCAATTTCAACCGTTAACTTTAAACAGCTATAACGAGAGCTAGAAAAATCGGATTGAGATGAAATTTGAAATAGTTACATGAAATTATGAGATGTTTATTTTGGATGGCTTAGATTAAGCATGAACTATTAGAAAAATACCTGTGATGAAAAAGGTTGAGCTTGGTTGACTAATGCACCTCAAGAGTACTTTACATTTAATGCTAGAGTACAATGCATAATTGCATGAATTTAATGAGATTTGAGGTGTCAAATGCAGGCCATTTCTAGGGTATTTTATGTATTTATATGAAATGCAAAAATGCATGAATTATCCAGCCATTAAATATCCACCATGATGAAGCTACAAAAGGCACAACCTAAGCATAGGCAATGTGGCACAAGGGACGTCCAAGGGAGCTGCCATGCTGCATATTTTTTAATTTTTAATTTTTTAAAATATGTGTAAATGCAGCTAACATGCAGATACATAAGATATGCATCCAATTATGTAGATTTACAGCAATAAAAATAATAATAAAATGCAGCTGCCATGCAAGTGGAAAAGTGGACAGCATATAGGGATGAAAAACGTGATTCGAGATGCTAAATTGCTGCAGTTTTTGTTAAATTTATGTTATGTGTTACCCGATGAAATGGGTAAAAATGAGCTAATATGTGTATAATGACTTGTGAAGTCAAATAAATTGATGTATGTATATTGAATGGGTTGGAAAACTAAATGAAATATGAGAAAAAGAAATATATGAAAAATCATATTATTCTTATGTAGGTAAAGGCAAAGAAAAAGCTGAGACGGAAAGCTAAGGAACACAGGTAAGCAAGCAAATTTTCTAAAAATTTTTTGCTTTTCTAAATTGTTTACATAAAAGCAATTTTCGCTTTAACTTGTTTGATGAAATTATGAAAATTATTTCTAATATATTTAAGGATGGTCATCCCTTAGCAAAATGGTGTTGAAATGATATTTTTACTTTAAATGTGATATTATGAAATTTCCTTTGATAAATGTTATAGAAAAAAATGATGTGATTCTATGATTCTGATTGAAAAATCATGCTAGCATGTTAAAGATGAATTTATGAAAAAGTTCATGTACACAAGGTAATAGGTCCACCTGAAGGGTATAAGCGGACCGATTGTCCCCCTTTGGTGTGGCCAAGTCGCTTAAAACAAACCCAAGGCCAGCGGCGCCCTCTCTGAAATGGGAGTTAACGTGACGGATGGTCATCTGACTAGCTTCCATCCTAAGGAAAAAATGATATATATATATATATGTTCATGTTTTATATGACATTATGCATATGATACTCGTGATGGGTACAAGATTTCATATTTTCAAGATATACCTTTAGACAAGGTATAAGTTGCTTTCCAATATGATTCTTAAATGCAAAGTGTTGCCTTAAATGATTTGCCTGTAAAATGCAAATAGCTTGCTTATTGAGTTTCGACTCACGATTTTATTTTCCAAACCCTAAAGATAGGTGAAGGACAAGAGAGGGCAAAGGAAAATGTTCCAGCTTGAGAAGTCATGTAGAAACTTTTGTATTTTTATACTATGAAGAAAATTTATGTTGAATAGATGTAATCTATTTGAATGTTTTATATTGATGACTGTGATATATATATGCAGTGACATCTGATTTAAGAAAAAGTTGAAATGTTGCTTGAACATTGGGTTGTGTACATGTGTTAAACGGATTTGAAATGACTTGATTATGAATGAGTTGGAAATAAATTAGATGTGGTTGAGATAAACTTATGAGAAATCAAATTCATATGAGAAAATATCAAATCGGTTCAACACTGTTAAAACCCGCCGTGTGACAGGACAATAATCCTGATTACGTTTACCAATCAATACGATCCCGAGGTAAGGCTCAGGATATGACGCTCGGTTTGGGGCGCCACATCATTATTACCTGTTGAGCATATCAGATGATGATTCTCCTAGAGAGCGGAGAATAAGATGAGTTATGGAATATTACGGTGTCATCGTGTAAGATGTTTGATGATGATAAGTCTACCTAATACGCCGGGAGACATGGATGATAATGATGATGAAAGGACAAGGATGGATATTTGCATTGCATGAGTATTGGGAACATGAATGCTTTCATGGGCATAGTATGAATGAGCATATGAATTTAGAAAAATGTTGATGTTTGATTTATTTTATGGAAATGAAGTTCATTTGGTTTAATCTTTGAGTTTTGGCATGATCCTACTTACTAAGTTAGCTTGGACTCATGATTTCTTATGTTGATATTTTTAGATGACAGGATAGAGGTAGGAGCCCAACATAGGATTAATACTCAGATAGAAGTGATGCGAGATCCTAGTCCATCTGGGGTATATATGATAATTGGAATTTGGTAACATATTTTGTGGACATTTTATAACAATTTGGTGGTTAATTAATTGATATTAATATGAAATTTGGTTTAAAATGTGGTTTTGCAACTTTTGTGTATTAAATATTAATTTCAAGCAATGTAAACAATTTTTATAATCTTTTAGCTTGAAAATATTTTATCTGTTGCCATGAAATTAAATGTTTTTTAAAACCCACTAATGATTTTTTTTGATGAATTAATGATTTAAATATTTTTATGCAGGGAATCCATTTATCAGCCGTCCAAACATCAAGATCACGCTGTCCAGAAAATTCAGCAAACAGCCGTCCATCACGCTGCCAATTAAATTGCATAGCTACCATTTTTTCTTCTCTCACCAACCATTCACGTGAGAAGTCAGCAACATGCATTAATGTCGGACCCCACCATATTTGTCCCAAGCAAGCATGCATGTACAAAACAACCAGCGTGCTCATTCGCATGAAGTGCGTTAAATTAATGGGGCCCACTTGTGTGCAAATTTCGGCTATAACCCCACCAAGCATCAATAACAATCAGCATGCTCATTCGCATGAAGTGCGTTAAATTAATGGGGCCCACTTGTGTGCAATTTTCGGCTATAAAAGGGAGTTCATTTGCAGCAGAAAGGGGAGAGCAGAGATTTTTGGCACGCCAGCATTCGGCAGAAAAAAAAAATATTCCGAGAAAGAAAGAGAGCAAAAGCAAGGTGGAGAGCACGAGCAAAAAGGCAGACCGACGAGTTGCGTGGAGTAGCCGACAAACCATCGGGGCTTCATACCAATAAGCTTTTCTATCTTTTTCCTTTTTAATTTTTGTTATCTTGTTTAAGATGGGTTGTAATTTTAATTTTATTTTGAACTTAAACATGCTTGGCTAAATCCTAAATCTAGGGTTTAGGATGTAGCATGCGTACAATGCAATGTGGTGTGGATTTTTAATTTATTTATGATGGATATTTTTGTTAATTTAATATATTGTGATTTTATGTTTGCTTTGTACACGGGCCCGTACTTTTGCATAATTCCATATATTAGGCGATGAAACCGAAAGGTAAAAATCTAATATACGAAAATCAAGATATTAAACCTGGAAATCTAAGTCCATGAAAATAGGCATGATAACCTTGAGGAATTACATGAACAAACCACAGAACTTAATGGATTCTAATTAACTTAATCCCATGAGAATAGGTGGTTAAGAAAATTAGGGTACACCTTGTAGGTTTCGAGAGAAGGTGCAAGGATAAATTAGGGTTTGTTCTCCTTTAACAAACAATATCCAAATTAAATAATTATACCACTACCCGTTGCAAAATACGCATGTGAAATCCTAGACCCTAGGTATTTGCACTTTAGCTTTCTCTTCTCATTTTTAATTTGCACTTCTTCCCATTTTATTTATTTTCTTTCCCTTTTATTTACTGCATTTTCTCCCCACTTTTCTGTTTTATTTGCTATATTCTCTCTATATCCGACACGAAAGCATTTAAAAGTAAAAATTTATAGTCCTGAATTCCCTGTGGATCGATAATTTAAATACTACAATCTACGACCCGTGCACTTGCGGTAAGATTGCGAACAAGTATTTTGGCGCCGTTGCCGGGGAATTCGGCGTTACTTTAAATTTTTTTTAAAATACTTTCTTTAAATACTTTCTTTATTTTTTTTTATTATTATTTTTTTTTTCTCTTTCTTTCCTTCTCTATTTTTTTTTTATTTTTTTATCTTTACTTTCTATTTTTTGTCTCCCGTCTATTTTTATATATATTTTTAATTTTTATTATTATTATTTTTATTATTATTATTATTATTATTATTTTTATTATTTTATTATTATTTTATTATTATTATTTTATTATTATTTTTATTTTTTAATTTTTAATTTTAATTTTTTTTTCTTTTCCATCTCTAGTCCTTTTTATTATTATTATTATTATTATTGTTCTAAATTAGCTGGTTAATCTTTGTATGCACCCAAAACCCTTTGTTGCTAACCCTGAGATTGAACGTTCTTTTAGGAGAAGAAATTCGTGACTATAAGCAGCAACAATCTTCTCAAGACACTATGGAGGAACGCAATGATCCAAACCCGCCACATCAAGAGCAGGAGGAAGGCCAGGCCGAGAACAATGCTCCTCCCAGAAAGTTGACTCTAAGTGATCGGAACCGCCCCAAACCCTCGTGGATTTCGATCATGCATTGTTGAACCAGAAATTGATGGAAGAAATTTTGAACTAAATCCCGGTCTCATCCGGATGGTTCAACAAGACCAATTTGTAGGACTTCCCTCTGAAAATCCAACTGTACACATCACAAAAATTCCTACAATTATGCAACACAATCAGGGTGCAAAATATTCCACGCGAGGTAATTCGTCTACAGCTTTTCCCATTTTCTCTTCGAGACAAGGCAAGCGAATGGTTTTATTCCATGCCGCCCGACACATTCAATACATGGGATGAACTCTCTACTGCATTCCTGGAAAAATTCTTTCCACCAAATAAAACAAGGAAAATCAAAGACGAAATCAATCAGTTCGTCCAAAAAGATGGCGAAACCTTATATGATGCATGGGAGAGAATGAAAGATCTGCAACGCAAGTGCCCTCATCATGGTATCTCACAAGGAGACATTATTGAAAATTTTTTCAATGGACTCGATCGACCCAGCCGAAGTGCCGTTAACTCAGCCGCTGGAGGGCGATTCATGCGACTCACTGACGAGGAAGCTCTCAAACTCCTCGATGACTTAGCTCTTTATGATTCTCAGTACGGTGATGTCAGAGGAACCTCTCGGCGAGGAAATGTATATGATATTGAATCCATGCATGCTATACATGATAAACTTGATAAAATTTTGCAGCGAAAGAAGCAGGAATCCAAAGATCAGAATGCATCTTCTTCTGGACACATCTCATGTGAAATCTGTGGAGCCTCACACTACACAACTGAGTGTAGTTTTGCCATTAAAGACACCACAGGCGAGCAAGCTAATGCAATCAACAACCAATATGATACTCGCGCATATGGTAACCCCTATTCTAATACTTACAACTCTGGATGGAGGAACCACCCCAATTTTTCTTGGGCAAACCAGTCAAACACCCAAAAATTTGCTCAAAATAATAAGCCACCTGGTTTCCTTAGAAAACCACTGAACCCTCCTCCATTTCAGACCCAACAAGCCTTACCTGCACCACCTCAAGCGCAACCCACTGAGTCCATGCTCGAAAATATCATCATAATGCTCAAGAAAAATGATGAAAGAATGGACCAAATGCAAACCCATATCAAGTTGCTTGAAAATCAAATTGCTCAAAATGCCACAGCCTCATCCCAAAGAAACCAGGGTAAACTCCCTAGCCAACCTGAAATAAATCCTAGGGAGCAGGTGCAGGCGATTACTTTGCGAAGTGGAAAGCAGCTCAACCCACCTCATATGGTCTCAGAAAAAGATGCCGAGCAGAAAAAGAAGCAAGAAGAGGAGCCACAACCAGAACCGGTGGTGGAAAAGCCATATGTACCACCACCTCCTTACCAGCCTCCTCTTCCCTTTCCACAAAGGCAGCGACAGGCTAAGCTTCAAAAGCAGTTCGAGAAGTTTGTTTCAACTCTTAAAAACTTGTCAATAAACGTACCCTTCATCGACATGCTTTCTCAAATGCCAACTTATGCGAAATTTCTCAAGGATATGTTATCCAACAAAAGAAAACTCGAGGAGTACGGAACTATTTCGCTTACTGAGGAGTGCAGCGCCATTTTGCAGAACAAGTTGCCTGAAAAGCTAAAGGACCCTGGAAGCTTCTCCATTCCATGTGATCTTGGGAATGTCCAAATCAGCAAAGCACTATGTGATCTCGGAGCAAGTGTAAGTCTAATCCCACTTTCAATATGTAAAAAGCTGAACATGGGTGATCCAAAACCAACATCTATGTCCTCTCCAACTGGCCGACCGATCAATCAAATTTCCAGTCGGCATCCTTGAAGACGTACCTTTGAAAGTTGGCAAACTATTCATCCCAGTCGACTTTGTGGTCCTCGACATGGAGGAGGATCGCCAAATCCCGATCATTCTCGGGCGACCTTTCTTAGCCACCGCTGGAGCAATCATAGACGTCAAGAATGGCCGACTCTCACTAACAGTTGGAGATGAACAAATCGAATTTAATCTTTCTGAGGCAACAAAGCAACTGTCAACTGATAACTCTTGCCTGCGGGTCGACGTCATCAACCCTTTGCCGATCGAAGAAAAGGATGACTTGATAGAGGTATGTATCATTCAGGGTGCAACTGTTGAAAATAATAACCCTGAACTATCTGCTTGTGCAGCTCTCTTGGATGGAGCCCCTTTCATCTCACCGGCTGCCAATTCACCTCATGAAAAGTTGGATGCAGACTTCAATTTTTCTCCATCAACAAAAAAGGAAGAAGCACCAAAGGTAGAACTTAAACCTCTTCCTAAAAATCTCAGGTATGCATTTCTTGACCCAAACGATACTTATCCAGTCATAATCAACGCAAATCTTTTCGAATCCCGAGCCGATGAACTGTTAAATGTGTTAAGAAGACATAGGAAGGCAATTGGTTACTGCATCAATGATCTACCTGGTATCAGTCCTTCTCTATGCATGCACAGAATTTTAATGGAAGAAAATTGTAAAACAAGCATTGAACCTCAGAGGCGTCTGAATCCAAACATGAAAGAAGTAGTGAAAAAGGAAATTTTAAAACTTCTAGATGCTGGAATCATCTACCCCATTTCTGATAGCAGTTGGGTAAGCCCTGTACATGTTGTACCAAAGAAAGGCGGTATGACTGTCGTAAAAAATGATAAAAATGAACTTATACCCACAAGGACAGTCACAGGTTGGCGAATGTGCATTGATTATCGCAAATTAAACATTGCCACCCGAAAGGATCATTTTCTCTTGCCTTTCATTGATCAAATGCTTGAAAGACTTGCCAATCACTCTTACTTCTGCTATTTGGATGGGTACTCTGGCTACTTTCAGATTCCTATTCACCCACAGGATCAAGAGAAAACCACTTTCACTTGTCCATACGGCACATTTGCATACAGACGCATGCCTTTCGGTCTTTGTAATGCACCTGCCACCTTTCAACGATGCATGATGGCCATATTTTCTGATTATATTGAACACATAATGGAAGTGTTTATGGATGATTTTTCTGTTTATGGAACTACATTTGAATCATGTTTATCTAACCTATCTAAGGTTTTACAGAGATGCGAAGAAATCAATCTGGTGTTGAATTGGGAAAAATGTCATTTCATGGTACAGGAAGGGATTGTGTTAGGACATTTAGTCTCAAGCAGAGGTATTGAGGTTGACCGGGCAAAAATAGAAGTCATTGAAAAATTACCGCCACCCAATTCGGTCAAAGGAATTCGGAGTTTTTTGGGACATGCCGGTTTCTATCGGCGTTTCATTAAAGATTTTCTAAAATTGCTAAGCCACTGACTAACCTGCTAAATCAAGATGTAAAATTTAATTTTTCTGATGACTGTTTAACTTCATTTTGCAGGTTGAAAAAGGCTTTGACCACTGTTCCAATCATACAACCACCTAACTGGAACCTACCATTTGAAATCATGTGCGATGCAAGCAACCATGCTGTTGGAGCTGTTTTGGGTCAACGGAAGGACAACAAGCCAGTAGTGATTTATTATGCAAGCAAAACTTTAGATGATGCTCAAGTCAACTATGCAACCACTGAAAAAGAATTACTGGCTGTTGTTTTTGCTATTGATAAATTTCGTTCTTATCTTGTAGGGTCAAAAGTGATTGTCTACACAGACCATGCAGCTATTCGCTATTTAATTACCAAGAAAGATGCTAAACCAAGATTGATTCGCTGGATTTTGCTATTACAAGAATTTGATCTTGAAATTCGAGACAAAAAGGGCACAGAAAATGTGGTTGCTGATCATCTGTCGAGACTGCCATCAACTGGGAAAATGGATCTAAATAAAAATGATCAAATTAACGAGGAATTTCCTGATGAATCCCTTCTTGCACTGAAAGAAATATCAATGCCATGGTATGGAGACATTGTTAATTACTTAGTTTGTAAAGAAATTCCATCCAATTTCAGCTATCAATAGAAAAAGCGATTCATGGCGGATGTGAAATACTACATATGGGAGGACCCATACCTTTACAAGAGATGCGGCGACGGTCTGATTCGCCGATGTGTACCAAACGAAGAAATTCAAAGCATCCTTTACCACTGTCATTCTTCACCATATGGTGGCCACATGGGTCCCACCAAAACAGCAGCAAAAGTCTTACAATCAGGTTTTTTCTGGCCCACTTTGTTCAAAGATGCTCGATCTTTTACACTAACCTGTGACAGGTGTCAAAGGACAGGAAACATTTCAAGGCGAAACGAGATGCCACTCACAAGCATTCTCGAGGTCGAACCATTCGATGTCTGGGGCATGGATTTCATGGGACCTTTTCCATCCTCATTCAACAACCAGTACATACTTCTGGCAGTTGATTACGTAACTAAATGGGTGGAGGCGATCGCTTCTCCAACAAATGATTCGCGGGTGGTCACCAAATTCTTGAAACGCAATATTTTTACCAGATTTGGTGTACCACGAGCAATCATAAGTGACGGAGGAAGTCATTTTTGTAACAAGCAAATGGAGCAACTGCTCAAGAAATATGGGGTCACACATAAAATCGCCACCCCATACCATCCACAAATAAGTGGTCAGGCTGAAATCTCAAACCGCGAGATTAAACAGATACTTGAGAAGACGGTATCCCAATAATGGCGAGATTGGTCAAGGCAACTCGATGATGCTCTTTGGGCATACCGTACTGCATTCAAGACTCCCATCGGAACAACACCTTTCCGACTAGTCTACGGAAAATCATGTCACTTGCCTGTAGAGCTGGAGCACAAAGCATACTGGGCAATCAAATTTTTAAATTTTGATCTGAAATCTGCAGGAGAAAGGCGCCTACTACAACTCGATGAACTTGAAGAGATTCGACTAGACGCCTATGAAAATTCAAAGATGTACAAGGAGAAAATAAAATTTTGGCATGACAAACACATTCGTCAGAAGGTAATCAAAGTCAATGACTTGGTTTTGCTTTTTAATTCTCGTTTTAAATTGTTTCCAGGAAAATTGAAGTCGAGGTGGTCGGGACCATTCAAAGTATTACAAGTGTTTCCTCATGGAGCTGTTGAAATCTGGAGTGAAAAGACAGGAGCATTTAAAGTCAATGGGCAGCGCCTCAAACCCTATTTCTCAGGGGATCACATTCCAATTGGAGTCATCCACTCCTTCTGCGATACCACGCCACTCAATTGAAGATTTGAAGTCAGGCTAATGACTTTAAACAAAGCGCTTTTCGGGAGGCAACCCGAATTTTTCTTTCCATCAGGGAAGTTTTAGTTATTTCTTTTAGTTCCTTTTTAGAATTTTGATACTTTTTAATTTTAAGCTTTATTGGTTATTTTCAGGTTCTACATAAAAAAAAAGCACCGTTGGATGCAAATTCGGTTCAACTCGCCAAAACAGGGAAGTTAACATTTTACATTTTTACAATTACTCCCTTTTATTTTGATGGCATGATTTACATTGAGGACAATGTCAACTTCAAGTGTGGGAGTGAATGCATTGCATTAATTTTCTCTAAATATTTCTTTCACTACCCTAAAGTTTAAATTGTTGATTAAAAAAAAAAAATGGAAAAATTCTTGCATAAAAGATTATATTAGACCCCACGTTGCACTCTTGAATGTCTTGAAAACAAACCATACGTGAAATTTCAACATCTTTGAGTAAGGAAAAGTTGAAGCTTAATGAGGTGTTAAAATTGTTTTTTTTTTTTAACATGAACTTGTTGAAAATACTTGGATTTTTTTTATCCTAACTCACTTGATGAAACTGATATACCTAGGAACCGATTCTGTTTTCGTTGTCAGAATAATCTTCCCTAATTTATCAAAAATTTTCTAATACACACAATTGTCATTTAAGAAGGTATACATGAAAAATTTTATTCTAGTTGAAGAAAATTTCCAAAGCCAAAACTTCATTAAACCAATTTATGGACATGATTAAGGCAATTTTTTTACGATGAGCCTATCTTTAAAAGTATAATGGTCGTTTACTCCTTCTAAGCCTGAACTTAAATTTTTCCTAAACCACAATTCCCACTTCATTGAACCAACTTTGGAATTGAATTCTGAGCTGAAAAGTGAAATAGGGAATAATATCTCCTGGTGGTGCAAATAATGACTTCCCAGATACCCTGAAATATGGTGAGGGAAATTATTGCCGGACTTGGTAAAAAAAAAAAAACAAAAAAAAACAAAAAAAAACACCAAGGATAAGAACAGGCTTAGAAAAAGAATAAAAACACCAAATTGGGGTAGCATTATTTCCTGTTGAAAATGAGGCTCAAATATTACAGAGACAGTTCAAATTTCATTTCAAGTGCCACATCTGACCGTTGTCCTACTAAGTCCTTATGATCCTAAGAATTGGTTAATTGAGTTAGCTGAGAAAATTTAAATGCAAAAAAAAAAAAAAAAAAAAAAAATAATTTAACACTACTACCACTTGAATTATTAATTGTGTGTATTGAATAACTTATTAAATAGGGAAGATATCTAATAATTAAGAGTTTATTGCGGGAGTTTTTAACTCTTAATGATTGAAAGCAAATTAGGTAACAGGGGTGTGCAGTATTAGTCAAGTGAGAAGTGATTGTTGATTAGAATTTTCAATAAGTATCATGTTTCAAATTCTTTAATACTCTCATTAATTAAGATCATAGGCTAAACATGCAATCTTTGCTCAAGGTTTTGAAATTTTACAATATGCTCTTAAATTCCTTTATATTTGCTTGAGGACAAGCAAAAGTTCAAGTGTGGGGGTATTTGATAATTGGAATTTGGTAACATATTTTGTGGACATTTTATAACAATTTGGTGGTTAATTAATTGATATTAATATGAAATTTGGTTTAAAATGTGGTTTTGCAACTTTTGTGTATTAAATATTAATTTCAAGCAATGTAAACAATTTTTATAATCTTTTAGCTTGAAAATATTTTATCTGTTGCCATGAAATTAAATGTTTTTTAAAACCCACTAATGATTTTTTTTGATGAATTAATGATTTAAATATTTTTATGCAGGGAATCCATTTATCAGCCGTCCAAACATCAAGATCACGCTGTCCAGAAAATTCAGCAAACAGCCGTCCATCACGCTGCCAATTAAATTGCATAGCTACCATTTTTTCTTCTCTCACCAACCATTCACGTGAGAAGTCAGCAACATGCATTAATGTCGGACCCCACCATATTTGTCCCAAGCAAGCATGCATGTACAAAACAACCAGCGTGCTCATTCGCATGAAGTGCGTTAAATTAATGGGGCCCACTTGTGTGCAAATTTCGGCTATAACCCCACCAAGCATCAATAACAATCAGCATGCTCATTCGCATGAAGTGCGTTAAATTAATGGGGCCCACTTGTGTGCAATTTTCGGCTATAAAAGGGAGTTCATTTGCAGCAGAAAGGGGAGAGCAGAGATTTTTGGCACGCCAGCATTCGGCAGAAAAAAAAAATATTCCGAGAAAGAAAGAGAGCAAAAGCAAGGTGGAGAGCACGGGCAAAAAGGCAGACCGGCGAGTTGCGTGGAGTAGCCGACAAACCATCGGGGCTTCATACCAATAAGCTTTTCTATCTTTTTCCTTTTTAATTTTTGTTATCTTATTTAAGATGGGTTGTAATTTTAATTTTATTTTGAACTTAAACATGCTTGGCTAAATCCTAAATCTAGGGTTTAGGATGTAGCATGCGTACAATGCAATGTGGTGTGGATTTTTAATTTATTTATGATGGATATTTTTGTTAATTTAATATATTGTGATTTTTATGTTTGCTTTGTACACGGGCCCGTACTTTTGCATAATTCCATATATTAGGCGATGAAACCGAAAGGTAAAAATCTAATATACGAAAATCAAGATATTAAACCTGGAAATCTAAGTCCATGAAAATAGGCATGATAACCTTGAGGAATTACATGAACAAACCACAGAACTTAATGGATTCTAATTAACTTAATCCCATGAGAATAGGTGGTTAAGAAAATTAGGGTACACCTTGTAGGTTTCGAGAGAAGGTGCAAGGATAAATTAGGGTTTGTTCTCCTTTAACAAACAATATCCAAATTAAATAATTATACCACTACCCGTTGCAAAATACGCATGTGAAATCCTAGACCCTAGGTATTTGCACTTTAGCTTTCTCTTCTCATTTTTAATTTGCACTTCTTCCCATTTTATTTATTTTCTTTCCCTTTTATTTACTGCATTTTCTCCCCACTTTTCTGTTTTATTTGCTATATTCTCTCTATATCCGACACGAAAGCATTTAAAAGTAAAAATTTATAGTCCTGAATTCCCTGTGGATCGATAATTTAAATACTACAATCTACGACCCGTGCACTTGCGGTAAGATTGCGAATAATATACGAATTATTAACTTAATTAGTAAGAAATATTAAATTTGACATTTTTGCGTAAATGAGTTATGTGATGGGACTTTTTGTAAAGGTTATTTTATTATGAAGTTGATATGTGGTTATTTATCTAAATGAATTAGAGAAGATTTAGATATGCTTATTTTGTTTAGCTTTTATATTTTCATGTATGTATTATAATAAATATTATGATGTAAGAGTATTTGTACATGGTAATTCCATTTAACCTCTCAACCTTATGATTCTAGGAAGATGCTGCAGCAATTTTCAATGAAATTTCATGGCCGTTGGTTAAGTATGGAGGTTAGCCACCGGGCGTGACAATGCTAGTTTGTTCATGAATGTGGAGTGTTCCCTTAGGTGGAGAGATGTCTAGACATGTTAAGTTGGGACATGATGACCGATGAACTAATTAATGAGTTATTTAATGGTTGAAGACGTATTCTCCCTATGAGTTAGGTTGGTATATGCATAATCTAATCCAATGTAGAAATTATTAGAATTTCTTTCTTATATTTTGAGCATGGATAATTTTTCATGTGAGAGTGCATGACAAATATATAAGAAAATGTGTATTTGCATAAGTACTTATAAAATCTTATTTATAAGAGTATTAGGGTGTGTTTGTTTGGGGCAAAAAAATGTCAATCAAAACTTTTCAATCCAAAACTTTTCACTCTCCATAACTACTCTATTTTTTAATTATTTTTTCACATTTACGTATACAAACTACCCTACTTTTCAATCATTTCTACACAACTACCCATACAACTAACCTATCTATTTTAACTTTATTCTCTTTACTCCTCATCATTACTCCTATTATATCACATCATTTTCTATCAATTTAACAACTTCTACTTCAAAAACTTTTCATCAAAAGTTTTACCCCTAACCAAACACACCCTTAGTTAGAGATTCATTTGAGCTTTGTGAGATTTTCTGAAGGGGTGTGAGAGAATGGTTATCAAATAGTCTTGTTCGGTAGTCAGAGAGTCTTGTTTGGGCTGTTAAAAGGCATCAAGAATTAGTGTGAGTTGTGCTATTAGTATCTCCGCAATATTATAATTAATTATTTTCTCTCTCTTGCAGTTTTTCCCCTTCTTACTTGAAGGGTTTCTACATAAATCTTGATATATTAGGTGTAATTTTGTTTTTATGTATTTGACCCTAATTTAAGTATATGCTTCCACATTAATTCTTTTCAACCCAAATCATCCTTCGTAACACTCTAAAATCTTCATGAATTCATTAGTCGTAACTTGAATCCATGATGCGCAATCTCAAAAGATAAAAAGCTGAAGTTCTTATTATTATTATTTTTTTAAAAAAAGCCGTTCTTCTATAGTTAACATAAAAAGACTCAAATAACCATTAAATCCCAAAATTTATAACGTATTAAAAAAAAAAAATTCAGATTAAACCCTCTCCGCCCTCCACCCACCCCTCTCCACCTTTCTCTTACTTTGCGTTGCATTTAATTCCCATCCAACAGCTAACACAAAAGCCACAAATCTTATGACTGGATTTATCATAAGTAACTTGCAATACATCCTATACAATCGTCCTCCAATTAATTTAGTGCCAGTTGGGTAAGATTTAAAAAAACTTCTTAATTCTTTGGGTACGTTTTTATATTTTAATATTTTAACTACTTACTAATCTAATTTTTATTATAATCTTTATAGTTCAATCTTTTTCGTATTTTCTGCACAATTACTTTATCTATTTATCTTTATTTTTTAATTCTATATTTGACATTTGGGGAAAATTCTATCGATATTTTTATACTTTCTAGTATGATATGATTTTTAACTACTTAACTATCATATTTTCTAATCATTTTTTTTTATCTTTCCATACAATTACTCTATCTATTTAATTTATTTTCTTTACTCTTAATCATTATAATTTAATTTATTTCCTTTACTTTTAATTATTACCTCCTTTTTATCACACCATTCTCTCATTTTTTTCAGAACTTTTCCCCAAACTTTTTCTTAATTTTTTTCCAAATACCAAAGGTACCTCATTACACTTATCAGAATAATATTAGCGCCACTTTTTCAAAAAAAAAATATTTTCATTTTTTCACTGTTTTTTTTACCAAATGGACATTGGACTTTGTTCGGTAAGAGAAAAAATAGAGAAAAATTTGTAGAAAAATTTTGAAAAAGAGAAAGTTTGTGTAGTGTAATAGGGGTAATCATTAGCAATAAAAAATGGATAGAGTATTTATTGAAAAGATATAAAATAATAATTGGAATGTTGAGATAATAATAGAAGAAGTTCAGTAGTTAATGAGGTAAAATGGTAAATTAAAAGAATTACTTAGGATGAAGTGGAAAATTTTTTCCCATACAGCAAATGCCAAAGGGACCATTACTTATGTAAAATTCAGAGTATTAACATCCATCTAATGCGGGTATAAAATCTTCATGGGGAAAAAGAAATCAAAATGATGGATTTGACAGAGATAACAAAATTAACTGAATTAATTGAAACTCGGCCTTATTTCATTCATGATTCATGCATGTACATTTCAGTTTTAATCAAATGACCTTTGGGCCGTGTGCATTCAATTCAAGACAACTGGTGGGGTTTCCATGACAATGATCATGAAACTAATCATGTCATCCTTGGAAAATCTTGGCGCAGACTCTGACCAATTGAAGGGATGCTAGCGAAGAGATGGGGACGAAGACGGCGTCAGGAACGAATCGGACGACATTGTTGATCTTGGGGACTTTTTCCAGGGCCCTCTTGGTTAGCATCATGGCTGGAGGCGCCACAATTCCTGTAACTATAGTCACGCTGCTCACAGGATTCATCTCCTCGAACAGCTCGCTCAACAGCCTCTGCTTCGCCGCCTCACTGTCTGCCTTATACCACTTATCTGAAAGAGCCTGCAAATTTCAATTCTATTCAGCCTATGTCTGGTGGTGACTTAACTATATATAGAGAGAGCTGTTCCGGTGCAGCACATATATGGACAACTGCACAGGAACAGCGGTACATTTAATCAAAAATAGGTCCCGCACATATTAAAATGTAATGAAGCTTTATACAATTATTTATCCATATATTAATTTTATAGCAAATGGTTTACATGTTGAAAAAATCACTTTAAAGTTGTTATTTACATCAAACTATTTTATTACATTGAATTTGTACCATTTTCAGATTGGGCCCATATACATATCTGATTGGGATGAAAATTGGTATGGTAATAGAATACATTATTCTAAATATAATGGGTGGAATAGATTATGATTTAATAATCATGTGAGGCCCATTTCAACGATGCTGCACAGGAATATATCTTATATATATGTATGTATGTATGTATATGCAAATTTTTTGTTTGAAAAAAAAGTGGGATGTCTTGTGATAGAAACAATTATTAGGAGTAAAGAGAACAATCGTAAAATACATAAAATAGTTATATTGAAAAATGTGAAATAAATGTTGGAAAAGGTTTGATTATTAGGCAACAGGTAGTTGATAAGTAACATCGTATTAAAACTATTTAAAAGAGGTTTTACGAACTACCATTCGAACCTCAAATTCAATTACTATTAAGAGTATAACTTTGTATATTTGAATATTAACTATAATTAAAATCTAATTTGCCTATTGTATCCAGAATTATGTGTTTAACTATAAAAGTAAGTTTCATCAAAATTTAGTATTTGTTTGGACACTAAACTGTTAGAATTATTTGATTTATTTGTTGATTTCCAAGCTATTAATTTAACAACAATACCATCTAAAATATTCTTCTTATCTATGTAAATTATTTTATAATTTATATACTTTTTTATTGCATTTGTAAAAGGACGTAAGTAATTTCATGTTGTATACATGTTGATATATATATTTTAAAGTAGTTATGGCATGCACGAGAATTTGATTAAAAGGTGTCCATGGCATAGCACAGTTGACACACATCCCGACAGTTGTGTTGATAATTGGTTAGGGTTTGACCCCTATTGGAGCAGCGTGTCTCCCATTGTACAAGAGCAATTGAGGTAAATAGTAAATACTTCGACTTGATGTGTAAAAATAGTATAATAAAAAAAAAATAAAGGCATTAGAAGGCAGTTTCCAAATGGAAAATTTAAAAATTGAAATGATTTCTATTATCATAGTAAACCAGTAAATTTAAAATAAGGTTAGAAGATTGAATCTGGATTTAATCATCAAAGAAGGCTAAAATGAATTCACAAGATTAAATGTGGATGCATGAAACCATGATCCTAAGAATCTAAATCATTTTATCATGCTTAATACATCTTTTATTACACTGCCAAAAATAAAGTTTATTAAAAACTTATATTTTATAAAAATAACATCTTTTGATACTTTTTTTTAAAAATATATGGTATATATAAAGCATACAAATTAAAGTTTGCAGCTAGAGTAATTTTTAAAACTATAAATAAATAAATACACATAGATAAACATGATAAACAATTTCAATTAAAAATATTTTAGAATTGAAAACAGGGCTGCCGTATGTATTGAATAATTACTCCATAAAAAAATACTTCAAAATTCGAAGTCGTAACCAAATTTGCTCAGCTTCTATCGTCGCCGTATATAATGTCTTCGATAACTAATTTGTAAATGTTACCAACCTGTATTTTGTCATGCCCTGGCACATCATAACGTACGCCTGGCATAGTGGAGTTAATCTTCCTGCACAAAAAGATCGTGAGCTTCATCTCTCTCCATATCACCAAACACCAGCTTCATTTACAAGACTACGATTGGATAAAATAGATAATGGTATGATTTTGACACATTAACTTACACATTACTGATTTGCTGCAAATTAGATTTCTTATTTTTGGGCATTTGCATGTATGTTATACTGTAACCATATACTTAGTGCAACAAAAAATAGCTTTTACTGCTAAAATTTTTATTGCTTACAGTAAATGGGTAATTTACAACTATACTTAGTTTAAACATAATTACAAATATATCTATATAGATTTAAAAATCGTAAATAACTCTTACATAATTTGACCTTAATTGCAAATATATTAAATCTGTTATGACTCTATTAGTACATGTTATGATATAAGTATATTTATAATGATATGCAAAATTGAGGTTTATGTGTAGATATATTTATAGCTAAAGGCAACAAAATTTTTACGAAGAATCTACTCCATATAAGTATTACATGAAACGATTTTTCATGTGTTCACTTATAAATACTTACATGAAGTAAGTAAAATATCGAGTCCTAGTTCTGTAAAACTAGTTTATATCAAAGTTGTTTCATAAAATACAATATGTTTTTCTATCTTGATGAGTGATCAAAAATCCATTTCATACATTTTTAACGGTATTTGTTTAGCTAAGAGATTGAGTTTTTTCCGTAAAAAAAAAAGAGATTGAGTTTTCTCAAATTTAAAGATGTGCATGGGTCACATTTCTTTTAAAAAATATATCTATGTATAAATTAGAAACATGCTTAGATGCACTTATATATACATTAAAATATAACAACACTTGATAATCATTTATCCATATAATAATGATATTTTAAACAATTTATACATTAAAAATACAAATTTAAAATTAACGTTTACCATCAAACCATTTTATTATTGATTTTGCACAGTTGTAAATATAGGTTATGTATGATATGGATAAATTGAGTTTCCATGTCAATATAAATGATGTGAAATATAATGTATGAAGTGGATCTCACATAAATCATAAAGGGTGTAAAAATAGATTGGGTTCATAGAAGCAGAAGTGTGGAACTTAAATGTCAAATGTTCGCTCCTCATAAAATTATAAACAGTAAATAATATTTTTCTATATACGAATTGTTAGATAAAAAAAATTATTTTCAATGACATCTGGTAGTTTATAGTAACTTTTCTAAATTTCAAAAGGGTTAGGTTCCGTGAATTCAAATCTATGGATCCTCTTCATTTAGAGCACACCTAAATGATTTTTGAAGTTCATACTACTCATTATATTTAAAATTATTTCTTTAAGTAGAAAATCAAGTTTATTCCAAATAACCAATATGCATAGGCCCCATCTAGTCATTGTATAAATTAACATAACAAATTATTTGATTTATATATATATATTTCAAAGCTTTTAGTTGAACTTCTAAACCATCTAAAAATACACTTCTCATGCATATGGATGATTTTGGAAATTTTTAAAACATTCTAATATATCTATGATTGGATCCAAGTATTTTGTATAATTTAAATGTGATTATATATTTTTATGTATTTTTGGTACTTGATGATCTAAATGATGATAATAACATAGTCAGCTAGATTTAGATTTGAACATAAGATAGGCCCCAAATGATGAGATTAGATAAACGCTATTTCATAGAACCAATTGTGTAAGATTGGGACACTTTTTCAAAATATGCATGTATTTGCAATTATTGGGAGCTCCTGCTGCTAAATTTCAAACAAATTAGGAATGCAAGATATATGAATTAATCCAGATAACAAGGAACTAAATTAGGAATAATCTTGCAATTAATTCTAAATTATCCAACTTCGAATGGTGTCATACGCAAACATCTCAAGAATTTGGGTGTGAAATTGTTCAGCATTGCCGTCGTGGGATCCCAGCTTGCGCAGTCGGTTCATCAATGCGTTCCTTGCAATATTATGCAGCGATGGCGTCCCTTTCAAAGTAGGCAAAATAAAAATATGAAAAATGTTAGTAAGTACAATTTTAGACATTAGAATTAATTATCTGGATGCTTCAATTATTTATAGAAATAAATATGTTCCCAAAAAAGCGCCGTGATTCAAAGCTTGCTTGAGCTCATGCTTGCATTACTATTCATTTTTTTTATTAAAAAATTTTTTGCATGGTATGTGGGCTTAAGCAATATCTTTTTACATATGGAAATTCATATTTTTGTTTTTAAAGATTTTTATTTGAATTTCGTAAATGAAAAATTAGTTTCGAAAATAAAATCTGATTATTTTCATTCTTGAAATTAAAAATAATTGAAAATATAAAATTTTATATGTAGCAAAGATTTTTCTTAGGTCCATATATTGATAAAAAATATTTTTTTTAAAAAAAAAATAAGCAATTCGTGACGTGAGAATTGAGCTGCAATGCTTTTGCAAGCATTGAAGCATGATCAAAAAATAATTAGGCTTTGAAGTTTAATTATACTACTTGGGTATTATATCATTTCTATTCCATAGAATGCAATTCAATAAGCATTTTGCCAAGAATATTTTTACATCCTTTCATTAAAAGTTTTTTTTTTTACATAAAATGGGTTATCAAATTTTAAGAGCTTGAGAAAGGAATAAAAGCTAATATACCTTATTATAGCCTTTTAAAAAACTGATACAATAACATGCCTCTCTTTAACAACAGTATTTTGGTTATCATCATCCATCTTTTTAACAATTTCCTATTTGATCCCACTTCTATAAAACCACTTTTCTACGTAACATTTTTTAATTTTAAAATCTTAATGGTTAAAGAAAAATCCACTTTATCTATTGTATTTAAAATTATTTACATTATCATGAAAACGCTCTTATTAGTTTAATTTCATTATATATGGGTTACATCTATAAATGTGTAAAATCAATGTAATAAAATAATTTAATATTAAACTATCAACTTTAGAGTAATTTTTTCAATATTTAAACAATTTAAAATATTGATAAATGATTCTATAAAGTATTATTATATCTAATATATGTGTGAATGGATATAAGCATTTTTTTATAATTTATACATAAATATATATTTTTGCGCAAATGTGGCCCATAAACATACTTCATTGAGATGAAATTTAGTCACTTAGATAAACAAATAATGTTAAAGACAATGAATGAATTCGATTTTAAATTAATCATTAATACCTTAAAAATAAAAGAGGTTACATGAGATCGTTTCTATGTAATGGCACTTTTCTACTAATCTTATTCTCCATACCAATTATACTTTTATATTGTGTCCTTGTCCCTATTTCAAATACGCTCTATCAACGTATCAGCATTAAATGAGTATTTGTTTTTTTTATACTGTATACCATATTATTATGAGTAGGCTAAGATCATAGAAATTACATTCAAAATGAATCTTCGTGGGCTTTAGTGAATGCAATGACGACAAATATACTAATAAATGGAGACTTCAATCGAATCACAACATTGGAAATTAGGATGAGTTCATCTGCCCTCTAATTAAGGATGTATTTGTTTACACAAAAATATCTCCTTTTTATTAGTATTATCTATATTATGATATCTCAATCCTACAAATTAAGCACTTTTCACAACCCTCATCATGAATGAACATCTTGTAAATACCCCCACTTTTAGGGGAGACAATTGTTAAACCCCTATTCTAGGGAAAGCAAACACTTGCACTTGATAGGACTCGAACCCTTGTGGGCACTATGGTACCATGACGAGTTACCACTAGGGTAGTATGGCTATATAAAAAATATTTTAGACTAAAATTTTTCACTCTTCACAATTGTCCTATTTTTTAATTTTTTTTAATTTTTTTTTTATACAATTATCCTACTTCTTAGTCATTTTGACACAACTATCCATATATTTAACCTATCTATTTTAATTTTATTTTTTTTACTCTTCATTATTACCCTTATCATATCTCGTTATTTTCTCTCATTTCAAAAATTTTTTACTTCAAAAGTTTTTTGACTTCTCAAACATACCTTAAAATTAAGAATAAGAATGGGCTTATCATGAAAGGAAAAATGGGCATAGCTTCCATAAGAAAAGCAACTTCAATTAAAGTTCCGTAGGCCATGTAACCTTAAAACGAAGCCTTAGAATTGAGATTTAGAGTTGACATAGTCAAAAACCAATGCAAAAGATAATTCAATCAGTTGGTTTAATCAGATCTGGATAATCAACTGACTGAAAAATATTTATAGCCAAAGAGCATGCCACCTCCGAAATCAGAAACCAACCATTTTTTGTTTATTTATTTTTTGGTAAAAAGGACCCAAGACCATTAGAAAATAAGAGGAGCAAAATAGATGCAGAGTAGCTTTTACGTACCGAATACTAAGCTTTGCGCCGCACCCATTTTGAGCTATGAAAGGAGAGAAAAGCAGCGAAGAGCAGGCGTAATTACTTCTTATATAAAGGAGAGAAGCTTGTTTAGGAACAAGCAGGAATCGCTTGGCTTCTACGCTGATGAATTCCTTCCTTTGATGGGACTAAGAGCAAGGAATATGTACACGCAGTGCCCATTGGACTTGAGCCAGCTTGGGGCCCCCAATTAATGAAGCTTCCTATCTGCCGTTGATTTCTGTTGGATGGAGAGGATGAGGCTGCGCATGCTGGGAACATGAAAAATTCGGAACTGGGCATCGAGTTCGGTTCCTTCACTCGCACCCATCTTCCCTCTCCTTCTTTCTTTCTTCCTCCATCGGGCAGAAGATATTGCTGACAGAAATTGAAGGAGAAATCGTTCTAATGGGTTTTCTGTTAAAGTTGAGATCACTTTGCAAGCACATGAGAACACAAAGAAATAACGTGAATCGGCTCCAAGCCTAGTCCACCTCAACCTTCGGATTTCCCCAAATTGAAAAATCCCTTCTCTAATCACGAACTTCGATCTAATACTAATTCGTTAAAAAACATGATTTGCGTTTATATGGATCACAGCGGAAGTTTTAATAACTTTCACGAAATTTTCTATCATTTTAACAACTTTATGTCAAAAATTTTCATCGAAAAGTTTTATCACTTTCCAAATACACCCTAAGTGTATTTAACATGTATATTACTTTTTACCATTTTTGAATATTTTTATATATTTTAAAAATTTTTAAAAATCAATGGCATTATCGTAATTTTAAAATATTTTCAAAAAGTTTGAAAAATGTGTTAAAAGCATCCAGGTGGACCGAGCCTAAGTGCAACTGGGTGCATTTAGGCATTAGCAATAAATTTTAATATCGAAACCATCTAAAACATCATTACTATATAGATGAATGATTCTATAAAGTATTATTATATTTTAATATATATTTGAATGAATCTAAACATTTTCTTTAATCTAGTCATGAATATACCTTTTTTTGAGCAAATGTAACCAATGCGCATGTTTAATTTGGACGAAACTTGATCTCCTAGATAAATAAATGATATCAAATACAATGACCGGATTAAATCTTATATCAATCATCAATATTTAAAAAATGTAAGAAATTGCACAAAATTGCTATGAGCCTGTATACATATATTGAGAATTGATCAAGAGCATATAATTGCACAGTGAGCTCTATCATAAATGGGTCCCATTTTGATCATAAATTCATTATCTCATAATTGTATTTAAAATTATTTATTTTAATGGCATACCATTTCTCGTTCAATTTGAATTTATCGATATACTTTACCTAAAAGCGTCACCAAATCAACAAAATAAAATTGTTTGATTTAAATAAAAATTTTAAAGTTGTATTTTTAATATTTAAACTATCTAAAACATAATTTTTATGTTGATAAATAACTGTATAAAGTATAAATACGTAGGCCTAGTTTATAGCATAGTCGAACTGCGTTAGATGATATCTCATGTATATACATGCTTATCATTGTATTTACTATTTGATTGGAATGATGTTCAGGTCTTATACTCCATAACACTCCCCATAGGTTCTAAAAGGGGTTCAACTCTAGTTACTTCGGATGGGGTTTATGTCAATCCGATCCTAATGTAAATTCAAAAGTATTTACCCATATTGAATTACACCCAAATTGAAAATATCTATACCCGAACCAAGCCCATTAATAAAATACAAATTTAAAATGGTTAATGATTTGTGTTAATAATACGGATTGACAATTTTTATAATTTCATTATATCATGCAAAAATAAATATTTTTATTTTTTGTCACATGAGTTATTGGATAAAACACAATAGAAATAAGTAATGAAACAAAGATATAAACTATAAAAACCATTATCAATATATTAAATACCATTTCAATAAAAAAAATTAAACTTTAATTGCTAAATAAAATCATCAATAACCACACACAACCTTAAGTTATAAATAATCACATTTCAATTTAAAACAAAAATCTTCTACTAATCCTTATATATAAATAGGAGAAGCGAAAATCTAAAATAATTTAATTTATCTTCATTCAAATGTATTAGCTGTAAACCCTCATTATTTTGGACTTTGATATGGATATAGCACCTGTTAACGTGTAAGGGAAGAACACATAAAACATGATTCTATTCTTAAAGAATATAAGTACAGCTTTATGTTCATTTTCTTTACCCATGGAAGTTTTCAAATATTATAGTATTTGAACCGATGTTATACATATGATAGGTACTGATGTAATGGTAAAGTTTTTTTTTTATTTTTTTTATAGCAGGTGTAATAGTAAAGTTAATTGTTTGTAATATTTAGATTCAAGGTTCAATTGTCCTTAGCTCAATTTTTTATTGGTTTAATTTTTTTGTTTTCGTTTTCCCTCAATTGACAAGGAATTAATCTTTAATTTTCAAATTAAATATATGAATATAAATTATAAATTATCTGGCATGGTATTAGCAAGTTATGTACGAAAAGGTCAAGATTGTTGAAAAAACTTTTTATGTGGCATGATTTTAACGAAAATAATTAAGTAAGTAATAAATAGAATAATAAACATATAAATCTAGCCTAGCACATCACATCCATGCAAGTTTAAGAGGAGAAGAGAAGAGGAGATCAAAGCTAGAGATAAGAGGAAAAAATCTTGATTCAGAGAATCTTAGCCATTCACCTATCCCATCTAGGTTTGTCATTTTTATTTCATTATTTTTTTAATTAAATTCAGTTGTAATCAATGGTGAAGATGAATCTGAACTGTTGAATTTGGAAGAAAATTTTCAGATTTGAATGAAGGAAATTATTGTACACAAAATCAGATTTCTTAAATATGATGGAGGTTCATTTTAATCCGTGAATTAGGAGTTTTTTGGTACTTGAACATAGCCATGATTATGGACTGTTAGTTGGAAAAATTCTTTCCCAAATTTTGATCAAAAGTAGGCCTAAATAGATCTTGTTTAATAGATAGATAAAAGATTATTTGAACCATTGAATCCATAATCTTGTACACAATTTCGATAAAGGTGTTTCTTGGTCTACTTGTATCATGCTAAGTTGGCCATTCATGATAGGCAGAGTTTGTCACTCATGTTATGCAATATTGGCCATTTAGTAGCACAATGGGCTAGATTTCAAGGCATGATACTGAACTTCCTTATTGGATTTGAGACACTTGCTAGATTGATTTAAGAAGTGTCACGTGTATGATGCATTGATGCATGCTTAGGCATAAACATGTATTTTATATGAATTAAAGTCTAATTGAGATTTGTAAGATAATTTTTGGTTTGTTAATCCATATGTATACTGTTCACTCAAATTTTGTCAGTTTTTATTTATACAACTAGCTTACTAAGTTGCACGAACCCATTTTGTCTTTTTCTTATGTTAGATGGTAGCTTTGCAGGTATAAACCACTAAGGGAATGATGGTTTAGTTGACGCCAGCAAATAGATATAAAAAACTTATCACTTGGGCATCTTAACTCATTTTGGGATAAACACTCATGTAAATAAATTGTAGATTTGGATATGTGTGCATATTAATCATCTCACTTGCGTACATATATATAAGATATTTTCTTCAATTTAGCACCTGTGGTTGCTCTTCCTATTACTATTGATTTTGGGTATTAGCAGCGAAATACCCCGATAGCTTATGACGATGGTTACACTAAAGTGTTGACTTAGTCAATGGGAAGTTACAGATCATTCATGTTAAGCAGATTTGGCCCTTATGCTATACAATATTGGTCATCCAGTAGCATGATGGGCTAGATTTTAAGGGTAAAATACTGAACTTCTCAATTGGATTTGAGACCCTTGCTGGATTGATTTAAGAAGTGTCATGTGTATGATGCATTGATGCATGCTTGAGCATAAACATGTGTTTCATATGATTAAAGTCTAATTTGGATTTGTGAGATAATTTTTTATTTGTTAATCTATATGTCTATTATTTACTCAAATTTTGTCGGTTTATATTTATGTACTCTACTTACTGAGTTTCCCTAAACTCATCTTGTCTTTTTCTTATGTTAGATGGCAACTCTGCAGGTATAAACCATGGTGGTTCAGTTGTGGCGAGCAAATAGATACAAAGAACTTATCACTTAGGCATATTGACTCATTTTGGGATAAATACTTATGTAAATAAATTATAGATTTGGACATATATGTATGTTAATCATCTCACTTATGTATATATATAAGATGTTTGCTTTATTTGGGACATGTGGTGGCTCATCCCATTACTATTAATCTCGAGTATTAGTTGTCGAGTACCCCGGTAGCTTGTCACGTTCGTTACGCTAAGCATTGACTTAATCAACCATGCATTATAACAGCTTCCACTGCAAGCAATGTAAGAAAAATGTTAATGCCTAACTATTTCGAATTAAGTATAAAGGGCCCAAATCCAATACACTCGAGTTCACTGAACTTTGATGCACCCAAGTATGAAAATCTATTTTTAATATTTTAAATTTTTTATAAAATTGTTAATTTAAGGATATTTAACATTTGTATTAAGTTTTACCTTTTTGGAGACATAGGTTTTTTTACTTTTCAAAAATAGGGATATTTTATTCATTTTAAATGATTAAAACATCCCTATTTTTGAAAATTCAAAAAAATGTCCATAAGTCTCCCAAGGTGGTAAAAATTAATTTATAGATTAAATATATTGATATTAACAATTTTACAAAAATATTTTCAAAAAATATGAAATAATAAATTTTTTGCACCCAAATGCATTCAGCCATATATCAGTATAAATTAAGCATATGATCTTTATATTTATTAGTTTACCATAATTTTTTCTCCAATTCCAAAAGCATCTACTTCCTCTACGAGTAAAAAAAGTATAATTAATGTATATTTTTTTATTACATGATTTTTACGCAGGATACCACATTCTACAATCGACAAGGATCGAACCTTGGACGTGGGGGCACATGGGTCTGGGTGTGAAACCAACTGACCTAAGCCAGGTTCACAAGTATAGTTAATATTTAACTATGTTAAAATAAATTTAGATTAAATATATCATGCATTAGATCCATCACCATTAAGAACAACATCTAAAAGAGAGTAAATAGTAATAAATTAGAATAATGAAATGATGCAAATAATATTGATTGCATAAAATGTTAACTTTTTAAATGAATAAAAATTTATCTAATTCATTTTATTGAAGCCCTTTAGTACTTTCTTCAATTCCAACTAGTTTTGATGATGTTCTTAACCAATCTCGAGCAGAGATTAAGCTCTCGACAAGCCTTGGGGATCAAAGAATTTCAAATTTCATCAAGAATAAGACAACTATTGCAAAATGCCAACTTTGATGCCATAGTAGAAACTGGCATAGCTAATAGCTCTTGTGCCATATGTTATAAAACTCTATATTTGGCTATAGACTAGCATGCCACATCAAATTGTTGAACACTTTCTTCTAAATACCGATTGACCTCTTGCTTCCCTTCTTCTTGTTGCCCATCTTAGTATATATTTCCAATTTCAATTTCTTTAATGCATTCAATATCATTCGTATTCACACATTCTACATTTTCCACATAATTTGAAGAATACCTAGCCTAATAAATCTGAAAAACATCAATCATGGTATCTTTGATACTTTCAATCATTTTACCAACTTGTTCATTTTCATACATTTTTGAAAGAGAAAATTTAAAATACACAAACTTTCTTTGTAGATCCAAAACAGTTGCAATGACTAAAAGCATGTTTATTTTATCAAAGCTCCCCTAGTATTTATCAAACTTCTCTTTCATTCTTAAAGACATATTTCTCAAACAAATATTTGTTGACTTAGAGCAATTAAATAGAAGTCTTTCAATCTTGTGAACATTTACAAAGCACATATTAGAAGTAACATATAAAAACTTAGGTAGTTGATTGGTAAATTTATAGAAGTTTTTCAAGAACTTGCATAAAGTTGTTGCATTTTTCCAGTCGCTTGCAGTTGAAGTACTTGATTTAATGAAATTGGGATCTTCTTCTAATTGGCCAATTGCTGCTTGAAATTTGATTGTACTATCTAATATAAAATATGTAGAATTTCATCTAGTAGACACATCCAAACATAAGTAGCTCACGCATGAAGTATTGGTTTTTTTACACAACTTTAAAAATTTTGTTGCCTACCAAGACAACTCCTTACGTACCTTATGTTTCAGATCTATGCCACCGCTTCTTTTAACCACATCTATTCCATCTCTTACAACCAAATTCAATATATGTGCAATGTAATGAACATATTATTCACCATTCAACAATAAACTATGCTTTTTTCCCAATCTCCTTCTCAAACTATGCAAAGTAGCATCATTAGCACTAGCATTATCCACCATTACAATGCAAATATATGCCAATCCCCACTCTACTAAAGATTGATCAAGTGTCTAAGCCATAACTTCTTTAATATGTGGTGATGGAAGCATGTAGAAGTTGATAATTTTTTATTTAACTTCCAATTCATATCAATGTAATGAGCAGTAAGACACATGTATCCATTGTTTTGAATTTAAGTCTACAAATCAGTAATCAAGCATACAATTTGAACTTGCTCCTTGGATATCTTTTCCACTTCTCCTCCGTCCTCTTTATAAATTCTAGCACAAATCATTAGCAATAGTTATTCTTGAAACCATAGTAAATAATGGTTGCAAATCTATGCAGAAGTCTTGAAAACCCTCATGTTCAACAGTTTTGAATGGCATTTCATCTTTAATAATCATCCGTACAAATGATTTTCAACATTTTTTTAATCAAACTTCCAATTAGATCAAACATTGTTCTTTGATTTTTGTTAGTGAAAAATACCAATAATCGTTGCCTTTTATCCCCTCTAGAAAAACTAACACAATTTCTAAATGCTTTTCAAGAGAACTAGTACCCATGTTACTGGCACATGAAAATTCCTTCTTGCAATAATTACATTTAATTACATTTTCAAGTCACTGCTAGCCCACCTCTCTCAACTTTATCTTTTATAAAATGAACCCACATAATGAGTTAGTAATGGTACCAATTTCTTCCGCTGAGTGTTTTTTTTTTTTTCTATTGTCTCCATCAATACAGTTTCTAAAAATAAAATCATTACAAATAGTAGTGTGCATGAAAAGAATAAAGAAGGCATTGGATTATTGCAACCATATTTTATTGATCTTATTAAAATAAAAATAAAACTTAATTGAAAAATCCTATTGAAATTAAGTAACTATATATTTACATATGGCTTTAGCAAAATATTATTCATATTTTATTTATAGTTTGTCCATTGCATAAAGGCAGTTTTTATTGCAATCAGAAGTCACATGTTATCCATATATATATATATATATGAGAGCTGTTCCGGTGCAGCGTCACTGCACCGGAACAGCGGTGCAGTAGCCCAAAAATGGGCCCCACATGATCAGGAAATCATGATCTACTCCACCCATTATATTTAGAATAATGTATTCTATTACCATACCAATTTTCATCCAAATCAGATACTTTAAAGTTGTTATTTACATCAAACTATTTTATTACGTTGGATTTATACCATTTTCAGATGGGGGTCATATACATATCTGCTTGGGATGAAAATTGGTATGGTAATAGAATACATTATTCTAAATACAATAGGTGGAGTAGATCATAATTTCATAATCATGTGGGGCCCATTTCAGCGATGCTGCACCAAAAATTCCGATGCAGCATGCTACACCAGAATATATTCATATATATATAGGGACCTGTTCCGGTGCAGCGTCACTGCACCGGAACAGCCGTGCAGTGGCCCCAAAACGGGGCCCACATGATCATGAAATCATGATCTACTCCACCCATTGTATTTAGAATAATGTATTCTACTACCATACCAATTTTCATCCCAATCAGATATGTATATGGGCCCCATCTGAAAACGGTACAAATCCAACGTAATAAAATAGTTTAATGTAAATAACAACTTTAAAGTATCTGATTGGGATGAAAATTGGTATGGTAATAGAATACATTATTCTAAACGCAATGGGTGAAGTAGATCATGATTTGATGATCATGTGGGGCCCATTACAGCGATGCTGCACTGGAATTCCGGTGCAGCGTCGCTGCACCTGAATATAATCTATATATATATATATATATGAGAGTTGTTACGGTGCAGTGACGCTGCACCGGAACAGCGGTACAGTGGCCCCAAAATAGGGCCCACATGATCATGAAATTATGATCTACTCCACCCATTGTATTTAGAATAATGTATTCTACTACCATACCAATTTTCATCTCAATCATATATGTATATGGGCCCCATCTGAAAATGGTACAAATCCAACGTAATAAAATAGTTTGATGTAAATAACAACTTTAAAGTATCTGATTGGGATGAAAATTGGTATGATAATAGAATACATTATTCTAAATACAATGGGTGGAGTAGACATGATTTCATGATCATGTGGGCCCCATTTTGGGGCCACTGCACCGCTGTTCCGGTGCAGTGAAGCTGCACCGGAACAGCATCCTATATATATTATATATATATCAGAAATATTCAGGTGCAACATCGATGAAATGGGCTCCATATAATCATCAAATTATAATCTACTCCACCCATTGTATTTAGAATAATATATTCTATTACCATATCAATTTTCATCCAAATTAGATATGTATATGGGCCCCATCTGAAAATGGTACAAATTCAACATAATAAAATAGTTCGATGTCAATAACAACTTTAAAGTGGTTTTTTCAACATGTAAACCATTTGCTATAAAATTTATATATTGATAGATGATTGTATAAAATTTCATTGCATTCTAATATCTGTGAAGCCCATTTTTTATCAAATGTACCGTTATTCCGGTGCATTTGTATTTGATAGGAGAATAGTTTTCTTCCAACCTTCCTAAATGTGAAACAAGAAAGTGTAAAATCACCTTCCTGGAAATCGAGCAGACGTGTCCTTGAAACTGTCATCCATGAAAACTTATTAATTCTAATTTTTGAAAAACGACAACTGGCATTATTTAAAATATTCAAATTCTCTTTATATAAACCTTAAAAGTTATATCTTCGAAGTGTTAAATATTAATTTTTGACCATTAATATTTAATTATTATCTTACATTAGATATAAAAAATATGGATAATTTAAAATACATGAAAATTTTAAAAATGCATGGAAGGTATTAAAATAAAATTAACATACAAGAAGTATTACTTTATTATTTTATAAATATAGTTTTTAATTCTTTTATAGATTTACTATTAAAATAAAATTAATACATGGGAAGTGTTACTTTAATATGAACATCGGACTTCGTGTTGCTATCTCATTTCATCTTAATTTGATAATTAAATCAAACTCCAATATTTTTATTTCATTGAAAAAAATTTGTTTTATAATGTCATCAAAAATGATTTTGATTTAAGTCTCGAGTTCGCCATACATGCATAAAAATATTTATAAATATAGGTAACATGTCATGACCAGTTAGAATGATTCACATATGTAATAGAATATTAATAATAATTTAATATCATTTATAATTTAACATCATTTATCAAGCCTCTGTTTCTGTGTAACCACGTTACATATAAGTATTTTTATGTAACCGCTTCCATTTTTAGTAATTTAATACTTGATGTGAAATTCACTCCATTCATTATATTTTATTTTATTATTAGCTAGGAGGATTAAGTTTTGTTCAAATCAAATATGTGTCGGGGCCACATTTGCTAAAAATATATTTCCTTTTATAATTTATGAAAAACACTTAGATCCATTTACATATGTGTTAGAATGTAATAGTACTTTATATAATTATTTATCCACATAGTAACATTGTAAACAGTTTACACGTTAAAGATACAACTTAAACATTGATTTTAGCATTATATTATTTTATTAATTTGATTTTATAATTTGTAGATAAGACTTATACAAAATGATATTAGATAAATAAAAAAAATTTCATAATAATATAAATAATACCAAGTGCAAAACGTAAAGTGGATTTTTTATCAAGTATCGAGATATTAAAAATGAACCAAGTTAAATAAAATAGAGCTTTCATAGAAGCAAAGATCATTTATCTATATCAAAAGAATATTTTATATAGTATAGATACTGAAAATGAATAAATTTTAAATAAATATTTTAATAAATTAAACAAATTTATTATATTTGATTTCATACTTTTATCAATTTTATCAAATGGACAATATTAAAACTTAATTTAATCACCAAAGTGGGTCAACATGGGACAACAATTAAGACTTTAATACTTACATAGTAGAAATATTTTCTAAAATATTATAAAATTTATAAGGACGATAAGTATCTTGTTAATTTATTTATGTATTTATCATCAATATCATTTTAACATTTAATTGAGTTGGACCCAAATAAGAATACCCAAAATATAAATAACTATGCTCAATCCCATTTAACTTTTAGGTTTTTCAAGTCTAGCCGGATGACGTCGCACCCTTAAGAGAAGATGGTACTAAATTTTTTCAGGCCGCATGGCACCAATTGTATATGAACGCTTGGCCAGCAAGACACTACGCAAATTTACCAATGTCCTAATTCCTACCTAATTTACAATTCATGACCTAATTTCTACTTGAGCTCTAATTTCTATTTAAATAAAAATTTGGCTTTGAATGGAAATTAGGGCATGAATTGCAAATTAAGGTAGGAATTAGAACATGGACAATCTTGTCATTTTACATATAAGCTAATGGCCCTTGTTAACAACATAAGTATAAATGAAATTTGAGATTCGATTCCATATAAACCTGAGTGCACTAAGCTTCAATGTACCCAAGTGCAAAAACCTCTTTTTAAAATTTTTTTATACAACTATTAATCTAAATGTATTTAACATGCGTATCATTTTTTTTTCTTTTTAGAGATCTGTATATTTTTTTGGATTTTTTAAAATTAGTGGAATTTTCATAATTCAGATTTTTAAAAAATCCAAAAAAACTACAAATATCTAAAAATGGTAAAAATTGACACACATGTTAAATACACTTAGATTAATAGTTGTATAAAAAATTTTAAAACTTTTAAAAAATAAAATTTCGCACTTGGGTGCACCGTAACTTAGTACACCCAAGTCTACCAAATAACAACTTATGAAATTTTGGTCGAAATACGTGAGAATGAGAGAAATCACAAAAGGTTCATTGGAATATTTAGAATTAGGTGAAAAAATTGGTGGGAAATATGTATCTCACTGAAAGAATTTTTTGGCCTGATCAGCATTTACAATTTTGTCCGTGTAAACTGTTCTAGCCTAGATATGACGAAAGCTCCATTACATAGTACCTTGTTGATGATTCATGGTCCCTCCCATTTCGGAGAAATTTCCTCCCTGATTTGCAAGATGTACCACGAATATTTTCTTCGAGTGCTAGATCTCCATTCAGCCGTTGTAGGCTTGGATATGGGGGAGCACAGAGCTGTTGAATCCGCTTCTCATCTTAGAGATCCTATTGCTGTTGACAGGCTTCGACCCATTCTTCTAAATCCACTTCACTTTCTTTCTAGATTCTCAAGGTAAGAACTTCGACCTCCCCAAATAGCAATGTCGTCATTCCATATCTTAAAGCGTGTGTGGAAAATCTCATAGCTGTCCATTTTGAAATTCTGTGCGCCTATAGAACACATGGTAGCTTTTCTACTCAATCTCGGTAACTTTCCCATGTGTTGCTTAATATTGTAGTGAAGGTTTTAATTGTACCCTCTACGACAACACCGGGCTTATGGTTTGTATGGGATAGACTCGTGGCGTTCAGTTGTGTAAGGTTTTTGAAAGTCACTCATTTTTTAGTGAGCAAGTACAGTTCCATTGTCTCTAAGGACATTTGGTACCCTAGACCTAGCTAGGATATTGGTATTTATGAACCTTATTACATGGAAGACATTTTTGGTAGTGAAAGAAGCTACTTCTACACATGTTAAGATACTCAACTGCTACAACAATATATTTGTGACCATTAGAAGACTTCAGTGAAATATTTCCTACTGTCTATTCCTCTGGTTGAGAATGACCATGGAGTTGATAAGTTGTAAAACTCACTAGTTGGGTATGGATGAGATTGCTATACTCTTTCCATTATAGGCTTTTTTTAATATAATTTCCAGTTTTTTTTTTCCTGAGGGAAGCCAATAATAGCTTTGGCACAAGATTTCTCACATTTCGTATTGGGACGCAATCTCCTGCGCCCGGGAGCAGGCAGCGCTCCCTAGGGGTGTAAATCGGGTCGGGTTAACTCGGGTTGGGACAAATACAACCCTAACCCACCTTGTAAAATCTCAACCCAACCCTACTTTCAACCCTACTTTTCACACCTTAACCCAACCCTATTTCAACCCACCTCAAATCGGTTCGGTTCGAGTTAGAAATCGGGCTAATAGATTACACATATTATCAATGTTAGTTAAGTTTTTGTTCACCCAAATTTCTAAAATAACAAAAAAGCAATGATAATTATAAAAACAATAAGTACTAAAAAGTTCTACGTAACTCAAAAGTGGAGGATAAGTTTGTAATTGATTTATTTTTTTTCTTTTGTATTCTTTGAGCAATTAATGTCTCCTGCAAGTCAAAAAGTGAAAGCCAAGTAAAAGTATTGCAGTAAATTATGCAAAATGAAAAAACGAATATTATAGTCTTACTTACATTCTTAGTTGGCTTCCAATCAAAGCTACAAACATCTCAAAATCCCAATTGACCTGTTCGTTATTTCAAATCACCAATGCAAGCGAACATCTAAACAAACTATTTACAATGCAATATAGGGTATGTTTGGCAATTGAAAGAGAAATTCAATTAAAACTTTTCAATCTAAAACTTTTCACTCTCTACAATTATCATATTTTTAACTATCATATTTTTTAATTATTTTTTCACATTTTCCTATATAACTACCTTACTTTTCAATCATTTATATACAACTATCCACACAACTAACCTATCTATTTTAACTTTATTCTCTTTATTACTCATCATTACCCTTATCATATCACATCAGTTGATAACTTTTACTCTTTAAAACTTTTATTCATTACCAAACATACTCATAACCAAATAATCCAAACATAATTTCACAACTAATTAACCAAATATATTTGTAAACTAAATAAATTCAAACAACATTTCATAACCAAATTGTTAAACATATTTCCAAACTCCACACAATTTTATTTAAATATCCAAACAACATGAATGAAATACACTCCCATAAACATATTCAAATACATATATTATGAAATCGGGTTGATTCGGGTTGGTCAAATCGGGTCGGTTCGGGTTGACCGACCCCCTAACCCGAGCCAACCCGATTTTGAAAATCGGGTCGGGTTGAACCCGATTTTCAAAAACTGAATTTCTAAAATATTAACCCAACCATGATATAAATCGGTTCGGGTTGAACCCGACCCTATTTACACCCCTAGCGCTCCCTGCTCCCGGGCGCATACACCTCTTTTTTTTTCAAATTTTTTTTTAAAAATGTTAATATAGGTTGTATTTAACATGTGTATAAATTTTTACCATTTTTGGAGTATTTTAGATATTTATTTTTTATTTTTGAAAATAAGTGGCATTTTCGTAATTTAAAATTACCTAAAACGCCACTGATTTTCAAAAATCAAAAATAAATATCTAAAATACTCCAAAAATGGTAAAAATTTATACACATGTTAACTACACCTAGATTAACAGTTCTATGAAAAAATTTTGAAAAAAAAATTAAAAAAAATAAGTATATGCGCCCGGGAGCAGGGAGCGCTGCCTGCTCCCAGGCGCAGGAGATTGCGTCCCTTTCATATTCATGTCAGACCTGCAATCTCTTTCTTAGATCCCCTTCATGACTAAATTAGCCTCTTCCCCATTCACACATTTAAGCAGCAAAAGAGATACCCTATCAGTGAAACACACATACTCTTCGAAGGTTTTAACTTTTTAAATATTTTTCTACCATTGTACTGAGGCTTTGAATTTGTATCTTGTATATAATAGGTCGGCTCATCACCTATTCGGACACAGACCTCTTGGGATGTCTTGCTATGAGGAACTCTCCAACATATGCCAAGTTGACTAAGGCATCAACTAATTAGTTTTGGACTCTTGGATTCAAATGAAGATTACCTCCTCGAATCGTTCTATGAACCTTGGTAAAATTGTTTGATATGGCTTTAATTTCTCATCTCTAGTTTCTTATTCTCCAATTGCGTGATTGTTGGCTAATTGGGGATCTCCAAAATATTTGGAGCTTCCTCGCCCCCAATATATATGCCTCTTTCAAAACAATTGGGTCTCTCTCTTTTTCTGTAATATCGTTAGTGCAAGAGAACATTATTTTTCTGTAATCATAGTTAGGACTTTCCTATGGTCACAAAGAAATGGCTCATATTCTGCTTCCGGTGGTATTTCAAGTTCCATAAAATTGTGTCCGTGTTTCTGTCTCTCTCTCTCTCTCAATGGCTAAGACTTCTTCACCAAGAAACTAATCTTGCAGAGGTTGGAAATCTTACAGGGTTATTTCTGCAAATCACGTAACTATTGTCAAAAAATAGCTGTTGCTAAAAGGCTAGCTAAGTAGGAACTATTACTCCCTAAGTTTGATATAATATAAGCCATTAGGAAATCCATAAAAGGGTAAGTGTTAGAAGATTCTCTTCCATCTGTTATTATTCATTGATACTATTCATCTAGTCTACTCTATTTGCAATACATGGAAATCAACTTGATGCATGTTACAACAGTTAGGTTTGGCACAGAGGAAATCATGTACAGCTTCAAATTCTTAATAAGTTCCAAACGGCAATACAGTGCCTGTTAAGAATCTTATGCAAACAATTATACAGGGCATGACCCCTCTCTTGACTAAAGCTTGGTGAAAATACAAAATCATTTATTTAGACATCGCTCTTCTCCAAAAGTGCAACAATGACAACACCATACATCGAGGATTCAGGTCTCCTTGACTAATCCACTAGCAACCCGTAAGTTTCTAAAATCAAATCAAGCTTCCCCGCAATGATCCAAGAATGTAGCAAAGATGATTGTGCATATAATAAAACAGAGGACCCCATTATCCACATTCAGATGAAGCTCTCTACATCCCCATCAGCCATCCTAGTGCAACAGTAAAAATCAAAAAAGGAATCTATAATCGTACTACGAGAATCTACAATTGCAAACAAAAACCAAATTCATCGATACGGTTCATTTCTGCATACGAAAAAATTCACATTATACTCAAAATCCAAAACTATCTGCAAACACTATCTAAACAAACCTCCCAATCTACATGATTCTACCAACAAAAATAAAATGACATCCCACCCAAGCAAACTAAAACAGTGATTATTAGCTCAAAAAAGTTTTTTTTTTCATAGTCATCTGAAAAGAAAGATATGCCTCAAGAGAGGCATAATTCCCCTGATCATAACTTAGCACCATCACATGCAAATCACTCGTCGCAATCCACCTTGGCTTCATCACATTCAAATTCAAAATCCAATAGGCCAGATTTTTTTAGTCGGAAGCTCTTCACCGCCTTACCCTCGAAATAATCCACAACCATGGAGCAAAGATCCTGTACGCTCCTCTCTCCTTGCATACTGCTCCACTCTGATGTCGACGAGGATGAACCTCGGACCAGTGAGGAAGTCGCAAAACTCCCTTAATTTGATACAACTGTTGTAACCTATTTTATTTCTCATATGATCTTATGGAATGAAAACAAGAGAGTGGAAGACGTGCAAAGAAAGAAGAGTGAAGGGGCTTCTTGAGGCTTTCAATTTTATTGAATGTCATTTTCAACTCCATCAATAAGCAAGGTAATTTTTATCCAAAAAAATTCAAAGATTATTCTTGCCAATATTTTGTTTGACAATATTCTTGCCAATATTAAAGCTACAAGGATAAAAATATAATTAGGAAAACTCATAAGGTTATTTCTACAAACAAACCACAAAACTTCCTTAGTGGGTCTAGCTCAGTGACAAGGAGAAGTGGTTGAGACATGAGTATGCCTTAATTTTTAGGGAGCCCAAACTAAAATAAGGCAAAATTTCTCAATTTTACTATATTTAGCTTCTATAGGAGTGAATTCTCTACTCAAATACTATGTAGCTTACTCTTCTATCCCAAATTTGTCATGTCATCCCAACACTTGTTCCATGGCCAAATGGGCACTAAAGAAGCAGAGGGTTAAGGGACCATTTTGAGAAGGTGGGAATAAAACTAAGTTAGAGAAGAAAGACATACTTTTATCAACTGCTATTTGGCAATCAACATTCCCTTCCTCATGTTAGTCCTTTAGAAGGCAAAATATGGACTCATAAATAGGAGCTAGCTGGTAAATAAACTTATTTATATATTTAAGTTTCCCAAGAAAATCTCTAATTTCTTTCTTGTTTTATAAGTAGGCATTTCAAAAAGGGTTAAGAGCTCATCAGTCTGGGCTAACATAAGCTGATGTTAGTCCAAGCTAAAAGGTGTACTCTTTTGAATGTTTTCATTAAAATGTTTTTACAAGTGTATTTGTCTTATATACCAAGAGGGGGGAGGTCAAAAAAACTAAAATGCCCACAAAATGCTCATTTTTGAACAAATATATGCATACATATACAAAAATTATAAAACTTAGTATGTGTACACTTAGGAAAATATTTTTATAAAAAATTATGAAAAATACACTTTTAGCCTAGACAAACATAAGAGTATGTTAGCCAAGGCTAACATTATCATGCCCTTTCAAAAATGATTTCAACTCTATCACCACCTACTTGCGTACTATTTTTGCCCACTAAATCCTAGCAATGGGCCTTTTTCCCCCCTAAAAACCACACTTGTTAAGGTTTAGCCTAAACTGATATTTCTTCATCCTATCAAAGAACTTCTATTGGTTTTTTAGGTGATCTTCGAAGGAATGAGATCGAACAATACATTACCAGCATATGATGCCAACAGAGTGTGGGAATCTCCCTTCCTTGAAAACATACAAGCTTATATTGCCTGGCTAACACGATTATAACCTTTTGGAAAATGATTTTAACTTTATCACTACCTACTTGTATCCTACTTTTGCCCACTAAATCTAAGCAACTGGCCTTTTCTAGCTCTAAAATCACACTTTTAAGGTTTACCCTAAGCTATTTCTTCATCCTACCACATAAGTTTTACAGGTCTTTTAACTGGCCATATTAATCACAAAAAGAATTTAATAAATAAGATTCATATCCATCTCCCATGACATTCTAAATGGTGGAATGAGATGGGGATGGGATGAGAAGATTGTATGAAAAAATAACAAATAAAAATTACGGTTGCTATATATTGAAAATGGGGAGAAAATTTTGGGAATGGAAAATGTCATCGTCATCTCATCCCTTTTCCATCCACTCGGCCTAGGAAATAACCAAGTGGATCTAAAAATTCTCACAGCTTGGAGAGTAGATGTAGATATGCTTCCTACGAAGTCCACCCACAAAGCGTGCCATCAGTTTGTTTTTTTCCAAAGTAAGAGTGCGGAAATTGTTCAACTGAAAAAAAAAAAAAAAAAAAAAAAAAAGCCTCAAGCCCACAATGCAATAAAGTACTGAATCAGATCATTGTTGTATACTTTGATTCCTCTAATCATCCATTTCTGCATTTCTTTTCTTTATAGTAGGATAAACCGAGTGCAAAATTCAATCTTGTGCCATATTCAGGTCCGATGAAGGAAAATAAATAGAGTCGATCTCCCACCTGTAAGAGGCAAATGCTTGATTTTCGGGGCTTTATGAGAAGAAGAAAGTCTAAGTTCCTTTGATCTTCACTTGACACCCCAATTCCAATTGGCCTCACCATATTTCCAGGACAAAATTTATAAGCTTCCGCTCAAGCAAATTGATCATCCATTCGTGATCTATTGACCATTCAAATGACATTCGAGATTAAATACAAAGAAAGGGCCTTATGCAGTTCTCCAAGAATCAATATGGTCAAAATAGCAAAGGAAAGAAATATTGAGAATCATTATGATGCAAAAACGCAACTGAATGACCCGTTCTGCACTTTTTTTTTTTTTTCTTTTTTTTTGTGCCATCAACCCTCATCAAGCAAAGTCCTCGTCCATCTTCCATTCATTCGTAAGAGAGATAAATATGGGAGTGGAAACGGGAAATAACAAGAAAACTGAAAAAGCAGCATATACGCAAATATTCAGAGCGACACACAAAAACACTAGTTTAACATATCCAAGTACTGACAAAATCTTGAACAATACCCATCTCAAGGAACAGAGATAATCCAACGTACAAGCAATGAAACTAGAATTAAGTACTAAATCAACAAGACTAACAAGTAAATACCGAATTAGAATGCAGTGGGCGAGAAGAGAAACGTGAAAAGTTACCCAAAAGTACTCCATTTCTGACACTATTTTGAGGCGATCATACCCGTCTTCCTTGCGTAAGCGAAAATCCCACCAGCTTCCACAACGGGCCCTGCATCGCCAATCGGCCTCAGACGATACTCCTTCCCAGTGGTGTGATTGATGAGCTTGCACTCATCCAGCTCAACCGTCACAATATCCCCCGTCGTGCACTCATCGCAGAGGCGTCCCTCCGACTCGATTGGGTACACCTCGCCCGTGGCTACCGAATTCCGAAAGAAGATCCTGGCGTAGGACTCGGCGACAACGGCACGGACCCCGGCGGCACCGAGGGAAACTGGGGCATGCTCGCGGGAGGAACCACAGCCGAAGTTGGCACCGGCGATGACGACGGAGTAATTGGTCTGCAATTGGTCGGGGTGGATGAAGGGGGCCGGGTAGGAAGCGGAGGGGAGGCCAGAGAATGCGAAAGATCCGAGCTTGCGATACTCTTCGGGCTTGGAAGGGACGAGTGTGAGATGCTCGGCGGGGATGATCTGGTCGGTGTCGATGTTGTCACGGACAACGTAGCAGGCGCCGTGGAAAGATTTTGATGCGGTGGGGGGTGTGGAAGATGGGGAAGCAGCAGCGATTGGAGCGAGAGGAGGATTGGAGAAGGAGGAGGAGATGGGTTGGAAGGAGAGAGGGGATGGGGACGTGGGGAGCTTGAGAGAGGAGGGGAAGCTGGTGTTGGGATTGGGAGAGAGGGGAAAGAAGGATGATTTGCAAGATGAGATGAAGGTGGGTTTTGGGGCTAGAGCTGCTGCTTTTGTTGCTGCTGTAGACGCCGCCATTGCTATTTGCTGTTGGAGTTGGGTGGTTTTCTCTTTCTTCTCCCCAAAAAGCTTCTCAGTCAGTGCTGGAAATAACTGATAAAGATAAGGGAGAGGGAGAACGTGCCTGGCAAGGGAAGAGTGGCAGCGTCAAGGGTCAAAATTTCTAATACTGTGATGAGATCACCGCTAGCGTCAGATCCACAGATCGGCAAACGCCTTGACAAGTTACGCCGTGGATCAACCCGGATGCTGATCACAGTCATAGGGGTTGTACAGGTTGAAGCTTAATTTTAATCTTAATTTATTTAAAATATCTTAATCCTAATTCATTTATTAACCGTTTTAAAAAACTTCAATCCTAACCCATTTACGATACATTTAATAAACAGGTTGGTGAGTTGTTAACAAGTTGTATAACAAATAACTTGAAAGCCTAAACTCTAATAGATGGTAATCTTGCAGGGAGACGCGAGAGTATGTTTTCGGTATAGGGGAAATGAAAATACGGCAGTAACGGAAAAATAAAATTAGGGCAGCAGTGGAAAAATAAAAATTAGGTAACTTGAGGAAGACTTAGAGAGAAAAATAACCAAGGGGTTTACATATATATATATATAAAACTTTAATGAGTTAAGCGAGTTAAATGAGTCGAACGAATTAAACGGATTGAACAAGTTATATGGGTTAAATGGATTACTAAATGCGTTGACGAGTTATAAAATTTCAACTCTAATCTATTTATTTAATTAAATGGTTAAATAGGTTGGCAGATCATAATCCATTTATTCAAAAATCTCAACCCAAACTCATTTATAAATGGGTTGGACGAGCGAGTTGACGGGTTGACCATGACATTAACACCCCTAATCACGATGCTGATTTTCCATTTAGCAATAAGAAAAAAATATATATTAAAACGAAAATTTTCAATCTTAAATTTTTTACTCTTTTAGCTCTTCTATTTTTCAATCGTTTCTCCACCTATTCTATACAAATTTCTTACTTTTCAATATTTTTACACAACTATTCTTTTTATTTTAACTTTATTCTTTTTATTTCTTATCATTACTCTTTTCATATTATATTAAATTCTTCTAATTCAAAAAATTTTTATATTAAAATTTTTTATCTACAAATTTTATTACTTCTCAAACATAACAAATAAAAAATGTTAAGCTAAAACTTTGCATTGTCCATAACTATTCTATTTTTAATCATTTATTCACATCTTCCTGTATAACAACTCTACTTTCAATCATTTCTACGCAACTATTATACAATTAATTTATCTATTTTAAATTTATTATCTTTACTCTTCATCATTACATCTATTATACTACATCATTTTCTTTCATTTTGACAACTTTTATAACAAAATTTTTCATACAAATATTTTATCACTTCCTAAATACATTTTGGTGTAAAAGTTTTTGAAATAAAATAAAACGATATGATATGATATGATAAAGGTAATGAAAAAATAAAGATAATAAAGTTACAATAGATATATTAGATGAACAAGTAGTTATATAGAAATAATTGAAAAGTAGAGTATTCGTATAGGAATAAGTGAGGAAATAATTAAAAAATAAGATAGTTATAAAGACTAAAAGTGAAAAGTTTTAGATTTAGAAACAACTTTCAATTTTCATATAGTTTTTAAATTTTTTAATATAATTTTTATTTTTATACAATTTTTTCCACTTCTAATGTACATCCTTATATTCTCGTCCTACATAAATTTTATTTAAGAATATTGTATTTTTTGAAATATCCATTTAATAAGACTTTCTATAGTGCGTTTGTTTCGGAATAAAACTTTTAACTTAAACCTTTCATTATTCATAATTATCTTATATTTTTAGTCTTTTCTTTACACTTTCTATATAATTATCTTATTTTTCCATCATTTCTACACGCTATACATATAACTAATTTATCTAGTTTAACTTTATTCTCTTCACTTATTATCATTATTTGTATCATATTATATCATTGTCAACCATTTCAAAAATTTCTAAACTAAAATTTTTATCAAAAGTTTTATCGTTTTTCAAAAACACTTGAATGAAAAAGCTTTTTATGTAAATTTTTTTAAAATGGACGAAGCGATGTAAAATGGTAATGATAAGAAATAAAAAAAATAAAATTAAAAACAGATAAGATAGTTTATGAGTTTTTACAGAGAAATGATTTTAAAATAGAATAATTATATGGGAAGATAGGGAGAACGGATTGATTGGGTGACGCGAGTTGATAGTGATTGCTGGGACTTTCGAGCAATGGCTGCTACTTCCATTGAGGCAAAGGCGGCTCTGGTTCATTGAACAAAACTAGAGAAGAATGATTTCAATTCAACGATGATGTGGGGTTTTCTACGTGGGGTGGTAGAATCTCGAGAAATTAGAAACGCTAGTAACTTTGTCAGCTATATGGATCCTCTTCCGACGAATCCTTTTGGCCCATTTTTGACAATCATAATTTATATTTTCAGGAACCTATAACTTTTATGTTTTGCAATTAATTGTATTCATATTTCTTTTAATCTTCATTTCATTCTTTTACTATTTTCTATTTTAATAAACTCAATTCTCCTTATCCGTGTCATTTTAAGTCTGTGTTTAACATAACCAAGCCACTGCAGCCATTTCTCTTATTTTATTTGATATTCGTTTCACTTTCAAATTATGTTTGATTTCTTTCTTTTTATTTTTATTTTTTATTGTATTATTACTCATCCATCTTAAGGTTTTCATTTTTACAACATTAATTAATATGTATATCTAGTTCTTTAATGCATAACATTCTTTCTCATATAACATAGCTCGTCAAATCACATATAAAATTCTTATTCTTATTCAATTATATCTTGACGGCCACATAAAATTCTTAAAGTACTTCATCATTTCTTCATACTATTTATGTTATCCTTTTCAATTTTTTAATTCTTTTAAATTATTAATTTTAAATATTTAAAATAATTAGTTCTTGAAACTACTTTCCATAAAATCTTAATCGATTTCTCATTTAGGCGCTTAGTATTACTAAAGCTATACTTAGTGAATAATATCTTTGAGTCGGAAGATAGTCATGGAAAGATCTGTGGAAGGTAAAAGGTTGTGTTAATTTTAAATGACTATAACTTGCAATTCAAGTTATATGAGCCCCACCAACTAAGGCTAGCTCGGTTGGTCATTGATAGCGGCGCAAAAAACGACTTTCCGCAGTTGGTGTGGGATCGAATCCCATTCCGGATTTCGGAATTCTGGATTTCGGCCCAAAAAAAAAATAGACATGGGAGCTGGTAGTCTCCCGGGTGGAGGGAGTGTGGGAGCAGGTGGTCTCTCAGTCGGCTGTTGGAAGCTGTGTCTTCCAAATTCTTTCATGGAGCTGTCTCCAGATTTCTTTGGAATGTTATGTGTTCCCAGATTTGTAAGAATGTCTCAGATCTTCAGTATAATATATGTTGAGATATATGTAATTATATACCAATAAAAAAAAAGTTATATGAGCCCCAATATATCAACATGTTCAACTCAAAATTTGACAACTTGGGTAAGATTTAGTTGAGACTTCGATGCCAAAATATGTGGTTTGCATATGTATTATGGTTGTTGAACTTGGGATCTATTTCAATGCAATCATACATATTAAAATTTCAATGCATCTAGGTAGAAATTTCATTTTTGATTTTTTTTTTATTTTTTTTACAAAAAAATTAATCTAGGTTTATTTAATCTATAATCTAAGTTGTACCATTTTCGAAAATGTGTATATATATTGAAAATATGAGTAGTCTAGTCATTTTAAAAGTACCAGATTGCCCTATTTTTAAAAATCTAAAAAATATGTATATATATTTTTAAAAATAGTAAAACTTAGTTCATACAATAAATACACCTAGATTAAAAGTTTTATAAAGGAAATTTTCAAAAAATATAAAAAATAGGATTTTCGGTCAGATGCGTTGAAACATTCTCTATTGAACTTTATATGATTTGTACTACTTTTAGTAAATTTTATGTTCTTTACTATTTTTAATAAATTTCCATCTGTTAGAAAATTTTGTGTTCTGTGATTTTTACTACTTTTAGTAAATTTTGTGTTCTTTACTATTTTTAATAAATTTCCATCTGTTAGAAAATTCTGCAATTTCCTTTAGCATATTTTTGAACAGGGGCTTTATTAGGATTAGGATTGGGTTTCATCCTTTAACTAATATACTATGTTCTTCGTTTTTTAGATAGACTTTGATCAATAATTGGTTTCCTAAATTTTTGTTACAATTTCTATGATTGAAACTTGTTATCAAACTTTGAAGGCATAGTTGATTGTTAACCTTCGTTTTCGCTCATTCCTCGCATTGGATCAGTTATAAAGACTATTAGATTCTAGAGTATTTTTCTACTTATTTAATTTCAAGTTTGCTCCTTTTCCTTTATCTATTAAAATTATTTTACACAAATAGAATGCACTAAGGTATTAGTTTTTATAAATATATATTATGCTCATTTATATAAAAAAAAGTTAAGACTTGATGCAAACTTATTGCAATTGGAAAAATTACTTATATCTCCGTTACAATCTCTACATTTGCTATGACCACTTATATGCATATATCTAACAATATCTATGATTGAAATAATCTTATTAGCCCCACCTCATAAAATTCATTTAAATTTTTTTTTTCTATAAACTTGTTAATATAAATATATTTAATGTATAAACCAAGTTTTACTATTTTTGGATATACATATATATATATTTTTAAGATTTTTAAACACAATGGTATTTTAGCTATTTTTAATGGTTGAAAATGGCTAAAATACTCTTATATTTAAAAATCTAATATATATATATATATATACATGTCCAAAAATGTTAAAACTTGATTTATATGTTAAATATATTTATATTAACAAGTTTATGCAAAAAAAGAATAATTTTTTTTTAAAATGAGTTGTTTGAGATGAGCTAAGTAATTATTTAGGGTGTGTTTGGCAATGTGCAAAAAATGTCAAGTTAAAACTTTTCAATCTAATACTTTTCACTCTCCACAAATACCATATTTTTTAATTATTTTTTCACATTTTTCTATATAACTACCTCATTTTTCAATCATTTTTATACAACTATCCACACAACTAACCTATCTATTTTAATTTTATCTTCTTTACTCCTCATCATTACTCCTATCATATCACATCATTTGATAACTTTACTCTCTAAAACTATTCATCAAAAGTTTTATCCATTCTCAAACACACCCTTAGTTTGGACTAACAAGTTCTTTTCTCATATATCTATTAATAATTCTTTTTTTCCAAGAATTTTCATATTAAGAGCACCTCTGGCAAATGGAAAAACTTTTGCAACCAAAACTTTTTAATCTCCACAATTATCTTATTTTTTAATTATTTTGTTCATCTTTCTATACAATTACCTTATTTTTCAATCATTTTTATACAAATACTCATACGATTAACTTATTTATTTTAACTTTATTCTTTTTACTCTTCATCATTATCTTTATCAATTTACATGATTTTTAATAATTTAAAAAATTTTACTCTAAAAACTTTTCATACAAAAATTTTATCACTTTCGAAATACACCCTTATTTTCTTAAAACCCCCACGATATTTTTTTTCTAAATTAATAGAATTGATGTCCGCACTTCCCAAATAATTGTCTAAGTAAAAAAAAAAGACCAAATGGTTGATTAAAACCAAATCGATTTTCAGAAATATTTGCTTCTTGTCTTAATCTTAATTCTACCACACTTCTTGTAGCTTCATTGTATAGTTCATTAGTTTCATTCTGATAATTCGTAAAATTTAAATGTTTTCTGTATTTTTGGAGATTAGCGTTAGAGTATTTTTCTATTAATTTTACATTTAACTTTGTTCTTAGAATCTTATTAAAGAAATTGGAGGTAACGTTTTTCCTGTTATCTTTTTATTTTTTTTTAAGTACTTTTCTTTCAGTACTAGAAGTTTTGAAAAATTGCTGATCCTAAGGCTAATGTTGTTATCAGCTGGTCTCTCATGAAAGAGAAGGCAGGACCAAACATTCCATAATTGAATCGCCCCCATTTGGTAGGATTGTCCAGGCTTTTACATCCCATACGGATTTTAAGGCTACTGATGGTAGCAAAAGTGCTCAATCAAAAGCCCTAAGTTCTCGCTTCTAACCAAATTATCGAGCCAAAAGTGGTACTTAGATAGAACAAATGCCAAACGAAGGCAAAATCTCCCTCAACATGGCTTACGTAATTCGGAAACTTTTCAAGCTTGGTGAGCTTGGACGGACGAGTTTTGCATAATTCACCGCAGCTGCAACATAGAACTTTGGAGAGCGAAAATGGGTATGCTTCAGTATAAAAAATTTTCTGGTGCTTCAATGCTAAATGCTGCATAAGTCCGATAGTGAGAAAAGCATGCAATGCACATGGAAGTCATCCTATCCAAAGTGTCAGCCTAATCAATAATCAATGGGAGAAGTGAGTTTCGGTCAGCAATTTTGCATACCACTGAGAGAGGAAATCGTACAGTATCTGACCATTTGCAATACATAAAATCGATAGGAGAAAGGAACAGATTGGGAGGAAAAGAAAAAAGAAAGAGCTCAGATACTTGTAGACTTCTAGACAGTGTAATGCTGGTTCATTGCATCAATGTCTAAACCCCTGAGCTTGGCAAAGGACTCCACTCGGCCTTTGAGAGTGTGAATTTCCCTAAGCCTGCAAAATGGCGATAAGAACTGGCATTGGTTAAACTACTCCAATCAGAGTGCGTGTGTTTAGCAGTGCTGGTAATGACTAGTTTTCGCATTGCTAACCTCGCGATCTCAGCACGCCTCTTAGCGTCTTCAGCCATCTGGTTAATGTCCCTGAAAGCATGACGTTCGGTAAACCTTGTCATCTCTAATGATTGAAGACCATTAAGTGTCCTCTGCTCATGTGCCCAGGCAGCCTCCCGAGCTTCCCTTCCAAAGTCTTTCTTGTTTGTGAATGCCGTCTGTCAAACATCAAACAGGCAAACAGAAGGGGAGGGGTGTGTGTGAGAGAGAGAGAGAGAGAGATAGAGAGCAACAACAACACTGATGATTAAATTTACTGACCCTTTGGTTCAGAACTAGCTCCCATGCTTGTCCACTTAGTGCATATTGAACAAAAAATTTTAGAGGATCAAGCAGTAGGTAAGTTATGAAATTGAAAAGCCAAATGACACCAGTCCAATCCCAGCCAATTTTCCTTATCCCTGCAAACTCCCATGATGCATTGGCAGATATCACAGTGGCAATCTGCGCAGAGATAGTAAACTCTTCAAAGTCTAACAAGAACTTTCAAGTCTATCTATAACACTGCAGGTAGATATGATTATCAGTGAAGACAACAATTTCAGGCAGATGATGCAGATGCCACATGTATAAGCATGTCCATATGCCAACAATGAGTCATGTATGACATACATATACGAACTGGTTAGAGGCAAGGAAAGGCATGCATTAAGCTCCTGCTATTGGTGGGGTCCAGGGGAAGGGTGGACCACTTTTCTTATATATATATTAAAGGAAAGTAAAGCTTAATCATTGCACCAAAGCTTCCCTCGAATTAGAGGCAAGGAAGTGAAAAAGAAATTTAGATAAATGAAATTGAAAGAAAAGGATCCGTTGGCTTACCCAATGCCATGAGGAACCAAATTGGATTCATGGCTTGAGTAGTATCTATTTAATCCTTCCTGTCTGGAAACATTTTTAATAGATACACAAAATTTTGCACTTGTGCAGCCCAAAGACTTTGTACTAATTCTGACCCGAACCAATAGGTCATCTCAGCGTATACAAAACATTGCAATGATTTCTAGTACAATTCCAGAGTCTTTAATCCTTCTATTGAGAATTAACGTTTGAGAGAAGAAACTGAGAAAGGAAATGAAAGAAACATAAAACACAAAAGAATCAGGAAATCTTCCAGTCTTGAGGCATCAGAAATCCTGCTGACATACTTTCAAGCTCATTTCAGTCATATATAGGCATTATGCGGGATCAACCTCAGGCTTTACTTTTTCAAAATCTACATGCATACAAATTACTGATTTGGACCAGAAGATTCTGGGATTTACCCATTGTAATCACAGATGACTGCTATTCACAAATATTACAAACTCTGAAACTTGTTAATAATAATTCTTTCTCAAAAAAAAAAAATAAAAATAAAAATTATATCATCCATAAAAATTGAAGGAAAAAAAGAGCTAGAAGGTTCATGTCAATACCATTTGGGCAATAACGAAAGCAACTACAAGAAGAACACCTGGCCTTTCAATGAAAGACCAGCCCCGGGCGCGGGTAACAAATATTAAGGCCTGGCTAATAGTGCTAACTTGAAGATACAGCGCAGATGCCAACATTTCCACTTTCCTTTTAGCATCTTCTTTTGTATCTGTGTTGCTTTTGCGTAGGCTACGCACTTTGAACTTGTCCTGGAAAGTAAAAGATATAAGGATGAAATATTATTTTTTGAAAAAAATGAGATTTACATATTTAAGACTCAGTAAAAGATAAATGAATGTGCATTCATGCATTCACAAACAAAGTTTGTACTTCCGTCAAGCACATCAGGGGTACCTAACAAGTAGTCATTCAGCCACCAAGAAAATAAAACTAGAAAGGGAAAAAGATGATGTGATGTTTTATGGAAATGTAAACCAGGCTTTGTATGCTAGTAAAGTATCAGTTAAGAAGCGTGGATAATACCGTAAAGAAATCAGTCTCATAAGCTGCCCAGAAGAATACAACCGTCATGAGAGCCAAGTAAGTGCCAAGCACAACTCCAGTTGCAAAAATTTCACGGAGTTTCCAACTGTCTGGATGTGGAGAAGGTTTGACCCTGTCCTTGGAGATTGTCATGATAGTACCTAGCAACACAAGTCGGCAAGTTGAGAATTTAAGAAAGTGTACTACAACAAAGGTAAAATGGCGGGAAGCAATCTTCAGCACAAGAAAAATAAGATAACTTTGAGCGTCAAGGATATATAAGCCTAGGATTGGTGTTTACCATCATTAAGGACAGCCATGACAAGAACCATGAAAGGAGGGAAGTCAAATTTCCAGCAAATAGCAATCAACATAAATCCTAACTGTCCAAAGAAAACAGCGTCTCAAAAGCAATGATCATTTAGTAATGGCAGATATCATGCACAAATAATATAATCTAAAAGATCCTATTGTGAAGTGCTTCAGTGAATTAAACAAAATATAAAGATGGAAAAAGTAACTGACAAAACAGGAGCTTACCACAATACGTATGGTAATAGACACAGCATATATCTGCATGATGCAACAGGAATGAAAATACGTCAGTCTATGATCAAACAGAACAAAGCAGTTTTAGGCAAATAAATGATTCCAGAATACACTTAAATAAGACTGGTATGCAACAGTGCTAGAAATACGACTGACAACCAGTTTCGTAAGCATTATCTCAGTTAACTGGCATCATGAAGTGTTGTCAGATGAAGTCTTGCTCTACCATTGCACCCTATCAACATAACATGTACCATTGAATTAACTGACTACAAGAGAATTTATGGAAAAAGTTGCGGCAACTGCCAATTTTCATTATTGTCCTTATTTGAGCTTGAGGCTAACAACAAGAGAATGAAAATTATTACACACCAACTAAATATTCTGAATGGAAGAAAAACTAATTTCAGTCAATGAACTCAGCCAGGGCTCGGAATAGATCACCACTGAACAAACGTTAGTTATGGAGAATGCAAGCAGCAGAAGAATGGTCCTCAATGCAGCATGGAAGATCAAGCACCATAAAGGAGAAATGTCATGTTACCGTATAATTTTTCATTCTCTGAAAAATTGCGCGGCTTGTTAAAACAGCACTAATGATTACACTAAGTCCAGGCTCTGTTAGAACTATGTCAGAGGCACTTCGTGCAGCATCTGTTGAATCTGCCACAGCAATTCCTATGTCTGCCTTCTTAAGTGCAGGTGCATCATTGACTCCATCACCAGTCATTCCACATATGTGCTTTCTGGCTTGCAGTCTCTTCACAATCTCATACTTATGCTCTGGGTAAAAAGCATAAGACTCAGATTTGTCTTCTGGAATCCCAAAGACTGGCAGAATGTACAAAGAAGAGAGATCTACCAGGAAAAACCCCCGCAAAACCATCAGCTTTTTCAATAAGTTCATCAATTGGCAGTGCTGAGATAGCCTCATCTTTGCTTTCACCCAGCAAAGATGAAGAAGGATACATGTTTGTCGCCATTCCCAGTCGTCGCCCAGTTTCCTTAGCAATTGACAATTGGTCACCTGTATTAATTATCGTGAGTGAGAAAAGCTGGCATAAATGCATTTGTTTGTGTAAGCACAAGTGCGAATGACTAGACGAGGTAAAAGGAATTCTTGAAGCGACTAGCTTAAACTTGCAAATTGGGATTGTTACAAAATGAAAGGAAAACCCCAATCACTAAAAAACAAAGCCAAAACAGAACATGGTAACAATAATCAGAATCATATCATTAAAAGCTATTTCTCACCTAAACAGGATCAGCTAAACAGAAAATTGGTTTGGCTAGATAGTTGTGACACTGTCTATGAATTATGGTTAGCACAAGTTGGACAAATGTCTCCAACTGTATTCACTCCATAACTATAAATTGTCAATCTACAGTCAGCATCTGTTGTTAGCAAAAGAGATGCTCAAAACAAATAAGCTCCTACTTCTACTCATAATATTACATAATCTACTTAAAAAGGAAAAGAAAAAGAAAACCATCCGTTCTGAGAAACTGTCTGATTGCTTTTTGACCTTAAAAATGTAGAAAAGCAAGAAATTATTTCATGGATGATTAATGATACACCAAAATCTCTTCAACATCTGCAAAATTCATGCCAACTATAGACCGTTCCCATGTTCTGGCCTTTAAAAGCCACCATGTATCAGGCATTATATAGCTGATAACCTAAGTGCACAGGCATGATCAAGTACGCAACTTATTGTCTGGATTGCGACACACCTGTGATCATCTTTACGCTCACTCCAAGATCAAGAGCCCTTCTAATTGTCTCAGCACTATCATGACGTGGGGGATCAAACAAGGGAAGAAGGCCAACAAATTCCCAAGGCCCTCCTGGATTATCTTTGGTACCAGCAGGTACTTGCTGGAGAAATAAATTACATGTGATTAACAATGCAGTAATGTTAGAATACATAACAATAAGGGATGTCATAGGACAAATTAAAGTCGATGTCAAATCACCTGGCGAGCAACTCCAAGGGATCGAAGCCCACGTTCTGCAAATTTATCAATTATTGCATGTACCCGTTTTTCAATATCTGACTTGTTCCATGCCAAATTAAGAATCTGCAAATGGCAAGACAAAAAGAAAACGGTAAATTTTAGATAGAATTTTACTCAAATGGCTTGACATTGAAATTCCATCTTATAATGCCTAGTAATAGTGAATGATATTTTCTTAATCAACATTAGCGACAGCTGCATCATATAAATTGCATTGCTCTGAATGTGATAAAGAAAGAAAGACCATTGGTCCAAAGCAATCAGGAAGGCAGCATGCCTAAAATAAAACTAATTTTCCTAAATAGTAAAAAGACTTAGGCTTCTTTGAAGCCACGTACATAAAAAATGTAACGTTGTTCTCAAAATCATACAAAGAAACTATACTCGCAGTCAGAATTATAGCGACTTCAAGAAAATACCACAGTTGACTCAATTACAGTGGCTCTGAAGTTGTTTTTTTCTTACTAATGAGGGTCACATCACATAGTTCTCTTGTAAGAGAATGGAGGCAATATGTGTTGTTACTTTGGCATAACCATTTTCTTATTTCGAAAAAGAATGGACAAGTTGTTACATACTAGATGATTAGTTCAGTGCTCAAATAACATGCAATATTTAAGGAACGAGAAAAATGTTTACCTGCTCAGGTGCTCCTTTGCTAACCCTGTGCATTTTTCCATCACTGTCTAAGTATGTGAGAGCTGTTCTCTTATCAGTTGGATTAAATGGAAGGAAGTGAATCTCTTGAATTCCAGCCCGAGCCTTAGTAAATAAATCATGGGAAATATCATAAGTTTAGGGGCAAAAGAAGAAGAAGCTCACTGAGTAAAGCGACTACATCCAATATGTTAACAAAATAATTAACAGTGGCCAGTTTCAAGCACATAATGGTTCTAACCATATCCTATCACTAGAAATTTCCATTTCGTTTCTTGCAAACAAGTACATAAATCTATTTTACCTTAGAATAAAATTTGCATAAGTTTTAAAATTATTTATGCAAATGTGTGCATCAAACAGAATATGGAAAATGAGAGATACAAAACACTGGTATTCTCCGACAAAACAAAGAAAAGGAAAGGAAAGGAAAAAGAGAAAGAAATTTGCATCCAATTCTGCAGTAATCATTAAATTTTAGAAATTACCTCCTCTGGTTCGGACAACATTGAAACAATTGCAGCATCAATGGCATCCTGATTCTCTAATCTTGAAGCTCTAGCAGCCATCAACACAATTGAATCCTTGTCAACACCTTTAGCAAGAACCTGAAGTCACATGCATGAAATTAGCCTACACATAAGAGGATCCTTTTAAAGATTTCTTACAATAAATATGTTTTTCAAAAGATTCAAGGATTTCCAAAATTTCTGAGGTATCAGGGAGTAAGAGGTTGTTTCTTTTCCAAATAGGTTAAAACATCATACGAATATTTGTCAATGAAAAGTTTTTTAACCCCAGAATGAGGTATCGTCAAGCATTCCCAGTGGCAATTCAGATCCAAAAATTCCAATCAATTGTCCAACATGACATCAGATAAAAAAAAAAAAAAAAAAAAACACCAACTAATGGAAGCAGCTATAGTGGAAGTGATTAGGATGGTTAGCCGATTAAGCATAAGGTGAGGATCAAACTTTTTCCAAGTAAACCAACTGTTCTCAATAAGATGATTCTCACGCCCAGACTACATATGGAAAGCGAATGAACTGGACAGCCTTTATTTATTCCCAAAAGTGGATCCCTTTTTGGAATTTGGATAGTTATGTAAAACCGATGACAACTATTAATAGGATATAAATGACTGAAGATATCCTCAGCCAAAGAACAAATAAAGAGAAAACAGACAAATTTAATCGTAAAAACTGAGCAACAAAAAGTGCCGTTCTTAAGATTATAAGGAAGTTGGTTGAATGTCACATCATAGTTCACATTGTTTGAGAGGAAGGCTGTTTCTCAATGAACCGTGTCCATGAATTCGAAGTCCAAACACACCAGAAGTGAGCGAGCCATTAAACTACCCAGTTCCAGTACAGGCAGTCTGATTGCCCAGACTCATCAATGTATCAAATCACTTGGTCCACTTAATGGTTCCACATCAAAATTCAATGAAAACAAAGGGGGGATATTTTCAGCAAGAAGATGAACTTTTATCTCTAACATTAACTGGATGATGTAATCAAATGTCATTCCAACCTCGATCATATTCTTATCCACCGTAAGCCTGTTCAGAGTTAAAGTTCCAGTTTTATCACTACAAAGCACATCCATGCCAGCCATTTCTTCAATAGCCGTCATCCTCTTTGTGATGGCACCCTGCATAATAAGAGCATAATTTAAAACACGTTCGCATATAAAAATCAACCTCAAAATTCACAAGTAATTCATAAATAGTACATGTTAAAATTCACCAGGAAAGCGAGCATCATAACATCCATGCAGAAAAGGATAACATACCTGTAGAGATAAACTATGTGATCCAATGGCCATTGTAACAGAAAGAACAGTTGGCATTGCGATTGGTATCCCACCAATGAGAATGACTAGAAGGTTATCAATACCAATACGATATGCCCTATGTTGAATCCCATATATGACAATGATTTCAATTACCATTCCCACAGCAATGGAGCAAATACAGAAGTTCCCAATTGCAGTTAAAACCTGAAAAGCCCAAAATGAATTGTCATTCATCCTTCAGTGGAAAAAAAACCTATATCGTATACCAGTGCAGAAATAAGCTCTTCACCAATAATGACCATAAACTAGTACTTCAATGAGTGCCTAACTACTCACGATCATCATATAACATTCCTGTTTTAAGTGCTAAATGAATATTGCTTTCACATGCAGGTTCATTCATATGTACCCTAAATGCCAAAGGGAAAAGAATTTCCTATCGTTTCAGGAGATCTTTGTTTTCCGGATACAATAGCTTCTTGTTTCCTTCAACATCAAATGGCAAACATTTAGAAACTGAAGAAAGCAAACCTTCTGAAAATGCCCAACATGAGTGGTGCTGTCTACAAGGTGAGCAGCTTTTCCAAAGAAAGTATGAACCCCTGTTGCAATCACAACAGCTTCAATTTCACCCTGCTTGCATGTTGATCCAGAATAAACTCCATCACCAGGATTCTTGGTTACTGGCAGTGATTCTCCAGTTAGTGCTGACTGCCATGTTAAAGCAATTAAATAGGAAATTACTTACCATCACAACAAATTAAATGACCTTCCCAATATATTTTGCAATCTGAAGCTAAAATTTCAACAAATCGACTATACTTGCAAGAAGCATGAAACGAAACAGAAAAACATCCTGGTAGTGAGAATGCAGAAGCATGTCAGCACGAAAACGACTCCAAAACATTTAAGAAGCTAGATCTATATAGGTGTGTGCACCAGTCCTATGAATTATACAAAAATGTTAGCCATTAAATAAACTTCCTAGACAAATAAGAAAAACCTGTTATATACCACCATCATTCAAGAGTTTTGACATTTCAAAATGGTGCAATCAAGGAGTCAAAGAATCATCATTATAGAAAAGCCACCCGCAGAGCACACTTGTACTTGGGTGTAGATTCATAATTTCTTCTTGAGACTGAAAAATGAAACATTATTAGGATCTACCTTAAAGTAGCCATTACCAAAGAAGCATGATGCCAAGAATACAACCTATATCCATTCTAGACCTCTTTTGTGTAAACTGAAGAGAGTTGCTTGAAATTAACAACAATTTAGTTGATGCATCTTTTTATGTCATTCTGATTTATGCAAAACTATATCCCAAAACCTATTCTGATCATTTTCATGTAAATCCAATAAAGTTTCTTGAGAACAGTAACAAGGTAGCTGATGCATCTTGCTATGTCATTCTGGTATATTCTGAACTATATTCTTTATTACTGACTTATATACATATGCTAAATTTGAATTTTGGTCATCATCATCCAAGCCCTACAGAAAATAACCTGCCCTCCTGAAATTTTCCCTAAAGAGGGTAAGAAATTTCTCACGGATAATCCCTTGATATATAATATTATGAAGTCCAACATCACAGCAGCGTTTGTAGTCCAACGGTTAGGATAATTGCCTTCCAAGCAATAGACCCGGGTTCGACTCCCGGCAAACGCACGTTGAGATTGATAATTCTCTACAATTAAGTTAAGATACTACTTTTATTTCTTTTTATGGCAGCTTCTTTGTTTCCGCTTGTTAGCACCCAAATGCAGCAAATGATGATGTTGGCATTACTGTGATGGTTATTTTTCCCTCTTTAGCATTATCATTATCACAAATGCAGCAAATGACGATGGCGATGATGTTAGCATTACAATTGCAGCAAATAAGTGATACCTGATCAATTTTTAGTGGGTCTCCTTCAAGAAGACGAGCATCAGCAGGGACGATATCACCTAGTTTTATACTTATTATGTCACCTGGAACCAACACAGCAGCATCTTCCTCACCCCATTTCCCATCTCGCAAGACCTAAGCAGATACAGCCCAAAGGATTCAAAATTAAAGCTGAGCGCCTTCATAATCAACAAGGTAGCAACTAGCTGTTGAACCTTTGCTTTTGGAGCCAACCGAGCCATAAGTGCAGCTGCAGCATTTCCAGCATTATTTTCTTCTATAAAGCTAATCGTCGAATTGATCAGAAGCAAAGTCAAAATGCCAACAAAATCATGGTAATCTGGCTCCTTTCCCTGCAATGTAAAGTATTTCAGACACGCAGCAGTATTGAATCTCAAGACAGAAACCAAACAGAACTCTATTTTCGTTTACCCCTCCATGAGCGAGTGCAATTGCCATGATAGCTGCAGCTTCCATAACCCATGACAAAGGATTCCACATAAATCCCAAAAACTTTAACAACTTGTTTTCCTGTTCCAGGAATGATATAAAAGAAGTCATAATATGTAACGTGAATCAAGTCATAAAACGTGCAATAAGAACAATGTTATTGGTAATTGGTAACCTTTTTCTCTTCAAGCTTGTTGTAGCCAAACACCTCCAGCCGTTGTGTGACTGCATCAGAGCTTAGGCCTTCCCGAGTACATTTAAGACTGTTAAAAACTTCTTCAAGGGGTATGTGTTCCTAAGAGGTTTACACAGAATATAAATAATTTGTACACAGCAGCAGTAGCAGAGTTGCAAAAGACTGAATCTTGTCTTATGTTCTATGCCAGAACATCTCTCATTATATGAATGTTTACGAGAGACATGATCATGATATACTTGAAACAAACCCTTGAGCATGAGAAAATACTAGACATTTTAACTCCTTAGAATGAGTTCAAGTGGATATGGAAAGAAGAAAAAGGAGTGAAAGCAGGCAAACAAATACAATCTGAAAAAGTGATGCATCAAGTCCAAGATTGTAACCAGCCTAATTATGTCGAATGGGCTTCAAAAAAAAAAAAAGAAGAAGAAGAAAAGAAGAAAGAAAAAAATTGATGCGACCAAATAACCTTACCAGATCAACAGCTTCCTTGTTAATCGCTTGGAGGGCGATGGATTTCTCATCCATATTTCCTCCTCTTTTGCCTCAAATGATGCAGAAACTTGTTGAAAGGAGGCTGAGAATATTACAAAAAATAAATCAATCGACATTCCTTTCCTATCTTAAGCCATGATGGGGCTGAATGAATAGCCAAACACAAGCATACTATTAAACTAAAGACATCCTGCTCGGTTCTTATGAATTCAGAGCAATGCATCCACATAATGGGACAAAAGGCCACTTGTATACTTATCAATGTGCAGATCAAGCATTGTCTGCCGCTGAAGTGGAAGGGAATGTGCTTGAATGCTTAAAGCATTTTGCAAGAAGTATCAGCATAAAAGAAAAGTAAATGCCCAGCCATGGAGACAATAACAAAAAACCCAAACGCCCCATGAAATGGGCAGGGAATTTCATACCCCGTCTCGGATTTCCACCACAACCAAGGAAAAGAATCAAGAGATCCGTCGCCTTCTGACGGACTATGAAGGGATCTTCCCCGGAGGATGATTATATAAGCTGAAAGGAGGACACTTGGCTATCAGTAGTGATGTGGCGAACAAGAAAGGAGTGTAGAGAGGGCGGGGAAATTTCCAACGGAAGAGAGACAGAAAAGGTATAGGAGCACATGTGGCGAGATGGAGCAGAGGAAGCCGAGGAAAGATCCATTTGCATGATGACAAGTTCGTTTGGAAAGCACGGCCTGCAACAGCAGACGCCATTGCCCAAATGCCCGGCTCTGCTCAGCTCTGCTCTGAAGCATTCAAATGCATCTTTCTTGTCTGCCGCCAAATTAAAATTTAAAAGCACTCGAACGGCAGCACAGACGTTGAGTGGGGCAGGCGCAGGCCGGTCGTTTGCATGCTTATATCATACATCCCATATATTTCATATTAATCCTTAATTAATGATTGATTAAATAGTACAGTGGGGCCAAACGAGCGGCGCTCGTTTGGTCGACGGGCGCAGAACGAAAACTTTCGTTCCTACCGTCGCGTGTTCGAATCCCACATGGGATTTCAAACCAAAAATTTCTGTGGGGCATGTATGGTCCTCCTTGTTTGGTTGGGAGCTGGTGATCTCCCCATTTGATATTTAGGAGCTTGTTGTCTCCCTTTGGAAATATTGTTAGAATTGTCTCAGAACTTTGAATGTGATATGAGTTGAGATATGTTGTAAATATACTCCAATAAAAAAAAAAGTACAGTGGAATGATGCACATGTTCAAATGTTCTTTTCAATTAGGCAAATTGCATGTACGAATTTGATTTGCAATGTTTGGATCTACCTGCAAATTTCATCTTCTACATTTTTCACCTTTTCCAGATTTTTGTGTATATTTTCAAGGGTAATGATGTAATACACCTACTTAGTTTTCTAATTTCAAATTCGAGCGAAATTTCACGTATACCTACAAATTTTACACTTAATTTCACTTATATCCATGTATTTTGCCAAAATTTCATTCATACCTAAGCCCCAACATGAAATAACGATTAGTCCGGAATCTAAATATGAATTTATAAACAAAATTAACATTTAAATGATATATGATTATATACCGGTAAAAGTATGATTCTGTTGCTATAAAAGTATTAAAAATTAATTTGAATTTTCATTTTTAGCTTAAAATTATAATTATAGTTTGAGCATATTCGTTATTTCATAAAGGAATCGTGGTTATGAAAAGAATTTCCGATAAAATATATAAATTCATTTGAAATTTTTGAAAATTTGTCAGTTTAAGTAAAATTAGAGGTAAAATTTATAAATATACGTGGAATTTATTCTTTTTGAAATCCACACCATGTTTTATGGTCATCCATGCATATTTATTTATTGTACTAAAAATTACTTTGATTGAGAACTTACATTTTACTGAGGCTTATCCTCTTTTCGTAGTGAATATATATCTATTAAATTTTAAAATAATATGTCAGGTTAGTTTTATGGTATAAACATCATGTTTCAATGGCGTTTCTTCATTTTTGCCCTTCTGATGATTAAATCAAAATCCATTATACTCACACATGATATTAAAAATAAAAACCATTTGGATCAACGGTGGCCGGTCCTGCCTACTGGAAAAATATATAATCATGTATACATGATTAGAAATATTCATATATACATCAAAATGTCATGATACTTAATAGAATCATTAGAGTACATAGGAATGATGTTTTGGATAATTTAAGCGTTGAATTAATAATTTTAAAATTAATATTAAATTAAATAATTTTATTATATCGATTTGGTATCACATCGAGAGAGACCAGGACAATTTTAATTTAAATGAAACTTAATTTCTTAAATAGTGGGTGTCTTTGGTAATTATAGAAGCTTATTAATTTAAAACTTTTCATTCTCCACAAGTATGCTATTTTTTAATTATTTATTCATAACTTTCTATACAACTATTATATTTTTCAATCATTTCTTCCTATTTATTTTAATTTTATTTTTTATTCTTCATTATTATACCTATCATATCGCATGACTACATCATTTTAAATAAATTTACTCTAAAAGCTTTCTTTTCAAAAATGTTGTTGAATGCTAAACACTAAGGGTAGGGGTGTGATGGGGTAAGGTTAACCTACAACTTGATCAATACAACCTAATTTTTCACGAATTAGGATCAATAGCTTTCAACTCACCAATCCATTTACATGACTCATGTAACCTATTTAATTAAATTGGTCGATCATAGGTTGAGCTTGTCTAACCGGCCAATTCCATACTCCAACATGAATTAACTCATCAACTTGCATAACCCATTTATAATCCATGAAGTATTAATATTTTTTTAATGTTTACTTTAGAAGTTAAACATAGCTACCAACAATGGAATTAATATTTTAATGAAAAATATAGATGAAAGTTGATGCTTTTAAATTCAATTAGATGATTATGTAGAATTATATTCTAAATAGTGTATCACTTTATTTTTTTATTATTCAACATGCTAATAACCTAGTAACAACCCACAATCCAATCCGTATATGTTAAATGGATTAAGTTGGGTTGAGGTTTTTATAAGTGGGCTATACATGAATCAGGGTTGATATACTTTCAATGAGTTGGAGTTAGGTTAGCCTCTAACTCAAATAACTCTATCTGATTACATCCCTACTAAACACACCCTAAACAAATAATTTAATATGGGTGATGGAGTTGATTTTAATTTAATCATGAAACAAATTAAAATGGGATGACACCAATGGTGTTGACACCATTAAACCTAGGGATACCGTTTGGATTCATCAAAATTTGAGTTTGAGTTTGCTTCACCCTTAACTTTAATTTTAATATTAAAGTTTGAACCCTAATTTTAACTTTTTCTTTATTTGTAAAACCTAAACTTTAATAATATTTATGTAAATCGAGTTTGGCTAAAGTTTTGGAGGGTAAATTTTTTTTATCTTATAGTGACAATTTTAAAACTTTATTTAAATATACAATGACTAACAAATTATGTAAGCGAAAATAATAATACATAGCTCGATTATGATTTTTTAATGGTTGAATAGTCCACTTGCTCATATTTCTCCTCCCACTAATGTAGGGGCTACTTGCTAAAAATGTTGCTCATCAATTATGTAAACATATGTAAATAATTGAAAATAATCGTAAATCTTCGTTATTTGGAATTTTGATAATAATTTAATACCTATAAATGTGAATATATAAAATATAATTATGCAAAAAAATTATTACAGCTATGTTTTCAACATTTCTACAAATGAAAAGTTTCAAAATACAATTATATTTTAAAGAAAAAACAAGAAACAAACCAACTATGTGTGTAATGGAATTTTAGCATAAATGGAATGCTTAATGTATATAATATTTAGTTCCCCTATCTTTAACTTTCAAAAAAAAAAAATTCTCTTGTCTTTCAAATATTGGAAATTACTGAAGCGGTAGGAATTAATGGCTTAAAATTCTCTTACCGAGGTTCAAATTTCCCTTTGGTCAAAATTTTGATTTAATTTAATTTTATTATATTAATTACATTTAACTAATGGGATTAATTATTCCAATTTTTAAAATAAAATACATCAATAAAAATTTGTAAATTATCTTGCAGTAACATTAATTAAGAGATGCTAAGGTGTCAAGTTGAATTGGCACCAAGTTAAAGTCGGCGGAGCACCTTTTATGTGGCAAGCTATTAACCAAAATAAATAAATAATTAATTAATTAATGAAGATGTGTATATATCTGATTAGGTGTGGGAATTGGGGTGGGTCGACCCATGACCTGGCTTTGACCAGACTTATTTTTGGCCGGGTAAAACTAATATATTTTTGACCTGGTATAGGGATTGGTTAGAAATTTTGACCCGAATTCAAAAATAGGATTAGGGTGGGTCAACCATATTCCAACCTAAAGAGTCTAACCCTCCCTGCATATATTAATTTATTAAAAATTATAAGCCTATGTTTAAATATTATTATTATTTTCTTTCAAAATTCTCACTTTTTTATAATCAACTCTATCAACAATAGAAGAATCAATTTATTCAGAAAGCAATATAAGAATCGATAAAAATAATTTGTACATATATAACCCTTATGTGTAATTGTATATTAATCTATTTTAATAAATGTATACTTTATTTTCAAATATTTTGTTTTCTTAATTATGTGTTTTTTAATAATTAGTAAAACGTTGAAGTATATAATATTTAAATTTAGTATAGATGTATATTTATGTTTTATAGGTGTATAAATTCTTAAAATTATCTTATTTGACTCGTATTTTTGACCCGACCAGCTATCCTAAAACTAGTCTGATACCAAGAGAATAAATGGGGAAGGAAAAACTCTAGCCAAGAGATCCAGCCCAATCTCAACCATAGAATTTCTTCTAAAAGGTTAGTAACAAGTTTATTTTTGTTAATCTTGATTGGAGAAGATAAATCTAGGCTATCTCATGGGATTTAATAATAACAGCTTGCTATCAAGTAAAAAATAGATTATATAAATCCAATATATGATTAAATGCATAATCTAGGTGATCTAAACTGTTAAATGTGTGTAAAATTTAGTTTTACATAAAGATATGATATTAGATCATGTATGGACACCATGATGGATGATTAGATTTGAGCATTAGTATTAATAGAAATGGTGATTAGTTGATCTAAACTGTTAAACATTTATTTAAAACTGTATTTTGATGATCTAAATCATTGAATTAAGACTCAATAAGTTATTTTCTATGATATATGTGTTAAATATATGATTATACTTATGATGAGTGGTTTAGATTAACTAGTATAACTGTTAATAACTTAATTTACACTACCTATGTAATAAATCTGAAACTAAAAAGAAAAATAAATAATAGTAAATGAACTAGTTTTAGTATGAAAGTTTTGATAGGAACTCTTTGTATAATTGTTAATGACTGACCAAATTTGTAGATTAAAATTATTTGTAATTTGTAAATTAAAAATCTAAGACGATCAACCTGAACAGGGTAGAATTGCTGTTAAAATCAGTTGTGCTAATTGATTTTTAATAATTTCTATACAATGAAATTGAGGTTGAAAATTTTATATGATATAAAACATGTCCTTAATATTACTCATAAAAATAAAAATAAAAATTTGGATGATATAAATATGGGTAACAATTAATGTGATTTGAGTTATTTCTAAACTCATACCTGTGTCTATCAGCATAAAAATATGTAAATAATTAATATTTTATGCTGAAATTATTTAATTTGGTTAGTCTATGTAATTATTGATGTATGATAGAAATTTCAAACTTAAAATTCTTAATTTTATTATAAATCAAAAGTAAGAAACTTGGTATGTTGGATTTCAACAAATATGAACTGATTGAAGACTAATCAAAAAAAAATTTGAAACCTAAATAATAATTATCCAAATTGATATGATTAGTTAAAAAATATGTCATTATTGAGTTGATTCGTATGAAAATTTTTCATAAAATATTTTAAAAATATTGAAAATTAAATTGGATATAAATGATATAAATAGGCTGCCAAAAGTTAATGTGATCAAGGGAGAGCCCGCCTATAATCATATTAAGTTTTGGAACTCAAATTATTATTAGTTAATAATTAATAATATAAGAATGTTATTTAATAGATAAAACTGAATATTTATAAGATACGGTTGAATACGATGCAGAAAATAAAATGTAGAAGAGTAATTTAGCAATTCTGTGAAATAAGTTCCAACTCAAATTATTTATTTATTAACTTGGAGCAAGTAATGTTTTATAATTAATAAATTTATTATAAATGATAATTTTGAAATAATTTAATTTATACAAGGAACCATGTGTTAGCTAAAGTATAAAAGTTAGGATACATAAAGGTATCTATACATTTTAGAAAGGAATATCATGCTAAATCATGATTAAAAAAGTTAATTTAAGTTAAAATATTAATAAAGAAAAGTGTTATTTTCCAATGCAATGATTTGAACATTATAGCGAAATGTGGTACAAGGATGAATCTAAGATCTACGTAAGGTAAGTAAAGCTCTTTTCTTCTCTTTTGATTTTGTGTTGTAATACATACGAGCATGGATGTTTTGAGATGTCGTTATTTTTTAATTTTTGAGTTAATAAATGTTATCAATTATGATGATTTATTGTGATGCCGAGTTTGGCCATTTATTCTTGCTGGTATCATGCATTATAGCATCAACATATATTGCTTAGTATGTTGATATGTTCATGAGTCATGACTGTAGTTGTGGATTTGTGAAATGGTATTGTTGGACTATCGAAGACAATCGTTGGCACATCCTGATCGGGGATCGGGATGTGATAGACTAGGTGTCATTGGTTTAGACTCACTTGTCTGATTGGTGGGCTGCAGACCTAATGTGTTTGGCCCTTGTGATTTGGTTAATGCTTATTGTAACCCAGTTTGTAGGACCGATGGCTCTTAACATAATGGTTGAGTCAGAGCCATTCGTATAATTTGGTGCGACGTGACTGTTGCTGTGTAGAGAGTGCAGTTTGTTATTAGTTACAACTCAGCTTTGGATAAAAGGTGTTTCTTGATCTATTCGTATTGTGCAAAGTTGGTCACTCGTGCTGGGATGCAATGATGGCAAGCTAGGTTGTGCAGCAGGTTGGATTATAGGGTGAGATACTAACTTCCCTATTGGATTTCAGACTTTGTGGGATGAATTGGAGAAGTGATATGCGTATGACGCATTGATGTATGCTTGGGCATATTAGCACGTCTTATATAGATTTAAACTTGGTTTGGATCTGTAATATAACTTATGTTTTGTTGACCCGTATGCATATTGTTTACTCAAGTTTTTTCAGTTTATATTTATATGCTTCACTTGCTGAGTTTGTCCGGACTCATTGTATTTTGTTAATTTCTTTTTAGATAATAGGTATGCAGGTGGAGACCAACATGAGGTTGGTGTACCAAATGAGGTTAAGACTTGACAAATCTAGATTTTAATTATATATTTTGATTTTTAAGAGCAATGTAATAAAGATGTGAAGTATATATTCTATGGATTTAATTATTTGGATCTAGTTTAATTTAAAATTACTGAAACTCTTGGTTATGATGATCTAATGAATTATATTATTGCATTGTGTATGTTCTACTATTATCATCAATCCTGTACTTTAGCAGCGAATATTAACTTTGTCAGTAGGGCATTACAATCATATTATTTTTCTAGAACATAATTTTTATATGACAAATATATTGTCAAATATAAACATAAATGAGAAGTGATTCTGTTAGCCTGGCCTAAGAAAATGTTTCGCTTAGCCCACGTCAAAAGACCTATTCATAATATTTTTTTCTTTTTTTCTTTATTCGCTTGTTTATATAAGTGTATTTAATATATAAATAGAGTTCTATTATTTTTGGATATGTGTATCTATTTTTTAAAGTTTTTAAAAATAGGGGTATTTTAAATACATATATACACATAAAATGTTTTAAAATCTCAAAAATATATATACACATATCTAGAAATGTTAAACTTGATTTATATGTTAAATACACTTATATAAACAAGTATATGAAGAAAAATAAAAAAAGTATTGCAAATGGTTTTTTGAGATAGACTAAGCGAGATATTTACTAAGTGGGTTTAATAGGAGATCATTAATCAACATAAATAATATAAGATACAACATTATGTACAAATGCCGTTTATATTTTATGTACATAATTATTTTAAATTAAATGTAAATATGAAAAATTGGGTTTAGATTCCTTTAGTTCAGGTTTACTTGATTCTAACCCTATTTAAAATTAAATTTTTTAGGTTTAAGTTTTTTTAAAAATAATGAATATTGGTCCTAATATATACATACATACATATATATATATATATATCTATTTATCTAAGGTGCTCAAAAGGGAAAAATTTTCGCATTGATAGAAGCTATGCAATAGAATGTAATATGCAATAAAGTAAAATCAATCACACAAATAAAAAATTAACACATATTTTAATAACCCAAAATTAGAGGTAAAATATAATTTTAAAAATCTAAATATAAAAAATAAAATTTTAAAATTTTTTAGAGGGAATTTGCAAAAAGCCATGGTTATATACGATCAGTTGTATATAGGCTCTCCATACAATATTTATTTTTTAATTTTTCTTCGTAAATATATTTTATAAGTATATTTAATTCATATATCAAGTTTTATTTTTATTTTTTAAAAACTAAATTTTTAAGGGGTGAAATTGATTGAAATACCCTGGAAATTAATAATTTTTAAACATAAAAATAAATATGTGAAATTATTGTAAAATAATAAAACTCTGTATGTAGGTTAAATATAATTTTTAAAACATATTTAAGAAAATTCAAAAAAATAAAAAATAAATACTGTAGAGGAACTAATATATGATTAGTCATATATAAACATGTTCTTAGAAAAATCTAAATTATATCAAATTTATATCATCGTTACTCTGTCATTTTATTGTCTATTGGCTTCATTTTTTGATCATCTTAAGTTAGTTCATTTTGAATTTTTTTCTTATTTTAACACTCATCTATTTGCACATTCTAATTTTTTACTACACTTATTTTGTATCTATCTTATTTACATTTTGCCCATTCATTAAACTATTGATCCTAAATACTAAAAATGAACAATTCTTGGAACTATGTGATTTGAAATCTTAATTAGCTCCTTTTTTATGTGCTCACTATTATTAAAAATATATTTCATGTATTTAATTGTTGTATGACTAATTTTAAAACTATTAGGTTCAAAATCATCTTTTTACCTATTTAATTTTAAGTTTACTCTTTTTTTAATTTCTTCTATTTGAACTATATCATCTGCAAAAAACACACTAAGATATCACTTCTTGTAAATTTCTATAAATTGATCCATAACTAAAGTGAAAAGATAAGGACCATGGTTACACATGTCTAATACTACAATATGTAAATTAAGACCGAGTTCTAATATTGAACAACAACATATACGGTATTTGAAGATGAATGAGCATATTTTCATATGGAAATTTATTTGGAAAGAAAGCATATCGATCAAATCATTTTATATAAAATAAAACCCTCCAAACAGATTATAGTAGTAGCAAAATCAACTTTATAGAAGAAGGAAGATATGTTTTAATTAACCCTCATGATTTTAAAACATTGACTTAATTCTAGATGAATCAACTTGGAATAAGACCTATAAGTGACCAAACAAATTCACAATCAAACAACACTCAAATTTGTTTTCATCTTGTATGATTACCAGGCTTATAAATAGGTTATTAAAAACATACAGGATGAACTTTTGCCAATAACAGGAGTAGAACAACTTAGATATTGCAACTCGATTTCCAAGAAACCCGAAGCTCTTCATCGAACTAAGGATTATTATAACTTATTAGATCATTTAAGTGTCTCCAGAAAATTACAAAAGACGTGGAGTTCTACAACAAACATCAGGCTTGCAGGAGTTGCTTGCAGAAGTAGACCGAGTTCAAAGAAGTATTCAGTTGTCAAAAGCAACTAACAAATTGGTAAAAGCAAGTTACGATGGTATGATTATGCTTGTTTACATATTCGAATTGAGGTCCTGCTTTAGTGGAGTGATAATGGCGCTTCGTTACCAATTTTTATTTATAGATGATGAGAAAGATGGCAGCGCAAAACTCCTAGTATGACAAATAGATTTTTGCTAATTTCTAAAGGAAGACACAGGGCTTTTGGACTTGATAGGTTTTGAGGATTCATGGTTGAATCCAATCATGCATTTTACTTTCTCCCAGCTCTCTCATCAGATTTTGGGTTTTTACCTTCTTAATAAAATAAGAATTTTGATCTCAAGCGAGAGGAGTGGAATAGGGAGATACATAATCCGTAAAGAATCCCAACATATTCTTCTTTATTTTCAAACCTTCATGGTTATTCCTTGGGGATGAGTTACAGCAACAATGACGACATACACGACCTGGGGCAGGAGTGCCTGCCCTAAGGAAAGGGTAATGTTATTATTTTGTAAAAATTTCTAACAAAATGAGATGGAACCCAAACGAAAAGTACTAGGAGTGTTAATGATAATGATCAATTCATCAATTTACTCGTCAACTATTTATAAATGAGTTTGTGTTGAGATTTTATTTATAAATGAGTTTAGGTTGAGATTTTTAAATAAATGGTTTATGATTCGGTAACCCTTTCAACTATTTAATTAAATAAATGGATTAGGATTGAGATTTTATAATCCATCAACCCGTTTAACTCATTTAACTTATTTAAGTCTACTATATATATGTAAATATCTTAACTATTTTTCCTCGTTAAGTCTTCCTACTGCCACATAATTTTTATTTTTTTGCTACTGTCCAAATTCCATTTTTCTATCATTAACTTATTTTCATTTTTTCCTGTGCCAAGATCATTATCTGTCCGAAATCATTTATAAACAATTTTAAAAAATGTTAAATGGTAGACGCAGTCGAGGCCCAACTACGGCCGGCCAAAGAGGATCAAGTCTCATTTAGAACATACATTAAATATAATGAGCATATTTGGGGTAAACACTTCATTTTATAGATATAACCATCCCCTCTTTTTATATTATTTATGTTGTTTTATATATCTAAATGAGCTAGTGTTGAGCTCAGTTAGTCAGCGACAGTGTCACTCAACCTCCGGGCATTCGAATCCAGGTATTAAACCTGTATCCACATTATAAAAAAATAATGGTGACAATAGGTCTCCCTGGTTCTTCATGAGAGTGTTATCCAATAGGATAAATAAGAATATTGTAAGATACTTATCAAAATATTATATGAAAATTGTAAAAATGTCTCAAACTCTAATGTAATACAAGACGAGATGATTGTAAAAAATACATACCCATTAAAAATGAGCTAGATTATGAGCACTTTTCTCTATCAAAGTTAGCTCATCTTAATTTAAAGAAATATTATTTCAACTAAATAAGTTATAATAAGACTAAAAATTCAAATTACTCCAGATCACAGCATAAACATAGAAGCCAATGGAAATTTTGTGAACAAAAGTTGACTTGGTCCGGCCGTCTATGCAAAGAAAGATGAAATAAATTCTTGCTCCGTTTCTATTATAATTTAAACAAAAAATGCATTAGATTTATTTTTATAAAAAATATAATAGAGATTCATTCAGAATCTTTTTTACAAATGATGTGGGGAAAAATTGACATTTATACATACAATTTATGTCTATTTTACGCTGAAACTAACAACATAAACATCTGAAGAATTAAGAAAAAAAATTTGAGGATATCAGAGGAATCATTAAAATGTCCTAGGCATGCAAGAAATAATAGCCAAAGTGCAGAATTTTTTCTAAAACATGGAAATGCTTTAACTAAAATATGTCATTGTATATCCATTACTTTTAAATACAATGGGTAGGATAAATTTTGGTTTTGCAATAGTTTATGTCCATTTGCAATAGTCCAGTTGCGCATGATCAATATGTTTTATATATGCTTAGGTTAAGATATTCATTTTTTATTTTATTTTAATTTCGTTTTTGGTTTTTCTTTATAAATGTGTTTCTCTAAGTGTATTTAATCTATATATCAAGTTTCGCCATTTTATAATAACTTTTGCATATTTATTTTTATTTTATAAATCAAATTTTTTAAAGGGTGAAAAATGGCCGATATGCCCCTTACATTGATAATTTTTAAAAATAAAAAATAAAAACGTAAAAGTATGTAAATTGACAAAACTGATATATAGATTAAATATATTTAGGAAAACATGCTTATGAAGAAAAATCAAAAAAATAAAAATAAAATAAAAATAAATATTGTAACTGAAGCATATGTACAATATATTGTATATAATTATCCCTCTCTATATATATGTAATTTGGGAGCACTTCAGTGTAACCGAGTTACAGCGAACCACCTGTTGGGAACCCTCTATCTCAGCATCCATTTAGGCATTTAGGCCAGTGCAATTGTGACCATCCATGCCTGCCATGGGATGATCTTTGAGTTTATTAGACTTGGAGTATACATATGCTGAAAACCTATTTCATCCGAATTTTTCGTCCCGCCCAAATACTTACTCTCCTGTCTCCTCATAACTACTTCCTCTTCTCACTCAGACTCTCTCTCACAACACCTATCGTCTTCTCTCTTCTCAGTTGGCCTCTCTCTCGCATCAACTTTCGTCTTTTCTCTCTTCTTCTCTCTTCTCATCCGGCCTCTCTCTCTTGTAGCACCTCTCTTCCCAGCTTCGTCTTCTTTCTCTTCTCCATTTTTCCTGGCTTCATTTGCAGTTGTACAAGATCGGAGAAAAAAGTAAGGAAATATTAAATAATAATAGCGAAAAGGTTGGAGCTTATGGTTGTCATCATTGTCACTAGTGAGCCATAAATTTTAGGTTTTTTCCAATTTTTCCTGAGTTTAATCATTTTAGATCATGATTTATATGGGATTCATGTCTTCTTAATTTAAAATACAAAATGATTAGACCTAGGGTTTTGTGAAGGCTAATGGTTTTATGGTTTTCATAAGATGGTATATGGTGGTGTTTAATCTTCATCCTCTTGTCGATTTCAACATGTAATGACTCTTTTCCCTTTATTATCCCCTTTTTTTGGCACATTGCAAATATGCAACTTCCTTTCTTGTTCCTACTATACATATCTTCACATCTAATCTAGCATTAAAGTTGTTCTCGTCTCATATACATTGGATATCTGTTGTTTTCATCTTGGTATCTTAAATCTGTTGGTCCCGAGTTTATGGCAAAACAGAGGGAAGGTGTAAATTGAGTTCTTGAAAAATTCATTAGCAAATCAAAAGTTAATCCCTCGTAAGGTTAATCCATTTGATAAAACATGCTAGGAGATAGAATAAGAAAGTGCAAATAGAATATAAAATGCAAGCAATTAAATCATACGAGAGACAACAATATTTAGCAGTACGGACAACCTTCCCTAATACACTCTTCTAAACACACACACGTTGTGTTTTGGATTCCATTATTATATATTCAATATAATCTTAAGCACCCACTCACTTTTAGATCCTACCTCTACCGGGTATATAAAATAATCACTTGTTGGTGAGACCAACTCCAACTAACCAAGTCTAATCCATTGATGAGACAAACTCAAACCAATTAAGAAAACTCATTTGTGAGACAAACTCAAATCAACCCCCTATTTTGCTTCTTCTTGAATTCGGTCTTTAACACTGATCCAAGGCAATAACCCAAAATGACATAGATAGAAGAAAATTTACACTTTACAATGTGTAATCAATATGCTCCGAAAGCTCTTTGTTATGTGAAGAAGATGATCTTGTAAGCTTACTTGATATAATAGCACTTGAAGCTTTAATATTTGTTCAAATGATATAAACGCACTTGAATATTGAAAGGTGTAAGCTTATTTTGTGTTTTCCACTTCCCTTCACGTTTATACTTCAATGATATTTATAGTGGAGAAGAAGATCTAACCGTTAGAGTGGTGGTTGGTATGCATTTAATATTGCAACATTCGAGTTTTCGGCTGTTATAACTTGAAGTTGCAAGTAGAGTCAACTTAGGATGAGTGAAGTCAACTTGGGATAAGTGAAGTCGACTTAGGTTGTACCTATGCTTTGGCTAGAACTTGCTATCCATTTGTTGTCTATTTTTTTGCCTTGTAAGTTGCAAGTGAAGTTGACTTAGGTTGAAACTTCACTTTTTTATCTTTTCGAAGTTGCAGGCGAAGTCGACTTGGGCTGAGACTTCATCGAAGTTGCTGGTAAAGTCGACTTGGGCTGAAACTTCAGTTTGCTAAACTTGCTACATATGACATTGAGCTCGTGAAACTTAAATTATTTTACATTTTCATCTTCATATATATGATTAGAGACAAAATATCTAAGAAAACTTACACACATTTATTAGATCTTTTTAATGATATTTTAATGGTTTGTTAATCATCAAAATCAAGTTAATCTTTCTTAAAGCAAGAATATGATCAACAAAATGACTAATGATTTCGTGCAATTATTTACTTCACAAATGTGGATTTTGCACTAGTTATCCTTATTTGGCCTATTCTTTTTTATCAAAAGTACTAGATAGCCATATTTTTTTTATTGGTTCACACTTGGTTCCCACTTAAAGGCTACAAGCAAATTTTTGGCTGTATGTATCATTTTCTATATTCTTGGTAGCATTGTAGGTTTTCATGGACAAATGTGTTTACAAATGTGTTATAGTATTCGATGTCAATTTCTTCTGGTCATGTATAAATTTTTTTTTCTTTTCAATATTTTGCTTGTTGTTAAAGAATGCTTTTACTTTACAGAAAGGGTGAGTTTGGATATCCAGAAATGTTGAGAAAAATGATTATAGAAATGTAGATGATTGTGATACCCAGACCCAAGTAAGGTTTAATTATATACAATTGACATATAAATATGGATCATGTATGGTTTAGTGGAATTATAAATGATTTTCCGAAGCAATATTGATGATTTATTGCAATTAGGGCAAATGATGATGAATGATCAATATAAGCCGATATGGGTCAACGTGATTAAAGAGGCTTAATGAGGATTAGGAAATGAAAATATATTGAGGATAATTACCTCATATATTAAGATTTAATTTATGAAGATTATATTGGTAATTATGGAGTTAAGGTAGCAAATGCTAGAAAATGTGTAACTCGACGTCGGGAAGGCGGATTAAGATGAAAATTAACAGGTAAACTCATAATTTAGTGCTTAACCCTATAGAAATAATGGATTATAAAAATAAGGATGAAATTAGGGTGAAAATTGATCAACACCATCTAAAAAATTCAAATGGTCATAACTTGAGCTAGAAAAGTCGGATTGAGATGAAATTTGAAATGGACGGTTAAAATTATGAGATTAAGGTTATGAAAGAGTTTTATTAAGCTAATCATTCTAATATTAAGTCTGCACAAAATTGGGATCAACTCTTTTGACTTCTGCACCAAAAAAGTGATTTGCATTTATGTTAAAGTCAAAATCATTAATTAAATAATTAATGGCATAAATGAGGTGTCAAAAGGAGATAATGACACATGGATTTTATAATTATCTAAAATGAAAATATCCATGAAAATATCCCCTGCATTAATGTAGAAATTAAGGAGCTAATGACTAGCTTAAGGGAGAAGTATAGAGGAGGCATAAAGTGGATGGTTATGAGCTCCAAAAAGTGGATTTTTGTGAAATATTTTTTTATAAAATATATACCCAAAGTCAACTATGGATTAAGGGGATTAAATTTGCATTAAATTGGAGTAGAAATTCGTGGTGAAAGGCATCAGATCTGGACCATAGAGATGTGATCAATTAATGGACAACAATAGAGCATGGGAGAGAGGTGCATGGTCAAGCAACTTTTGGAATTTTTAATAATTTTTTAATAGCTAAATTGACCCCTAATTAAGCTAGTTACCTAGGGTAGTTAATTATCTATTAATTAAAGTAAAATGGTGTGGAAAAATCGTGCAAAGAGCTACTGCAAGTGGACCCCACCCAAGTGGACAGCTTCATTTAAAAGCTGGATATGACTGTGGAAAAAAATCCGAAAATAATATTAAATGATTAAATATGTGGCTGAAAATTTTTGAGTAACTATAGGGTAAATTTGAAAAACTTTACTCTCCATTTTGGGTTGAAATTATAAAGGAAAAATTGAAAAATAAATGCCTATATAAGCAGGCAGTGTGGACGTTCTAGATTTCTATTTGGAAGAAAAAAAATAAACATCAAAGGGGCAGTGGCTGGAACGATCCAAGAGAAGAAACCATGAAGAAAATAAGGGGATTTCAAGTGCTCAAAGGAGGGATTATTAATTAATCAAGTAAGTATATGTTAATTTTGATTTTATACTTCAAATCTAGAAGTTATATTATATTATAAACCAAAATATGAAAGAAATAGTAAATGAAGGATTTTTAGCATGAAAATTTGTTTACAAGATCATCATATGATGATTAAGGAATGAAAGTTTTCAGCTCAAAAGTGTAAGTCTGTTGGAAATTAAAAATCTGAGAAAATCAACCTGCATGGGGTTGAATGGGTATCAAGATCATCTGTACAAAATGATTTTTAATAATTTTTATATAAGGAATTTTGAACTAAAAATTTTCAAGGATATATAAGACATATTGAGGATCATATAAAAAAATAAAAATTTTGTTTTTATGTGTATAAATATACCTCATAATTCACGTGATTAGGGATGACCCTAAACTCAGAACCCTGTCTAGTACAGTGAAAATGCCAAAATAAATATATAATGTTAATATTTTGTGATGAAATATTTATGATGGTTAATTGATGTATTTATTGATGTATTATAGAAATTTGAAAATTAAATACCTTAATTTGATTATAAATCAAGATTTAGGGAAATCAGTATGCCTGATTTAAGCATATGTGGACAGTTTGAGAAAAAATCAAAAAAAAAAAATGAAACCTACGTAGAAATGATTCAAATTGATAAATATATTAGGAAAGAGTGTAATAAAGTATTATGATATCAAGGATAATTGATATGTATAGGCTATGTGCTAAGTATGAGTACCCGATTTGAAAGACAAGTGGGTCAAGCTAAGTCCAAATGAATTTATGTAGGTTGGACAACCTAAGGGATTTATGTATTTGAAGTTAACGTGAATAAATAAAATATTATTTTCATTTATCTAGGCAAAGGCAAGGAAAAAGAATGGAAGAAAAGGATTATGGCGATTTCAGGTAAGCAAGGGAACTTTTTAAAATAATATTTTCTTTTTATGTGATGATAGTGATTAAAATTATTTATGATTATGTTTATACGAATGGGCAAACACAAAATTTGAAAATAATGACTTTAATGAAAAGCCACAATTTTTGAAAATGATGACTTTAATGAAAGCTTGAAGTTTTGAAAAAGGATGACTTTAAGGAAAAACCTCAAGGTTTGCTTTATGGGAAACAAACAATGATTTTAAAATAAAGAATTTATCACAAGTGTTGCCATGGATTGACAATGCTTTATGTTAATGGATTGAGAAATTTACTTATGGGTAAGCAAGGTCTCCATGATAATGTTTTCAAAGGATTTCACGTTTTATGTCGATGGTTTTTAAGAATTTGCTTATAAGCAATCAAGTTCTTTATGATGTTGTTTCAAAAGTATTTTATAAAAAAGGAGAATTTTACCCTTTTTCACAAAGCATTATTTGTAAATAAGTTTTGAGTTAATTGTACAATAATTTATAATAAACAATTATGTTTACGAAATAAAAAGGAATAGGGGAATTGATTTATGAAAAAGATTTATTTTGCTAGGTCATGATAATTAAATATAAACAATGATTTGGACATAGTCCATATGTTTTGAAATGATATTCAAAAAAGTTTTGATTTCCTTTAGATAAGGAAATCTATATTGAAAATGTTTTGAAAAATGTTTATACGGATGTGTTGAAGGGGATTTAAGGATGACCAACCTCCTATGTTGATTTCATAAAATTGTTTGATTTCGGGTTGCTAAATGGTATGCAAAAGATTATGCAAGCCCCTTATGTAAAAATGGGATAAGAGATAGGTGGACAATAATTTGATTATTAGGGTGGTTGAGAAGGGGTATCATAATTGCATAACTTTTGTGAGCAAAAGGCCTCGAAATGGAAATAAAGAAAATGTTAGAAAATATATAGTTTAATTTTGAAAATTCAAAGGTTTTGAAATTCTTTTATAAGGATTTTAAGATGTATTATTTTTTAAACATTTCAAATGTTTATCAAATATTTTTTACTCAAAATGTTTCTAAAAGAATTTAAGGAAGGTCATCATAAAATTAGATTTCAAATGATAACTTGTTTAAAGTGGCACCCGCTCGCTTTATAAGTTGACACGGACTACGGTCTGTGATGTATTTTTGAAAATAATTTTTTTAAAGATGTTTTGTGAGTATGGATGCAGGTTGCGGTCTGTGATCCCGGTTTAAAAGGACAGGAGCTGCAGTCTGTGGTTCTTTAAACCAAACGGACTGCGGTCTGTCATGATGATATATGGTGCATCAGTACAAGGAATAGACTTGTTGTAGAGTACGGTTGGGATGACCGGGGCCCACTCTACATAAGGCCAAGTCGCTAAGGGATGACAGGAGTGCCAGCGGTGCCCTACCTGAGATAGGAGCAGGATAAAGGAACAACTGTCTAGCTAGCGTGCTGTTAAGGATTCTCTTCCAAAAGATAGCATGATCACTTGCTAAGTGTCACTACTAGATGGAGAGAAATGCATTTGCTTATATTTTGCTTTTGAAAAGCCCAAAGATTGGGACATGAAAATATTTTTTATGAAAATTATCCTAAAGGGATTTTTATGAAATGAATACCTTAAAAAAATAAGGTGTTTTACACAAAAGTGTAAATAACAAGAATGAAAGGAAATGTTTTTATGCAAATGCATTTATAGAAATGGTTTATGTATCTTATATGCCTTGTTTGTTATAAACAAACCCTAAGACGAGGATTATGAAAAGGATTTATGTCAAACTTGTTTTTGGACATAAGAATGTCCATTATTAAAGAGCCTAAATGAAAAGTATTTATGGACATGACAATGTCCAATGCCAAAGTATTTTAACGAAAGGTAATTTAGGACATATGAATGTCCATTGCCAAAGGAAGCTATATGAAAAATGTTTTGAGACATTAAATGTCTCTTAGCTAAAGGATTTTATGATGAAAAATATTTTTGGACATAAAAATATCCTTTATCGAGAAAAGCTTATGTGCATGATGTTTTAGGACATGAGAATGTCCTTCTTTGTCAAAGAATTTATGAGAAAAATATTTTGGACATAAAATGTCCACCGACAAAAGATGATTTTATGTAAATATCTTGGAACATTGGAAATATTCATACAAGACTAAACAAAGTTAAAAAAAAGAAGGGTAAAACATACATGTTTTGCCTTAATAAGCTCAGAGGTGGCTTGTAAATGATTTTTAAGAATGAATGTTTTATGATAATATTCAAGGACATAGGTTTGTCCTCATGAACAAAGGATTTCATGATAATATTTTAGGACATATAAATGTCCTCATGAAAAAGGTGTTCAGGATATTTATGAAAAGGTTTTTAAGGAAGTCTTTCCCTAATGATAAAATGCTTGCTTACTGAGTTGTCATTCACGTTTTGTTTTCCCAAACTTTAAACAGGTACCGGGAAACTCAAGAAGTTGCGAACCTTAGTAAGAGAAGAAAGGTATGTGATGGTAGCCAAGTGGACTATAAGAAATGGGATAACATGAATTAAAGCTTTAAGGTATGTTGATGTGAATGTGAACTTATGTAGAATTATAAGTTCTATGTGATCCAATGCTTGTATGGATGTATGTATGAAATGTAAATGACATTATAGAAAAGCATGATGAGATGTTATGAAATAGAATATGAAATTTTATTACAAGTGTATCGCCACTTGTTTGATGAATGATGTAAAATGTAAAGATAGGAACGATGATGAATGAAAAGAAAATTTAGACAAGATCTAATTAAGAAATCGTTGCGTGATTAGGGCAACAATCCTGATTCACATTTACCAATCGATAAGGTCTTAAGGTAAGGAAGTGACGTCTCGGTTTGGGGCGCCACAATGATATTAGCCAAATAGGAGATGATATAAACCATAAAGTTAGTTGAGGGAAGGGGGTTAATGATGAAAAACATGATTGTTTATGTGTAAAAGCAGGGTTGAAATGATAGACAGGATTGACAACTTTTACTTTGCATAAAGGACATCTTAGAGTGAGTTCAAAAATCCAGAAATCTTGACCAAAATGAAAATAGAAATGTAGATGATTTTGACAAAATAAGAGATGATGCCAATTATAAAGTTAAAAGAGGCAAGAATGGTAAATGATGACAAATGTGATTGTTGATATGCAAAAGTAATGTTGCAATGAAAAATGTCAATCCATTTTTAGACATGAATTATATTTCAATATCCATTTTTCACCTCCTGCCAAATATCCTCTTAGTACGTAATTAGTAGAAAAATTTTAGTTATCATTCATTGATGATATTCTTTAGAATTGTACTTTTAGAGCCTAAATGATTGGGTGAAAAGGAAATGAAAAGAAAGAAAAAAGGAAATAGTATCAATAGTGGGGATGATAGATATCTATTGTAAAGTGAATAAAAATACAATAGATAAAATTTTTTGATGAGAAAGTTACTTATTGATGGAAAAAGTTCAGTTTTTGGAGTTGTTATTATCACAATAAGAGAGTTTGAATTTGATTTACCTTTCCAACAAACTAGTTAGACTCATCAAATCACTTTGGGTGCTTTTGTTGTTAACTGTTTAATAAGTTATCTTTGCTTCATGCTTTGGTTGAACTTTGTCCTTGGACTTTACTTTTAAAATTTTTCTTTCTTTTTAAAATCTATTTTTAATTCTCCCTATTACAGAACATAACCAACATTATTTATCAATGCATTTAGTGCCTTTGGATTTCTTAGAGCATTTTTTCATGTTTGCTTTTCCTACTCAAGATATCCAATCACTTTATTATTATTATTATTATTATTATTATTATTATTATACATAATGCTATTGATGTTCATGTCAATCAGACCTTCATGCCATGTTAAGGATTCATTTTTAATAGCTATTTTGATTGTATGTAATGGCCAAGATGCATAACATCAACTGATGAACTTTGTTCTAGAATCATGAGTGATCATCCTCAATGATGAGCCATAAGCTAACTCAAGCGACACATCTTAGGCGAGACTATGGAAGTTTTTTTTGTAATGGACTAGCTTTAGACATTTTCTTGTAACACCACCAATTAGTGAGCTGTGAAACCCTGACCTATATAGGATTCATGTATATGCTTTTGAATGATTCATGTATGATTTGATTAAATTATGAATGATTTATTTGCAATTTTGATGATTTGTTGTAATTAGGTCAGTTGTTATGAATGATGATTAAATCGATCATTATAAGTCGATATGGGCCAATATGATTAAAGTGGCTTGATGGTGATTTAAAAAGTATTAGTGTGCCATGAAAAATTAATTTAATTTCCATGATGAGATTAATGGAAATTAAGAGGCTAATTATAGAGTTAAGTTGGAAAATATTAGAAAATTCACAACTTGATGCCTGTAAGGCGGATTAAAATGAAAATTGATATGAAAACACATAATTTCATAATTAATCTTATGGAAAGGTGGATTATGAAAATTTTGATGAAATTAGGGTGAGAATTGATCATTACAGTCCAAAATCCAAAGATGACTTCAAATTATCATAACTTGAGCTAGAAAAGTTGGATTGAGACGAAATTTGACATGGACGGTTAAAATTATGAGATTGATGCTATGAAAGAATTTGATCAAGCTAATTATGGTGGGATTAGGCTTGCACAAAAATGGGTGTACAACTTTGACTTTTTGCACCCATAAAGTAGCTTGCATTTATGTTAAAGTTAAAGTAATTAATTATATAATTAAATGCCAAAAATGAGGTGTCAAAAGGAGGTAAATTCCTGGGTATTTTATGAATTCCCTACATTAATGTTGGAATTAAGGAGCTAATGGCTACCTTAAGGGAGGTGTCATAGAATGGACGATCATGAGCTCCAAAAAGTGGATTTTTTGATTTTTTATTTATAAAATCCACATCTAAGATAGCTAGGGAATCAAGGTTAATAAATGAGTAATTAAATGGAGTAGAAAACTGTGGCCAAAGATGTCAAATCAAGGCCATATGGACATGATCATCAAGTGGACAACAATGGAGCAAGGAAGAGAGGTGGATGTCCAAGGTTGATATTTTGGATTTTTCTGATATTTTTAATATTGCTAAATGGACTCCTAAGTAAGCTCTTATCTAGAGTAATTAAATGTTCATTAATTAAAGCTGCATTTTGTGGAAAAAATGCAAAAGGCTACTGAAAGTGGACGTTAATGTGTGGACAAATTTGTGATCATCAATGCTATGGATATTTGATGGATTTTACATGGATAATTATCAAATTCACTTGGAGCATATTATGCCATGTTATCAAAGGGGATAAATATTTATTTAATTACCTCTAATTTATGTGGTAAGTGTTGGAAACAATTGTTGAAATCAAATGCAAAATATCCAAAGTATGTGTTTTGATGATTAACAACACAATTTGAGTAAAGTCTTAGCTACTAATATGTTTTGTACAAAGTTTAAGGTTATAAAAATGAAAAATACAAAACAGAACAGGTCAAGTCGCAAACCACGTCGACTCAAATATCAACTTGGGCCAAGTCAATTTCCCAAGTTGACTCCATCTTCGACTTCAAAAGACATCCTCTGTCCAGTATTGAAATTAGGAGCAAAAATTCTCGAAGTCGTAGACGAAGTCAACTCCACTTGCGACTTGGGCGAAGTCGCAAACCAAGTCGACTCCAGCATCGACTTCAATCAGACAGGGCAGAAAATTCAGGAGTCAAGTCGGGGAATAAGTCGACTTCAAGATAGACTTGAGTCAAGTTGAAGACCAAGTCGACTTAAATGTTCGACTTGGAGCATATAAAGATTAATTCAAGTCCAAAGCAAGCAAGATGCATGAATTCATCCTTTTTAAATCATAATATATTTGGATTTGTTCCTGCATACAAAGATTCAAGTTTTCAAGATTTCTATAATGAATATACTAAATGACAAATATTGAAAATCAAAAGTAGAACAATTATAATGAAGAAGTTAAGTAAGCAAAGGCAGTTTCAAAGAAGCCTAAGTTCACTTGGCAAGAATGAGAAGTCAAGTCGCGAACGAAGTCGACTCCAGCATCGACTTGGGTCAAGTCCAGACCAAGTCGACCCAGAAGATAGACTTGGAAACTGAAGCATCCGAAGTCACACCCGAAGTCGACTCCACATGCGACTTGGGTCAAGTCCAAGGCCAAGTCGACCTGAGGAAGAACTCGAACAAATGAAGCATAGCCGAAATCGCACACGAAGTCGACTCCAGCATGCGACTTGGGTGAAGTCGCACACGAAGTCGACTCCACCTGCGACTTGGAGAAATAACGTTCAAATTTTTGAATGTTGGAACATTTATTACGTGCCAATCAACTCTATAACATTCAAAATTCTCCCTCCTCTATATATAGACACTCAAGCAAACGTGAAAATACACAAATAAGAGCTGAAAAAGAGGAAAGAAGTGCTACTAAGAGTTTCAATCCACTTTTCTCTACAATTGAATAATCTATACACTTTCAAAGGAAGAACAAGCTTCAAAGTTGTTGTTTGCTTCAACACTGAATGATTCGTCGCTTCTATGAATTCTTCCTCGAGCTAAAACTACCTACACAAATTTGTAAAGTGTAGATTTCTTTTTTTTCATCTTATTCTTTGATTTTTGGTGCTTGGTTTGAGTTTGGTGTTTCAAACCAAGACATAGCAAAGTAGGGTTGTGATTGGAGTATAACTTATCATCTCCTTGTGCTGCTGGTTGTATATGCCCCCTAGAGCTAGAATCTAGAAGAGAGCGAAGGCTCTGGTTGTATATGCCCCCAGGGCTAGAATCTAGAAGAGAGTGGAGACTCTAGTTGTATTCGCAGAATACATAGTGGAATCCAAGTCACAAGGGAGTGTGAGCTTGGAAGAGTGGAGTAGGGAAGGTTGCCCGAACCACTATAAATCTTGTCTACTATTTTTCATTTCTGCTTTCATTGTCTTATTGCTTTCTATTTGTTTTATTAAAGGGGATTAAACTAAACTGGGGTAAAGTTTCTAATTTAAGTTTTTAAATATTTAATTACCCAATTCACCCCTCCCCTCTTGGGTAATTGCCATCAACTCGGGATTAACAGTAAGTGGGGCCCACAAAGATGGAAAATCTAGCCTACATAAGGGTGGACATCCACATGTGTATAAGGTGTTTGAGAAAAAAAATTTCAAGGACAGCAGCTGTACACATCCATTTTCCAGCAAGAAAAGGGTGATAAAAAAGAGAGAAAAAGAGAAAGAGAAAGGGAAAGGAAGCAAGGGAAACATGCTAGAGAAATTGAGTTCAAGTGTGATTCAATACAAGTAAGTTTCTCTTGAGTGTGAATCATTTAAACTTAGTTTTTTTACCTCAATTTATGAGTCATGAATATGACTCATAATGAACCCTTAAAGGATGATTAATGATGCCCTTGATTAGGGTATTGAATGAGAATTTAATGACAAGAATGAAATCAAGGGTTCAAGAGGAAGAAAATGGTGATTAGGGTTGAAATGGTTTGATAAACATAGCTGAAATTTCCTTAAACTCACATGTGATGTTGCTATTTTGAATTGCTATTATGATTATATGATGATTAATGATTAGAAGAATTATATATGTTGGTTTAAGCATAAGTTATGTGTGAAACCCCAACCTAAGTAGGACTCAAATGTATGCATTGAATATATATATATATATGTGATTTATATGTGAATTAATTGAATTTTGAACGATTTTTGTGAATTATGCCACATTTTGAATTAAGGTTTCCATTGGAAATGGTGATTAAAAATTTAATCGCTGGAGTCCAAAGTGAGTTGGTATGACCCGAGGGGCTTAATGAGGATTTAAAGGTAACAATGTGTCACGAATAATCATGTTAATAGTCATGAATTAATTTATGGAGACTAAAATGTAATTATGAAATTAAGGTGAAAAATGATAAAAAATTCATAATTTGAAGTCCACAAAGAGGATTTCGATGAAATTTGAAAGGTAAGCTCATGACAGTGGGCCCAATCATGTGAATGGATTGGATTATGAAAATCGTGATGGGATTAAGGCAATGATTAATCATTTTTAGCCTACACTCCAAGGACAAATTCAAGTGATTATAACTTGTGTTGAAAAACTCGATTTGAGACAAAACTCGAGCGAGATGGATAAATCGATGAGATAAGCAATATGGTGGGAATGGATTAAGCTAACTATCAAGAAATTTGTTAATCACAAAAGGATGGAATTCATTTATGGAGGAAAAGACAAAGTAATTAAGCATGGGGTTGAGATGACAAGAGATGGGTGGATTAGCACCCAAAAATCAGTTTTTTTTTTTTAAATCCTAAAATGTCAATGTAATTAGCCTAACCTCTAGCATAGTTAATGAGGGATTAAATGGGATGGAAATATCAGCCACGAAATGCCAAAAGTGGTAACAAGGGGGACGTCCCATGTGTGGACAGCAACATGTCCATTTAATGCTTGATTTTGGTGATTTTTCTTCAAGATAATTACCCAATTTTACTTGGGTAAAAATTATCCAAGTGTTAAGGGATAAGTGCACATTTATGAGGACTTCAAATGGGATAAAAAAGGGAACATTGCTGGAAAATTCCAGCAACAAACCCAAGTGGACGTCCATAGGAAGAGAGAAAGAGAAAAGAGAGGAGACTAAGGAGAAAAAAAAAATTCAGCAAGCCCCAGACGACACTAGCAGCAAGGAAAGGGAGAAAAGAGAAGGAAGAGAAGAAGAAAAAAGGGAAGAAAAAGCTTGGTAGCAAGCTCAGGAAGCTCGGGGCAAAGATTCAACCAAATTGGGTAGGTACCCGTTGAGTTTAGGTCTTCCAATTTCTAAATTTCCTTCTTGGTTTTGAACCACGATTTTAATTCATAAAAGACCTCTTAAACAAAATATTATGATACCCTTAAATTTGGTATTTAATGAAAATTAAATGGCATAAATGAAAGCAAACATTCAAGGGAGTTAAATGGGTGCTAAGATGTGATTTTTAGTGAAAATCACCACTTGAACCCTCTTGAATCTAAATGAAATGTTGCTGCATGAGTTGAGAATCATGATTAGGATATAAATCATGATTTAATGTAAGTCATATGATGATTTATGAATAAGCTACTGATTTTATAAGGTATGGAACTTAGGTTGCATATATGACCTGATTTTTCCATTTTTATGTTAAAAATGGTATAGAAATGAAATTAAATAATTTATGAAATTGATGTAGGGTAAAATAATCTACGATTTGAGTACTTTGGATGCCCAAAAGGATTTGGGAAGATAAGCCCCAAATCTAATTTTTATGAATTTGATGAAAAATGTCTAAATGGGGTGAAAACGGTACTCGAAATAGGTGAGTAAGTTGCTGTATGGAAACCATTTAATTATGGATTAAAATATATGTTAATACTCTAAATTTAGGTTAAGAAAATCATGGTTTAAGGCTGGAAAATTTGGATTAAAAATCTAGTTAAACTATGTTGTTAAAGAGAGCATTGAAACGACAAAAAACGGGTTCCAAAGTTGCTATTTTGGAATCCTATGATTAGTAGATTAAAATTCCATAAAAATATCCTAAATAAAGTATTAATTAAGGATTATTATCATTCTGAATTAGGGACTAAGTTTCTGATTTTGAAAATTTTATGAAATGCATCATATATGTGATGTAAAGTGAGTATATGTGGAAGGATGAACATGCATAAGTGGTAAATGACTTATGTAAATTGATTTTGTGAAAAAATGCATGAAAATATGATAAATTTCATGAATATACTGCTATTTATATGCATGATATTAATCTCAAAATTTGGGATTAATTAATGAGGCTTAAGGCAACAACGTGTGCTTAAAATGAGCACCGATGTATAATTTTTTGGGAAATAAGGGAAAAATGGTATATGGAAGGTAATGAACCATTAAATGATGATTATTGAATGATTATTAAGTGATTGAATGATTACCCTACTTATGGGATTAAATGTGATGTGTAATAGCCTATGTAATGCACAAGTATGTGTTATATGTGCAAAACGACTTGAGAAGTCAAAGGAATTATGTATGTTAATGAAAATGGGTTGAAAAACTAAGTTGGATACAAGCAAAAGAAATATATGAATGTTATATCATTCTCATGTAGGCAAGGGCAAAGAAAAGGCAGATTCAAAAAGCTAACGTGAAACACATAAGCAAGCAGCTTTCTAAATAATTTTGATTTTCATTACAAGGTATTTAAGGATGACCATTCCTTTATCTCAATGTGTTATGAAGTATTATTTCAATTATGATGATGAATTGCTTACTGTTTCGCAATTATTCATGAAAAGTGATGATGTATGGACTTGAAATGATGTTTCATTGAAATAAGATTGAAAAGGGATGGTGCAAGGAATTCTCTTCATGAGAATGACAAGTTCAATGTGTAAGAGGTATATAATGCCGGGATAACTAAAAGTCATGAATGGAATGGAAATCAAGTAGGCTAGTCAAGATAGTAAGTGGACAAGGAGTCCCCCTTGACGTTGCCAAGTCGGAAGGTCCGACGCTAAGGATGGAAAGGATCATGTCATGGAAAAATGTTCCCCGTGCTAGCATACCCTCACATGAAGGATAATGTCATCAATGAAAATGATACATTTGCACATCCAATATTTATGAAATGTTGATGAAATGTTTATGAATGGTTTATGAAAAGGTTTCTGCTCCACAGGTAGTTGATTATCTGCTAAGTGTCTCCTACCGACTGGAGAGAAATGCTTTTAAATAATGTTGCCTTCAAAATGAATTGCTTGTAAAATATACAGCTTACTTATTGAGTTTCGACTCACGTTTTTGTTTTCCAAACCCATAGACAGGTGAAAGAAGAGACCTGTCAAAGGAGCAAGAGCCAACCATTGAAGAAATGGAAAAATATTATAAGTTTTCATGTTTGTGAAAAACTTAAGTTGGATGGTTGTAAAATAATTAGATGTTTTATGTTGACATGTATGGATAATATATGCATGACATCTGATTTATGAGATGACTTTGAAATATGTTATGAATATCATGTCTAGTTATGATATTCTTGGACAGAAATGAACTAAGTACGCATGAGATGGAAAAAAAGTAGAAGAAAATAAATTCCTAAGGAACCATATTTAATTGGGTAAATATCCATTAAAATCTGTCGTGTGACAGGGCAACAATCCTGATCACGTTTACCAGTCGATAGATCCCGAGGTAAGGTTGTGACGCTCGGACTGAGGCGCACATTATGAATTTTAGAAAGAATGTGAATTAGGGTTACACACATGACCCGATTTCTATGTTTCTATGTTAAAAATGATACATGAATTAGTTTAAATGAATTATCGATGATTTAGAGGGTGAAATATTCTAAACCTAGGGTACTTTGGACGTTCAAAATGGTGTAGGAAAGATTGCCCTAAATCTGATTTTTAAGGGCATATATAGGGATGTCCAAAGTAGTGCAAGAAAGGTACCCTACATGCATGAGAAGTTGCTATTTTGGAAGCAACTACCTCATGGAATTTAAACATGTGATAATACCCTAAATTTGGGTTAAGAAAAGTGTGATTAGTTGCAGGAATTTAGAGATTAAAAATCTGTTTTGATATAAGTATCAAAAGGGACATTAAAAGTATATAAAACAGGTCTCAAAGTTGCTGTTTTAGAATCCTATTATTAGTGGATTAAAATTTTATAAAAATAAATTGAGTAAAGTGTTAATTAAGAAGTATAATCACAATGAATTAGAAGGCAAGTTGCTGATTTGAAAAATTTTGAGAAACACATGATTTACGTGTTGTGAAAATGGACATGTATAGAGAGATAGGTATGAGCAAATGATAAATGGTTTATGTAAATTATTAAAATGCAAAAATGCATGAAAATATGAAGAAATACGTGAATCATGTTGTATATTTGGTAAATAATGATAATCTCAAAATTTGAGATTAATATATGAGATTTAAGACATCAACTAAGTGCTTAAGAATGGGCACAATATGTGAATTATGAAAAATATGTGAAAAATGATAAGTGGGAATAATAAACCTCCATATGGTGTCTAATGAATAACTAATGAATGTGTTATGATATATATAAATGTTACCTTAAGTATGGGAATTGAACATGTGGTGTAATGAATAGTATGATGCATAAGTTATGCTATGTATGTACACCTGACTTGGAATTCAAGTGGGTCGTGAATGTTTATGAAAATGGGTTGGAAAACTAAATTGAATGCAAGAAAATGGAAAATATATGAATGTTATGTCATTCTTACATATATAGGCAAAAGCAAAGAAAAGGTAGACCCGGAAAGCTCACGTGACCAAGGTATGCAAGCAAAATTTTCTAAATAATTTTTGTTTCCTAAATTATTCTAAAATAATTGCAAATGATGTTATAACTCCTTGATTTGTTTAGCAAATGATATTTGAATTTATTTCTAAGATATTTAAGGATAGTCATTCCTTAGTTCAATACATGTTTGCTAACTGAGTTACATAACTGCTTTGTTAAATGTTTATGAAAAAACTGTCCTATGAATTCATGCAAAAAAAATCATGCTAGCATGTCAAGAATGGTTCATGTGCACAAAGCATGGTCCACCTGAAAGGTGTAAGTGGACCGATTGTTCCTCTTTGGTGTGGCCATGTCACTAAGATAGGCCAAGGGCCTGCGACGCCTCCTTGAGATGGGAGAAGACGGAGACGGATGGTCGCCTAGCTAGCTTCCATCCTATGATGTCATGATGCATTGCATTACATTGTCATGATTTACCCATGACGGGTATAAGGATCATGTTTTCATCATATACCCTCGAGGGGGTATAATGTTGCTTTCCAAGATATTTTAAATGAAAAGGTTTCTGCTCCACAGGTAGTTGATCACTTGTTAAGTGTCTCATACCAAATTGAGAGAAATGCTTTTAAACAATATGCCTTCAAAATGAATTGCCTGAAAAATATATGGCTTGCTTATTAAGTTTACAACTCACATTTTATTTTCCAAACCCATAGACAGGTGAAAGATTGAAGAGAACAAAGGAGCAAAAATAGGAGCACGGAGGAATGTAAAAAAAAAAACTTAATTAATTTTAATATGTGCCGCTTATGGAAAATGGTTGTAAAATAACATGATATTTGATGATCATATATGATCTATTATATGACTTATGTTTTATGAACAAGTATTAATGGATGTTGAGCATGTTATAAATTTTTATGATTATATCCAATATAAAATGTGTATATCAGGGCAAAGATGGCTTAAATGAACACTTGATGGAAAACAGCATAAAAATTAATACTTAAGGAATAATGGTTAAATAGATAAATATCCATTAAATCCCACCGTGTGACAGGGCAACAATCCTAATCACGTTTATCAGTTAATATCGATCCCGGAGTAAGGCTCAAGATGTGACGCTCGGGTTGGAGGCGCCACATGAGCTACTTTATTTTGGTGTCTATATTTTTAGTTTCAATCTACATAAACAATAAACATGCTAGACCTACTATAATTTGGAATTCCTAGCTGAGATATCCATTTTGGAGTGTCAAAGAAAGCGTTGGTCCTTGTTGAAGTTGACAACATCCTTTTGATTAATTCCATGTTTTGATTCTAACAATTTCTTCACTTCTGCTAAGAAATTACCCAACAGAACAACATAATAGGTTTAATTAAAAGATCATGAGTAGTAAATTTACTTGCTAATATGAAATCTTTATCATGGTATTTGATTTTACATGCTTGCAAAAAGTAGTATTTGAAATGTAATAGGATAGATATATTATGGATGATCATCTTGTTTTTTAATCAATCTAACCTTATTTTTGGCTATGCAATTGTTGTTAAACTACAATATTATATGGGGACATTGATGGATTCATATTTTGCAGGTTAGCAAACATTCTAAGGACTCACAATACTCACCGAGGGTCAGATGATGAAGAACAATTGACGCTATCTCAACTCCAAACAAAGAGAAAAACGAAGCATAAAATAAAAGAAACTTCAACTTGTGGTGATGTAGAACCAAAAAAATATAGTAAGAAATATAAGAAGAAATGTGTCATTCAAGAATGCCAAAGCCAAGTGATGTACATGTCGAGGAGGAAATTTAAGATTTATAGGAAGCAGAAGAGCAAGAAAATGAGGATGTAGAATAAGAGGACGTACAACAAGGGAATAAAGAAAAAGTACAACTAGATCAATTACAAAAGAAGAGCAAATAGAACAAGAGGAAGAGGTGGAAATTCAAGAAGAGAAAGAGCTATAAAATCAGGAGGTTGAAGAAGAAGTTAGAGAAGGAGATCGAGAATAGTTAGGGGAAGAAGACAACATCATCAGGGATGAAGAACTGGAAGAGCGAGGGAGTGTAGACCAACGAGAAAAGGATCAAACACTTTTTGAATTAGGCCATTATGAAAGGTAGACTATTTAATTTGAGGTTTTTCAAGAGAGATAAATAGAATCTACACTCTTCATCGGGATAACTTATTTCACTTTTATGGCCACCAATATCAGTTGATAGCGCAGATTATCGCAACCAACCTAGGAATTCCTAATGAGGATGAACAATTGGATGAGTGTGAAGATGATGAGTCCTGGTCGTATGCACCTAGGTGCATTGAGCCTCAACAAACCCGGGTGCATATGACAAATTTTTTTTGAAAATCTTAAAAATAAATGGCATTTTTAGTAATCTAAAATTACTAAAGTGCTACTAATTTTTAAAAGTTCTCAAAAAAATCTAAAAATCTCTAAAAGTGGTAAAAAAATAATACACATGTTAAATAAATTTATATTAAAAGTTGTGTAAAAAATTCAAAAGAATGGTATATGCACCGGGGCGCATTAAGACTCAATGCACTCAGACTCGAAAATAATTTATTAATTATCTTTTCTTTCTATCTGGCAACATGGGCCAACCAACAGAAGCAAACATGATCATTTCAACCTCAATGACATTAGAATTTAAGATATTATATCAAATTTGCATGCACTACGTATTGCTACGTTCAAATGCTAGAGAGGCTGTCACTACTAGTGATGCATGGATGATTTGGATGTTAAAAAAATAAAGATTAGTATTCCTAAGTGTATCATGGCTCATATGCACAAGGCTAGATATTTAAATTGGTCTCCACTACCATATAGTTACTTCCTGTTGAAGATATTTCTTCAGTTGGGCAGGGATGTTAGTGACAAAAGGACCGAAATTTGCAAGTATAATGATCGTATTGACAGGACATCTTTATTGCTAATGGGATGACAAACAACAATGTTAATCAATGAGTATTAAGAGATGCACAGTTGAACGAATTAGTTAATCATAACGTAGCTGCTCAAATTAAGAATTCAGAGGAGTCCTCTGACGATGAAACATCATCGGTTGGTCACTTGAGAGCATTCATTTAAAGCTAGTTTGCATCTATCATGTCAAATCTGAATGTTATATACACCTAGTTGAAAAAATTGAAGATTATTTGGACATGGAGACTAATGATAATGAAGAATGAACTCTATTTCCTTACTTCTTTTACATGTTATTTGAATCAAGTGTGAGATGCAAATCACATTTTAATATTGGTTTATGTCCAATAGCCCATGATTGTAATTTGAACATTCATGTAGCATATTAAGAAGTCGGCAAATATGAGGTCTATTCTTAAATTCACTTGCATTTGTGGAATGATAGGTTTGGGTATGGATGTCCAAACTCATTAGAGATTACTCTCTGCTATTTTTTTCTCATATAATAGGTTTAGATTTCAGACAACTGAGTAGTGGTCATCTCTAAATTTCGCATAGGATATTATCTCTCCAAGCGACTGATTATTAGACGTCTCTTGACTAGTTAGCTCTTTCTTGGTCATTTGGCATATTTGTACATAGAAATGTATTTATGTAGTTTATAGCATGAATACTACCAGAAGCAAAACATAAGTATATCCAACTCATTTGCTATTATATAATGAACGCTATTATTATGTATATTCAACATACATCCCATAAGTAAGATACATTCATCCCATTAGATATAATTCCCATGCCAACAGATCAACTCACCAAGTCAATTATAAACTTAAACATATGCATAGCAATAGTTATACACTTAATTAAGGCACATATCTTCATATTTATCGCTCATACAGTTAAGAGTCATTGTGTATGTTCCTCTAACTCTTTAAAATTCTTCTCTTCATGTTGTAATAAAAGATACACATTATGTAGGTAACCCTATTAAATAGATCTGCATACTAAAATTGATATAGGATCTCAAAATTGAATGGCAAATAATCAAAAAATATAATAGTAGGTTCTCGTTCATATAATAAATAATGTTACCTTCATTTATAGTCGATCAGCGCAAACGAGGACAATTTCTCTGTCACGGTCGCTTACAACTTTGTCACATCCATGACACAACTTACTTTTCTTGATCTAGGCTTCTCCAATGATGATATGTATCTTAATGATGCCCTCCATTTGGTTTTTCAACTGCTAGGCTCATTTGACAGGCTTCTTTCAACTGAATTATCCTTTGCACCAACTTATGCAATTGATATAGGCCATGATCTACAAATGTCTAATCTCATACAATGATTGCAACCATATATTATCCTCTAATGCATATTTCGATAGCATTAAATTTCATGCTTCCTTAAATTCATTAACCTATTCAATCTTCCTATCTTTGAACATTGGATACCTTTGGTAAATAATCCTCAATTTTAATGGAAGTTTCTTGGTGATGTACCAAGTACGTAGCATGTGCTTTGTACTAGGAAAGACTTTGGCAATAGCTATCCTGGTCTGTGATAATGGCATTTGGAGCAACACTTTCCATCACCTCCAACCAAGTGTTGAACAACCACTTGAAGTCCTCATATATCTCTTCGAATACAAGCCCGATGTTAACCAAAATGGTCCATCCGTGGTGGTTGATTCCAAAGAATGGACTAAATGACATGTCACATTGATTTGTTTTGTACGTCGTGTAGAAGGTAATGACATCATTAAAGACCTTATAATCAACCTTAAATATGTGGCCTACCTATAATAAGAAGGTAACTAATTCTCCTCATCAAGTTGCAAATCATATATGAATGATGGATTGAACTTTGATTTGTTATTGAAGATATCAAGCATGACTGTGACTCCTTTTCCAAATTTTACTTGATGCCTCCTCCGTGGAGTATTTCATAAATTAACTTTCAAAAATCCAACATGGTCATGACCACCATATTTTTATGCCGCGAAATCAATAGATTGTGCCACTCAATACCAAAGCTTCTAATTCAACTGAACAATTAGTACATTCCTATGTGAATGCAGGAACCCAAATTTATTAGAGGAGGTAAGTCTATGATAGTGGGATGGATTGAATTGTGTCACTTTAAAACATGGAACACCAGCAGATTTGGTGACCAATAAATATGCTTTGCTTTTGCATCTTGTGATCTATCTTTCAGCATATCTTCTCTTCGTTGTTGTGCCCTTTGATTGTTCTCTTAATCCTACCATATAACAGACTCCATCAAATACCAAAGTCACAGAACTTTGCATATCTATTGTAGAAGTCAAATGCATCTTTTTCAGTTGTAAATTCTATACTAATCTTGAGTGTAATTTTTGTTGGTCCCGAGTTGATGGCCTAACCCAAGAGGGGAGGGGTGAATTGGGTTCTTTAAAATTTCTTCTGTAAACTTAAAAATCTTAACCCCTTGAAAAAGTTAATCCCCTTTTTAAGCGAATGGAGAGCAAATAAGATAAAGCAGTAAAAATAAGTAGAACACAAGATTTATAGTGGTTCGGGCAAACCTTCCCTACTCCACTCTTCCAAGCTCACACTCCGTTGTGACTTGGGTTCCACTATGTATTCCAAGAATACACTTAGAGTCACCGCTCTCTTCTAGATTCAAAGCTCTAGGGGGCATACACAACTAGAGCCACTTGCTCTCTTCTAGATTCAAAGCTCTAGGGGGCATATATATTCACTTGCACAAGTAGGTGATGAGTCTCACTCCAATCACACCCTACTTTGCATACACTTGATCTTAGCTACTCAAGCTAAATCAAGATTTATACAACCAAATAAAGAAATGAATAAAAACTACACTTTACAGATTTGTGTAGGCAGTTTTGAGCTCGAGGAAGAAATCAGAAATAGCTTGAATGATGATTGTTGAAGCAACTTGCAGTTTGAAGCTCTTTCTTCCTTTGAAACACTCAAATATGGAGAAAAGATATTTGAAAATCTTTCTTGCACTTCTTTTCTTTCTTTGATCTTTAGAGTAGTGTCTCTTGTGCTTCTCACGTTCATTTGAATGTCCTTTTATAGATAGAGGAAAATATGAACGTTGTAGAAGTAGTTGGCGTGCAATAAATGAACTCCAACGGTCAAAAATTTGACCGTTATACTCCAAGTCGAAGATGAAGTCGACTTGGCCTGCGACTTGGCTTCCAAGTCGCACATGGAGTCGACTTGGCCTGCGACTTGGGTTCTTCAGAAACTCAAGTCTGAGACTTGGGTCGACTTGGCTTTCAGACTTCAACTCAAGTCGATCCTGAAGTCGACTTGGGTTGCGACTTGGCTTGGTCTATTGCAGAAACGCCTTGATCTTCTTGAAATGTCTTGAATCTTGCAAACCATTTGAAAGCTTTGGGTCCTTGCACAATATATGTATGTTCCTTGCTTTGCTTTGGACTCACTGGGTCTTCATGACTTGGTTTTTACTCCATTTGGAAGCTAGCTTGAAGATTTGCTTTGAGCTTGATAGACTTGATTTGAACTTGAACTTGGATTCTCACTTTAAGAATAGTCTTTAAAGCTCATTTGTATGTGAGAAACTTCAAATGGATGTCTTGGATATGCTTGAATCTTCATCTTGGACTTCAAAACTTCTCAAGTCGAAGTTGGAGTCGACCTGGTTTGCGACTTCGCCCAAGTCGCACTTTGGAGTCGACTTCGTCTGCGACTTCGCATCTTCGGGAGCCAGATTTCAACGCTGGACATTTTGTGTACTTCGAAGTCGATGCTGGAGTCGACTTCGTATGCGACTTGACTACCCAAGTCGCATGTGGAGTCGACTTGACTTGCGACTTCACTCGTCAGAATTCCATTTTCAACTTTGTCCAGTTTTGGCTTGTTTGAAGTCGTTAGTGGAGTCGACTTCACTATCGACTTCACTCCCAAGTCGAAGTTCAAGTCGACTCGAAGATCGACTTGACTTCTCTGCTTTCCTTAAACACTTGGCAAACATATTAGTCATATATATATACTCAAACTAGTTCTTGTTAATCATCAAAACTCAATCCTTGGCCAATTTGTTTTATTTTGAACATTGTTTCCAACAATCTCCCCCTTTTTGATGATTGACAAAACTTTATTTTGAGTTGATACCTTTCAAAAATTCAAACATGTTTATTTGAGAAAACAGAGTATATTCCTTGAACATATAATTTAGAGTTGAGAACTTTTTCAGAACATTAGTCATTTTGGCATAGAATATGCTTGAATACCTTTCAAGCCATATATTGAGTATTAATCATTAAGAATACTTTGTATTTATAGAAATTGCAATCACTTATCAAATATATCAATCATATCAATCATAAACCAGTTATCATATCAAATAAACCAAACATCATTTCATATATATGAAGTTTCATTACAGAATACAATGAAGCATAAATGAAACTATCCTAGATACAAACTACCCAACCCAAAAAAAACACTCAAATCTAACCTAAATCTAACCTATCTTTCTCCCCCTTTTTGTCAATCTATCAAAAATCGATCAACTTTTAATGATTTTGTGAATTGAAATTGTGAGATCGGATATAAGATTGGTTTGATGGGACGATTTTGGGCAGATGAGTAGATGGAGATATCATGATCGGGAGATGCTGCTTTATGAACTGAACCCGATTCGTATGGATCGAGTTCGGGCATAGGCCTCTTCTTGTGACGTCCGGAGGCGAGGTGATATTTGATGGTACGCAGTTCCCGATCCATGTGATCTTGTCGGGAATGCATATCAGTGATAGCATTCAGCACACCGGTCACTAGGCTAGTCATCCTATCTTCTTGCTGACCCATAGCTTCCAAGATCTCGTTTTTGAGGTTTTGAAGTGCAGCCATTTGATCTGAAGTAGGCGGCACGCGTTCGGGTGCAACGGATCCTTGAGGAGAATGTGATCCGTGTGATAGAGGAGATGCAGGCCGTTCAGGCGATGCCTCGGGAGCTTGCTCCCCCTCAGCTTGTGCATTGTCCTCTTGTTCTCGGACTGGCTCGCCAAGCTTCTCTCGGATGCGATCATCCCTAAACTGCTCCAAATTGATTTTCATGCGTTGGAGCAAAGCCTTGTTGATAGCGTTGGTCGTCTTGGGGACTTCAAATGGTTCCCCATCAATGTCGAGCTCAACCCGCTCAAAAATCTTGGTGATCCAAGATCCATAAGGTAACACGCCTCTCGGATTGTCTTTCCTGGATGCTAAGGCTTCTAGGAATAGTCTGGGAAGACTGATCTTGACTTTGTTCACTAATTTCCACAAGATCATTGCTTCTTGTGGATTCAATTGATTCCTTCCGCCTCCTTTTGGCAAAATACAATGGGCGATCAATAGACGGATAACCCTGAGTCTGGGAGAAAGATCCATGTAATGTAGGAATTTGGTGCCTGCATGGTACTTGTTGCTTTTGGTTAACTCATTGTAGATCTTGTCCATAGTTAGATCCTTGGGAAGCCTCTCTTCATCAAAAGGTACTTGAAGAATATTTTCAATTCTTCTCAAGGCTTCATCTTGATCTGGATAGTTGTTACTCCCAAAATTTATTTCAGTGCCTTTGACATAAGTGCAAAACTTGGTGTTGTCCCATAAATAATAAAACTGTCTTGTGAGATCAGGATAGATCCGTTCATCGGATTTGAATAGTTGTATCCATCCTTGGAAATCCAACAACTCTTCTATGTCGAACTCATAGTCGTTGAGGAACTTGAAATCTATGATCTTAGGAATGAATACCTTTCGTTCATAGAAGTTTCTGTAGAAGCGACTATGCTGTAGCTCTGTCCTGAAATAAGTAGTGGGCATTTTTAGAACTTGCCCCTTCTTGATAGGAATCCTTGAAGAATACGAGCTTTCAGGTTGGCTTTCTGATCGTGGGGCTCTATCAGATGACTGGGTTGTTGTCTGGAATCGAACCCGTCTACCCGTCGAGGTTGATGGTTCCTCTCTAACTCGTTTGGATGGAGTCCTTGCTCTTCTAGGAATATCTTCCTCTGTGGAAGATTGGGATGGCCTAGGCACTGGCCGTTGGCTTGGCTTTTTGACTGCTAGTTTAGGAGTTTTAGCTTTTGGAGCCATTGAAATTGGAGTTTTGGAGTTTGGAATCTGTGAGAGAAAAAGAAAATGGAGATTTGAAAGAACTTTGAGAGAGAGAGCTGAGAGAGTTGGGAGAGAACAAGAGAGAGAGAGAGACGGAGAGGGTCGCCGGAGGAGAGAGGAGTTGCCGGAAATGGAGGTTGTCAGAGAGAAAAGGGAAAACAGAGAGGATTTTGTCGCCGGAGGGGAAAAACAGAGAGGAGAAGGCGCGGGAAAATGAGAGAGAAGAAGAGAGAAAGGGAAGAAGAGAAGAGATGCGGAAGTCGGACGGTCGCGCTCGCGGAGTCGACTTGCCCTAGGCGAAGTCGACTTCGGCCCCTCGGAGTCGACTTCGTTATTGAAGCGGAGTCGACTTCGCTCCTGTGGAGTCGACTTCGCTCCTGAAGCGGAGTCGACTTCACTTTCCCAAGTCGACTTGGCCGAGTCGACTTGGCTCCCATGGAGTCGACTTGACCCATCAGTTTTGCCTTTTCAAATTTTGGTTTCTTATTTTATTTTTCCTAATTTAGCTCTATCATCCCCATATCATTCCTAATTTTATAAAATGATTCTTTGGCTAATGGTTTGGTAAAGATATCAGCAATTTGGTCTTCTGTTTTCACATATTCTAGGCATACATCATGATTCTCAACATGCTCACGAATAAAGTGATGTCTTACATCAATATGTTTGGTTCTAGAATGCAAGACTGGATTTTTAGTCAAACAAATTGCACTTGTATTATCACATCTAATAGGAATATCAACATAATCAATACCATAGTCTTTCAACTGTTGTTTCATCCAAAGTAGTTGGGCACAACAACTACCGGCGGCTATGTACTCGGCTTCCGCAGTAGATAGTGCAACACTTGTTTGTTTTCTTGAATGCCATGAAACTAGCATATGTCCAAGAAATTGACAAGTTCCACTGGTACTTTTTCTATCTACTTTATATCCGGCAAAGTCTGCATCCGAATAGCCGATTAGATCAAAGGTTGACCCCTTTGGATACCATAGTCCAAGGTTTGTAGTTTTTATCAAATATTTAAAAATTCTTTTTACAGCAAGTAGGTGTGATTCTTTGGGACATGCTTGAAATCTAGAGCACATACAAACACTAAATAAGATATCGGGTCTAGAAGCAGTTAAATATAACAAGGATCCAATCATGCTTCTATAGAGCTTTTGATCGATACTTTTACCGTTTTCGTCCGTGTCGATCTTGATTGTAGAGCTCATTGGAGTGTTTGCCCCTTTGCTATTCTGCATTCCGAATCTCTTGAGCATTTCTTTGACATACTTGGACTGGTTCAAAAATATTCCTTCACTTTGTTGCTTGATTTGCAGTCCAAGGAAGAAATTTAATTCTCCCATCATGCTCATTTCGAATTCGCTCTGCATTATCTTAGAAAACTCTTGACAAAGTTTTTCGTCAGTAGCACCAAATATTATGTCATCCACATAAATTTGTACAATCAAAATATTTTTATTTTTGTACTTAATGAACAAAGTAGTGTCTACTTTCCCTCTTTGAAACTCATGATCAATCAAGAAACTATTTAACCTTTCGTACCAAGCTCTTGGTGCTTGTTTTAGTCCATATAACGCTTTGGTTAATTTATAAACATACTTTGATTGATCCTTTTCTTCAAAACCAGGGGGTTGTTCAACATATACTTCTTCATTCAAATAACCATTCAAAAATGCGCTTTTTACATCCATTTGAAACAATTTGAAGTTCATATGAGAAGCAAATGCTAGTAGGATGCGTATGGCTTCTAATCTAGCCACGGGTGCATATGATTCTTCAAAATCAATTCCTTCTTCTTGGGAATACCCTTTGGCTACTAACCTTGCCTTGTTTCTAATTACAAGACCGCTTTCGTCTAATTTGTTCCTAAATACCCATTTTGTACCAATGACTGTATGATTGTTTGGTCTAGGAACTAAATGCCATACATTGTTTCTTTCGAATTGATTTAGCTCTTCTTGCATTGAAATAACCCAATTTTCATCATTAAGAGCTTGTTCAATGGTATTTGGTTCAATTTTCGATACAAACGCATATTGGCCATAAACGTTTTGTTTTGATCTTCTAGTTTTTACTCCTTCATATATGTTTCCAATAACTTGTTCAATTGGATGGGCATTTTTAAATTTTAAATCAGTTGGAGGTTTGTAAGAGTCATTACCTTCACTTACCTCTTCCTCCTCTGGATTTTCTGGCTTGAGCTCGAGTTCCTTTGGTTGTTCTTTGCCTTTCGTCTCATCTGCATCACTTAGTTCATTCTCCTTTCTCGGAGTTTGGTTAAATTCATCAAATACAACATGTATGGATTCTTCTACAACTTGATTTCGTTTATTGAATACTCTATATGCTTTGCTATTTGATGAATAACCAAGGAATATAGCCTCATCACTTTTGGCATCTAATTTTCCCAAGTTGACTTTTCCATTGTTTAAAACATAACATGTACATCCAAAAACATGAAAATAAGATATATTTGGTTTCCTTCCTTTCCAAAGTTCATATGGAGTCTTTTTCAAGATTGCTCGAATGGTAACACGATTCAAAACATGACAAGCTGTACTCACAGCTTCACCCCAAAATTTCTTGGATAGATTGTTCTCATTTAGCATAGTTCTAGCCATCTCTTGTATAGTTCTATTTTTCCTTTCAACTACTCCATTTTGTTGTGGAGTTCTTGGTGCAGAAAATGTGTGGTGAATTCCTTTTTCATTACAAAATTCCATGAATCGTTTGTTTTCGAATTCGCCACCATGATCGCTTCTTATGGTCACAATAGTACTCTGTTTTTCATTTTGCACCAAATTCACAAAAGTTGCAAACATAGAGAAGGCTTCATCTTTACTAGCTAAGAGAATTATCCAAGTGAATCTTGAAAAATCATCAACTATGACAAATACATATTTCTTTCCACCAATGGTTAGAATGTCGGATGGCCCGTATAGATCCATATGTAATAATTCAAGTGGCTTTGTGGTGGAAATTTCCTTTTTGGTAGAGAAAGGCATCTTGTGTTGTTTTGATAATTGACATGCCTTGCAAATTTTGTCTTTGTCATATTTCAACTTTGGTAATCCTTCTACCAAATTCTTTTTCCAAAGGGTCTTTATATTTCCCATGTTTACATGTCCAAGCCTTTTATGCCAAACCCATGGATCATTATCAATGGCCATAAGACATTGACCATTCAATTCATCAAGTGAAACCAAATAAACATTTCCATGTCGTTTACCACTAAACATGATATGTTCTCCATCAAATACATTACATATAGATGATTCAAACACAACTTTATATCCTTTATCACATAATTGGCTAATACTCATTAAATTGTGTTTGAGTCCTTCAACAAACAAAACATCTTCCATGCATGCATTTGAGGTACTAAGTATATTTCCTTTACCTTTAATTTTACCTTTTTCATTATTTCCAAAGGCAACCATTCCATCGTTGCAAGGCTTAAGTTTATGAAACAAACTTCTTTCACCGGTCATATGCCTTGAACAACCGCTATCCATGAACCATTCATTGTTTGCCTTTGCCTTAAAACATGTCTGAAAAATAAGGAAATAAATCTTATCTTTTTGGTACCCATTTTATGGGTCCATTTGGGTTAGTAATAGAATCTAATCTAAGTTGATCTAACTTTGAAAGCCCAAATCTTGTGTTTCTTGGAACCCAAACTAATTTAACACCATGGTCATATAGTTTCTTAAAATTACATTTGTAAGTTTTATGACCCATCTTATTGCAGAAATTACAAGCCAAAGGTAATCTTGGAGTAGGTCTCCAAGCATGCAAAGGTTCAATCATTGGTCTTCTAGTCCACTTAAAATTTTTCTTTTGTGGCTTGTATATAGATGTATTTTTAGTTTGATTTTTCTCAAGTATTTGTTCATTTGATTTGCTACTTTCTCCTTGCTCAAATGTATGATACCCAAGACCTCTTTTATGTGTTTGGGAGGTCATATTCAGAAACATTTTAACATTTTCTCCTGGATTAGAGAACTTAGCTAATGATTCATTTAATGATTTGTTCTCCATTTTCAGCGATTCAGTTTCATCTTTCAATTTGACTAATCTTTCTGCAAGTTTACCATTTACAATTATTGTTGCATCACATTGTCTCTTCTTAATTGTAAACCTGCTTCCTAATTTCTTCATTTCTTCATATAATGAATCATATGCAGTTTGTAGTTCATCTAATTCAGTACATTTGAGGCATTCATGAGAGGAAGAATAACTTGAATTAGAAAGGGAGAGTTTGGAACTTACCTCTTCATTGCTTGTGTCTTTTGTTGAGGTAATTTGTTCTCCTTGCTCGATTTGTGCCATGTAGCAAATTCTTGCACATTCTTCCGCCTCTATGTCATCGGTTGAGAAGCTACTCGTCGTAGATTCTTCATCATTTACGTACATGCCTCTTCCTTTGTATTTCTGGAATCTTCTATTGTACCCTCGATCCTTTCTTTGTTCTTTTGCCTTGATTTCTTCGGGAGTTGGACATTGAACCTGCATATGTCCCGAACCGCCGCATCGGTAGCACTTGGTTGATTCTTTCTTCTTCTCTTGGGGAGTTCTTTCTTTGAAGCTTCTGAAATTTTTGCCTTTCCTCACAAATTTTCTGAATCGTTTTGTGAGTAGAGCAATCTCGTCGTCATTTTGAGAAGAAGATGTGTCATCGGTGTCTTGTGCGGCTTTTAAGGCAATTGCTCTTTTGCCCCTGTGTTGATCTTCATTCCTTTTCTTAATTAGCTCATGTGACATAAGTGAGCTAATTAAGTTTTCAAGCTTCAGCGTGTTGAGGTCTTTGGCTTCTTCAATTGCAGTGATCTTTGGAGTCCATGATTCGGGTAGAGCTCTTAAAATCTTCATGACCTGCTCAGATTCAGATATTGCTTTTCCAAGACCTTTTAAAGCATTAGTAATCTTAGAGAATCTAGCAAACATTTCAGAAATATTTTCTGTTTCTAGCATTCTAAAGTTCTCTAGTTCTCCAATCAAAATATTCCTTCTCGTCCCTTGGACTTGAGAAGTTCCTTCGTAGATAGAGGTTAGTGTATCCCATATCTCTTTGGCGGTTAAGCAAGAAGATACTCTATCGTACTCAGAAGCAGTGAGAGCACAAAATAAGGAGTTCATAGCTTTGGCATTGCTCTTCACTATTCTTACTTCCTCATCGGTCCATTTGGAAGCTCGTTCATCGGTAGGCAGTGTTACTCCATCTTGGATAGCAATCCAAGAGTCCATATCGGTAGCCATGATGAGTTGCTTCATGCGAAGCTTCCAATATCCAAAATTGTTCCCATCAAACAACGGTGGCCTTGTAAAGGATTGGCCTTCAGCAAATGCGGGAACGGAAGTAGATTGGGATGCCATTTCAATAAGATCTCTTTGATAAACTCAAAGACCTGCTCTGATACCACTTGTTGGTCCCGAGTTGATGGCCTAACCCAAGAGGGGAGGGGTGAATTGGGTTCTTTAAAATTTCTTCTGTAAACTTAAAAATCTTAACCCCTTGAAAAAGTTAATCCCCTTTTTAAGCGAATGGAGAGCAAATAAGATAAAGCAGTAAAAATAAGTAGAACACAAGATTTATAGTGGTTCGGGCAAACCTTCCCTACTCCACTCTTCCAAGCTCACACTCCGTTGTGACTTGGGTTCCACTATGTATTCCAAGAATACACTTAGAGTCACCGCTCTCTTCTAGATTCAAAGCTCTAGGGGGCATACACAACTAGAGCCACTTGCTCTCTTCTAGATTCAAAGCTCTAGGGGGCATATATATTCACTTGCACAAGTAGGTGATGAGTCTCACTCCAATCACACCCTACTTTGCATACACTTGATCTTAGCTACTCAAGCTAAATCAAGATTTATACAACCAAATAAAGAAATGAATAAAAACTACACTTTACAGATTTGTGTAGGCAGTTTTGAGCTCGAGGAAGAAATCAGAAATAGCTTGAATGATGATTGTTGAAGCAACTTGCAGTTTGAAGCTCTTTCTTCCTTTGAAACACTCAAATATGGAGAAAAGATATTTGAAAATCTTTCTTGCACTTCTTTTCTTTCTTTGATCTTTAGAGTAGTGTCTCTTGTGCTTCTCACGTTCATTTGAATGTCCTTTTATAGATAGAGGAAAATATGAACGTTGTAGAATTAGTTGGCGTGCAATAAATGAACTCCAACGGTCAAAAATTTGACCGTTATACTCCAAGTCGAAGATGAAGTCGACTTGGCCTGCGACTTGGCTTCCAAGTCGCACATGGAGTCGACTTGGCCTGCGACTTGGGTTCTTCAGAAACTCAAGTCTGAGACTTGGGTCGACTTGGCTTTCAGACTTCAACTCAAGTCGATCCTGAAGTCGACTTGGGTTGCGACTTGGCTTGGTCTATTGCAGAAACGCCTTGATCTTCTTGAAATGTCTTGAATCTTGCAAACCATTTGAAAGCTTTGGGTCCTTGCACAATATATGTATGTTCCTTGCTTTGCTTTGGACTCACTGGGTCTTCATGACTTGGTTTTTACTCCATTTGGAAGCTAGCTTGAAGATTTGCTTTGAGCTTGATAGACTTGATTTGAACTTGAACTTGGATTCTCACTTTAAGAATAGTCTTTAAAGCTCATTTGTATGTGAGAAACTTCAAATGGATGTCTTGGATATGCTTGAATCTTCATCTTGGACTTCAAAACTTCTCAAGTCGAAGTTGGAGTCGACCTGGTTTGCGACTTCGCCCAAGTCGCACTTTGGAGTCGACTTCGTCTGCGACTTCGCATCTTCGGGAGCCAGATTTCAACGCTGGACATTTTGTGTACTTCGAAGTCGATGCTGGAGTCGACTTCGTATGCGACTTGACTACCCAAGTCGCATGTGGAGTCGACTTGGCTTGCGACTTCACTCGTCAGAATTCCATTTTCAACTTTGTCCAGTTTTGGCTTGTTTGAAGTCGTTAGTGGAGTCGACTTCACTATCGACTTCACTCCCAAGTCGAAGTTCAAGTCGACTCGAAGATCGACTTGACTTCTCTGCTTTCCTTAAACACTTGGCAAACATATTAGTCATATATATATACTCAAACTAGTTCTTGTTAATCATCAAAACTCAATCCTTGGCCAATTTGTTTTATTTTGAACATTGTTTCCAACAATTTTTATGGGGCCTGTGGTACGTCAAACTCAACCTTGACTCTAGTATCATTATTTGCCCTCCACTTTGAACCAATGTTCCTATCGTCTACAAATGTGATACCCAAAACATTTTGAATTTGAAGTGAAATGTTTTATCATAGGAAACCTTCTTGTTATTATTATGTGCAAAATTCGAAATCGATAAGTACCTTTGAATTTGAAAATTGATACCCAAATCTGTAAATGGTAAAACGTGGGTTATGCATTGAAGCTATATAAAGATTAACATCCATGTTCTAAAATTCAAATGTAGAACTAAAATTGACTACATCATGTCGGTGACATGTTAAAAAATTTAATGTTATCATATGTTTATCTAAAATTTGTTACAGGTTTATCTTAGGTTAAAACTTTTTTTGCAATTTGTAGCACAACAAAATTTTCGATGTATTCCCGAATATTGTTTAAACTCTCTAATTTATATATTAAATCATCTAGACAAATGCTAACAAGTACAAATCTCTAAAACCAATGTTCATGTAGTCCATCTCGCCTTTACATATTATCATTCGAATTTCGTTGTACATCCTTGAGTCCGCTACCCCTGTAACGTTAGGAAATCATGGGGTTTGGAGCAGAGCATGTGCAATTGCATCTATCGCCCCGTGTTTTTAAGTTTTCTTAGTAATGCTTGCATCTCCAACCTTTATCGCTAGTTGGTAATCCCTAGCGTGTATATATCATAAAATTATTTTTATTGTTATTCTAGTGTATATGTCGTCGTCATAAATTGGCAGGGATTCTTTGTAGACCCCCATTCAACGCAATATGAAGCACCAGAAGATATATTGAAGCTGACAAGTGTGTAACTCCAAGGGCATGAAATTCTGCGTGAGTGGGCCTTTACGCCTGGGATCCACTCTAGGGAGGGTTGGATTTCTCGCAGATTGTAATCTCATCCTTGGACATCATAGGTCGAGCAAACTTGTCCATGATGAACGATAAAAAGGAATGCCATTGTTCTATGCAATTTGCAACTCATGGCCATGTAATTTGGTTGTGTGAGAGCAGAGTGTCCTTGGTAGAAAATGAATGGCATCGACTTCCGATACTTGTACTAGATATAATTCAACTACACATTCTGGGCTTCGATTGTTTTATCAGTGTCAAGCGCATACATCTTAAAATAGATATTGAAAACATAATTACCATGAGCCTCGGACCTAACCAAAATGCGCGAGTACTTTCAGATTTAGGATGGGCACCGAGGCAAGAACACAAGAAAGTAGAGTCATTGCTGCAAGTTGGTATTCCCGCCCACATGAATTGACTTCACACATCGCACATATTAGTAGCATTTTGAATTACAACATTTCTGATCAATCCCACGCAGTAGTGAAAGCACCACAGACACACGGAAGACAAAGAAGCAGATAAATGGGATGGGGGGAATGCTCAATCCAAAGTCACCATCAAAGCAGGAAATGCCTTCATTTTTTTAGAAGGTAGAAGAGTCCCAGTGGTCTTTACCGCTGTGTCCATCAAAAACACATGCGCTGATAGGGTCTAAGAGGGTAGGTGGGCCTGGCCTGTTTGTGGATCTAGTAGCTAGTAGCCATTAGTATAAATAGAGAGTGACGGGAAGGATAAAGGGGTGGTTGATTTGTAATCCTTTTCCACGTTTTCCTTTTCTTGTTTAGACAGAGAGAGAGATCCGTCTGTCAATTGTAATCGGACTCCATCTCTTTATTGTAGAACCGTGATTGATCCTATTATATCCCCGTTTGGATAGTTTGACCCTAATAAGGTATCAGAGCTAGGTTATCCTAACGATGCCAGGAGCTGGGACGCAAGGAGAGCACCTTAATCGTATGGAGCAGGATTTGATATTGCAACAGAATTCACAGGCCAGCTAGGAAGAGAGACTCGGTCGAATCGAGAGAGAAGTGGTGGAGCGATCGGCAGCATACGAGCGTCGCATAGACAACTTTGGATAGCAATTGACGGATGTCCGCGACAGCTTAAGAGCACAGTTTGAAGCCATGCTCCTCAAGCTTGATACGATCGTTGATTTGTGCAACACTCCGCCCATTCCTTCGGGATTCGTACAGAAGGAACCCACCTAGCATAACAGCAAGCCTGAGGGACATCACTTGCATCTGTCGGGACACATTATCTTCTATCAAGGTATCAAAATGTTGGACAAAGTTGAGAAAATGTGTGAAGATTCTTTGGGAATCATCGACCAGATGAAAATCGAGGTTCGCCCTAGGCCATCACGGTTGAAGGAGAGCTCGACTGCCGCATTCACATCAGGGCTGACTATCAAGGTTGCATGCATTGCCGAGACCGCCAACGAGAAGAGGAGGCAACAAGCAAGTAGTGAGGTGGCAGGGGTGGTGGGTGTCGGAGGTAATCCTAACCCAAATAAGGGAGAAGAGGACGGTGGTGTTAGGAGGTAGTTGATCGATGCGCCGTTAGAGCCGGGGGAGGCGTTTGAAGAAGCAGTAGCTGCGGATACTACTATGGGTACAATACTAAGCCACCTTTCCAATCGGCTTTACCAGAAGATGATAATCGGTGTCATCGAAGGTCCGAGAATGATGGCGTGGGAAGTCTCCAGCAATGACGAGCTCTCCGTCCCCTGCATCAGTAAGGGTGGCGCATAGCAGCTAAGGATAGAGCTATGGTGGTGGGCGGGGTTGACAAAGAGGGATCATGCAATCCTTGTTTTAGGGATAGAAAAATCAGAAGGCAGTGGGCTGGAAGAATTGGATGGCCAGGAGGTGTTTGATCAAATGCTAGAATGGGACCCGAGTGGATGGGTTATGGGGCTGAAATAGGAGGTCGTCCGGGTGAGGGGCTCCTGGGATTGGGGAGGACTTCCTTTTACCTGGCTTACTTTCAGGGACGACAGGTGGGTCTGGGACCCAGGTGGCATTGTCTGCATCAACGCAGGGGTGGTGGAAAGACGACGGTGGCTCGTCCGATTTCTTTGTGCTTTTCTCATGGAGCTTGATGTCTCCTTTTTCCATACTGGAGCTTCCGGCGAGGTCCTTGATTCTCTAAAGGATCCATCAAAGTCTAATGCGAATCAGCTAGCAGTTGTTGATGTGCCAACAGATATTGATTGGGATATTTCTATGGATAACGTGGAGATTGATTGGGAAATAGATGCCGTTGGACAAACAGATGAAACTAGCAATGAAATTTAGCACTTATGAGATGGTCAATCTAAATGAAGATTTTAATGTGTCTGTAATAGACGATGGTATGGAGTCTGATCCTTCAGTCAAGAGATTGGAAGGCGGGGATCTTGAGGAGAGTTCCAAGTCAGAGATATGCTGGGATGGATTCATCTCTGTCACTTGAGTGTTTGTTTTGTTGGCCTTAATTTGGTTCTGCTCTTTGTAATTGTAAATAATTTTGATTTTTTTCCACCTTGTGGGCAAGGTGGATTTTAGGCGGGGTGGAATGATAGGGTCTAGGAGGGTAAGTGAGCCTGGCCTGTTTGTGGATCTAGTAGCTAGTAGCCATTAGTATAAATAGAGGGTGACGGGAAGGATAAAGGGGTGCTTGATTTGTAATCCTTTTACACATTTTCCTTTTCTTGTTTAGACAAAGAGAGAGATCCGTCTGTCAATTGTAATCGGACTCCATCTCTTCATTGTAGAACCGTGATTGATCCTATTATATCCCCGTTTGGATAGTTTGACCCTAACATGCGCACAACACCAACAATTGGTAATCGAGTAAAGTCTCCATTCAGGCATTATCGTGGATGGAGAAGACAGTTGGAAAAGATGCAAATTGCAATAGGACTCTTGGAGCAGGGGTCTGAAAGCCTTCTCCGCGCCAGATCTTCTTGTTTCTGTTTCTTGCGGACCGAGAATGTATTAACCACTTGAATCAGAGAAAATGTCAAAGAGAAGGGAGACTGCAAAAGGAAGGAATGAGCAAAGGCTTTGAGTGTTCAACGAGAGAGAGCGAGAATGGATGCAAAAATATTGAAAAAACACGAAATGCAACACAGTTTTGGGGGCTTGTCTGTCAATCTGAAGTGCACCTACAAGAACTTAGAATCAAAGTAGCTTGAAGTAAATCTAGGTTCAACAGCTCTCAACAAATTATTATGCATGGAAGAAAAAGAAGATCTGGTAATAACAGAGCAAGAAAGAACCGAAGGAATCTGAACACTAATACATACGACTATCCTAAATCATATCTTAGTCACGACAATTTTTACGTTGGTTTTTGCAAAAGTTCAGACTTATGAGGTTGACTGATGGGCGGCCGACGTATGCAATGAAAAAGACCATTGTTGTAAGTCCTCCATTCAAGTAGTAGGGCCAGCATCTAAGAGCCCATTCTGCAACGGCCGAATTAGGGATCCAATTTCCACCCCTCGCGCAACCATCCACTTACCATCCAAAGAGCCCGAATCAAATGGCACATGCCCTCAGCTTATTAAAAACAATTAATATGACAAATGGCTAAGGGTGTGCTTTTCAATTTATAAAAGTTGTTAAGTTAAAACTTTTCACTATCTATAACTACTTTTTTTTAAAATTATTTTTTACACATCTTTCTGTACAACAACTCTAATTTTCAATCATTTATACACAACTACCAATACAACTAACCTATTTATTTTCTTTACTCCTCATCATTACACCTACAATATCACATCATTTTCTACTAATTTAACAACTTTTACATAAAAAAAATTTCATCACAAGTTTTATAACTTCCCAAACACACCCTAAGATTGCCCCATCACACACTCTAGGAGAACGGATAGTTAGGCACTATCGGAGCACCGAGTTTCAGTTCCCCATCCCAAAATTCAAGCAAACGACCGACTCCCATGGATCCATCGAGCCAAGCATCCCAAATTGCAACGCCCTCAACATTAGGCGGTAAGTTTTCAAAACCCAGCAGGAGATCCAGGTTTAATCTTACAATAATAAACAGAGAAAAAAAAACAATTTGCAACAGCAATTGATGCCATTTCCAGTATAAGCCCATCGACTGGATTCCTCTTTCGGCAACCAAGCAGCTCCAAGATGGCACCCCTCTCTTCTCTACTCTAACAAGCCGTCCATCCAAGCAAGGAACCAGCCATGGAACAAGCGTCACCTCTGACACAGCAGCACCGATAACCCATGCAAAAGCACCAAAGCAGCGTCATCCGACCGTCCAAAACAAGTAATAGCTAATTGCCTTTAGCAAGCATTGATTCCAACCAAGCATCCATGCAAATTACAGCTAGTAGCCTTTATTTCCAACCTCCCAAATCGCAGCCGATGATTCCCGCACTCACCGAAAATCAGTCATAAAATCCAGCGGCTTGCAACCCCAATTTCCACCACCGCCCTAGCCCTTTTCAATCGCCACTGAATTAATGCTCAAGTCAAACCACTGGACTTCATCAGCTTATATCAAGTCCAGGCAGACAATGATTTTTGACATTGACATCCTTTCTGATTCCGTCCAATTGCAAGTAGGCCAACAATTTAGTAACTGGCCATATTTGATTTTTTTCCAACCTCCATCTTCCCCAATTAGCCCATCACCAGCACCCCGGTCATTTTCACCACCTTGCCACCAAACACCATCTCATCACCACCAGAAAATCAACAGCTAACTCATTCCTTCCTCATAAACCAAATCCGACATCCATGGTAACAATCCTTGCAACCAGCATCTAAAAATTTCAAAAACAAATTCAACTGCTTGCAGCCCCCAATTCGAAACTAAAAAAAATCCCAAACTGCAGTTGCTCTGTTGAAGCTGGTAGCCACCAATGATTTGAATCAAGCTGCTAATCCATCAGCCTACCTTACAGTACCGGATATAAAATTCCATAAGGACAGCCATCGCCACCTTTCTTCTTCATCAACTAGCAAGGTCACCCCTTCCCTTCAACCCACTAGAACCCAGCGACTGCAAATCTGCCACTCATCTAGTCAGCTTTGATGCAACCGAAATGGCCATCCTGAAACTCATTTTCAATCATGATTAGCAGCATATGTTTGCAGTTAAATCCGTCTAATTCAAAAATTCAGCAATAGCAGCTTGCCTAATCTAGCCTTGAGATGGAACAGGAGGAAGGGTAGAAGAGAAGAGCGCAGCTACAATGACTATCGTGCAGTAACATGCAATGCGAAGGAGAAAATGTAGCAATTACAATCTCTCGTCGATCGGATGAAAGTCCACCCTCCTCATTCACATCTACAAGAATAGGTTCCCTCAATCAAGGTGGGACACTCCTCTAAGACCCTAACTTGGTGGGACAAGTAATAAGTGGCCCATAGTGGAGATTTGCTCTTCGCTTTCAACCATGTAATTTTTGTTTTTGCTTCGTAATTTGTTTTCAGTGTATTGTAATTATTAATTTTACAATATTAGTTTTTAAATTAGATTTACTCCTTTATTTTCCACTTTGTAAATTTCATTTTTAGCTCATAATTGCTTTTTTAGAGTAGATTTGATTAAGTTGTTGTTAATTAATTGTAACTTCTTTATAGTTTCTTTTCTTTCTGTTTAACTCCTTTATTTCTTTCTCTCTCTCTCTCTCTTTCTCTAATTTCTCTCATTCCTTCTCTCTCTACCTCCTCTCTTGTCTCTCTCAACTTATTTCTTCTCTCTCTTATCTTTCTTTCTCTCTCATCTCTACTTTCTTATAGCATATTAGTCTCAAGCAATTCAAAACTTTATCTCCTCTTCGTGGATTCAACCCGAGTCTTCATTATTCTACGTTGTCTTCCACGTGGTATTACCTTTAATGTGTTTTGATTATTTTAATTAAACTAATGATTATAATGCTCTTAATGATAAGCACTTGGTTTGTATCAGTAAGGGAAAAAGGAGAAATTTTTACTATTCTTGAGTAATCTTTGCAAGGTGAGAAAATTAGGAGAAATTAGAGGAGAAGGGGAGCACAAGCTAGAGGAAGGTTCATTTTTGGTGGTTTTTCAATTTTTTGTAAGGAGAGATTTTCATTTTATTTAGTTATTTTCTACATTGATTTATTGTGTCCATTTTTTCATACATAGATTTGTCGTATGTAGATTAATATACAATGGTTACATGTGCTCTGAGATTTTAGGTATGTTATCTGATTGCAAAAATCTCTAAGATCCATAAATATTTAATATTTTTACTTAAATCGGGCTTATAATATTTAAATATTGGGGTCATGTCTACAAAACTCCTTTTCTATATAACCTCCTTCATTTTTATTTTCTTAATGATTGATGAAAAATCCACTTCATCTATTATATTTGTTTAGAGTGTGTTTGTTTACATACAAAATTTTTCAATCTAAAATTTTTTATTCTCTACAACTATCCTATTTTTAAATTATTTTTTGTATCTTCATAAATAACTACTTTACTTTTTAATCATTTCTACAAAATTACTCATGCAATTAACCTATCTATTTTAACTCTATTCTCTTTAATATTCATCATTACCCCTATTATATCATATCATTTTATCTGATTTTAAAAATTTTTATACCTAAAACTTTTCATCAAAATTTTTACCACTTCCTAAACACACCCTTAATATCACTGTATATCGGCCCAATCTATAAATGTTTAAAATCAACTTAAAAATTGATTTAATGATAAATATCAATTTTTAAGTTGTATTTTTAATATCTAAACCATCTAAAATATCATTACTAAGTGGATAAATGATCCTATAAAGTATGAGTCCCGATCTAGTGCAGCTAGGCACAAAAACTCATTTTTTTGAAAATTTTTATATAATTGTTAATATAAGTGTATTTACCATGTATATTAATTTTTACCAAATTTGGAGACTTTTAGATATTTTTATTTTTAAAAATTAGTGGCATTGTCGTAATTTATGAATCACAAAAAATGCCGCTGATTTTAAAAAATAAAAATATCTAAAAGTCTCCAAAAATAGTAAAAATAGACACATATGTTGAATACACTTAGGTTAATAGTTGTATAAAAAACTTTTGAAAAATCAGTAAAAGAATAGGTGAAATGTACCCAAGTGCATTCAATCGGCGCCGATAAAGCATTGTTATATTATAATATATATGAAAATGAATTGAAACATTTTCCATAATTTACGTACGAATGTATTTATCTTTGAGTAAATTTGGCCATACGCATATTGGATTTGGATAAAATATAGTCTTCTAGTTAAATCAATGATGTTAGATATAATAAATGAATTTAATTATGTATCAATCATCAACATTTAAAAAATGTGGAGATTGCATGAAATCACTTATATATAACTTGGTTATATAGAAGCATGCCCCTTTAAATATTCAAGTTAAAAAGTGGTTTTGTTATTTTTTTTAGAAAAAAATCACATGAGGAGGACAACGATGGCCATAAAAAACCCATTGATGTCCAAGTGGAAGACGCATGTCATGCTTCAATTTTGGGATTTTTATTGAATTGTCCTTTCTAAATAGATAAATTATATTATAACAATAGTAGAATAATTTGCAAAAGGTCCCGTTTCTTTTTCCCCTTTTCAGTTTGACCTTTCATACTTTCTAGATTGGAATTGTGGATTTGGCCAGCTAACTAAGGTTGGACTAAGCCAATTCAAGCCCAACAAAAGTGGACTAGGTTTGGCAAGCCCTTCAATGAAAGCTCTAGTAGGTTGGACCTGTACAAACCCGACAAAGAGATCTTAACCAGAGCCTAAGCATAAGGCCTAGAGGAATGATCAATATGCCTGTACAGGTGAAAACCCAGTAAGCAAGGCCACGGGTGTAACACTTGGCGCTTCCTGAGCATTTAGAATTATTTTTGTCATATTTTTAATCTTAGACTCTAATTTGGATGATCCAATAGTCGATTCCTATATTTTTGGACGTTCTAAATTTGACAGGCGAATTAGATTTATCATCAGAGATCAACATCATAAAGTTTCGATGGGCAGCCATATATTAAGTGACAAATTACTAGTTTGTGACCCACTTAAGGTCCAATTTCACATGTTTTACATGATGGCTTAGTAGAGGAGTTAACTAAGCTATATTTTAGGATAAATGCAAGAGTATGTAGACATATTGCATTTTAAATAGCATAAAAATACATAATATAGTCACTATACATTTTATTTTCTATGTATTACATTTTACTCACTTTTAATGTTTTAATTATCCCACAGATAACATGGTAGGTTGGTCATGATGACTTTATCTAAAAGTTTATGAAGCATGCATTTTATTTTAATTTATTTGAATTTAAACATCATTATGGGTTGTAATAAGTTATGATAACATTTACCAATATTGGTTTATATTTATTTATTATTTTTATTGCAAATTATTAGATTATTCTTCTCTTTATGCTTACATTATGATTCTAGCTTGGCCTAATATGTGATGAATCTTGGGAGGTAACCTCTAAGCCCAAATATAGTGTGCAAATGCTGTTTTTGAGCTTGGAGCATTACACTTGGTATTAGAGCAACATCATGTGTAGATAAGGGCTCAAGAAAATGTATAAAGTAATTAATTTGCAATTGTTGGTAAATGCTAGTCATAAAAGTTATCTCATGCTTCAATATTTTTCAGAATGGCTTATATTAAGATCACTATTAGAAGAATCAAATTTGATTAAGAAATTAGGGAAGAAAATCTCTTATTCCATCAAAAAGTGGATTTGTTGCTCATGGAAGTAAGAGATATTCAATATGAAATGTGACGGCAAAGACCTGCACCACCACAAAGGGTAGTTTGGGATACAAACTCAGACAAAGAGTCTCAGGGGAAGAATATTGAGATAGATTCTGTGGTGCCCCAGCCCGAGCGTCACAACCTTACTCCAAGATCTATCAATTGGTAAACGTGATCAGGATTATTGCCCTATCACACAACGTGCTTAATGGATATTTATTCACTTAAACTTAACTCCTTAGGAGTTTATATCACTCCTTAGGAGTTTATATCATTTCATACATTCAATTTTCATCAAATGCCTTTTCAGGCCATTATACCATTTGAGAATTATATATGTCATCTCATAACCTTCATACTTAATCATATCATGATATTTCATGCTTTAGCAATTGACCATAATAATTTTTCGCCTTTTATGGTCACAAAACCTTAACATAATTCATATACAATATTAATTCACAATTTAATGTCATCATTCATACATAAAGGCATATACAGGTGTTCATAAGAATTCATTTTGAATCTCCACCTGTGCTCCTTGCCTCCTTCCTTTCACCTGTCTTTGGGTTTGGAAAACAAAACGTGAGTCGAAACTTAATAAGTAAGCTATAGGGTTTTTAGGCAATTCATTTTGAAGGCAACACTGTTTAAAAGCATTTTTCTCCATTCGGTAAGAAACACTTAGCAAGTGATCAACTACCTGCGGAGTAGAAACCTTTTCATAAACCATTCATAAACATTTCATAAACATTGGATGTGCAAATGCATCATTTCCATTCATGACATTATCCTTCATGTGACGGTATGCTAGCTCGGGAAACATTCTTTAATGACATGATCCTTTCCATCTTTGGTGCTGGACCTTCCGACTTAGCAACGTCAAGGGCAGACTCCTTGTCCTGCTTTCTGCCTTGACTAGCCTACTTGATTTCTATTCCATGCATGACTTTTAGTCACCCCGGCATTATATACCTCTTACACATGACAACTTGTCATTCTCATGTAGAGAATTCTTTGCACCATCCCTTTTAAACATCATTTCAATGAAACATTGTTTAAATCCATGCTTTATCACTTTTTCATAAATACTTACGAATCAGTAAGCAAATCACTTGTCATATTCGAAATAATCATTTCAATACACATTGAGATAAGGAATGGTCATCCTTAAACATCTTAGAAAACATTTAAAACATACATTTGCTAAATCATTCAAATAGTTAGAACATCAATAACAATCATTTTATCATCTTTTGATAAAACAAAAGTCATTTAGAAAGCTGCTTGCTTACCTGTTTCTCCTTAGCTTTTCGTACCTCTTATCTATTTGCCTTTGCCTATACATATAAGAATGACTTTGTATTCATAATATTTTCATTTGATTGCTTAGTTTTTCAACCCATAATCCATTAACATACATAATCAATTTGGATTTTTAAGTCGATCATACATACATGACAGGCACTTGTGCATCATATCATTCATTCCATACTTGTGTTTTAATCCCATATTTAGGGTAAAAACATAGCATACATTCATATCTCAACATTTGAGAATTTATATCTCCCATTAACCATTTTTCATGCATATTCCATTTTTCCTACGTCAATGCTTGTTCTGAGCATATTGGTGACGTTCCAAGTTTCATAAATAAATCTTAAAAATTGAGATAATTAATCCTTATTCATACAAAAACTTCCTCATGCATTTTATCACATTTTCATGCATATTTTTCATTTTAGCAAGTTCACATAAATCACATATCTTCCATTCACACATATGCTTCACATATGTTCAACATACACCACATATATTATGTGATTCCTAAATTTTCTTAACACCGAAACCTCCACCCATTTTTATCATCATTAAAACCCTTAATTAAAATATACTTTAGGGTTTAATTTTGAATTTTAATCCCTTTATCACTGATTTCCAAAACAGCCATGTTAAGACTCATTTTTCATCATTTCTACGCCTCTTTCATGACTTAAATCATAACAGATTTCTAAGTTATAATTTTCAGCAACTAAACATGCTTTTCTTAACCTAAATTTAGGGTATTATCACATATTTGAAATCCAAAATTCGTTGGCTTCCATAACAGCAACATCTTCATACATATTGGGTATACATTTGACCCGTTTTAATGTGTCCAAAACATATGTCCATAAAATTAGATTTAGGGCTAATCTTTTCAAAAAATTTTGGATACTCAAAGTACCTTAAACATAGGATATTTTACCCTCCATAAAATCCATAAATCATTTTATTACAATCAGCAACAAAAATCATATGGAAAGCACCCGTTTTTGCCCCCATTTGAACGTCTCATATACATACCCTAAAAATCAGATTTAGGGAAAAATCATCCAGCCCACTTTGACCATATAAAGGATCGTTAATTTAGGGTACTTTACCCTAAAATTTATCCATAAAAAATTTAAGCACTTCCTTTTATCATTTTTAACCCAAAAATGGAAAAATCGGGTCATTTCTTGAAACTTAGGGTTTCATATTTGCTAGAATCATCAACCAATTCTTAAATCATAATATGTAATTCTAAAGAAGATGAATTACATCCAAATCAACATGCTCAAATCATACAACAACTTAGTTTAGGGTTTTGAGTTTTTCCAAGTTGGCTTTCATCTCAAAATTCAACCTAAACTTCCATTTTCACTCTCTTGAACTCTTGATTTCATTTAAATCTTTCAAAAATAATTCAATCCTCATATTAAGGCATCATAACTCAGAGTTTAAGAGTTCTTTATGAACCATATTTATGGCTCATGATTTGAGAGAAGAAACTTAGGATTAAAGCATCCAAAACATGAAATATACTTACTTAAATCGAATCAAACTTGAATCCAAAATTTTCTAGCTTGAATCCCTTTCTTTCTTCCTTTTTTTCTTCTCTTTTTCTCCTCTTTTTCTTTCTATTTTTGGGTCGTGCAAAGGGCTGCTCTTGACTTAGCAAGTTTGGGAATTTTCCTCCCCCTTTCCTCTTATGCACGTTTCCAATGATAAGCTTCAACTTTTAATTTTTTTAACCAGCTTGTAGGACCCATTGCCACATTTCATAAGGGTAATTAATCTATAACTTATCCCTTGATGACATGGAATTTTTATAACCATGTAAAATATGCATTTCTATTTTACAAAAATCCACAAAATCCATGCATTTATGCACCATGTTACTGTCCACTATTTGCAGCATCCATGAAGCTTCCTTTTCAATGATTTTTACCATGAAATTCCACATCTTTAATTGCAAATTTACTTTAACTAGGTTTTAGGTAGCTTAGGCATATTTTTAAGGATTTTAAAAAATCCAAATATCGAGCCTTATCCCTCCTTGGACGCCCCTTGATGTGCCACCAAACCTAAGCTCCATTTGAGCTGAGTTTAGGTCATTAAACCAATGCATTTAAATCTGAAATTTCCTAGGGATTTGAACATTAAACAATGCTTAAAAATTCAGCTCAATCCACTCAATTTTTGACACCTTGCATAGCATTTAAATATGTCATTTTCAAAAATACTTTTTATTAAATGCTATAGTAGTCTAGGGTACACAAAGTCAATGCTAGGTAACTTTTTCTAATCAACCAATTTTCCATGATAATTAGCTTAATCAAATCCATTCATTCCATAAATTTCATGAATTTATTTCATCGTTTCAAATTTCATCTTAAACCGACGTTTCTACTTCAAGTTATAAACCTATAAAATTATCCTTGGAGTATGAGATTAAAAATAAATAATTATCACCTTAATATCATCACTTGTGCCTTAATCCAATCCACTCATAAGGTTGAGCCCAAAATCATAAGCTTGCCTTTAAAATTTTATCTCATTTCGCCTTGTAGGCGTCAAGTTATGAATTTTCTATGATTTTCAACACAAATTCCATAATTTTTATTTTAATCTCCATTAATTAAATCATGAAAATTAAAATAAATATTCATGCCACATTAACATTTTCTAATCCTCATTAAGCCCATTTTAGTCATCTTGACTCATATTGGGCTTTGGCGATTAATCTAAATCACCATTCTTAATTGCAAACCCTAATTGCAAAATTCATAAATTCATGAAAATATCCAAAATTCAATCATTTCACACATAACTCATTCACTATACCTTAGATGTAATTATATGAGTCCTACTTGAGTCTGGGTATCACAGTTTCCCCTCGGTTAGCAAGAGATTCACTTGAGATAATGTTAGTACCTCAAAGCAAGTCAATTCTTTTTCAAGCTCTTCCACCAAGCCCCCTAGTTGAAATTTTATTGACTTTGCTAAACTGTCGTGTCAAAGTTGATAAGAGATATGCGCTAAATGAGAAGGTAGATGATTCCACTTTTAAGGAGATCTTTGAGGGATTGGTGGCAGGAACTGTTGATATTATTTATAAAAGGATGAAAAAATCAAAATCGTATGTAATAACCACCGACAACAAAGTCGATAAGAGGCCAAGGAAGGGGATGAAACAAGTGGAAAATTCCTCTGACAAGTGAGCACCTAAGAAATGCTCTTTCCATGGGAGAGTTCATCTTTCACCTTAGAAGTTGTTAGGCCCATATGAAATTAATAAAAAAAAGAGATAGAAACATAAAGAGAGATCCAAGAAAGAAGAGGACAACTTGCACATACCACAACAATTAACCTAAAGAAAATACCACAAATTATGGTGGTTTGGTTAATGCACCTACTCTATTCTCCAAGTCAATGTTTGACTTAGGTTTTCACTAGTTTACTTAGAACTCAAGTTACAGTGATACAATCTTAATCATTTTCTGGATTACACAAATGACTCTGAGTGGCATGTGAAGCTTTCCCTAAATCATAATGAAAGTCTTTCCTCTTGAATTAGACAACCTCTAATTCATGGTAAAATAAACAAAAATAAAATAAATCTTATAACTAATTGAACAGCATGGAAGCAAAAAGACGAAGCTCTAATAGGATGGTCATGGCGATCTTCGATATGCATCTTCTGACAGATAAATAGAAGATCACAAAGAATGCCTTGAGGCAAATCTTGTGATACCTAGAACATTTTGAGACCCATAAATGTAATCTAGGTATTTAAGAGTTATTAATGGTATGATTTATGCGGATAGATGGGATTAGGGCTAGTAATCAAGTAGGGGGTTAGGTTAATCACCTTAGCCCAATATGATTTAATGTGCTAAAAAAGGACAAAATCAAGTATGGAAATGATGATGTGGCATGATTTTGAATTTCATTAATTATGATTTAGTTGACGATAATAATGGGATAAATTAGAGCATTACTTGAAAAATTCATAACTTGACGCTCATAAGGCGCATTGATGTAAAATTTAAAAAGTAAGCACATGTTAACGTGCTTTACCTCATGAATAGTATGGATGATGTTAATCATGATTAGATTATGATGATAATGATTTAATTTTATGAATTTTTATGAGATAATTTCAAATGCTCATATCTTGCACTAGAATGAACATTTTAAGATGAAAATTTTTATAGCGGGCTAAAATAAAGTGTCCTATCATGGATGAATTTGCTTAAGCTAGATCTAATGAAAAAATGCTTAAACACTTATGGTTAATACCCTTTGATTTTTTACTTCAAAAAGTGGTTTTTAATTATGCAAAAGTCAAGGCATTTAATAGTGCAAATGAGGTGTCCAAAGGAGGAAATTTGGGCAATTTTTGCAATTTTAAAAATTTGAAAAAATGCATGAAAAAGGGGTTGCATCTAGGGACATTGATGGGCTAGAAAATAGGCCACTTGTTGATGTCCACAAAATGCCAAAATCGGGTAGCCCCATGTGGATGTGAGAGTGGTTTGACTTCGGCAGATTTTTGGTATTTTAAAAAAATTATATTAAGGGCCATCAAGGGGGTTTCTTGGGAAGTAAGAAAGAAAGAAAAAAAGAAAAAGGGGCAGTGTCTGGCCATCCAAGCTGAGAGAGAGAGAGAGAGAGAGAGAGAGAAGAAGAAGGGAAAGATGTCCCAAAATTTGGCAAAATGAAAAGGGGAAAAGGGACAACACGGGGACGGTTTTTAGCAGCAAACTAGAGGAAAGGGAAGGCAATATGGGACTTCCAAACATAGCTGCAATTTTGGGAGGAAAAGAAGGGATGCCCGAGGCGTCCATAGCTTCATCAAAAGGGAAGAAAATCTTCAAAAATAAGTATGTAGTTATCTTCAATATTACATAACTGTTGAAATAAGAAATCTTAATTTTAAGAGAGGATGTATGTTGAGTATAAGAATTAAAAACTAAGGATTAAGGATTTTTCATATATATGGAAATTAGATGCAAATATGGGAGCAAAACCTAGTAGAAATGAAATAGAAAACTAAAATATGAAACAAATAGTAAATGAATGATTTTTAGCATGAAATATTTTACAAGAACTCATGATATAATGATTAATAAATGGAAAAACGTTCTGCTTAAAAAGTTAAGCAGATTACAAATTAAAAATTTGGGAAAAGCAACATGAATAGGGTCAAACGGTTGTCAGCATCAAGTGCACCAAATGCTTTTTAATAATTTTTTTACAAGACATTTTGAGCAGAAAATTTTATATGATATAGGAAAAATCCTAGATATCACTTTACCAAAATAAAAATTAATTTTTTAAGGGTATAAATATGCCTAGTAATTAACATGATTTGACCAATCAAAGAATTGATGATACTGTCTTGTAGAGTAAAAATACCTAAATAAATGTAAATACTTAATGTTTTATGTTGGAATTAATTATTTTGGTTAATTCATATAGCTATTAATTTATTATTTAAATTTCAGATTAGAAATTCTTGATTTGGTTATAATTTAGAAATTAGAGAAATCAGTGTGTCTGATTTCAGCAATATGGACAGATGGAGGAATAAATAAAAATAAAAATTAAATTCCATATTTTTGAAATTTAATTTAACTTATAATAGGATATAAACAATTATCATAAGTGATTATGAGAGTTTAACTTGCTAGGGGTAAATTTTGAAAGGAATGGGTGCTATGGAAGCACAAGTTATACCAATGTGTGAATTGATAAATGGACACCCAACTTGAAAAGTAAGTGAATTAAGCAAGTTGATGGAAATATGTGGGTTGAAAAACTATATTATGTGCAAACATATGGAATTATGTTTATGAATGCAATGACATTCTTATATGTATAGGCAAAGGCAAAGAAAATGTTTATGAAGGAAACAAAAGTGAATTCAGGTAAGCAAACAACCTTTTGAAAATATTGATTTTATTCCAAATGTTAAATGATTGAAAGTGCTCCATAATAATGCTTTATTAGGTATTTCTAAATTATTATTTTATTGGCAATTATTGAAATGATATGAACTTGCTTTATCAAGATGTTTCAAGATTGCTTACAAGGTAAGCAAATAAACTTTCAAGAGTGTTAATTTTTTTTCAAGTATTTATATTGATGATTTTAGAATTGTTTACAAAGTAAGTAAGTTTAATTCTTTAATGAAAAGCCTCAACATTGCTTCATTGTAAGCAAGCGCAATTCTTGAAAGTATGATTTTACTCTATACTATTGACATGTTTTAAGATGGTTTCATGTTAAGCAAGTTCTTAGAAGTGTTATTTCAAAAGTATTTTATGATGAGAGAGTTTTGACTCTTCTACAAAAGTATATTTAAAAACAAGGTTTACGAATTCTATTCCTAAAGGGAGTTTTTATTTAAATGACTTAAAATGGGTTATTTAGATCCTTTAAAATGGTATATTGAAAAGTTTTAAGTCTCTTTGAAAATTAAAATACTTTAAAAATGTTTATGCTGATGTATTCAAAAGGATTTAAGGGTGACCAATTCAATAAATTGATGTTATATAATGATTTGATGACTATTTTGTTTAAATAATGTTCAAAAGATTATGCAAACTCTTCTCTACATAAGAGTAATAAGGATGTTGTGTGGACAAGACATATAATGCCGCTATAAATGGATGGAAATGTGTTTACATATCCTTTGTTCATGAAAAGCCCAGAAATGAGAATAAAAATGTTTACAAGAAAAGCATTTTCTTTTCAAATATTGAAATGTTTCAAAATTGGCCTAATGAGAGAATTATAAAATTGTTTACCAACAAACAAGGAATATTTTCAAAAATATTATTTCTTTAAATACTGCAAATATTTTGCAAAATTGACTTCCTAAAATGTTTCCAAAATCCTCTACCTATGGCCAAGTCACTAAGGGAAGGCCAGAGGTCGGTGGCACCCTTCCTGAAATATAAGTAGGATCATGGACAACCGCCTATCTGGCAGTGCTGTCACATGGATGGTTTCTCTCCTATAGAAGGATGATTACTTGGTAAGTGTCACTACTATAGGGTTAGAGATGTATATGTATATGTTTTATTTTAAAATCCCCAAAATGGGTACATGAAAATATTTTAGGACATGATAATGTCCACAGGAATCAATGTTTACATGAGAATATTTTAGGACATAAAAATGTTCATATAGATAAACAAAAAGCTTTATATGCATTTGCGTTGCTTTTGAAAAGCCCAAAATTTGATATATGGGAAAAATTTTATACGAAAATGTTTGAGGACATATAATTTTCCTCATATAAAAAGATCTATATGAAAATATTTTAGGACATACAATTGTCCTTATGATTAAAAGTTTATATACAAATATTTTAGGACATACACTCGTCCTCATGGTTAAATGTTTATATGAAAACTTTTTAGGACATACATTTATCCTCATATAAAAAAGTTTATATGAAAATATTTTAAGATATACAAATATCCTCATAAAAAAAGAATAGTTTTCATGAATGATTTATATGAATGGTTTTCATGAAGAGTTTATATGAAGGGTTTATATGAAAGGTTTTCATGAATGGTTTATATGAATGTTTTCATGAAGGGTTTATATGAATAGTTTTATGAAAGGTTTATATGAAAGGTTTTATGAAGGATTTATGTGAAAGATTTTTATGAAAGGTTTTTTCCTGTTGGTAGTTGATCGCTTGATAAGCATCTCTTACCAAACAACGAGAAATACATTTATATAAAAATACAAAATGCTTGCTTACTAAGTTATCACTTACGTTCTATTTTTCTGACCCTAGACAGGTTCAAGGAAGCTCAAAAGGTGAAATGACCTGATAAATTGAAGGGAAGAATAACTGGTATTCTTAATGTGTTAATAATTTGTTAACTATCATGTAAGAATTGATATGTTTAGAGAATGATTGAATGCTTGTGTTGATTATGAAGATATTAGGTTATGAATGTTCATGATATATGTAAACAAGTTGATACGTTACAAGTACATAGTTGCTTGTGAAATGAATGGTAAGAATGATAGGTTATGTGTACTACAAGTATATGATGCTTACAAAAGATCAAATGAGATGAAGGGAATGAAAACAAAATTTTCACTAAACAAAATGGATTAAAAAATTCCGACGCGTGATCAGGGCAAGAATCCTATTTCACATTTGCCAATTGATAATGATCTTAGAGTAAGACTCAAGTTGTGACGCCTCAGGCAGGGGGCACCACAAATCTTTAATTTTGAAACGATTTTCTTTGAATTGAATTTTTAGTTGAAATTCATTGTCTATTTTTAGCTTTGAACTTCCAAAATCATCAAAAGAGATTTTCTCCACAAATTTGCAATCAATCGAATTTTTATCGACAACTTGTAATAACTTAACAAACTAAGACAAATCATCATAACAAACTAACCAATTTTCCATATCATCATCTAATTATCTTTCCATAGTTCTCACTCAAAAACTATCAAAGTTTCATCATCAAAACTGTTGAAGTTTCAAATCAAATTTGTTGAAGTTCCTAACCAAAATGTTAAAGATTCACATAAAAAACATCAACAAATTCACAACATAGAATTTCCATACTCACTAATTATAACCATTCATCTTAAACCAAATACAATCAAACACATTTCAAGTATTAAATTCTTAACTTTTTCATCATCAAAACAGTATAACTCAACAATTCTTTCCCTTTTTGATGATGAAAAATCATAAGTGACATGTTAATAATATAATATATTCTCCAACCAAAACTCTCCTTGTTTTAATACTACCCATCATTCATGTTATTTATCCCCCTTTGTCATTAATAAAAAGTAATAAATGAGAAATATCAGGCAACCTTATTAAAAAAGAGGAATGATCTTGTTAGCCCTAACTAAGCAAATGCTCCGCTTCGCCTGCCTCAAAATAACCTATTTATAATAATTTTTTGATTTTTTCTTTACACTTGTTTATCTAAGTATATTTAACAAATAAACCAAGTTTTACTATTTTTGGATGTGTATATATATTTTTACATTTTTAAAGATAAAATATTTTAAATACATATATACACATAGATTTAAAAATCTCAAAAAAATATATAAACATATCAAAAAATGGTAAAACTTAGTTTATATGTTAAATACCCTTAGATAAACAAGTATATAAAGAAAAAATAAAAAAATAATTATTGTAAATGAGTTTTTTGAGGTAGGATAGGTAGAGCATTTGCTTAAAGTGGACTAACAAGATCACTGCTCATTGAAAAATCAAACAAAAATACAAAATTTGAAAATAAAACTATCTAAATGCAATAATATGAATTATGTCATGTTTAGAATAAAAATAAACCATATGAATATCTGCCAATATTATTTATATGCTAAAAAGATAAAAATAAATGTAAAAAATTAAGGTTCACCAAAACAACAACAAAGACACTTTGAATGTTTATCATCATATGGATTGGAATCACCTGCATAAAACTTAAGCCTTACTCATCATCAGAATTCGACAAATGAATATGAGTTGATGAATATTTTGAGAATTCAAATCTTTGAAAGTAGTGTGGAATTTGACATTCATAAGGCTTTTTCCCAGGAGGATACGATCTAGATGGTGGTTCAGGTGGTAAACCCATTACACAACAACAGTTGCTATTGGAGTCAAACATATTCTATTGGTGTTGTCTCTTCAATCTCTCATAATAGCACCCAACTATCTAGTATCCTCACTTAGGCTGCCATTAGCAAAGTCAAGTAGTTGCATCATAGTTGAAATTGAATTTTTCACTATTGGTGTGACAATGACAATAGTTTATGCAATAGTGTTAATGCTTTCTTGTGTATTAGAAAGAGAAATGACATGCTTGAACTCTTGAAAATCATGAGTCAAATCATCCACTCGAGTTTCAATGGTTCCCATTCTATAATTAATTTTTAAAGTTTACTTCTAGAAAGGATTAGAGATATGAGAAATCAACATTAATTGAATATGATTGAAAGGATATACCAACTGAAGATAGAGGTGCAAAATCAAGTTTAGAAGAAGCAGTGCTCACATGAGGAGTTAGATTGGTAGGTGAAGAGTGAGGAGAGTCTATGAACTTTATGTTGGAAACAATGTTTTAAACAAAACAAATTTGACCAAAGCATGAGTTTTGATGATTAACAATGTTGAATGGTTTAAGGAAAGGAAATAGCCAAGTCGATCTCCAAGTCGACTTGGGCTTCGACTTAGGGTGAAGTCGATCCCAAAGTCGACTCCATCCTCGACTCCAAAGTGAACCTCACAGCCAAATTCAAAATGTAAGGAAAAACAGGTAAAGTCGCAGGCCAAGTCGACTCCACTTGCGACTTGGGAAGCCAAGTCGCAAACGAAGTCGACTCCAGAATCGACTTCAGATGACAAAAACACTCCATCGCTGATTTTGCGGCACAAAAATACCGAAGTCGCAGACGAAATCGACTCCAGTTACGACTTGGGTGAAGTCGCATACTAAGTCGACCCCAACTTCGACTTGAGGCTTTCAAAGTTCAAAGATGCAGATTCAAGCTCATGTTCAAGATCAACTTAAGATTGTCAAGTCCAAGGCAAAGCTCCAAGTGTATTTCAAGATATGAAGAAACCAAGGATACAAGCTAACTGACAACTTAAGTTTCTCAAGTCCAAAGCACAACTTCCAACATATTTAAAGATGAAGAAACTCAAGTCATAAAGACTAGTGAATCAAAGACAAGTTCTTCAAGATTCAAAAAGACTACAAATATGTGAAGCCATTTTAGAATGAAAATGATCAAAGAAAGAAGCCAAGCAAGCTAAAGGAAAAGGGTCAAACTGTTTTCGGCACAAGAACAAGTCAAGTCGCAACCCAAGTCGACTCTAAGATCGACTTGAGGTCAAGTCTGAAACCAAGTCGACCCAGACTCAGACTTGAGAAATGCGAAACTGAAATAGCACACGAAGTCGACTCCAGTTGCGACTTGGGAAGCCAAGTCGCAGACGAAGTCGACTCCACATGCGACTTGGGGAAGCAACGTTCGAATTTTTGAACGTTGGAACATTTATTGCGCGCCAACCACTTCTATAACGTTCAAATCTTCCCCATTCTATAAATAGACACTCAAGCAAAGGAGAATATACACATATACATAGCCTAAAGAGAGAAAAGAAGTGCAAACAAGAGCTCCCATTTGCTTTTCTCTAAATTTGAGTGATCTATACACTTCCAAAGGAAGAACGAGCCTCAAGTTGCAAATTGCTTCAACGACATACAACCGATTGCTTCTACAAATTCTTCCTCAAGCTCAATCTTGACTACACAACTCTGTAAAGTGTAGATCTTCCTTATTTTCATTACTCTTTGTTATTGGTCTTGGTTTGAGTTTGTTGTAACAAACCAAGACGTTGCAAGTAGAGTTGTGATTGGAATTGAACTCATCACCTACTTGTATCAAGTGTATAAGCCCCCTAGAGCTAGAATCTAGAAGAGAGCGGAGACTCTAAGTGTATTGTTCGAAATCTTACCGCAAGTGCACGGGTCGTAGATTGTAGTATTTAAATTATCGATCCACAGGGAATTCAGGACTATAAATTTTACTTTTAAACGCTTTCGTGTCGGATATAGAGAGAATATAGCAAATAAAACAGAAAAGTAGGGAGAAAATGCAGTAAATAAAAGGGAAAGAAAATAAATAAAATGGGAAGAAGTGCAAATTAAAAATGAGAAGAGAAAGCGAAAGTGCAAATACCTAGGGTCTAGGATTTCACATGCATATTTTGCAACAGGTAGTGGTATAATTATTTAATTTGGATATTGTTTGTTAAAGAAGAACAAACCCTAATTTATCCTTGCACCTTCTCTCGAAACCTACAAGGTGTACCCTAATTTTCTTAACCACCTATTTTCATGGGATTAAGTTAATTAGAATCCATTAAGTTCTGTGGTTCGTTCATGTAATTTTTCAAGGTTATCATGCCTATTTTCATGGTCTTAGATTTCCAGGTTTAATATCTTAATTTTCGTATATTAGATTTCCACCTTTCGGTTCCATCACCTAATATATGGAATCATGCAAAAGTACGGGCCCGTGTACAAAGCAAACATAAAAATCACAAGATATTAAATTAACAAAAATATCCATCATAAATAAATTAAAAATCCACACCACATTGCATTGTACGCATGCTACATCCTAAACCCTAGATTTAGGATTTAGCCAAGCATGTTTAAGTTCAAAATAAAATTAAAATTACAACCCATCTTAAACAAGATAACAAAAATTAAAAAGGGAAAAGATAGAAAAGCTTATTGGTTTGAAGCTCCGATGGTGTGTCGGCTACTCCATGCAACTCGCCGGACTGCCTTTTGCCCGTGCTCTCCACCTTGCTTTTGCTCTCTTTCTTTCTCAGAATTTTGCTCTAATCTTCTTCTAAAATTCCTGCTAAAATATTTTGCAGGAATTTTCTTCTCAAAAATCTGCTGCGGAATGCCCTCTTCCCAAAAGTCTGCTGTGAAATCTTGTGTGTGCTATATCATTTCCTCCTGCTTCATGCCTCCCGATGCCCTTTTATAGCTGAATAAGTGGGCCCCATTACTTCAATGCATTTCACGCTATTTGTGATGGGAATTTTTGCTGCTGCCCAATTCACATGATGGATCAGCTGTTGCTGATAGTGGTGGGCCAATGGGTAGCAATGCAGGTTCACGTGAAATTGCCTTGCTGCTATCATGTTGCATTTCTGCTTATTTCACGTCATTGCATATCATCAAGATCATGTCCATGCATTCATTGATCACGTGGTGATCTTTTGCTGCTTGGTGGGTCATCAAATCACGTGATTAATCAGCAGCTTTGCTAATATTTTGTGGGCCATCAAATTGAATGTATTACCGCTGCCCATTTTTAACTAACGTTCCATATGCCTTTGCATTGCTGCTCCCCTTTTTAAATAAATGATTGGATTGCTTGGTGGGCAGCTGTGAATCTTGCATTTGACAATTGAATAAACAGCCAAGCCATCCATCATGCTGTCCAATTCATCCGAATTTGCATCATCCAAATTGAAGCATGATAAAGAACGGTTGATTGATTTCCACCGTCTAATCTGAAACAGCTTTGAAAATCAGCACCGCCTCTAATTTTTAATTGCAAACCGTGAATTTATCTCAGCCCTCCATCATTGTAGATCACGTACAATAAAGTGGGCCCCACAAAAATCATTAACGTCCAGCACAGCATTCCAAGCAATCCTCGTGAATGGGCATTGTGGGCAGCAGCTGCTCGTGGGGTCCATGTGCAAGAATTTATGGATGAACTGCATATACATCACGTGAATGGGCAGCATTGCTACAAGTGGGGTCCATTAAAAAGATTTCCGCTGCATTTTCTATTGCTGAATTCACGTGATTTGTGGATAGCATATTTAATGGTTGGAGCATGCTGCTGGAAAATGAATGGCTTTGGACGGTTGCAATGGAATTTGCTTGCTTTGATTTCCATGTAGGATCATCTTCATGAAACCTATTTTCCCTGCAATTTAAAATAATAATAATAATAATTAGTGGGTTTATAAAATTTATTTAAAACCTATTTAATTTCATGGCAACAAATAAAATGTAATTTCAAGCCAAAAGATTATAAAAATTGTTTAACTTCCTTGAAATTAATATTTAATACCCAAATGTTGCAAAATCACATTTTAAACCAAATTTCATATTAATTTTAATTAATTACCTACCAACTTGGTATAAAATGTCCACAGAATATGTTATTAATTTGCACCTATCAAATACCCCCACACTTGAACTTTTGCTTGTCCTCAAGCAAATATAAAGGAATTTAAGAGCAGATTGCAAAATTTCAAAATTTTTGAGCAAAAAGTGAATATAAATGTTTAACCCAATCATCAAAACTAATGAGAGTATTAAATTAAAGAATTTGAAACATGATACTCATTGAACATCTCAGTCAACAATCATTTCTCATATGACTAATACTGTACACCCTGTGACTTAATTTTGTTTTCAATTATTAAGAGTTAAAAACTCCCGCAATAAACTCTTAATTATCAGATATCTTCCCCATTTATTAAGTTATTCAATACACACATTCAATAATTCAAGCGGTAGTCAAGTTACCTCATATACATTTTATCAAATTCTTTTCATTTAAATTTCCTCTGCTAACTCAATTAGCCAATATATAGGATTATAAGGACTTAGTAGGACAACAGTGAAGTGTGGCTAACGAAATAAAATTTGAACTGTCTCTGTATGACTTGAGCCTCATTTTTTTTCAATAGGAAATAACGCTACCCCCCACACTTAGTGCTTTTATTCTTTATTCTTTTTTTTTTTTTTTTTATAAACCAAGTCCGGCAATAATTTCCCTCACCATATTTCAGGGTATCTGGGAAGTCATTATTTACACAACTAGGATATATTATTCCCTATTTCATTTTTCAGCTCAGAATTTAATTTCAAAGTCGGTTCAACAAAGTGGGAATTGTGGTTTAGGAAAAATTTAAGTTCAGGCTCAAAAGGGGTAAACAACCGTTATACTTTCAAAGATAGGCTCATCATGAAAGAAAATTGCCTTAATCATATCTATAAATTGGTTCAATGGAGTTTTGGCTTTGGAAATTTCTTCAACCATTATAAAATTTTACATGTATATGGGAAAAACTACTTTCTTAAATGACAATTGTGTATTAGAAAAACTTTTAATAAATTAGAGAGGATTACTCTGATTTTTGAAGAAAACAAGATTAGCTCCTAGGTATATCAGTTTCATCAAGTGATTAGGTACAAAAATTCAAGTATTTTCAACAAGCATATGTTCAAAATTGAATTTAACATCTCATTAAGCATTAATTTTCTTTCTCAAAAATGTTGAAATTCTACGTATGTTTTGCTATTAAGACATACAAGGGTTCAAAGTGAGGTATATTTTACTTTTTTTTTTTTTTTTCAGAAATAATCATAATTTTTTAGAATAACCATAATACTACACATTCACTATAATACTACACATTCACCCCCACACTTGAAATTGACATTGTCCTCAATAAAAATCATGCTATCAAATCAAAGGGAGTAAATTGTTCAATTTTGCGATGTTAACTTCCCTATTTTAGCAAATTGACCCGAATTAGCATCCCACTGTGCTTCTTTTTACGTAGAACCTGAAAATAACCAATAAAGCTTAAAATTAAAAAGTATCAAAATTTTAAAAAGGAACTAAAAGAAATACTAAAACTTCCCTGATGGAAAGAAAAATTTGGGTTGCCTCCCAAAAAGCGCTTTGTTTAATGTCGTCAGCCTGACTGCAGATCTTCAATTTAGTGGCGTTGTTTCACAGAAAGAGTGGATGACTCCTACTGGAATATGATCCCCTGAGAAGTAGGGTTTGAGACGTTGCCCATTGACCTTGAATGCTCCCGTCTTTTCACTCCAGACTTCAACAGCTCCATGAGGAAACACTTGTAGTACTTTAAATGGTCCCGACCACCTTGACTTCAATTTTCCTGGAAATAATTTAAAACGAGAATTAAAAAGCAACACCATGTCATTAGCTTTGATTACCTTCTGCCGGATGTGTTTGTCATGCCAAAATTTTGTCTTTTCCTTGTACATCTTTGAATTTTCATAGGCGTCGAGCCGAATCTCCTCGAGTTCATCAAGCTGTAGTAGACGCCTTTCTCCTGCAGATTTCAAATCAAAATTCAAAAATTTGATTGCCCAGTATGCTTTGTGCTCTAGCTTTACAGGCAAGTGGCATGATTTTCCATAGACTAGTCTGAAAGGTGTTGTTCCAATTGGGGTCTTGAATGCTGTGCGGTATGCCCAAAGAGCATCATCGAGTTGCCTTGACCAATCTCGCCGTGATTGGGATACAGTCTTCTCAAGTATCTGTTTAATCTCGCGATTTGAGATTTCAGCTTGACCACTTGTTTGTGGGTGGTATGGGGTGGTGATTTTATGTGTGACCCCATATTTCTTGAGCAGTTGCTCCATTTGCTTGTTACAAAAGTGGCTTCCTCCATCACTTATGATTGCTCGTGGTACACCAAATCTGGTAAAAATGTTGCGTTTTAAGAATTTGGCGACTACCCGTGAGTCATTTGTTGGAGAAGCGATTGCCTCCACCCATTTAGTTACGTAATCAACTGCCAGAAGTATGTACTGGTTATTGAATGAGGATGGGAAAGGTCCCATGAAATCCATGCCCCAGACATCGAATGGTTCGACCTCGAGAATGCTTGTGAGTGGCATCTCGTTTCGCTTTGAAATATTTCCTGTTCTTTGGCACCTGTCACAAGTTAGTGTAAAAATTCGAGCATCTTTGAATAAAGTAGGCCAGAAGAAACCTGATTGTAAGACTTTTGCTGCCGTCTTGGTGGGACCCATGTGGCCACCATATGGTGAAGAATGACAGTGGTAAAGGATGCTTTGGATTTATTCATTTGGTACACATCGGCGAATTAGACCGTCGCCGCATCTCTTATAAAGGTATGGGTCCTCCCATATGTAGTATTTCACATCCGCCATGAATCGCTTTTTCTGTTGATAGCTGAAATTGGATGGAATTTCTTTACAAACTAAGTGATTAACAATGTCTCCATACCATGGCATTGATATTTCTTTCAGTGCAAGAAGAGATTCATCAGGAAATTCCTCGTTAATTTGATCATTTTTATTTAGATCCATTTTCCCAGTTGATGGCAGTCTCGACAGATGATCAGCAACCACATTTTCTGTGCCCTTTTTGTCTCGAATTTCAAGATCAAATTCTTGTAATAGCAAAATCCAGCGAATCAATCTTGGTTTAGCATCTTTCTTGGCAATTAAATAGCGAATAGCTGCATGGTCTGTGTAGACAATCACTTTTGACCCTACAAGATAAGAACGAAATTTATCAATAGCAAAAACAACAGCCAGTAATTCTTTTTCAGTAGTTGCATAGTTGACTTGAGCATCATCTAAAGTTTTGCTTGCATAATAAATCACTACTGGCTTGTTGTCCTTCCATTGACCCAAAACAGCTCCAACAGCATGATTACTTGCATCGCACATGATTTCAAATGGTAGGTTCCAGTTAGGTGGTTGTATGATTGGAGCAGTGGTCAAAGCCTTTTTCAACCTGCAAAATGAAGTTAAACAGTCATCAGAAAAATTAAATTTTATATCTTGATTTAGCAGGTTAGTCAGTGGCTTAGCAATTTTAGAAAAATCTTTAATGAAACGCCGATAGAAACCGGCATGTCCCAGGAAACTCCGAATTCCTTTGACCGAATTGGGTGGTGGTAATTTTTCAATGACTTCTATTTTTGCGCGGTCAACCTCAATACCTCTGCTTGAGACTAAATGTCCTAACACAATCCCTTCCTGTACCATGAAATGACATTTTTCCCAATTCAATACCAGATTGATTTCTTCGCATCTCTGTAAAACCTTAGATAGGTTAGACAAGCATGATTCAAATGTAGTGCCATAAACAGAAAAATCATCCATAAACACCTCCATTATGTGTTCAATATAATCAGAAAATATGGCCATCATGCATCGTTGAAAAGTGGCAGGTGCATTACAAAGACCGAAAGGCATGCGTCTGTATGCAAATGTGCCGTATGGACAAGTGAAAGTGGTTTTCTCTTGATCCTATGGGTGAATAGGAATCTGAAAGTAGCCAGAGTACCCATCCAAATAGCAGAAGTAAGAGTGATTGGCAAGTCTTTCAAGCATTTGATCAATGAAAGGCAAGGGAAAATGATCCTTTCGAGTGGCAATGTTTAATTTGCGATAATCAATGCACATTCACCAACCTGTGACTGTCCTTGTGGGTATAAGTTCATTTTTATCATTTTTTACGACAGTCATACCGCCTTTCTTTGGTACAACATGTACAGGGCTTACCCAACTGCTATCAGAAATGGGGTAGATGATTCCAGCATCAAGAAGTTTTAAAATTTCCTTTTTCACTACTTCTTTCATGTTTGGATTCAGACGCCTCTGAGGTTCAATGCTTGTTTTACAATTTTCTTCCATTAAAATTCTGTGCATGCATAGAGAAGGACTGATACCAGGTAGATCATTGATGCAGTAACCAATTGCCTTCCTCTGTCTTCTTAACACATTTAACAGTTCATCGGCTTGGGATTCGAAAAGATTTGCATTGATTATGACTGGATAAGTATCGTTTGGGTCAAGAAATGCATACCTGAGATTTTTAGGAAGAGGTTTAAGTTCTACCTTTGGTGCTTCTTCCTTTTTTGTTGATGGAGAAAAATTGAAGTCTGCATCCAACTTTTCATGAGGTGAATTGGCAGCCGGTGAGATGAAAGGGGCTCCATCCAAGAGAGCTGCATAAGCAGATAGTTCAGGGTTATTATTTTCAACAGTTGCACCCTGAATGATACATACCTCTATCAAGTCATCCTTTTCTTCGATCGGCAAAGGGTTGATGACGTCGACCCGCAGGCAAGAGTTATCGGTTGACAGTTGCTTTGTTGCCTCAGAAAGATTAAATTTGATTTGTTCATCTCCAACTGTTAGTGAGAGTCGGCCATTCTTGACGTCTATGATTGCTCCAGCGGTGGCTAAGAAAGGTCGCCCGAGAATGATCGGGATTTGGCGATCCTCCTCCATGTCGAGGACCACAAAGTCGACTGGGATGAATAGTTTGCCAACTTTTAAAGGTACGTCTTCAAGGATGCCGACTGGAAATTTGATTGATCGGTCGGCCAGTTGGAGAGACATAGATGTTGGTTTTGGATCACCCATGTTCAGCTTTTTACATATTGAAAGTGGGATTAGACTTACACTTGCTCCGAGATCACATAGTGCTTTGCTGATTTGGACATTCCCAAGATCACATGGAATGGAGAAGCTTCCAGGGTCCTTTAGCTTTTTAGGCAACTTGTTTTGCAAAATGGCGCTGCACTCCTCAGTAAGCGAAATAGTTTCGTACTCCTCGAGTTTTCTTTTGTTGGATAACATATCCTTGAGAAATTTCGCATAAGCTGGCATTTGAGAAAGCATGTCGATGAAGGGTACGTTTATTGACAAGTTTTTAAGAGTTGAAACAAACTTCTCGAACTGCTTTTGAAGCTTATCCTGTCGCTGCCTTTGTGGAAAGGGGAGAGGAGGCTGGTAAGGAGGTGGTGGTACATATGGCTTTTCCACCACCGGTTCTGGTTGTGGCTCCTCTTCTTGCTTCTTTTTCTGCTCGGCATCTTTTTCTGAGACCATATGAGGTGGGTTGAGCTGCTTTCCACTTCGCAAAGTAACCGCCTGCACCTGCTCCCTAGGATTTATTTCAGGTTGGCTAGGGAGTTTTCCCTGGTTTCTTTGGGATGAGGCTGTGGCATTTTGAGCAATTTGATTTTCAAGCAACTTGATATGGGTTTGCAGTTGGTCCATTCTTTCATCATTTTTCTTGAGCATTATGATGATATTTTCGAGCATGGACTCAGTGGGTTGTGCTTGAGGTGGTGCAGGTAAGGCTTGTTGGGTCTGAAATGGAGGAGGGTTCAGTGGTTTTCTAAGGAAACCAGGTGGCTTATTATTTTGAGCAAAATTTTGGGTGTTTGACTGGTTTGCCCAAGAAAAATTGGGGTGGTTCCTCCATCCAGAGTTGTAAGTATTAGAATAGGGGTTACCATATGCGCGAGTATCATATTGGTTGTTGATTGCATTAGCTTGCTCTCCTGTGGTGTCTTTAATGGCAAAACTACACTCAGTTGTGTAGTGTGAGGCTCCATAGATTTCACATGAGATGTGTCCAGAAGAAGATGCATTCTGATCTTTGGATTCCTGCTTCTTTCGCTGCAAAATTTTATCAAGCTTATCATGTATAGCATGCATGGATTCAATATCATATACATTTTCTCGCCGAGAGGTTCCTCTGACATCACCGTACTGAGAATCATAAAGAGCTAAGTCATCGAGGAGTTTGAGAGCCTCCTCGTCAGTGAGTCGCATGAATCGGCCACCGGCGGCTGAGTTAACGGCGCTTCGGCTAGGTCGATCGAGTCCATTGAAAAAGTTTTCAATAATATCTCCTTGCGAGATACCATGATGAGGGCACTTGCGTTGCAGATCTTTCATTCTCTCCCATGCATCATATAAGGTTTCGCCATCTTTTTGGACGAACTGATTGATTTCGTCTTTGATTTTCCTTGTTTTATTTGGTGGAAAGAATTTTTCCAGGAATGCAGTAGAGAGTTCATCCCATGTACTGAATGTGTCGGGCGGCATGGAATAAAACCATTCGCTTGCTTTGTCTCGAAGAGAAAATGGGAAAAGCTGTAGACGAATTACCTCGCGTGGAATATTTTGCACCCTGATTGTGTTGCATAATTGTAGGAATTTTGTGATGTGTACAGTTGGATTTTCAGAGGGAAGTCCTACAAATTGGTCTTGCTGAACCATCCGGATGAGACCGGGATTTAGTTCAAAATTTCTTCCATCAATTTCTGGTTCAACAATGCATGATCGAAATCCACGAGGGTTTGGGCGGTTCCGATCACTTAGAGTCAACTTTCTGGGAGGAGCGTTGTTCTCGGCCTGGCCTTCCTCCTGCTCTTGATGTGGCGGGTTTTGATCATTGCGTTCCTCCATAGTGTCTTGAGAAGATTACTGCTGCTTATAGTCACGAATTCTTCTCCTAAAAGAACGTTCAATCTCAGGGTTAGCAACAAAGAGTTTTTCAGCTAGTTGTTTTGCAAAGTTTCTCGTATGTGGGTGCATACAAAGATTAACCAGCTAATTTAGAGCAATAATAAAATAAAATAAAATAAAAATAAATAAAAATAAAAATAAAAATAAAGAACTAGAGATGGGAAAGAAAGAAAGAAAGAAAAAAATAAAATAAAATAAAATAATAATAATAATTTAAAAATATATATATATAAAAATAGACGAAGACAAGATAGAAAAAAAAATAGAGAAGGAGAGGAAGAGAAAAAAAAAATTAAAAAAAAATTAAAAATAAAGAAAGTATCTAAAAATAAAATTTAAAGTAACGCCGAACTCCCCGGCAACGGCGCCAAAATACTTGTTCGAAATCTTACCGCAAGTGCAAGGGTCGTAGATTGTAGTATTTAAATTATCGATCCACAGGGAATTCAGGACTATAAATTTTACTTTTAAACGCTTTCGTGTCGGATATAGAGAGAATATAGCAAATAAAACAGAAAAGTAGGGAGAAAATGCAGTAAATAAAAGGGAAAGAAAATAAATAAAATGGGAAGAAGTGCAAATTAAAAATGAGAAGAGAAAGCGAAAGTGCAAATACCTAGGGTCTAGGATTTCACATGCATATTTTGCAACAGGTAGTGGTATAATTATTTAATTTGGATATTGTTTGTTAAAGAAGAACAAACCCTAATTTATCCTTGCACCTTCTCTCGAAACCTACAAGGTGTACCCTAATTTTCTTAACCACCTATTTTCATGGGATTAAGTTAATTAGAATCCATTAAGTTCTGTGGTTCGTTCATGTAATTTTTCAAGGTTATCATGCCTATTTTCATGGTCTTAGATTTCCAGGTTTAATATCTTAATTTTCGTATATTAGATTTCCACCTTTCTGTTCCATCACCTAATATATGGAATCATGCAAAAGTACGGGCCCGTGTACAAAGCAAACATAAAAATCACAAGATATTAAATTAACAAAAATATCCATCATAAATAAATTAAAAATCCACACCACATTGCATTGTACGCATGCTACATCCTAAACCCTAGATTTAGGATTTAGCCAAGCATGTTTAAGTTCAAAATAAAATTAAAATTACAACCCATCTTAAACAAGATAACAAAAATTAAAAAGGGAAAAGATAGAAAAACTTATTGGTTTGAAGCTCCGATGGTGTGTCGGCTACTCCATGCAACTCGCCGGACTGCCTTTTGCCCGTGCTCTCCACCTTGCTTTTGCTCTCTTTCTTTCTCAGAATTTTGCTCTAATCTTCTTCTAAAATTCCTGCTAAAATATTTTGCAGGAATTTTCTTCTCAAAAATCTGCTGCGGAATGCCCTCTTCCCAAAAGTCTGCTGTGAAATCTTGTGTGTGCTATATCATTTCCTCCTGCTTCATGCCTCCCGATGCCCTTTTATAGCTGAATAAGTGGGCCCCATTACTTCAATGCATTTCACGCTATTTGTGATGGGAATTTTTGCTGCTGCCCAATTCACGTGATGGATCAGCTGTTGCTGATAGTGGTGGGCCAATGGGTAGCAATGCAGGTTCACGTGAAATTGCCTTGCTGCTATCATGTTGCATTTCTGCTTATTTCACGTCATTGCATATCATCAAGATCATGTCCATGCATTCATTGATCACGTGGTGATCTTTTGCTGCTTGGTGGGTCATCAAATCACGTGATTAATCAGCAGCTTTGCTAATATTTTGTGGGCCATCAAATTGAATGTATTACCGCTGCCCATTTTTAACTAACGTTCCATATGCCTTTGCATTGCTGCTCCCCTTTTTAAATAAATGATTGGATTGCTTGGTGGGCAGCTGTGAATCTTGCATTTGACAATTGAATAAACAGCCAAGCCATCCATCATGCTGTCCAATTCATCCGAATTTGCATCATCCAAATTGAAGCATGATAAAGAACGGTTGATTGATTTCCACCGTCTAATCTGAAGCAGCTTTGAAAATCAGCACCGCCTCTAATTTTTAATTGCAAACCGTGAATTTATCTCAGCCCTCCATCATTGTAGATCACGTACAATAAAGTGGGCCCCACAAAAATCATTAACGTCCAGCACAGCATTCCAAGCAATCCTCGTGAATGGGCATTGTGGGCAGCAGCTGCTCGTGGGGTCCATGTGCAAGAATTTATGGATGAACTGCATATACATCACGTGAATGGGCAGCATTGCTACAAGTGGGGTCCATTAAAAAGATTTCCGCTGCATTTTCTATTGCTGAATTCACGTGATTTGTGGATAGCATATTTAATGGCTGGAGCATGCTGCTGGAAAATGAATGGCTTTGGACGGTTGCAATGGAATTTGCTTGCTTTGATTTCCATGTAGGATCATCTTCATGAAACCTATTTTCCCTGCAATTTAAAATAATAATAATAATAATTAGTGGGTTTATAAAATTTATTTAAAACCTATTTAATTTCATGGCAACAAATAAAATGTAATTTCAAGCCAAAAGATTATAAAAATTGTTTAACTTCCTTGAAATTAATATTTAATACCCAAATGTTGCAAAATCACATTTTAAACCAAATTTCATATTAATTTTAATTAATTACCTACCAACTTGGTATAAAATGTCCACAGAATATGTTATTAATTTGCACCTATCATGTATTCGCAGAATACATAGTGGAACCCAAGTCACAACGGTGTGTGAGCTTGGAAGATTGGAGTAGGGAGAGGTTGCCCGAACCACTATAAATCTTGCCTACTGTTTACCTTATTGCTTTCACTATTTCATTGCACTCTATTTGTTTCAATCAAGGGGATTAAGCTTTCAAGGGGTCAAGTTTTAATTTACCGAAAATTTTTATAAGAACCCAATTCACCCCTCTCCTCTTGGGTGTTGCTCTTAACTCGGGACCAACACTTCACTCCTGTCGTTATACTATCATGAAAAGGCGAAGGTGGGATTGACTCATCTTCAGAATTGGCATCTATCGGAGGACCACCTTGATGTCCATGATGTCCATCTCTACCTAAGTAACCATTCTGTCCATCTTGTCTTTGACAAAGTCCTTTATCTTGATTGTCAATTTGAATTGAAAACTGTTGTTTTGGAGGAGACTAATGATTTGCTAAACAAAAATCTAAATTCATAACCCATTCACCATCACTAATACGAGTATATCGCAGATACTTGAGTGTAGATTCATATATCATGTCATAGCTTATTGGTTTGATGGGTACTTCCCTTCTCAAGTCAAATGATAACTCGTAAAAATGCGAGTTTCACGGCTCATTTAGACTAATTTTGAATGTTAGTCTTAAAGAATTTGGCGAATTTGCACTCATTTCACTTAGTTTTCCTTCATTTTGCATTTCATGCACTACATTGAGATTTCATGCATTTTTAGTGTAATTCAGGGAAAATTTCATGGTTTTTAGTTTTTCGCAATATCATTTCATCATTGATATGTACATTTATTTGTTTTAGGTTGTTTTTGCAGGTAAAGAGAGGTAACTAACCACTTTGGGGAATGATGAAATGAAAGAGAAAGCAAACAGTGCGCAGCAGATCTCAATGTGGATTCATGGACATTGGCTCCTTGGTGCCACTTCACTGCCTCAAAAGAAAATTTCAGAAGCTCTAAGTTGGCGAGCATTTAGAGGGTTGGCGCCTAGGCACCGGCCAAGGGGCGACGTGGCACCAACCCCCAAACATGTGAAGTTGAGCACGTGTTTCGTGCTAGGTTAAGGGGGGTATAAAAATATAACCTTTAGGGTTTGAAAGCATGAGAGTTGGAGCTTATGGGAACAGCCAAGGAGAAGAAGGAAAGGATTTCCAAGCCAAGAGTGATTTGAAGTGAAATTTAGCTTCAATTGGTGAAAATCAACAAGTTTTAGTTTTCGTTTCTTATTCTCTACATATTTTTCCTTTTCTCTCTTGTTGGGATTTACTTAAACTTTGTTTCAATGAGATTCTACTTCATGTTCATGAGCTGAACTTGAAAGGATGGAAGATTGAGATGATTTAACTCTTAAACTATGTTATTTTGGTTCTTAATTATTTAAATATGAATATTTAATTGCTATATGCCTGTGGTTCATGGATTTACCCTTACATGTGGTATTTAATGCTTTTTGCAACCCTAGCTAACTTGTAAGATGATATATTTACTAGATTCATGTTTGAAAGAAATGATTTTAGTCAAGAATCACATGGACGTCATAGGCTTCTACCCTTGATAGGGTGAAATGTTAAAATGGATAGGAATATGTCATTTAACCTTTTGTAATCTTAATAGGCTAGAGACTAATCAATCTCACCATATTCATTTGCATGGAAACATAATAAAAGACGGTGGTAAGATTAGGATGATATATGTTGGAAGGCATCTATGAATACAAAAGAGCTTAGGTTAGTAAATCCTACATTACCAAATGAAAAGAAACCAAATTAATATGGTTTAGAGTCAAAGATTTCCATTTCCCATCTACTACGATCATTTTTAAGAATCCTTACTCAACCTTGCTCCATTCATTAGCTCATAACTCATTGCATTTAATTTTTCATTCGACAATCACTTAAAATCTCTATCAATCAAAGACAATTGAAGTTTTAAGACATAATTAGTTTAGACCAAATCCTCATGGGAACAATACTCTACTCATTCTATATTACTTGATTAGCATGTACACTTATGTTAAAACGAGCATTTTAATTAGATATATACGCATCTCGTTAAGTTTTTGGCGTCGTTGTCGGGGACTTGGTGCTAACTTATTAGTCTTTAATTCCTATTGCCTTTTTGTATAAATTCATACATATATGTAAAATTGTGTAGATAATTTCGTTTTATATTTTTCATTTTAGTGCAGTTGAATTGGTCTTGTAGGGCTTATTGCTTTTGCATGCATCGAGGAAGGGCTGAAAAGGATAAAATTATGTCATTCGATCTAGAACAAGAGAGAACATATCTGAGAAGGCATCACAGGAGCAGAGAGGCTAGAAGTCAACATATACAAATGGAGCATGTGGGAGGTCAAGATGAAAATCTTAATGCAAATCAGCAGGGGAACCAACAGGTTGAGGTCCCACATCCTCAACAACAAGATGATTTAGACCAGCCTATTTGGGATCCCATTGTAATGGGACAAAATGCAGTGCAAACCAGCATTCAACCTCCTCCTATCGACACTAACAACTTTGAGATCAAGCCCGTCATTTTTTAAATGCTACAGTCCATAGGGCAATTTAGGGGTTTACCTTTGGAAAATCCACAATGCCATCTGTGAAATTTTCTGCAAATCATGAACACATTCAAATAGCATGGAGTCTTGGATGAAGCTATGAGGATGAGAACTTTTTCATTTTCCTCGAGGGACAGAGCATTTGAGTGGTTAGACTCATTGCTGCCCAACTTTGTCAATACATGGAATGACTAGGCGCAGAAATTCCTTAAAAAAATATTTTCCTCCTGCCAAGTTAGCCGAGCTCAGAATGGATATCATTTCATTAAAATAACATGGAGAAGAGACTCTATAAGAAGCTTGGGATCGATTCAAGGACTTATTTCGCAAATGTCCTCATCATGGGATTCAACTATGGGGTACAAATTCAGATATTCTATAATGGTCTCCAAGATTCTACCCGCCATATGGTAGATTCTTCATCGAATGGATCACTGTGCGGAAAAACTATCAAGAATCTTATGCACTATTGAAAAACATGGCAACCATTACATACCAATTGCCTTCTGACAGAAGCTGAAGTGGAGGTCTACTTCAATTGGAACAGTCTCATCCATTAAAGCTCATATTGATGCTCTATCCAAGCAAATTCAGAGTTTGTCAAAGTCTACCAGTGTTAATGCAATAGGGACTTCCACATCATCATCATCACCGTCAGCAGAACACTGCACATGGTGTGGAGAATTTGGCCACCTTTGTGATCAATGTGACACTAACCCAGAGTCAGTTAATTATGTGGGCAATTTCTAGAGAAATCAAGCCAATCCTTATGCCAACACTTACAATCAAGGATGGAGAAATCATCCTAATTTATCTTGGAACAATCAAGCCAGACCGTATTATCCACCGAGGTTCTCACAGCCACCGCAACAACAACCAACAAGACCAGTTCAACCCACTTCACCACCACAAGAAGAAAAGAAATTGGATCTGAAAAATTTATTTATGCAATTGATGCAATCATAGATCACCACAAATAGAAATCTAGAAGCACAGATAGGCCAACTTACTTTAGCCATAAATAGTCGCCCCCAGGGCACATTGTCGGGTGACATTGAACAAAATCCAAAGAAAAAAGGCAATGAGCAAGTGTAAGCTGTCACTTTAAGGAGTGACAGGCAACTTCCTGAAGTCACTCACCCAGAAGGAGTAATTGGAGCAGCAAATTCCTCTCCGTATAAGTCACAAGAAGCAGAGGAGGATTTAAACAAAACCTCTCAGAAGCAAGAAAATGATAAAATTGCCACTATTCAAAGGCTACTCCCTCCATTTCTTCAAATGCTTGAAAAGAACAAGGAGGGTCAATTCAAAAAATTCTTGGAGGTATTAAAATAGTTGCACATTAATATACCTCTTATGGAAGCCTTGGAACAAATGCCCAGCTATGCCAAATTTATAAAGGATATCTTGTCAAAGAAAAGACGACTAACAGAGTTTTAAACAATGACATTAACAGAAGAAATGTAGTGCTATGGTGCAAAAGAGGTTGCCACCTAAGCTCAAGGACCTAGAGAGCTTCACCATTCCATGTACTATTGGAAATCAATATTTTAAAAGGGCTTTCTGTGACCTGGGAGCCACTATCAACTTAATGCCAAAATCTATATTCAGAAAATTTGGCATTAGAGAGGCATGATTGTGAAACTCCAAATTTTAAGCTTAATAAATATAGCTTGAAATCGTCTAAAGGATAAAAATTGAAATCTCATAAAATGAAGGGTTCAGGTGTAACCCATATGGGAAATGAAAATTAGTGGAAAAAAATAATTAAGTAAAGTAGGGATTAGTGATAATCATGGAAAGAAAAAAATGGATGGAGAATGCTTAGGTGGCAACTCATTAAAATTCATTTTTCATGTCATTTTGGAAATTTAAGAATATGGTTAAATCGGGAATTTCTTAGGAAATTCATATCGGACAATGTTGAAGTCCAATTAAGATGAAATTTTAAGGATAACTTGATCATGAGGTAAATTACGTTATCAACGGTGGAATTTTAAAAATTCTGATTAAAAATATTATTATCATAATTAATGTTATGAATTAGCTTCAAAAGACCATAAGTTGGTTTATAATGATTATTTCAAGATGAAAATTTTTATGAGTTATGAAGAATTATTTAGAATAATTATGAAATTTTCAAAATTCACATTTGAAATGTATGTGAATTTTGTGGAGACATATATATGTCCATTTTCAATAATTAAAGAAAAATAGGTACACAACTCCGATTAAGGTGAAATTTTAAGGAAAAACTTAAATTAATATACACAAATTAATGAAGGAATTAAATTTTGGAAAACATGTCTCCAAAATTTTAAAAAGAGATTTTTCGTCTAAATATAAATTAGTCAATTAAAATAAAACAAATTTTTTTAAAATATTCTGAAAGGTGCATTTTGTTATTAATTGTATATATATTAATAAGAAATTTTTATAATATATAAGTGTGTATGTAGGCAGTTATGAATTAATTTATTAATGCAAATAAAAAAAATTTCTGCATGAAAGAACGTACATGGGCAGCAAAATGAACGTTTGGTATACATAATATATTATATGGACAACAACAATTACAGGTGGCACTCAAAATTTTTTTTGTGTGATATAAAAAATAAAAAATTTTAACATGAGAATTGCTGGCAATTTATGTGGAAAGCAGCTGTAGCAAAAATGCATGAAATGCAACAGGTGCAACACCTATATCCATGCTAAATGGTGACCATGGTTTTTCAACCATGGTGAACCGATTAAAGGGATGTATAAAAGGAGCAGTTACTGGACATTCTCTGGACATTCTTAGCTACTGAAATAATAAAAGTGCTGGACATATTTCAGCAAGGAGAGATAACGTGAAAGAAGGCTGCAGCATTGTTGCAGAAATGCATTAGATAAGAATAGGAGAGTGGACCGTCCAATCCAAGCTCCAACCGGACCAAGCAAACGGAAGGTTCTTCTCTATTTTGCAGCATGATTTTATTTTCTAGAAATGCTTCTCGCTCCCTGTTTAAATATTTTTTCTTTATTATTAATTATAAAAATACATGGATGGTTCAAGGGCAGCAGCATTAGATATAAAATTTTTATTAAACAGAATTATGAAAATAAATGGAACGTGATCAAATGAAATAAAATATTTATTAAATGAGATGTGCATTGCTGGACGATTGCTGACATGCAATAGAAGGGAAGGACGTGCAGGGCAGCAACATATTAAAGTGATGAATGTTGCTGGATACATTGCTGAAGGGTGAACATTTGATATCTAAGGAACGTCGCTGAATTAGGAGTGGACGGTGCAGAAATATAAAGGGGGCATTGCTGAATTGAAGGCTGGACGTTAAAAGGGGCTGCAACACTTAGGCATTAGGAATGTCCAAGCATCCGGACCATATAAATAAATTGTGCTTAAGAATTAATAGAAAGAAGTAGTGGAACGTCCAAGCATTCAAGGAACAGGTTCAGTTTATCAATTTATTTCATGTAATTTTCTTACTAATTAGATGCTTATTTAATATTAAAGGACATTCAAATAATAGGTTAATCTTTAATTGTTGTTTCAAATTTGGAGGTTATGTGATGTTAGAAACCAAAATATGAATGAAATGGTAAATGAAGGATTTTTACCATGAAACTTTGTGTAAAAGATCATTATATAATGATTAAGGAAATACCAAATTTTTAGATTTAAATATTAAGTATGTTGCAAATTAAAAATTCGAGAAGATCAATCAAAATAGGGTAGAACGGGTGACAGGATCAGCTGTGGTAAATGATTTTTGATAATTTTTGTAGATGGATTGTTGTTCTAAAATTTTGATATGATGTATAACACATCATTATTATCACTCGAAAAAAATCAAAAATAATTTTTGGATGACATAAATATGGATTAAAATTAACGTGATCAGGGATGTTCCTAATTTCACAACACTATCCAGCACAGTAAAAATGCCAGAATAAATATATAATATTTGTATTTCTTGCTAAAAGTTTTATGAGGGTTAATTCCTGTAGTTATTAATATATGATAGAAATTTCAGAATTAAATACATTGATTTGATTTCAAATCAAGATTTAAATAAATCAGTATGCCTGATTTCAGCAAATGAGGACAGTTTGAAAAATAATAAAAAAGAAATATGAAACCTAAGTGGAAATGACCCGAATTTATATATATGTTGGTCAGGAATGTAATAAAGGATTAAGGATAGCAAGAATGATTAATAATTGATGTTATATTATGTATATAGAATTACTGGATAAATAAGAAGATGGAACTTAGTGAAAATAAGAAGACAAGGGTTATTTTGGAATTTAATAATAAGTTCCAAAAATTTAAATGGAATGATTAGACCTTGAAACAAGTTCAACTAAATGAGGATAATCGTGGTTAGTATTAGCCAAATATGTAAATGTGGTTAGAAGATAATTATATGAAATGAAATTTATGAAAAAGGAAGATAAAGGGCTTATTTGAATTGGTGACATCAAATGACGTAGGAAGTTCAAAAGCAATTGCGTTGAGAAGTTGATTAAAGGCAAAAAAACAAGTATTAAAAATGGAATTGATAAGTGAGAGATCGTAAACATAAGTGAATTGGAAAAAAGGTGATGACAATATTGAACTAAAGGTAGAAATGAGTCAAAGTTGTATAAGATGAAAACACATGGGTTAGAAAAAATAAGTTCAAATAAATAAGATACGTACGCATGGAATGTTGTAAAGAAATGGTCTTTTTCATTTGTTTAGGAAAAGGAAAAGAAAAGGTAGAAAGTACAAGTCGACTATCATAGGTAAGCAAGTTACATGCTTTCTAAAATATTTTAAATGATTGTAAATTATTTGCTCACATGATTTATAAAATATATTTAAGGATGATCATTCCTATAATGCTTTACATGAAATGATTACTAACTACTTGTTAACTGCTTTTATGAAAATTTTTATGATTTATAAATGTTATGCCAGCATGTGAATGTAAATGATCATGGTGCACGAGGATTAGGTTACGAGAGAGGTGTAACTGGACCGGTTGTCCTCCTCTAGCGTGACCGAGTCGCTAATACAGGCTGAAACCAGCAGCGCCCGCCCTAAAATGGGAGCAAGATCAAGTAGTGGATGCCTAGCTAGCAATCTATTTGGAAAAATGTCATTTATGCTTTGAATGCATTTGCATTTTCACATTATGCACAAAAAGAAAATGGAAAATGTTTACTTAAAAAAGGAAAGGACTTGCTTACTGAGTATTAGTACTCATGTGTTGTTTTCTAAAATTAAGTCAGGTAAATGGAAATGACCCATGGAGAAGGACAGGTATAAAAAGAATGTCAAGATGTTTACATTCCTTTGCATGTGTGAAAAGAAGAAGATGAATTTATAGTATGATCAATGTTATGTTGAATGTTGATGAAAGCAATTAAGTTGAGATAGTACAACCTGTATGGAATATGTGAGAAAATGCAAAATTATATGTAAATGGTGTATATGATGATTTTTCTGTAAAGACAATCGTTATGACTCTGATAATGTAAAGACAATAGTTAAGACTATGATATGGAAAATGTTTTCCAAGTTGGATAAATGAAAATGTTGTCTGTATTGATGTTATATATATAAAAAAATTTATCGTGTGATGAGGGCAACAATCCTGAGTCACATTTATCAACCTTTTCGACCCCGGAGTAAGGACTATATGGAGGCTCGGGTCGGGGGCGCCACAATGACCTAAAACAGTAATGCTTCAATTGGCGGATCTCTTCATGACATATCCAGAAGGTATTATCGAAGATGTGCTTGTTAAAGTGGATAAATTTATATTTATAGCAGACTTTATTGTTCTAGATTATGAAGAGGACCGAGATGTGCTAATTATTTTGGCTCGGCCATTCCTCGCTACTGGCAAGGTGATTATTGATGTGCAAGACGGTGAGCTTATGATGCGAGTATAGAGTGAAAAGTTTGCTTTTCGCATGTTTAAAGTGATGCAATTGCTGAATGATCTAGAGGAGTGCTTTATGGTTGATATGGGGGATTCAGTTATACAAATTGAATCCAAGTTACTTTGCATAAGGATATTCTAGAAGCATCATTGGTCGGTGAAATAAATGAAGCTGATGAAGAATCAACTGAGATGGTACTTTATTTGTAGTAATCTCTGATCTTTACACGCCATCAATTAAGGAGCCGCCAATGTTAGAGCTGAAACCTCTCTCATCCCATCTAAGATATGTATATTTTAGGGCAAAATCATCACTCCTAGTTATCATTTCTGCGGCATTGGATTCTTTACCAAAAGAAAAATTGCTTAAAGTGCTTAGAGATCACAAGAAGGCAATTAGATGGACCATTATAGACATCAGGAGTATTAGCTAATCTTTCTGTATACACAAGATTCCGTTAGAAGAAAATCAAAGCCGTTCATTGAAGCCCAGAGAAGATTCAATTCTATCATACAAGAGGTAGTCAGAAAGGAGATTATCAAATGGCTTGACGTAGGCATTATCTTTCCAATCTCCGACAGTTCCTGGGTTAGTCCAGTGCAGTGCATTCCAAAGAAGGGTGGAATGACGGTAGTATCCAATAAGAACAATGAATTAATTCCAACTTGGACAATTACTGGTTGGAGTGTGTGTATGAACAACCAGAAGTTGATAAAGCTACTAGAAAAGATCACTTCCCTTTCCCATTTATTGATCAGATGCCAGAGAGGTTAGCAGGATAGGAATTCTATTGCTTTTTAGATGGTTATTCTGGTTACCACCAAATTATGATTGCCCCTGAAGAGCAGGAGAAGACTACCTTCACATGTCCATATGGAACATTCGCATTTAGGAAAATGTCATTTGGCTTGTGTCATGCATTTGCCACATTCCAGTGTTGCATGATCGCCATTTTCACTGATATGGTTGAGGACTTTCTGAAAGTATTTATGGATGACTTCTCTGTCTTTGAAAATTCATTTAACGAGTGTCTTGCCAATCTATCAAAAATGTTGCAATGTCACGGAAATATAAACCTAGTTCTTAATTGGGAAAAATTTCATTTAATAGTGCAAGAGAGTATAGCACTCAGGCACCGGGTTTTCAAATAGGACATTGAAGTCGACAAGGAAAAAATTGAGGCAATTGAAAAGCTTCCTCCTCCCACATTAGTAAAGGGCATTCAAAGTTTTTTTGGACATGCAGGATTTTACAGGAGATTTATAAAAGATTTCTCAAGAGTCGCTAAGCCGCTTTGCAATCTGTTAGAGAAGGATGCGCCATTCAACTTTCATACAGCTTGTATGCAGTCATCCAAGATTTGAAAAGGAGACTAGTGTTAGCACCAATTATCATTCTCCTAATTGGAGTCTTCCTTTTGAATTAATGTGTGATGCTAGCGATTTTGCAATTGGGACAGTGTTGGGACAGAGGAAGAATAAGGTCTTTCATTCCATTTATTGTGCAAGTAAGATCTTAAATGAAGCGCAACTAAATTACACCACTACAGAAAAAGTATTATTGGCAGTGGTGTTTGCATTTGATAAATTCATAGCACATTTGGTTGGGGCTAAGGTGATTGTCTCTACTGATCATTTAGCAATCAAATACCTGATTGAAAAGAAAGATGCGAAAGCCCGCTTAATCTGGTGGGTCTACTTCAAGAGTTTGAAATAAAGGACCGAAAAGGAGCGAAAAATCAAGTAGTTGATCACCGATCTCGCTTAGAAAACAAGCAGCATTGCCAAGATATGGATCATATCAGAGAAGTGTTCCTTGATGAGCAGCTATTTTTCATTTTTCAAAGCAATACACCCTAGTATGCAGACTTTATGAATTATATAGTCAGTGGAATATTGCCTCCGGAATTGAATTATCACCAAAGGAAGAAATTCCTTCAAGATGTCAATTTTATTTCTAGATGAACCATATTTGTTCAAGCAATGCCTAGATCAGTTATACAAGAGATACATTCCGAAAAGTGAAATAGAGCAAATATTGCAAAGTTGTCATCCGTCACCATATGGGGGTCACTTTTAGGGAGATAAAACTGCTACAAAAGTCCTTCAATCTAGTTTTTATTAGCCTTCTCTATATAAGTACACTCATTTATTTGTCAAGAGGTCGACTAATGCCAGTGTACTTGGAATATTACGAAAAGGTATGAAATGCCACTCACTAATGTCATTGACGTTGAGCTCTTTGATGTCTGGGGTATCGACTTCATGGGACCCTTCATTCTTCTTTTGGCAATCAATATATCTTTGTTGCAGTTGATTACGTGTCCAAACGAGTTGAAGCGGTACCTACTCTAGCGACTGATGCCAAAGCGGTTCTTAAATTTGTCAAAAAATATATTTACTCGTTTTGGCACACCAAGGCTGATCGTTAGTGACGAAGGTTCACACTTCTGTAATCGGCAATTCATGGCAATATTAACCAAATATGGAGTACACCACAGTGTCACCACAACATATCATCCTCAAACCAATGGGTAGGTTGAACTTGCCAATAGAGAATTGAAATAAATTCTTGAGAAAATAATTGGGCCATCTCGCAAAGATTGGTCTCTCAAGTTGGATGATGCTCTATCGGCCTATCACACAACTTATAAAATGTAGCTTGGAATGTCTTTATATCAGTTGGTTTATGGAAAGACTTGTCATTTGCCCTAAAATTGGATCACAGTGCATATTGGGCAATAAAGAAGTTGAATCTAGATATGCAGGAATCTGGTGAGCGAAGACTATTGTAACTTAATGAACTAGGTGAATTTAGGATGCAAGCTTATGATAATGCCAAGATCTACAAGGAGACAGTGAATAAATGGCATGATAAAAGGATCTTGTCGAGGCGATTTGAGCTAGGTCAAAAAGTACTGCTATTTAATTCCATATTAAAGCTCTTTCCTGGCAAGTTTAAGTCGCGCTGGTTAGGTCCATTTATTATTTTAAGAATAATAGATCATGGTGTAGTGGGGTACTAAATAAAAAATCAAATAGAAGTTTTAGGGTGAATGGGCAAAGACTGAAACATTATATGGGAGAAGATTTGCATTCGAGGACAGAATGTTGTGCTAAGGACAATAAACTTCGCAATGAATGGGAGGCAACCCATTATCCCCTTTTTATTTTTGTTCTAAGACATGATTTTATGATCTATCTTATGTGCTTTGAAGCAGGGAAACCTAGAAAGATCATCCATTTTGGAAGCGTTCAAGCCAACGAGAATGTGATTCAACACGAAGTCAATTCTTATTTGTTTAGTTAGGTTATCGTCAAAATTTTGAGTAAAATTATAAACCCCATAAGTGTGGAATGGCTCAAGATCAAGATAGTTTCAAATTCATCATTTCAAGGAGCCTCCCACTCAGATTGCAATTTCAACTTATGCAATGGCTTGACACTACTTGGTATGAAAAATTGCAATTTCTATTGTATCTCAAAGTAAATCCAAGCAAGAAGGGCATGTAACCCCAATACAAGTGCTAAATGCGCAAATTGATTTGGGGGCAACTATTCATATATGAGGTAAGCGCAGTTCAAGATGGAAAGATAGTGGCGCCCTGGCACCGCATGAAGTAGCATGTTGCACCGCGGAGTCAAAAAGTTAGCGCCTAGGCATTAATGCGTGGGCAGCCCAACCGAATGATGTCTAAGAGCATGGCTTAGGGTTTCCAAAACCCTAACCCTCACTCCTAAAACCTCCATTACTCTTTCATTTCATCTTTCCTCTCTTCTTCTTCTTCCTCATTTCTCTCCATCTCTCTTCCACTCCTTCCATTTCATTTCTCTCTTTCCCATCTCTAGATCTCCCTAAATCTCCCCTAATCCGAGTTCCTCTATCTCCTCTCCCTATTCCATCTCCATCTCATTTCATTTCCCTCCATTTCCCCTACCTTTTTTCCCTATCATCCATCTTCGTCATCTCCCCATCTCTGGCTATTATTGTAACCCCGCTGTTAGTTGAGCAATGCCTAGGCGCCACATCTCAATGCCGTAACGCCAAGTGCAGAACCCACCAGTTTCTACACATTGTGCAACATAGCTTTGGATGTTCATGTAGTGACCCTTTCTTGCTTTGGCCTAGCCTATTTATATTACCATTAGTTCATGCAATTTATATAGAAGTGGTTGTGAATGTGGAATGGTTGTTTGCCATAATTGTGGATTATTTGTTTGGATCTTGAGGGGCATATGTTGTCAATTGGATTGAATTGAAGTGAAGTGGATTGGTTTGAGGTGTTGTAGTTGGAATTGAATGGTAATTAGATTGCTGTAGTGGAATTTACTTATATTGGGGTCTGTTTGGGTGCATTCGGAGGAATTGTAGTATTGTTAATGTTTGGTTGGTTCAGCATCTGTGGTATTATCACTGAATTGGGTGGTATTGTGGACATTTGTGAAATGACTTCCTCTTCTTCAGCCAAGCGTAAGAAAACACAGGACCCCAATGAGTTCGATACCAATAGATTTATGTCTACACAAGCATTTAAGAGGCATACTGATTCACTGTAGAAAAGTCATCTTATACCTGAGTGAGGATTAAAGATAGATTCATTCTCAAATTCTTGTATCAATTCCTTGTGTGCTCGGCAATGATAAAAGTTTATGGAGCAACCTCAACCAGCCATTGTTTTTGTGGTTAAAGAGTTTTATGCAAATGTCGTGGAACATGTCAGAGGCGAGTAAAAGTGTGAGGAAAGATTGTTTCTTTCCATCCTCAAGCCATTAATGCTTTTTATGAGTTACCTAATATTGATTATCTAGATCAGTATGAGGAATTTTTGGAAGAAGACAAAAAGAACATTGCAGAGATCACTCAAGCGTATTATGAACAGCCGCCAGAGTGGAAGTCAATGGGTGGACAATTAACATCTTTCAAGTGGAGTGTCCTCCATTATCATGGAAAGATGTGGTTTTACTTCATATCAGCCCGGTTGATGTAATCAACCTACTTAAGTGATGTTACTATGGACCAAGCGCTCATTCTTTATGTTATATACTTTGATTTGTCCATAGACGTGGGGAGATTCCTGTTTAATCAAATAGCGCCAATGCAAGGGCACCTAGAGGAAGCTATTGGTTCCCATCGTTGAGTATAGGATTATGTAAGCGAGTCGGAGTATGATGGGAAGCCATAGAAGAGGTGTTGAATTATCAAGCCATTGTGAATGACCAATTTTTTTGCAACGGAGCCCAGAGTTCAAGCTGCAACTACACGTCCAACATCACAGCCACCACCAGCCTCCTCATCTCGACCCCTCCTGATGATGTTAGGCGCGCCAACTTGGAGAACTTAATGGCAGCCCAGGCCCGATTTTTGCATCAGTCCAATCAGGCAATGAAGGCACACTTTGGGAGACTCGTGGAGGACCGACAGATCGCTATGACTGCTCTACCACCATTTTTGTCGATACCTCCAGAGCTTTGAGCCTGCTTTGGCCAACCTTCATATCGGGTTGGAGGAGAGAGAGAGAGAGCATGAGGAGGACTCATCTTCATTAGATGCCTAGGGGAGTTACCTGTCTTTGTTTGTTTTATTTTTATTCTTTTATTTATCATCTTATAACATGCCCATTTAGGTTTTCATTTAGTTTCATGCATTGAGGACAATGCATTCTTCAAGTTTGAGGGGTTGCATAGTTCCTTTTGGTGTTCTCGCATGCATTTAATATAGATAATCATGTATATATGTGTGCTAGATTGCATAACATGTCAAATTCTGCATGTGAAAACTATTTAGTTGTAATCCATTTTGATGAAAAACTTGCAATGTTTAGGAAAACTTCAACTTGAAATCAATTTCATAGAACTTTGTGCCAAGGATTATGTGTTAAGTGAGCTTTCATGTATGTTCTTTCAAGTAACATGTGAATGACTTGAGTGATTTTGATAGTAAATTGTCATAGTTCAATTTCATGCTAATCTGTTTAACTGAAATGATAAAGGCTGATTTGAGTGTTTTGTAGCCATGTGCTTGAGGAAAATAGATTATCCCAATAATGCGTAACATCTTCTATTTTTTCATGGGACTTAGAATGGGTTAATAAGCATGTTTTAATACCCCTACAGATTGTTAGCACAAATGATAAAAGGGAGTGGCTAACCTAAGTTGAGTAACCGGGACTTGGCATTAACGAATATCAATGTTTGCATAGAAAGGCAAGGGAAAGTTACAGTAATAACGCTTTTCAAAGAAAATTCTCTCCAGATACCCTAAAATATGTTGAGGGGAGCCAAACAAAAAAGAGAAAAGAAGAAAAATCTCTCTAGATACCCTGAAATATGGTGAAGAGATTCAACCAATAAATTTGGGGGAACGAAAGTGCAATTTTACTGAATCTAGGTAAAGTAAATTAGGTGAATTAAGGCTATGTTCTTTGAGATGATATGTTTTCTAAGAATTGTTCACCTATTTTCCGTTACTTGACCTAAAAAGTTCTTTTGATCAGGGGGATGATTAGCAGGATTTAGCTATCACTTTTGACTATTAACACTTTCATGTACATGTAACTAGACCTGGTTACGGGAATGCATGTCCTGGTTTGGGTGAGCTGTGAAAGTTTTTCATGAACTGTTTCAATTTAAAGTTATCCTTTGCCTTGTTTAGTTGAGAAATGTGATTGTTGGGCTAATAATTGGAACAGGTTTGAGTTGTCATAATCCACGTGCATTCATTATGTTTTCATGTGTTACTCGAGGACTAGCAACATTTAAGTTTGGGGTGTGATAATTTGTAAAATTGCGAGTTATCACGGCTCATCTTAGACTAATTTTGAATGTTAGTCCTAGAGAATTTGGTGAATTTGCACTCATTTAACTTAGTTTTTATTCATTTTGTATTTAATGCACCGCATTGAGATTTCATGCATTTTTAGTCTAATTCACGATAAATGTTCTGGTTTTTGGTTTTTCATAATATCTTTCATCATTTATAAGTACCTTTATTTGTTTTAGGTTATTTTTGTAAGTAAAGAGAGGTAACTAACGACTTTAGAAAAGCAAACAATGCACAACAGATCTTGATGTGGATTCGTGGACATTGGCACCTTGGCATCAATTTTTGGCTCCTAGGCTCACTTCACCTCATCAGAAGAAAATTCCAGAAACTCCAAGTTTGCATGCATCCAGAGAATCGGTGCCTAGGCACTGGCCAAGCAATATCACAGCACCGACCCCCATACATGTGAAGTTGAGTATGTGTTTCGTGCTATGTTAAAGGGGAATATAAATATAACCTTTAGGGTTTGAAAGCATTAGAGTTGGAGCTCGTGGGAGCAACTAAAGAGAAGAAGGAAAGAATTTCCAAGACAAGAGTGATTTGAAGAGAAGATTTAGCTTCAGTTGGTGGAAACCAGCAAGTTTTTGCTTTCCTTTCTTGTTCTCTACATATTTTTCCTTTTCTCTCTTGTTAGGATGTACTTAAACTTTGTTTCAATGAGATTTTGACTTTGTGTTCAAGAGCTAAACTCTAAAGGATGGAAGATTGAGATGATTTAACTCTTAAACTATGTTATTTTTATTCTTGATGATTTGAATATGAATATTTAATTGTTGTATGCATGTGCTGTATGAATTTACCCTTACATATGGTGTTTAATGTTTTTTGCTAGCCTAGCTAACTTGTAAGATGATATATTTACTAGATTCATATTTGGAAGAAATAATTCTAGTCAAGAATCACATGGACGACACAGGCTTCTACCCTTGATAGGGTGAAATGTTAAAATGGATAGGAGTATACCATTTAACCTTATGTAATCTTAATAAGCTAGAGACTAATCGATCTCACCGTATTCATTTGCATGGGAACATAGCAAAAGAGTATGGTAAGATTAGGTTGATATATGCTGGAAGATATCTATGAATACATAAGAGCCTAGCCTAGGTTAGTAAATACTAAATCACTAAATGAAAAGGAACCAAATTAATATGGTTTAGAGTCAAAGATTGCCATTTACCATCTACTATGATCATTTTTAAGAATCCCTACTCAACCTTGCTCCATTAATTAGCTCATAACTCATTGCGTTTTATTTTTTATTCAACAATCACTTAAAAACTCTGTCCATCAAAGGCAATTGAAGTTTTAAGACATAATTAGTTTAGACCAAATACTCATGTGAATGATAATTTACTCATTCTATACTACTTGATTGACATGTATACTTGCATTAAAATGAGCATTTTAATTAGACATATACGCAGCTTGTCATCAATGTTGAAATAGCCTTGTTAAGTAAATAACATAAGCCTAACATCCATTTGCTCTCATTTTTTGTGACAACATATAAAATAACATTATACTAGTAATGTTATAGGGCTTGTTATTCACAATTGCCCATATTAATTCCAAATCATCAAGTGTAACAATATCGTATCCTTCTCCTTTAGGCAGAAAACAATGTGCAACAATCAAGTGTAGCAATTTATAATCCAGTTTGGAAAATTCCTTGTTTGTAAATTGAACTTTTGTTAACTTAACGACTTATTTTGTGTAAAATAGAAAATAAATCCCTCTAAATCAATGTCTACATATTTACAAGTAACAGGAAATTGTAATAGCATAAACCTAGCAAACTCTTGTTCTATGAAACTAATTTCAACTCCTCTCAAGAAAGATGTGTAGGTAGTGTCTTCTATTGCTAAGTTGAAATAAAAGTGTTTTATAAGATGCGAATATATATAACAATCTTTCTTCAGAAATTCAAGACGCTCATGTTTTTTCAACCAATACACAAATCCAAACATCTCTTTGCTAAAAAATAAAAAATTCACGTTTTACATTTGGTAAATATTTGATGCGAAAATTTACTCATAAAATCATCTTTATCAAATAAGTTGTGAAAATTTGGTGCTTCGGAGGAGATAATAGTACGATTTATGGGGCAAGACATTTGAGCAATTTGACAAGATCTATGTCTAGAGCCCACATATTTACCTTGCATGCAGTTTTGTGAGGTAGCCATGTGCAACAAAGCATAGGGAGAAGGGTTTGCATTCCCATTGACATGGATACCGAAACTTTAACGTCAACAAGTGGATGGAGGATCTGAGAGTGTTGAACTCACTTTCCCTTTTTCTCATATGAATATTTTTTTCCCAACTTGTGCACCATCTTTCCAAGCATCACAATGAATACAAAATGGAGTGAGATGGATTTATGAGATTTTAAGAAAAAATAGGGTGAGAAAAAATGGGATTTGAGAGAGTTGGTTGGGGTAGTTGGATACTTGATTTTCAAAAAATCAAACAGAAAATTTGAATTTCAAAAATCAAATGTAGACATATCTGCTAAGGCTAGATGATTTGAGAAGGATTTTGTGGCTAAAGAGAGGCATAGTTAAGAGATATGAAAAAGACGTATAAAAGAGATGTGGGCTAGAGAGAATTTTTCTGGGATACAACAAAATGTAAAAAGTCCAACTATCACTATCCGCAGGTGAAGTTCCAGGTAAGTATCTTTTCTAATAAAATAACCGGCAACATGCCTAAAATATGTAGTATGTGTTTGTTGCATGCTTGGCTTACGATGCTTTGCTTTTGTTCTTTTAAAAGTTGTTTTGGTTGTTTTTATTTCACATTATTTTTTACCTTTCTTTTTTAAAGTTTTGATCTTATTTTTTTTAAAAAAATATTTTTCTAGATTTAACATTAATTTTAATGCTTTTTATTTTGCATATTTTCTTGTCTTTTATTTTTCACATTTTTTATTTTTAACATTTTACTGTTTGTTTTTTCTTTATTTTTAACATTTTATAATGTTTTTTAGGCTAAGATTCTTCTTACTATCAATGGTATAAGATTTGTTTGGGCCCACTTTGATCACAATTTTGGGCAGAATTTTTCCCAAATAACCGATCTTGATCATGGCCATGTCCAAGTACTAAAAACACCCAATTCATAGATTAAAATTGATCTCCATCATATTTAACAATCCCAAATTTAATGATTCATATTGATCTCTACTCTTGATCTTTGCATAATTTAAAAAGGAAGACATAAAATAAATAATAACTAACCTAGACGATGATGATTGATGGTTGACATCAAATTGATCAAAGTTCCACCTTCTCATTCTCCCTCCCTCTCTCTCTCTACTCTAAGATGGGCCTCCCCCTTATTTATAAGTTTCAAAGATTTTCTAGAGAAGGGGAGCATAACCAGCCACCTCATTTATCTAATTGGTTTTTTATTTCATGTAATTCATTTAATTATTTTGGCTAATAAGAAGCCAGTTGCCCCTTTATGGAAGATCAAATTTGACTTGTGGCATTTTTAAATTCACATGGCCTGCATTGCTGGATTTTTTCAATTTACAGTCTAGACCACTTTCTTGTTATTTATTATTTACTCCCAAATTGCTAAAATTTATAATTTCACACCCGATTTATTGTAAAATATCAAAATACCGCTTTTTGCTTCAAAACCTTCCCAAATTGATGATAATGACATACTTGAATGTATTCTACATATTAATAATAAAATTTAAATATGTATTATCATACAAAAAAATTAAAAAATATTTATGATGTACACATATTTATAAAAATATAAATTTTCTTCGAAATTCAAAATAGGGAGTTTACATGAAGATCCTACAAGCATTAAAGCTCAAAGTTATAGATGAGTCTGAACGCCGAAAATTACTGCAATTAAAGAAGCAAAGAATCTGAACGCCTTAAAGCTCGAAGATCTTATTAACTCGTTGATGTCTCACGAGCTAATAAAGAAGACGAAAATTGAAGTGTATAACAAAAGAAAGAAGGCTCTCACACCGAGGGCAACACATCAAAGTTTAGGTGAGTCTTAATCGTCATCTCAAAACGAAGATGAAGAGATTGCTTTCCTCACAAGAAAATTCAAAAAAGTTATGAGGAAAGGGAAGAATGTAGGTTCCTCTAAGACAATAATGAAAGAAGCAGAAGAGAGAAGAAGAAGGATACCCTTAAGTGCTACAAATGCAGAGTGGAACATGTGCAAGCACAGTGCCCCACACCCAATAAGAACAAATCAAAGGAGGGGCAAGAAAAGAAAGAAAAGAGTAGCTCAAGAAAATTTTCAAAATATAAAGGCAGAGGAATATACGTGAATGAGGATCCATTTTTTTAAGTAGTTCATCTAGTAATGACCAAGAGGTTACAAATTATTCAAGGATTTATTGTGTGGCAAGAATTGAAGAGAAAGGCTCTCTAAATTGCCTCATAGCCATGTAAATGATGGAGAGTAAAACCACTCAACAAACTATATGAGCAATGATGAGATAACCTCTAAACTAAATGACTCTCCTTCCAAATTCATTTAATCTTCTACACATGCGTGTCTCCAATGCATTGAGCTAGAAGAATTGCAACAATCCTATGATTCATTATTCGAAAAGATAAGAAAACTTGATAGCAAATACACCTTGAAAAAGAGACAATGAGACACTACAATAATTGTAAATGAAAAATTAGCTGAAAGAGTTGGTCTCTAGTTGAAGAAACAAAGAATTTATCTATTGAAATTGTGAAGTTGAAGAAGGAAAATAGAGATCTAAATGAATCATTAGTAGAATCCTCTAGCCCAAGTGCAAGTGCCAAAATATTCCTCAATTTGACAATCCAAAGATACTCCATATTTGAATAGGGAGAATGTATCAAAACGAATGCTACTAAATGGGTAAAATTCCAAGACCAACTAACTACATCAAGAAGCGAAGTTAGAATGATAAGAATAACTTAGGTAAGAAGACCAACTTAGCAACCTACAAGCACTTAGAGTTCTCTCCAAATGATACAAGTAATTTGTGCAATAAACTTAGACAAATACTTATTAATGTACAATCAAGAAATTACATAATAGAGGAGAAGTTGATTTTGGTATGGAGGAGTATAGAATTTGTCCCTCATAGACACGAGTAACGTTTACTTTAAATGATTACTAAACCAAATAGACCCAAAAGGTGGGTACTAAAAGATGAAATTTATTTGATATATCTTATAGGTATGTCTTAGAGTAAAGACAAGTAATACTTAGTTTATTGACAATGGATGCTCTAGACACATGATGAAGGACAATGCCTTATTCCATGATCTCATGCCCTACAATGATGTTGCCTTTGGCAATGATAAGAAAGGTAAAATCAGTTATAAGGGCAATATTTACGGCATTTTCAATGAATGTATTAAGAAAGTTCTCTTTGTTGAAGAACTCAGCCATAACTTGATAAGTATTATAAGATATAAGGTTACGTTTAAATCATATATATGCAATATATTAGATGAAGACACATATAGTCTTTAGTGACAAAAGACATGAAAATATATATTTGATATGCCTTGATGAACTGGATGAAAAATATTTAGTGGCAGTTGATAACAATTCATGGATATTGCATAAGAGACTTGGACACATACAAGTCAAATATCAAGACTCTATGGAAAAAAAGTTTGGTACAAGGCTTAACAAAGCTCAAGTAGGATAAGACAACATTTCCAAAGTTTGTCAAATGTTCAAGCAATCTAAATATCTTTTTCACCTGAGAAGGAGGTTTCAACCTCTAGACCACTTAAGTTACTACACATAAATATCTATTGATCATCCGACATTTTGAGCCTTGGAGGAAAGTAATATATATATATATATATATATTATTGTTGATGATTTCTCGAGATTCATTTGGATAATGCTATTAACTAGCAAGAATGAAGCCTCCATTATGTTTGATAGTTTTTCTAAGTTAGTACAAAAATGAAAAACAAAACTTAATTATATTCATTAAAAGTGACCATGGTGGTAAATTTAAGAATAAATAATTTATAGAATTTTGTAATGAAAAAAAATTTCACCATATATTTTTGCACTAAAAATCTTCAAAAAAATAGAGTAGCTGAGAGAAAGAATAGAACAATACAAGAGATAGCTAAAATAGTGTTAAATGAAAGCAAATTATTTAAGAAATTGTGGAATAAAGCTGTAAGGATAGCTTATCATCTATTAAATTAAGTCACAATTACAACAATCTTAAAATAACCCCATATGAGTTATAAAAAGGTAAAAAGTCAAAGATATCATATCTTCATGACTTTGGTTGTGTATGCTATATTTTGAATAATGGTAAAGATAACCTTAAAAACTTAGATGTCAAAAGTGATGATGTTATACTTTTTAATTTTTCCTCTAATAGCAAAGCATATAGAGTATTTAATAAAAGAACTCAAGTAGTAGAGGAATCTATACATGCTATTTTTGATGAATTTTACTCAACTCCAAAGAAGGAGGATAAGCTTAGTGATGCAGAAAATCTGTAAAATGACTTTGAGAAGCTACAAGTGAAAAAAAGGGAAAGAAAAGCTCAAACATGATGTAGAAGATCAAAAACAGACCAAGAGGTAAGTGAAGGTAATGTTCTCTATAAACCCCCTAAAATTCTCAAAATTTTTTAAAAAAACCATCTAATCTTACAAGTGATAGGAGACATATATAATGGTGTAAAGATAAAGGCTTAAGACAAACTGTATGTGGATATTTTGCCTTTGTATTAAAAATTGAGCCAAACATAATTGATCAAGTTCTAAATGATGAAAATTAAATTATTTTAATACAAGACCAGCTAAATCAATTCAAAAGAAATAAAATATGACAACTTGTTCCTAGACCAAAGGATCATACTCTAATTGGTACCAAATATGTATTTAAGAATAAATTAGATGAAAGTGGCTTAGTTGTGCAAAACAAAGCTGGACTAGCAGTTAAGGGGTACTCACAAGAAGAGGAAATTGATTTTAAAGATTCCTACACCCCCTTACTAGACTAGAAGTCATACGCTTTTTACTTATTTTTCATCACATGTGGGCTTGAAACTATTTCAAATGGATGTTAAAAGTGCATTTTTAAATAGTCATCTTAATGAAGATGTGTATGTTAAACAACCTCCTGATTTTGAGAAAAAGATTAATCAAATATGTGTATAAGCTAACGAAGGCCTTATATAGTTTGAAACAATCTCCTAGAGCTTGGTATGAAAGGTTTAATAAATTTCTAATTGATCATAAGTTCAAAAGAGGAAAAGTCAACACCACTTTATTCATTAAGTACAAAGAAAATGACATTCTATAGTGCAAATATATAGATGATATTATTTTTGGTACTATTAATAAATGTTTGTGCTCAGAGTTCTCTAAACTAATGTAGAATGAGTTTGAGATAAACAAAATGAGTGAACTAAATTTCTTCCTTGGATTGCAAACCAAGCAACAAAGAGAAGAGATACTCATAAATCAATCCAAATATATCAAGAAAATGCTTAAGAAATTTGGAATGCAAAATAGTAAAAGAGCAAGCACACTCATAAGTTTCTCAATCAAAATGGACAAAGATGAAAAAGGTAAACAATATATTAACAAATTTATGGAAGCATGAAAGGATATTTGTTACATTTGGCTACTTCCAAACCTAATATCTTGTTTAGTATATATATGTGCTCTAGATTTCAATCAAACCCTAATGAATCGTATATGGTAGGTGTTAAAAGAATTTTTAAATACTTAATAGACACAACAAACTTAGGACTTTGGCATCCCAAGGGCTCAAAATTTTATTTGATTGAATATTTGGATGTAGATTTTGCCTATTCCAAAGTGGATAGAAAAAGCACTAGTGGTACATTTTAATATCTTGGAAACATGATGGTATCACGGTTTTCAAAAAATTAAACTAGTTTTGCTCTATCTACTGCGAAAGCCAAATATATTGTAGCTAGTAGTTGTTGTACCCAACTTTTATAAATGAGATAACAATCGAAGGATTATGACCTAAATATAAAGATATACTAATTAGATGTTACAATTCTAGTGTCATTTGTCTAACAAAGAATCCAATCTTGCACTTTTGGACAAAATATATAGATGTTAGATACTATTTCATTAAAGAATATGTTGAACATCATGACATTAGTTTAAAATATGTCAAAACTAACGACCAAATTGTTGATATATTTACCAAACCTTTAACTATTAAATAAATTTACAAAATTAGGAAAGAGATGAGAATGATGGATTTTAATGCCTGAAATATCGATAATTTTGTTAGTTTACATGTATGTGTTGAAATATGCTATTTATATTGGATGTATGTTTTGAAATGTTTTTTTTGTTATTAGAAAAATTGAGGGTACTAAGTTGCATATAGGATTTGGGATAGGGAAGTTAAGTCGAATCCACATAGCCCAAGTCAACTTCACTAAAGCAAAGTCAATTTCGAACCTTAGGGTTTGTAGTTGACTTTGTGTACGATGGCTCAGCTGCCTAACCTGATATGTCCTTTCGTCTCTCATTTTCTTTCTCTCCAAATCCCAAAACCCCTCTTGTATATCCATTACTCAAAATCCCCATAAATCCCTTTTTATTCCCAAATCCTCACTCTCCTATTCACCATGGCTCTGAAGAGAGATATAAGTAAGTCCTCAAAGCTTCCCGTCTCTTAGCCATCACATTTGAACACAAAAAGAGTCCAAAGAAGGAAAAGGATGCCCATAAAGCAGCCTAGGTATGAGGCTACTACCTCTAGTGGACGGAGAGTCCATTTATAAGAAGGTAACAAAGCCTCTAATATTCCTAGAAATGAACCATCAAATAGCGAAGAAGTAGTTAGAAAGAAGAGTGATCCTACACAAAGAGCCCAGGTAATCGAAATGCCCGTTGCATGTTTTAGAAGCCCCCAACGTAGACGAGTTTATAGGCATTTTTGTGAAAGGAAGATCTTCCCACTAAAAATTATAGATTTTGAGTTCTTACGAGAACATGAAAATGGTATTGAGTAGTTACTAGACTTCCAAGGATGAATAGGGCTATTGAAAGAAGAAGGAAAAATCTATCCCAATCTTACTTGACAATTTTATTATGCATGGGGCTTGGATAATTATTCTACATTTGTTAAAGGGGTAGATATCAAGTTGGGAGACTATAGAGTGGAAGCAGCATAGACTATTGGCCAAATCTACATGTTCCTCATGAAAAGGATCAACTCCCATAGGATTTAACCACACCCATCATGTACAATGAGTAGACTCAGAGCAACAAGTATGATGAGAGCACTAAATTTTTACACTACATAGACATGCCTCCACAGTGTAGGGTCATCTAATTATTAGTAGCCCACTGTATCTTTTTAAAGGGCAGGGGACGAAATGCAATTAACCCGAATGAGGTGGAGGTTATTTGGCAACTGGTGAACAAAAATGGCATCTCACTTCCACAGTTGCTACTTGATGCTTTGGTTGTTAGAAAGGAAAATCCCAAAGGGGCCCTTCCATATGGCACTTGGATTACAAAAATTCTTGAACATTTCGGAGTTGATCATGAAGGAGAACCTTTTGAGGTCTTAAAGCCAACCAATGCTATCAATAAAGCCCTCTTGATCCAGATGAAGATTGACATAGAAGCATTTCTAGCAGCCCAACTTCAAGCTCGGATGGGAGGAGGACAAGCTGAGTTAGAAGGAGAAGCTCATATAAAGGGGGAGCCTTAAGCCTCCCCTCCACATCATTGCCCATATCATCCATCTCCTCATGCATCACCCTTGCATCAATCCCATGCCTCTCACTCACCATAGGCATCTAGAGCCTATGAAGATCTGCACATTCTCCACCCTGCTACATCCATGCGCCTCGCCCTACTTGATTATCATTGAGCCATGGAAAGTAGACTTTCCTAAGACTTAGGATGCATCTAATTGTCTCTCACCACCATGCATGAGAGACAGGAAAAACTTGATAAAGAACTCATCGACATCAAATATAAACTTGCCTTTAGGACTAGACACAACCAAATTATTTCTAGTCTTCCAAATTTTGATCTATATTGAGACGAGTCAAGAGTTCCCAATGCATCCATTCATGATAAATCCTTTTTCTTTGCACCATATGACTCTTCCTCACCCCTTAGGCATGATCTCTATGATTAAGAGTTTTACCCAATCACATCTTTTACATTTAACAAGATCACCATTGCATTTCTATTATCTCTTTTGATGATTGTTAAAAAGGGAGAGAATGGCCAATGAAAGAGGAAGGCATTTTTAAGATGAAAAATTTTGAGGATGGAACTTTTTGATGGGTTTGGTTTGAAATTGTATCGACAAACTATGTAAAGATTGATGATATAAATGAATGAGAAGAGATCCTTTATCTTCTATTTTGTCACTCTTTCATGAGTTTTTTACGCAAATTATGAATTAGAATGAATATATGGTATGCAATAAGTTGATTAATTAGTGTTATGGTTTTCAAGCTAATATAGTGAAATTTGTGAATTATTGAGATATTGGCAACGTAGTAAGAGTGTTTGCACTTGAATTGACAATTAGAAAATGACTACAAAATACCAAAACACCAAAACATAGTAAGATGTTAAGTGAAAACACACAGCAAAGGATATAGCAAAAGAAAGGTAATTCTCACAATTAGTTTTGTCAGTCTAAAAAAAGGGGTGATTGTTATGAACTAAATTAAATATTGTGCAAATTAAGGATTACTCATGTTTTGATGAATAAAAACCAAATTTTAGAATATTAAAAGGAACTAATACATTTGGTTTGAGATTTGAAGACAAATTTTTCAAAGTAAAGCAAAAACAGGTTAACTCACACAGCCAAGTCAACTCCGGCATCAACTTGGTTCAAGTCTATATCGAAATTGACTTTAGAGAGTGACTTAGAGTGTGAAGTTTTGAAGTTCGGATAGATAAAGTCGCCGTCCCAAGTTGACACAACATGTGACCTAGGTGAAGTTATAACTGAAGTCAACCTCAATAAGGAGCTGAGGTTACATATTTTTGCTGACTGAATTTAGTTTAAATGAAGTCACAACAAAGTCAACTCCACCTTGCGACATAGCTGAAGTCAAAAGCTAGGTTAACTCAGATCTGCGACTTAAGTTTCTTTAGATTTCTTAATAGGAAACTATAGAAGTGAAGTTGAACACAAAGTCGACTTGACCTTATGACTTAAGTCAAGTCTAAGCTAAGTTGACTCAAGTTCAAGACTTAAAGTAATAGAAGCTCAGAAGATGAAGTTTTAAAGTTTCAAACCTTCAACGCTAAATGAAGTCGCACACTCAAGTTGACTTCACTTATGACTTGGGTCAAGTCCAAGAGCCAAGTCAATTTACGAAAGAACTTAAAGAGAACAAGACAAGAAGGAAAACTTAATGAAAGAAAAAGAATGACCAAAGTCACACCCCAAGTCGACTCCAATCTTTGACTTGGGCAAAGTTACATCCAAAGTTGACTCTAGCTGCAACATAAGTCGTAATGGTGGAGTCGTAATGGTCAGAAAAATTTGAACCTTGACGCATTTAATGTGTATCACTTACTCTCAACATTCAAATATATCTGACAACTATTTAAGACACGTCAAGGGGAGTTGTGAGGATTAGCTAGAGCATTCATTGAGCCTTCACCTTTCTACTTTCAAGTGATTAATTGTGCATTAAGTTTTCTACAAGGGGAAGCTCTCATTTTACTATAAAGGCCTGAAAGTTCTCAACTTCTTCAAATACTTAAGAGTCTTCTCGAGCACTAAAATTGTTCTTTCTATTCATCATTATTGTATTATAAAACTTGCCTTCATATCGAAGAGTAAGGCCAAGTTGAGACAAGTAGTGTATAGTTGGAGTGGAATTCACCAAATCCTTGTGTAATTAGTGTAAAAGCCCTTAAAACTATAATCTTGAAAAGAGCGATGACTCTAATTATAATCTCGGTTGAGATAGTGTAACCCAAGACATAAGGGAGTGTGTGCATGAAAGAGTAAAGTAGGAAAGTTTGCCTAAACCACTACAATTCGTTGTGTCTATCCATCATGTTTGCTCTCTAGCCCTCTTATTTCATTCAAGGGATTGAACTCAAAAGGGATTAAGTTTTAAATTACCAAAGAAAATTTTAAGAACCCAATTTACCCCTTTCCTCTTGGATTTTGTTATAAATTCAGGATCAACAATAATAATTATCTAAAATGATATGGTTAGTTAAAGTATATAATTATTGAGTTAATTCATGTGGAAAGTTTTCATAAAATATTTGAAGGATATTGAAATTTAAATTGAACACAAATAGATGGCTGAAATTTAATATGATCAAGGGATGGCCTACTTGTAATTATATTAAGTTTTTTGAGATAAAATTATTATTAATTATTAATTAATAACATGAGAATGATATTAGGTAGTTAAAATTGAATAATTATAAAATAGGATTGGATACAGTGCAGGAAGGATAAATCAACAGCTAAATGAGTAATTAGGTAATTCTGTGAAATGAGCCTCAACTCAAATTCATTATCTTATTAACTTGGAGAAAGTAATATTATAGAATTAATAAAATTTGTTATAAATGATCATTTTAGAATAATTTAATTTATACAAAGAACTTATTTTGACAGAATTATAAGATTAGAATACCTAAGAGTACTCACACAACTTAGAATGAAATATTATGCTAAATCATAATTAGAAAGGTTCATTTGGATTAAAAATATTGAATTAAAGAAAAATGTTTTCTTTTTAGTGCAATGATCTTAACATTATATCAAAATATGGTACAAAGATTAATTCAAGATTTACACAAGGTAAGTAAAGATCTTTTCTTCTCTTTTTAATTTTGTATTTTAATGTACAGTTACGAGATGAATGTTTTAGATGTCATTGTTTTCTAAATTTTTGAGTGGATCAATGCTATCAGTTATGATGATTTATTGTGATGCTGAGATTGATTAGCATTATGCATTATGGTATCAGCATATATTGCTTGGTATGCTGGTATATTCATGTGTCATGGTTATAGTTGTGAATTTATGAAGTATTGTTGTTGGACCATTGGTGACAATTGTTGACACATCTTGATTGAAGTTTGGGATGTGATAGCTTAGGTGGCATTAGTTCAGACCTGCCTATCTAGTCATTGTGGATTTAGTGGGCAGTAGACTTAATTTGTCTGACCCTTGTGATTTGGTTAATGTTTATTGTGAATTAGTCTGTTGGAGGGGTGGCCCTCAATGTAATGGTTGGGGTTGGAGCTATTCGCGTAATGTGATGCAGCATGGCTACAGTTGTGTAGTGAGCAATATGGTATCAATTACACCTCCAGTTTGGATAGAGGAGTTTTTTTATTTATCCGTATTATGCAAGGTTGGTCGCTCATGTTAAGGTGTAATGATGGCAACCTAAATTGTATAACCGATGAGATTACGGGGTGAGATATCAAACCTCCCCATTAGATTTGAGACATTTGCTGAATTAATTTGAGAAGTAGCATGCATATGATGCACGATGCTTGATTAGGCATTAACATATATTTCTTATGGATTAAATTTTGATTTGGATTTGTGCAATATAGCACATTTTTTCTCAAATCAAATGAATACTGTTTTCTTAAGTTTTATTGATTTATATTTATATGGTCTACTTACTGAGTTTGTCTGGACTCATCTTATTTTATCATTTTTTTAGATAACAGATTTGTGGGTGGAGACCAATTAAGGTTAGTGTATCAAATGAGGCTAAGACTTGATTAAACTATGATTTGGATTTGTGTGATATAGTTCATATTTTCTCAACTCAGATGAATATTATTTTCTTAAGTTTTATTGGTTTATATTTATATGCTCTACCTACTGAGTTTACCGAACTCATCCTATTTTATCTTTTTTTTAGATAACAAGTTTGCGGGTGGAGATTAACATGGTTGGTATACCAAATGAGGCTAAGACTTGATGAATCCAGACGAAGAATTATTTATTTCAATTTTTTTGAATGATGTAGGAAGGACATAAAGTATATAATCTATGGATTTAATCATTCGGTCCTAGCTTAGATTTAATTTAGTAATACATTCAATTTATGGAGACCTATTATAACCTGGTTTAAGATGACCTAATAAATTGTGTATTGCACATATGCATGTTCTCCCATTATCATTGATCATGTATTTCAGTAGCAATCGTTAACTTTGTCGACGAGGCATTACACTAACAAATCCACAAAATTCCCTCAAAAAAATTTCTTTTATTTTACTAAATGTTTTCTCTTTTATTATCCATTGATACACACTATACTTCTTCATGCATTATGTGCGGGTATGGAGCAGGAGTTATATATGTGGATAGTATGAAAAGGGGGAAGTACAGTGTGGGTAAGGAAAAAGGAGAAATTTTACTTTTCTTAAGTAATCTTTGCAAGGTGAGAAATTTGGGAGAAATTAGAGGAGAAAGAGAGCATGGGCTAGAGGAGGAAGTTTCACATTAAGTGATTTTAAAATATTTTGTAAGTGGAGATTTTAATTTTATTATCTTTTGCATAGATTTATTAAGTCTGTTTTTCCATGCATAGGCTTGTGATGCATAGATTAATATTCCACTGGTTATGGGTGAGTTTGAAATTTTTGGGTATGTTATCCGATTGTAAAAATCCATATGATCCATAAAGATTTAACTTTTACTACTTAAATCAAGGTTATATTATTTAAATATTCAAGGTAAGAATTGATTTTGTTATTTAAAATACTATCACATAAGGATGGCAACAATGGCGGTTGAAAAACCCATTGACGTCCAAGAAGTAGACACATGTTGCACTTCAATTTTAGTATTTTTATTGACTTGTCCAAAAAAAACCCTTTCTAAATAAATAAATTGTATTATAGCAATAGTAAAATAATTTGCAAAAAGGTCCCATTTCTTTTTTCCCTTTTCAGTTTGGGCTCTTATGCTTTATAGACTAGAGCTGTGGACTGGGCCAACTAACTATGGTCGGACTAAGCCAATTCAAACCTAGCAAAGTGTACTAAGTTTGGCAAGCCCATTGGTAAAAGAACCAATGGGTTGGACTTGTATAAACACAACAGAGAGGTCTTTATTAGAGCACATGCAAACTTGAGGCCAACCAGAAGGGCCAGAGGAACAGCCAACAGGCTTGTATAGGTGACGGCCTAATAAGTGAGGCCACAGGTGTACCATGTGTCACAGCCTTAGTGGTCAGTATTATTTTTGTTATATCTTTTAATTTTGAACTCTGATTTGGACAATCAAATAGTCAATTTCAATATTTTTAGGTGGTCAAAATTATTTTTGTTATATCTTTTAATTTCGAACTCCGATTTGGACAATCCAATAGTCAATTTCAATATTTTTAGATGTTCTAAATTTGATAAACAAATTAGATTTGTCATAAGAGATTACTTTGTGAGATTACTATCATAACGTTCTGATTTAGACTCAAAAAATATTTTGATAGGTGGCCCTATGTTAAGTCATTAATCACTAATTTGTGCTCCATCTAAGATCTAATTTTGCATGTTTAATATGATGGCTTTAAGGGTGCAACTTTGGTAGGGTACCCATCAACTTGACCCTATTTTGGGTAAGGTAGGGTACAAAATATAACCAGGGATGTGGGTAGTATACAAATTATTATTCATTCTCCCAAATAGGGTATGGGTAAGGTAGATACGTTGGATACCTAGAACCGCACCTAGGTTGTGTTTTGTCTGTGGCATCTTGCACACCCATTTTAGTATATTCAAATTCAAATTAAGCTTGTGCCATATGGAGTTATGGATTGGGAAGTAAGAAATTAGTTGGATTTTTATGTCATTGACATTTGAAAGCCTTTTATAAATAAGTTTGTGAATTGTGATTGTAATATACTAATAGTTTTAATGTTGGATTGTGAAATACTATATGTTTTTTACATAATAATGTAAATAATAACTTATGTACTTCTGATTTTAAAATATAAATCAGTATTGCTTTGTATTATTTAAAATAACATCAAAATATTTTTTTAAGAAAATATTATATTTTAGTATTAAAGGAGCCAATTTGAAAGCAAAATAGGAACTAACCTTATGGGTAATGAGTAATGTATGGTACATTAAGAACCAAATCGACAAATGGGTAGGATAGGATATGCTTTTTGCAAATAGGATACAAATAGGGTAGACCACTACCCAAACCGAACTGATCCGAGTTGCACTCCTAGATAGCTTAGTAAAGGAGTTAACTAAGATGGATTTTAGGATAAGTAGAAGAGCCACTTCTGGAGTTTACTTAATTTTAATATTTTGATTATCTCACAAATAACCAGTGTTGTTAAAACCGGACCGGACCGGCCGGTCGAACCGGTCCGACCGGGAACCGGACATATATCCGGTTCGATCTCATGCGGTTCGGTCTGATAGTATTAAACCGCATGAACCGTTGAACCGCCGGTTCAACCGGAAAACACGGTTAAACTGGTTAGACCGGTTCGCAAATAAAAGAAACACAGAATGACAAAACCCGATCGTCTTTCCCTCCCGAGTCCCGAATCGGCAGCACTTTCCCTTTCCCATTTTTTCGGTCGTCTTCTTCATCTGATCCATTTTCTCGGTGCGTGCTGTGACTGCCGTCTTCCTCATCGTCGGCGACCAGCAGTGCATTCGGCCCAGATCTGGTTAAATTCATCTTCCTCGAGGCGTCAGCAGTGCGTGCGGTCTTCCTCTGTTCAACGTCTTGTCTTCCTCGAGACGTCGGTTCCTTGAGACAGAAGCTCCGATCGTTATCATCAGCTGGCCGTTTCGATCTTCCTGATCTCGTCTACAGCAGCACAGCTCCGATCGTCGTCATCAGCTAGCCGTTTCGGTCGTCATCTCATCTACAGCTTCGATCCCCCAAATCCATTTCACGGCCAGCAGCGACCACCAGCTCCCGTTCTCTGCTGAGCAGTGAGCACTCAGTTCGGGCGATCACCAGCTCCCATCGCCGGCGACCAGCAGTGCATTCGGCGGAGATCTAGTTCAATCTCATCTTCCTCGAGGCGTCAGCAGTGCGTGCGGTCTTCCTCTGTTTAGCGTCTTGTCTTCCTCGAGACGTCGGTTCTCAAAAGCTCCGATCGTTATCATCAGCTGGCCGTTTCGATCTTCCTCATCTCGTCCACAGCAGCACAGCTCCGATCGTCGTCATCAGCTAGCCATTTCGGTCGTCATCTCGTCTACAGCTTCGATCCCCCAAATCCATTTCACGGCCAGCAGCGACCACCAGCTCCCGTTCTCTGCTGAGCAGAGAGCACTCAGTTCCGGCGATCACCAGCTCCCATTCTCTGTTTTCCCATTCTCGGTTTTGCATTCAGTTCCGGCGACCACCAGCTCCCATTCTCTGTTTTGCATTTAGTTCCGACGACCACCAGCTCCCATTCTCTGTTTTCCCATTCTTTGTTTTGCATTCAGTTTCGGCGACCACTTTTCTGAAATGTTTATGTAAAAAACTTTTCTTTTTTATGCTAAATCTTTATTAATGGTGATTGCACTCGTGCCTTGCTTATTTGTTACACTGGTGGATCATATGTGAACTTTGATCATTGAAAGAAGTTTGAATTTCTGGCTATTTTTGCTTGATATGTTACACTGGTGCTTATTACATGTTAGTCAATGTAGTTAATTTTCTAACATGCATGGTTAAAATTTTTTTAAAACATTCTATTAATTTTTTTCTGCATATTTTGTACTTATATTGTGATTCTTAAAATCTAACATATATATTTAGAATTTATAAAAATATAATTTTATCAATATATTTATTTTAAATTTAAATTAAAAATAATTAAATATTTATGACGTCATAAATATGTCATGCTGACATCATCGGTTTGAACCGGTTCGAACCAGACCAGTAACTTTTCCGGTTCAATCACCGGTTCGGTTCTGACAACATTGCAAATAACACAACAGGTCAAATTTTTTTATGGTTATATTTACATACATCTCAACACATATTACATTGTAGTTCTGAGACATTCTTACAAATACAGAGATACATAACTCGTCCAAAGAAATCTGGAGATACAGCTCCACTAAAGAATTAGGAAGACACAACTTCCACCCAGCCAAAGGGAGACAATAACTCCCACACCATTTTTTTCCGGGCCGAAATCCCAACGTGGGATTCGAACCCACGACCGCAGCCCCGCAGAAGCCTTATTACGGCTGCGGTCACCAACCGAGCACGCCTCAGTTGGTCACAACAAGTCAATTGTGATGGCTTCATCTAGAAGTTGCAAAACATGCATTTTATTTTAATATTTATTTTAATTTGAACATCATTATGGGTTGTAATAAGTTGTAATAACATTCACCAACATTGGTTTGTTTTGATTTATTATTTTTATTGCTAATTATTAAATTATTCTTCTCTTTATGCTTATCTGTGATTCAAGCTTGGCCCAACATGTGATGAATCTTATAAGATAACCTCCATGCTCAAATACAGTGTGCAAATGTTGTTTTTGAGGTTGAGGTGTTATAAAGATATTAAAAATTGAAGAAGTTATTTGAAGGAAGATTTTATAAAAGCAACACCCATGTAATATATTTTATATTAATATAAAAAATAGGCTCAAGTTCTGGTTTTAAAAAGGCTAAAGTTCTAGCCTTGCATTTTTTTCGGATTCGACTAGTTGAGTTCAGACTTAACCCGGCCAAAATTACACCCCTAAGTATACCTACATAAATTTAATTATGATAAAAAGGAAGGAAAATTTTCTTATATGCTTATGTTCAACCATGTTGCAACCAAAAAAAAATTTAATTGTAAATAATTATGGTAAATGTAATCAACTTAAAGATATTTCGATCAATCCTTTGTAGTATTTGCAACATACAACAAAAATTTGGTTGCATATAAATTACGTGGTAAATTTTTGTAAAATGATTACGTTTATTTGTATGCAAAATCTCATGTACAGTCAAATATGCAACCAATTTGTTTGTTACACAAACGTTTTTATAGTCAAACTGACGTCAAATAGAGTCACATGTATGTTATATGCAGCCAGGTCAATTGCTGTATTTAACAAAATTGGTTAGAGTGAGGGACATGACGATTATTTCTGTAATTAGTTTCAAGACAACATAATCCATATGCAAATAAAGTTAGTTTGAGATAGAAAATGAAATCAACTTGATAATTTGATCAGGAGAGTTCAATTTCTAGATCCCTAACTACTAAAATAAGTTAAGTCTACAATATTCAAACCATCCTTAACGCGATAAATTTTGTTTGAAAAATTAACAACAACGACAATAACAACAGAATAAGGTAACGAAAAGCTCCAAAATTGGTAGCCCTAGCATCATGCATCCCATCATTTTTCTAGACATATTAGCTATTTTTCGAAAAAGAAATCCACCATGCGTTCATGAGCTGCTTGGGTCATATGAATTCCATCCCAATTGATGTAGCTTTGTGGGTTAGAGCAAGCAGCGACCCCTGGTGCACCACACATTTTCATCATATTAAAGTTATAATCACCTCCGCTCCCGCAACAAGCTTTCATTGTACTGTTCTTTTCAAATCCTAATCCATAGTTTGTTTCCAATAGAAAAAAATAATGGTTAGCTACTCCAAACGATCGAGTAGAGATTGGGAGAGAAATTAGTGGAAAGAAAGTCATGGCCGGTATGTACTTACCATTTTCTTTAGCATGTGTAATGATTTTCAGAAGTGCGTTGTAGTAATCCGCATAGGCAATCCAAACAGATGGGAACTCTTCTCTCAACTCCTCGACGGCCTTTTGGATATAACCGTTGTGAAGCATGGCGAATTCGTTGAATCGCTTTAAGCACTTGTTCTCATCATATGATGCTGAATCGTTGCTTTGGAATGTGGTGAGGTACACTGGTATGCATCCGATGGGGAAGTTTCCTGGAATGACTAGGTGGACTGCCCCAGCTTTGATGAGTTGCTGCCATGATGTAATTATCAAATATCAATATTAGCAAGAGATTAATTTATTTCTTCCATTTTTTTTTCTAGCATTTTTATTTTATGCAGTCAAACTCTGCTGCGAAGTTAAAACTCATTGCTATGAATGCAATTTTCTTAAATATTCTCCGTAGCATGCATGCGTTCACTTGCTGGCAAGCAAATTATTCTTTGATTGCAAATACTTAGTGATACATATTCTTTAACGGAGCTTGATTATATACATTATCATGTATTTTAGGCTAAAATACAACATTCATTAATTTTTATAATTAGTTAGATTTTTATTTTTCCTTCATAAACATGTTTTTTCCTAAGTGTATTCAATTGTATATGAAGTTTTTCCATTTTACAATATTTTTACATATTTATTTCTAATTTTTTAAAACAAGTTTTTTAAAGGGTGAAAAATGACTTAAAAGCCCTTGAAATTGGTATTTTTTAAAAAATACAAAATAAATATGTAAAAGTATTGTAAAACGACAAAACTGGATATATGAATTAAATACAATTGGGAAAAAATGAACCAAATAAAAATAAAATCAAGATAAAATAAATAAATGTTGCATTTTAGCTTAAAATACATCATGGTGTATATAATCACGCTTCTTCTTTAACAGTCAAATTTTCGTTTTGGTAGAAAAACTTTGTTATAGCAAGCAAATTATTATTTGGTTGCAAATACTTTGTGGCACATTTGCTTTAACAGTCAAATTTTCGTTTTTGTGGAAAAAACTTGGTTATAAGCCATGGAAATTCCCTATGAGCAATCACATAATTATTTAATACAAGAAAAGTTCTTATATGTAATTGCGAATTTCAGCCAAATTTGAAAATTTATATCTGGCTCATGTGATAGTAAAGGCAGCCAACTATACATTCGGTGTCAACATTATTTATAGCCCAATGACAAATTAAACAAAGTTCCAAGAAATGGCTTTTTTTTTTTTTACGGAGCCTCATCATATAAATCATGATGTATTTTAAGATAAAATACAATACTTGCTTATTTTATTTTATTTTATTTTATTTTATTTTATTCTTCATAAACATATTTTTCTAAGTGTATTTAATCGATATACCAAGTTATGCCATTTTATAATACTTTTTCTCATTAATTTTTTTATTTTTAAGAAATATCAATTTCAAAGGGTATTTAAGTCATTCTTCACTCTTTAAAAAACTTAATTTGTAAAAATCATAAATACTCAGTGAAACAAATAATGAATGTTGACTGAATTGGATTTTGATTTGAAAATCAAAATGGATAAATATTCAGGCGATAATACAGAAATACTTCATGTTTTCGACAGCATTGAAGCATTGCCTATATTCAAATACATCAATTAATTTTCAATGTATTTAATTTTAAAAAAAATATGAGTATTCTTTGGTAAAAATTCGTTTCCTAAAATGTTGGGTAATTTTGAGTTAACAACATCACCTTGCACAACATGATTATTAACTTTTAGCAATAAACTGAATTAATAATAGTAACTAGTCTAAGTAACCGTATTTTTCGAAGATTTTTCATTTCTAAAGACCCATCGGAAAAGAATAATAAAAAAATATTTTTTAAATTAATTATTACTATTTAGCACAAAATAAAATTAGACTTTTAGCAATGACCTGAAAATTCGTTACTAAAAGTTTGGTTTGGTCTCCCACTTTCATTTCTAATACTGTAAATTCTCGTCGATCCACTTTTATAAAAAATACAAACCGCTTCCACTGGGTCAACCTGGTTTCAAAATATATCCTCATATTTTGGATCTTGATTCTATGCACCGGGTGTATTTAGCTTCGGTGCACTCAAGTACACATACTTATTTTTAAAAATTTTAAAAAAAAAATTTTAAAAACTTTTTTACACAACTATTAATCTAAGTGTATTTAACACATGTATCAATTTTTATCATTTTAGATTTTTTAGATTTTTTTGGATTTTTAAAAATTAATGACATTTTTTATAAAAAAATGCAACTGAATTTTAAAAATCCAAAAAATATTTAGAAATATTCAAAAATGGCAAAAATTAACACATATGTTAAATACATTTAGATTAACACTTTTACAAAAAGTTTTAAAATTTTTTTAAAATGAGTTAAATGCACTTGAGTACAACAAATCACATCCGCAAATTTTTAACTATGAGTAGGCCGGTTTTGGTTGACACAACATATGTTGGGCAAAATTGAAAGCGTATCCTTCAATTTTGTAAAATTGTTAAACATCCTTCAAAAATTGTAAACATCTTCCTTATATTAGGGTTTTCGTTTAAAAAAATTAACTTTTTTATGAAACAAAGAAAATTCCGTTGTTAATAATGAATTGATTACTATTATTATTATTATTATAATATTTTATTTATATGTATAGGAATTATGATTGTTATGATATTTTTTACAATTGAAATGGTGTTTGCAAAAATTGCAACAAAAAATAGTGGTTATAGATAATAAAGTTGATTATACTTAATAAAGATTTTTTTTCAACTCATAAAAAATTTACCTTCTCATGAAACATTAACGGAGGAAATGCTCCCAATTTCATGCATGATGAAGAGTGCTTTGTAGCTTTGTGAAACTAAGAAATATAGTTACTCTTTCACTCAAACTATGTAGATACGAACCTAAAATCCACTTTACAATTCTAAGTCTTTGTTGGAATTTAGGGCTCCTAGAATCCAATATCAGAAAAAAGACTCCTTTCTATCAATAATAATAAAAAAGGACTGTTAAAATCCCAAGCCTAATACTAAACAAATACTACATGGCTACTACTGTTAATGGGTGGGCTGCATAAAGCGTTGCCTTAAATTTAGGACTCTAATTAGATTAGGAGAAAATTTAGGACTCTTACTAGATAAGGATAAAAAAAATTATAGATGAATATAAAAATAAAATACTGAAGAAATTCCAGGTGCAAATTGCACCATTTTGGGATTTTTTATAGAGTTTTTCCTTTTGGGATGATAGGCAATCACACACTTATTCGATGCAAGAAATGTTCTTATATGTAATTGCAATTTTCAGCCAAATTTGCAGATTTATATCTGGCTTATGTGATAGTAAAGGCAACCAGCTATACAATCGGTGTCAACATTATTTATAGCCCAATGAACAAAGTTCCAAGAAATTGGTTTTTTAAGGGATTTTTGCAAAAATGCCTACAAGGTTTCATCGATATTGCATCCATGTCCACAAGTTTTCAAATATTGCATATACACCTACAAAGTTATGCAAAAATTGCAAACATATCCCTTCTTGATGGTTTTTCAAAACGCCGTCAGCTAGGTAATAAATAACTTTTCTATGTTACAAAATTAACCCTGGTGAAATGATAAAAGCAAACACGTGAAATTCTTTTGGCTGGAATAGGGAAGCTACACGAGTGGCTTTGCAAAAAGTCTGAGTAAGACTTTATTTTTTTTACGAGAAATCTTTCAAGGTGATTAGTGAATTATGGCTCCATTCGGAATTTCACCACGAAAATTAGTTAGGTAGACTTCCGCAGCTTCGAAATCGATGGTTGCATTTTTGATGGTGTATATTCGAAAAAACAAAAACCATGGCTATTGTGGATTGGGACTGGATTGCAGGTTACAGAGATGGGTTAGAAATTGGTAGCTACCTGCTGCTTAGATGGGGATAGTATAGAAGAGGGCTGCAATTTTGAAAGTGGCGTGTGATTCTTCATGTGACTCCTCATTAAGGCTACTGAATGGGTTGGTAGAGGTGGATGATGGGTTTTGCAATTTAGACATCACTGACGAAATATGTTTGGCAAAATGAGTGTCAGTTGGCTGTTGATTGGCCGAACTCAAAACTAACCGGGAAAGAGAGAAGATACAGGGGAGTTGGGTGCAACATCAATTTTTGTTGCTTTGGTTGCACTGGTTCAATTGATTGTTGTTGATGAGTATTTGGAAATAGCGGTCACCGACTGCTCTAATTCATTATTTCGATGTTGTATTTGAATGGTAGCTTAGTCGATTGCTGAATTAGTAGAAGCCTGATCTGTTCATCCCATAACTGCTGCTGTTTGAGCTTGATTTGGAGGCACGTCGGTGCTCAGTCAGATTGTTGCTATCAGAGAAGAAGGTTAGTGGTTATGGTTGCTAGAATCCTCCGATCGGTGGATTTTTGGTAAACTAGCTAGGAGGAAGAAGTTTAGGGGAGATGGAACATGGGGCTGCTGGACGTCTCTAATTGCGATGCTACTAGTACGATTAATCAACGCTTGGAGAAGGTTGCTTTGTTGCTAACCGCTATTTAGGAAGAGGGCTAGCCGGATTTTGATCGTGTGTGGTGGAGGGCACAGACTTATGAGAATATCCGTACACGGTTGATGAGGTAAACGGTTTTTGGATGATTTTCGACGGCTGATAAGGTGAATGGTTCTTGGATGATTTTCCACAATGGTGGGAGAAGAGTAGAGGCGCTAGTCGTGGTTGGAGATCTTCAATGGTAGAAGGAGAAATTTCGAGATGGAGGAAGGAGATGGGCTGGAGGGAAAATAGGAATTTTGACTCTTTCCAATATGCTCCAGGCTAGTTTGGATATTTCACTACATCATAAGCAAGCTGGAGCACGAAATTTTGGAAAACCATCAAAAGGGGATATGCTTGCAATTTTTGTGTAATTTTGTAGGCATATATGCAATATTTGAAAACCTATGGACACGGATGCAATATCGGTGGAACCTTGTAGGTATATTTGCAAAAATCCCTTTTATACATACCACAACTCATAAGTAGCTATTATGTTGGTTGTGTATAGATATTTGCATGCAAATGCAACCAAATTCATGTTATTTACAACCAATATAACGCATACGTAGTTGCCAATGATGATTTTTCATGCAATAATGATTGCTAAAATGAGTTTTCTTGTCGTGTTTTTTGTATAATTAGTTTAATATCGGTACTTACTCTGGCTGTATGTTTGATGGTCTGGACTACACGAGGCACATATGTGGAAACCTCTTCAATAGATTTTCGTTGAAGGAAAGCGTAGTTGTAGTCATTCCCACCAACCTCTCCCACCAAGAACAAAGCCCTTTGAAGGACGTTCGCATATTCTGTGTGCATTAAGAAGAAAGCATTAAGAAGAAAAGATTTAAGAACGCTAGCACGCATCAAGAAGGAAAGAATATACATTAAAAAGTTTTGCTTATTATAAAGTACTCATCTAGAAAAAATAGTGACTGTGATTAGTGTGCGCTCACGCTTATGAACTTGGACATACATTATCTCCACGCCAGTTACTTGGATTTGACTGTAAGTATACCTTTAAATTTTAAAAACATTTGCGTACATACCAGCATCCTCTATTTTACACTTTATTCTTCAAAATGGGCAGCAGTTACGTGGAAAACGTCTCTTACTTTTCACAAAAATGAAAGGCTAATTAGCAAATATACCCACAGAGTTCAAACATAATTGCAAATATATCCACATAGTTTCAAATTTTGCAAATTACCCCATATAGTTTGACAATAATTGCAAATACACTCATGCCGTCACGACGCAATTCATGCACAATCACAAAGTAGGTATATTTGCAAAGTTTGGCAAACTATGTGGACATATTAGCAAAAACTAAATATATCTACTTAATTTTTGAAATTGCATATATACCAACATAGTTTGCAAACTTTTGCAAATATACTCACGTCGTAATGATTCAGTAACGGCGTCATAACAGCATAGGTATATTTACAATTATGGTCAAACTATGTGGGAGTAATTTGCAATTTTTGAAATTATGTAAGTATATTTGTAATTATGGTCAAGCTAAGTGGGTGTATTTGCAAATCACCCAACGAAAAGCTTTATTTGGGGGTCACCAACATAGTCTTATGAAAACCTAAACCATTCGTCCTATTGGAAATAAAGTTTTGTGTAGTGCAAATAAAAGTAATTTCAAGAAAATGTAAAGGAAATTGCTTTAATGGTTCAACACCAGAAATTTTGTTGTTGTCTTCCCTTCTTGCTAAATAAGTTTAATTCTCTCATTTTGTTTAACATCATTTGTTTTGTTATGCATTTCACTCAAAATCTTGGATAAGCCATACCACTTATGATATATGGTTCTATAAATTAGGACTAATACGTAGATCTATTCATATGCATTAGATTGTTATAATAATTTAAATAATCAATCATTTATGAAAGAACGATGTTTTAGAAGGTTTGATGTTGAATTAACAACTTTTAAATCAGCATCGAAATCAAATAATTTTATTAAGATTTGTTTTCTACCCTTATGAGATTGGACAATGCATATATTTAATTTACATAGAATTTGATTTTCTAGTGAAACAAATAAATTTAAATGTTGAGTGAATTGGATTTTGATTTGACCACCAAAGTGGATAAATATTGAGGCAGTAATACAGAAATACTTCATGTTTTGGACACCGTCGAAGCATTGCCTATATTCAAATACATAAATTATTGTTCAATATATTTAATTTTATTAAAAATATGAGTATTCTTTGGTAAAAATTTGTTTCCTAAAATGTTGGGTAATTTTGAGTTCACAACATCACCTTGCACAACATGATTATTAACTTTTAGTAATGAACTCAATTAATAACAATAACTAGTCTAAGTAACCGTATTTTTCAAAGATTTTTCATTGCTAAAGACCCATCGCAAAAGAGATTTAGTAATAAAAAATAATTTATTATTAATTATGACTATTTAGCACAAAATAAAATTAGACTTTTAGCAATGACCTGAAAATTCATTACTAAAAGCTTGATTTGGTCGCCTATTTTTCCTTTCTAATACTGTAAATTCTCTAGTGTTTTTGGCAATAAATAAAAAATGTCAAGTTAAAGCTTTTCAATCTAAAACTTTTCACTCTCCACAACTATCATACTTTTTAATCATTTTTTCACATTTTCCTGTACAACTACCCTACTTTCAATCATTTCTACACAACTAACCTATCTATTATAACTTTATACTCTTTACTACTCATCATTACTCCTATCATATCACATCATTTAACAACTTTTATTCTCCAAAACTTTCCATCAAAAGTTTTATTCATTACCAAACACACCCCTCGTCGATCCACTTTTTTGAAAAATACGAAACGTATCCACTGCGTCACTCTGGTTTCAAAACGTACCTTCTTATTTTGGAACTGGATTGTATCCACCTGGATGCATTTAGCTTCTGTGTACCTAAGTGCAAATACCCATTTTTTTAAAAAAAAAGTTGAAATTTTTTTTATACAAGTATTAATCTAAGTGTATTTAACATGTGTATTGATTTTTACTGTTTTTGAAGATTTTTATAATTTTTTTAATTTTTAAAAATTGGTGTCATTTTAGAAATTTTATGATTTTTAAAATTAAAAAAATCTAAAATTCTCCAAAAATAGTCAAAATTGATATATATATATATATATATATATATATGGGAACCGATCCTGTGCAGTCCGCTGTAAAATGGACCCCACACATATTAGAATGTAATGAAACTTTATACACTCATTTATCCATATATAAATCATACTTTAGACGGTTTAGATGTTGAAAAAACCACTTTAAACTTGATATTTACATTAAACTATTTTATTACGTTGATTTTGCACCATTTTAAGATGGAGACTACACACATGTTGGATTTGGATGAAAATTGGTATGGTAATAAAGTGAACAATTCTAAATACAATGGGTGGGGTGGATTTATGGGAAATGATTAGGTGGGGCCCACAGTGCATGGACTGTACGGTGCAGTCGCATGCACTGGATCATTTCCCTATATATATATATATTAAAAACACTTAGATTAACACTCTTACACAAAAGTTTCAAAAAAAATTTAAACATGAGTTAAATTCAACCAGGTGCATCGAGCCCAAATGCATACGCGTGCAACAAATCACATACGTAGATTTTTAACTATGAGTAGACCTAGTTTTGGTGGACACAATATTTGTTGGGCAACATTGAAAGCGTATCCTTCAATTTATAAAATTGTAAAAGATACTGCAAAAATTGTAAACATCTTCCTTTTATTAGAGTTTCATAAACAACAATTAATTTTTTTGATGAAACAAAGAAAATTCCATTGTTAACAACAAATTGATTATTATTATTATTATTATTATTATTATTATTATTATTATTATATTTTATTTATATGTATAAGAATTGTGGTTTTTATGATATTTTTATTATGGAAACGTTGTTTACAAAAATTGCAACAAAAAATAGCAGTTATAGATAATAAACTTGATCATACTATCTATTACTAAAGATCTTGTTTTTCAGCTCATAAAAAAATTTAGCTTTTCATGAAATATTAACAGAGGAAATGCTCTCAATTTCATGAATGATGAAAAGTGTTTCGTAGTTTTATTGAACTAAGAAATATAGTTACTCTTTCACTCAAACTACGTAGATACGGATCTAGAATCCACTTAACAATTCTCAAGCCTTTGTTGGAATTTAGGACACCTAGAATCCAGTATCAGAGAAACGACTCCTTTCCATTAATAATAATAATAATAAAAGGACTGTTAGAATCGCAAGCCTAATAATAAACAGATACTACATGGTTACAACTGTTAATTGGTGGGCTGTGTATATACAATCGTTGCCTTAAATTTATGACTCTGATTAGATTAGGAGAAAAATTTAGTACTCTTACTAGATAAAGATTAACAAAAATATAGATGAATATAGAAATAAAATACTGAAGAAATTCCAGGTGCAACTTGCACCATTTTTGGGATTTTTTATAGAGTTTTTCCTTTTTAAATTCAAGTCATGCATCAGTTTAAAACTATTTTCTTAGCCTAATATAAAAAACTAACTTGATTGAAAGGTTTTATAACATTGCACTCAAGTATTTGCATACAAATCTAGAATATTTTGTTTAATGCATGTTATATAAATATTTATGATGGAAAAATGCATCGATAATCTATCAGTCTAACTTGACTCACTTTGACCATAATATGAAATTCACTCTGATAATCGCATTTAGAATGATAAACATTCCGATGAATCAAACATGAGTTTAAGCCTCACGATCTATATAAAATGAATATAATAATTTATATTTATTTGTTTATAAACTATATTTTCAACGTCTAATAGTCTTATATTTACAGCAAAGAACGTACCCAAGATTTCAAATTTTAATTACAACAACTGAAATATTGCACATGTCTTTATTTCCGTTTAGCCATAACCCTTAAAATCTATATTGTAAGCCACTAAGGTGTTGCCTCAAAGGTCAAGAACCAGCCCAAGTGAGTTGAGAATCCTTGGTTAGAATCTTGGCAGCTGTATTTTCTGAAGAACTTTAATTGTGACATTATTCTTCCTGAATTTCAGAGCCTGATTGCACTACCAATTGAGATACTATAATGTATAATAAAAATATATATATTGTAGAATATTTTGAAAAATAAAGAACTAATAGATAACTACCCAATATATAAAATTCAAGTTGTTTACGTAAATAAACACAATTTCCATACAAGTTCATAGGTCACAGGAATGAGCGCAAGTAACTCTAATCAATAATGTTATTGCAGACTGATTAAAAAAAATAATGTTATTTCACAACTAAAAAATATATTCATCTTGGTATGTAACCCATATTAAATTAAAGAAACGAAGATTTTAATCAGTCTTACCAAGTTTACTGCGACGAGAATTGAGATAGTCCTTGAACCAATGAAGCTGGACATCAAGAGAGCTGTTTGTGTAAGGAATTCGGATCCCTTGCTCCACCCAAAATGATGTGCTTACTGCTGTTGCTCCGGCTACCGCGAAATTAACTCCGTGGCTGAAGTCGGCATCCTTTTTAAGATATGGATTGAGCAGAGGGAGACCCAACTTCATTGCTGTATTCGAATCAAATTAGTGTTAGAGAATCAAAAGGCAAACATGACTACAATAAAATTCGTTCAACTGTGATCGATCAACAACCAAAAATTACGAGCCCCACTTCAATGCTTACGCAAATATTTAAAACTCTGTCATTTTTACATATGAAATTTTGCAAAAAATTTTATTTTATTTTCAAATTTCAAAAAAAATGAAAATTTTAAATTTTAAGTAATGAAAAGATCTTACTTGAGTTCAAATTTACATGAAAAATTTTAAAAATTTATCAATTGATCTTGAGAGATACTAAAAAGTATTTATTTACTTAAAAAATGCATATGTCACCATACTGCATTAGCTATAGCAACTAATTGCATGGAATATTAGGTTGCGTATGCTTCTGCCTTGGCTAGCTATTGTTTGAACAAAAAATTTCATCTCCATGATAATACTTTTATAAGAAAATCAAAAATTGTATCTCGGGCACATCTCTCTCTCTCTTTTTTATCCAAATTTCTCGGTATTGGTAGAAACATGGCATCTGTCACTTAACTACCACCGATTAGACTTTTTTACCAACAAATTTTTTAGTAACTAGTTTTTGTAAAATATTGCTATTTATAATACAATTAAGTTCATTCACGTGGGAGACAACAAGCTCTTACTACAGCCCCTTCCCCCTTCCTCAGAGAAACTTTAACACACATTGTCTGGCCCATAGCCAAGATACAATATTGCCTTCTTTGAAAGACTAATGGCCAAACTTTTGTTTTTTTTTTTTTTTTTGATAAAACTAATGGCCAAACTTAATTTGCTCAAAAATAAATAAATAATAAATCTAAATTATTTGACTCCAACCAATTAGGGTATTGAAAATGAAGCCAATGTTTAGTAGGAACTGGAGATTTAGAAATCGAGTTCAACTCAAACTTGAAGAACAAAGCGCGAATCGAATTATAATTTTGGTAAATAAATAAATTGAAAAAAACAATAAATGATAAAATAAAATTCCCAAAACAACTTTTTTTTATTTAAAAATACCCAACAAAAATTACCTGATTGCGGTGCAAGCCATCATACGTTATGAAAGTATGAACAGATTAGAATTAGGTTGAGAGCTAAGGTTTACTTTACCAAGAATGTCGACCATGAGCAGCCCATCGGAGCAGCGCCCGGTAGGTTGGTTGAAGAAGGTCTGACCATAGGGGAGGCTGGCAATGGCCGAGAAGGTACCAAGGTGACCTTCCCGGAGAAGGTTTCCGGTGTCAGAGATTGAATCTCCAAAGTTGTATATGGCATCAAAGGGTCGTAGGAGAGTCCTGGCAAAGTTGGCAGTAGCATGTGGAGAGAAAACAACACAACAAATGAGCTGAAAAAGTAAAAAGAGAGGAAGCTTTGTGGATGCCGCCATTACAGTATATGTGGTGCTTTGGGAGAGAGTGTTTGTGTGTTATATAAATAAGGGAAACACGAAACGCTATCGGGTTGCTGATATATATCAATTAATGAAGTCTTCTGTCTTATCTTGACCCCCTTTCGACTGTTAGAGTCCCAAGCCTAATACTAAACAAATACTACATGGCTACTACTGTTAATTGGTGGTCTGCGTCAAGCGTTGCCTTAAATTTAGGACTCTGATTAGATTTGGAGAAAATTTAGGACTCTTACTAGGTAAGGATAAAAAAATATATAGATGAATATAAAAATAAAATACTGAAGAAATTCAAGGCGCAACTTGCACCATTTTAGGATTTTTTTTATAGAGTTTTTTCCTTTTGGGATGATAGGCAATCACATACTTATTTTATACAAGAAAAGTTCTTATATGTAATTACAATTTTTAGCCAAATTTACACATTTATATCTGGCTTATGTGATAGTAATAGCAACCAGCTATACAATTGGTGTCAACATTATTTATAGCCCAATGAAAATTAAATAAAGTTCCAAGAAATTGTTATTTTTTTAGGAATTTTTGCAAATATGCCTACAAAGTTTCATCGATATTGCATCTATGTCCACAAGTTTTCAAATATTGCATATACACCTACAAAGTTATGCAAAAATTGCAAGCATATCCACTTTTGATGGTTTTTCAAAACGCTGTCAGGTGGGTAATAAATACCTTTTATATATTACGAAATTAACCCTACTGAAATGATAAAAGCAAACATGTGAGATTCTTTTGGCTGGAATAGGGAAGCTCCACGGTGGCTTTGCAAAAAATCCGAGTAAGACTTTATTTTATTTTTTTTTGAGAAAGCTTTCATGGTGATTAGTGAATTATGGCTCCATTTGAAATTTCACCACTAAAATTAATTAGGTAGGCTTCCGCAACTTTGAAATCGATGGTTGCATTTTCGATGGTGTATAGCCGAAAAAACAAAAACCATGGATGCCATGGATTGGGACTGGATTGCAGGTTACAGAGATGGGTTAGAAATTGGCAGCTACCTGCTGCTTGGATGGGGATAGTTTAGAAAAGGGCTGCAATTTTGAAAGTGGCGTGTGATTCTTCCTGTGACTCCACATTAAGGCTACTGAATGGGTTGGTAGAGGTGGATGATGGGTTTTGCAATTTAGAGACAGCTGATGAAATATGTGTGGAAAAATGAGTGTAAGTTGGCTGTTGATTGGCCGAACTCAAGACTAGCTGGGAAAGAGAGAAGATACAGGGGCATTGGGTGCGACATCAATTTTTGTTGCTTTGGTTGCACTGGTTCAATTGATTGCTATTGATGAGTATTTGGAAATAGAGGTGGCCGACTTCTCTAATTCATTATTTCAATGCTGTATTGGAATGGTAGCTTAGTCGGTTGCTGAATTAGTGGAAGTCTGACCTGTTCATACCATAACTGCTGCCGTTTGAGCTTGATTTGGAGGCGCATCGGTGCTCAGTCAGATTGTTGCTGTCAGAGAAGAAGGTTAGTAGTTATGGTTGCTAGAATCCATCGATCGGTGGATTTTTAGTGAACCAGCTAGGATGAAGAAGTTTAGGGGAGATGGAACATGGAGCTGCTAGACATCTCTAATTACGTGCTATTAGTTTGATTAATCAATGCTTGGAGAAGGTTGCTTTATTGCTAATTGCTGTTTGGGAAGAGGGCTGGCCGGATTTTGATCATGTCTAGTGGAGGGCACAAGCTTGTGAGAATATCCGTGCACAATGAACAATCTTTCCTCTAAACCCAACAACAAAATCCATCAACATGAAGTGAAGACCTAGCGAGGCTCGCGATCGTCCACAAGTCTCTTGAGAACACCTTTAGGCCATGCGAATGCTTATCAATCCAAAACCTCATTCCTAACTCTTGTTTCCACGACAATGTCAACATATAGGCGTTCAGGCCACAACTGTCCTATTCTTATTGTCCTTGGTTCCATCATATCAGAAATTGTATGACTCCTTATCGCTCATTCTCCAAGCATCTTTTCTTTCCTTCATCCTCTGCCTTCTCAAATTTTCAATGGCTCTTGAGTTTAGAGGTCCGCTTCTTCCTTGAGTGTAATGGGAGGTTTTAGACTGTTGGGTCTAATAATTCTCAAAATTTTCATATAATTTCATAGTAAATTTGCACCTTTAAGTATAAAAATACTAATTGAACACTGATTTTATATGAAATTGATGAAAATTATATTTTTCACAATTATATTTTAAAATACAGTGTCCAAAGTAAGCCATCATTTGATTTTGAGCTAAAATGAATTAGTTTCAAAATACAAATTACACAAACAAAATGAATTCGAAAAGAGCTAAAAATTAACTTAAGAATGTATATGAGATTATTAACCCACCGAGCCACCGAGCCAATCTCTTGTTGCAAACGAACCGTCCATAACCCAGCTCTTTTGAATGTCAACATCAGCCCATTTTCTAGGCTACCGATCAAACCATTTGCGGGCAGCAACCCTGCGCCAGCCATAGCCACCTGCGAAACCTCCCAACAGAAAATCAACGAGCCCGTAGCATACAGTGGCAGCCCGTGCTCTACAAATCAGAGCCATTAATCAAATGGCTGTCAGGCCTCTGTTAATGTTCAAACAGTAGCCTTCGCTACTACGGGTCCCAGCAACATTAGAAATGCCAACCCACCAAATTGCAGCAACCATTTACCCCCATCACCATTCGTACTGTCAAGCCAGCAACCTTCAATCGTCTCCAGCAGAAGCTCATCTTCAAAACCACACCCAGCCATAATCAGCTGCTTTTTAATTCCACCAACATAAAATTAAAAATTCCAGCAATAGGAGAACAACAACCTTGCTCCGATTCTCTTCAATGCATGCTGCACCTTCAATTAATTTTTGGGGAGATTAATCCCGTACAGTTTTTAGCAGCTATTAGCAGGACAAAAACTATCTTAGCAACCGGCATTGGCAAGGAAAACCAGCAAAAATCTGAAATTTCATCCAACAGGCAGAATCGAGCACTGTCTAATTTCACCGTGACAACTTTCAGCCAAATACAAGCAATGGTTTCTGCCATCTCCAACCTGCCTCCGCCCCACCGGTTTCTCCATAACTTATCTACAAAAATTTTCCCAATACCATCAGCTAGCAATCCAACGTATCAGCATGCTAGATTCAGCAGAAGCCCATCGAGAGCAGCAACTGATTGCAAGCCTCCGTAGCCATGGATCAGCGGTTCTTCCTGTCACCTCTAAAGCAGCAGCACTATAACCATCTGCTGTAACTCCACCTACTTCAACCCTTCCGTTCTGGCAGGCAGCCAATTCAATCAGTGGCGTGACGAATCAGCAAAATCTCAAGGTCAGCTAGCCAATTTCTGCGGCCACCAAAATTCCACAGCCAGAGATTATATGAAAATTAGGGTCAACACATCTTCACCAGCAAGCAGGCAATACGTGAAATAGGCAGCTTGCTAAGGTAGAGGCAATGGGCAGCAACCCCACATTGGATTCCTATGTTTACAAAAGGGTATCCCACAACTATAAAAATAAGGCCCCTCTTACCTTGGAAGAACACAAGAACACACCTCCAACATCCTAATAGACACAACTTCACAAGACCTCCCTTGAGTGGGACAGCAAGAAGTGGCCCGTGGTGGAGATTTGCTCGCCACTTTGGTTGATGTAAATTTTTATTTCTTTGTAGTTTTTTTTATGTTTAATAGTTGTTAATTTTAAATTTGTAGTTTTAATTCTTAGCTTAGATTTACTACCTTTTCCCTCCCTTCCTCCCTCTCTCTTTCTCTCATAAAGAATATTAATCTCAAACAATTCAAAACCTTATCGTCTCTTTATGGATTCAACACAACTCGCCATTATTCTATGTTATCTCCCATATAGTGTTACCTTTAATCTGTCTTGGTTATTTTAATTAAATTGATGCTCATAATGCTTTTAACGACAAGCACTAGATTAGCATCATGGTCCTTTGTATCTGAGTTATTGCACTGCATTCTTTTTTTATGAAAATAATATCGTCCTTCTCTTGATTTTTTTCTTACTTTATTGTGGTCATTTGTTGACTTTCACATGTTAGTTCGTCCGTGTTGTGGCAATATTAATCCTCATAATTTAGTGACTTAATGATCAAATTATTGGTTTAAATCTGACTTTGTGAGCTTAAATGATAATATTTACTTTATTTTGTGCAAGATACTCATATTTGGTCAATGTGCATGAATTCAGATTATTTCAAGAGCAAATGCGGACAAATCGTGAAGAATCAAAGTTTGAGAATTAAGACATGCTTAATTAGATGAATTAGAGAACTAAAAAAGAGCCTAACCAATGATAAAGATGAGCAAGAATGTGTACAAGAAGTTCAAGCACAGTACAAAGTGTATCAAGCAGAAAATAATCAAAAATTAGAGTGAAACGAAAGCATCTAGAGTGCCACACGATTTTAACCGTGTGGATCTGGGTCCCACATGGTTCAAATCATGTCCCACCCTAATGCAAATTTGTTGCATTGATTTTGCCAAAAAATTTGCCTAAACCTGAATTTTTGTTAGGTTTTTGGAAGAGAAACTATTTAAGGACTTAACAAATTGAAGGGTTCTTAAGAGATCCAAGGACATGGTTTTGAGCTAGCTTTGGTGGCTAGGGCTTGAAAAAAGAAGGAAGGGGTGTGTTGGTGAGAGATATTCAAGATACCATTGAAGATTACACCAATAAACTTTGTTTTCTTATTTTCTTTATTTACATTATCTTGGGGTTGATGAATTCTTTTAATAATCTTGTATTATTTTTTGGATTTATTAAAATCATGTTTGGCTAAGTTTATATTCTAGGGTTTAAAATGTAGTGTATGAAGGTGATTGGTTTTTACTTATTTATGAAGGATGTTTGTGTTAATTTCATATCTTGTGGATTTAATGCTTTCTTGGTATTAAAGTCTACATTTTGGCATGTTTTCAAATATTAGGTGAATGAACCAAAAGATGAAAGCCTAATATATGATGTCAAAATATTAAACCTAAAAGTCTAGACCATGACAATAGGCGTGCTGACCTTGAAGAAATTTTATGAACTACCATAGAACTTAATGATTTTTTTATAGAGGTCCCATGGTTCAACAACTCGGAACACAGCTGCCTAGGTTTGAACCTAGGGCCTTGGGCATATAAACCTAGAGTGCAACTATGGGGCAAGCCACTGATTGTATTGTTCACCCACTAAATAATGACTTAAGTTTATTGATGTAAAAAAATGTTATATTTCTTAATTATTTAACCAACTAGTATAATTTGTTAATATAAGCATATTATTTACGATATGAAATACATATAAATCACATGTTGCTTTTTTTATTTTAAAATCCAATTTTATAAATAAAAAAAAAACTTCATCCTTGTGCACAATTTTTTTTTTAAAAAAAGAAATTTTAATTTGTAAGGATATAAGTAAAATTGTCTCTTATTTTAATTTTTTATCAAAATACTCGTAATTGTATGATTACTTTCGAGTTTTGATTTTGCTCTAATACAATCGACAGCAACTTCAGTAAATTGTAGTCGGCTGTTGTGGATTCTACTTTTAGGATATTGGTTAAGTGTATATAGTTTACATATCTAATTTTATCATTTCTAAATTTTTGTATAAATTATTATAGAATTTTAAAAGGAATTTTTTATTATTTTCCATGTGAATGGGGAGAGTGAGATACGTGAAAATTTATGATTTTTAAAATTTTATAAAAATATATACTAAAATTCAAACATGATATAAACTATCTAGAATTCGGATACACATAAAAATGAAAAAACCAAAAAAAAAAATTGAAACGGGGCCCACAATAGCCAGCAAGCTAGACTATAAGTGTTGAAATTTTGCAAAAAACAAAAAAGAAATGGACTTCTTTGCAAAAATACGGCTAAGCATGCGGAATTAGATTTTAGAAAATCTGTCTTGTAATTTTCCAAAATTAACCTTGTAAGTTTCAACCGTTTTGCAAAATGAACTTCAAACTAATAAAAAATATTATATGCTTTTAAATACTAAAAAGTACCTTTAGGATAGTTTGATAAGAAGGATGGCTTTTTTGTGTTTATATACTGTATATAGTAAGTCGTCAAATTGATAAAATTTATTTTTAAAAACAAAAAATTAAAGGATTTTTTTTGTAAAACAAAAAAAATTAACTTAAAAAAAATGAATAATGTATTTTAGCCTAAAATACATGATGGTGTGTGTGTATTACCGCCTGCAGATAGTATCTTCTTCTTTTAATTATCTCATAACCAATCTTATTTAGAATATTAGATTACATTTTATTGTAATTTAAGTATATTGTTTACAATATCAATTTATAATATTAAATTATATTTTATTCATTCAAAATAAAACATATATAAGAAAAGGAAACAAAAAGTTGATTTTTATAACAATATGATATAAGAATTAAACTATTGGTTTTCTATACTATAAAAAGACATGTTGCTTTTTAATTGGAAATCTTAATCTTATATAAAAAAAATAGTCCTGCACTATTTTTTAAAAAAGAAATTCTAAGTTTGCAAGGACTATAAGAAGTTAAATTTTTTACTACTTTAAATTTTATTAAAATACTCAAAATAACTTTACACTACTTTAAATTTTATTAAAATACTCATAATTGTAAAAGTAAGTTTAAGTGTAATATATAGGCACAAAAATTGAACTATTAGAACATATATAAGGGATCCCGATCCTGTGTGTTGGAAATATGTGGAAAACAAGTTAAATCTATATTTTGATGATTAACAAATCAATTTGAGTAAGTCTTGGCTACTAACATGTTTGTGGAAATGTTTAAGGCATATACACTTGAAGAAAATAAAGCATGGAAGACCAAGTCGTAGTCCAAGTCGACCCCAAGATCGACTTCAAAAAGCCCAAACTGTCCAGAGTTGAAAATGAGAGAAGAACAAGTGAAGTCGCAGGCCAAGTCGACTCCACTTGCGACTTGGGAAGCCAAGTCGCAAACGAAGTCGACTCCAGCATCGACTTCAAAATGACGTTTCCTTCCAGAGTTGAAGTCAAGACCCCGAAGTGCCGAAGTCGCACCCCAAGTCGACTCCACTTGCGACTTGAGGTGAAGTCGCAGGCCAAGTCGACTCCAGTAGCGACTTGGAGGCATCATTTTTCTTCCAGAGTTGAAACCAAGATCTGGGGGCACCGAAGTCGCAGACCAAGTCGACTCCGGCATCGACTTCGATCGGACAGAGGAGAAATTTCAGAAGACAAACTGGATTAAATGATCTCAAGATCAACTTAAGATTCTCAAGTCCAAGGCAAAGCTCCAAGCATATTTTCAAGATATGAATATTAATGAATCAAAGGCAAATCAAACAATACAAAGTCTCCAAGATTCACAAGGAAGAAAAACAATCCAAGTTCAAGCAAGATGCATAAACTCGACCATTCAAATCAAAGAACTTGCTCATGAATGCAAGAATCAAGACTCATGGATTCAAGGCTTGCAAAACATGGAGCCAAAAGAAACAAGCTAAAGTGAAGACAATGACTCAAAGAAGAACTAAATCAGGGAAGAACAACAAGGCATGAAGAAAACAAAAGCATCCCAAAGATTTCAAGTTCATCAAGATAACTTACGAGGTGAAGTCGCATACCGAAGTCGACTCCACCTGCGACTTGGGTCAAGTTGATGCTCAAGACGACCCTGACTGAAACTTGAAGTTGCAACGGAGAAACGAAGTCGCACCCGAAGTCGACTCCATCTGCGACTTGGGCGAAGTCGCATCCGAAGTCGACTCCACATGCGACTTGGGTCGCAACGGTCGGAATTTATTCGAACGTTGGCGCATTAAATACGCGCCACCTACCTTCTAACGTTTGGATTCCCTCCAAAATTATAAATAGCATTCATGGTGGACGAGGGAAGAAGCTGAGAATCATTAAGTGTGCATAACTACTATATTCAAGAGCTCAAAAGATATCAAGTCATTCAAAAAGGAAGAACTTCACTTCAAGTTGCAAGAGCTATATTTCAGAATCTCCAAAGCCATTACAACAAGTTCTTCTCTGCGCCAAAACTGCTACTACACAACTGTAAAGTGTAGTTTTCTTACTGTTTCATTTGTTTGTGTTGAACTTGATTTAGTTTGAGGAACTAAGATCAAGTGTAAGCAAAGTAGTGTGTGATTGGAGTGTAACTCATCACCTACTTGTGCTGTGATTTGTTGATGCCCCCTAGAGCTGGAATCTAGAAGAGAGCAAGAGGCTCTGGTTGTATATGCCCCCTAGAGCTGGAATCTAGAAGAGAGCAGTAGCTCTAATTGTATTGAGAGAATACAATAGTGGAACCCAAGTCACAAGGAGTGTGAGCTTGGAAGAGTGGAGTAGGGAGGTTGCCCGAACCACTATAAAAATCTTGTGTGTTTGATTTATTTATCTGCTCTCTACATTATATTGCTTTCCATTTCGTTTCTTCATTAAGGGGACTGGATTAATCCGGGGTTAAGTTTCTTTTTAAGTTATAAATTTTTAAATACCCAATTCACCCCTCCCCTCTTGGGTTTTGCCATTAACTCGGGACCAACACTGTGCACCCGGGTGCATTAACCTATTTTTTAATTTTTTTGAAATTTTTTTATACAACTATTAATCTAAGTGTATTTAACATACGTATCAATTTTTATCATTTTTAGAGTATTTTAGATTTTTATGTTTTATTTTTGACAATCAATGGCATTTTAGGTAATTTAAAATTACTAAAATGCCACTGATTTTCAAAAATCAAAAAAAAATATCTAAAATACTCCAAAAATGGTAAAAATTGATACACATGTTAAATACACTTAGATTAACATTTGTATAAAAAAAATTTCATAAAAAATAAAAAAGAATGGGTTAAAATGACTTTAGTGCACCCGGGTGCATACGAACGGAATCCATATATAAAAAGCAAAGTATTTTATTGCAAAATTCTATTTTTTTAAGAACTTTGATCCTTTTGCACTTTTTTCTATAAATAATTCTAATTTCATAAAATTGTAAAAAGATATTTTCTTTTACTGTATTTCTTAATAAAATACGTCAAATTATATGACTAATGTAGTGGTACTATAAAAGAATAGATGCATGAGTGATTATATATGCACCGCGAAAGCGTTTTTTATTTTCATTTCACATATGATATTTGAATATCTAACCTCTACAAATATATCTAGTTATGACTCCAAAAATCAAATAGTTTAAAACGTATATATATATATTCATTTTCAAATTTAAAAAGTTTCTTATTCACCTTGAAATGATATTAGATATTTATAATATATAAATTATTAGTTAAAGTAATTTTTGAATCATATTTAAACATAATGATTTTATATGGTTTAAATCAAAAATCGCGGTTTAAAAGGTGGAAAAGCAGTCTTTGGCATATAACACTCCATGAAACATTTAACACTTATAGGTAGTAGTAAATAATTGTAGTTTGTATCGGATTGGATCGCGAAGAAATCTCGTAGCAAATGAATTCTAACCTTTTACTGTTTTACATATATCATGCAAAAGTTAGAATGCACAACAGCAAAAGACGATGAAAGCGTATATGCATGACTCGAGAGTTGTGGCCACATGGGCCATAGCAGACCATAAATGTTTGAAAAAAATTTCAAAAGCTGAAATTGAGACAGATTTTTTATAACATGGAGTCATGGACACCTGAGTATGCGAAATTGGATTTTAGTAGGTCTATTTTGTAATTTTACAAAATAAACCTTGTATGTTTTAGATATTTGCAAAATGAACTTTATAGTAATGAAAATTTTTGCAATTTTTTAAAGCTAAAAGTACATTTAAGATAGTTTTCTTGGAAGAATTACTTTCCTTCCTATCATTTAGTCGAAGATTAGTTGAAAATGCAAAGCCATAAGAGTTATTTTTCGAAAATTAGAAATTTAAAATATCGATTTATATAATGCTAAAACAAATATGCAAGAATGCAAAGTCACATACTTAAGAGTCTATTTTCCAAAAATTTCCTCATTAAATTATTGTAAACGAAATTCAGTTTAAATGTAGATGAGTGATATTTTGTAACATGTTCCTTGCCATTGCATATATTAGTGACCATAATAATATACGATATATATTATCATATATAGATCATATATTTTATTTTTTAATTATCTAACCAATCAATATTGACCACAAGAAATTTCACTCTTTGAAGCAGTGTTATCAGAACCGGACCGGACCGGCCGGTTCGACCGGTCGGACCGGGAACCGGTCTAGTTTCCGGTTCGATAATGCCCGGTTCGGTTCATTTATAGGAAACTGTCCGAACCGTCGAACCAGCGGTCGAACCGGGTTCGACCGGTCGGACGATTTAAAAAAACAAAAAAAACGAAACGAAACGTCGAAACCCTCCCGCTCGCATCCCCCTCCCTTTCGTGTTTCGTCGTTTTTGAAATCCACCGGCATCGTCTCCTCACAGCAGCGCCCGCCATCATCGACATTGCTCCTCGGCCCTTGCAGCACCCGCCGCCCGCAGCACCCGTTGCCCACAGCTCCCGTCATCCGCGTCGTCCTCGTCGCGTCCCTGTCCGCCGCGCCTTCCTCCCCGAATCCCTGCGCTGTCATCGCTCGCCGCCCGCAGCTCCTGCCGTCTGCTCCATCCTCATCACGTCCCCACCCACCGCGCCCTCACGCGCAGCGCCCGCCGCGTTGTCCTGCCCGAGTCCGTGCCCCATCATCTCCTTCTGCACCGTCGTTGCCTTCAGCGCCGTCCTCACCGTTTATCATAATTAGTTGTCTTTTCAAATTACAAAATATAAATTTAAAAATATCACGGTGATTTCAGTGTTTGGATATAAGTCATTGACGTTATCTTCATAAATTTTGATTTGTTTTAGATAGACTAAAATTTTCTTAAATGTTACTCATTCAATATCAATGAAAATATCCTATAGTTAAACTAAATAGTAATTTAAACAATAAAAAATAATTTGGCAAGATATTATGTCATAAATAAAATTTATTTGTTTATGAAGAATAAAATTTATTTTGAAAATTGTATGAAAAAATTAATTATCCACAGTATATTAGTCAGATGGGTTTCAAAAAAAAACTTATAAAGAAATATAAATGTTTTTTTACTTAACAAAATTTTATGTAAATCAATTATCTAATTCATTTGGTAAGATATTGAATAATTTTCATTCAAATCATATCTAAGATTAATTTATTTTCAAAATATCAATTGAGACAGATTTCATAAAAATATAAAAATTAAAATAATATAATATAATGATAAATATATCATTTATTTAAATCAATTAGGTAGTTCATTCGCAAGATGTGAGATATTGTGAACTAAAATTTATTTTACAATTTTTATTCAAATTGTATCTACAATTAATATCCTCAAAAAATTGGTCGCGATGTTTTTCATAAAAAATATATTCTCAAAATAAATATATTATAAAAATTTAATTTAATTAAATAATATTTTATTTAAATAAAATATATTCTTAAAATAAATATATAATAATATACATGTATAAATATCATTTAATTTTATATGTAATTCATTTGGTAAGGTTTTACAAATTAAAGAATAAAATTTATTTTTAATTTTTATCTAAATTATATCTAGGATTAATAATTCTTAAAATATCAATTAAGAACTTAAGATCTTTTCTTCAGCGTCGCCGTTCGCCGTCACCGGTCGCTGCTCGTAGCTTGCTGCCGTCTCACCAGTAGCTAATTTGTTTTATTTCTTATTTTTTCAGGTATGTTTATAAGAATTCATTAAAGTACTGAGATAAAGAGGAAGAATTTAAGAACCAACAACCAAGTAACAACGGTCGTAGCATATTATAAATTTAAGTCTTTAAGGTCGGTTAATGTAGTTAATTTTTCTAAAATATATGATTAAAGATTTTTTAAAACTTGCTATTAATTTTTTTCTACATGTTTTATACTTATATTGTTGTTCTTAAAATTTAACAGATATATTTAGGATTTATAAAAATATAATTTTATTAATATATTTATTTAAAATTTTAAAAAATTAATATTTATGACATCATAAATATGTCATGCTGACGTCATCGGTTCAAACCGGTCGAACCGGTTCGAACCAGACCAGTTCCTTTACCGGTTCAATAACCGGTTCGGTTCTGACAACATTGCTTTGAAGCGGTGAAAACTGCTACATCAAATGAAAGTTATGGTACATATGTAGCAAAAATATTTCCCTGCATTTTGGACACATATGCTCAGCTGTTTGTATGTAAAGAGTTATAATCTTGTTAACTACGGCTGAACTTTGCCAGGCTAAACACCCAATTTTTTTCCATTTTTTAGTTTTTATGAAACTGTTAGGATAAGTATATTAACTTATAAACTAAGTTACCTTTTTCAAAAATTGTATATATTTTTTGGATGTTTAAATATAAGGGTATTTTAGTCATTTTAAACCATGAAAATGACTAAAATACCTATGTATTTAAAAATATAAAAAATATATATAGATTGAGAAATGGTAAAAATTATTTACAGATCAAATGCCCGACTATAAACGTAGGAAATTTTAAATCTTATAGCATATAACTGAATTAAATGTAGCCAAATTTGTAGCCAATTATTTTGCCGCATACAATTATATAGTACGTAATTTTGCTACTAAAAGAAAACTCCCTGCATTTGCAAAAATAATATAGAATTTTTTAGCTACATTTGATTAAATATAACTTATATACTTCCTTTCAAGTAATCAGATGTTGAAAACTAAATCAGTATAAATATTTAGATGTTGCCTTATATGTGAAAATTATGCATTTGGTTATTTGTAAAAAAAACATTTTATTATATTTGATCATTAACTTTGAAATATTTGAATTTAAAAAATCTAGAAAAACAAAAAATAACAATTTACAATAACTAGCCCATTCGATTAACCAATGTAACAATTCACATTAAAGACATTGATGGAGACCAAGTGGGTTTGGAGCCGTCGGCTGGTGGGTAGACTATGTACATCAATTGAACTCATCAACATTGATTCTCGATAGAAGGTTTAACATAGAGGAAAAACCAACCAGATGGACTAGGCCAAACATGGGTGTTATGAGGACAAAGGAAGCTGATTTCATGTTAGCTTTGATGCACCTGTGTGCAAATATCCATTTTTTTTATATTTTTTGAGAAAAAATTTTTTTATGCATTGTTAATCTAAGCGTATTTAACATATTTTTAAAATCAGTGGCATTTTTAGTCATTTTAACAATCATACAAAAAAATTCAAAAAAATAAAAAAAGATTAAATGCATTGGATGCACTAAAGCTAAGTGCACCTAGGTGCATGAAATGGATGCTAAAAGGAATGACGATGGCTACATCTTGGGTTTTGGTGCAGTTATGAGAAAATGGATTGGGGCTTTTGTGTCAGCAAATTATTAGGCTAGCAAGGGTGCATCAAACACTCTTTGGATGGAGACAGACTCTTCTACTTGGGATATATGGATTACAGACTTGGATTTCTACAAGATGGAGACAGAAAGTGATTCAGATATTAATACTCAATGATGGGAAATGACAATGTTCTATCCACTTTGAGGTTCATCTTTGATGACATCAAACTAATCTATATATATCTTTTAGTCATGTTCTGAGAAATAGGAATCACGTGGTTCCACATATTGGCAAAGCTAGCAATAAAGAGGGTGGAGAGAAAGGAGTGGTGGGTAAACCCACCTAGTAGCATTTTACATATTTTTAGCTTTAGCTTCCTCTTTCACAGTGTTTGTCTCTTCACTCATAAGACTCGGACTCCATACCTAGTTTAAGAGAAATTGAGCTTCTTAACACTTGGATCAACAAGAGTTTATCCTTATTTCTGATTAACTGGTTTCCCAACGTCTACTTATTAGCTTTGGATCCAGCAACTGGTTCGTAATAAAAAAACAACAAATGATCAATTTGAAATTGAGGGCCACCTATATGTCAGGGCCTCTCCCAATAAAAACAAGTGTTAATGTTACATCCATCACGGGTTATGGGTTGGCAGTTTCTATAATTGATGGAATGGTTAGTAGTTTTTATAACTGGTATCTCATCCTCATTATATGTTATCCAACTAGTAAGTCTTGATAAGTTATTTCTTTAACATCATAAGGCATTTAGTAGTGGCATTTAGTTTGCGTTACTTCTATGATTCAATTCCCGATCAATATGAAGAGTTTGAGATATTGCAAATAAAGTTTTCTCACTTTTGCTTAAATTGAATGCCGTTTTTTATGCTTGTAATGAACATGCCTAGTGGTTAACCTAGTTAATTATATTTTTGAATTTTAGATGCATGTTTATGTCATTTAATTATTATTCATAGTGGACAATCAAAGTTATTTCCATGATTATTTATTATTGTCGATACATAATGTCAGTTTAATCACGCATTATGCAAATATCAAATGAATTGGAAGAGGAATTGAAGAAAATTACTATTAATACAAAATATATTCTTTATGAACATTTTTTGACCATGCAAGTTTTCATTATTCATCTTCATAACGAGCGTATTAGATTATCTCTTAGGTAAAAACCACTACCAAAAAATTTTGGGCAATAGATTTAAGTTAATTATAGCCAAATATTCATAATACAAATGATTATTGCGAATATAATTCGAATTTGCTCTTTATGTTAAATTGTCGTTAACTTAGTTGGTCCTTTGTGACAAAGGAGGTGTTTATTTATCCAAAAATGTTTTCAATCTAAAACTTTTAACTCTTCACAACTACCTCAATTTTTAATTATTTATTCACTTCTTTCTATACAACTATCCTATTTTTCAATTATTTCTATATTGCCCACACTTCTAACCTATCTCTTTAACTTTATTTTTTTGCTCCTCTTCATTACCCTTATCGTATCACATCATTTCCTCTCATTTCAAAAATTTTTACACCAAAAACTTTTTATAAAAAGTTTTATTATTTCCCAAACACACCCAAAATATAAAATTCATAATAAGTTTCTAGTGTTAATTTTGTACTTATATCTTATATAGTTCTTAATTACGAACCATGGCTTCAAAATAGTAGTTGTTAACCTTAATAAAGCTAAAAAACTAAATAGTAATAATAATGATATCTAACATCAAAAAGTTCAATACATCTTGAAAAAACAAGAAGTATTAGAAACTCCTAATATTATTATGATAGAACTTGAGAGAGGAAATATTGTTCAATACAGAAGAGATCATAAGGCTTATATATCCTAGAAAAAAAATAGAGTTGCTTGTATTATATTGTTGAGCACCATGTAAGATAATCTCATGTGTAAGTTTGAAGAATATACTACTGCTCAGGCCATGTTGACAGCCCTAAACAGAAATAGGGCAGTACCTCTACTACCAAGGTTAAGATACTCATCATTAAATTTAACAACTACAAGAAGCACCAAAATATTACCATGAGGCAACAATTTACGGAGATGTCCAGTATAATTTGAGAACTTATGTCTGCAAAACATAATCTCGCTAATGAACATCAGGTACTGGCTATGATTTGATCTCTTCCTATTAACTAAGAGCATATGATGATTAATATAATACATAATGTTCTCTCACTAAATCTTCAGGGCAAGCATATGTAATTGCTTTTAACTTTCATGGTGATTCTAGTTACAAGTGAGAGAAGAACTAAAAGTTCTACAAAAATAAGAAAGATTTCAAGAAGGGCTCTGACAAGGCTAAGAATGTTCATTGCATTTGAGGCAAGCGTGAAAGGAAGAAAGATAAGACTAAGGTTAAATGCTACAATTGTAGCAAGTTGGGTCACTTTGCTCGTGAATTCACTTTGCCAAAAAAAAGTACTACTCGACTATGCTTCTATTTCTACTTTTACTTATGTATGTAGCTTGATAATACTTACTGAATCTCGTCCTTTCTGGATTGTAGATTAGGAGCAACAAACCTTTTAGCTAAAGATAGAGAAGAACATATGGAGTATATTATTTAATTTCTACCATATTAAAATGGATTTATGTAAGAAATAACTTCAAAGTGGAAGTGAAAATTTTTAGTGTTGGAAACAATGTTTAAAACAAAACAAAATTGACCAAAGCATGAGTTTTGATGATTAACAAAGTCGAATTTGAGTTTAAGTAAAGTACTAATGCATATGTTCAATGTTTTAAGGAAAGCAAGAAGTCAAGTCGATTACCAAGTCGACTTGGACTTCGACTTGGGGTGAAGTCGATACCCAAGTCGACTTCACAAGCAACTTCAAATGGCAAAAAGTGGACAGCGTTGAAAATAGAAAACAAACAGGTGAAGTCGCAGGCCAAGTCGACTCCACTTGCGACTTGGGAAGCCAAGTCGCAGACGAAGTCGACTCCATCATCGACTTCAAACGTCAAAAAGTGTCCAGCGTTGAAATGTGGAAATGGACATGGCGAAGTCGACTCCAGGTGCGACTTGGGCGAAGTCGCAGACAAGGTCGACTCCATCCTCGACTTGGGAAAGTTCAAACTTCAGAGATGCAGTTCCAAGCCCATTCCAAGAATCCATTTGAGCTTTCTCAAACCCAAAGTAAGGTGCAAAGACCATTCTCAAGATTAACTTGAGTTTCTTGAAATTCAAAGCAAAGATTCAAGTTCAAGCCAATCCAAGATGAATCAAAGTCAAGCTCTTCAAAGATTGACAAGATCTACAAGTATGATGAGCCATTTCAGAATTAAAAGGACTAAAGGAAGAAAGCCAAGCAAGATAGAAGCAAATCAAATGAGGATCAAAGCATTTTTGGCAAAAGACCAAGTCAAGTCGCAACCCAAGTCGACTCCAGGATCGACTTGAGTTGAAGTCTGAAGCCAAGTCGACCCAAGACTCAGACTTGGAAATCTGAAGAACTGAAGTCGCACACGAGGTCGACTCCAGGTGCGACTTGGAAGCCAAGTCGCAGGCCAAGTCGACTCCATCTTCGACTTGGAAAATAACGTTCGAATTTTTGAACGTTGGAGATCATTTATTGCGCGCCAACCACCTCTACAACGTTCAAATCTTCCTCACTCTATAAATAGACACTCAAATGAGCGTGAAAAATAGACAAGACAGAACAATACACTGCTATATACACTACAAAGTCCAAAAAGAGAAAAGAAGTGCAAGAAAGAGTTTCTATTCCCTTTTCTCTATATTTGAGTGGTCCATATACATTCAAAGGAAGAAAGAGTTTCAAGTTGCAAGTTGCTTCATCGATACTCAACCAAGCTGCTTCTATAAATTCTTCCTCGAGCTAAACTTGCCTACACATCTCTGTAAAGTGTAGTTTTTCTTATTTCTAAGTTCTTGTTGTATTGAACTTGATTTAGCTTGGGTAGCTAAGATCAAGTATATGCAAAGTAGTGTGTGATTGGAGTGGAACTCATCACCTACTTATGCTGTGTGTTGTGTATGCCCCCTAGAGCTGGAATCTAGAAGAGAGCGGAGACTCTAAGTGTATTCGAGGAATACATAGTGGAACCCAAGTCACAACGGAGTGTGAGCTTGGAAGAGTGGAGTATGGAAGGATTGCCCGAACCACTATAAATCTTGTCTTCTGCTTCCTTTTACTGCTTTATCTTAATTGCTCTCTATTTGCTTTCAAAAGGGGATTAATCTTTCAAGGGGTTAAGACTTTAATTTACCAAAGAATTTTTTAAAGAACCCAATTCACCCCTCCCCTCTTGGGTTTTGCCATCAACTCGGGACCAACAAGTGGTATCAAAGCAGATCTTTGAGTTTACCAAAGAGATCTTATCGATATGGCATCCCAATCTACTTCCGTTCCCGCATTTGCTGAAGGTCAATCCTTTACAAGGCCACTATTGTTTGATGGGAATAATTTTGGATATTGGAAGCTTCGTATGAAGCAACTCATCATGGCTACCGATATGGATTCTTGGATTGCAATCCAAGATGGAGTAACCTTGCCTACCGATGAAAGAGCTTCCAAATGGACCGATAAGGAAGTAAGAATTGTAAAGAGCAATACCAAAGCTATGAACTCACTATTCTGTGCTCTTACTGCTTCTGAATATGATGGAGTATTCTCTTGTTTAACCGCCAAAGAGATATGGGATACGTTAACCTCCATTTATGAAGGAACTTCTCAAGTCCAAGGGACGAGAAGAAATATTTTGATTGGAGAACTAGAAAACTTTAGAATGCTAGAAACAGAAAATATTTCTGAAATATTTGCTATATTCTCAAAAATTACTAATGCTTTAAAATGTCTTGGAAAGGCTATATCTGAATCTGAGCAGGTTATGAAGATTTTGAGAGCTCTACCGGAATCTCGGACTCCAAAGATTACTGCGATAAAAGAAGCCAAGGACATCAACACATTGAAGCTAGAAAATTTAATTAGCTCATTAATGTCACATGAGCTAATCAAGAAAAAAAATGAAGATCAACACAAAGGCAAAGAGCAATTGCCTTGAAAGCCGCACAAGATACAGACGACATCTCATCCTCTCAAAATGACGATGAGATTGCCCTACTCACAAAACGATTCAGAAAATTTGTGAGGAAAGGCAGAAATTTTAGAAGTTTCAAAGATAGAAATTCTAGAGAGAAAAAGAAAGAACCAACCAAATGTTACCGATGCGGCGGTTCGGGTCACATGCAATCTCAATGTCCAACTCCTGAAGAAAGTAAGGCAAAAGAGCAAAGAAAAGATCGAGGGGACAACAAAAGATTCCAAAGAAATAAAGGAAGAGGCATGTATGTGAATGACGAAGAATCTACAACGAGTAGCTCTTCAACCGACAAAATCGAGGCGGAAGATTGTGCGAGAATATGTTGCATGGCGCAAATCGAACAAGAAGAACAAACCATCTCAACAAAGTGCACAAGCAATGAAGAGGTAAGTTCCGAACCTTGCCATTCTCAATCAAGTTATTCTTCTTTTCGAGAATGCCTCAAATGTGCTGAATTAGAATAACTACAAATTGCATATGATTCATTATATGAAGAAATGAAGAAATTAGGAAGCAAGTTTACAATTAAGAAAAGACAATGTGATGCAGTAATAATTGTAAATGGTAAACTTGCAGAAAAATTAGAAAAATTGAAAGATGAAAATGATTTGCTAAAAAAGGAGAACGGATCATTAAATGAATCATTAGCTAAGTTCTCTAATCCAGGAGAAAGTGTTAAAATATTTCTGAACATGACCTCCCAAACAAATAAAAGAGGTATTGGATATCATACATTTGAGCAAGAAGAAAGTGGCAAATCGAATGTGCCAATACTTGGGAAATATCAAACCAAAACTGCACCTATATTCCACAAAAGAAAAATTTTAAGTGGACTAGAAGGCCAACGTTTGAACCATTGCATACTTGGAGGCCTACTCCAAGATTACCTATGGCTTGCCACTTCTGCAATAAAATGTGTCATAAAACTTATAAATGTAACTTTAAGAAATTATATGACCACGGTGCAAAATTAGTTTGGGTTCCAAGGAACACAAGATTTTGGCTCTCTGAGTTAGAGCAACAAAGATTGAATTATATTACTAACCCAAATGGACCCATAAAATGGGTATCAAAGAGATAAGATTTATTTGATTATTTTTCAGATATGTTTCAAGGCAAAGGCAAACAATGAATGGTTCATGGACAGTGGCTGTTCAAGGCATATGACCGGAGAAAGAAGTTTATTTCATAAACTTAAGCCTTGCAACGATGGAATGGTTGCCTTTGGTAATAATGAAAAAGGTAAAATTAAAGGTATAGGAAACATATTTAGTATTTCAAATGCATGCATGGAAGATGTTTTGTTTGTTGAAGGACTCAAGTACAATTTAATGAGCATTAGTCAATTATGTGACAAAGGATATAAGGTTGTGTTTGAATCATCTATATGTAATGTATTTGATGGAGAACATATCATGTTTAGTGGAAAAAGACATGGAAATGTATATTTGGTTTCACTTGATGAATTAGATGGTCAATGTCTAATGGTCATTGATAATGATCCATGGGCTTGGCATAAAAGGCTTGGACATATAAACATGGGAAATATAAAAAACTTATGGAAAAAGAGTTTGGTAGAAGGATTACCAAAGCTGAAATATGACAAGGATAAAATTTGCAAGGCATGTCAACTATCAAAACAACCTAAGATGCCTTTCTCTACCAAAAAGGAAATTTCCACCACTAGGCCACTTGAATTGCTACACATGGATCTATATGGGCCATCCGACATTTTAACCATTGGTGGAAAGAAATATGTTTTTTTAATTGTTGATGATTTTTCAAGATTTACATGGATAATTCTCTTAGCTAGCAAAGATGAAGTCTTCTCTATGTTTGCAACTTTTGTAAACTTGGTGCAAAATGAAAAACAAAGTACTATTGTGACTATAAGAAGTGATCATGGTGGTGAATTTGAAAACAAACGATTCATAGAATTTTGTAATGAAAAACGAATTCATCACACATTTTCTGCACCAAGAACTCCACAACAAAATGGAGTAGTTGAAAGGAAAAACAGAACTATACAAGAGATGGCTAGAACAATGCTAAATGAGAGCAATTTATCTAAGAAATTTTGGGGTGAAGCTGTAAGTACAGCTTGTCATGTTTTGAATCGAGTTACCATTAAAGCAATCTTGAAAAAGACCCCATATGAGCTATGGAAAGGAAGGAAACCAAATATCTCTTATTTTCATGCTTTTGGATGCACATGCTATGTTTTGAACAATGGAAAAACCAACTTGGGAAAACTAGATGCTAAAAGTGATGAGGCAATATTCCTTGGTTACTCATCAAATAGCAAAGCATATAGAGTATTCAATAAACGAAACCAAGTTGTAGAAGAGTCGATACATGTTGTCTTTGATGAGTTTAACCAAACTCCTAGAAAGGAGGATGAATTAAGTGATACAGATGAAACAAAAGGAAAAGAACAACCAAAGAAAATTGAGCTCAAGCCAGAAAATCTCATGGAGGAAGAGGTAAGTGAAGGTAATGACTCTTACAAACCTCCAACTGATTTAAAGTTCAAAAATGCCCATCCAATTGAGCAAGTCATTGGAAATGTGTATGAAGGAGTAAAAACTAGAAGATCAAGGCAAAACATTTGTGGACAATATGATTTTGTGTCCAAGATCGAATCAACTACCATTGAACAAGCTCTTAATGATGAAAGCTGGGTTATTGCAATGCAAGAAGAGCTAAATCAATTTGAAAGAAATGATGTATGACATTTAGTTTCTAGACCAAATGGTCATACCATTATTGGTACCAAATGGATATTTAGAAACAAATTGGACGAAAGCGGACTTGTAATTAGAAACAAGGCTAGATTAGTAGCCAAAGGGTATTCCCAGGAAGAAGGAATTGATTTTGAAGAATCATATGCACCTGTGGCTAGATTAGAAGCCATACGTATCTTACTAGCATTTGCTTCTCATATGAATTTCAAATTGTTTCAAATGGATGTAAAAAGTGCATTTCTGAACGGATATTTGAATGAAGAAGTATATGTTGAACAACCCCCAGGATTTAAAGAAAAGGATCAATCGAAATATGTTTATAAATTGACCAAAGCGTTATATGGATTAAAACAAGCTCCAAGAGCTTTGTATGAAAGGTTGAATAAATTTTTGATTGATCATAAGTTTCAAAGAGGGAAAGTTGATACTACTTTGTTCATTAAATATAAAAATAAAAATATTTTAATTGTACAAATTTATGTAGATGATATAATATTTGGTGCTACTGACGAAAATCTATGCCAAGAATTTTCTAAGATTATGCAGAGCGAATTCGAAATGAGCATGATGGGAGAATTAAATTTCTTCCTTGGACTGCAAATCAAGCAACAAAGTGAAGGGATATTTCTAAACCAGTCCAGGTATGTCAAAGAAATGCTCAAGAAATTTGGAATGCAAAACAGCAAAGGGGCAAATAGTCCAATGAGCCCTACAATCAAGATCGACACGGATGAAAACGGTAAAAGTATCGATCAAAAGCTTTATAGAAGCATGATAGGATCTTTGCTATATTTAACTGCTTCTAGACTTGATATTCTATTCAGTGTTTGTATGTGCTCTAGATTTCAAGCATGTCCTAAAGAATCACATCTACTTGCTGTAAAAAGGATTTTTAAATATTTAACAAAAACTACCAATCTTAGACTATGGTATCCAAAGGGGTCAACCTTTGATTTAATCGGCTATTCGGATGCGGATTTTGCCGGCTATAAGGTAGATAGAAAGAGTACTAGTGGAACTTGTCAGTTTCTAGGACATATGTTAGTTTCATGGCACTCAAGAAAACAAACAAGTGTTGCTCTATCTACTGCGGAAGCCGAATACATAGCCGCCGGTAGTTGTTGTGCCCAATTACTTTGGATGAAACAACAATTGAAAGATTATGGTATTGATTATTTTGATATTCCTATTAGATGTGATAATACAAGTGCAATATGTCTGACTAAGAATCCTGTACTGCATTCAAGAACCAAGCATATTGATGTAAGACACCATTTTATAGAGAACATGTTGAAAATCATGATGTTTGCTTAGAATATGTGAAAACAGAAGACCAAATTGCTGATATTTTTACCAAACCACTATCCAAGGAATCTTTTGTAAAATTAAGAATGATATGGGGATGATAGAGCTAAATTAGAAAAATTAAATAAGAAACTCAAAATTGAAAAGGTCAAGTCGATGGGTCAAGTCGACTCAATGGAAGCCAAGTCGACTTCAGCCAAGTCGACTTGGGAAAGTGAAGTCGACTCCGCTTCTGAAGTGAAGTCGACTCCACAGGGTCGAAGTCGACTCCGCCCTAGGGCGAAGTCGACTCCGCGAGCGCGCGACTGTTCCTCTTCTCCCTCTCTTCCTTTTTCTTCTCTTCCTTCTTCCTTATTTCCCATTTCCCGCCTACTTCCCTGTTCTTCTTCCTCTCCGACGATTTATATCCCTCGCAAAAACTTCGGCGACCAGCCATCTCTTCCCGCTCCGGCGATCTCGTCTTCCGAAATCCTTGGCCGTAGCTCATCTCCCTTCATTATCTCCGGCAAACAACCGTCCCACTCTCTCTCTGCTCTCCGACCATTTTTTTTCCATTCAGTTCATCTTCTTCCATTCCGACAGACCGACTGTCTTCTTACAGCAACCTGCCTTTCCATTTCATTCCCAATATTTCCTTTTCTCTCTCAGTTCCCAAACTCCCAAAATCAATTCAATGGCACCTAAAAAGGCCGTATCAAAACCATCCCTCAAACGAATTCCCAGACCAATTACATCTCACACAGAAGAAGAAGTACCCAGAAAACAACGCACCCCTTCCAAACGAGCCCGGGAAGAACCATCCACTTCCACTGGCCGTCGAGTACGATTCCAAGCGGGAACACCTCCACTACAGCGGGTCGTGAGGAACAAGCCCAAACCTCACAAAGTACTCAATCTGGGGCACGTCGAAGAGGCAACACAGCTGCTAAAGCTCAAGTGTTGAAAATGCCAATAACATACTTCAAAACCGAACTCCAGCATAGTCGGTTTTACAAATCTTTCTACGAGCGTAAGGTATTCATTCCTAAGATCATTGATTTCAAGTTCTTAAAAGATTATGGATCCGACATAGAAGATCTATTGGATTTCCAAGGATGGACGAAGCTCCTAAAAGAAGATGAAAGAGTCTATCCAGATCTTACCAGAATCTTTTACTATATGTGGGATGAAGAGTACTATGGAAGCTCTGTCAAAGGAGTGGATATGTTCTTTGGAATAGGAGTAACTCCAAGTTTGGAAGCGGCCTTGATAAATATTGGTCAGATACTTGAAGTTCCCTACATAGATGAGCCACTTCCTGAAGATCTTACACTGGATCAAATGTATAATCAGCTCACCCAAAGCAATAAATATCACCCAGGAATCAAATTTCTTCATTACATGGATCTCTCCCCCAGGCTTTGTGTACTCAGACTTCTCATTACCCACTGCATCTACCCAAAGGGCGGTGGAAGAAATCAGTTAAACCCACAAGAAGCCGGGATACTCTGGAAGGTGGCAAACAGAGTCAAGGTTAGCTTACCAAGACTATTTCTTGAAGCCTTGGCCTCCAGAAAGGACAATCCACGGGGAGTCCTACCATATGGCACCTGGATCACGAAGATCCTTGAACATTTTGAAGTGGATATTGAAGGCGAGCCCTTCGAAGTACTGAAATCCACCAATGCCATCAACAAAACACTGATCCAACGGATGAAGATTAATGTGCTTGAACTAAAAGTTGAAGCTCCGGAAGAAGAGAGAGCACAGACTGAGGGGGAGCAACCTCCCGAGGCACCGCCTGCTCAAGAGGAGCCAGTATCTCCCATGATGCACGGATCCTACTCTCCACAAGGATCTGTTGCACCTAAACGGGCGCCTCCAACGTCATCTCAAGAGGTCACGCTTCAGAGTATCAAAGAAGAGATATCTGCTCTTCGGGAAGAAATGGGTCATCAAGAGGATCGCATGACTAGTCTCGTGACCGAGGTTCTAAATGCAATCAATGATATGCATTCCCGACAAGATCGAATCGATCGGGAAATGCGTACCATTCGATACCATCTTGCATCGGGGCGTCACAAAAATCAACCCATTCCGAACTTGATCCTTTCGATTCCGGATCAGTTCGACGAGACCCGACTCCCGCTCCCAGCTCATCTTTCTACTCATCCGCCCATGTCCGTCCCATCAAACCAACTCAGTCCGTCTACCCCATTTTCCAATTCCAATTTACCAAGTCTTGGGTAGTTTGTAAAATGCTTTTTCGATAGATTGACAAAAAGGGGGAGATAGATTAGGAGTTGAGCGTATAGGGTTTGAGAGTTTTTTGTTCGGGTAGTTTGTATTATAGGTTTCATTTTTTGCTCTACATTGTAATTTGTAAAATGAAACTTGATATATGAAAGATGCTTTATGTTCAATATGTGTTCTATAATTGCTTGCAAAGATTGATGAATGCTAAACTTGTTAATGATTGGTTCTATGATAATGCTTTGCTTGAAAGGTATGAATTCTATGATAATGTTTTGAATTCTATGCTCTGAACCATATATGTTTGAAAGGTATCCATGACAACGCTCAGTTTTTTTTAAAAAAAAAAAACCATATGAACATGTCTTTGATTGAAAGGTATCAACTCAAATTAAGTTTTGTCAATCATCAAAAAGGGGGAGATTGTTGGAAACAATGTTCAAAACAAAACAAAATTAACCAAAGCATGAGTTTTGATGATTAACAAAGTCGAATTTGAGTTTAAGTAAAGTACTAATGCATATGTTCAATGTTTTAAGGAAAGCAAGAAGTCAAGTCGATTACCAAGTCGACTTGGACTTCGACTTGGGGTGACGTCGATACCTAAGTCGACTTCACAAGCGACTTCAAATGGCAAAAAGTGGACAGCGTTGAAAATAGAAAACAAACAGGTGAAGTCGCAGGCCAAGTCGACTCCACTTGTGACTTGGGAAGCCAAGTCGCAGACGAAGTCGACTCCATCATCGACTTCAAACGTCAAAAAGTGTCCAGCGTTGAAATGTGGAAATGGACATGGCGAAGTCGACTCCAGGTGCAACTTGGGCGAAGTCGCAGACAAGGTCGACTCCATCCTCGACTTGGGAAAGTTCAAACTTCAGAGATGCAGTTCCAAGCCCATTCCAAGAATCCATTTGAGCTTTCTCAAATCCAAAGTAAGGTGCAAAGACCATTCTCAAGATTAACTTGAGTTTCTTGAAATTCAAAGCAAAGATTCAAGTTCAAGCCAATCCAAGATGAATCAAAGTCAAGCTCTTCAAAGATTGACAAGATCTACAAGTATGAGGAGCCATTTCAGAATTAAAAGGACTAAAGGAAGAAAGCCAAGAAAGATAGAAGCAAATCAAATGAGGATCAAAGCATTTTTGGCAAAAGACCAAGTCAAGTCGCAACCCAAGTCGACTCCAGGATCGATTTGAGTTGTAGTCTGAAGCCAAGTCGACCCAAGACTCAGACTTGGAAATCTGAAGAACTGAAGTCGCACACGAGGTCGACTCCAGGTGCGACTTGGAAGCCAAGTCGCAGGCCAAGTCGACTCCATCTTCAGCTTGGAAAATAACGTTCGAATTTTTGAACGTTGGAGATCATTAATTGCGCGCCAACCACCTCTACAACGTTCAAATCTTCCTCACTCTATAAATAGACACTCAAATGAGCGTGAAAAATAGACAAGACACAACAATACACTGCTATATACACTACAAAGTCCAAAAAGAGAAAAGAAGTGCAAGAAAGAGTTTCTATTCCCTTTTCTCCATATTTGAGTGGTCCGTATACATTCAAAGGAAGAAAGAGTTTCAAGTTGCAAGTTGCTTCATCGATACTCAACCAAGCTGCTTCTACAAATTCTTCCTCGAGCTAAACTTGCCTACACATCTCTGTAAAGTGTAGTTTTTCTTATTTCTAAGTTCTTGTTGTATTGAACTTGATTTAGCTTGGGTAGCTAAGATCAAGTATATGCAAAGTAGTGTGTGATTGAAGTGGAACTCATCACCTACTTGTGCTGTGTGTTGTGTATGCCCCCTAGAGCTGGAATCTAAAAGAGAGCGGAGACTCTAAGTGTATTCGAGGAATACATAGTGGAACCCAAGTCACAACGGAGTGTGAGCTTGGAAGAGTGGAGTAGGGAAGGATTGCCCGAACCACTATAAATCTTGTCTTCTGCTTCCTTTTACTGCTTTATCTTAATTGCTCTCTATTTGCTTTCAAAAGGGGATTAATCTTTCAAGGGGTTAAGACTTTAATTTACCAAAGAATTTTTTAAAGAACCCAATTCACCCCTCCTCTCTTGGGTTTTGCCATCAACTCGGGACCAACATTTAGTACTTGCAAAATAAAGTTACATGGTGGACAAACTTTGTTCTCACATAATGTGTTATATGTACTAGACACTCGACAAAACTTAATATATTTAATACCCATTCTTCACCCAGATTTTTCTTTACATTTTTATGATAATTATGTAAGAGTATTTCTTAGACAATTTTTTATGGATTCATCTTTGTTTCAAATAGTTTTATGATACCTGATATTGATTATAATAATTATACACATGATAGCTTTTTCTTTTGTTGTATCTTCTAATGATGATAGTATCAATACTAACGTATGGATGCTAGATTAGGTCATATTGGGCAAAAACAAATGAGTAATCAGCCCAAGAAGGCTTATTGGCCTCGCTTGCTAAAATTGAATTGATCATTTGTAACTAGTCTGACTGAAAAATATCAAAACCATTTGATAAAGCTACCAAAGTAGAATTTCTATCATGGGAATTTTGTTTATCACAAAAAATTTCTTTTCAATCTAAAATTTTTTACTCTCCAAACTACGATATTGGCTAATTATTTCTTCATTTCTTCATATAAAACTACCCTATATTTAATCATTTTTACATAAACTATTCATAAAACTAACTTATCTATTTTAACTTTATCATCTTTACTCATCATCATTGTCCTTGCCATATCATGTTATTTTCTATTATTATCATCATCATCTTAAGCCATTTTCACCTAGGTGGGGTCAGCTGCATGGATTCTGCTGCGCCATTCTTGGCGATTTAAGACTAAATTTTTTGTAATTTATAATATTTTTAAATCTTGTTTAATTACTTTCATCCATATTTTTTTGGGTCTTCCTCTCATTCTCCTACCACCTTCTACTTAGACTCTATTTTCCTAACCGCACTGCAGGCCTCCTTTTAACATGATCGAACCATCCTAATCTATTTTTCCTCATTTTATCACAAATTGGTCTCACTTTTATGTTTTCTCGAATTATTTCATTCCTAATTTTATCTTTTTTTATTTTACCACTCATCCACCTTAACATTCTCATTTCCGCTACGCTTATTTTTTATATATGTTATTCTTTAACTGCTTAACATTCTGCCCCATTAAGCATAGCAGGTTTAATTGTAGTCTTATAAAATTTTCCTTTTAGTTTGATTGGAACTCAATGGTCACATAAAATTCCTGATGCACTTCTCCATGTCTTCCATCCTGCTTGAATTCTATGTATTATGTCTTTCTCAATTTTCCTATTCTCTTGAACTATTGATCCTAAGTACCGAAAGTGATTAATTCTTGTTACTACTTGATTTAAAATCTTAATTGGTTCCTCATCCGGGTTCTCACTATTATTAAAATTGCATTTCATACATTCAGTTTTTGTGTGACTAATTCTAAAACCGTTAGATTCTAAAGCATCTACCCACCTATTCAATTTTAAATTTAGTCCTTCTTTAGTTTCATCTATTAGAACAACATCGTCTGCAAATAACATACACCAAGGTACTTCTTCTTGGAGATGTCTAGTAATTTCATCTATTACTAAGGTAAAAAGGTAAAGACTCAAGGCCGAGCCTTGATGTAGACCTATTTTAACTAAAAGACATTAGTATCTCCACTAATGGTCCTCACATTTGTGACAGCCCCCTCGTACATATCTTTAATAATATCAATGTATATGTTATTAATTCATTTCTTTCTCATCACTGTCATATTAACTTTCTTGGTACTCGATCATAAGCTTTTTATAAATCAATAAAAATCATGTATAAGTTCTTTTTCTTCTCCCTATATTTTTCAAATAGTTGTCTAAGTAAGAAAATAGCTTCAGTGGTTGATCTTCCTGGCATAAAACCAAATTGATTTTCAGATACATTAGTTTCTCGTCTTAATCTATGTTCAATTACTCTTTCCCATAATTTCACAGTATGACTCATTAATTTTATTCAACGATAATTTGCATAATTTTTAATATCTCCCTTATTTTTATAGATTGGAACTATAATATTTTTCCTCCATTCACTTGGCATTAACTTGTTTTTATAATTTTATTAAAAAAATTTGTTAACCATGTTGCACCTATATCTCCCATACACTTCCATGTCTCAATTGGTCAATTCCATGCACCTATATCTTTGTTATTTTCTATCAATTCAAAAAATTTTACATAAAATTTTTTTATCAACTTTCCAAACATACCTATGATAAATCCATTTAGACATTTGGGGTACAACGAATGTAAGAGAAAAGCATAAAACCTCATATTTTATCACATTTGAAAATGATTACATATGATTTGATTATGTTTTTCTGATATTCTAGAAGTCAGAAAAACTGGACTATTTCAAATGTTATGCGAGTATGATTAAAAATCAATTAGCTTATGAAATCAAAGCATTGATAACAGATCATGGATACGAGTATTTATCTGATCAATTTAATAATTTTTATGATGAAAAGGTATAACTAGGCGACTGACTATTCTCGATACTCGACAACAAAATAGTTTTAAAGAGAGAAAAATAAGACTCTTTTAGACATGGTTAGGCCTATAATAGCACAGACAAATCTTTCAATATCATATTGGGAACATGCTTTGCTAACTACTACCTATATACTTAACAATATTCCCTCTAAATCAGTATCTTCCATTCCTTATGAATTATAGATATACCGAAAGTTAGATCCAAGTAATTTGCAACCATAAGGGTCAGCAACTTTTATCCATAATCTTTCTCATAAATATGAAAAATTAAGGCTGAGAGGAAAAAGGTATATCTTTATTCAATACTTAGAATACTCTAAAGGGTATGTGTCTATTGATGGGTTTGAAAATGAAAGTATTACTTAAATTGAATCAAGAGATATTGTATTCTTAAAAAATAATTTTGTTAATTGTGTTGAGATTGAAAAGAGTGCTTCTCTTTATGTGATGGACAAATCTTAAGGTAATGGCTCTTAAACTCAATTAATTAAGGAAAATATAGGAATGTCTCAACATTTTGAACCGAGTACGAGAAACAAACCTGATCAATATCTCATCTCCTCATAAAAAGTAGTCATAAAAGTATCCCATGTCATTAATTTAAGATTGATGAGAAAGCTTTTACTGTTACATGAAAAAATGGAAAAGAAGTTTTATAGCTCTGTCTTAAGATGATAAAGAGTTTAAATCAATTAATGAAAATTATATTATGCCAAACTAGGGAAGAATGGGGGAAAGTACTGCGTCAATGAGCATAAAGCAGATAGGTCTATTGAAGGATATAAGATTCGCTTAGTGGCAAAAAATATACCCAAGAGGATAGTATAGACTATAAAGAAACATTCTCTCCAATCATAATGTTTACCTCTATTTGCCTTATTCTTGTGATCATTGTACATTTAAATTTAGAATTATACCAAATAGATGTTAAACTTCCATTTCTTATTGGAGAACTAGATAAAAAAAACTTACATAAAATAATCAAAGGCCAGGAATACAAAGTTTGAAATTTTCAATAATTTTTTATGGCCTTAAACAATCATCCAGATAGTTGTATCTAAGATTTTATAAGTCATATTATCTTATAAATTATGATAATTAATGAAAATCACTGTGTTTATATGAGAACTTCAAGTGTAGGTTTGTAATTCTATCTATTTATGTTAATGATATTTTATCACAAAAAGTGATAAAAGAATTCCTTATCACCATTAAAGAATTTTTATCCGCTAATTCTAAAATGAAGGACATAGGTAAAGAAAATTTCATACGTGAAGTTAAAATTAACCAAAAAAAAAGTTCAAAAAACTACTTAATCTATCTCAAAATTTGTATATATGGAGAGTTTGTTAAAAAATCAATTCACTCTCTACAACTATAATATTTTTAATTAATTTTTCACATCTTTCAATACAAACCATCCTATTTTTTCAATCATTTCTACATAACTACCCATATAACTAACTTCTCTATTTTAACTTTGTTCTCTTTATTCTTCATCATTACCTTTATCATATCATATCATTTTCTCTGAATTGAAAAACTTTTATACCAAAAACATATCAATAAAAGTTTTATCACTTCCCAAATACACCCATAAATAAAGTTATTAAACAATTGAAAATGCAAAAGTTGCAAACTTATTTACAAGACTATAGCAAAAGGTGAACGTTTGAGTCCTGAGCTGTGTCATAAAACTCCAACAGAAAGAGAAATTTTTTTTAAAAAAAATGTATCGTATGTCAGTGTTGTTGGGAGCTTGATATACGCTATGATGTGTACTCACCCTAATATTTATTATATCATTGGTTTGGTAAATCGATATTAATAGAATCCGAGATGAGAACCTTGGAAAGTTGTTAAAACAATTTTGAAATATTTCAAAGTCGCAACGAATTATACAATATGCAACTAAAGACACAATCTATAAGTAGTGGGTTACTCAAATGCTGACTATGAAAGAGATCTAAAGAGCATAAATTAACATCAGATTATGCATTCTTGCTAAATAAAAGGTGCCAATGGAGTAGCAAGAAGTGAACTTTTGTAGCTCTCTTTATAATAGAAGCTAAATTTGTGGCATGTTCAGTTGTAGTACAAAAATCAATTTAGCTTAGCAGATTCGTGCAATAATTGAGAATAACATAAAATACATCTAGACTAGTGTCAATAAATTATGATAATCACAGCTATCACATATACAAACATTTCAAATATCTTAGTATAACTAAGCACATTGACATTAAGTTTCATTATGTAAGAGATATTATGGCGTGAAAAGAAGTGATTCCAAGATATATATATATATATGTGTAAACATTAGATGGTTGCTAATTTGTTTATAAAATCAATTTCTAGAGATGTGTTTGTATTACACATTAAATCTCTAGTTTTACATAGATTATGATGTGTATTGAAATAATTATTTTGAAATATTAATGAATATTTTGTTATTCATGTATGTCAACAAATTCATACATTAACTCTCTCTCTCTCTCTCATAAGCAATCAACTCTGATGTTCTTGGAACATGAATAGATAAGACAATTTAAGCATTATAAATATGGAGCATGCTTATATACATCATGGTGTGTTTTAGCCTAAAATACAACATTCATTTATTTTACAATTAGAATTTTTTTAATTTTTTCTTCATAACCATGTTTTTCTAAGTGTATTCAATCTATATACAAAAAATTTTCATTTTATAATGCTTTTACATATTTATTTTTAATTTTTAAAAATTATCAAGTTGAAGGGCATTTAAGTCATTTTGCATCTAAAACTTGATTTTTAAAAGATTAAAAATAAATATGTAAAAGTATTATAAAATAGCAAAACTTTATATATAAATTGAATACACTTAGGTAAATATGTTTGCGAAGGAAAAATTAAAAAATATAATTAATTGCAAAAATAAACGAAGATTGTATTTTAATTAAAAATACGTCATGATGTATATAATCATATTCTTATAAATATTCTATGTGAACATATTACTTATAAATGTTATATGTGAACAGCAACTTGAAATATTTATGCTGCCTTGATGAGAGTATCAATATGAGGTCTTATTAAATTATATAATAACCGTTTTGGAAGCCCATATCCCCTTAGATTTTGTTAAAGCCAGACTTGAGATATCGATTGGTGCTTTTGTAGATAGAGTACTTTAAGAACTCAAAATTTAGGCATTTGATACAGATTAAACTAAGATCTGGATGATATTAAAAAAGTAAAGACATATGCTCCTTATGAGTTTAAAGATATTCCATCATATCATGTGTTTTATATCGTATGTTCTTAGCAACCTATAAAGGAGGTGAGTTAAGTTATTTCTATTGCAATAATCTCCGTCTTCTCACTTTGAGATCCTTGAAACGAAAAATAACTTTATTTTATGTCCTATGTGACTTTCAATTATGTGTTGAGGATATAGTCTAATTTTTGCTACTTTAACATGTTACCTATATGTAATAAATGATATGACTTTGTAGGACATATATAGAAAAGTGGTTAATCTAAAATTGAAATTTATATAGGAAAAGAAGAATATTTTGTTTTACATCATTTACTTGTATTCACAAGTCGACCAATTATATCTATTTATATAATTTGTTTATGTAATTAGACATAATTATAAATATAGGGTGTGTTTGGTAATAAATAAAACTTTTGATGAAAACTTTTAGAGAGTAAAAGTTGTCAAGTGATGTGATATGATAGGGGTAATGATGAGTAGTAAAGAGGATAAAGTTAAAATATATAGGTTAGTTGTGTGGATAGTTGTGTAGAAATGATTGAAAAGTAGGGTAGTTGTATAGGAAAATGTGAAAAAATGATTAAAAAATATGATAGTTATGGAGTTTGAAAAGTTTTAGATTGAAAAGTTTTAAGTTGATGTTTTTTATGGATTGCCAAACGCACCCATAATGTAATAAGAGAGGGAGTCAAGTATAACCTTACAAGAAATTAGGTATACTTGAACTGGCATAACAAACTGAGTTTGAAGCTTAGTGAGATATATTTTTTTGTAGCTACTATGTTATCCCTAATAAGTACATAGTCTTGAGCTTCCAACTTACATGTTTACTTGTTGGTTGTACGATCTATTTGCCTGTATAAATAAGTAAAAAGAAATGATGAAACTTCACTTGAGTAAGAGGATATGAACCTTACTATGTGCTGTGTAGTAGAGGTTAACATTATGTCCATCATGGGTTGTAGGTTGGCAGTTTCTGTAACTAACGAAGTGTTCAACAGTTTATATAACTACTATCTCATCCTTTTCATATTCTATCCAACTAGAAAGTATTGGTAAGTCATTCCTTTTATCATAAAATATTTAACTGATGACACTAAGTTTAGAGTCCTTTTGTGGTTCCATTCCTTATCACTGTAAAGAGTTTGAGACGGAGCAAATAAAATTTTCCCGCTTCTACACAAGTACACGCATAATTTATGCATTGTTTAAATTTCAACAAAAAGAGTATAATAAATAAGGAAAAATTAAAATCTTCACTCCAATATTTGTCACCAACAATCTTGCTATCATCAAAATTAAAGTAGACTTGTTCATCACAAATTAAACTGATTGTCAAATATTAAATAATATTAAACAATTACAATTAGCGAAATTTCAATGGCGCCATTACTATATTAAATAAGACAAACAAATCAAATTCTTAAGAACAATAAAAAAGAAGCTGCCAAAATTAAGAAGGACAATAAAATGAGATCAATTTGTTTCCAAAAAATTCATCTTATATTTGTCACATATTTATAAATTCCATTAGAATTATCCTTATTAAACCAGAACAAAGAACAATTGCTAAGGAAAACCAGGGCTTAAACTAAGATCCTCTTACTTCTATAGATCAAATACGTTTCCTACCCTCGTTATTCTTTTGGATCAAATCCTGTCACAGCCTATCTTCCTCTCCCGTGGCATCTTTCATCGTCTCCTCATCTCCCATTCTCTTTTCAGGTTTTTTAAAATTTTAACTTTCCCCTCCCAATAGAAGCGAGTGGAAAGTGCTGGGTGAATTTCTAATCTAAATATTAAATTAAAATTAAATTAATAGTGTATGATTTCTTGAACACATTATCATCAATTTCATATTATTATCCACAAAATAAATCTGCTCAAAGTATCTTATTCAAAATAATTTGGTTATGTTAAAAGTAATTATTACTTTAGTAACTTTCTCACCCACAAAGTAAAACTAATTAGAATTAAAATATCTTTAAAGAATTGAAGGCACTCAACATATGACACTCAACGGATGAATTTCTAAAGTGGATAGAATTGTCGAGAAAAGCATCAATACTCAACAAAAAGGTATGACCACTTCAAGGCATAGTATATCAACAGAAAGCTCCACGTTTTCTTTACTATTTATAGTAAATTGTGCATTTTTACCTTTTTTTAGTAAAACGAGCTTAATGAGAGTTTGCAATTTTTTCGTAATCATGTTTACGTGGATTTTGCTTTTGCCTGTTCTTCTTGTTGGAATTAGGTAATGCAGAAGCGTACCTGAATCCATCGATGTCATATATTTCACGTGAAATGACAGGAACAATCTTACTGAGTGCAGAGTCTTCTCCTACAGCACTTTCTCCCGTTAATACCAGCAGGTGATGGGCAACCACAAGTGTAAAATTGTCTATAGGAGGGACCTAGACTCCCCTATTTATATAGAGTCTTCCTATCATGCTCAAATAGAAAGAGAATCAACCACTAAAGAAATTGTCATATTCCAAAATATGTTAAGCTACCCCTTTTATGCAGAATCTAGGATTATATATTATATTAGGCAACTTTACAAGATTTAACAATCTCCCACTTGGCCTAATATATATATATATATATATATAAATTATAAAAATAAAATTCCTAGATTCAGCATTTGAAAACTTCTGGATGAGTACACTCATTTTTTAAAAAAAATCCTAGTCAATAAATACGCGATTTCAACCTTTATATTTAAATTAAGAAAATCTGTTAATACAGATCATGGTGGTTGTATGCAAGATGTGCATATTTCCTTCCATGCATCATGATATTATCACATTTACTTAATCAAGTTATTAATAGTGGATTTACAATAATGTGGTATATTTACAATAGTGTCCCACTTTAATGTCAGATAGACATATTCTTCTGTTTCAACCACACATAATAGTTAACAAAATATAATAATGAAACAGAAAGAAAAATTAATTATCTATCGTGAAATGTATATCCATTACATCAATAATTATCTCATACAATAAGACCCATTTCTTTTACATGTCCTAAAAAAATACTAGGCGCCAGAGCCTTAGTCATGGGATCAGCTAGCTTGTTTTTACTACCAACAAAACTAATGGATATAAGATGATCACTAATCCTTTCCTGCAATGACATGAACTTAGCGTAGATATGCTTATTAGCACCAGTAATCCTTCTATAATTGGATAAACTAATCGCTGATGAATTGTCACAATACATTCTCAAAGGTCTAGAATAGAATCTACAACTTTAAGCCCTAAGACGAATTTTCTCAACCACAACGCATGTGAGGATGTTGTTGGTCCCGAGTTAATGGCAATTACCCAAGAGGAGAGGGGTGAATTGGGTATTTAAGAATTTAAAACTTGAATTAGAAGCTTTATCCCAGATTAATTTAGTCCCCTTTATGAAGAAGCAAATGAAAAACAATACAGTGCTAAGAGCATAAATAAAAATCAACAGGCAAGATTTTATAGTGCTAAGAGCATAAATAAAAATCAACAGGCAAGATTTCAATGTCTTTAAAACATACTATTTTTGCATTTTGAAGTTTAACATACATATTCCATTACAATTCATACAAGCATTTAAAACCAAGACTACTCAAATCTACTCAAAGCTCAAATCCTAATCTCTTCTCCCCATTTTTGTCAATTGATCAAAAAATAGAGATGGAGCAGGTTAATCCTATGGCGGGGCTGCTCCCCCTGAATCTGTGCTCCCCCTCAGCTTGTGCTTTTCTGGATTAATTTCTCCTATCTTATTGTTCCTAATTTAATTCAATCATTCTCATATCATTTTTAATTTTATAAAATGGTTCTTTTGCTAGTGGTTTGGTAAAAATATCTGCAATTTGATCTTCTATTTTTACATATTCCAAACATATATCATGATTTTCTACATGTTCTCTAATAAAATGATGTCTTAGGTCTATATGCTTGGTCCTAGAATGCAATACTGAATTTTTAGTTAAACATATTGCACTAGTATTATCACATTTAATAGGTATATCTTTAAAATTCATGTCATAATCCCTAAGTTGTTGTTTCATCTGAAGCAATTGGGCACAACAGCTCCCGGCGGCAACATATTCGGCTTCCGCGGTGGATAGAGCAACACTAATTTGTTTTCTTAAAAACCATGAGACCAACATGTTCCCAAGAAACAAACATGTTGCACTAGTGTTTTTTCTATCTACTTTGTAACCGGTAAAATCCGCATCTGAGTAGCCGATTAGATCAAAATTAGAACCCTTTGGATACCAAAGTCCTATGTTGGTAGTATCTACTAAATATCTGAAAATTCTTTTTACAGCTACCAAATGTGATTCTTTTGGACATGATTAAAATCTAGAGCACATGCAAACACTAAACAGTATATCGGGTCTAGAAGCAGTTAAATATAATAAAGAGCCTATCATGCTTCTATATAGCTTTAAATCAACTGGTTTGCCTTTCTCATCTTTGTCAATTTTAATGGTTGAGGTCATAGGCGTGTTTGCCCCTTTGCTATTTTCCATGTCAAACTTCTTTAACATTTCTTTGGTATACTTGGACTGGATAAAGATCCCTTCACTTAATTGCTTAATTTGTAGTCCAAGGAAGAAATTCAGCTCCCCCATCATACTCATCTCAAATTCTTTCTGCATAAGCTAAGAAAATTCTTGACAAAGGATCTCATTAGTAGCACCAAAAATAATATCATCTACATAAATTTGAATAATCAAGATATCTTTTTCTTTATACTTGATAAACAAAATGGTGTCTACCTTTCCCTTTTGGAAGTTATGATCAATCAGAAATTTACTTAATCTTTCATACCAAGCCCTTGGAGCTTGTTTGAATCCATATAATGCCTTGGTTAATTTGTATACAAATTTAAATTAATCTTTCTCCTCAAATCCAGGTGGTTGTTCAACATAACCTCTTCATTTATAAACCCATTTAAAAATGCACTTTTAACATCCATTTGAAACAACTTGAAGTTCATGTGAGATGCAAAAGCTAGTAAGATGCGAATAACTTCTAATCTAGCAACCGGAGCATAGGATTCCTCAAGGTTTATTCCTTCTTCTTGTGAGTATCCTTTTGCCACAAGTCTAGCTTTATTTCTCACCACAAGTCCACTTTCATCTAATTTGTTCCTAAAAATCCATTTTGTGCCAATGACAGTACAGTCCTTTGGTCTTGGAACAAGATGTCAAACTTGGTTTCTTTCAAATCGATTTAGCTCTACTTGCATTGCTATGATCCAGTTTTCATCATCAAGAGCTTGATCAATAGTAGTTGGTTCAATTTTGTATACAAAGGCGTATTGTCCACAAACATTTTGTTCTGACCTTCTAGTCTTTACACCTTTATAAATATTCCCTATAACTTGCTCAATTGGATGGACATTTCTGAATTTTAAGTCAGTTAGAGATTTATAGGAATTATTACCTTCACTTACCTTTTCCTCCATGGATTTTTCTTGCTTTTCCACATGCAGTTTTTCAAGATTACTTGTGACATCATCTGTATCACTTAAATCATCTTTTCTTTTGGAGCGTGGATTAAATTCATCAAAAAAACATGTATTGACTCTTCTACAACTTGGTTCCTTTTATTAAAGACTTTATTTGTTTTGCTATTTGATGAGTAACCAAGGAATATTGTCTCATTACTCTTAGCATCCAGTTTTTCCAAGTTAGTTTTTTCATTGTTCAAAACATAACATGTGCAACCAAAGGCATGAAAATATGAAATATTTAGTTTTCTACCTTTTCATAGCTCATATGGGGTCTTTTTCAAGATTGCTCTAATGGTAACTCGGTTCAACACATGATAAGTTGTACTTACAGCTTCACCCCAAAATTTCTTGGATAATTTACTCTCATTTAGCATTGTTCTAGCCATCTCTTGTATGGTTCTATTTTTCCTTTCAACCACTCCATTTTGTTATGGAGTTCTTGGCGCGGAAAATGTGTGGTGAATTTCTTTTTCTATACATAATTCTATGAATCGTTTATTTTCAAACTCACCACCATGATCACTTCTAATAGTCATAATAGTATTTTATTTTTCATTTTGCACCAAGTTTACAAAAGTTGCAAACATAGAGAAGGTTTCGTCTTTGTTAGCTAAGAGAATTACCCATATGAATCTTGAAAAATCATCAACTATTACAAACACATACTTCTTTCCACCAATGGTTAAAATGTCGGATGACCCATATAGATCCATGTGTAGCAATTCAAGTGGCCTAGTGGTGAAAATCTCCTTTTTGGTAGAGAAGGAAATTTTAGGTTGTTTTGACAATTGACATGCCTTGCAAATTTTATCTTTGTCATATTTCAATTTTGGCAATCCTTCTACCAAACTCTTCTTCTATAGGGTCTTTATATTTGTCATGTTTATATTGCCAAGCCTCTTATGCCAAACCCATGGATCATTGTCAATGGCCAGTAGACATTGACCATCTAGTTCATCAAGTAAAACCAAATATACATTTTCATGTCTTTTTCCACTAAACATGATATGTTTTCCATCAAAAATACATTGCATATAGATGATTCAAACACAATCTTGTATCCTTTATCACATAATTAGCTAATACTCATTAGATTGTGCTTGAGACCTTCAACAAATAACACATCCTCCATACATGCATTTGAAATACTGTAAATGTTTCATTTACCTTTAATTTTACCTTTCTCATTATTTCCAAAGGCAATAGTTCTATTGTTGCAAGATTTGAGTTTATAAAATAAACTTCTTTCTCCAGTCATATGTCTTGAGCAACCACTATCCATGAACTAAACGTTGCTTGTCTTTGCCTTGAAACCAATCTAAAAAATGAACAAATAAATCTTATCTCTTTGGTACCCATTTTATGGGTCCATTTGGGTTAGTAAACTGATTTAATCTTTGTTGTTCTATTCTTGAAAGCCCAAATCTTGTGTTTCTTGGTACCCAAATTAATTTTGCCCCATGGTCATACAGTTTCTTAAAGTTGCATTTATAACTTTTATGACCCATCTTATTACAAAAGTAGTAAGTCATTGGTAATCTAGGAGTAAGTCTCCAAGTATGTAATGGTTCAAAAGTTGGTCTTCTAGTCCAAACAACTTGTTTTCCTTTAGGTATGTAAATAGGTGTAGTTTTGGTTTGATTTTTCTCAAGTATTGGCACATTCGATTTACAGCTTTCTCTTTGCTCAAATGTGGAATATCCAAGACCTCTTCTATTGATTTGAGAGGTCATGTTCAAAAACATTTTCACATTCTCTCCCGAATTAGAGAACTTAGCTAATGATTCATTTAAGGATTCATTCTCCTTTTTTAATTTTTCCACTTCTTTCAAAAGCAGTTCATTTTCTTCTTTCAGTTTTGTTGTTCTTTCTGCTAGTTTTTCATTTACAATAATAATGGAATTACACTATTGTATCTTTAATGATAATTTGTTTCCTAGTTTTTTGATTTTCTCATATAATGAATCGTATGCATGTTGTAATTCCTCTAATTCAGCACATTTGAGACACTCTTGAATAGAAGAATAAGTAGATTGAGAATGACAAAATTTAGAAGTTACCTCTTCATTACTTGTGCATTTTGTCGAGGTGGTTTGCTCTTCCAAAACTTCCGTTGTTTTCAAAGTTTCTTCTTGCTCAATCCGCGCCATGCAACATATTCTTGCACAATTTGCTGCATCAAGATCATTGGTTGAGGAGCTACTTGTTGATGAAGTTTCTTCATTCACGTACATTCCTCTTCCCTTAGGCTTTTGGAATTTCCGGCATTCATATCTTTCCTTCCTTTCTTGATGATCCTTTAATCTTTCTTCCGGTATAGGACACTGAGCTTGCATATGTCCTATACCGCCGCATCTATAACATTTTGTAGCCTCCTTCTTCTTCTCTTTTCAAGATCTCTCTCTAAAATCTTTGAAGTTCTTTTCTTTCCTCTCAAACTTTCAAAATCTGCATGTTAGTAGAGCAATGTCTTCATCATCGTTGTGAGATGAGGAGGTGGACTCATCCGAGTTATGGGTGACTTTTAGTGCAATTGCTCTCTTTCCTTTGTAGTGATCTTCATTTCTTTTCTTGATTAGCTCATGTGACATTAATGAGCTAAAAAGGTCTTCTAGCTTCAATGTGTTTAGGTCCTTGGCTTCTTCTATTGCAGTAATCTTTGGAGTCCAAGATTCCGGTAGAGCTTTTAGAATCTTCATGACCTGCTCAGATTCAAAAATTGCTTTTCCTAGACTTTTCAAGGCGTTAGTAATTTTAGAGAATCTAGCAAAATTTCAGAAATATTTTCTGTTTCTAGCATTTTAAAGCTCTCTAATTCTCCAATCAAAATATTTCTCCTTGTCCCTTGGACTTGAGAAGTTCCTTCATAGATATATGTTAATGTATCTCATATCTCTTTTGTAGTTAAACAAGAGGATACTCTATCATATTCGGAAGTGGTAAGAGCACAAAATAAAGAATTCATAGCCTTAGTGTTGCTCTTAACAGTTTTCACTTCCTCATCGGTCCATTTGGAAGCTCTTTCATCAATTGGCAAAGTCACACCATCTTGGATAGCAATCTAAGAGTCCATATCTGTAGTCATGATGATTTATTTCATACGTAACTTCCAATAGCCAAAGTTGCTCCCATCAAACAATGGTGGCCTAGTAAAAGATTGGCCTTCGGCAAATGCGGGAACGGAAGTAAATTAGGATGTCATATCAAAAGATCTCTTTGGTAAAACTCAAAGACCTACTCTGATACCACTTGTTGGTCACGAGTTAATGGCAATTACCCAAGAGGGGAGGGGTGAATTGGGTATTTAAGAATTTAAAACTTGAATTAGAAGCTTTATCCCGGATTAATCTAGTCCCCTTTATGAAGAAGCAAATGGAAAGCAATATATTGCTAAGAGCATAAATAAAAATCAACAGGCAAGATTTTATAGTGGTTCGAGCAACCCTTTCTACTCCACTCTTCCAAGCTCACACCTCTTGTGACTTGGGTTCCACTATGTATTTCACAAATACAACTAGAGCCACTGCTCCCTTCTAGATTCCAGCTCTAGGAGGCATCAACAATTCACAGCACAAGTAGGTGACGAGTTCTACTCCAATCACACACTACTTTGCTTACACTTGATCATAGTTACCCAAACTAAATCAAGTTCAATACAACAAGTAAAAGTAAAAGAAAGTTTCTACACATTACTGATGTGTAGAGTCAGATTTGGCGTAGAGAAGAACTTGTAAAGCAGTCTGAAAGATTCAAAGAGCGGCTCTTGGCACTTTGAAAACAAAGTTCTTCTTCTAGATGTTGGCTTGATCACTTAATGCTCTAGGAGATGGGAGTTATGCTCATTCAATAAATTCTCAGCTACCCTCCACGTTCATATTGAATGCCTTAAATAATTTGCGAGGGAATCCGAATGTTTGGAAGTAGGTGGCGCGCATTTAATGCGCCAACGTTCGAAAAAATTTCGACCGTTGCGACCCAAGTCGCAGGTGGAGTCGACTTCGGGTGCGACTTTGCCTAAGTCGTAGATGGAGTCGACTTCGAGTGCGACTTCGGCTGTCTGCAGCTTCTTCAAGTTCCAGTCTAGGTCGACTTGGTCCTCGACTTGACCCAAGTCGCAAGTGAAGTCGACTTCGGGTGCGACTTCACTTCCTCAGCTTGCTAGTTGAACTTGAAATTCTTTGGAATAACTCGTTTGCTTGAATTTCTTTATGTTTGATTGTTCTTTCAACATTTTATATTACTTAAGATTCTTTATGATTCTTCTATCTTAAAATATTTGATTCCATGTCTTGACTCTTGAATCTAGGAATGCATGGAAGATGTCCGAGTATGTATTCATGATCCATGATGGATTCATGCAACCTTGCTTGCTTTGGTCTTCACTTGATCTTCATTTGATCCAAGTCGAGTGTTTGAGTCGACTTGGCCTTTATCTTCACTCAAGTCTAGCATTGAGTCAACTTGATCTGCAAGTTCCACACTGAAGTCGAAGCTGGAGTCGACTTGGTCTGCGACTTCACCCAAGTCGCATGCGGAGTCGACTTGGGATGCGACTTCGGCTGCTCTCGTCCCCGATTTCAATTCTGGAGAGAAAAATAAATTTGAAGTCGATGACGGAGTCGACTTGGTCTACGACTTCACCCAAGTCGTATGCGGAGTCGACTTGGGATGCGACTTCGGCAGCTTGGCTCCCCGATTTCAACGCTAGACGAAAATGACGTTTTGAAGTCGCTGCTGGAGTCGACTTGGGGATCGACTTGGCCTAAGTCGATGCCTAAGTCGACTTGGAATTGGACTTGTCATGTCATGCTTCATTTTCTTCATTTGTATATCCTTCAATCATTTTCACAAACATATTAGTAACCAAAACTTACTCAAATTGATTTGTTAATCATCAAAATATAGACTTGGCTTATTTTCCACATATTTCCAACAGATGCTTTATGACAACTAACAAACTTAGCTTCCACAGTAGAGTCAACAACACGATGTTGTTTGCCATTCTTCCATGAAACTGCTCCATGAGCCAATAGAAAAATATACCCATGTGTGGACCTTCTACTGTCTAAGCAACCAGCATAATTTAAATCTATGTAACCAATTACCTCTAATTGATCAGTTTTACCATATGTGAGCTTATAATTTTTAGTTCCTTGTAGATATCACGTTACTTTCTTCATTGCCTTCCAGTGCTCCATTCCTGGATTGCTTTGATATCTTCCATGTAATCTCATTCCATAGCTAATATCAGGACGCGTGCATACTTGGGCATACATCATACTCCCAAGGGCAGAGGCATATGGGATAGACTTCATTTCCTGCTTTTTAATCTCATTTTGTGGGCATTGATGTAAACTATATTTGTGACCTTTAAACATTGGCACTTCACATGATGAGTAGTTCAACATATTAAACTTTTCTAAGACTTTCCCAATATACGCCTTTTGTGGCAACCTTAAAAGTCTTTTAGGTCTATTTCGTTAGACCTCAATTCCAATGATACATGATGTCTCACCCATATCTTTCATATCAAAATGTTCAGAAAGAAAACTCTTAGTATTATGTAGGAGACCGAAATCATTAGTAGCAAGCAAAATATCATCCACATACAAAATCAGAAATATAAACTTGCTCCCACTCAACTTCAGATATATACATTGATCTCCAATATTTTCTGTAAATCCGAAGGAAGTGATAACCTTATTAAACTTTAAGTACCACTGTCGGGAAGCTTGTTTAAGTCCATAAATGGATTTCTTTAATTTGCATACTACTGACTCATTTTCTTCCATTTCAAAACTTTCTAGTTGCATCATATATACCACTTCTTTAAGATCCCCATTCAAAAAGGCTATCTTTATATCTATTTGGTGTAATTCGAAATCAAAGTGAGCCACTAAGGCCATAACAATCCTGAGTGAATCTTTTCTAGAGAGTGGTGAAAATATTTTTTTATAATTAATGCCTTCCTTTTGAGTGAATCTTTTAGCAATAAGTCTGGCCTTGTACCTCTCTACATTATCCTTAGTGTCTCGTTTGGTTTTGAAAATCCATTCACAACCAACCGGTTTACACCCCTTAGGTAATGCAACAAGATCTCAAACTGCATTTTTGTACATGGATTCCATCTCATCTTTCATAGCATTGACCCATGATTCAGATCTTTTGTTGTTAATGGCTTCTTTGAAAGTAAAATAGATCATCTTCAATACTAGGATCATCAATACATTCTTCTAAATATACAACGCAGTCATTTGAAATAGCAAGTCTTCTAACTCTTTGAGACCTTCTTGGTTCATTAATATGATCTACATTGTCATCATAATAAATGTTATCTAGATTTAATATAGGTTCATTGTTGACTTTTTCGGCAGGTTACACAGCAATTTCTGGCTGTTGATTTATCAAGTCATGATCAACAATCTCAGTTCTTGCATTTATGAGTGAGGTACCTGGGAAAGGATCCCTAATCTCCTCAAACTCCACATTTCATGAAGTTGTGCTCCTATTATTTTCACCATTCTCAATGAACCTAGTTATTCCAGTCTCAATGATTCTAGTAGTGTGAGATGGACAATAAAACTTATACCCTTTAGACCATTCTAGATAACCAATGAAGAAACAACTAATAGTTCTTGGGTCTAGTTTCTTTTCTTGTGGGTTGTATATCCTTCCTTTTGCTTGATAACCCCAAATATGCATGTGTCTCAAGCTGGGTTTCTTTCCCATCCATAACTCAAATGGAGTTTTAGGAACAACCTTATTAAGAACCCTATTGAGGATATACATAGCAGTTTTCAAGGCTTCACTCCATAAAATTAAGGGTAAGGATGAGTTGCTAATCTGTGGCGCCCCGAACTGAGGCGTCACATTTGTCCTTACTCCAAGATCTTGTCGATTGGTAAGTGTGAATCAGGATTGTTGCCCTGATCGCGCGGCGGGTACTTAATTCGATCTCGTCAAAAAAAAAATTTTCTTTTTCTTTCATCACATAAAGATACATACTTATCATTGATAACATTCATACTTGTTTTTGTACAATACAGGTTATTTTAACCTGAACATTTTATACATACATAATTTGAAAACTCCTTATCATATATTCATGTCATACCATATATGGATTAGCATATCATAAAATTTTCTTCATACCTTCTTTTTCCTTTTCCTCTTGGCCTGTGCTGTACCTGTCTATGGTTTGAAAAGCAAAACGTGAGTCGAAACTCAGTAAGCAAGCGTTTTTTTTTCATTTAAATGCATTTCTCTTGTTCAATAGTAGACACTTATCAAGTGATCTACTATCAACCAGTGGAAACCTTTTCATAAAACCTTTCGTAAAACATATGCTTGCAAACTTAACATGTAAACTTTTTTTTCACGAACATAAAACGTTTTTCATAAAAATTTCTTTCTCCAAGGACATTCTCATGTCCTTAAGACATTTTTCATAAAACCTTTGTAAAACAAGCATATGCATCATGCATAACGTTTCTGTCCGTCTGGTAGGTGACACTTACCAAGTGATCACCCTTTCCTCCTTAGGAGAGAAACCATCTCTATTGATAACTCGCGAGCCAGGCAGTTATCCGTGTTCTTCTCCCATTTCAGGGAGGGCGCCGCCGGCATTTCGCCTTTTAAAGCGACTTGGCCTATGTAGAGGGGGCCCATCTTGCAACCGCGTCCGGTCTGCATATCCTCTACAGTAGACCTAGTACATAACTTATGTGCACATTCCTTTCTCCATATTCATATGCTAGAATGCTTTTTATAAAACTCCACAAACCCTAGTCTGTGACTTTTCCTTTTTAAAACTTGATGCTAGCATGTCATTTCAAAATAGTACAGACCTCGGCCTGTATTCCCTTTTCTATCTCTAACTTGATAACTCGGCATAGCCCAAGTTAACAAGTTAATAAAAATATTTTGTAAGGATGACCAACCTTAAATAATTTTAAAAACATTTAAATGGCACATTCTTAAAACATTTGAAATATTTGAGAAATAATAAATTTGAAATATTGCTAAAAAATGTTTATAAATCATTTTTGATCGGTAAAACAATTTTGAAAAACATTTTAATATTTGGAAACCAAAGACTTTGGAAACATTTTTTCTTCTCGTTTCTAGATTTTTCATAAACAAAGGATATACTAATGCATAATTCATTTTATATATATATATATATCATATTCTTTGTCCACATAACACTTAAGTTTCTTCTATACGAAGATACGCTTGTATGATCCTTTGGTCATTTAAAAGAAATCTTCATTTAAATCGGTTATTGGTTGACCTTCCTTAAATCCATTTCAAAATATTTTAATAAATCATTTTAAATTCATTTGATAAAACAAAATACTATTTTGGAAATCAAAACTTTTCCTTTTCCATTATAATGCAACCATTTCCATCTTTATCTTCATTTATAAGGATTTGCTTATGATAAAGCAATTCCCACATACTTCAACATTTCTTCTTACTTCCATATGAATTTGCTTATAATAAATCAAATTTGATATATTCCATAGTTGCACTATATAAATATCATTTTCAAAAGTTTGCTTGCTTACCTTTGCTTTGCTTTAATCCGACTCCTTTATCCTTTCTTTTCTTTTTCCTATACAAGTGAAAAGGATATACATACTTTATCATGCATATTTTATATTTATTTATGACCTTATTTTCCACCATAAAATTTTTATAGAGGTTATCCTTAAAAATGCGTGATCATCATTTTCTTATATGGATTTTTATCCATAAATCCTTAAAAAAATTCAATCCATTTATCCTCATAAAATATAAAAATAAATCTAAAATTTTCTCCAAAAATCACGCTGTTTACTGTAGCATATCACTGTAGCATATCACTGTAGCCGATTACTGTTCATCCGTGGTTACTGTTCACAGCCACGTGGTTACTGTTCATGGGTTTCAAAAATTGACATTTTTTTCAAAAATAAAAAATACCATGACATACCTTATGCCTAGTATATCATTGGACATTTCATACATTTTGAATTTATCATCATTTACTTGGCAAAAAAAAATCATTTTCTCCATATACTAAAAATCAACATAAATTCACTTAAGCATAATCCTTAATTCCAAAAATCATGAAATTAATATATCATTATTCCAACATCATATTTATCATAATAATACCTCCCAAATCATCATTTATCAATTTTGGAGCATTATTTTCACATATCATAGGCTATCTTCCCAAATACCCTATCTGCGCTCCAAATTTTTGATGTTTTGGCATAATTCCATTTAAATATTATATCTATACTTATTTTCTCATTCTTGGGCATCATCTAAGCATGATTTTACCCTACTTAACATCCAAAACAAGTTTGGGAAGAATCCCCTTACCTGAAGTAGAAAGACTCCCCTTCTACTTGGCCCTTCTCTCTCAAATCTTCTCTCCTTCTTTCTTTCAAGGCCAAAACGTGTTTTGGATGGCTTGGGAACTTGGAATGGCTCAAGTGGAGCTGGGATTGTGCCTTTGGACGTTCACCCCATGCCCCTATTTATACTTTTTTGATTTTTCATTAAATTGCAATTTACCCCCTTGCTTGAGGTGTAATTTTGCAAATGTATTTTTTTCTAATTTTCAAAAGGTGCCTTGAGCCAAGAGAAGCCACCCTAGGCCTGCTACAGCAGCCCTATTGCAGCCCTATTTTTTGTTGGTCCCGAGTTGATGGCCTAACCCAAGAGGGGAGGGGTGAATTGGGTTCTTTAAAATTTCTTCTGTAAACTTAAAAATCTTAATCCCTTGAAAAAGTTAATCCCCTTTTTAAGCGAATGGAGAGCAAATAAGATAAAGCAGTAAAAATAAGTAGAACACAAGATTTATAGTGGTTCGGGCAAACCTTCCCTACTCCACTCTTCCAAGCTCACACTCCGTTGTGACTTGGGTTCCACTATGTATTCCAAGAATACACTTAGAGTCACCGCTCTCTTCTAGATTCAAAGCTCTAGGGGGCATACACAACTAGAGCCACTTGCTCTCTTCTAGATTCAAAGCTCTAGGGGGCATATATATTCGCTTGCACAAGTAGGTGATGAGTCTCACTCCAATCACACCCTACTTTGCATACACTTGATCTTAGCTACTCAAGCTAAATCAAGATTTATACAACCAAATAAAGAAATGAATAAAAACTACACTTTACAGATTTGTGTAGGCAGTTTTGAGCTCGAGGAAGAAATCAGTAATAGCTTGAATGATGATTGTTGAAGCAACTTGCAGTTTGAAGCTCTTTCTTCCTTTGAAACACTCAAATATGGAGAAAAGATATTTGAAAGTCTTTCTTGCACTTCTTTTCTTTCTTTGATCTTTAGAGTAGTGTCTCTCTTTTTTTTTCACGTTCATTTGAATGTCCTTTTATAGATTGAGGAAAATATGAACGTTGTAGAAGTAGTTGGCGTGCAATAAATGAACTTTAACGTTCGAAAATTTGACCGTTATACCCAAGTCGAAGATGGAGTCGACTTGGCTTGCGACTTGGTAACCCAAGTCGCATCTGGAGTCGACTTCGTCTGCGACTCCAGTTCCTCCAATATCCCAAGTCTGAGTTTTAGTCGACTTGGTTTCAGACTTCGACTCAAGTCGAATCTGAAGTCGACTTAGCCTGCGACTTGGCTCGGGTTTTGCTGAAGCTGCTTTGTTCTTCAAGATTCGGCTTGATCCTTGCAAAGCTTTTGAGCTGATAGAGTCCTTGCATGATATATGCTTGTTCCTCGCTTAGTCTTGGACTCACTTGGTCTCCATAACTTGGGTGTTGCCTTATTTGAATAAGCTTGAACATTTGCCTTGGCTTGATAGACTTGATTTGAACATTGAATATGAATCTTAGCTTTGATCTTCAAGAATCTTAATTTGTTTCTTTGTGAATGAACTTTTCATTTCATTTGGGTTTGAAAAAGTTCAGTATGATCCTTGGAATAAACTTGAAACTTTAATCTTCAAGTCTAAAATCCTCAAGTCGAAGTTGGAGTCGACCTTGTCTGCGACTTGACCCAAGTCGCACCTGGAGTCGACTTCGTTTGCGACTTGGGCAGCTTCGTGCCCCCAAAATCAACCCTGGACATTTTCTTTTGTTTGAAGTCGATGCTGGAGTCGACTTCGTCTGCGACTTGACTTCCCAAGTCGCAAGTGGAGTCGACTTGACCTGCGACTTCACCTGTTGCGCTTTTGGGATTCATTCTTAAGTCGATATTTGAGTCGACTTTGGGATCGACTTCACCCAAGTCGAAGTCCAAGTCGACTTGAAGATCGACTTGACCTCTTTGCTTTCCTTAAACATTTATCAAACCCATTAGTACCTTTTATATACTCAAATTAGTTCTTGTTAATCATCGAAACTCAAGATTTGGTCAATTTTTATTGTTTTAAACATTGTTTCCAACAATCTCCCCCTTTTTGATGATTGACAAAACTTCATTTGAGTTGATACCTTTCAAGCATTAATCATGTTCATATGTCTTTTTGAAAAACAGAGCATTTGTCATATAGGTCAGAGCTTTTTGAAATTTCAACTATTATATCATTTTGGCATATTGGATTTCAAGCAAATCATTTTCAAGCAAAACATATTAAGCAAACATAACATTCATCAATAGCATATATATGTATCAAGTTTCATGCAACACAAAAAAATGAAACCTAGATACAAAACTACCCAACCCAAAAGAAAGTTTTACTCAACTCACCTATTCTATCTCCCCCTTTTTGTCAAACTATCAAAAATCGATCAACTTTTAATGATTTTGTGAATTGAAATTGGGAGATCGGATATAAGATTGGTTTGATGGGACGATTTTGGGCAGATGAGTAGATGGAGATATCATGATCGGGAGATGCTGCTTTATGAACTGAACCCGATTCGTATGGATCGAGTTCGGGCATAGGCCTCTTCTTGTGACGTCCGGAGGCGAGGTGATATTTGATGGTACGCAGTTCTCGATCCATGTGATCTTGTCGGGAATGCATATCAGTGATAGCATTCAGCACACCGGTCACTAGGCTAGTCATCCTATCTTCTTGCTGACCCATAGCTTCCAAGATCTCGTTTTTGAGGTTTTGAAGTGCAGCCATTTGATCTGAAGTAGGCGGCACGCGTTCGGGTGCAACGGATCCTTGAGGAGAATGTGATCCGTGTGATAGAGGAGATGCAGGCCGTTCAGGCGATGCCTCGGGAGCTTGCTCCCCCTCAGCTTGTGCATTGTCCTCTTGTTCTCGGACTGGCTCGCCAAGCTTCTCTCGGATGCGATCATCCCTAAACTGCTCCAAATTGATTTTCATGCGTTGGAGCAAAGCCTTGTTGATAGCGTTGGTCGTCTTGGGGACTTCAAATGGTTCCCCATCAATGTCGAGCTCAACCCGCTCAAAAATCTTGGTGATCCAAGATCCATAAGGTAACACGCCTCTCGGATTGTCTTTCCTGGATGCTAAGGCTTCTAGGAATAGTCTGGGAAGACTGATCTTGACTTTGTTCACTAATTTCCACAAGATCATTGCTTCTTGTGGATTCAATTGATTCCTTCCGCCTCCTTTTGGCAAAATACAGTGGGCGATTAATAGACGGATAACCCTGAGTCTGGGAGAAAGATCCATGTAATGTAGGAATTTGGTGCCTGCATGGTACTTGTTGCTTTTGGTTAACTCATTGTAGATCTTGTCCATAGTCAGATCCTTGGGAAGCCTCTCTTCATCAAAAGGTACTTGAAGAATATTTCCAATTCTTCTCAAGGCTTCATCTTGATCTGGATAGTTGTTACTCCCAAAATTTATTTCAGTGCCTTTGACATAAGTGCAAAACTTGGTGTTGTCCCATAAATAATAAAACTGTCTTGTGAGATCAGGATAGATCCGTTCATCGGATTTGAATAGTTGTATCCATCCTTGGAAATCCAACAACTCTTCTATGTCGAACTCATAGTCGTTGAGGAACTTGAAATCTATGATTTTAGGAATGAATACCTTTCGTTCATAGAAGTTTCTGTAGAAGCGACTATGCTGTAGCTCTGTCCTGAAATAAGTAGTGGGCATTTTTAGAACTTGCCCCTTCTTGATAGGAATCCTTGAAGAATACGAGCTTTCAGGTTGGCTTTCTGATCGTGGGGCTCTATCAGTTGACTGGGTTGTTGTCTGGAATCGAACCCGTCTACCTGTCGAGGTTGATGGTTCCTCTCTAACTCGTTTGGATGGAGTCCTTGCTCTTCTAGGAATATCTTCCTCTGTGGAAGATTGGGATGGCCTAGGCACTGGCCGTTGGCTTGGCTTTTTGACTGCTAGTTTAGGAGTTTTAGCTTTTGGAGCCATTGAAATTGGAGTTTTGGAGTTTGGAATCTGTGAGAGAAAAAGAAAATGGAGATTTGAAAGAACTTTGAGAGAGAGAGCTGAGAGAGTTGGGAGAGAACAAGAGAAAGAGAGAGACGGAGAGGGTCGCCGGAGGAGAGAGGAGTTGCCGGAAATGGAGGTTGTCAGAGAGAAAAGGGAAAAAACAGAGAGGATTTTGTCGCCGGAGGGGAAAAACAGAGAGGAGAAGGCGCGGGAAAATGAGAGAGAAGAAGAGAGAAAGGGAAGAAGAGATGCGGAAGTCGGACGGTCGCGCTCGCGGAGTCGACTTGCCCTAGGCGAAGTCGACTTCGGCCCCTCGGAGTCGACTTCGTTATTGAAGCGGAGTCGACTTCGCTCCTGTGGAGTCGACTTCGCTCCTGAAGCGGAGTCGACTTCACTTTCCCAAGTCGACTTGGCCGAGTCGACTTGGCTCCCATGGAGTCGACTTGACCCATCAGTTTTGCCTTTTCAAATTTTGGTTTCTTTGTTTTATTTTTCCTAATTTAGCTCTATCATCCCCATATCATTCCTAATTTTATAAAATGATTCTTTGGCTAATGGTTTGGTAAAGATATCAGCAATTTGGTCTTCTGTTTTTACATATTCTAGGCATACATCATGATTCTCAACATGCTCACGAATAAAGTGATGTCTTACATCAATATGTTTGGTTCTAGAATGCAAGACTGGATTTTTAGTCAAACAAATTGCACTTGTATTATCACATCTAATAGGAATATCAACATAATCAATACCATAGTCTTTCAACTGTTGTTTCATCCAAAGTAGTTGGGCACAACAACTACCGGCGGCTATGTACTCGGCTTCCGCAGTAGATAGTGCAACACTTGTTTGTTTTCTTGAATGCCATGAAACTAGCATATGTCCAAGAAATTGACAAGTTCCACTGGTACTTTTTCTATCTACTTTATATCCGGCAAAGTCTGCATCCGAATAGCCGATTAGATCAAAGGTTGACCCCTTTGGATACCATAGTCCAAGGTTTGTAGTTTTTATCAAATATTTAAAAATTCTTTTTACAGCAAGTAGGTGTGATTCTTTGGGACATGCTTGAAATCTAGAGCACATACAAACACTAAATAAGATATCGGGTCTAGAAGCAGTTAAATATAACAAGGATCCAATCATGCTTCTATAGAGCTTTTGATCGATACTTTTACCGTTTTCGTCCGTGTCGATCTTGATTGTAGAGCTCATTGGAGTGTTTGCCCCTTTGCTATTCTGCATTCCGAATCTCTTGAGCATTTCTTTGACATACTTGGACTGGTTCAAAAATATTCCTTCACTTTGTTGCTTGATTTGCAGTCCAAGGAAGAAATTTAATTCTCCCATCATGCTCATTTCGAATTCACTCTGCATTATCTTAGAAAACTCTTGACAAAGTTTTTCGTCAGTAGCACCAAATATTATGTCATCCACATAAATTTGTACAATCAAAATATTTTTATTTTTGTACTTAATGAACAAAGTAGTGTCTACTTTCCCTCTTTGAAACTCATGATCAATCAAGAAACTATTTAACCTTTCGTACCAAGCTCTTGGTGCTTGTTTTAGTCCATATAACGCTTTGGTTAATTTATAAACATACTTTGATTGATCCTTTTCTTCAAAACCAGGGGGTTGTTCAACATATACTTCTTCATTCAAATAACCATTCAAAAATGCGCTTTTTACATCCATTTGAAACAATTTGAAGTTCATATGAGAAGCAAATGCTAGTAGGATGCGTATGGCTTCTAATCTAGCCACGGGTGCATATGATTCTTCAAAATCAATTCCTTCTTCTTGGGAATACCCTTTGGCTACTAACCTTGCCTTGTTTCTAATTACAAGACCGCTTTCGTCTAATTTGTTCCTAAATACCCATTTTGTACCAATGACTGTATGATTGTTTGGTCTAGGAACTAAATGCCATACATTGTTTCTTTCGAATTGATTTAGCTCTTCTTGCATTGAAATAACCCAATTTTCATCATTAAGAGCTTGTTCAATGGTGTTTGGTTCAATTTTTGATACAAACGCATATTGGCCATAAACGTTTTGTTTTGATCTTCTAGTTTTTACTCCTTCATATATGTTTCCAATAACTTGTTCAATTGGATGGGCATTTTTAAATTTTAAATCAGTTGGAGGTTTGTAAGAGTCATTACTTTCACTTACCTCTTCCTCCTCTGGATTTTCTGGCTTGAGCTCGAGTTCCTTTGGTTGTTCTTTGCCTTTCGTCTCATCTGCATCACTTAGTTCATTCTCCTTTCTCGGAGTTTGGTTAAATTCATCAAATACAACATGTATGGATTCTTCTACAACTTGATTTCGTTTATTGAATACTCTATATGCTTTGCTATTTGATGAATAACCAAGGAATATAGCCTCATCACTTTTGGCATCTAATTTTCCCAAATTGACTTTTCCATTGTTTAAAACATAACATGTACATCCAAAAACATGAAAATAAGATATGTTTGGTTTCCTTCCTTTCCAAAGTTCATATGGAGTCTTTTTCAAGATTGCTCGAATGGTAACACGATTCAAAACATGACAAGCTGTACTCACAGCTTCACCCCAAAATTTCTTGGATAGATTGTTCTCATTTAGCATAGTTCTAGCCATCTCTTGTATAGTTCTATTTTTCCTTTCAACTACTCCATTTTGTTGTGGAGTTCTTGGTGCAGAAAATGTGTGGTGAATTCCTTTTCCATTACAAAATTCTATGAATCGTTTGTTTTCGAATTCGCCACCATGATCGCTTCTTATGGTCACAATAGTACTCTGTTTTTCATTTTGCACCAAATTCACAAAAGTTGCAAACATAGAGAAGGCTTCATCTTTACTAGCTAAGAGAATTATCCAAGTGAATCTTGAAAAATCATCAACTATGACAAATACATATTTCTTTCCACCAATGGTTAGAATGTCGGATGGCCCGTATAGATCCATATGTAATAATTCAAGTGGCTTTGTGGTGGAAATTTCCTTTTTGGTAGAGAAAGGCATCTTGTGTTGTTTTGATAATTGACATGCCTTGCAAATTTTGTCTTTGTCATATTTCAACTTTGGTAATCCTTCTACCAAATTCTTTTTCCAAAGGGTCTTTATATTTCCCATGTTTACATGTCCAAGCCTTTTATGCCAAACCCATGGATCATTATCAATGGCCATAAGACATTGACCATTCAATTCATCAAGTGAAACCAAATAAACATTTCCATGTCGTTTACCACTAAACATGATATGTTCTCCATCAAATACATTACATATAGATGATTCAAACACAACTTTATATCCTTTATCACATAATTGGCTAATACTCATTAAATTGTGTTTGAGTCCTTCAACAAACAAAACATTTTCCATGCATGCATTTGAGGTACTAAGTATATTTCCTTTACCTTTAATTTTACCTTTTTCATTATTTCCAAAGGCAACCATTCCATCGTTGCAAGGCTTAAGTTTATGAAACAAACTTCTTTCACCGGTCATATGTCTTGAACAACCGCTATCCATGAACCATTCATTGTTTGCCTTTGCCTTAAAACATGTCTGAAAAAATAAGGAAATAAATCTTATCTTTTTGGTACCCATTTTATGGGTCCATTTGGGTTAGTAAGAGAATCTAATCTAAGTTGATCTAACTTTGAAAGCCCAAATCTTGTGTTTCTTGGAACCCAAACTAATTTAACACCATAGTCATATAGTTTCTTAAAATTACATTTGTAAGTTTTATGACCCATCTTATTGCAGAAATTACAAGCCAAAGGTAATCTTGGAGTAGGTCTCCAAGCATGCAAGGGTTCAGTCATTGGTCTTCTAGTCCACTTAAAATTTTTCTTTTGTGGCTTGTATATAGATGTATTTTTAGTTTGATTTTTCTCAAGTATTTGTTCATTTGATTTGCTACTTTCTCCTTGCTCAAATGTATGATACCCAAGACCTCTTTTATGTGTTTGGGTGGTCATATTCAGAAACATTTTAACATTTTCTCCTGGATTAGAGAACTTAGCTAATGATTCATTTAATGATTTGTTCTCCATTTTCAGCAATTCAGTTTCATCTTTCAATTTGACTAATCTTTCTGCAAGTTTACCATTTACAATTATTGTTGCATCACATTGTCTCTTCTTAATTGTAAACTTGCTTCCTAATTTCTTCATTTCTTCATATAATGAATCATATGCAGTTTGTAGTTCATCTAATTCAGTACATTTGAGGCATTCATGAGAGGAAGAATAACTTGAATTAGAAAGGGAGAGTTTGGAACTTACCTCTTCATTGCTTGTGTCTTTTGTTGAGGTAATTTGTTCTCCTTGCTCGATTTGTGCCATGCAGCAAATTCTTGCACATTCTTCCGCCTCTATGTCATCGGTTGAGAAGCTACTCGTCGTAGATTCTTCATCATTTACGTACATGCCTCTTCCTTTGTATTTCTGGAATCTTCTATTGTTCCCTCGATCCTTTCTTTGTTCTTTTGCCTTGTTTTCTTCGGGAGTTGGACATTGAGCCTGCATATGTCCCGAACCGCCGCATCGGTAGCACTTGGTTGATTCTTTCTTCTTCTCTTGGGGAGTTCTTTCTTTGAAGCTTCTGAAATTTTTGCCTTTCCTCACAAATTTTCTGAATCGTTTTGTGAGTAGAGCAATCTCGTTGTCATTTTGAGAAGAAGATGTGTCATCGGTGTCTTGTGCGGCTTTTAAGGCAATTGCTCTTTTGCCCCTGTGTTGATCTTCATTCCTTTTCTTAATTAGCTCATGTGACATAAGTGAGCTAATTAAGTTTTCAAGCTTCAGCGTGTTGAGGTCTTTGGCTTCTTCAATTGCAGTGATCTTTGGAGTCCATGATTCGGGTAGAGCTCTTAAAATCTTCATGACCTGCTCAGATTCAGATATTGCTTTTCCAAGACCTTTTAAAGCATTTGTAATCTTAGAGAATCTAGCAAACATTTCAGAAATATTTTCTGTTTCTAGCATTCTAAAGTTCTCTAGTTCTCCAATCAAAATATTCCTTCTCGTCCCTTGGACTTGAGAAGTTCCTTCGTAGATAGAGATTAGTGTATCCCATATCTCTTTGGCGGTTAAGCAAGAGGATACTCTATCATACTCGGAAGCAGTGAGAGCACAAAATAAGGAGTTCATAGCTTTGGCATTGCTCTTCACTATTCTTACTTCCTCATCGGTCCATTTGGAAGCTCGTTCATCGGTAGGCAGTATTACTCCATCTTGGATAGCAATCCAAGAGTCCATATCGGTAGCCATGATGAGTTGCTTCATACGAAGCTTCCAATATCCAAAATTGTTCCCATCAAACAATGGTGGCCTTGTAAAGGATTGGCCTTCAGCAAATGCGGGAACGGAAGTAGATTGGGATGCCATTTCAATAAGATCTCTTTGATAAACTCAAAGACCTGCTCTGATACCACTTGTTGGTCCCGAGTTGATGGCCTAACCCAAGAGGGGAGGGGTGAATTGGGTTCTTTAAAATTTCTTCTGTAAACTTAAAAATCTTAATCCCTTGAAAAAGTTAATCCCCTTTTTAAGCGAATGGAGAGCAAATAAGATAAAGCAGTAAAAATAAGTAGAACACAAGATTTATAGTGGTTCGGGCAAACCTTCCCTACTCCACTCTTCCAAGCTCACACTCCGTTGTGACTTGGGTTCCACTATGTATTCCAAGAATACACTTAGAGTCACCGCTCTCTTCTAGATTCAAAGCTCTAGGGGGCATACACAACTAGAGCCACTTGCTCTCTTCTAGATTCAAAGCTCTAGGGGGCATATATATTCGCTTGCACAAGTAGGTGATGAGTCTCACTCCAATCACACCCTACTTTGCATACACTTGATCTTAGCTACTCAAGCTAAATCAAGATTTATACAACCAAATAAAGAAATGAATAAAAACTACACTTTACAGATTTGTGTAGGCAGTTTTGAGCTCGAGGAAGAAATCAGTAATAGCTTGAATGATGATTGTTGAAGCAACTTGCAGTTTGAAGCTCTTTCTTCCTTTGAAACACTCAAATATGGAGAAAAGATATTTGAAAGTCTTTCTTGCACTTCTTTTCTTTCTTTGATCTTTAGAGTAGTGTCTCTCTTTTTTTTTCACGTTCATTTGAATGTCCTTTTATAGATTGAGGAAAATATGAACGTTGTAGAAGTAGTTGGCGTGCAATAAATGAACTTTAACGTTCGAAAATTTGACCGTTATACCCAAGTCGAAGATGGAGTCGACTTGGCTTGCGACTTGGTAACCCAAGTCGCATCTGGAGTCGACTTCGTCTGCGACTCCAGTTCCTCCAATATCCCAAGTCTGAGTTTTAGTCGACTTGGTTTCAGACTTCGACTCAAGTCGAATCTGAAGTCGACTTAGCCTGCGACTTGGCTCGGGTTTTGCTGAAGCTGCTTTGTTCTTCAAGATTCGGCTTGATCCTTGCAAAGCTTTTGAGCTGATAGAGTCCTTGCATGATATATGCTTGTTCCTCGCTTAGTCTTGGACTCACTTGGTCTCCATAACTTGGGTGTTGCCTTATTTGAATAAGCTTGAACATTTGCCTTGGCTTGATAGACTTGATTTGAACATTGAATATGAATCTTAGCTTTGATCTTCAAGAATCTTAATTTGTTTCTTTGTGAATGAACTTTTCATTTCATTTGGGTTTGAAAAAGTTCAGTATGATCCTTGGAATAAACTTGAAACTTTAATCTTCAAGTCTAAAATCCTCAAGTCGAAGTTGGAGTCGACCTTGTCTGCGACTTGACCCAAGTCGCACCTGGAGTCGACTTCGTTTGCGACTTGGGCAGCTTCGTGCCCCCAAAATCAACCCTGGACATTTTCTTTTGTTTGAAGTCGATGCTGGAGTCGACTTCGTCTGCGACTTGACTTCCCAAGTCGCAAGTGGAGTCGACTTGACCTGCGACTTCACCTGTTGCGCTTTTGGGATTCATTCTTAAGTCGATATTTGAGTCGACTTTGGGATCGACTTCACCCAAGTCGAAGTCCAAGTCGACTTGAAGATCGACTTGACCTCTTTGCTTTCCTTAAACATTTATCAAACCCATTAGTACCTTTTATATACTCAAATTAGTTCTTGTTAATCATCGAAACTCAAGATTTGGTCAATTTTTATTGTTTTAAACATTGTTTCCAACATTTTTATCCTATTTTTTTAATTTTAAAATTAATTATTTTTAAGCAACTTAATCTCAACCCTTGATTAATGATAAAATTGATTTGTGACCATTGGATCATGACCCCAAAAGTCAGCAACCCCCTTGCACATCCCTGCCATGCTGCATTTGCATTTAATTTTTTTTTTTTTAATTATTTACTTTATTAAAAAGTCAAAGTATATTTAATAAAAAGTTAAGTTACTTTTTCAACATCTATTTGACACTTCATCTTGGCCATTAATTTGTGAGTTTCATCACATCTTATACCATCCATCATGATCATCATGAATTTTTAACCATTCATAAAAAATTTCATCGAATTTCGACGCCCGGATTGCAAATTATGAATTTTTTTTCTAGTTTTCCACTAAAATCCAAATTTGTATTAAAATAATAAAAAGTAATGTTATTTTGTCTTGTAGTGATTAAATTCCTATTTTGTCTTTTTGTGATTAGGTTAATCCAAGTGATTAACTCTTAATCTCATATCTTAATCCACAATTACTATGCACATTTACTATTCACGCGCACTATTCACGTGCGTCACATTCTTAATAGCATTATTTTAACCTCTAGTACACATTTGTAAAATATAACATATTTCATAAATTTTATTTATCATAAAATCAGTACAGGGATCTAGGGTTTACAACTCTAGGTTTACATGTGCTATTCTAGGATTGCGGGTTTCACATAATCATACTCCTCACTATATCAATAAAAGTACGATTTCTCCTTTCAGCAACTCCATTTTGTTGGGGAGTTCATGTCATTGTATATTGAGGTTGAGTGCCATTATTTTCTAAAAATTGAGCAAAAGGATCAGGGATTCGACCTAATTGACCATGTCTATCATAATATTCACCACCTCTATCAGATCTCACGATTTTAATTTTTCTATCCAATTAATTTTTTACTAATCCTTTGTACGTTTTAAAAGCAATCAAGGAGTCGGATTTTTAATGAATAGAAAAATATAACCATAACGTGAAAAATCATCAATAAATGTGATAAAATATTGTTTACCTCCTATACATGATAAAAATGGATCACAAATGTCAATGTGAATCAAGTCTAAGAGTCCCTCACTTCTTCTGGCATTCCTTTTTTGGGTTTTAACGAGTTTCATTTAATACAATCGATACATATGCCAAAATCAGTAAAATCTAGAATAAGTAACACTTCATCTTTTACCAATCTTAACATTCTTTCCTTCGATATATGACCCAATCTATTATGTCATAATTTAGAAGAATTTTCATTAATTATACCACGTTTAACACAAACAGACACATTCGAGGTAGATGAATCATAAATAAATGAGCAATCTGCATTTATTTGATATAAACCATTAACTAGTGTTCCAGTACCAACTAAAACAGAATTTTTGAATAAGGAAAATTTTAAGTTTGCAAAACTAAAAGAATAACCCATTACATCAAGTTTTGACAAAGAAATTAAATTTCTTGATATTAAAGAAACGTAAAAAACATTATGCAGTTCGAGAAAATGTCCTATATCAAGGCGAAGCTTGCAATTCCCAATTGATTTGATTTTTTATTTTGACAGCTTGCCGATTAAAATTGTCGACTCATGTGGTTTTGGTTTGCGGGTTGAAAGGAATGCCTGCATAGAGTTTGTAACATGAATAGCAGCACTAGAGTCAATAAACCATGAATTAGAGGAAATATTCATGAAATTGGTCTGAAAACAAACATATAAATGATTGTTACCTTTCTTTTCAAACCAACTCTTGCGTTTAAGACAGTCTTTCTTAAAATGCCCCTTCTTTTTATAGAAGTGACACCTTTCATCAAACTTTTTCTGTCCATCCTCTTTTGTTTTCTCTACTGGAAAATTCATCTTCCTCTTTCCTTTCTGTGACTTATGCTGCTTAGGTGTCGATGCAATATTAATGACTATTGATCCATCATGTTTCAACATCTCTTCCTCTTGCACACAAATGGATATTAATTCATTCAATGTCCATGTTTCCTTTTGTGTGTTTTAAGAAATTTTGAACTGTGAAAACTATGATAGAAGAGAGTTCAAAACAAACATAATTAGGAAAGTGTCAGAGATTTTCATCCCCATTGTATTAAGTTTCCTAGATATGTTCAACATTTTCCATTATGTGCTTTCGCATTCCACTAATAACGTCATATTTCATTGATGTCAACTTATTTGTGAGCATTCCTGCTAGTGCCTTATCTGACCCACTGAATTTCTAGTTAATTGAGTCCAAATAGGCTTTAGCACTGTTATCTTCAGCAATAGAACCCCTGATAGTCCTTTCAATTGTGCTCTTTATAATCATGAGCGACAAGCTATTAGAACGCTCTCATTTGTCAAATTGCATCTTTTCGCTTTCATTACTTTCAAAAGTAAGTTTGTCAGACTTTTCAATGCGAAGGGCTAGGTCCAAGTCAAAACAGCCTAAGGTAATTAAGAGTTGTTCATACCAATCAGTGTAGTTTGACCTATTTAGTGTCGGTATATGAGACATAAGATTGATGTAAGCAGGAGTCATAGCTGTAAGAAATATAATTAAGCTCAAGTTACTTTTGTGATTCAGATAGTCTTCCATATGACAATTCAAGTAACAAACCATCATAGCTAAATTTCATAAATGTCACACAAAACGTAATGCATGATTTTATAATTTCACCATGAAGAACCATAATATTCAATAATTAATTAAGAATACATAAAGTTAAAGATATTTCCACCTTTGGGAAAGCAATTCTCCTTGTTTAAGTAATTCTAATTAGTTATTGACAAAATTGAATTATAGCCACCTTTGGGCAAAACTATATTTCAATATTCTTTAATGCAATTTCTTTCATGAAAGAAAATATACCATAATGTTCTCCCACTATTTAATAAATTTGATTAACTAAATATTTTAGACCCTTTGGGGTTAACTAAAAATATACAGGTAGTCAATATTGATTAAACATAAATTGCTTTAATTAACTATAATGCAATTTCTATCATGAGAAAAAAATAAACCAAAATATTCTCTCTATTATTTAATAATTTTAAAAATGAAGTATTCTAGACCCTTTGAGGTTAACTAGTAATACTAGATTATTCATAAATTATTAAATATAAATTTCTTAATAATTTTACAAAATCAACATTCTTTACATATAAATTTAGGTAGAAAATCTGCAATATTATTAAATTTTTCTGAAAGAAAGAAGTGTTAGATCTTGTAAAGTTGCCTAATAGAATATATAATCCTAGATTCTGCATAAAAGTGGTAGCTTAGCATATTTTGGAATATGACAATTTCCTTAGTGGTTGATTCTCTTTCTATTTGAGCATGATGGGAAGGCTCTATATAAATAGGGGAGTCTGGGTCACTCCTGCAGACAATTTTACACTTGTGGTTGCCCATCGGCTGCTGGTATTAATGGGAGAAAGTGTTGTAGGAGAAGACCCTGCACTCAGTAAGATTGTTCCTGTCATTTCACGTGGAATCTATGACATCGATTAGAAATATGCTTGGTATGCATCATATAGGAAATTATATTTTCCATTAATATACCTTCATATTTGTCCAAGTGTGACAGTGGCTATTAATAAATTTAAAATAAATGGAAAGGAAACTCTATCAATGGCAAATAAAGGAACATGCAATATATGAATAATTATATACGTTATGATTATTAAAATTTATGGTGAGATTGTATTCTATGGTATGACTGGAAGTTGGTGTCTAGGCAAGAGGTATTGAAGAGGATCACGTAATTATTTAATTAGGTCTCTGCTATGCAGGGGGAGCCACCCACGCCCCACCTTACTTACCTAGCTGACCAAAAGAAATACTATAAAATTTAATCTCATATAATGAATTTAATAATCATTATTATTGAATTATTCATACATATTATACTCTATAATTTAAGTGAGAGTTCACAAGTTGGTTAGTTTTATAAATATTAGAAAGCTAATAACTTAGTGTTTTCTATTAAATTAAAATTAACTTATTATTGTGTAAATTTCATCAATATTCATAATTGAACATATATTATTATTATTGTTTTCAATTTATATGTAAAGAATGTTGATGCATTATTGTATGGATGTAGGATCTGGCCAGTTTATGACTGAAGTCTAAAAACAAATTCTTATTCCAATAAAATGCAAATATTATCAAAAAAAAATATTTTGTGCCTATCACAGAGCATCCTCTACACATGCATGCACCGTGGCCCTAAATATATGCATTTTACTAAACAACCCCAATTAAATTTCCCTAAAGCATCTTCACTCTACTTGCCATCTTACATTGTCAAACAAAATATTGCTTAGAAATTATTAACCGTGATGCTACACACCTAGATGCACTTAGTTTCAGTGCACCTGGGTGCAAAATCTCATTTTTTTAATTTTTTTAAAAAAATGTATAAAATTTTTAATCTAAATGTATTTAAGATATATAACAGGTTTTACCATTTTTGAAGAATTATAAATATTTTTTAAATTTTTAAAAATGAGGTCATTTTAGTTATTTGAAAATGACTAAAATGCCCCTTTTAAAAAAATAGTAAAACTTGTTATATATCTTCAATACACTTAGATTAACAATTTTATAAAAAAATTTAAAAAATTAAAACTGAGTTAAATACACCTAAGTGCACCGAAGTGCATTCAATCATCTTCCAAAAAATATATCATCCTTTTTCCCTCTTGTTTTCCTACAACTCTCCCGTGATAATTCAAAATGATAACCACATGTTTGCATCATGACCACCCTTAATAACTCTATTTTTTTTCTTCATTTATATTTTCTATTGTTTCTTCCCTTTTTTCCACTTACGTCTATTTTACTTGTTGATTTTCACATGATAAAAAAACATTGTTCTTCATCTCTCATAATTTTTACATTAAAAAACACATTTTTCTTCTCTCTTATTTGAAATACCTATTCAGATAAATACAACTCCACCTCCATGTAACCAAATTACATAAGAACGATTCCATCATTTTCAAAATGTTGATGATTGATACGAAATTCAATCTATTTATTATATTTAAAATCACTTATTTAGCTGATAGGTCAAATTTCATCCTAATTGAGTATGTATATAGACCACATTTGCTTAAAATACATATATTTGTGTATAAAATAAAATAATAATTAAATACATTCACATATATATTAGTATATAATAATACCTTATAGAATCATTTATTCACAAAATAGTGATATTTTAAATAGTTTAAATATTGAAAATACTACTTTAAAATTAGCATTAAATCATTTTATTATATTAATTTTACATATTTGTAGGCAAAGCCCATGCACAATGATACTACACAAATAAAAAAAATTTCCTCCGTAATATAAATGATGCTAAATACAATAGATGAAGAGAATTTTCCATCAACTATTAATATATTAAAAATAAAAAAAATTACATAGAAGAAGGGTTTTATAAGGTCGTAGCCTAATAAGTATTTTATATATTCTCTCCAACGGACACGTCGGGCCTGCAGAAAGAGCACAAGTAAACAACTAAAGTCGCTGAAAACCAATAACTTCCGGCACCACACCGGTATGAGAAATAAACCTAAAAAACCTACTCCCATTTCGTAACTACCATCTTCACTCCCAAGTTGGATTGCTGACCTCACCCACAAAAGCGATTCGATTTATTAGATGCCATGAGCCAATATCCTGGCAACTTGATTTTCGACCATGGGTGAGCCAATATCCTGGCAACTTGATTTTCGACCATATGGGCTGCTCGAGGGGATTCCAATGGAATTTTGCAAAGTCTACTGTATTCAAGACATAATAGGAAGAACCCAATCTTCCACAAGTTACTCAAAAACATCTACAACTTCACAATCTCTAAAATGAGGGATGTTTCTTTTCAAAGATAAAAATCTACATGGCCTCAATTAGCTTACACCACAACTGCCAAGAGCAGAAACGGAAAATTAAGGAAAAGCCTCAAAGATTAAAGAGAAAAAACCACCATTCTGGATAATTGCCTTAGCATACATAATCAACTTCATGCTTCTCCAGACTTCTCCCCATGCCATTGACTGCCATCCTTCATATCACGTTCATAGTCCCAGCCAAACTGAAATCACCCTCTCCAGTAAAATGTAGCCAGGTCAATTACCTGCATCCGGTTTCTCACTTCCACATCCCTTTCGGTTGCAAACTGTTCGGAAAGGGTAGTTCAGATTACCACATTTGTTGCATGTCCAGCTGCCTTCTGGTGCACTTGAATCCTTGTTGCTTGATGCAGACCGGTTAGGCCCCTAAAATGTTGGGGGTTAAAAATGATAAAAATCTAAATCCATTTCTAACCCACACAGTAATTTGGAAATGGAAATATATTGGTAAATGATAGTGACATTAACAATAATAGCAACTACAACACACTATGGATCTCATGAAGAAATTTCCAAAAAAAAAAAAAAAAAACTATAAAAGATTAAGGCAATGATTTCAGCACATAGGAAGCAATTTTCAGTGAAAGTTTTTGGAGTAGGGAGTCTGTAGAAAATGTAATATCATTATGCATAGGTAGTGCAGATAAATGTTAAAAAAAAATCACTTTCACATTTCACTTCATATGATTTTTACAGTAAAAGAAGTTGAATCGACTTCATATGATTTTTACAGTAAAAGAAGTTGAATCGGGGGGGGGGGGGGGGGAAGGTGAATAAAGCATTTGTCGTCTAAAGGTAAATAATGCATCATCCATGGAAGAAGAGTCAAGATTCCAAAAGTGAACTGCCCTGATTTTTTTTTTTTTTGGCAAACAAGGGTGTGATTGGCAATAAATTAAAAATGTTAAGCTAAACTTTTCACTCTCCATAAATGATTTATTTTTTTAATCATTTCTTCACATTTTCCTATATAACTATTCTACTTTATAATCATTTCTATACCGGTATTCGTACAGCTAACCTATCTATTTTAACTTTATTCTTTTTACTCCTTATTATTATCCCTACCATTCATATCATTTTTTTCAATTCAAAAACTTTTACACCTAGAACTTTTTATTCAAAAGTTTTATCACTTCCCAAACATACCCTAAATATCCTCCAACAATAAGCAAAAGAACAACCAAAATTGTGTACAACATCTAAAGATCTTCATTCATCCGCAAAGTAGACAGACTCGGATTAGTGATGCTTGCACTTTCTAAGAGAGAATCCAAAAGCAAAACAATGGGCGGAAGGAGCTGGTTTGGGAAACCACCCATGATCTAAGTTTTACCACAAAAGACATGCAACTAAAAATGTTGTATATAAGCCATTACCCAAAAGAGGACTCATTAGCAATTTCTCAACTTTTTCCCTATAAAAGGAATCATTGCTGCCTCCGACAAAGCAAGAGAGTGGGTAACAGGTTAGCAGGCCATGACATCCAGCAAGTAATGCATAATACCAGACTTTGCCATTCCTTTCCATGATCAATTGGGTAAATCCCATTCCAAATAACCATTTTTTTTCATTAAGATCTCTTGCTATTTTTCCCTTCTACACATATACTAAGATTAATTTTTAGAGAGAGTTTCAGATATACCCACGAATTTTACCCCTAATTCCATTTATACCTATGAACTTCCAAAATTCCCAATATACCCATGTATTTTGCTGAAAATTCCACTTATACTCATTCCCTTAGGAATCCATTTAAGGAGCCATTAATTCCTTGTAAAGTGATGAGTGATGAATATGCTCATTCTTAATTATGATTTTACAACTAAAAATTCACATCCAAATGAATTTTTAGCACTTCTACAGCTATAAATTCATATATTATTTAAATGTAAATTTCTAGCTTTGAGCAAACTAACCCCAAGTTACATTAGGGCTTTGGCATATTCATCATTTTATAGGGAGGCTATTAGCCCCTCGAATCCCTAATGGCATGAGTATAAATCGAATTTTAAGCAAAATGCAAGGGTATATTTGAAATTTTTGAAACTTCATATGCAAAATTGGAATCAGGGGTAAAATTCGTGGGTATGTAGAATTTGCCATAATTTTTATGATCAGTGGTCAGATTTCCTTAAAACTGTAATCAATCAAGAGTACAATTATAATCACCCCATCTCATCACAGGATCACAACCACATGGTGCCTTTAAATTGTAAATATCATCCCTTCTGAGCTCTCTGAAATCTTTTTGTTTTTTGTGCCCTCTAATAAAAATGGAAGTAATCTAAGCTTCCTTATTCTTTGATTGATGATTCACCCGATATCTATATGATCAGTCCTGGTAATGTGTAACCACCTATGCGCGTAGCAACTTCTTTATTATTCTTCGTTTACAATGATCATGCAAGAAAATATTTATGAATAACTATATATTTCCAGTAGCCTTTACTTTATAGATACCACAATCTGTTGCAATTTGGTAACATGATAACGGCAGTTTGGTTATTTTATTTATTTTTCAAAGTATTTCCTTACATGGCCACTGACTGACTAAACCACTATTGTAGTGACATGCCATTGCATTTATTTTGATACTAGTATTTCAATGCAACTAACATGATGGCAGCCCATGACATTTTATTTCCTTATGTTCATCCCATTTGCTGCCTTAGCCATTTCTATATTGCACCTAGGGGTGAGAATTAGGGCGGGTCGACCCGTAATCCGGCTTTGACCCGACTTGTTTTTTCCCAGATAAAACCAATATATTTTTGACCTGGTATAGAGACGGGTCAGAAATTTTGACTCGAAATCAAAAATAAGATCGAGGTGGGTCGACCATGTCCCGACCCGCCCTGCATATATTAATTTATTAAAATTTATAAGTCTATGTTTAAATATTATTATTATTTTCTTTTAAAATTCTCACTTTTTTATAATTAACTCTATCAACAATAGAAAAATCAATTTATTCATAAAACAATATAAGAATCAATAAAAAGAATTTGTACATATATAACCCTTATGTGTAATTGTATATTAACCTATTGTAATAAATTTATACTATATTTTCAAATATTTTATTTTCTTAATTATGTGTTTTTTAATAATTAGTGAAATATTGAATCATATAATATTTAAATTTAGTATAGATGTATATTTATGTTTGATAGGTGTATAAAGTCTTAAAATTAACTTATTTGACCCACATTTTTGACCCGACCCGCTATCCTAAACTGGTCCGATACTAACCCGATGTTTGTCCCGTGACCTATTAAAAAAAAGTGAGGGTCAAACAGACCTTGTCCCGACCCTATATTAAAAGGGGGTCAAACTCAATTTTTAAAAAGTAGGGTCAGGGTTTGGCAAACCTTGCCCCAGTATAACCCGCCCCGGTTCCCACCCCTAATTGCACCTAATATTTTGAGCTGGGCTTAGATGATGATCACTAATAACATTACTCGAAGTCCCAACTTCACGATATTAATGTATCATTTTATGGATGTAGGATATTGCCCATTAATGACTATACAAAATATTTATTTCAACAAATAGAATTGCAAACGTTCTATGCATATTTTGAGGATTCCCAACTATAAGCAGGTGAAAAGTTTGCAAAATTATATGGTTTATCATATCATCCATCTTTTCATTAACCTGCCACTGCACATATTTTTAGGTCCGCCAGTTGGCCCATCACAAAGCACCCTCTGCATATTTTTAGATCACGAGCTCTCAACCACGAACAACAAAATGGGTATTTCTGTAACCCCAACAAAAGTGCAATCCATCCATGTTTCTATATCTTCAAGACATTCTACATGCACCATAGTCCTAAAATATACAATATACTAATTTCCCTAAAGCATCTTCAATCTAAATGCCATCTTATGCTGTCAAAGCAATATTGCTTAAGAAGACTAGTATTAGCATTCTAAATTTCTAACAAAATCCTTTAGAAAGAATCCTACACATCATATTCCCAATTTGATAACAATGTTGAAAGAGAATGAGGAGGAAATCTCCTGATTAATTATACTTCCAATTTCTATAAATAGGTTGAAAGGAAAAGGAGCTATCTTCATTTATCTTTCTATGATAAAGGAATGAGAAGATTACTTGTGAGGCTTGATTTGGGTACTCGGATAGACACTGGTTTTGCTTCCAAGAAGCAAGAATTTGCTACTTCGCACAGAAGCAAGAATTTGTTGCTTTCCACATCAGCACTTATTTCGAGCTTTTATTACTAATTTTTAGGCATAAACCAAACTTTGAAAGCAAAAGCTAACAATTCTAATCCAAACAGGATTTGAATTTATAGTGTCTCTTACAAGACAAGCGCATAAGCTGCGCTGAAAAGCCTAGCCAAACAGAGCCAAGCATCATAACCTTTAATGGGTTTACCATTTAAAAAAAAAAATGCAATCGCTTCAAAAGGCTGAAACAGCGTTTAACAGAATATGTTTGGATGGCATGTAAAAGAACCTATAGACGCCAAGGTGCCTTCAAAAAACCAAAAAAAAAAAAAAAAAAAAGATATTTACTTTTGCCTCAAATATGGAATTCACCAAAATCAATCAACCTCATCATCGCCTATATTTCCATCCATACCACTAATCAAATGCAGTTTTAAAGTAACACATGATAATGAGTCAACAAATAATAACAATTGAATAGGAACAAAAAGGTACAATAAAGACTTACAGAAGTCGGTCTAGGTGTTCCACATTTTTTCATGTTGCATGTTGTTCTAAATGCAAAGTTAACATTATCACATTTGGGACAAACCCAATCTCCTTCGGACAAACCATCTGGCCCTGCAAAGATATTCAGAACCATTTTGCAAATAACAAAAAAAAATTAGATATCCACTCCCACCTACAGAAAATGCTAATTTACACTAAGTCTATTTTCCAGGGAATATAAAATCCAGTAACAACATTAATGACAAAAGAGAATTGACTTCTGTCAATGAAAAGAAATATGAGAACAATAATGGATGGCAAAATGCCTCTGTCATTAATTTATTCCAGAGAAATTATCAAATATGCTACTGCATCATTTGGCATCATACTGAGAATAATTTTTTTTTTTTTTTGAAAAAATGAAGCATATAGCATCCCACTACCTCCACGGCGCTTTCGAGATGCATTATTGTCAGGTAACCCTCCATCTGACCAAGGGGCTGGAACCTGGAGCCATCAATGCAAACAAAATTTCATGCACATAGCAACAGAAACAATGACAATGATAATGACAACAACCGAAAACAATACATAGAAAACAATACATAGAAAACAAAAAGACCAATAAATGCACACCGGCAATGGAGATCCCCGAAAACCAAAGCCATATCCATCCATTGCAGGCGCACGACCATAACCAATACCTATTCCATCAAAGAACGATTAAATAAATAGATACAAATTGAACATCAAAACATAGTCAGAAAGAAGGGGATCGATCACACAGGTGCATGGATCTTTTTCTTTTAAAAAAATATTAGATTTTTTCGCACACGTGCTGGCCACATATGAACATCTTACCTATGAAGTTTTACAATTACGGATTTTATTTGGTATTTCTTTAGGATTTTGAAAATCAAAAAATTGTACATGCTTGGGCCAGCATAATGGTGCAAAAAATCTTTTAAAAAAAGAGTAGCGCAACGAGTGCATTGGATCAGGACTCCAAAAAGAAACATGTTTGCAAAAGCATAAATACGTACATATATGAGAGACATACCTCCCATTGGTCCAGGTGGAGCATATGGTGGCATTAGCCCATAAGGCGCCATAGCCCCAGGCGGCCTATAGTCGTATCGAATTCCTGCATATGGAATTGGAGGTCCATAACCAGGCAATGGTGGAGGAGCTCCAGCACCTCCGAAATAAATGGGAGGAGCATGCTCAAAATTGCTTGGGTGAGGCGCAGACCCCATTCTCTGCCACAGCCAACAGCATCATTCAGTTAGATGGTCAAAATGAAACATATGCATAGCTAGAAAAAGGGATTCAAAGTAGAAGCCAAATAGGTTTTTTTTTTTTTTATTGATGAAAAGATAAATGAACATCCAGCCATCCTTGACTCCACTGACAAAGCAATCAGGTTATTTCTTGAAAATCTTTTAACCGAGATAATGACTGAACAAATAAGACAGCAATCAAGTTCATTTTCATTCATGGGGCCAAAGTTCAGGGGCTATCAGTGCAGTCACTTAGAAAGCTTCACTGATGTGGAGGAAGTTCTCAGACTGGGAATAACACCATCCAATTATTTAAGAATTAAGAAAAAGTCTGCATGGAAACACAAGTACATGTGGGCATGTCATTATTGTAACTGCGGTTTGGAATTCACATAAATATATGTAGCCAGCTATATCAGCCGTCACAAGATTTTGATAAGTAAAACCATGTAATCTAGGAAATATCTCACGGAACCTTCTGAAACTGACTGTGATAGAAGCTCATTTCAGAGGTACAAATGCATGATTGGGAATTCACATTAGTACCGGAAGCCTGCTACACCAGCCATTGAGAGGATTTGAAGTAGAAGAATGAAATCAATCTTAGGAAATATTGCATGCAGGCATGCATGATTAGAATTCATTAAAAAAAAAACAGAGGCCTGATAGATCATCCATTGTAATAATTTGAACCAGTGAAACAATCAACAATATGGATCAACGGGCGACAAATGCAAAAAAAAAGAAAAAAGAAAAAAGGATCAGCTAATCAGGTCTTTAGATATTGCCTCTTCAGTTTATTTCTATTGATGAGAGCTATGATTCGTTCAATTCCTTAAAAACTTACAGAATTGAATTACCATTCTGCAATAGCATGGAAGACTTTAGTCTCGAAGCACTTAACATAATGCCTTATAGGAACACCAAAAAAATAATAAGAAGAATTTTCCATGAATCAATATGATGCAGAACAAATAGAGAAGAAGACAGGCGGAAGGATCCTCTCAAGGGAAACAAAGAGAAGAAAGAGCCAAGAACGCAAGAGTGAGGAAAAAGGGAAAAAATGAAAAAAGATGTGACAAATAGAGAAAGGAAAGAAATTTTGTTTAGAACCAAATCTTAGATGAAAGAGAGGAAATAAGTCTAGCTAACTTATTAAACTAAAAATAATCGAATATCATAAGCTAACTTTTAAGAGAGCAAAATCAAAAAGGTAATTATATCTTCTAAGAAAATAGGTAAATTTCAGTACTTTCTAGTCAGAAAGCAATAAATCTTGAGTTTCTCCTAATCATATATCCTAAGGATCTAAATTAAGATGAAATTATTCAAATAGAAGCTACTAAAAAAGAAAAGAAGTTCTATGAGATGAAACTTTGGGCCTGGATCCTCTGCACCAAGGTGCACTTAGCTTTGGTGCACCTGGGTGCAAAAATCTATTTTTTATTTTTTCAAAAAGTTTTTTATAGAATTATTAATCTAAGTATATTTAACATATATATTAAGTTTTACCATTTTTGGAAATATCTACATTTTTCAAAAATAGGGGTATTTTAGCCATTTGAAAATGACTAAAATACCCTAATTTTTAAAAAATAAAAAAAATATCTACTGGTCCCCAAAAATGGTAAAAATTGGTTTATAAATTAAATACATTCGGATTAACAATTTTATTTAAAAAATTCAAAAAATAGAATTTTTGCATTTGGGTGCACCTGAGTCACTTAATCAACTACCTAAAACATTATACCACAACTCTGTACTTGCGTCTATGACAAATATTATTCAAATATGGTGCTTCCATATCTCCATCACACAACCTATCAAGAAATATTGACATAGCCCTAAAGCTTGGAAGGCCAACACATGTACTCAACTACCATTAAGAGCTCAAAGTAGGAACAATTCTAAATATTTTTTAAAGCACTCAAATTACAGCAAATGAAGTATCAATAGAAGTGCCATACCGGGGTGGTCGGGGGTCGAGGAGCACCACATTTCCCACGGTTGCACACAGTTCTAAACCCAAAGTTCACATTTCCACACTGAGGGCAGGTCCAATCTCCATCATTTTTAGCAGCTGCATATGCAAAAGCATGTTTATAACTAATCCAAGGCATAGAATAATCATACCCTCATATATCACAGTGCATAGAATAATCATGCCCTTGTAAGCGATAACAATGCCAGTTCAAATGTTTAAGAAGCATCCACCATCCAGATTCTGCTCACACATCTCATTTCAATTCTTTCTATATCCTTCCAAAGTCATCCAAATTCCAACAAGGTAGAGCAAGATAACACGCATAAATGAGGTTGTAGCAATCAATAAAAAATGAAAAAATATTTTTTTTAGTCTGGAATTTTCTAAAAATATATATGGTGTGTTCGGCAATGGGAAAAGAAAAAGAAAATTATTTTCCCTAACTTTGCCACACATTTCTCTCTCACTTTTTCCAGACTCTCTCCCTCAAAAACTTTTCCCGTCTTTTCCATTTACCAAACACCAAAAAAAAAAAACATGAAAATTTTTTGACAAACATTAAAACATAAAGAAACATGTTGTAAACAACTTAACCCAACATTCCCCAAAAATCAGAATTTTCTAAATACAGGATAACAAATTTTAAATGAATAAATAAACCCAAAAACATAAATCTAGCATCATTTTGTTCACAAATCTGACATTTGAAGGCATTCCGAATTGAAACCTTACTCTTCTTGACTTTTTCCCAAAATTTTACTTCTTTGCGGATCCTAAATTCTGGCCCAACAAATGTGGTTTTTCTTAAATTTGCAACTATAAAATAGTCAAAGTACTCTCAAGTTGTTATGTACCTCGAATCCCCACATAAATAGTGATTTTGGCAGGTTTTAATCCATGCTTATTTATCTTCAAATATGTGGGCCAATTTTGGAAATGAACAAAATCACCCAAGAATTTTGATTTGTTTTTTCTGGTAGGTAGGCATCGAAAGTGAGTGTAGAGGGAGAGAGAAAAAGTTGAACAGAAAACAAATGCACATAAGTTAATATGTATATAATTAATAACCTTTTGCATTTATATTCATCCAGCCAATATGATATGCCCACCTGTTTGAAACCAAGTCAGAATATCTAAGACTGTGAGCCTGTGTGTGTGTGTGTGTGTGTGTATGAGTGTGTAATGGATGCATAGGAACTAGACTGAGAGGCTTCACATTGGTTATATCATTGATAAATTTTTTTTTTCCTCGATCCACCCACTTTGGATAACCAAGTGCCTACTCTAGAGGGATAACAAGGCCACTACCTCTACCCAACTTCTAACTCTGGACCTCCTACCCTAATGCCATATACAGACTCATGTTTGCCACTTGATCATTGAACATGTAAAAATTTAGTTTAGCAAAATCTCAGATAGTGATCTTTGGCGAGAGATCTAGTTGAAACCTAACACCTAGTCCTATGTGTTTCTTGTGTGATTCAGAATGTGGTTGAGACATTGTTTTGGCTAGATTGCATATCGTTAGAATTAAGTCGCACGTGGATTGTGAACTTTAAAAAAAATAAAAAAATAAAAAAACTCAACAGGCTATATTTGATGATTGATTGAGTTTGCAGCATTTGCAAGCAGAATAAGATTCCTAATGTGATTGAAATGTGCTTGAGTGGCTTTGAAAGAAGATTTCACTCATAAGTTTGATGAATTGAGGTATTGAGGCCTAGTCATGGAAACTCGACTACAAACAAAACTAAGACAATGGAAATAAGCAAGAGTTATGAAGGGAAGTCATAGTATATGAGACAATAACTCTAGAATTATTGAAACATGCCTAAGGAGCTCTAGGTTGAGTTTGAAATGTAAATTATATGACCGAAAGTATTGAGGGCTAATAGTCAAGATTTAATAGAAAATGAAGTTAATTGGCACAATTTTACAAATGATATGGAACTTGGTGATTTCTAGTATAGTTGAGGTAGTGGACATGCATGTGACATGCAGGAAGAAATATTAGGAGCATTGGAGACGTTGGATGCGATTTGAACAGTTGAACCCATTTTAAAGATAAAGAAAAGGAGTTGTTCACAACTTAGATGAACTTAGATGGAAAAGGACTGGATGATAATGTGGAACAAAAAAGTGTTATTGTGTATTAGAAATAGGAAAAAGTGTATTTCGATTAGGAAAAGTTACATTAAAAATGAAATATGTAAGTTGTTATTCTTTGGAAATGAGAAACTTTTTTCGGGAAATGGGAGATTCCATTCCATCCTAATCCAAAGATCATCTCATCCTAGATGCAAAAAAAACCTTAAAAGAATCAGCGACAGGTCAAATTTTGTGTAAACTGTGCTGTAGGTAATAAATGACTTAGATGTAATCTTGGAAAGATAAGTGATGTGCAAGGATGGCTGGATGGGTGTTAGCAAAATTTGTTATAGCTAGTTTTGTATTTGCGTATTCTTGGGAGAAACTTCAATTGATTTAAGTGGGATGTTACACACACAAAGAAGGTGTTGATGAAGTATGTAAAAGGTTTGAAAAGTTCTAAGTTTACCATGATAGGAAACAACGATTACATAGAAAACAAGGGAAATCACAAAATATTCAAAAATTGACATAAATGAGCATTGTCCGGCCCAGTACACAGCCAAACCATGTGGGCAAGATGGATATAAATTATGGGGCCTTAATTTTCCATTTTCTTCTTGGCCCAGCGCCCCCCCGGAGAAAAAAAACAAAATCCATTACGAAAACCCATCATAAAATTTGTAAAACCACACAGCATCTTGGATTGGTTGGGAAGCTTGAAGACTTTGGCAAGACACTTCAATAGAGGTAAGTACGTTTGTTTTCTATTGATTTTCTCTTGGATTTGAGTTAAGAAGCATTCTTAGAACCCCTTGCCTATGGACGCGGCATTTTGGATTAGGGATTTGGGATGGTTTCCAACAAAACCTAGGATAGGGAGTCATACGATTTTTGGGGGCCCTCATAAAAATTTAGAGATTTGGGGTGTGTTTGTTATTTGATAAAACTTTTAAAAGAAAAGTTTTGGGTGGAAAAGTTTTTGAATTGTGAGAAATGAGGTGATATAATAGAGGTAATGATAAAGAGTAAAGAAAATAAAATTAAAATAGATAAAGTAGTTGTATAAGTAATTGTGGAGAAATGACTAAAACGTAGGATAGTTGTATGGAAAAATGTGAAAATTAATTAAAAAATAGGATAGTTGTGGAGAGTTTTAGATGCAGAAGTTTCATGAAATGCCAAACACACCCTTGAATTTGAATTGTTTTCTTATGGATTTAAGATAAATTGCATTAAGACAAGGTTGATGGGAGATTCTCTTAAAATATATATATAATGTAAAAACCCTAGGGTTTGTAGATTAAGGGGGTTTGCATAAACATACCCATTTAATGATATGGAAATGATTTACACATGATTATGAGTGGTTACATGCAAAGATCTGTCATGTTCAATCAATTCTTGGGAAGATGACTCCAAGGTGATAGCTTTGGTTTGTGAATTTTCCTCTTCGTTTCAGGTTAATTTTTATTATGTTAAGAATTCACAAGAAATAGCAATAAAAAAAAATTCCCTACAAATACTATCGTCAATTATATAATCGGTTGAATTAGAAAATCAGAATCATACACCCTAGTGATTTTGGATGCTAGCAGTTTAGGGCTTTTGTGAGAAAACCCCGTCACATCGATTGTATGAGATTTATAATATGACTTAAGAGTCTAATTTTGATAACTAATGGATATACAAAAAGGGATTTTGTTTCTTGTGCAAAGAAATGCACATGAGACACTTTCAAGGAACCTTAGGTATTGCATCACGTGATTTGATTAGATCTAGTACATGGCAATGAGACCAATAATACGAGTTGAGGGCTTTGAATTGTTGACAAATGTCATAGTGGGAATGCCAATTGTTAGAGCTGAGGGCTTGTACATGATAGCTTGATATTGAGCATACGCATATGACATGATTTGCATAACATAAGTCGCATGCTTGACTAGATGTCAAAGGGTTGTGACGTGATGTGGAAACTAAGCCTCAACCCTAAGAGGAGGGAGGCCTGCCAAGCCGAATGAACCAAAAGACAAGTATTCTAGGTACCGAATGCACCAAAGACAAGTATTCTAGGTAGGTAGGTGACCTACATAGGTACTGCACACCTTGTTTGGGTGATGGCGAGTCCGCACAACTACTTTGATTATGAACGCAGACATATGGCATGAATCACATGCTGGCTAGTGGAGTGGATATGGATAGCATGGCCCTAGTGGCATGCATTTTGGATGGAAATTATACGAGGCAATAGCCTCCGCTTGGCAAACTAGCTCAAGGTGGAGATGGGATTCTCCTTCAAGGATTAAAGACCAAACCAAATGCAATGGTTGTAACTGCATCAATACAGAATGTAAGTGTTAACACCTCCTTTAAATGTGAAAATTAAATTTCTAAATGGGCTTACTATTAAGCCCACCTACTTAGGAAGTAATGAATTTTTGTGAATTTCTATTTGAATTTTAACTCATATATTTGCAAGCCCAAATTTGTGTAGGATCCATATAAAGAATAGGCCCCCAACGCATGCAAGCTAATTTTAGAAGCAATGGTTACCAATCCCTACCATTGATCAACCACAATTTACATTCAAGATGGAGTAAAGAATATTTTCTCAAGCCAAATGGAGGAAAGCCGACGTGATGAACAGTTTGAATTAAACAAATGACTAATATTTTATGAGTTATTAAGTGGTCAACATAGGTTTGACCAAGCCAACAGAATGGATTTGCATCATTACAAATAAAAAATAAAAATTACAAAATCTTAACCACCAAGTGAAGATCAAAGCCGTTAAAGTGATTAAGGAACATTGAAAAGTGTGAGCCCCATCAAAAATCAAGGCAAAACAAGTGATGACAAAGATGTAAATGAAGGACACAAGATCAATGGTTGGTAAAGAGTTGACTTCCTAGTCCACCAAAACCTAAGCCCCCATAATAGTTTTTCAAAACCACCCACAAATTTGCCAAATAACACCCCCCTTGAGTTATAATAATGCAAAATAGGTGATCGTGAGTTTACGCAAATTGTTAGTAACAACCAACCATTATGCAATTTTTGAAACTCAAAAATCTATAAATAGAGTCCATTACTGCCATTTCAAAAGAGCTGATTTTGATAAAAATAAAAAATCGAGCGACTCAATCCCCCCCCATTTTTTTCTAGTAGATGATCTTCACCACCCAAAAAAAACCTAGTGTCGGCCATCCTTTCCACTGTCAAGCAAAGCCATTTTTTCAACCTGCGTATCTTCCAGTTTTCACCCCCGAAACCCCTGGGCTCACCTTCCATCTGCCCACTAGAAAAACGCCTTCTCTGTTTTACATCCCAACTAGTTCCACCCACCAAAACCCATTGCACATCCTCCATTTTTCATCCCAAAATCCCTCTATTTGTTGTTGTCCGTCACCAGCCATATTCATCCCTTTGTCAAAATTTCCATTTTGTTGCATAGTTTCTGTTTGCTCATAATACGAGAGGGCATACCCAAGAAATCGTCCATGTTTTATTTTCCAACCATCTGTTTGGTACCATTTTCCATCCAAAAATCCTTGCCATATGTCCACTCATTCAGTGACCTCTTTTGTTCTCCGTTTTCAACAACTGGAGACCTAGAAATTCCCCGTTTTATTTTTCTTCTCGCCGATCCACCCATCTCTTCATGCCCATTTTCCATCCAGAAAAGTCCCAGCCCTATGTCCCATTATTCATTGCCCTACTCTAGCCTATCTCTGAATACCTACCTCAATTTTTTACCTTGGCAGTGGACTCCCAAAAATCCCTGCCCTTGACTATTCCACCCAAAAAATATCAGAAATGTCAAGTTTTTATGGGGTCGAAGACTGTGGTGAGGAGCAAAAATGGAGGCAACAACTGTAGGGATTTTGGGGGTGAAAAGAGATTTTTTTGGAAGATGGAACCAGCTAGAAAAATGGAGTGGAAGGTAGAACCACTAGATTTTTGTCAAGATCACCCCCCCTCAAAATGGCAGTAGTGGTTTCCATTTATAGATTTTTTAAGTCTTGAAAATTGCATAATGGTTGGCTTTTCTAGTAATTTGTATGAACTCACCATCACCCATTTTACAATATTATAACTCAAGCGGTTCTTTTTGGCAATTTTGTGAGCGGTTTTAAAAAATCACTATAGAGTCCATGGTTTTGATAGCTTATAAGTCAACCCTTTCCTATCCGTTGATTTTGAGTTCTCCATTTACATCTTGATCTCCACTTGTTTTATCTTAATTTTGTATGGCGCCCTCCATTGTTGATGTCCCTCGATCATTTCAATGACTTGGATCTTCACTTTGTGACTTAGATCTTATTGTTTTATTTTTTATTTGTAATGCTACAAATCTACCTCCTTATTTCTTCACCGTTCTCAACTCTCTCACCTCCTCATTTTATTCATCTGCTACTATTTTCTCTCTACAAAACACCACCCTCGTTTTCCATGGTTCTCCTTATGCAAGTCTCCTCTGTTCCATTTCAATGGTCCATGCCTTCTCTACCATATTAATTCACAGCAGATGAATTCACTTTAGCACTTCATTTTGCATAACCCATCACGTCATTTTCTTCACAACATGCTTCAGTTGCTGCCTCCATCACCAAGCTTTTCCTGTCTCCAAAAACCCCTACCCTTGTTTTTCATTTTGGAACTGTGAAGAATGACTCCATCTCTGTCCCATCTCCTATTTTCACTGCACGAGTCTATTGTCCCATCATCATTTGATTTTTCTCAAACCAACATCATGACATTTTCTTTTATTTAGTTCATTGAAACAAAAAAAAGAGAAAAGGAAGCACATGTTTAGTCATTCACAGCCGCATGACATGCATTAGTATACATTACCTGCTGTATTTTTCAAAAGAGACTTTAATCATCTATAGCACTTGAGCTATTCATGATCATTTACAAGCATCATTTCTACTCTACTTTTACTCCATAAAAAAAAACTATTTCATTTCAAGCATTACTCCATTTCATCATGGTTACCTTTCAATCATTTCAAAAAAAATTTAATACCATTATAAAAAAAATCTCATTTTGCATAATGGAAGTATAATTCCCATTTTAGATCTTCTGAGACACGGTTCTCACATTCTAACTTAAGGGAATAAGTTCCCGCACTCACTTTCAAATTAAGTTAGGGCCTCATAAAAAGCCTAGGGATTAAATTCCCACCCCAACCCTCCTGAGCTTTTAAATATGAAATGTATGTTCTTTCAACACTCCTAGGACCAAGGTACTACAGAAAAAATAGTTGTATTTTTTTCTAGTTGTAAGTCCACCCAGATAATCTGTGTATTTCAGTGTTTTCTTGTACACGAACTAACCACCATCATTTGGTTAGTGGCAACTCCAAAAAAAAAAAAAAAATTAATTTTCTTTCTATTTGCTATGTATATCTCCCTACATAGGTGGGAAATGGCTTATGATGATGATGATGATGATTTGTTATGCATATCTGCATTTGCATGTATTTCACTAACTACTAATTGCGCCTAACTGGGACATGTTTGTGTTGACTAACCTCACATCATCTAAAAAACTTTAATAACTTGCATCATATAAAAAAAACTTAACGCTTGCATTTCCCTTCTTTGACCTCCATATTTACGCCTTTTATATTTATTCTCATTTCTGATCTTGAGCCGCTCTTCTTTATCTTTTACATTTTTATTCTGCATGTATCCTTAATGCATTCAGCTAACTCCTAATAACGATTAAATAACACACTTGTTTGACTAACTTTGCATTATATAAAAACTTTAATGGTTCGCATCATTTTAAAAATTTAACACTCGCATCTCCCTTCCTTAATCCTCATGTATACACTTTTTCTCTTTATTCACATTTCTGATCTTGAATCCCTCTTCTACACCTTTTAGGTGTGTTTGGCAATTTGCAAAAGTTGTCAAGTTAAAACTTTTCAATATAAAATTTTTCACTATCCATAACTATCCTTTTTTTAATTATTTTTTACACATCTTTCTATACAACAACCTACTTTCAATCATTTCTACACAACTACCAATACAACTAACTAATTTATTTTAAATTTATTCCCTTTACCTACCATCATTACTCCTATTATATCACATCATTTTCTACTAATTTAACAACTTTTACATTAAAAACTTTTCATCAAAAGTTTTACAACTTCCCAAACACACCCTTTATCTTTTTATTTGATGTTTATTTTATGTATCTGACTCACATCATATCTAACTAAACCCGCTAACTCGCATTGCGTGTTTAATTTTCAATCTCGCATTTACCCATTCATTGTCTTGTACTTTGCATCATATTTATTTTTTGCACTCGCATTTGCATAGTCAATTTTAGCTTTGCGCACATTTATTTTTATTTTTATTTTTATTTTTTAAAACATTTTGCATTGTGTATATTTTATATTTTTAGGCCCATTTGTTAACCCATTGCAATGCGCCAAAATTAACGTGCTACAATTTGGCAACACCACTAGAAATTAAATTTGTGTAGGATCCATATGAAGAATGGGCCCCCAAAGAATGCAAGCTCATTTTAAAAGCAATGGTTACCAATCATTACCATTGATCAACCGCAATTTACATTCAAGATGAAGTGAAGAATATTTTCTCAAGCCTAATGGAGGAAAGTCGACGTGATGAACGGTTTGTATTAAACAAATGATTAATATTTTATAAGTTATTGATTGGTTAACATAGGTTTGACCAAGCCAAAGGGATGAATTTACATCATTACAAAAAATAAATAAATAAAAATTACAAGATCTTCGCCACCAAGTGAAGATCAAAGCTGTCAAAGTAATCAAAGGACATCGAAAAGTGTGGGCTCCATCAAAAATCAAGACAAAACAAATGATGACCAAGATGTAAATAAAGGACACAAGATCGATGGATGGTAAGGAGTTAACTTTCTAGTTCACCAAAAACATAGGCTCCCATGGTGGTTTTTCAAAACCAACTAATAAACTGCCAAATAATACCTCATTGAATTATAATAATGCAAAATAGGTGATAGTGAGTTTATGCAAATTGTTAGTAACAAGCAACCATTATGCAATTTTTGAAACCCAAATATCTGTAAATAGGGTCCATTGCTGCCATTTTAAAGGAGGTGATCTTTACCAAAAATTCCAACGACTCACTGTCTCAGTTATATTTTCCAATCATTAACAGCTGCCTCATTTTTTAGTGCTGATTTTTTCCTATCCTCTTCTCATATCGTCATCAAGGGAGCGGCTCTACCTTCTCTCCCACTTTGCCAATTCGTGCATACCCTAAGGTGCCTCCTCTAATTTATTTTTCCTCCATCCATCTCTTTCATTTTCCCTCTTTCATCAAAAAAAAAAAAAAAAAACTCAGCTCAAATCCAGTTTTGCTCCGCCATCCACATCCTTTATTGCATTGCTACCTCATTTCTCTTTCCATCTAGGCTCGGCATCAAACCTACTCTCTTGCATTTTGACTAGCCATTTTTCACCTCCAAAAATCCCCACAGTAGTGGCTACCCAAAAATTCTCCTATTTTATTTTCCCTCCCATGAAGGTCGATCACCCATAAACAGGACTTCATCCATTTTCCACCAATGCCTCTGCATTCCAAACTCATTGCATACCTTTTGCATCCATCATAAAAGAGTTGTTGGACCCCAAAAGCTTTGTTGCCCATTCCAATTTGCTCCCCATTAAAATCTCCATTTCGTTGCCCAACATTTGGTCGTTCATGATGATAACAGCTTGAGTGGTTTCGAGGCTCTTGGGCATCTTGATTTCGTCCAAATCACCATGAAACTTCTACTATGATCTCATCCATTATTTTTGTTCTTTGTTCTCACCCCCAAAGTCCTAGATCTAGCTGCTACCTCCCATCTCGGCCGTTGTTAGCCAACATCATCTCCTCCAGACGCCATCATCTTCCGTTGTTTCCCAATAGTGAGTAATCCGCTATCAGCTAGTCCCTAGACATCTCCTCATTTTTCCATCATCTTCCTATATACCCAGACTCACTCTATTCATTCAACACAGTTGATACCATGGCATGCACATTTAATACATATCATTGTCTGCATAGGATATTGGCATTGCATTATCATCATCCACAACCTGCCTATTTAATACTACCTCATCATCGCATTGTATAGTTATTGCATTTTTATTTTATTTCTTCTCTTTTTTATTCTTTTACATATTAAACTGATTTTTATTAAAAAAAAAGGGATTGAAATCATGCCCATTGCTTCACCGGTTGATTTCCAAAAAAAAATTCATAAATCATGTCATCCATGTAACAAGTAGTTGCTTTGCATTTTGTTTACCAAAAGAAAAAAAATCTCCAACCACGTTATTCCCATACTAGTTGTTGCATTGTTAAAAGAATATATATTTTTGAAAATCATATCATTTTGTTTCTGTCGCTGCATTTAAAAAAAAAAAGAAAAAAAATAGCAAACCACGTCGCTAGTTAAAAAAATAACAATAATAACTTTAAGATATCACAGTACAATTTAACTGTCCATTTCTCTTTAAAAAAATCTACATTACATCATTAATATTTGACGCTAAAAAAATTTTAAATATAAGAATTTCCGTTTCCAAATTACATCTCTGGCCTTGGGTGTTATTAAAAAAAAAAAACATTTGCAAGCATCATTGCAATTACAGTGTCAGGATTGTTATTTGATTAAAAAAATCTAATTGCTTTATTTCAAGCATTTGCATCATTCATAATAGTTCCCATTTAAAATATATATTATTTAAAAAAACTTTTATAAAAATTATTTAAAAAATCTTACTCAACACAATGGGAGTAGAGTTCCCAAACCAATTCTCTTGAAACAATCTCAGCCTCAAGCTTAAGGGAGTAAGTTCCCGTACCCATTTCCAAATTGAATTTGGGCCTCATAAAAAGCCTAGGGATATAATTCCTACTATCAACCCTCCTGAGCTTTTAAATATAATATGTATGTTATTTCAACACTCCTAAGATCAAGGTACTAGAGAAAAAACTAAGGTTGTATTTTTTTCTAGTTGTTAGTCTACCCAAATGCTCTCTGTATTCTAATGTCTTATTGTACATGAACTAGTTGTCGTCATTTGGTTAGAAGCAACTCCAAAAAATATATATATATTATGCTTTCTATTTACTATACGTATATGCAATTGCATGAATTTTAATAATTACTAATTGTGCCAACAGAGACATATGTTTGTGTTTGACCGACCTTGCATCATCTAAAAAATTTTAACTCATATCATATAAAAAACTTAGTGCTTGCGTTTCCCTTTTTTAATCCTCATGTCTACGCATTTTCTCTTTATTCACATTTCTGATCTTGAACCTCTCTTCTTAATCTTTTACATTCTTATTTTGCATGTTTCCTTAATGCATTTTACTAACTTCTAACAGTGAATAATTCGACTAATTAATACACTTGCTTGACTAATTTTGTATCATATAAAGAACTTTAATGTTTGCATCATCTAAAAGCTTTAATGTCTACATTTCTTTTTTTTAAACTTCATGTCTACGCCTTTTATATTTATTTTCATCTCCGATCTTTAACCTTTTTTCTACACCTTTTAACTTTTTATTTGCACATTTAATTTCTGTATCTAACTCGCATCATATCTAACTAATTTACCTGCTGACTCGCATTGCATATTTAATTTTCAGTCTCGCATTTACGCATTTATTTTCTTGTACCTTGTATAATATTTATTTTAGGGTGTGTTTGGCCATTGATTGAAAATGTCAAGAGAAAACTTTTCAATCTAAAACTTTTCATTCTCCACAACTATCATATTTTTTAATTATTTTTTCACATTTTCATATACAACTACTATATTTTTCAATCATTTCTACACAACTAACTTATCTATTTTAACTTTATCCTCTTTACTATCTATCATTACCCCTATCATATCACATCATTTGACAACTTTTACTTTCTAAAACTTTTCATCAAAAGTTTTATTCATTACCAAACACACCCTTATGCTCTTGCGTGTTCATTTACTTCTTAGATCAGCATGCATTTATTTTATTTTATTTTAGCATTTTGTATTGCGCATATTTTATATTTTTAGGCTCATTTGTCAGCCCATCGTAACACGCAAAAAATAACGTGCTACGGTCAGCATGGCATTACATTGAAGCATATGATGGGTGAGGCTAGAATTGAGCCCACTAACATGAGCATGTAATTATATGAGTTGCAGTTAGGTTAAGTGAGTCCAGGAAGCTATGCATTGGTTGAGTTTGTGGTTAATAGTTAACCACTAGTTAGGTTACGACTGTGTTATGTGGCTAGCATCGAGTCAGTCTTTGTTTGATCAATTGGCAATATGGGATGCATAGCTAGAGCAAAGCCATGACACTTTTTCATTATTTAGTAATCCAATATAAGTCACATATGGCTAAAGATGTGTTATAGGTCTTAACATTAAATGATGTTGATGGCTTAGATCAAGCCACCTCGTTTGATTGTTTAATTAATGTTTTGGCTCTAGTGTGACTACCTTTGTTTTAGTTTGCATCATTTAATTACGTTATTGTTTTAGCTTGAGCATGGCTGAATTTTTGAGACGTTTATCTGATGGATTTGACTACATCATTATTTCTAGTTGACTAATCACTTACTAAGTTTACTTAGAATCACATGTTTTGTCATATTTGTTTTCGCAAAACATTGATTGTGAATACCTAGCTGAGGGCAAGGGCATATTGGGGTAGTCCCAAGCTTGGAAAAAGCGAGGGTTGGCATGTCAGGCTGGCAACCGGTGTTATTAAAAATCACCACCGCATCTCTTATGGATTCTGAAAATATACTAAAAGTTGTTAACGCGAGGGCGTCCCCTGTAAGTGACGCGCTACAGCGGAGCCCGGCTGGAATGAGAAATGAGTAAGGGTTGCTAAGGCATTTTCCCAAAAGCGACGCGCTACGTCGGAGCCCGGATGTAGTGAGAAATGGGCAAAGGGTTGCTATGGCATCTCCCCGGAAGCGACGCGCCACAACAATGTCTGGTTGTGACGAAAAGTCAGCAAAGGCTCACGTGCCTTTATGGACGTGGTTTAGGGAAGAAGGTGGTACCAAAACACAAGGTCCATTTTGCCTCATAGAATGTTGGGACTCTTTCAGGGAAAAGTATGAAAGTAGTAGATGTTATAAAAAAGAGAAAAATTAATATAGCATGCCTTCAAGAGACTAGGTGGAAAGGAGAGAAGGCTAAAGAGATTAATGGATTCAAATTATGATATATAGGAAAGGATGGTAATAGAAATGGTGTAGGGATAATAATAGATAACAAATTCATAAATAAAGTTGTAGATGTCAATAGAGTAAATGATAGAATTATTCAAATAAAACTTCTATTAGGTATACAAGTCTCAAATGTGATTAGTGCTTATGCACCACAAGTAGGATTAAATGATAGAATCAAGAAACAATTTTGGGATAACTTAGATTGTGTTATACAAAGGATATCTAACCAAGAAAAGACTATGATAGGCGGAGATTTAAATGGACATGTAGGAAAGAAGAATGTAGGATATGAAAGAAGTCATGGAGGTTTCGGCTTTGGAATAAGGAATGAAATGGAGAATGTCATTTTGGACTTTGCTATAGTATATGATTTGGTTACAGCAAATACCTTATTTCAAAAACGAGATGAACACTTGATAACTTTCAAGAGTGGGACCAATTCTAGTCAAATAGATTTCTTCTTTATAAGAAAATTGAATAGATCCCTTTATATTAATTGTAAGGTTATCCCAGGTAAGAGTTTAGCTATGCAGCATAGATTATTAGTGATGGATACATATATACAAAAAGAGTCAACAAAAATAAAAGGCGATATAATTCCAAAAATTAAATGGTGGAATTTAAAGGGAAACAACATATAACTTTTTAGTAAAAAAATGATAGAAGCAGGAAAATGGGACACACAAGAAGATGGAGTAGAATCAATGTGAGATAAAATGACAACTAATATAAAAAAAGTAGGACAAAGTATTGTAGGTATATATAAAAATCGTAGATCCTCACATAGAGAAACTTGGTGGTGGAATGAGGATGTTCAAAAAGCTATAAATGCTAAACAAGAAAAGTTTAAAACATGGCAGAGAAATAAAAATGATACAAACTTATAACAATACAAACTATCAAAAAAAGCTACTAAAAAGATTATTAGCAATGCTAAACACAAAGCTTATGAGAACTTATATGACCGATTAGGAACTAGACAAGGTGAAAAGGATATTTTTAAGTTAGCTAAATTGAGAGAAAATAAGGGCAAAGATTTAACACATGTTAGATGTATTAAAAATGAGGCCCAAAGAGTTCTAGTCAAAGATAATGATATTAAAGAAAGATTGAAAACTTATCTTATAGTTTATTAAATGATACCCCACACGAACATTTAACATTATATGTTAGTTTAAATAGAGAAGAAAATAGGAATATCAGTTATTTCCCCAAAATTCGAATATCTGAAGTAAAGGAAGCTCTAAGGAAAATGAAAACAGGAAAAACCTTAGGCCCAGATAATATACCGATTAAGGCATGGAAGTGCATGGGAGATATAGGTGGTGGGTAGATGCTTTAGAATTTAATGATTTTAGAATTAGCCGCACAAAAACTAAATATATAAAATGCAATTTTAATAATAGTGAGAACCCGGATGAGGAACCAATTAAAATTTTAAATTTAGTAACAAGAACTAATCACTTTCGGTACTTAGGATCAATAGTTCAAGAGAACGGGGAAATTGAAAAAGACATAATACATAGAATTCAAGCAGGATGGAAGAAATGGAGAAGTGCGTCAGGAATTTTATGTGACGTCGAGTTCTAATCAAACTAAAAGAAAAATTTTATAAGATTGCGATTAGACCTGTTATGCTTTATGGGGCAGAATGTTGGGCAGTTAATGAACAACATATACAAAAAATGAGCGTAGCGGAAATGAGAATGTTAAGGTAGATGAGTGGTAAAACAAAAAAAGATAAAAGTATGAATGAAATAATTCAAGAAAACTTAAAAGTGTGACCAATTTGTAATAAAATAAGAAAAAATAGATTAAGATGGTTTGGTCATGTTGAAAGGAGGCCTGAAGTAGCACCGGTTAGGAAAACAGAGTCTATCCAAGTAGAAGGTGGTAGGAGAATGAGAGGAGACCCAAAAAAAATGGATGGAAGTAATTAAACAAGATTTAAAAATATTACAAATTACAGAAAATTTAGTATTAAATCGCCAAGAATGGCGCAACAGAATGCATGCAACTAACTCCACCTAGGTGGGAAATGGCTTATGATGATGATGATGATGAGATCTTATTTCATTATATTACCATGGATGTATTTTGATAAGTCATGTATATATTCATTTTGTAAGAAAATGATTGTATATCTAGTTCACAAATTGAGATGTATTGCCTGTGAAGCTTTGTGAGTTGTGATTATGATTATGGATATATTCACTTCCATTTTGCGTTTAGCATCCTCACTTCGATGCCAAAGTTAATTAAATGTGATGGTGATGGTGATGGTGATGGTGATAATGAAATGGTGATAATGAAATGATGATGACATTGATGTGATACGTTGTATTTAAAATTTTTGTTCCTAATTATATCATTATTATTATGTTTGCCCCAGGTTATTCTTGTACGAGTAGTTCTTATTCCTCCCTTCTAGGTTAAGATTCTAGGAAGATGCAGTTGGTTGGAGAGTGTGGTTGACCGTCGATCTAGGAGCACAGCACCACACGTCGTCCAGGATCCAATAAGGGAAATGACCAATATACAGCATATTGGCAGAAATTTGGACCAATGCCAACAAATGTGGGAGCACCAGTAATTAATAGCATCCATATTAGATGTGTAAGTAAGCAGAGAAGGGCCACAACTAGGAGCAAATAATGAGTTTTGTTTTTGGTTTTTCTTGCATTTCCACCACCTTTTTATTGGTAACAAGTACCTTAGAGTGACTTGCAAAGAACAACACAATCTCGAGATGGCTCATCCTCACAAGAGAAACTAGTGCCATGAGAACAAAATCAATTCTGGCAAAAGCCAACTCCATCTGTGGTTAAAATCTCTCTTGCCTTACCATCCAAAAAATCTCTCTTGCCTTATCCATGTATGAGAACCAAAATTCCTTTAAATATTCATAGTCTAAGTAATATATGAAGAGAATAAAATCTATTGAAATGTGGCTCCTCTTGCTTGACGTGTACATCATGAGATTTCGTGCTAGAATAAGATAATCCCCATTTAATCTACTATAACTTCCAAGATTTATTTGTATTTTGGCCCAATTCCCGATGGTGTTAGTAACATTGTCTCATATTACTAAAGATGGTTTAATTTAGAAAGCAACTAACACACCAGATAGAGTAAGACCTTGTTTGATTCTACTTATTTTGGGTGCTTATGGCTAATTTCCTAAAAGCTATAAGCTTTTTGGGATAAGTGATGTTTAATGGTGCTTGCATAGGGGGGCTTATTTATATGTTTTAACAAATAAGTTGTAAACTACTTTTGAGGTGCTTTGGGCTTATTTAACTTTATATTCCTTCAAAATCCTTTTATATATCATAGAAAATTATTCATTGTTAATTTATCTTACAATTGTGCATATCTTCCTTAAGATAGTATTAATTTATCTTACAATTGTATGTATCTTTCTTAAGATAGTATTAATTTATGTTTTGTAAACATGCAAATTATTTTTGATAAAATTTTATTTTCATTCATTTAAATAAAATCATAACATTATAATTATTATTTCACATCTAAAATTTATAAATTTCGATTAACAAATTTTATTATTTACTAATCAAAGATTCAAAATTATAATTAAATTTGTAATTGCAGAATTTTAATAAATAGTTATTTATAAAAAGTTAATATTTACAAGTCTTTGCTCTATTGCTTCAGCATTGCATTCAGTTGCATCAAACAAAATTAATAATTTTGAAGTCATTTATGTTAGATATATCAAAAAAAACTTTGTTTATTTCAATCTTTGCCTATTATTTCAACATTTAATTCAGCTGCATCAACTGAACTAAATCATTGTAAGTCATTCTTTTCAAAAAAAATAACAATAATTTTAGGTTATTTGTTTTCAGCTATATCAAAAAAAATTTGTTTATTTCGATTCACCTACTAACAAGGTTTGCCACTTATCAACTGTCAGCCAGTAAGCTCCAGCAATATCAACCAGGGCCTAAAAGGAACTTTAATGGTATATTTGGTATGGTCATTATGGGTACAAGAGCGTGTGAAAGAAGAGAAAAAGCCAAATCTAGATATCGGAATGAATTAATATGATCAAAATATAAGATGGCGTCAAGGTAAACAAAGGCAAAATAAATAGGCTTCTTCAAGGCATAAATATAGATGAAAATAGTAGAGTTCAGTGTGGATACCTAATGCTTACACCAAAGATGTCATTACTAGTTACTATGAGTATCCTGTTGAATGGGGTATATAAAAGAAAAATCAAGTGAAAATCCCCCAATTTATTGTCCGTTTCCTGATAATATAATCATGATTAACAGATGATCATAGAACGGCAAAGATTGATTCCCAATCTCACTACTGGAAATCCGTACATCATTTATGCTTAACCCATCTCTGAGAACATAGTCAAGATTGACAAACAGTCATCGGATAGAAAACAGTGATTGCCAGGCAGACCACACAAAAAAATGGACCCTTCTAATGGACTGCAAAGATGTGAATGTCCACTAGGAAATCAACAGTGATCAAATTCATCTGCAATTTCTTCAATAAAATGCCAAGAGAACAAAGACCTATTCCCTCACCAAAACATTATGTAGCCTACTCACCAATCAGATAGGGTCCAAGTTAACTGATTAGAAGAAAGCACACTCAGTATTTATGTCCACTTGCATACCTGGTGACAAGCCTACTATGGCTAGCTATAGGGTATGTTTGGTTAACATTAGAACTTTTCAACAAAAAAAATTTAATATAAAACTTTTCATTTTCTATAACTACCATATTTTTTGAACTTTTTACTCATTTTCCTATACAAGTACCTTCCTTTTTAATCATTTCTACACAACTATCCATACAGCTTACTTACCTATTTTAACCTTATTCTCTTTACTCCTTATCATTACCTCTATCACATCATATCGTTTTCTCCATTTTAAAAACTTTTATACAAAAAATTTTCATCGACAGTTTTATTACTTCCCAAAAACACTCATAAACTAAATCATTGAGACATTTTTTATTATCAGCTTAAGCCTTACTGCTGCGAGTGAGCAGACCTACTCCAAATACTAAGTCATCCATCCACCTTCTGTGCTCACCATTTATGTATCTAGTGTTCTACCTTTCCATCTTTCCCATCCTCCTATTTGCCTCCTTCCTGTTTCTTGTCTCCATTGGGATATCCAAACGCCCAAACCGTCGACCAAATCAAATGCATTGTGGACTTCCATATAAATCCCTAGATCTCATTATGCTGAACTGAAACAAACCTTTAGGTTCACCTAAGCACGAAATTGAGGGAAGACAGGTTCTCCACATCTTTTCCTGAAGGAGCCTACTATAAATGAGGTACATCAGAAACAAACCTTAAACTACTCTTGGAAAACCTATAGCACCTGTTAAAGAATGATTTTGGATTCACCAACCACATGAGTAAGAACAAGCATAATCAAACACTTTCCCATACACAGAAGATGCCTACAAAGAACAAGCCTCATTCCCACTTGATGTCATGCATCCCATGGACCAAAGTTCCCAGCAAAGACCGAAAAAAGTCAATCAAAAATAGGGGGCAAAAAAGCAGAGACACCAACGATTAATAGCAATGCCAATGCTTCCAAGAATAAAAACAAACAAAATACCGTCAATCAGGCTGCAGAATCTAAAACTAACACCATGCCGTGTTCCACAAGAAAAAGAAGAAAAAGCAGTCAATCCACGTCTGTGCATTCAAACGCACGCGACATAAGAACCAAAGCAAACGAGACAAGCGGGAGTCTCAAGGACACAGCCCTAGAAAACACACGATGGTTTTGTCATTACCAACATCGGAATTGACATGTCCACTCCTCTACGAGTACTTTTTGAAGCACGATGGAAACCCATAAAAAACAAAAACAAAAGGTTTAAAAAAACAAAAAACTCACCGTCATTGCGAGAGCGTTTAGACAAGGAGTTGCGATTGTTGTCAACCTGACGGAGGAAAAAAGAAGAACAAGATAAGATGAAGCGCAGTAGATCGGAATGAAGAAAGATGGGAAGCTGATAGCTGGGGATTCAAAACCCTAGGTAGAATATAGAAAAGAAGTTGGAAAGAATACTGACCTTGGCGGAAGCCATGAGCGGACCTTGGTCGGCTCTCAACTCAGCTTAACTCTGCTCTCTATTCGTCTGCGAACGGAAGGAAATGATTAGATTAGGGCAGAGAATTTGAAGGCTGCCATGGAGGGATTTTTGTTTCGTCGCGTGGGTGCCCGCCTGCCTGCCTGCCTAGCGAGGTTTTCAATTCGCAATCGCTCTTTGGTTGGCCAGCATCGCTACGCCGCCCATTTTTAAGTGCCGGTTCGCAAGCAGCCAATTTTCTCATTCCCGATTTCCTGCCCGTATTACCTAGAGTTCTACGACATCTTAAGGCCGAGCCAACACTAACCCCGGTTAGCCCAAGGTGCTTTTTCTAAATTTTTTTTTTTCGTGAAAATATGGGGAGGTATATTTTATTCATATATTATATTTTGCATTTTCTGAATTCGTATATATTTTTCTGAAACTCAAAAATAACCGTTTTAATAAAAATCATGATTTTTAAAATTTGAAAAAATATATATGAGGAATTATTCAATACTTAAGTAAGTCTTCACTTTTAAATTTTAAAATATATTTTCTTAAATCCAAACCATTTATTTCGTATATATTTTTCTGAATTTCGAAAATAACCATTTTAATAAAAATCATTATTTTTAAAATTTTGAAATATATATATGAGGAATTATTCAATACTTATTAAGTCTTCACTTTTAAATTTTAAAATTTTCTTAAATCCAAACCATTTATTATGTCTGATGTATCTTATTTTATCATGCCACCAAAAATATTTTCATTAAAAATGTGTATCGTGTAAAAAGTAGTATCTTTGAGACTGAATTTCAAAAATAACAGTTTTAATAAAAATCATTATTTTTAAAATTTCAAAAAATATATATGAGGAATTATTCAATACTTATTAAGTCTTCACTTTTAAATTTTAAAATATATTTTCTTAAATCCAAACCATTTATTATGTCTGATGATCTTGTTTTATCATGCCGCCAAAAATATTTTCATTAAAAATGTGTATCTTGTAAAAAGTAATATCTTTGAGAACGAATTTATAATCATTAAAAATTTTATAACATAAATATAGTATATAAATTTTGCAAAACATATATTTTTTGGAATCATAAATAAATACAAGTGGACAAGCATGATGAATAGTTTGGATTTTCTAAAAAATATTTTAAAAGTAAAAAAAATTTAAGGGTTAAAAGAATGAAGGTTTCCATGTTTATACAAGTCTTGAATCATTTCCTCCATATATATACATAAAAACAAAAATTATAAATTTTAGCATAGAAATAAAGGTTTGTTTATTTATAAATGAATGAAATGAAGAATGAGAGTGTAATGGATGTGACAGAGGTAAAATGAGAATAAAGAAAAATAGTTAATGTAGTTGTATTTAAAGATATAAAAAATTATTGAAATATATGTGTAAAAGTTTAAGACATTAAAATAGTTGTTTATTGACTTTTGCAATCTCATTTTTTATTTTTCATTTTCTTCCAAACAAAAACACCCTAAATATATTTTTTTTCTATTGTTTCAATTAAAATTTTACTTATAAGAAGTATTTTTGAAGTGATAAAACTTTTGGATAGAAAGTTTTTAATCTATAAATTGTTAAATTGAAAGAAAATTATGTGATATGACAGGGGTAATGATGAAAAGTAAAAGAAATAAAATTAAAATAAATAGGTTAGTTGGATAAAAATGATTGAAAAGTATGGCAGTCGTATAGGAAAATATAAAAAATAATTAAAAAATAAGATAATTATTAAAAATTTAAAAATTTACATTGAAAAATTTTTTATTAACATTTTTACCAAACACACCCATAATGTACACTTCAAGTGTATGTTTGGAAATTGATCAAAACTTTTGAATGAAAATTTTTTTATATAAAAGTTATTAAATTGAAAGAAAATAATGTAATATGATAGGGATAATGATGAGGTATAAAGAGAATAAAATTAAAATAGATAGATTAGTCATATAAGTAGTTGTGTAGAAATGATTGAAAAATATGGTAGTTTATATAGGAAGATGTAAATAAATAATAAAAAATAAAATAGTTGTAAATAGTGAAAAGTTTTAGATTAAAAAGTTTTTATTAAAAACTTTTATTGAAAAAAAAACACGCCCTAAATATACTTAAGGCTGCATTTTCATAAAAAAATTTAATATATGAGCGTGTTTATTTAGGGGGAAATGGAAATGGGAGAATGAAAATAAAATGGATATGATACAGTAAATTAGAAAAAAAGAAAACAAATGAAATAGTTATATGGAATGATATAAAAATGATTGAAGAAATATGAGAAATAATTAAAATATAAAAGTAAAAATAGAAAATGATAAGGTAGTTAGGTATTGACTTTTACATTCACAATCTTTCTTTTCTGTTCTTCTTTAAACAAATACATTATATATTGTGATACCAAAACCCAAGTAAGGCTTATGTATATGCAATTGGCATATAAATATGCATCGTGTATGAGTTAGTTAAATTGTGAATGATTTTCTTTGCAATGTTGATGATTTATTGCAATTAGGGCAAACGATTATGAATGATGAATATAAGCCGATATGAGTCAATGTGATTAAAAAAGCTTAATGAGGATTATGGAATGTGATTATATTGAGGATAATTACCTTATATATTATGGGTTAATTAAGGGAGATTATGTTGATAATTATGGATTAAAGGTGGCAATTGCTAGAAAATCCATAATTGGTCGCCGGGAAGGCGGATTAAGACGAAAATTGAAAGGTAAGCACATAATTTTGTGATTAATCATATGAAAGGTTGGATTATGAAAATAATGATGAAATTATGATGAAAATCAATCATCACTATCAAAATCCAAAGATTGATTCAAATTATCATAACTTGAGCTAGAAAAGTCGGAATGAGACGAAATTTGAAATTATAATAGCCTAAAACCGAATCCCACATCGAAAAGGGGAGAAAGTTCCTGGTAGTTTATAAGTGGGTCTCAAGTTCAATATAGTGTGACGCGTGTTAAAGCCGTGCGGCTAAGCTGCTAGGCCAGAGCGGACAATATCACACTGTGAGGCCCATAGCCCACAGGCCCAATGGACATTTTCTGGGTCTGTGTGTTCTGTGTGTTGGGCCCAATGGTCGCTTTTTTGGGTCTGTGCATGACAAGTGGTATCAGAGCGGCTCCCCCTCCAGTAGATGTGGTTCGAAGAGTTGAACCAGTGAAAGTCAGGGTTGCAGATAGAAGCCCAGAGTTGGGTTGTGGTTCGAGGACGAACCAGGCGGAAGCTGGTGGGCTTGTAATAGCCCAAAACCGAATCCCACATCGAAAAGGGGAGAAAGTTCCTGATAGTTTATAAGTGGGTCTCAAGTTCAATATGGTGTGATACATCCTAAAGCCGTGCGGCTAAGCTGTCAGGCCAGAGCGGACAATATCACACTGTGAGGCCCATAGCCCGCAGGCCCAATGGACGTTTTCTAGGTCTGTGTGCTCTGTGCGTCGGGCCTAATGGTCGCTTTTCTGGGTCTGTGCGTGACAGAAATGAACAGTTAAAATTATGAAATTAATGCAATGAGAGGCTTGGATTAAGCTAGTGATGATGGGATATTGGTTGCACAAAAATGGGTGTATAATTATTGACTTTTGTGCACCAAAAAGTAAGTTTGCATTTATGTTAAAGTCAAAGTCATTAATTAAATAATTAATGGCATAAATGAAGTGTCAAAAGGAGATAATGACACATGGATTTTATGAATTATCTAAAATGACAAAATCTATGACAATATTCCCTGCATTAATGTGGAAATTAAGGAGCTAATAACTAGCTTAATGGAGAAGCATAGAGGAGGCATAGAGTGGACGGCTATGAGCTCCAAAATGTGGATTTTTTATTTTTTTTAATTATAAAATCCACACCTAAGTCAACTAGAGAATCAAGGCAAATAAATGAGTAATTAAATGGGGTTGAAAATTCAGACCAAATATGTCAAAATTAAGGCATAAGGATATGATCATCAAGTAGACAATTTGGAGCAAAGGAGAGATGTGGACGGTCAAAGCAGCTTTTGGAAATTTTAATAATTTTTTAATAGCTAAATTGACCCCTAATTAAGATAGTTACCTAGGATGATTAAACACCCATTAATTAAAGTGATAATTAGGCAGAAAAATTGTTCAAAAGCTGCTGCAAGTGGACCCCACCCAAGTGGACAACTACATGAAGGAAGAGGGGTGCACGTTAGCAGTATTTGATTTTTTTTTATTTTTTTTAAATAAGCAAAGTGGACCCTAAGTAGCCTATTAGCTAAGGTGGTTAATTAGCCATTAATTAAAGTCAAATTTTTGTGGAAAAAATGGTAAAGTTGCTGCAAAGTGGACGTCCAAACAAGGGGCAGATTTGTGTACATTAATGAATGGATTTTTGATGATTTCTTTATAAGATAATTACTTAATTTAAATAGACCACATTTTGCCATGTCACCAAGAGGGGATAAGCATGTCTTAATCATGCTTTAAGTAAAGTAAAAGTGGGGCCCACATTTTGCCACCCAAGTGCATGTCCATTTGATTAAGGGTTGAGGAGAGAGAAATGCTAAAGAGCAAACCCATTTTCCAGCAGCCCTTCACATCCCCATTTTCCAGCAGCTTGAGGGGGAGAAAAATAAGAGGAAAATAGAAGGAAAAATGGGAAGAAAGAAGATGAACCAAGCTAGGAAAAATGGAGTCCAAGATGATTCAATTTCAAGTAAGTACCCCTTGATTTTGGGTTGAAAATCATAACTGAAATTTTCTTAAATCTTATGTGATATTGTTGTTTTGATGTTTAATCATGATTATATGATAATTCATGATTAGATGAATTATATAAGTTTATTTATAAAGTTTAATTTGGGGATTAATCAGCCCATATCATTTAATCTACACTTACGTGTAGATAAATCTGACCTAGGAAAGAAAAATGGAAGAAATAGTAAATGAACGAATTTTAGTACAAAAATTTATTTGAAAACTCATGATAGAGTGATTAAAAAAATGACCAAAATTTCAACTTAAAAGGGTAAGAATGTTGAAAATTAAAAATCCGAGAAAATCAACCTAAACAGGGTTGAACGGGTGTCAGGATCAGCTGCACCAAATGACTTTTAATAATTTTTTATACAAGGAATTTTGGGCTGAAAATTTTACAGAATATATAAGACATATTTAGGATCATACAAAAAAAATAAAAATTAGGTTTTTATGAGTATAAATATACCCCATAATTTACGTGATTCAGGCTGTCTGAAAAGGGATGCTGCTATCCAGCAAAGTAACAATACCAAAATAAATAGAAATACTAAATATTTCAGGCTGAAAAATATTTTTTTTGATTAATTCATGTAGTTATTAAGGTATGATTGAAATTTCAGATCAAAACTACTTGATTTGATATGAATTCAAGATTTTAAGAATTCGGTATGCCTGAATTCAACATTATTGACAACTTAAGGAATAAATCAAGATAAATGTTAAATTCCAGATTTTTGGAATGAAATTTAAATTACAATAGGATATAAACAAGTATCATAAGTGATTATGAGGATTTAACCTATTAGAGGTGGGTTTTAGAAAGGATGGAACTTAGGATTACGTATAAGACCCGATTTCCATGTTTTTATGTTGAAAATGATAAATTGAGGTAATGAACCTCCAAATAATGATTTAATAAATGATTATTATATTTATATAAGATTACCCTACATAAGGGTATTAAAATGAATGAATGGATGATTTTATATGTATAGATTATGTGCTAAGTATGAGTACCTGACTTGAAGGACAAGTGGGTCAAGCTAAGTCCAAATGAATTTACGTAGGTTGAAAAACCTAAGGAATTTATGTATTTAAGTTGATGTGAATAAATAAAATATTATTTTTATTTATTTAGGCAAAGACAAGGAAAAGAATGGAAGAAAGAGATTATGACGATCTTAGGTAAGCAAGCGAACTTTCTAAAATTATGTTTTCTTTTTATGCGATGATATGTGATTAAAATTATTTATGATTATATTTAAATGAATGGGCAAGCACAAGTTTTAAAAATAATGACTTTAATAAAAACCATAAGTTTTGAAAATGACGGCTTTAATGAAAGCCGTAAGTGTTGGAAAAGGATGGTTTTAAGGAAAAGTCTCAAGGTTTGCTTCATGGGAAGCAAGCAATAATTTTAAAATAAAGAATTTATCACAAGTGTTGCCATGGATTGACAATGCTTTAGGTTACTGTGGCGCCCCAAAACCGAGTGTCACATCCTGAGCTTTACCTCGGGATCGTATTGATTGGTAAACGTGATCATAATTGTTGCCCTGTCACACGGTGTGTTTTAACGGATGTTTATCCAATTTAATATTTCCTCATAAGAGTTTGATTTCTCATATTTTTATCTCAAACATATCTAGGTCATTTCCAACCCATTATCATATACAAAGCATGCTGGTCAAAAACATTTCATCAAATACATAAATCAGATGTCATTACATGTATTAATCATAGTCATCAACATAAACCTTTCGAAGGGTTACAATCATTCAACATGAATTATTTCATAACATAGAAGTGCTAAAGTTTTTCCATGACTTTCTCAAGCTGAAACTTGCTCCTTCGCCATGTCCCGTATTTCACCTGTCTTTGGGTTTGGAAAACAAAATCGTGAGTCGAAACTCAATAAGCAAGCTATTTGCATTTTACAGGTCAATCATTTCAGGCAACATTTTGCATTTAAAATCATCTTCGAAAACAACTTATACCTTATCAAAAGGTATATCTTGAAAAATATAAATCTTGTACCCATAACGAGTACGATATGCATAATGTCATATAAAAACATGAACATATCCATCATATCTCCCTTAGGATAGAAGCTAGTCAGGCTACCATCCGTCCACGTCGTCTCCCATTTCAGAGAGGACGCCACCGGCCTTGAGCCTATTTTAGCGACTTGGCCACACCAAGGGGGGACAATCTGTGGCGCCCCCGACCCGAGGCTCCACATAGTCCTTACTCTAGGGTTGAAAAGGGTTGGTAAACATGACTCAGGATTGTTGCCCTGATCACACGACAAATTTTATATATATATATAACATCAATACAGATAACATTTTCATTCATCCAACTTGAAAAGCATTTCCCATATCATAGTCTTAACTATTGTCTTTACATTATCATAGTCATAACAATTGTCTTTACAGAAAAATCATCATATATACCATTTACATATAATTCTGCATTCTCTCACATATTCCATATAGGTTGTACTACCTCAACTTAATTGTTTTCATCCACATTCAACATAACATTGATCATACTATAAATTCATCTTCTTCTTTTCACACATGCAAACGAATGTAAACATCTTGACATTCTTTTTATATCTGTCCTTCTCCATGGGTCATCTCCATTTACCTTACTAAATTTTTGAAAAACAAAATATGAGTACTAATACTCAGTAAGCAAGTCTTTTCCTTTTGTAAGTAAACATTTTCCATTTCCTTTTTTGTGCATAATATGAAAATACAAATGCATTCAATGCATACATGACATTTTTCCAAATGGATCGCTAGCTAGGCGTCCACTACTTGATCTTGCTCCAATTTCAAGGAGGTCGCCGCCAGTCACAGCTTGTATTAGTGACTCGGTCACGCTAGAGGAGGACAACCGGTCAAATTACACCTCTCTCGTAACCTAATCCTCATGCACCATGATCATTCACATTCACATGCTGGCATAACATTTATAAATCATAAACTTTTCATAAAAGTAGTTAACAAGTAGTTAGCAATCATCTCATGTAAAGCATTATAGGAATGGTCATCCTTAAATATATTTTATAAGTCATGTGAGCAAACAATTTGTAAACATTTAGAAATATCTTAGAAAGCATGTAACTTGCTTACCTGCATAGTTAACTTGTACCTTCCACTTTTTCCTTTCCTTTTCGTATCTCATGCTTGCACATTTCTACTATTAACTCTGAATCTATCTTAGGGTTTTCTAACCCATGTTTGTTTCATATCAACTTTGACCCATTTCTACCTTTAGTTCAATATTGTCATCACCCAGCTCCAATTCACTTATGTTTACCATCTCTCACTTATCAATTCAACTTTTAAAATTTGTTTTCTTTCCTTTAATCAACTTCTTAAGGCAATTTGCTTATGAACTTTCTACGTCATTTGATGTCACCAATTCAAATAAGCCCTTTATCTTCCTTTTTCCATAAATTCCATTTCATATAATTATCTTCTAACCACATTTACATATTTGGCTAATACCAACCACTCTTATCTTTATTTGGTTGAACTTGTTTCAAGGTCTAACCATTTCATTTATTTTGATATCATTATTTAAGGGTTAATTTTCCAAATCTTACTTAGGATTTGTAATATTTAGCTAAATCTAACATCTTGGATTTTAGCATTTTATACTTAGCATATATTTCCTATAATTGACATATTATTTGAGAAAATCTCTCAAGATATTTGCTTAAGGGTAAGGGCTTATAATTTGAGTCTAGACTTTTTATAATTTTGTAATTTCCCTCAAATAGCCCTATATATTACATTTTACCCTCATCTATATTTTCTAAAATCACATCTTAGGTACTTAATCACTTACTTAGTGATCATAAATTTGTACCTTTTTGGTAAACCTTGTTTACACATTATAATGCAAATAAATTCCATTTAAAATTTCTGGAACTTATTATTAAATTCCAAAACAGCCTTTGTTTTCTTATTTTCATTAAGTTTCATCTTCTTATTTACCCATTAATTCCATATACATATTATAACATCAATTATTAATAATTCTTGCTATCCTTAATCTTTTATTACACTCTTGACTAACATATATATCAATTTGAGTCATTTCCACTTATTTTTCATATTTCTTTTTAATTATTTCTCAAACTGTCCACATTTGCTGAAATCAGGCGTACTGATTTCTTTAAATATTGATTTGAAGTCAAATCAACGTATTTAACTCTGAAATTTATGTTATACATCAATAACTACATGAATTAAGCCTCATAAAAATTTCAGCATGAAATATTAACATCATATCTGGACAGTGTTATACAATCAGGAGCAGCCTTAATCACGTTAACTTTAAACCATACTTATGTCATCCAAAAATCATATTTTATTTTGGTAGAGTGAAAATCATGATACCTTTTACATAATATCAAAATTTCAGATAAAAAATCCATCTACAAAAAGTATTAAAAATCATTTACTAGGGCTGATTCTGTCACCCGTTTCACCCTATTTAAGCTAATCTTCTCGGATTTTTAATTTTCAATCAGCTTAATATTTTAAGCTAGAAATTTGGTCGTTCCTCAATAATCATGTAATGATCTTGTGCAAAAAGTTTCATGTAAAAATTGCTTCATTTACTATCTCGTTCATATTTTTGTTTCTAATATTATGTAACCTCCAGATTTGAGGCAATTTAACTTAGACTTATCAAATAAATCATGAAAATATCCCTAAATTAGCTTAGCACTGAATTAGTTCAATGATGTTAATCATATATTCAGCAAAATCAATTGTTCAGCAGGTTCACATAAAATTTCTGAAATATTTAATAGCACTCATGCACCCAGAAATTAATTTAGCACATTTGATTAATTTGGACATTTAGATTAACGATCATCATGAAAATAAAAATTCTGAAAGTATAAAATCAAATTAAAATATCATATGCTCAGGAAATTGAATCCACGTTTAGCTTAAATCTTCAGCAGTATTGTGAATAATCATAGCAGATTGCTTAGGAAAAATTTTCAAAATGGCATACATATCATATCAACGTCCTGCATCTGTTTAACTGAAACATCATATATTTTAATGTTTAGAAATGTTGCTTAAATATAAAAATTTAAAACAGTATATATATATATATCAACGTGCCAGTGGCGAAAAATTAAAATAATATAATATCAATGTCCAGCAGAATTGTAAATCAAGTTCAGCAACATATATTCACCGCTCATCAGATTGAAAAAAATAATAATTTTTTATTTAAAATATTAAGCAGTCCAGCAGCACCTACGGAAATAAGGAAATAAGAAAAAAGTACCTGGATGCTTGTATGCCGGTGTAACTTGTGTCCGGTTATTTCTAAGTGGTGTAGCTGTCCGGTTATTTATACTATGTTGTTAACGGTTCACTATGGTTAAAATTAAATTTAACCATGGTGACCGTTTACAGGTGTTATTTACATATAGATGCGGGTTACATCTGTTATTGACGTGTTGTTTATATAATTGTTTTTGTTAACGGTCCATTCAGGCATCTCCATTAACGTCTTATATATATTTTTATTTTTTTATTTGCATTAATAAATTAATTCATAAGTTCCTATATTCACACTTATATATTATAAAAAATTTTCTTATTAATATATATACAATTGCTCACAAAATGTACCTTTTAGAATTTTGAAAAAAAATTCTATTTTATTTTAATTAACTAATTCATATTTGGATAAAAATCTTTTTTAAAAAAAATTTTGGAGACATGTTTTCCAAAATTTCATTCCTTCATTAAATTGGTTATATTAAAATAGGATTACTCATAAAATTTCACCTTAATTGGAGCAAAGTACATATTTTAATTTAATTAAAATAGTATTTTGGCATAAATTTTCATTTTAAAAACTTGTAGACATGTTTTTCAAAATTTAATCAATTCATTATGTAAGGTAAATTAAAATAGGCCTGCTCCAAAAGGTTCATCTCAAACAATCTTATATTCATCAAAATATGAATTAACTAAACAATTATATAAAAATAATAAAATATTAACGTAAACTCCGTGCATGTTGTGCATTTTGGGCACGTTTTTTGATGCACTAAAGTTAGGTAATTTAGTGAATTACTTTTCATAATCTGATCCGTCTAGATTAGAGAGCACATAATTTAGTACTTTCTATTAAATTTTCTTGTCCATTTGAGTTATACATGCTTAGATCTAAGGAAAACAATGAGGATAAATAGAAGCCCTTAATTAGAGCCCCTAATTAGCCAAAAAATTTCCATTTATTTTTATTTTTTCATAAAATCCGTAAATTTAAACAATTTCACTTAGTATAATTCAGAATTTTGAAATTCCTTTTGTAAAAATTTATTTTCATATCCAATCTTTATGAAATCATAAATTACCCTTTATTATCTTATAAATTCTGAATATAACCTTTGTAGACTTCAATTAAGTTTCTTTTTTGTCTCCACTCTTGTCAAAATTACCAATCAATCATCTTTTCTAAATTTATAATTTAATCTCACTTTTGTAAAATTGAAATTTGGTCTATTTGTGATTATTGCTAATCCCACTTCGCTTAATCATTTTCTACTAATTTTCATTTCCCATATGGGTTACACTTGAGCCTTTCATTTTATGAGATTTTTCTATTTTATCCTTAGACGATTTCAAGCTATATTTATTAAGCTTAAAAATTCGGGGTTTCACACAATCGGTTCGCTTATACCCTTCAAGTGGACCTAGTACCCTGTGCACATGAACTTTTCATAAATCCATCTTTAACATGCTAGCATGATTTTTCAATCGGAAACATAGAATCACATCATTTTTCCATAGCATTTATCAAAGAAAATTTCATAATATCGCATTTGAAATAAAAATATAATTTCAACACCATTTAACTAAGGAATGATCATCCTTAAATACCTCTAAAACATTTTTAATATTTACATCAAACAGTTAGTACAAAAATCACATTTATTCAAAGCAATTTAGGAAAGCAAAAATCATTTAGAAAATCTGCTTGCTTACCTGTGTTCCTTAGCTTTCCGACTCCGCTTTTTCTTTGCCTTTGCCTACATGAGAATAATATACTTTTTCATATATTTATTTTCCTTATATCTCATTTAGTTTTTCAACCTATTTCATTCACGTATATCATTTATTTGACTTCTCAAGTCATTATGCACATATATAGCATATATCGCACATATTAGCACATTTCAGGGTTTCATACACAACATATATAACCCCATAATTAGGGTAATCATTCTACCATATAATAATCATTCAATACTTATTATTTATAGGTTCATTAACCTCAATTTGCCATTTATCAATCCTTTTCCAAAATACGCGCATCGGTGCTCCTTTTATGCACATATCGTCACTTCATACTTCATAAATAAATTCTAAAATTTGAAATTAATCATTATACACTCTAAAAAAATGTATAATCATGAAATATATCGTATCATACATTTTTGCACATAATCACATTCCATACGTCATTCATCACTCATGCACATTTATCCTTTCACATATGCCCATTTGACAACACATACATAATGTATTTCATAAAATTTTCTAAGTCAGCAAATTAATCCATATTTCAGCGTGTTAATTACTCTTAATTACCACTGCATTTAGGGTATTTTTATGGGATTTAAATCCACTTACCGTAGGTTTCCAAAACAGCAACTTTGGAACCCGTTTTTCACCCATTTAACGTGTCTTTTGATACATAACCCTAAGGAGTTTAATAAATCCGAATTTTTAGCAAATAATTTCATTTTTCCTAATCCAAATTTAGGACATTAACACATGTTTAACATTAATAAATTAAAACCTCTCAAAACAGCAAGTTGCTTACTTATTTCGGGTCCCATTTTCACTCTATTTATACATCGTTTCATAAATCCATAAAAATCAGATTTTGAGCTTATTTTACCAAATCCTTTTGGGCATCAATAACACATTAACCCTAGGGTATTTTACCGTACAAAGCATTCACAAATCATGCAAACTCATTTCTATTGCATTTTTAACCTAAAAAATGAAGAATTCGGGTCATAAACGTCGCTTTACATTCCATATTTTCTAAAATTCATGATTTAAGCTCAAATCAACTTATGTTTTGCATTAATACATGATTCATAACCTAATCATATCATTCGTTCAAAACAGCAACTTGACATGGGTATTCAAGATTTAACAAGTTGAGTTTTCCACTCAATACACATTATAAACTTCATTTTCAACATCTATAACATAGAAATTCATTCATAAATCTTAATACCAATTCCATATTCAATCAAAGGCATGTTGAATCATCATTTAGGAATTCTTTAAGCATCCATTTCATATTCAAATTTTGGAGTTTAAAACTCAAGTTAAACAACTCAAAACAACACATATACTCACTTGGTTTATGCACTCCAAACCCTAAACACTTGAAGACGATTTCCTCCATCAAACTTTCCTTCTTTTTCCCTTGCTTCTCCTTCTATTTCCCTCTTCTTTTGCTGGCCAAAAATGGACGTGAGCTGCTGTTGTGTTGGGATAAAATTCCAGCACTTGAGAAATTTTTTAACCTCCATCCATGTGAACGTGTATGGGTTATATAGGTGCTGGATATATCCAGCTGTGGACCCCACATCTTGAGCTGATTTTCCACACACTTAATGCTTGGTTATCTCCTTCATGTGCTGGCTATTTTACAGCCAAGTAAAATTGTATTTTACCATTTTTGAAAAATCAAAAATCTATTTTAATCATGCCCGTCCAACTGTCCAGCCCATCACGTCCTTGCTGCTTCCATTTTCTAGCAATTTTTTTATTTTTTATTAATCTCCATTTAAGGGTGAAACATACACCTAATTATCCTTTAATTCATGCATTAATTTGGTATTAAAAATTTTAGCAAAAACTGCAGCAAATCAGCATATCAAAACACGTTATTCACCCCTATATGATGTCCATGTTTTTAATGCATCTGTATTTTATAATTCTTTTGCAGAGATTTTACATGATTAAATGCATATCCTTATGTCCCTACATGTCAGCTGCATGTATACATATTTTATAAAATAAAAAAAATCAAAAATATGCAGCAATACAGCCCCTTGGACGTCCCTATGTGGACACATTACCTATGCTCATGTTTGAGCACTTTGTAGCTTCATAATGTGGATGTCCTTTGTTGGATAATTCTTGTATTTTTTCATTTTATATTATTACATAAAATAGCCTAGAAATGAGCTGCATTTGACACCTTAATTTCCATTAAATGCATGTAATTATTCCACGTACTCTAGCATTAAATGAATGGTACTTTTGAGGTGTTAAAGTCAAGCATGCTCACCTTTTTCAATGCAGGTATTTTTCCAACATTTTAAGCTTAATCCAAACCTTCCAAAATAAGCATCTCATAATTTCATTCAATCGTTTCAAATTCATCTCAATCCGATTTTCCTAGCTCAAATTATAGCCGTTTAAAGTTAACGGTTGAAATTCAGATGCGATCAATAAATCATTATACTCATTTCGTCAAGAATTTTCATAACCCAATAATTCCATAATATCAAGCCCAACATCATCAACTACCATTTCAAATTTCACTTGAATTCGCCTTACAGGCATTGAGTTATGAATTTTCTAGTGTTTTTCCATTAAACTTGTCAATTATCACACCAATGCTCATAATTCATTTTAAATGAATTAAAATAATTTTTCATGATGTATTTGCACATTTAAATCAACAACAATTTACTCTAATCTGATTGTACCATATTAGCTCAAAATGATTAATCACATTATTATTGCTAATCCTTAACCCTAATTGCAGTAATTAGCAAATTCACATAAATCATTCATAATTCAATAATTCATATATAAATGTCATATACATGATCAACGTATACATATGGGTTCTACATAGGTTGGGTTTCACAGTTAATGGATTAAGAAATTTGCTTATGAGTAAGCAAGTTCTCCATGATAATATTTTCAAAGGATTTCACCTTTTATGTTAATGGTTTTTAAGAATTTGCTTATAAGCAAGCAAGTTCTTTATGATGTTGTTTCAAAAGTATTTTATAAGAAATTTTTTTTTTTACCCTTTTCACAAAATATTGTTTGTAAATAAGTTTTGAGTTATTTCTACAATAATTTGTGATAAACAATTATGTTTATGAAAGAAAAAGGAAAAGAAAAATTGATTTATGAAAAAGATTTTTTTTTAGGTCATGATAATTAAATAATAAATGATGATTTGGACATAGTCCATATGTTTTGAAATGATTTTCAAAAAGTTTTGATTTCCTTTCGATAAGGAAATCTATGTTGAAAATATCTTGAAAAATATTTCTACGAATGTTGTTGAATGGGATTTAAGGATGACAACTTCATAAGTTGATTTTCTTAAAATGGTTTGATTTCGGGTTGCTAAAGTAGCATACAAAAGACCATGAAAGGCCCCTTTATGTAAAAATGACAAAATTGATATGTGGACAAGAAATCGATGTTAAGGTGGTTGAGAAGGGTTTAGCACAATTGCATAACTTTTGTGAGCAAAAGGCCCCGAAATGAAAACCAAGAAAATGCTAGGAAAAATGTATGATTTATTCTTGAAAATCTAAAAGTTTTGAAATTCTTTTATTCAAAGGGTTTTAAGATATATTGTTTCTCAAACATTTCAAATATTTATCAAAATATTTTACTCAAAATGTTTCTAAAAGAATTTAAGGAAGGTCATCCTAAAAATTAGATTTCAAATGATAACTTGTTTAAAGTGGGTGCGCTCGCTTTACAAGTTGACACGGAATGTGGTTTGTGATATGCTTTTCCAAAATGATTTGTTTTAAAAAGACACAGACTTTGGTCTATGATGTTTTTCAAGTTATGGATGCAGACTGAGGTCTGTAATCTTGGTTCAAAAGGTCATGGGCTACGGTCTGTGATATTCTAAACCAAACGGACTGCAGTCCGTCAAGATGATGTATGGTGCACCAGTACAAGGAACAGACCGGTTGTAGAGTACGGTCGGGATGACCGGGGTCCACTCTACATAAGGCCAAGTCGCTAAGGGATGACAGGAGTGCCAGTGGCGCCCTCCCTGAGATGGGAGCAGGATAAAGGAATTGCCGCCTAGCTAGCGTGCTGTTAAAGATTCTCTTCCAAAAGGTAGCATGATCACTTGCTAAGTGTCTCTACCGGATGGAGAGAAATGCATTTGCTTATGTTTTGCTTTTGAAAAGTCCAAAGATTGGGACATGAAATATGTTTTTATGAAAGTTATCCTAAAGGAATTTTTATGAAATGATTACTCTAAACATAGGGTGTTTTACACAAAAGTGTAAATAACAGGAATGAAAGGAAATATTTTTATGCAAATGCATTTATGAAAATGGTTTATGTATTTTATTTGCTTTGTTTGCTATAAACAAGCCCTAAGACGAGGATTATGAAAAAGATTTATGTGAAATTTGGTTTGGACATAGGAATGTCCATTTCTACAGAGCCTAAATGAAAAGTGTATATGGACATGAGAATGTCCAATGTTAAAGTATTTAAATGAAAAGTGTTTTAGGACATATGGATGTTCATCGCTAAAAGAAGGTATGAAAAAAATGTCTTGAAACATCAAATATCTCTGGGCTAAAGGATTTTATGATGAAAAATATTTTTGGACATAAAAATGTCCTTTGCCGAGAATGACTTATGTGAATGATGTTTTAGGACATGAGAATGTCTTTCTTTGCCAAAGGATTTATGAGAAAAATATTTTGGACATGAACTGTCCACGAGCAAAAGATGGTTTTATGTAAATGTCTTGGAACTTTGGAAATGTTCATACAAGTCTAAACAAAATTAATTAAAAAAGGGTAAAACACACATGTTTTGCCTTATCAAGCCCAAACGTGGCTTGTAAATGATTTTAAAAATGAATATTTTAAGATAATGTTCAAGGACATAGAATTGTCCTCATGAACAAAGGATTTCATGATAATATTTTAGGACATATAAATGTCCTTAGGAAAAGGTGTTCAAGATGTTTAATGAAATGATTTTCAAGGAAGTCTTGCCCTAAAAGATATAATGCTTGCTTACTGAGTTGTCACTCACGTTTTGTTTTCCCAAACCTTAGACAGGTACCGGGAAACTCAAGGAAATGCAAATCTAAGCAATAAAGTAAGGCATAAGATGATGGCCATGTAGGTTATAAGGAATGGAAAAGCATGAATATACTAAAGTATGTTAATGTATATGTGAACTTAATTAGAATTTTAAGTTTTATATGATTCAATGATTGAATGTATAGATGTATGGATGTAACATGTGATGATTTAGTTAAGGAGACTTTTATTGTAGAAAAGTACGATGAGATGTTATAAATGAAATATGAAATGTATTACAAGTGTATCGCCACTTATTTGATGAATGATGTGAAATGTAAAGATATGAACAATGATGAACGGAAAAAAAATTGGACGAAATTCAATTAAGAACCCGCCTCGTGATAAGGGCAACAATCCTGATTTACATTTACCAATCAATAAGATCTTGAGGTAAGGAAGTGACGTCTAGGTTTGGGGCGCCACAGAAGTTGATATCAGAGCATGGATTGGTAAAAAGACGTGGTAAGAAAAGATTTGATATCACAAAGATGATATTTCAGCAAGGATTGATAAATAGATATAGAAGGAAAATGAAAAATGATGAAAGAGATAAGTTGAAAATTATAAGACATATACGATATGTATTGTCTTATACTGTGTGTCATTATGACACAATGATATGGCTAGTTAAGGAAATGTAGCTGGTTGGTACATTTCATGGATTAGATAATATATGAAGGAAAAATGATATGAGGACAATGAGATGAAGAAGGAGGTACGAGAATCTAAGAAAAGACAAAGGATAGAAGGAAATAAAAATAGATAATGGGTTATGAAACCTTACATAGAGACTCCCCTTACCTAAGGTAAACTATACCTCACTTAAGGTAGCACCGGACTGTGTTATACTTTATATATATGTTTAAGGTGTGACGCCATGACGGTCATATGGAAGGCACCTGAAGGTCAAATGATAGGCACCAAGGCGCCAACTTTTTAAGTGATTGTTGGTTTAGAATTTATGGTTATAATAAAATGACAGATTATGTAGGTATAATCTGTACGTGTAAGGAAAAACAACCTTACACCATAAAAAGGGAAAATAGTAATGATAAAGGTAGGAAAAAGGGAGTTTTTTTTTACTCCTAATGTATGATGTTTGATGTTATAAAAATATGAATGCATTTGATTTTATTCAAACGCTAAGTGTATATAAAAAAGAAAAGATCATTGATCTTTCTAGATTATAAAATTTACTATGTATGATAATTCTATGATCAGAAATGATCATATTAACTATGTATGATGTAAATGATTTTATGATAAGATATGAACATATTAACATGACTTTATATGCTGCATTCTACAACATGCCTATCAGCTTAGTTCTTGAACAATAGAAAGGATATTTATGCCTTTTTAGCTCAGTATCCACCTAAGTTCTCAGGTGAATCAGATTTTATTCAAGCTGAGCAGTGGATGACTAAAACCAAGAATATGTTTAAGATTTGAACATGTAGTCTTATGTGATATCCAAGCATTGATTGACAATGCTTATAAGTAACAGGAAACCCTAAATGGCTATTATGCCATAATCACAGAAGGTAATCTGGAAGAATTTGATAAGAAATATCTTCCAATAGGACACCAAGATATAATACATGTTGGTAATGAACATGTATAATTAGGGCGAGGATAACTTGACCCTAAAGATTAAGGAACTTGGCGTAGGGAAAGAAAAGAGTAAGAAAGGTCAACTCAACCGATAACTATAATTGATAGGAAAGTCTCTGCAAATTATCGCAGAAAAAAATAACAAAACTTGTCTAGTTAGCATGTATAGAAGAAAAAGGAGATTACATATATAATACCACAAAAGTTGGTATATTATAGCAAGGAATGGTAGATAGATGAAGAAAAACGAAGGCAAGAATAATTGCTGGAATTTTTCTCAATTCCGATATGATTGAAAGATAGGTACGATAAGATTAGAAAAAAATGATAAGGACCCTTACTAGTTTATGGAAACTGGAAAGGGAGATAAGGAAGAAAATATTTTAGACTGGTTTAATAACCGGTACTCCTATTAGGTAGTCTACGCTAGTATAATCTAGTTGTAGACAATATGAAATGAGAAAATATGGGTAGGTTAGCAAAAATATCTTTCGCTAAGACATGTATGAAATTTTATGGGAGAGCAACGTTTGCTCTATGTTATAGAATGAATGTATTATATTATATGAATGTTATATAAATAATTACTATGGATTTCTATGATGTTTGAAGGAATGGGTAGCCTAGATCTTACCCTATGATAAGATGAGAAATTCTATAATTTCTCTATGTATAAGAATAATAGTATGTCTCCCATAAGAATAAGAAATGGATGACATAGAGAAAAGAACAATTTTAATGAGATGCCCATATGGGAACAGGAAACAGGAAATGACAAAGACAAATGATAGGTCTATTGGACCAAGGCTAAATTGCCACTAAGACAGAGTAACGCAGTGAAAGCGTAGTGACCCATTGAAGTATTGGAGAAAGATGATAAGATTAGCTATTTTATATAAGCTATACTCTCGATATTTGAAATGTAATAGGTTTCGGGACGAAACCCGTTATAAGGGGGGAAGATTGTGATACCTAGACCCAAGTAAGGCTTATGTATATGCAATTGGCATATAAATATGCATAATATAAGAGTTAGTTGAATTATGAATGATTTTCTTTGCAATATTGATGATTTATTGCAATTAGGGCAAATGGTTATGAATGATGAATATAAGCCGATATGGGTCAATGTGGTTAAAGAGGCTTAATGAGGATTAGGGAATATGATTATATTGAGGATAATTACCTCATATATTATGGGTTAATTAAGGGAGATTATGTTGATAATTATGGATTAAAGGTGGCAATTGCTAGAAAATTCATAATTCGTCGTCGGGAAAGCGGATTAAGACGAAAATTGAAAGGTAAGCACATAATTTTGTGCTTAATCATATTGAAAGGTTGGATTATGAAAATAATGATGAAATTAGGGTAAAAATCAATCATCACCATCAAAATCCAAAGATGGATTCAAATGATCATAACTTGAGCTAGAAAAGTTGGAATGAGTCGAAATTTGAAATGAATGGTTAAAATTATGAAATTAATGCAATGACAGGCTTGGATTAATCTAATGATGATGAGATATTGGTTGCACGAAAACAGGTGTATAATTATTGACTTTTGTGCACTAAAAAGTAAGTTTGCATTTATATTAAAGTCAAAGTCATTAATTAAATAATTAATGACATAAAAAGGTGTCAAAAGGAGATAATGATACATGGATTTTATGAATTATCTAAAATGATAAAATCTATATAAATATCCCCTGCATTAATGTGGAAATTAAGGAGCTAATGACTAGCTTAAGGGAGAAGCATAGAGGAGGCATAGAGTGGACGACTATGAGCTCAAAAAAGTGGATTTTTTATTTTTTTAATTATAAAATCCACACCTAAGTCAACTAGATAATCAAGGAAAATAAATGAGTAATTAAATGGGGTTGAAAATTCGGACCAAATATGTCAAAATCAAGGCATAAGGATATGATCATCAAATTGACAGATTTGGAGCATGGGAGAGATGTGGACGGTCAAAGAAACTTTTGGAAATTTTAATGATTTTTATAATAGCTAAATTGACCCCTAATTAAGATATTTACCTAGGATGATTAAATACCCATTAATTAAAGTGAAAATTAGGTGAAAAATCGTTCAAAAGCTGCTGCAAGTGGACCCCATCCAATTGGACAGCTACATGAAGGAAGAGAGGTGCACGTTCAAAGGCTGCTGTATTTGATTTTTTTTAATTTTTTTTAAATAAGCAAAGTGGACCCCTAAGTAGCCTATTAGCTAGGGTGGTTAATTAGCCATTAATTAGAGTCAAATTGTTGTGGAAAAAATGGTAAAGTTGCTGCAAAGTGGAAGTCCAAACAAGGGGCAGATTTGTGTCCATTAATGAATGGATTTTTGATGATTTTTTATAAGATAATTACTTAATTTAAATTGACCACATTTTGCCATGTCAGGAAGAGGGGATAAGCATGTCTTAATCATGCTTTATTTAAAGTAAAAAGTGGGGCCCACAAGCTGAAAAATCTAGCTTTTGCCCCCAAGTGCACGTCCATTTGATTAAGGGCTGAGGAGAGAGAAAATGCTAAGGAGCGAACCCATTTTCCAGCAGCTTGAGGGGGAGAAAAAGAGGAGGAAAGAGAGTAGGAAAAATGTGAAGAAAGAAGAGGAACCAATCTAGGAAAAATGGAGTCCAAGATAATTCAATTTCAAGTAAATATACCCCTTGATTTTGGGTTGAAAATCATAACTGAAATTTTCTTAAATCTTATGTGATGTTGTAGTTTTGATGTTTAATCATGATTATATGATGATTCATGATTAGATGAATTATATAAGTTGATTTATAAAGTTTAATTTGGGGATTAATCAGCCCATATCATCTAATCTACACTCATGTGTAGATAAATCTGAACTAGGAAAGAAAAATATGGAAGAAATAGTAAATGAACTAATTTTTGTACGAAAATTTGTTCAATAACTCATGATGGGGTGATTAAGGAAAGACCAAATTTTCAGCTCAAAAGAGTGAGCATGTTTGAAATTAAAAATCCGAGAAAATCAACCTGGACAGGGTTGAACGGGTGTCAGGATCAGCTACACCAAATGATTTTTAATAATTTCTATACAAGGAATTTTGGACTAAAATTTTACAGGATATATAAAACATTTTGAGGATCACACGAAAAAAATAAAAATTAGGTTTTGATGGGTATAAATATACCTCATAATTTACGTGATTCAGGGTGTTTGAAAAGGGATGCTGCTGTTCAGCAGAGTAAAAATATCAAAATAAATAAAAATACTAAATATTTCATGCTAAAAATATTTATTTTTATTAATTCATGTAGTTATTTAGATTTGAGAGAAATATAAGATCAAAACTACTTGATTTGATATGAATTCAAGATTTTAAAAATTCGGTATGCCTGAATTCAGCATTATAGGCAGCTTAAGGAATAAATCAAGATAAATGTTAAATTCCCGATTTTTGGGATGAAATTTAAATTACAATGGGATATAAATAAGTATCATAAGTGATTATGAGGATTTAACCTATTAGAGGTGGGTTTTAGAAAGGATGGAACTTAGGGTTACGTATAAGACCCGATTTTCATGTTTTGATGTTGAAAATGATAAATGGAGGTAATGAACCTCCAAATAATGATTTAATGAATGATTATTATATTTATGTAAGATTACCCTACATAAGGGTATTAAAATGAATGAATGAATGATTTTATATGTATAGGCTATGTGCTAAGTATGAGTACCTGACTTGAAGGACAAGTGGGTCAAGCTAAGTCCAAATGAATTTATGTAAGTTGAAAAACCTAAGAAATTTATGTATTGAAGTTGATGTGAATAAATGAAATATTATTTTCATTTATTTAGGCAAAGACAAGGAAAAGAATGGAAGAAAGGGATTATGACGATCTCGGGTAAGCAAACAAACTTTCTAAAATTATGTTTTCTTTTTATGTGATGATATGTGATTAAAATTGTTTATGATTATATTTAAATTAATGGGTAAGCACAAGTTTTAAAAATAATGACTGTAATAAAAAACCACAAGTTTTGAAAATGACTGCTTTAATGAAAGCCGTAAGTGTTGGAAAAGGATGGCTTTAAGGAAAAGCCTCAAGGTTTGCTTCATGGGAAGCAAGCAATGATTTTAAAATAATGAATTTATCACAAGTGTTGCCATGGATCGGCAATGCTTTATGTTAATGGATTGAGAAATTTGCTTATGAGTAAGCAAGTTCTCCATGATAATGTTTTCAAAGGATTTTACGTTTTATGTCAATGGTTTTTAAGAATTTGCTTATAAGCAAGCAAGTTCTTTATGATGTTGTTTAAAAAGTATTTTTTTAGAAAAAGGAAATTTTACCCTTTTTCACAAAGTATTGTTTGTAAATAAGTTTGAGTTATTTCTACAATAATTTGTGATAAACAATTATGTTTATGAAAAAAAAGGAAAAGGGAAATTGATTTATGAAAAAGATTTATTTTGCTAGGTCATGATAATTAAATAATAAATGATGATTTGGACATAGTCCATATATTTTGAAATGATTTTCGAAAATTTTTGATTTCCTTTAGATAAGGAAATCTATGTTGAAAATATCTTGAAAAATATTTATACGAATGTTTTTGAATGGGATTTAAGGATGACCAACTTCATAAGTTGATTTTCTTAAAATGGTTTGATTTCATGTTGCTAAAGTAGCATACAAAAGACCATGCAAGGCCCCTTCATGTAAAAATGACAAAATTAATATGTGGACAAGAAATTGATTTTAAGGTGGTTAAGAAGAGGTTAGCACAATTGCATAACTTTTGTGAGCATAAGGCCCCGAAATGAAAACTAAGAAAATGCTAGGAAAAATGTATGATTTATTCTTAAAAATCTAAAAGTTTTGAAATTCTTTTATTAAAAGGGTTTTAAGAAATATTGTTTCTCAAAAATTTCAAATATTTTACTCAAAAATTTCTAAAAGAATTTAAGGAAGATCATCCTAAAAATTAGATTTCAAATGATAACTTGTTTAAAGTGGGTGCGCTCGCTTTACAAGTTGACACGGAATGTGGTTTGTGATATGCTTTTCCAAAATGATTTGTTTTAAAAAGACACAGACTTTGGTCTATGATGTTTTTCAAGTTATGGATGCAGACTGAGGTCTGTAATCTTGGTTCAAAAGGTCATGGGCTACGGTCTGTGATATTCTAAACCAAACGGACTGCAGTCCGTCAAGATGATGTATGGTGCACCAGTACAAGGAACAGACCGGTTGTAGAGTACGGTCGGGATGACCGGGGTCCACTCTACATAAGGCCAAGTCGCTAAGGGATGACAGGAGTGCCAGTGGCGCCCTCCCTGAGATGGGAGCAGGATAAAGGAATTGCCGCCTAGCTAGCGTGCTGTTAAAGATTCTCTTCCAAAAGGTAGCATGATCACTTGCTAAGTGTCTCTACCGGATGGAGAGAAATGCATTTGCTTATGTTTTGCTTTTGAAAAGTCCAAAGATTGGGACATGAAATATGTTTTTATGAAAGTTATCCTAAAGGAATTTTTATGAAATGATTACTCTAAACATAGGGTGTTTTACACAAAAGTGTAAATAACAGGAATGAAAGGAAATATTTTTATGCAAATGCATTTATGGAAATGGTTTATGTATTTTATTTACTTTGTTTGCTATAAATAAGTCCCAAGACGGGGATTATGAAAAAGATTTATGTGAAATTTTGTTTGGACATAGGAATGTCCATTTCTACAAAGCCTAAATGAAAAGTGTATATGGACATGAGAATGTCCAATGTTAAAGTATTTAAATGAAAAATGTTTTAGGACAAATGGATGTTCATGGCTAAAAGAAGCTATGTCAAAAATGTCTTGAGACATCAAATGTGTCTGGGCTAAAGGATTTTATGATGAACAATATTTTTGGACATAAAAGCCGAGAATGACTTATGTGAATGATTTTTAGGACATGAGAATGTCCTTCTTTGCCAAAGGATTTATGAGAAAAATATTTTGAACATGAACTGTGCACGGGCAAAAGATGGTTTTATGTAAATGTCTTAGAACTTTGGAAATGTTCATACAAGTCTAAACAAAGTTAATTAAAAAAGGATAAAACACACATGTTTTGCCTTATCAAGCCCAAACGTGGCTTGTAAATGATTTTAAGAATGAATGTTTTAAGATAATGTTCAAGGACATAGAATTGTCCCCATGAACAAAGAATTTCATGATAATGTTTTAGGACATATAAATGTCTTCAGGAAAAGGTGTTCAAGATGTTTAATGAAATGATTTTCAAGGAAGTCTTACCCTAGAAGATATAATGCTTGCTTACTGAGTTGTCACAGGTACTAGGAAACTCAAGGAAATGCAAATCGAAGCAATGAAGTAAGCATTAGATGATGGCCAGGTAGGCTATAAGGAATTGGAAAACATGAATATGCTAAGGTATGTTAATGTGTATGTGAACTTAATTAAAATTTTAAGTTCTATATGATTCAATGATTGAATGTATAGATGTATGGATGTAACATGTGATGATTTAGTCAAAGAGACTTTTACTGTAGAAAAGTATGATGAGATGTTATAAATGAAATATGAAATGTATTACAAGTGTATCGCCACTTGTTTGATGAATGATGTGAAATGTAAATATATGAATGATGATGAATGGAAAAAAAAATTGGACGAAATTCAATTAAGAACCCACCGCGTGGTGAGGGCAACAATCCTGATTTATATTTACCAATCAATAAAATCTTGAGGTAAGGAAGTGACATCTCGGTTTAGGGCGCCACATATATGTGCACACATCAGTAAGAGTTATTGTTACATAAACTAAATTGATCATAGTTGAGTTATCTATCATTTTTCAATACTTAACAATTTTATTTTTCTATTTTCAATACAACTTTTTTATTTTTCAATACACAACATCTCTCATCATCTAGCATTCCATTAAATGCTTTTATAGGACGCAAAAAGTCATAGTTATTTTTTAATAAATCATTTCCTACTAGAGGTCCAATCATTTTAAGAGGGTAATCTTACCTTTTTTATTAGAATGTAATTTTTGAATGTGAATTGGTATTTATGGATTTTTCAAAAATAATATTGCACAATACCAACACAAAAATTAACTATATGAGGAAAGAGCAAATTTCTAACATTTGCTAATTTCAAAAGCCTATCATGTATCGAGGGCGTAACTGGAATTAGGTACTCATAGGTCCACCTAACTAATATCCTAAAATAGGTAGGTTCGGTTTTATTTTTCTACTCGTAAAGTTAGCATTTAGTTCCAAAGAAGAAATACCTACTTGAATTTAGGTAGGATTCACTCCAAGGCCTAGGTACGAAAACTAACCCAAATTTTATATTTTTAATATAATATATAATATACAAAGCCCTATTGTTATTCCCGCAATTTTTTGCAATTTTGACCAAAATTGCTATTAGCTTTATCACTACCATTCCAAATTTGCATGCCCTTAGTAATCACCATTGTTGCTCGACGACAACAACCAAAAATGTTGTCAAACTAGCTACTTTGGTCTTCTCTTCTCCTTCTTCACTCATCTTTTTCCTCTTTTCATCTCTTTGTTTCTAACTCTTTTTCTTATCTTTGTCCCCTAATTATAATCTTATCTATCCTCATCTTCCTTTTCTCTCATTGCAACCAATGTTTTGAAAATCAAATCGGATGAATCATTTTCATGGTTAACTCTCATTTTTTGGTTCAATCATTGCAAGCTGATAATTAAATTATGGTTGGACCAAAAACATTGATGAATCATGATATGAGTGATTCATGATCCGACCACTCGATTTAGTTTGATTCTTAAAATAGTACCTACGATAAGCAAATGATGGTTTATTAAATTATACAAATAATAGTTTGATTGCTAATTAACATTCACAATCTCTCAACAACTCAAATGTCTTTACTCCTTGCCCCATAAAACCTCAGATTTACCTTCAAAGCTTTGATTTTATTGATTGTTAAGAGTTATTATAGCATTTTATATGACCCTCGAATTATTTTTATTTATATGTATTGATGATAACAACTTCATCTTGTCCCACTAATTCACTTCCGTAGTAGGGTCCAATTTAGCTCTATTTCGATTATTTTATTGAATCCAATCAATCTATTATATTTAATACTATTTATTTTACTTAGATACTAAAAATTAAAAAAATCAGAGTTATATATAGATCACATCTTCTAAGAATATATAAAAATAAGTATAAATTTAGAAAATCACTTGGATTTATGTTTTAAAATTTTACAAAATAGGATAAATATTTTGATGGTTTAGATATGAAATTGGGATCATATGGGTTCTGATAACAAACGAATTATTTTTAATGAATTTAAAATCACTTTCATATTATAAGAGTGTGTTAATAAGCTCAAAAAATCAATTAACACTATAATCATTTGTTAGGTTGGTATGATGAAACTTGTGGTTATAGTCAAAGAGAGTAGAGTAGGTATCGGAGATCTGGATGGAACCACTATTTATTTTATATTATTGTAACTTTACGTAATTGCTCTTAACTTTTGTTAAACATGTTTTATCGAACACGGTTTTTCTTAAAAAAATTCAAATGCCCAATTCACCATTCTCTTAAACATGCAACCATCCTAAAATGAAGCCTTCTTATTGTCAAGATATCGTGTCCTTCTCATATCATATTCTAAGAGCCTATCAAGGAAAGCCATTGTTGAAATTGTATTAGAATTGTGGTTCTTATACATCCATAATGAGTTTCATACTCTTACTCGTATTAATCCCACTTGAATATATATGCATACCTGCAGTGAGATAACTCATACATATTCCTCCTAGGATAATTATAAATGTGTGAGATCTTTAGGAGACACATCATCATAACACATGAGAGAAAATCCTGAAGAGTTCTCCTAAATCCTTTTAGAGATTAATGACATTTACGCTATGGTAGTGAGTTTGGTTTTCTATCTTATGATTCCAATTCAATAAAGTGATAAAGTTTCAGACACGACTTTCTGATTTTTTCGCTTCCATTTCTTCTCAATAAGGTATGCAAAGAATCATTAATTTTTCAATATCATTATTAGAGCCTGATCCGTATCTTGACTTGGTTACTTGATTGAAATATACACGCACATATATTTCTTTGAAATTTTAATTTTATTGGCATGTATGCATCTGTAATCCTTCTAACCCATATACTACGGTTTTGAGTTTTACATGTTTGGAGAGATAATATGTGGTACCTAGAACATTTTGAATCAATAAATGTAACCTAGGTATTCAAGAGTTATTAATTGTATGATTTAAGTGGATGGATGAGATTATGACTAATAACCAAGTGAGGTGGTTAAGTTAACACCTTTGCCTAATAAGGATTAATGTGTGTAAAGAGACAATGAGATATGGAGATGATGATTTGGCATGATTTTAAATTCTATTAATTATGATTTTTTTATAAAAATTAATTATGATTAAGTTGATGATAATGATGGAACAAATTAGGGTATTATTTCAAAAATTCATAACTTGACGCCTATAAGGCAGATTGATGTGAAATTTGAAAGGTAAACACATGTTAACGTGGTTTACCTCATGAATGGTATGAATTATATTAATTATGATTGAATTATGATGATAATGATTTAATTTCATCAAATTTTATGAGACAATTTTAAATGCTCATATCTTGCACTAGAATGATCATTTTGGGATGAAAATTGTTATGAACGGCTAAAAAAAGTGTTCTATCATATGGATGAATTTGATTAAGCTAAATTACATGAGAAAATTCTTAATCACAAAAGGATAAAAGTGGTTGACTTGTCTTTAAAAAGGGGGACATGTCATAAATGGAAAAGTTAAAGAGATTAAAGCTATTGATGATATGGATTTTTGTGGAATTTTTGATAATTCAAAAATACGAGAATTGAGGGCAAAAGTTTCAGAAATATCCTATGGGATTAATGGCTCAAGATTTGGTAAAATTTAATTTGACAAAATGCCAAAAGATGCAGCCCATGTGAACGTTATCTTAGTTGGCATAAAAAAATTATATAAAGGCCTACCAAGGGTGTTTCTTGGGCAGTAAGAAAGGAAAACAAGAAACGGAGGTAGTAGCTGGACGTTCTAGCAAAGGGAAAGAGAGAGAGAGAGAGAGAGAGAGAGAGAGAGAGAGAGAGAAGGGCAGCTTGATGATTGCTAAAGGGGAGACAATTCCTCTCCCAAAATCCAGGTATGCAGTGGTTTATTAACATGTTCCAAGTTTAAAATATGCCAATTAAATTGGTTCATTTATAATTTTTTATTTAGTTATTAATCAGCTAATGCTATCTAACATATACTCATATGTGGTAAATTTGGAAGAGGAAAACAAAATATGAAAGAAATAGTAAATAATCGAGTTTTAATATGAAAATTTGTATGAAAACTCATGATATGATGATTAGGGAACGATGCAATTTTCAGCTTAAAGGATAAGTAGGTTGTAAATTAAAAATCTGAAAAGATCAACCTGAGCAGGGCCAAATAATAGTCAGGATCAACTGCACCAAAAGATTTTTAATAATTTTTATACAAGGAATTTTTAGCTGAAAAGTTTATATGATATAGAAGACATCTTGAATATCACTCGACCAAAATAAAAATTAAATTTTGGAGGGTATAAATATACCTAATAATTAATGTGATTTGACTCGTCTGAAAATTGATGTTGCTGTCCAGCAGAGTAAATATTCCTAAATAAATATAAATACTTAATATTTTGTGCTGAAATTAATTATTTTGGTTAATTCATGTAGTTATTAATGTATAATAGAAATTTCAAATTTAAAATCTTTGATTTGATTATAAATAAAAAATTAGAGAAATTAGTATGTCTGATTTCAGCAATATTTATAGATTGAGGAATAAATTAAAATAAAAATTAAATTCTAGATTTTTAGAATAATATTTAACTTATAATAGGATATAAACAAGTATCATAAATGATTATGAGGGTTTAACCTACTCGAGGTAAATTTTGAAAGGAATGAGTGCTATGGAAGCACAAATTATACCAATGTGAGAATTGGTAAATGGACACCCAACTTGAAAAGCAAGTGGGTTAAGTAAGTTGATAGAAATTATGTGGGTTATAAAACTATATGATGTGCAAACAAATAGAATTATGTTTACGAATTCAATGTCATTCTTATGCATATAGGCAAAGACAAAGAAAATGTTAATAAAAGAAACTGAAGTGAATTCAGGTAAGCAAGCAAGACCTTTGAAACTGATATTTTATTCTCAAATGCTAAAATATTTTCAATTTGTTTAACTTAAATATTTCTAAAGTTATTTAAAGGTGGTCATTACTTCATCCTTTTATTCCATAAACGATTTGATTATTGCTCTTATTGAAATGATTGATTAAATTCTTCTCTATTTGGAAATGGCATGCCAACATGAATTTGATTGATGTTTCATTGAAATGATGTTCAAATTGATAGTGCAAATAATTCTCTACATGAGAATGACAAGTTTCCATGTGTAAGAGGTATATAATGCCGACGTGATTGAAAGTCATGCATGAAATGGAAATCATGTAGGCTAGTCGAGGTAGCAAAAGGACTAGATGTCCTCCTTGACAAGGCCAAGTCGAAAAGTTCAGCGTCATGAATGGAAAGGATCATGTTATGAAAGGATGTTCTCCGGGCTAGCGTACACACACATGAAGGATTATGTCATGAATGAAAATGATGTGTTTGCACTCTAATATTTATGAAATGCTCAAAAGTTGGGATTTGATAAGGTTTTCATGAAAGGTTTATATAAAGAAGTTTCTGTTCTGCTGGTAGTTGATCTCTTGATAAGTGTCTCCTACCGAATGGAGAAAAATGCATTTATATGAAAATGAAAAATGCTTGCTTATTGAGTTTTGACTCATGTTTTATTTTCTAAACCCTAAGTCAGGTGCAACGACGGCTCCAAAGGAGAAGCACAGGTTGAAGAAATATAATTCATATATTCCTGTGTATGCATCTGTATGACGAGAAATGTATTATGGAATGAATGTTTGCAACTTATTGCAATTTATGGAGTTTTACACTCTTGATGTGTGATATAGATTGGATATGTTAAATTGTTGAAAAATGATGATGGGTGATAAATGTATACTTTAACATGATATGAATGCTAAGTGCGATGATTCACAAGAGTATTATTGCTTATAAGATGAATGAAGTGAAATGTAAAGAAATGAAATGATGAAGGAAAAAGAATGAAACGAAAACAATTTGGATGAGATCCAGTTAAGAACCCACCGCGTGATCAGGGCAACAATCTTGTGTTATATTTACCAATCGATAAAGATCTTGGAGCAAGACTCGAGTTATGACGCCTCGGGTTGGGGGCGCCACATAATAATAATTCGGGCATGAGTTTTCTTGCAATGTTGCTACTTTGAATTTTTTTTAGATTCATCAAAGTTATTAGATTATATTATTATGATATCCCAAATATGTGCAAGTAGGTTCTCATATTAAAGATTGGACTTTTCGAAATAATATGATCGGTTTAGATTATTGAAATACCAATCAGGGTTATCAACATGATTAATTGAATATAGCATGCAAGTTGTGATTATCACTTCCATCAACGTATCTGTGAAGTGAATTCTTTTGGAATATTACATTTGTATGCTTGTAAAAGTATTAAAATCATGTTTTTACCTTAGTAGAATTATATGATGTTAATTATAAAATTGAGGCAAATAGAAATTGTCTATATCTTGTAATATGATATAGCATGATAATCATGTGATAATGCATTTTGTTAGATCTTATTGATAATTAATAAGGAAAATCACATACTATATTAATTACGTGATTATAAAATTTTAAGAGGGATTGGATTATAAAAATATTATTTAATTAGATTTATAATTTAATAAATTGAATGAGATATATGGTGCATCCATCTGTCATGGGTGTCTGATAACTCATGAAAATATGAGTTATTATGACCCATTTCAGACCAGTTTTGCATGTTAGTCCAAGAGAATGTGGTTAGTTTACATCCATTTAGCTTAATTTTCACTCAATTTATATTTTAGGAACAATATGTAGTTTTTATGTATTTTTAGTATAAAATAGGATTTATAGTTCATTTATTTAGTTTTAGTTGATTTTGCAGGAAGGACAGGTAACTATCAGCGTGCGAGTGAGTCGGCATGAAGAACCGAGCAAAGTGAAGAAGCAAACAATCTGGCGCCCCAGCGCTGAACAGCGGCGCCTAGGCATCATCCAACCGCCTCACAAGAACTCTCAAGAATTCCTTAAGTCAGTGAGCTTCCAGAGAGTCGGCTCCTAGGTGCCAACCAAGCGACGCCACTGCGCCGAACCCTACATGGATAAATTTTAGCACGTGTCTCATGCTGCGTTTGGAGGGATATAAATATATCTCTTAGGGTTTCTTAGAAGGGGAACATAGAGAGTGGTCGTGGCTGCTGTGGAGAAACGGAGAAACACAAAACTTTAAGGAGTGAGAGAAGAGCAAGTGAAGATCCAAGCTATTATTGCCAAATCATTGAGATTCATCTCCTCTTCTCATCTATCTCTTCATATTTGTTATTCTCCTTGCTTGAGATGATTGTAACTTAATTTTAATGAGAATTGAAGTCATGTTTTTGGGCTGAACCTTCCTGTGGTGGGAGATATGTAGGATTTGAACTCATAGTCTATATTATTTAGTTTTCTTATGCTTTAATTGATAATACAGTTGTGCTTTGACGTATGTTGCTTGAGATTACCCTTATATATCATGCTTAATGCGTTTACAAGCTTTGCAACCTTGTGGATTGATTGAATATTCAGATTCATGCTTGAAAAAGTGAGATTTGAATAAGATCCATATATGAGGCACAGGTTTTCCAGCTCTTGTTTGTGTTAGATGTTAATATGAATTGGAATATACCTATTAACACTGTGTAATCTTGATTAGGTTATGTGGTTATCAATCTTGTTTTACTTGTGTGCATGGAAACATAGCATATAGCTAAAACTTAGTTAGGTTTGTATGTGTTGGAAGACATATATGAATATGAATGAACCTAGATTAGTAATCTCTGCACAATTAACTTAATTGGAACCAAATAACATACGTATGATTCAATGAATTCATATTCCCACCTATCTTAATCATTTCAAAGCAATCTCAGCAATATCCACCCCGCTCTGGTCATTTACTGCTTTATTAGTTTAGTTTAATTCAATTCTTTAAAAACAAACTCTCATTACTTTACCAATTCACTTAGACAATTGAGATTTAAGGTGCTAATCTGTTTAACACAATCCTCGTGGGAACGATACTCTACTCACTCTTTATTACTTAATTGGCACGTATATTTGCGTTAAAATGAGCATTTTAATAGACATATACGCAACTCGTCAAGTTTTTGTCGCCGTTGCCGGGGATTGGTGCTTTAAACTTAGTACTTGACAATTTCAGTTGTCTACTATGAATGTGTATATATTATACATGTTTTTTTCTTTTCTTTCTTTGCTTTTGATAAAATTTTATTTCAGGGGTCTTTTTATTGCAATTTTCAATGGCTTCAAATGTTTACCATTGGCCAAATGCAGAATTTTCAACACCAAGCACAACGGGTTTCCATGAGTATGATAATACATGGGCACCTCCACCTCAATTTGCAGGTTTTGAAAATTAAATGCAGGATATGGACAATTTTTATTCAACTTACTGCTATTTGTGTGGAGGCGAGGGACATTTACTCAATCAATGCGTGTATTACTCAGCATCCATGGGCTATCTTAATCATTCAAGTGATGCACGGGACAAGTATGGGGACCTTCAATCAGAAAATATGATGTCGATAGGATTTCAAGCATATCAAGTAGGGGAGCCATTACCACTTGAAAGCAAGTTTAGCTTTGGAAGACATGTTAATGCAATTCACGAAAAGCCAAATGCAATTTAATGAGAACATGTAGAAACAAGTGAAGCAATTGGCTACTGCAATCCAATGTCGGTATCAAGAAGCGTCTTTCGAACATATAGAAGAAATTTCAGTAGAAGATGAGTTGGAACAGGGCTGTGAAGTCACTCCGAGCATTAATGAAGATATATCAATCTATGTGATAGAGCAACTTATACCTCAAAATGTGCTTGAACAGATGGTTGAATCAATAGAAAGCAAGGGAGTTGAAGAAGAGAGTAATGAAGAAATAGAGGTGGTTACAATGCCAAAGGTTGAAAATAATCCCAATTCCACACCTCTACTATATTTTTTCAGGAATCCAAGAGCAATAAAGATTGATCAGTCAATATCATTCTTGGAAAACAACTCCTTAAAGCCTACAATTGAAGACTCCAAAGAATAATTCTTCTATAGTCTCTATAAAATTTAAGAAAAGAGGCTAACTGATCTATTTGAAGAGGCTAGGAAGAGATCTGAACTTCCACTACACGATTCGTATGAAAGGAAGTTCGATAGAGCGGGAATTGGCTAATCATAAATAGGACGTCGGGCTGAAGACGATAAATTTAACGCTAAATGGGAGACAACCCATTACACTTTTTAATTTTTTGATCCAAGGCATAGTTAGAAGATCCATCATATGTGTGTTGAAGCAAGGAAACTAAATAAAGATCACCATTTTTTTAAAAATTGACATGCAAAAGAGAGTTTGATTCATTACTTGGTCAACTCTCCATGAATACATGTTTTGTGATCTTGGAAAGTGCAACTCAACATAATTCAAGAAGTGAATTGTATCAAACAATCATCTCTCTCTTTTTAGGGAAGAATAAAGCAGTTATCTCCCAAGGCAAGGAAGGACAGGATTATCATGCTCAAATATGGATTTTCAATCCACTTTGAAGTTGATAGATGATGGAATCAAGGAGTTTTAAGTTTATATCATCATTCAAGATAAGAAAATGCAGTTGGAGTGAGGTTTCGACCTCAATTTTTGTCCCCGGCGCTAAGATTTTGTAAAAGAACATGTTGCAGCAAATTGGGATCAGAGAAGTGGCGCTCCGGGGCCTCGGTGCCACATTTTTTCAAGGAAACAATATGTTGAAACTTTTGAGTCAGCAAGTCGGTGCCCTGGCCTCAATTTTTGGTGCCCTGGCGCCGTCCCCCCAGCTAGTATAAAAAACAACAAAAAACAAGTTTTCAGCATGCCAACTTCAACTGGTCATAACTTTTGATCCTGGAGGAGTTACGGGAGCTACTGTATATCAACAGAAAGCATTTTTCGAGCCCGTCGAGATGGATACCATGGTTTGGTTAGTTGATATCATTTTCAATATCAAAATCCTCCATTTTTTCATATTTTGGGGTCGTTGAAGTTCTATGCAAGTTTTTTTACTGTGTTTAGTGAATCACCTATTTTATTACTTTAAGTAAAAGGTGTGCAAGTGGATGATTTGCATTTTTCATATATTTGTGGGCATGTGGATGTGCTGCTTGTGGATAACTTTTTGGTTCAAGCTATTCCATTATTTTGTTGTGACTAAGAGTTTAAAGTAGCGGGGGAGAAGTTTATGGACTGCACTTGTGGTATCAATCATATGACTTGAAACTTGAGTTGGATTGTCTGAGAAGAGCTTCTATGAAATATATTTAGGGTGTAGAGTCTTGGACATTTGAGCTTGCAGTGCATTTTTCAATATTATGATGCTTGATTTCTTCCTTCTTCCTATTTGTGACGTCGCTCTCAACCAAGCTCTCTTGTCATACACTACCATTGTCGATAAGTTATTTGATATTGGATGCCTCATTTATCAACATGTATTAAGTATTGCGAAGGCAGCCGATGCACATTTTTTATCAGTAGAGGAGGAAGAAGGAGAAGAGAGCGATGGAGATGATGAGCATCCTTTCCATCTTGACGACCAAGGGAGTCACTAGTTCATTTTCTTTTCTTTTCTTTTCCTTTGTTTTTCATTTTGATTTGCATATCATCTGCATGTGGATCTCCATATCATTGTCATTTGCATTTTTTTAGTTTATATGCATTGAGGACAATGCATTCCTCAAGTTTGGGGGTAGGTGCTTTATTCTATTGTGTTTCTAGTCATGCATTGCATTTAGATGGCTATATTATATATGTGTGTTAGGTTACATTGTATTTAAAATCTTGCCTGTGATAATCAGTTAATTGCAATCTATCTTAAGGAATACTTGCAATATTCAAGAAAACTCTAATTGAAATCAAAATTCATGAAAAATTTAAAAATTTTTAAGCCATGATTATGAATTAATTGAGAGTGTGTTAATTTTTTTAGATTTTCAAATGACGTGTGAATGATATGATCAATTAAGCAGTTGAATTTTATAGTTCAAGTACTTGCCAATATGCTATATTGAAATGATTAAGGAAAATTTTTTGTGTAATATAAATGCTTTGCCTAATTATGCTTTAATGATATGTCTTTTGCAATCTTTGTTCCCCATTTTTGAACTTATATATATGTTCTTTTCAACCTTATGTTTTAAAGTAAATATATTGTCTCATTGATTCATAGTGTAATTCATCTTTTTACTTGAGACTTAAGGTTGAAAAATGCAGGTACATAGTAAATCGGCTTAATATGTTCTTCCCAATAAGATTTTGTAATAAATAATGAAGGAGGTGACTAACCCAAGCTGAGTAGCCGGGACTTGGCATCTATAAATGTCAATGTTCGTGTAAAAAGGCAAGGGAAAGCCACAGTAATATCACTTTATAGAGAATTCTTCCTAGATACCCTGAAATATGGTGAGGGGAGTTAAAAAGATGAATAAAAAAAGAAAATCTCCAAATACCCTGAAATATGGTGAAGAGAGTCAAAGTAATAAGTTTGGGGGAACTAATTGTACAATTTTGTAAGTCTAGGAAAAGTAAAATAGACGTATGAATGCTGTCCTTTTGAGATGATAGATTTACTTTGAGCATATTCATTTGTATTACATCCATCCTGAGAAGTCTTTTTGACCAAGAGAACGGTTAGCAAGGTTGAACTATAACGTTTAACTACTTATGGATATCATTTGGATGTAGTTTGATTTTCATATTGAGAATGACATCTTGGCTTGATATTAACAGGGGTTCATGAGTGATTTTAATTTATTGTTATCTTGTGCATTGTCAAGATGAGAGATATCATTGCATTGCTAAGGGTAAAACACAGGCTTGATTTTAACATATAATAGCTGCATACATTTGTGTTTTATATGTTGATCGAGGAATAGCAATATTTAAGTTTGGGGGTATGATAACTCACAAAAATGCGAGTTATTATTACCCATTTCAAACCAGTTTTGCATGTTAGTCCAAGAGAATGTGGTTAGTTTGTATCGATTTAGCTTAGTTTTTACTCACTTTGCATTTTAGGAACAATATGTAGTTTTTATGCATTTTTAATATAAAATAGGCATTTATAGTTCATTTATTTAGTTTTAGTTGATTTTGCAGGAAGGATGGGTAACTATCAGCGTGCGAGTGAGTCGGGATGAAAAACCGAGCCAAGTGAAGAAGCAAGCAATCTGGCGCCTGGGCGCCATCCCACCGCCTCACAAGAACTCTCAAGAAATCCTTAAGTCGGCGAGCTTCCAGCCAGTCGAAGCCTAAGCGCCAACCAAGCGGTGTCGCGACGCCGAACCTTACACGAATAAATTTTAGCACGTGTCTCGTGCTGCGTTTGGAGGGATATAAATATATCTCTTAGGGCTTCTTAGAAGGGGAACGTAGAGAGTGGTCGTGGTTGCCTTGGAGAAACGGAGAAACACAAAACTTTAAGGAGTGAGAGAAGAGCAAGCGGAGATCCAAGCTATTATTACTAAATCATTTAGATTCATCTCCTCTTCTCATCTATCTCTTCCTATTTGTTATTCTCCTTGCTTGAGATGGTTGTAACTTAATTTTAATGAGAATTAAAGTAATATTTTTGGGCTGAACCTTCCTGTGGTGGGAAATATGTAGGATTTGAGCTCATAGTCTATGTTATTTGGTTTTCTTACGCTTGAATTGATAATACAGTTGTTCTGTGACATATGTTGCTTGAGATTACCCTTATATATCATGCTTAATACATTTACAAGCTTTGCAACCTTGTGGATTGATTGAATATTCAGATTCATGCTTAGAAAAGTGGGATTTGAATAAGATCTATATATGAGGCACAGGTTTTCCAGCTCTTGTTTGTGTTAGATGTTAATATGGATAAGAGTATACCTATTAACCCTGTGTAATCTTGATTAGGTTATGTGGTTATCAATCTTGTTTTACTTGTGTGCATGGGAACATACAACATAGCTAAAACTTGGTTAGATTTATATGTGTTGAAAGACATATATGAATATGAATGAACCTAGATTAGTAATCTCTGCACAACTAACTTAATTGGAACCAAATAACATAGGTATGATTCAATGAATTCATATTCTCACCTATCTTAATCATCTCAAAATAATCTCAGCAATATCCACCTCGCTCTGGTCATTTACTGCTTTATTAGTTTAGTTTAATTCAATTCTTTAAAAATAAACTCTAATTACTTTACCAATTCACTTAGACAATTGAGATTTAAGGTGCTAATCTGTTTAACACAATCTTTGTGGGAATGATACTCTACTCACTCTTTATTACTTGATCGACACGTATATTTGCGTTAAAACGTGCATTTTAATAGACATATACTCAGCTTGTCAATGTATCGTTTATTTTTCCACTAACTTTGAATTGGTGGAATTTTTTCCACACCCTGATAAATGGAAATTTTGCAAGAAATACAAGAATTGGAAATTACAAAAATTCCCTTTACTAAAGTCATACAATGGCTGCAATTAGATTTCAACTTGGCCTAGTAACAGGGCATAGCTCTGGTAAGTTTAGCCACGTAACTAGGCCATGGGCTGAAACTAGTGGGCTAGGCCCAGGTAGAATGGTGCCGGTAAGCCTTTCGAGGCTTGTAACTATGGATTGGTCCGAACAAGGGGCCCCGCCAACTTACCATCAATGGTGACATGGCCTAGCTAACTACGTAAGGGTTCGAGAGGATCCAACATGTAGTTAATGGGTCGATCCTCGTAGAGTCTGGCTCAGACAAGGCCCATCTCCATACAACCAACTCTAGTGGGATGACATAAATGTTAAGCCCAGGTTGGTCTCACCAGCAAGCGATAATGCTGATGTGGTAAAATCCTCATGCCTCCATTTCATTTTTTGGTATATTTCGACTATTTTAATGATCTAATAATCAATTCCTACTAATTTCGATACTTTGATGTAATGGTATAGTTAGATTTTTAATTTGAGATTCAAATTGATGCTTTATGCCATGTTTGATCATATTTATGCCGCAAGTTGTTAAACATAATCTCTTAAGCATACAACATATGTGTGTAATTATATAAGTTATGATGTATTACGCTATGTTATATTATATTTTAAATTAAATTTTCTTGTGGCAAGATTGTATTCTATAGTATGACTGAATGTTGATGTCTAGGCTGAAATCTTGAAGTGGATATCGTGGTTATTTAATTAGATCCCTCCGTATACAGAGGAGCTTCCCATTCCTGACCTTAATTACATAGCTAAACGGAAAAAGTACTATAGAATTTAATTGCACATAATGAATTTAATTATCATATCGAATTATTTTTAATATTTTATTCTTAATGATTATGACTTTTTTGTATAATCACTAGTGCTTATGCTTATCATTTATCTTTGGTATCTATAAAATTCTTTTTCACAAGATTCATGAGAATCTCAAAAGAATTGAAAAAAATTAATTCACATCCAAAGGAATACTGTTTTGGATTATATGAACTTTAAAATGAATTCAAATTATACCCTTTATGAGCACTTTTAGTCCATGAGAAAATTCATAATTATCTTCATCACAAATGCATAAAACTATTTCTAAGATAGAAGGTGAGTGATTTTATTAATTTCATACCAGAATCAATGGAAATGGAGAAACTTGCTTTGAAGAATAATATTGCATCTCTCAAATCTTTATTTGATATATATTGTGAGCTTGAGTTGATAGAAGAGTGTAGAATTATTTCTAAGATTAAGCGATCCACTGCGCTATCCATATGTTCTAATCTTTGCTAGGCTAAATTCACAAGAGTCAATGCGAAGGAAGGATTTTGGTTAGAAAGAGTAGTGACTAGGGCTTTAGTAGAAGAGCAAAGCATTACTACGATTGATGAATACAATTATAAATCTAAAATTAGATTGTATAATGATATTTATGACTTTATAAATGAGCATTTAGAAAAGTACCATTGATTTTCTTTATTGCATGAAAGACATGTAGTTGCAAAATTACATTATACTTGTGATGCATTATCAAATAAATATTAATTTTTAGATTCATATTTAGGGGTGGGAATCGGGGTGGGCCATACCGAGTCAAGGTTTTCCCAACCCTAAACCTACTTTTTAAAAATTGAGTTTGACCCTCTTTTTATATCGGGTCGGGACAAGGTCAGTTTGACCATCACTTTTTTTAATAGATTCCAGGACAAACTTCGGGTTGGTATCGAACCAATTTTGGGATAGTGGGTCGGGTAAAAAATTTGGGTCAAATAAGATAATTTTAAGAATTTATATACCTATCAAACATAAGTATACATCTATACTAAATTTAAATATTATATGCTTCAATATTTCACTAGTTATTAAAAAACACATAATTAAGAAAACAAAATATTTGAAAATATAGTATAAATTTATTAAAATAATTTAATATACAATTACATATAAGGGTTATTTATGTATAAATTCTTCTTATTGATTCTTATATTGCTTTCTGAATAAATTGATTCTTCTATTGTTGATAGAGTTCAATATAAAAAAGTTAGAATTTTGAAAGAAAATAATAATAATATTTAAACATAGGCTTATAATTTTTAATAAATTAGTATATACGGGGGGTCGGACTCTTCGGGTCAGCACATGGTCGACCCATCCAGACCCTATTTTTGAATTCAGGTCAAAATTTCAAAAATATATTAGTTTTACCCGGTGAAAAACGGGTCGGGTTAAAACCAGGTCACGGGTCGACCCGCCCCAATTCCCACCCCTATTCATATTATAATATTTTTTGAGTGAGAGTTCTCAAGTTGCTAGGATTTAAAAGAGTTCTCACTTGGAATAAACTAATAGTTCTCAAGTTTGTAAGATTTAGAGAAATTCTCACTAAGAATTAAAATTTTGCGTAATTGAACTAAATTAATGACAATCCAATATTTATGACATAAATGATGATTGAGAACATAGTGAGCTTTCGAATTTATTTCTTATATTGGATTATTATTATTAATTTATTTGGTCTTTTATAATAAAATGATTTATACTAGTATTGATTAAGTACTTATGTTACTTACGATAAAATCAATTACCAATTACAACATCCAAGATGATTGTTGCTTATTTGAACCAAGACAATAAATTAAATAGTGATAATTATGAGATACGACATCAAGAGTTTAATATCTCCTAAAAGAGAAAGAGACACTGAAAATATTAAATAATATCATAACTGAACTTGAGAAAGCGTTATAAGACCATAAGGCTTGTGTAGCATTTTATTGTTGAGAAGCATAAACATGATCTCAAACATAGTTTGAACTAGACATTGCAGCTTAGGTCATGTGGTTGGCCTTGAAGGACAAAAATAATAATATCTTAGCCATCGAGGTAAAAAGTCTTAACAATCAAGTTAGACAGTAATAAGAAGCACCAAGATCAGATGTCTAATATGATCTAAGAGCTTAGGTCAATCGGACATGCTCCCACAAGCGAGCAGAAGGTACTAACAGTAATAAGATAGCTCCATAATAATTAGAAATATATGAAAGTCAACATAACGTATAATGAAAATATCAAATCTTTTGAGGATATTTCACATTAGTTAAGTTTAGAGGTTAAGCACCTAGAGGTCGCAAAATCCTCCTAGAATTAAGTATATGCGGCTACTTTAGTTTGGGTAGAACTTTGAATTTCAAATGTAAGAGGAACAAAGGGTTCCTTAAAGGGAAAGATAATAATCAAGGCTCACATGAAGCAAAGGAGGTCCAACGCAAATTAGATAAGTGTAGAGGAAAGAAAAACATGATTGAGATTAAGCACTACATGCCTACAACTATAACAAGTTAAGGCCAATTTGCTCTTAGTTGCACTGAGTTAAAGAAGGTATTACCTAACTTTACTCCTGCTTTTGCATTTCTAAGTAACTTAGTAATACTCAAAGAATCTCATCCTTTGTAGATTGTAGACTCGAGAGTGACAGATCATATAACTAATGATCAAGGGGCTTTTATAGAGTATTGTCGATTTCTGCTTATACAATAATCTTTATGCACTAGAAATTCAGCAAAACTTGATCTTTGCTCCATAATTAATTTTGCTTAAAATTTTTCATGTGTAATTTTTTAAGAACAACTTGCTTTATTTCTGGATTGATGGTTTTATAGTATTGATCGCAATACATGATGATTGTTTTTTATTTGTAATGCTTTTGTGAATACATATGTAGACATGCTAGATTGATTCACATTGAATTGAAAATTATTAATCGGGTAGCTAGAAAAAGCCTTCGTGGCCCATTCAAAAAATTGATCTATCTTATTGTGAAAATTATTCATTGCGATTTGTCCATTCTAACATCTATGATTCAATAAAATTTAAGGGCAAGGAACGAACTTCATATTTCACCCTTTTGATAATTACACATAATTTGGTCATGTTTTTTTGATCTTTTATAAGTTAGAAGCTTTAGATTGCTTTAGACGTTACATGAGTATGGTTAAGAACCAATTAGATCAAAATATCAAAGCATTGAGAACTAACGATGGACAAGAGTACTTATCTGAACAGTTTAAAAATTATTGTGATTAAAAGAGTATTCTTGGTACTCCATGATAAAACAGTATTGCAGAGAGAAGAAACTAGACCCTATTAGATAAGGTGAAGTATATATTGACACAAGCGAATCTTTCAATGCCTTATTGGGAAGATGCATTACTGGATGCTACTTATTTGCTTAATCTTGCACCCTTCAAATCAATTACTTCCATTCCTTATGATTTGTGGATAAGCTTAAAGCCTAATATAAGGAAATTGCGATCATAGGATCAACAAATTTTGTCCACCAAAATTTCTCTTAAGAACATAGCTAATGAGGGTAGAGAGGAAATAAACGTATTTTTGTTAGATACTTAGAACACTCCAAAGGGTATATTAATAAACATGTGGATAAAAGTATAATTAAAATTGAATAACATAATGCCATATTTTTAGAAATGACTTTTCAAGTAAGAGTAAGGTATATAAGATACTTCTTTCTATGAGTTAGAAGATTTTGAAGGTAGTAGGGCCACAACTAATCAATTAAGAAAATTAAACATTTGACTCAACATCTTGAACTGAGTGGGAATGACACACCTCAAGAATATCAACCTCATAACCAAAAATAAAGTATCATAAGTCATCATTTTATTATTGAGAAGGAAACTCTTTCAGATACGTCTCAAGATGATGAGATGCCTAAAATCTCTCATGACCCAGCTAAGAGAAAAAATATAAAAAGTTGAAGTCTATAAGGACTAATCAAGTTTGGAACTTAGTTGATCTTTCATTTGGATGCAAAATAATTTAAAACAAATGGGTTTTCAAGATTAAGTGCAAGATAGATTGACCCATTGAAAAATGTAAGACTTGCCAAATGGCTAAGGTTATACCCAATGAGAGGGTAAAGATTATTAGAAAATCTCAATTTAATTAGGAGGTTATCTCAATTTGCCTCATGTAGTATGATCATCCTGTATTTAGACTTTTTGTCGCTATTAAAAAGTGATATCTTCTAATTTTAGAATAAAGGACAAGGGTAAAGTAGCTTTTCATATTTGAAATAAAAAGATTAATTATATCATTCTAAAGAGTTGACTGTTTTTTAAATATATATAATAAATGATTCAATATGCAAAGGTGTAAAGCTATTGACAATTGTATTGCAAAAGACAAAGCATTGATCCTTAGAACATGTTCTAAGACTACAACATTGAGATAAAGAAGGTTCCTTATGCTAGTAAGGTCTAGGAGCTTGATGTATGTTATGATACGTACTTGCTCTAACACACGTTTTGCTATTGATTTAGTAAACAAGCACCATCCAAATATTATACCAGCCTATTGAGAAATTTGACTCAATTGGCTATTGCACTACAAATTATTTTCTAAAATAAATAATTTGCACCCTATGGGTTGTGTCAATATCGATTGAAGTGAGAACCTAAAGGTGCAAAAATTAGTATTAGATTATATATCTTTGCTAAACAAATGACATCATATTGTAAATAGTAAAGAAGAGCCTAATTTGAAAACTACATTTGTGGTAAATCTAGCACAGAGCAACAAATCTACATTGTGTAGATTATAGTGTTCGTTGATTTATGATACTGATACTAATATGATTGAATAAATAAGAAATATTTAATCTAAAGTATGTTAACAAAGTCGGATATTGGCTCTCTCATGGGTAATTGCCTTTGATATTTTAGGAACATACAAAGATGAGATAAAGCAGGTAAGATACATATTCTGTATGAGCATGGGACCTAAGACGATTGCTGCCTTGATAAGATAATCAAGATGAGGTCATATCTTATTAGATCCTGACCGCAGGGGAACTCTTGCGTCCCATTGGATTTTGCTAAAGCTAGATGTGCGTCTTTGTCGGTGCCTGAGGGTGAACACTTTGAAAATTCAAGTTAGGAGCTTGGTAGCAACTGAACTGAGGTCCGTATGGTATCAAAAAATTAGTAACATGCGCTCTTTATAAGTTAGGAGTTCTTCCACCATAACACGTATTTTATACTGTGCAAGGAAAATGAATCAAGTTCCTTTGATTTGGATAATCCTTTTCTCCTCGTTATGAGAGTCCTTGAAGCTATTACAACTTTAGTATTATCTCCTATATGACTTTTAACTATATTTTGAAGTTGTGGTCTAATGTCGCTATCTTAGCATGTTGCTTATAAGTCATGGGTGATGCGACTTTACAAGACATGTCTATGTTGCCTACTTTTCTGCAAATGTATGTGTCACTTAAGTAATATATATATGTGTGTGTGAATGAGTAAAGTATCATTTTGGCATAGAATTAAATGTTAAATATTCACTAATTACCGAATACTAAAAATTAGATTCTAATTAGATGAACTTAAATAAAAATTAAGATATTTAAAATGAAAGAGAAAAGGTGAAAGAGAACAAAAAAATAAGTTAGTGCATACAAAAGTAACTTAATTGAGAAACTCTTATTGATGGATAAATCTAGGGTAGGGGTGGGAATTGGGACGGGTAATCCCGTGACCCGACTTTGACCCGACCCATTTTTACTGGATAAAATTGATATATTTTTGACTTGGTATAGGAATGAATTAGAAATTTTGACCCGAATTCAAAAATAGGGTCGGGGTAGGTCGACCATGTCCCGACTCGAAGAGTCCGACCCGCTCCACATATATTAATTTATTAAAGATTGTAAGCCTATGTTTAAATACTATTATTATTATTTTCTTTCAAAATTCTCGCTTTTTTATAATTAACTCTATCAACAATAGAAGAATCAATTTATTTAGAAAGCAATATAAGAATCAATAAAAAGAATTATACATATATACCCCTTATGTGTAATTATATATTAACCTATTTTAATAAATTTATACTATATTTCAAATGTTTCCTTTTTTTAATTATGTATTTTTTAATAATTAGTGAAATATTGAAGCACATAATATTTAAATTTAGTATAGATGTATATTTATGTTTAATAGGTATATAAATTCTTAAAATTATCTTATTTGACCCGCATTTTTGACCCTACCCATTGTCCAGAAATCGGTTCATGCTAACTCGAAGTTTGTCCCGGAACTTATTAAAAAAAGTGAGGGTCAAACCGATCTTGTTCTGACCCAGTATAAAAAGAGGATCAAACTCAATTTTTAAAAAGTAGGGTCAGGGTTGGGCAAACCTTGACCCGGTATGGCCCACCCTGATTTTCACCCCCTAATCTAGGGTTATAACTTCACTTGTTTGTTCCCATGAATTTTTATAAAATCCTTGATTCACTTTATAAATATGGATTATTGGTTTGAGGCAATATTATTTATACTTCTCTTTCAATGGCTATATAAATCTTACCCGTTAATTTCAACTTCCAATGTAAAACCATAAAAAATTAAAATAATAAATATTATTAATTACATCCCTGATATTAACTACACATAGCTATGTATATCCATCCATGCTAGCAAATCTCACACATCCCATGAGATAAAACGACCTCGGAATTATGTATATATCATGTGGTACTTAACTTTTAGTTTAATTCCGTGTTATCTCTTTCAAGCATCACACAAAATTCTCAAATCAATATATATGCCAATCTCATAGAAGCATTAAGAAAAGGTTAAGCAAATAATCTAATATTAATATCATGAAATCAAGAAAAGTATAATTTAATCATCTTCAAAAATAAGATCCATTGCAACCGTAGGATAAAGTTTTTACCCATACATAATTAATTAGATATAGGGTCAAAATTAAAATTAAAATTAAAATTTGCATCATCTCAAATAAACAGAAAATCAAAAATAAAGAGAAGAAAAAATCTACTCCTTTAGCTTGATCTCCGCTTTATGCTTGATCTTCACCCTGCTACACGTCTCTACCTCTCTTTGTCTTTGTCTGAAATTTTTATTTAGAATTATGTGTTGTCTCTCCCCTCCAAGTTTGGTCGCTGCTCTCTTTTATACATGTAGAATTCGTAGTCACCTTTGATTGATACCTTAGGTAATTTGAGATTGTGTAGGCGGTGCTTGCTGCACATTGCTAGTGGACCCATGGCTGGACTGTTTATCTAGTCTTCCATGCACATGCTAATATTGCACACCATGAATTATGCTAGTCTTATTTGGCTAATGCTGCCTAGTTGATTTGAATGGATGATATTAGAAACCTAGATGCTAGTATTTAAATGGACGACATAATTGTTGGATGAATTTTTAGCCGTTAAGTTGATGATGATGCAAGTTGCTTAATGGATTTTAGACCTCTTGATATATGTGTACATTTAATTCTGCTAGACGTCCAATGTTGGACATTTGATGCATGTTAAAATTTTGATGGATGCCATGAATGAAAAATGAATGACAATTTATAATGTGGTGAAATGGCTTAAAATTTTACAAGGCTAGAAAGTGAAGCGGTGGATCTGGATTGATTAATTGAAGGGCGGATGGTGGTGGCTTATGGATGGCCAGCAAGTCTTGGATTAAGGACTTGGGCTCATTAGGTGGACGATGAGGATCAACCGATCAAGCTATTACAATTTGCTGGTAGGATGTTGGATGACTGGAATTTTTTTATGGGTGACATAAATTATTGCCATTGCACACCTACAAGATATATTATTGTAAATGTTAATTCTCAATAATATTTTATCCCACTAATTGTAATGGATAATAAATATCGATCAAATATTTATCATGCTTATTTCTATTACAACAAAATTTTAAACCATATTATTACAAAATCATTTAAATAACTTGAAAACAATATATAATGCCTGAATAATTCCAAAAACATTTTTTTTTTATCAAAATTTTCATTAAACCTAAATTATCAACCACCAAATTGGCATAAAAGTACAAAGATATATTATTAATTATTCAACTTATTTATTTAGAAAAGCAATCAGTTTATAATCAAGAAATATATGTGCAAGAGGAAGACTACTTGATTTATATCACTTGCTTGTATTCATCAATAGACCAATTACTGTCGTGAACTCAATTAGAAAATCAAGAGCAATCTATATTTTGATGACTAATAATCCAAAATTGAGAATTAAAGGGTATTGACACATTTGGTGAAATGACTTTAAGCTAAAAATTTCAAATATCAAAACATGGTAGACTAAGTCGCAAAGCTAAATCGACTTATACATTTGACTTGGGTTAAGTCTTATTCAAGTCGACTTCAAAATGCAACTTAGGATGAAAGAGCTCTGTTCTTCCCGAGTTTGTGTTAAAATCTAAGAGGGGAGAGGTGAATTGGGTCATTTTAAAATTATAAAACTTAACCCCTTGTAAGCTATATCTCCTTCAATGAAAATGTAGAGAGTAATAGAGAAAATCAAATAACAATCAGCAAACATAAGAAATTATAACGGTTCGGGACAACTCTCCCTACTCCACTCTTTCAAGAACATACTCTTGTATCTTGGGTTCTATTATATCAATTAGATATATACTTAGAGCTCTTACTTTCTTCTAGATTATGACTCCAGGAGGCCTTTACAATCTCAGTACAAGTGGATGATAAGTCTCACTCCAACCATGCATTACTTGTGATTACCCGACCTTGGTCTCCAACACCAAGTCAAGTAGTACGACAACAAAAGAATTGCAGAGAAATTCTATACGATACAGGTTGTATAGAGAAAATTTAGCACAAAGAAAGAACTCTTGAAAGCCTGGACCTGTAGAATTGTTGTCGCTCTTGCATTGAATAATGAAGTTCTTGCGAAGAGCATTTAATGATCATTTGAATGTTTGTAAGTGGGAAGGTTAAAGCTCAATTGAATGCTCTAGCTAACCTTCATCATTCCACTTTTCGTGCTTTAAATAATGGAGGAGTTATTTCGAATGTTAAGAGGTGGATGGTGCACATTAAATGAGTCAATGTTCGAATTTTTTTGACCGTTACATGCAAGTCACAGTTGGAGTCGACTTCGATTGCGAATTTACCCAACTCACACACTAGAGTCAACTTAGGGTGCAACTTTGATCAGGATATTTCTACTTCTTAAATCCTCCTTCGAATGTAGTGCTAATTGAGTTCCAACTTGGGTTGACTTAGTCCTCGACTTGACCTAAATCACATGTAAAGTTGACTTCGGGTGCGATTTCGTATGCAACCTTTCTAGTTAATAAAAATATGCAACTTTTAGGTCAACTTAGCTTTGGAACTTCGCCCAAGTAGTTAGTTTAGTTGACTTGGATATGCGATTTCACTGTCCACGTGAAACTTTATACTTCAAAAAATAAGCTTCTGTGGCTTTAATCTTTCAAGTTTTTGACTTGAGTTGACTTGATCTTGGACTTCATTCAAGTCACTTAGCGGAGTCGATTTAAATGTGCGACTTGACTTTTGGTACTTAATACTTGAAATCTTGCTTAGATCTTTAGAAACGTAGGTCAAAGTCTGAGGTCGACCTGATCTTCGACATCGCCCAAGTCACAAAGTGAAGTCGACTTGGAGTATGACTTCACTTGTTTCAAATTGAGTCAACAATTATATGCAACCTTCTAAGTTGACTTGGCTATCGACTTCGCTCAAGTCGTAGTTGAAGTCGACTTAAGTATTCGACTTCACTTATTTGCACTTCAAATCTTGAAAATTCATCATCCCAAGTTGCAATTGGGGTCAACTTGAGTACGAACTTCACCCAGGTCATATGTTTGAGTCGACTTGGCTACAAGACTTGGTTTGCTATGCTTTAACATTTGACATTTCCAACTTCAAATCACTTCACCAAATATATTGGTCCTTTTAAACACTCAAATTTGGAGTGTTAATAATTAAAATATAGATTGGTCTTGATTTTCTAATTGAGTTCACAACAAGATCAAAGTTTGAGTTCACATAGGTCAAGTCGTAAACCTAAGCCCACTCAGACTGCGACTTGGGTGAAGTCGATAGCCAAGTCGACTCCAGGGTTACATATTCCTACTAACTCAATTTAGAATAGATGAAGTCGCACAGTAACTTGACTTCACCATGCGACTTGAGCGAAGTCGACCTTAGACTTTGACTTCAATTTTCTAAAGACCTAAAACAAGATTCCAACATTAAGTACCATAAACAAAGTCGCACACTCAGGTCGCTTGCGAGTTGGATGAAGTTTAAGTCGAGGTTAACCCAATTCGATGACTTGACAAATCAAAGCCAAAGAATACGAAGTTCAAGTTTTCAAACGAGCAGTGAAGTCGCACCCCAAACTGACTTCATTCGCGACTTGAGTTGAGTTCTAGGGCCAAGTCGAGTTAGAGGTTGCATGTTTCCACTGAATGACTAAGCTACACATCAAGTCATGCCTGAAGTCAACTTCACTTGTAACTTGAGTTAAGTCAATGACCAAGTCAACCTAAGATGGAACTTAAAGAGCATAAAATCCAAAAGAGAACTTAGAAGAAGGAAATGACCCAATTGAAGTCATACCCCAAATTGACTCCAGCATATGAATTTGGGTGTGACTTGCACCCAAAGTCAACTCCGGCTGCGACTTGCGCCGTAATAGTAAAAAAATTTCGAATGTTGGAGCATTTAATTCACTCAACTTACCCTCCAATATTCAAAATAACTCCACCTGTATTTAAGGCATGGGAAGGGGAGTTAAAGGGGTTAGCTATAGCATTCATTGAACTTACATCTTTCCTTCTACAAGAATTCAAGTGCACACTAAGTGCTCTAAAAGGAGTAGCTCACATTTTCACCACAAAGAGCTACAAGCCTCATTCTTCTTTAATCTCTCTATGTCTACTCAAGCATTGAATCTGCTCTACACAACTTGTCATGTGTAGATTTAATTTTCTAAATATTTTTATTGTATTTCTATTTGAATTGGTGTTGAAGACCAAGGCCAAATAAAGACAAGTAGTGAATGGTTAGAGAGGGACTCATCGTCTACTTGTGCTGCAATTGTAAAGGCCATCTAGAACTATAGCCTACAAAAGAGCAATAACTTTAATTGTATTATTGTTGAATAGGAGAACACAAAACACAAGGGAGTGTATTCTTAGAAGAGTAGAGTAGGGAGAATTGTCCAAAACTACTATAATTGCTTATATCCCCTGTGTATGATTTTACTTGCCTATTTTCTCTCTACGTTCTCATTTGAGGAGATAAATCTCATAAGATGTTAAATTTTAATCACTAAAGAATCTTTTTTAAAGAAACCAATTCACTCTTTTCCTTTTGGGTTTTGCTACAAACTCAGGACTACAAGTGTACCAGAGTAGGTCTTTGTGTTTACTCCAAAGAGATCTATTATAAATGATATCCTAGTCAACTTCCACTCCTACTTTTGCTAAGGGTCAATCCTTTACTAGACTACCTTTATTTGATGAAAGTAATTTTTGTTACTGGAAGTTGAGAATGAAATAGTTGTTTACGATAACTGACATGAATTTTTAGATTACTATCCGAGATGGGGTTACTCTACTTGAAAGCAAAAGAGTCTCCGACTGGATTAAGGAGTAAGATTGGTAAAGAGTAAAGCCAAGACAATGAACTTTTTATTTTTTGTCTTGATGCTACCGAATATGATAGCGTGTCTTCTTGCTTGACTGTCAAGGAGATATGAGACACTCTAGCCTCAATCTATGAGGGTACTTTTCAAGTCCAAGAGACAAGAAAAATATTTTAATTAGAGAGTTTTAGAACTTTAAAATGCTAGACATCGAAAATATTTTTAAAATATTTTCAAGATTATCTAAAATTACTAATGCTTTAAAAGGCCTAAAAAAGGCTATATCTGAATCTGAGCGGGTCATGAAGATTTTGAGAGCGCTATCGAAATCTTGGACATACTACAATTGAAGAGGCAAAGGACTTGAACACTTTGAAGTTAGAAAACCTAATTAGCTCACTCATTTCTCCTGAGCTAATTAAGAAAAGGAATGAATAGCATCATAAAGGGAAGAAGACTTTTGCCCTTAAAGCTGCACAAAGTTTAGGTGAGTCTACTTCATCATCCTAAAATGAAGATGAGGAGATTGCCCTCCTCACAAAAAAATTCAGAAAATTTGTGAAAAAGGGAAAGAACAAAGGTTTTAAGGAGAAAAGTATGAGAGAAAAGAAGAAATAAATAACTAAGTACTACAGATGTGGCGGAGTGAGACACATGTAATCTCAATGTCCCACACTTAAAGAGAACAAGTTCAAGGAGACACAAGACAAGAAAGGAAAAATAATATTAGAAGATTTTCAAAGCCTAAAGGTAGAGAGGTGTATGTTAATGAAGACTCTTCTTCAAGAAGCAGTTAATCAAATGAAGAACAAGAAGTTGCAAACTGTGCTAGAATCTATTGTTTAGCAAGGATTAAAGAAGAAGACTCACTTATTTGCCTCACAACCACAGAATTGGTGAAAGGAAAGATTGTTTCAATTAATTGTATAAGTAGTGAAGAGGTAACCTCTAAACCTAACAATTCTCATTTATTCCTCTACATATAATTTTTTCAAATGTGCTGAGCTAGAGAAATTGTAACAAATATATGATTCATTATTTGAGAAAACAAAGAAACTTGGTAACAAATATACCTTAAGGAAGAAGTAATATGATTATATCATTATTATAAATGAAAAGCTAGTTCAGAGAGTCAAATGTTTAGTTGATGAAATTAAAGCTTTAATTGCTGAGATTGAGAAACTAAAGAAAGAAAATACTGTTTTAACTGAATCATTGACAAAATTTTCTAAACCACGGATGAGTGTCAAAATGTTCCTTAATATAACAACTCAAACAAGTAGAAGAAGACTGTGTTGGTCCCGAGTTAATGGCAATTACCCAAGAGGGGAGGGGTGAATTGGGTATTTAAAAATTTTCAACTTAACAAAAACTTTATCCCGGATTAATGTAGTCCCCTTTTATGAAGAAACAAATGGAAAGTAATATAGTGCAGAGAGCAGAAATAAATATCAACAAACAAGATTTTATAGTGGTTCGGGCAACCTTCCCTACTCCACTCTTCCAAGCTCACACCTCTTGTGACTTGGGTTCCACTATGTATTTCACAAATACAACTAGAGCCACTACTCTCTTCTAGATTCCAGCTCTAGGGGGCATCAACAATTCACAGCACAAGTAGGTGACGAGTTCCACTCCAATCACACACTACTTTGCTTACACTTGATCTTAGTTACCCAAACTAAATCAAGTTCAATACAACAAGAAATAACAAAAGAAACTTTCTACACGTTACTGTTGTGTAGAGGTAGATTTGGCGCAGAGAAGAACTTGTAACGTAGGCTTAATGATTCAGCAAGTAGCACTTGGAAATTTGAAAGCAGAGTTCTTCTTCTATATGATGGCTTGATCACTTAATGCTCTTAGAGATGGGAGTTATGCTCATTCAATGAATTCTCAGCTACCCTCCTCGTTCATATTGAATGCCTTATATAATTTGCTAGGGAATCCGAACGTTTGGAGGTAGGTAGCGCACATTTAATGCGCCAACGTTCGAAAATTTTCCGACCGTTGCGACCCAAGTCACAGGTGGAGTCGACTTCGGGTGCGACTTCGCCCAAGTCGCAGATGGAGTCGACTTCGGGTGCGACTTCGGCTCTCCGCAACTTCTTCAAGTTTCAATCTGGGTCGACTTGGTCCTCGACTTCACCCAAGTCGCAGGTGAAGTCGACTTCGGGTGTGACTTCACTTCTTCAGCTTGCTATTTGAACTTGAATTCTTTAGAGATGACTTTGATCACTTGATTTTCTTCATATTGATTGTTCTCCCTTGATTTACATCTCTTTGGAACATTGTATGATTATTTATATAGAAAACCTTGGATTCCTTTTCTTGAGTTCTTGAGTACTTGAATCTTGGAATGCATAATGATGTCCAAATGTGTTTTCACAATCCAACATGATGAATTCATGCTACCCTTCTTGCTTTGATCTTCATTTGAGTGGTTGAGTCGTCTTGATCTTCATCTTCACTTGAATCTATCATTGAGTCGTCTTGATCTGCAAGTTCCGTACTAGAGTCGAAGTTGAAGTCGACTTGGTCTGCGACTTCACCCAAGTCGCATGCGGAGTCGACTTGGGATGCGATTTTGGCAGCTCTCATCCCCGATTTCAACTCTGGATGAAAATGACACCTCGAAGTCGAAGCTGGAGTCGACTTGGTCTGCGACTTCACCCAAGTCGCATGCGGAGTCGACTTAGGATGCGACTTCGGCAGCTTTGCTTCTCAATTTGAACTCTAGAAGAAAACGACGCTTTGAAGTCGCTTCTTGAGTCGACTTGGGGATCGACTTGGCCTAAGTCGAAGCCTGAGTCGACTTGGAAATCGACTTGACTTGTCATGCTTCATTTTCTTCATTTGTATATCCTTTAATCATCTTCACAAACATGCTAGTAACCAAAACTTACTCAAATTGATTTGTTAATCATCAAAACATAAACTTGGCTTATTTTCTACATGTTTCCAATAATCTCCCCCTTTTTGGTGATTGACAAAACTGATTTGAGTATATACCTTTCAATGTCTTTAAAACAAACTATTTTTGCATTTTGATTTTTAACATACATTTCTAATAAATCACAAGTTAAAAATATTCATACAAACATTTAAAACGGAGACTCAAATCCCGATCTCTTCTCCCCCTTTTGTCAATTGATCAAAAATAGAGATGGAGCGGGTTAATCGCTTGAGAATGGCGGGGTTGCTCCCCCTGAACCTGTGCTCCCCCTCAACTTGTACTTTTTCTAAGTTAATTCAAGCATACCCATATCATTTCTAATTTTATAAAATGATTCTTTTGCTAGAGGTTTGGTAAAAATATCTGCAATTTGATCTTCTGTTCTCACATATTCCAAACATATATCATGTTTTTTTACATGTTCTCTAATAAAATGATGTCTAAGATCTATATGTTTGGTCCTAGAATGAAAAATTAGATTTTTAGTTAAACATATTGCACTTGTGTTATCACATCTGATAGGTATATCTTTAAAGTTCATGGCATAATCCCTAAGTTGTTGTTTCATCCAAAGCAATTGGGCACAATAGCTCCTGACGGCAACATATTCGGCTTCCGCCGTAGATAGAGCAACACTAGTTTGTTTTCTTGAAAACCATGAAACCAACATGTTCTCAAGAAATTGACATGTTCCACTAGTGTTTTTTCTATCTACCTTGTAGCCGGCAAAATCCGCATCTGAGTAGCCGATTAGATTAAAATTAGAACCCTTTGGATACCAAAGTCCTATGTTGGTAGTATCTACTAAATATCTGAAAATTCTTTTTACAGCTACCACGTGTGATTCTTTTGGACATGATTGAAATCTAGAACACATACACACACTAAACAATATATCAGGCCTAGAAGTAGTTAAATATATTAAAGAACCTATCATGCTTTTATATAATTTTAAATCGACTGGTTTGCCTTTCTCATCCTTGTCAATTTTAATGGTTGAGCTCATAGGCGTGTTTGCCCCTTTGCTATTTTTCATGCCAAACTTCTTTAACATTTCCTTGATGTACTTGGACTGGTTTATGAAGATCCCTTCACTTGATTGTTTAATTTGTAGTCCAAGGAAGAAATTCAGCTCCCCCATCATACTCATCTCAAATTCTTTCTGCATAAGCTCAGAAAATTCTTAACAAAGAATCTCATTAGTAGCACCAAAAATAATGTCATCAACATAAATTTGAATAATCAAGATATCTTTTTCTTTGTACTTGATAAATAAAGTGGTGTCTACCTTCCCCTTTTGAAAATCATGATCAATCAAAAATTTGCTTAATCTCTCATACCAAGCTCTTGGGGCTTGTTTTAATTCATATAATGCTTTAGTTAATTTGTATACAAATTTAGATTGATCTTTTTCCTCAAATCCAGGTGGTTGTTCAACATACACCTCTTCATTTATATAACCATTCAGAAATGCACTTTTAACATCCATTTGAAACAATTTAAAGTTCATGTGAGATGCGAAAGCTAGTAAGATACGAATGGCTTCTAATCTAGCAACCGGAGCATAGGATTCCTCAAAATCTATTTCCTCTTCTTGTGAGTATCCTTTTGCCACAAGTCTAGCTTTGTTTCTCACCACAAGTCCACTTTCATCTAATTTGTTCCTCAAGACCCATTTTGTGCCAATGACAATACAATCTTTTGGTCTTGGAATAAAATGCCAAACTTGGTTTCTTTCAAATTGATTTAATTCCTCTTGCATTGCTATGATCCAATTTTCATCATCAAGGGCTTGGTCTATAGTGGATGGTTCAATTTTGGATACAAAGGCGTATTGTCCACCAATATTTTGTTTTGACCTTCTAGTCTTTACACCTTCATAGACATTCCCTATAACTTGTTCAATTGGATGGACATTTTTGAACTTTAAATCAGTTGGAGGTTTGTAGGAGTTATTACATTCACTTACCCTTTCTTCCATGGATTCTTCTTGCTTCTCCATACGCAATTTTTCAAGGCTACTTGTTATCTCATCTACATTACTTAAATCATCTTTTCTTTTGAAGCATGGATTAGATTCATCAAAAACAACATGTATCGACTCTTCTACAACTTGGTTCCTTTTATTGAAGACTCTATATGCTTTGCTATTTGATGTGTAACCAAGGAATATGGCCTCATCACTCTTAGTATCCAGTTTTTCCAAGTTGATTTTACCATTGTTCAAAACATAACATGTGCAACCAAAAGCATAAAAATATGAAATATTTAGTTTTCTACCTTTCCATAGCTCATATGGGGTCTTTTTCAAGATTGCTCTAATGGTAACTCGATTCAACACATGACAAGCTGTACTTACCGCTTCACCCCAAAATTTCTTGGATAATTTACTCTCATTTAGCATTGTTCTAGCCATCTCTTGTATGGTTCTATTTTTCCTTTCTACCATTCCATTTTGTTGTGGAGTTCTTGGTGCAGAAAATGTGTGGTGAATTCCTTTTTCATTACATAATTCTTTGAAACGTTTATTTTCAAACTCACCACCATGATCACTTCTAATGGTCATAATAGTACTTTATTTTTCATTTTGCACCAAGTTTACAAAAGTTACAAACATAGAGAAGGTTTCATCTTTGCTAGCTAAGAGAATTACCCATGTGAATCTTGAAAAATCATCAACTATTACAAACACATATTTCTTTTCACCAATGGTTAAAATGTCAGATGACCCATATAGATCCATGTGTAGCAATTCAAGTGGCCTAGTGGTGGAAATTTCCTTTTTGGTAGAGAAAGGCATTTTAGGTTGTTTTGACAATTGACATGCCTTGCAAATTTTATATTTGTCATATTTCAATTTAGGCAATCCTTCTACCAAACTCTTCTTGTATAGGGTCTTAATATTTGTCATGTTTATATGCCCAAGTCTCTTATGCCAAACCCATGGATCATTGTCAATGACCATTAGACATTGACCATCTAGTTCATCAAGTGAAACCAAATATACATTTCCATGCCTTTTTTTGCTAAACATGATATGTTCTCCATCAAATACATTACATATAGATGATTCAAACACAACCTTGTATCCTTTGTCACATAATTGGCTAATACTCATTAAATTGTTCTTGAGTCCTTTAACAAATAATACATCTTCCATACATGCATTTGAAATACTATAAATGTTTCCTTTACCTTTGATTTTACCTTTCTCATTATTTCCAAAAGCAACAGTTCCATCGTTGCAAGGCTTGAGTTTATGAAATAAACTTCTTTCACCGGTCATATGCCTTGAGCAACCACTATCCATGAACCAAACGTTGCTTGCCTTTGCCTTGAAACATATCTGAAAAATGAACAAATAAATCTTATCTCTTTGGTACCCATTTTATGGGTCCATTTGGGTTAGTAAACTGATTTAATCTTTGTTATTCTATTCTTGAAACTCCAAATCTTGTGTTTCTTGGAACCCAAACTAGTTTTCACCATGGTCATATAATTTCTTAAAGTTGCATCTATAAATTTTGTGACCCATCTTGTTGCAAAAATTACAAGTCATTGGTAATCTAGGAGTAGGCCTCCAAGTATGTAGTGGTTCAAAAATTGGCCTTTTGGTCCAAACAACTCGTTTCCCTTTAGGTATGTAAATAGGAGCAGTTTTGGTTTGATTTTTCCCAAGTATTAGCACATTCGATTCGCTGCTTTCTCTTTGCCCAAATGTGGAGTATCCTAGACCTCTTTTATCGTTTTGAGAGATCATGTTCAGAAATATTTTCACATTTTCTCTTGGATTAGAGAATTTAGCTAATGATTCATTTAAGGATTCATTCTCCTTTTTCAATTTTTTCACTTCCTTCAATAGTAGTTCATTTTCTTCTTTCATTTTTGATGTACTTTCAGCTAGTTTTCTATTTACAATAATGATGGAATTGCATTGTTGTCTCTTTAATGATAACTTGTTTCCTAGTTTTTTGATTTTCTTATATAATGAATCATATGCATGCTGTAATTTCTCTAATTTAGCACATTTGAGACATTCTCGAATAGAAGAGTGAGTAGATTGAGAATAGAGCACTTTGTTGATGAAGTAGTTTGCTCTTTCAAAACTTCCGTTGTGTTTAAACACAATAAATTTTCTTCTTGCTCAATCTGCGCCATGCAGCATATTCTTGCACAATTTGCCACTTCAAAATCATCAGTTGAGGAGCTACTTGTTGATGAAGTTTCTTAATTCCCGTACATTCCTCTTCCCTTCGTCCTTTGGAATTTTCTGCTTTCATATCTTTCCTTCCTCTCTTGATGATCATTTGATTTTTCTTCCGGTGTAGGACATTGAGGTTGCATACATCCCATACCGCCGCATCTATAGCACTTTGTAGCCTCCTTCTTCTTCTCTTTTCATGATCTCTCTTTGAAGTCTTTGAAGTTCTTTTCATTTCTCACAAACTTTCGAAATCTGCGTGTGAGTAGAGCAATGTCTTCATCGTCATTGTGAGATGATGAGGTGGATTCATCCGAGTTATGGGTGACTTTAAGTGCAATTGCTCTTTTTCCTTTGTGGTGATCTTCATTTCTTTTCTTGATTAGCTCATGTGACATTAGTGAGCTAATAAGGTCTTCTAGCTTCAATGTGTTCAAGTCCTTTGCTTCTTCTATTACAGTAATTTTCGGAGTCCATGATTCGGGTAGCGCCATTAGAATCTTCATTACCTGCTCCGATTCAGAAATTATTTTTCCAAGACCTTTTAAAGCATTAGTAATTTTAGAGAATCTAGCAAACATTTCTGAAATATTTTCTGTATCTAGCATTCTAAAGCTTTCCAACTCTCCAATCAGAATATTTCTCCTTGTCTCTTAGACTTGAGAAGTTCCTTCATAGATAGATGTTAATGTATCCCATATTTCTTTTGCAGTTAGACAAGAGGATACTCTATCATAGTCAGAAGCGGGTAAGAGCACAAAACAGTGAATTCATAGCTTTAGCATTGTTCTTAACAGTTTTTACTTCCTCATCGGTCCATTTTGAAGCTCTTTCATCGATTGGCAAAGTCACACCGTCTTGGATAGAAATCAAAGAGTCCATATCTGTAGCCATGATGAGTCGTTTCATACGTAGCTTCCAATAGCCAAAATTGTTCCCATCAAACAATGATGACCTAGTAAAAGATTGGCCTTCGGCAAAAGCAGGAATAAAAGTAGATTGGGATGCCATATCAAAAGATCTCTTTGGTAAAACTCAAAGACCTGCTTTGATACCACTTGTTGGTCCCGAGTTAATGACAATTACCCAAGAGGAGAGGGGTGAATTGGGTATTTAAAAATTTTCAACTTAAACAGAAATTTTATCCCGGATTAATCTAGTCCCCTTTTATGAAGAAACAAATGGAAAGTAATATAGTGCAGAGAGCAGAAATAAATATCAACAAATAAGATTTTATAGTGGTTCGGACAACCTTCCCTACTCTACTCTTCTATGCTCACACCTCTTGTGACTTGGGTTTCACTATGTATTTCACAAATACAACTAGAGCCACTACTCTCTTCTAGATTCCAGCTCTAGGGGGCATCAACAATTCACAGCACAAGTAGGTGACGAGTTCCACTCCAATCACACACTACTTTGCTTACACTTGATCTTAGTTACCCAAACTAAATCAAGTTCAATACAACAAGAAATAACAAAAGAAAGTTTCTACACGTTACTGTTGTGTAGAGGTAGATTTGGCGCAGAGAAGAACTTGTAACGTAGGCTTAATGATTCAGCAAGTAGCTCTTGGCAATTTGAAAGCAGAGTTCTTCTTCTATATGATGGCTTGATCACTTAATGCTCTTAGAGATGGGAGTTATGCTCATTCAATGAATTCTCAGCGACCCTCCTCGTTCATATTGAATGCCTTATATAATTTGTGAGGGAATCCGAACGTTTGGAGGTAGGTGGCGTGCATTTAATGTGCCAACGTTCGAAAATTTTTTGACTGTTGCGACCCAAGTCGCAGGTAGAGTCGACTTCGGGTGCGACTTCGCCCAAGTCGAAGATGGAGTCGACTTCGGGTGCGACTTCGGCTCTTCGCAACTTCTTCAAGTTCCAATCTGGGTCGACTTGGTCCTCGACTTGACCCAAGTCACAGGTGAAGTCAACTTCGGGTGCGACTTCACTTCTTGAGCTTGCTATTTGAACTTGAATTCTTCAGAGATGACTTTGATCACTTGATTTTCTTCATATTGATTGTTCTCCCTTGATTTACATCTCTTTGGAACACTGTATGATTATTTATATAGAAAACCTTGGATTCCTTTTCTTGAGTTCTTGAGTACTTGAATCTTGGAATGCATAATGATGTCCAAATGTGTTTTCATAATCCAACATGATGAATTCATGCTACCCTTCTTGCTTTGATCTTCATTTGATCTTCATTTGAGTGTTTGAGTCGTCTTGATCTTCATCTTCACTTGAATCTATCATTAAGTCATCTTGATTTGCAAGTTCCGCACTGGAGTCGAAGTTGAAGTCGACTTGGTCTGCGACTTCACCCAAGTCGCATGCGGAGTCGACTTGGGATGCGACTTCGGCAGCTCTCGTCCCCGATTTCAACTCTGGATGAAAATGACGCATCGAAGTCGAAGCTGGAGTCGACTTGGTCTACGACTTCACCCAAGTCGCATGCCGAATCGACTTGGGATGTGACTTCGGCAGCTTTGCTTCTCAATTTCAAGTCTGGACGAAAATGACGCTTTGAAGTCGCTTCTTGAGTCAACTTGGGGATCGACTTGGCCTAAGTTGAAGCCTGAGTCGACTTGGAAATCGACTGGACTTGTCATGCTTCATTTTCTTCATTTGTATATCCTTTAATCATCTTCACAAACATGTTAATAACCAAAACTTACTCAAATTGATTTGTTAATCATTAAAATATAAACTTGGCTTATTTTTCACATGTTTCCAACAGACTATACACTCTACATTTGAGCAAAAGAGAATGTAGTAAATCAAATGCTCCAAAATGGGTTAGACTTGAAACCAAGGTGGTTGCACTTGATGGTCAAACAAGAACAACAAGAGTAGCTTGGGTAAGAAGACTAACTTTGCAACCAAAATGTACATGGATTCATGGGGCATACAATTTTTATAGTAAGTTTGGATATAAAATTTATCAATGTAAAATCAAAAAATTGCATAACAAAGGAGGTAAATTGGTTTGTGTACCTAAGAGCATTATGTTTGTGCGTTTTAGACATAAGCAATATATGCTTTAGATGCTTACTAACCCAAATGAACCTAGAAGATGGGTACCAAAGAGATGAACTTTATTTGATTTTTTTGCAAATATGTCTTAGAGCAAAAGTAAGTAATACATGGTTCATAGATAGTGGTTGTTCAAGATATATGACAGGAGATAAAGCCTTATTCAATGATCTCAAACCTTATAAAGGTGGAACTATTGTTTTTGACAATAATGTGAAGGGTAAAATAAGTGGTAAGGGCAATGTTTATAGTATTTCTAATGCATGCATAGAGGAAGTTCTATTTGTTGAAGGACTCAAATATAATTTAATGAGTATTAGCCAATTATGTGATAAATGTTATAAAGTTGTATTTGAATATCTATATGTAATGTCTTCGATGGAGATTATATATTATTTAGTAGAAAAGGACATGGAGATATATATTTTCTATGCCTTGATAAATTAAATAGAAAATATTTTATAATAGTTGATAATGATCCATGGGTTTGACACAAGTAATTTAGACATATAAACATGTCAAATATCAAGATTTTGTAGAAAAAGAGCTTGGTAAAAGATTTACCAAAGCTCAAGTATGACAAAGATAAAATTTACAAAGCTGGTCAAATGTCCAAACAATCTAAGATATCTTTTTTGCCAAAGAATGAGGTTTCCGTCTTTAGATTACTTGAGTTATTACTCATGGATCTTTACGGACTATCTGACATTTTGAGCCTTAGTGAAAAGAAATACGTTTATTCTATTATTGATAATTTCTCAAGATTCAATTAGATAATGTTATTAGTTAGCAAGGATGAAACCGTCTCTATATTTATTAGTTTTTCAAAACTAGTGCAAAATGAAAAACAAAATAAAATCATACATATTAGAAGTGGTCATGGAGGTGGATTTAAAAATAAATATTTCATAGAATTTTGCAAAAAAAATGAATTCACCATATATTTTCTGCACCAAGAACTCCTTAATAAAATAGAGTTATTGAAAGAAAGAATAGAACAATATAAGAGATGACTAGAACTATGCTAAACAAGGGCAAATTATCCAAAAAAAATTGAGGTGAGGCTATAATACAACTTATCATATTTTGAATCGGGTTACCATAAGAGCTATTTTGAAAAAGACCCCATATAAGCTATGAAAAGGTAGAAATTCAAATATTTCATATTTTCATGCTTTTTGTTGTATATGTTACATATTGAATAATAGAAAAAACAACCTTAGCAAGCTAGATGCTAAGAGTGATGAGGCCATATTTCTTGGCTACTCATCCAATAGCAAAAGATATAGAATATTTAAGAAGAGAACTTAGGTACTAGAGAGGTCAAATCATGTTGTCTTTGATGAGTTTAGCCTAACTCCAAAGAAGAAAAATAAACTTAGTGATGTAGATGACTTATCAAAATTTTTTAAAAAGCTTCAAGTGAGAAAGCACGGGGAGAAGAGCTCAAATAAGATCAAGATGCAAATCAAGAGGCAAGTGAATGTAATGTTCTCTATAAACCTCCTAAAGACTTAAAATTTAAAAATGACTATCCAATTGAGCAAGTTATAGGAGATATATGATGATGCGAACCAAGGCAAAATATATGTTGACATGTTGCATTTGCTCAATAATTGAGTCAAATACAATTGATCAAGCTCTTAATGATAAAAATTGGATAGTTGCAATGTAAGAAGAGCTTAATCAATTTGAAAAAAAATCACATATGATAATTAATTCCTAGACCCAAGGATTACACGGTAATTGGTACTAAATGGGTAGTCAAGAACAAATTAGATGAAAACAGACTAGTTGTGAGAAACAAAACTAGATTTGTAACGAAGGGTTTCTCATTAAAAGAAAGATTAATTTTGAAAAGTCATATGCCTCCGTAGCTAGACTAGAAACTAAACTATATTAATAGCTTTTGCAACACATATGAGTTTCAAATTATTTCGATCGGATGTCAAAAGTGCATTTTTGAATGGTTATCTTAATGAAGAGGTATATGTTGAACAACCTCCAGGTTTTGAGGAAAAATATCAATCTAAGTTTGTATACAAACTAAAAAGCCTTATACAAATTGAAACAAGCTCTTAGAACTTGGTATGAAAGACTTAGTAAATTTTTTATTTATCATAAATTTCAAAGAGGTAAAGTTGACACTACCTTATTCATTAAGTATAACAAAAGAATTATGTTAATTATTCAAATTTATATAGATGATATAATATTTGGTGTTACTAATGAACTTTAATACAAGAATTTCTAAGTTAATGTAGAATGAATTTGAGATGAGCGTGATAGGTAAACTCAATTTATTTCTTGGACTGTAAATCAAGCAATAAAGTGAAAGAATTTTCATAAATTAGTCCAAATACATTAAAGAAATGCTAAAGAAGTTTGGAATGCAAAGTAGCAAAGGAGAAAACACATCCATGAGTTCTACAATCAAAACAGATAAAAATGAAAAAGGTAAACAAGTAGATCAATGATTATATATAAGCACGATAGGATTATTATTATATCTAACTACTTCTAGACTTGACATATTGTTTAGTATATGCATCTGTGCTAGATTTCAATCAAACCCTAAAGAATCCCACATGATAGCGGTAAAAAGAATTTTCAAATACTTGGTTGATACGACCGACTTAGGCTTATGGTTTCCTAAGGGCTCAACATTTGATTTGATTGGATATTTAGATGCAGATTTTGCTGATTTCAAAGTGAATAGAAAAACACTAGTAGGACTTGTCAATTCTTGAGAAGTCTGATGACTTCTTGATTTTTAAGAAAACAAACTAGTGTTTTTATATTTATCATGGAAGCCGAGTGTATAGCTGTGAAACCCCGAATTTTAAACTTAATTAATATAGCTTGAAATCGTCTAAGGATAAAATTGAAAATTTCATAAAATGAAGGGCTCAGGTGTAACGCATATGGGAAATGAAAATTAGTGGAAAAATGATTAAGTGAAGTGGGATTAGCAATAATCACGAAAAGACCAAATTGCAATTTTACAAAAGTGAGATTAAATTGTAAATTTCGAAAAGATGATTGATTGGTAATTTTGACAAGAGTGGAGACAAAAAGGGGACTTAATTGGAATTTACAAAGGTTATATTTGGAATTTATAAGAAAATGGAGGGTAATTTATGATCCCACAAAGATTAGCTATGAAAATGAATTTTTACAGGGAAGGAATTTCAAAATTCTGAACTATACTAAGTAAGACTGTTTAAATTCACGGACCTTATGGAAAAATAAAAATAAATGGAAAATTTTTGGCTAATTAGGGGCTCTAATTAAGGGCTTATATTCATCCTCACTATTTTCATTAAATCTAAGCATGAATTATGCAGAATCACATAAGAATTTAATAGAAAGTACTAAATTATGTGCTCCTTAATCTAGACGGAATAGATTATGAAAAATAATTTACGTCTAGTGGATATTTATTATTTTTGCATAATTAATTAGTTAATTAATATCTTGATGTATATAAGGTTGTTTGATATGAAACTTTTGGAGCAAGCCTATTTTAATATACCCTATATAATAAATGGACCAAATTTTGAAAAACATGTCTACAAGTTTTTTTTTAAAATTTTTTATCCCAAAATATGATTTTAAATTAAATTAAAATATGTACTTTGCTCCAATTGAGGTAAAATTTTATGGGTAAGCCTATTTTAATATGCCCAATTTAATGAAGAAATGAAATTTTGGAAAACATGTTTCCAAAATTTTAAAAAGATATTTTATGTCCAAATATGAATTAATTAATTAAAATAAAATAATTTTTTTTCAAAATTCCAAAAGGTGAATTTTGTGAGCAATTGTATATTTATTAATAAGAAAAATTTCCAAAATATATAAGTGTGTATGTAGGCAGTTATGAATTAATTAATTAATGATGAAATTTTCCAAAAAAAAAAAAACAAAAATGAAAAGAAGCAGCCCTGGCAGCAAGTAAGATATGGATGATGCAGGAGCTGGCACTAAATGGGCAACGTGTAACTTAGGTGATGAATTAAAGCTAACATGGACAACTGAAAAAAAATGAAAATTAAAATGGCAACACCTGTATCTATTAAACGGTCACCATGGGTTAAATTTAATTTAAACCATGGTGATACCGCTTAAACAGATATATAAATAGGGGATGGATGTTGCTGTTGAAAAAAAAGGGACGTTGCTGCTAAAAAAAATGGACGTTGCTATTTGCTGCTGAAAAAAAGGGGCCCAGATGTGAAATGCATTAAGGAGAGAAGAACAGCAGCGATGGAATCATTACTGAAGGTGTAATCCAAACTCCAGCATTTTTCAGCAACGATCCAAGCAGAGAAGAAAGAGAGAGGCATTGTACGGCAGTAACAAAAATGGTTGCTAAAACCAAATAAAGGTGTGTACGGTCCATAATCCAAGCGAGCAACAGGTCTTCTTATTTCTAGTTATTTTATTTAAAAAGTATGATTTCAGAAATGCTATTTGGCTATTATTAGGCATTTTAAAATTTTAATTATATCTGGAATAGACATGTATAATATATATACAAACCACTATCTGATTTCAGATTATCAATATCATATATATATATATATATATGAAAATGATGAACGTGAATCGTACTGTTTTAATTTTAAAACTTGCTGGACAATCGATATTGCTGAATATATGATTAATTTCATTAAACTAATTCTTCTTTAAACTAATTTAGGGATATTTTCATGATTAATTTGATAAGTATAAGTTAATCTTCATTTATTGCTGCAAATCTGGAGTTTATGTAATATTAGAAACAAAAATATGAACGAGATAGTAAAAGAACTATTTTTTCCATGAAATTATTTAAACAAGCTCATTATATTATCATTAAGGAACGGAAAAATTTTCAGCTTAAAATATTGAGCAGGTTGAACATTAAAAATCCGAGAAGATTAACTTAAACAGGGTAAAATGGGTGACAGGATCAGCTGTAGTAAATGATTTTCAATATTTTTTTAAATGGATTTTTAATCTAAAATTTTGATATGAATATAAGACAGCATTATTATCACTCTAAAAAATTCAAAAATTATTTTTGTATAATATATATATGGATTAAAATTAACGTGATTAGGGCTGTCTCTAATTTCACAACACTATCCAGCACAGTAAAAATGCTAAAATAAATATATAATATTAATATTTCTTGATGAAATTTTTATCAGGGTCAATTCATGTAGTTGATGATGTATGATAGAAATTTCAGAGTTAAATACCTTGATTTGATTATAAATTAAGATTTAAAGAAATCAGTATGCCTGATTTCAGCAAATGTGGACAGTTTGAGAAATAATAAAAAAGAAGTATGAAACCTAAGTGGAAATGATCCGAATTGATATATATGTTAGTCAGGAGTGTAAAAAAGGATTAAGGATAGCAATAATGATGAATTATTGATGTTATAATATGTATATGGAATTTAATGGGTAAATAAGAAGATGAAACTTAGTGAAAATAAGAAAACAAAGGCTGTTTTGGAATTTAATAATAAGTTCCAGAAATTCTAAATGGAATTTATTTTCATTATAATGTGTAAACAAGGTTTACAAAAAAGGTACAAATTTATGATCACTAAGTAAGTGATTAAGTACCTAAGATATGATTTTAGAAAATATAAATGAGGGTAAAATGTAATATATAGGGCTGTTTGAGGGAAATTACAAAAATTATAAAAAGTATAGACCCAAATTATAAGCCCTTACCCTTAAGCAAATATCTTGAGAGATTTTCTTAAATAATATATCAATAATAGGAAATATATGCTGAGTATAAAATGCTAAAATCCAAGATGTTGGATTTAGCTAAGTGTTACAAATCCTAAGTAGGATTTGGAAAATTAACCCTTAAATAATGATGTCAAAATAAATGGAATGGTTAGACCTTGAAACAAGTTCAACCAAATGAGGATAAGAGTGGTTGGTATTAGCCAAATATGTAAATGCGATTAGAAGATAATTATATGAAATGGAATTTATGGAAAAAGGAAGATAAAGGGCTTATTTGAATTGGTGACATCAAATGACTTAGGAAGTTCATAAGCAATTGCCCTGAGAAGTTGACTAAAGGAAAGAAAACAAGTGTTAAAGATGGAATTGATAAGTGAGAGATGGTAAACATAAGTGAATTGGAACAGAGTGATGACAATATTGAACTAAAGGTAGAAATGGGTTAAAGTTGATATGAAACACGCATTGGTTAAAAAACCCTAAGATAGATTCAGAGTTAATAGTAGAAATGTGCAAGCATGAGATATTATGTTTATATAAGAAAAAAATGGTCTTTTTCATTTGTATAGGAAAAGGAAAAGAAAAAGTGGAAGGTACAAGTTGACTATGCAGGTAAGCAAGCACAACTTTGAAAATGATATTTTATATGCTTTCTAAATTATTTCTAAATGTTTGCAAATTGTTTGCTCACATATTTTTAGGAAATATATTTAAGGATGACCATTCCTATAATGCTATACATGAAATGATTGCTAACTATTTGTTAATTGTTTTTATGAAATAGAAATGTCATGCCAACATATGTATGTGAATGATCATGGTGCATGAGGAATAGGTCACGAGAGAGGTGTAATTGGACTGGTTGTCCTCCTCTAGTGTCACCGAGTTGCTAATACAGGTTGAGGCTAGCAGCGCCCTCCCTGAAATGGGAGCAGGATCAAGTAGTGGACGCCTAGCTAGCAATCGATTTGGAAAAAGGTCATATATGCTTGAATGCATTGTATTCTCATAATACGCATAAGGATGAAAAGGTTTCTGATCTATTGGTAGTTGATCACTTGGTAAGTATCTCCTACCCAGTAGAAAGAAATGCATTTGAAGGAAAAAAATGTTTAGTTGCAAAAGAAAAGGCTTGCTTATTGAGTATTATTACTCACATGTGTTTTCAAAATATCAGACAGGCTATGGAGCTGACTCATAAAGGATGCCAGGTAGAAATGATATACGGATATTATTTACAGTCCTATGTATGTGTCCAGAGGGGTGAATGTAAGATGATCATGTTTAAAGACATATTTTATGAATATGATAAGGATGATTGTACTTATGTGAAAATGTGAATTATTTCAATAAAAGAAGATATGAATGGTTTCGTGGTGATATGAATGATTATATGGAATTTTCAAAGTATGTATGTATGAAATATTTAGGTTGAGAGAACTTGTGATGTAGACAAGTCAGTTATTATGATATGAATAATATCTGTGAAATTGATGTAAAAAATGTGTTTATATACGATGATATGATGTTATGTGATGAGTGGAAAAAAAATTGAATGAGATCCAATTAAAAATCTCACCGTGTGATTAGGGCAACAATCCTGAGTCATGTTTACCAACCCTTTAGACCCTGGAGTAAGGACTATGTGGATCCTCGGGTCGGGGGTGCCCCAGAAGTTGGTATCAGAGCAAAGTTGGTAAAATGGCAAGAAAGGAAGGAAATGATCAAACTAAGTTACATGAATTTATGATTTTGATCAATTGATTTATTATTGATGATTTATATGTAGATGACAAACAAAGAAAAGGCCCCGATGGAGGAAATTGTCTATCAAACTAGGGGCGAGACTAGTAAGAGAATAAGTAGGGCGGAATCAGAGGAATAGTCCTCAAGAACCTGCCAAAGACAAGAAGATAGTTCTAGACCTCCAGCAGAGGTCAATATAGAAGAAAGGGTAGCTATAGCCGTAGAAAAGGCTATGCAACAGTGGACAGTCCAGGCTGCTGGGATGCTACGAGGCTTGTGGAACCAGCAGGCCCCATTGCTAATAAAGGACTATGCCTCTAGCTTCGAGAGGGCTAGGGCATTAGAGATGGAATCAATGAGGACTCAAGAGCTTAGGCAAGCTCAAAAACCTTTCTTTACAGCCTCCCAGGGAAATAAGACTAATAAAGGAAGGAAAAGAAGGGCAACTACCCGGAAGAAGAGGGCCGGTAACAGGACAAGGAGCACCCCCACTTGCAAGACATGCCACAAGCACCACTCTGGCAAATGTTTACAAGGTTCGAGAAAATGCTACAAGTGTGGCCAAACGGGTCACATAGCTCGGGATTGTGGAACTGCTAAAGCAAAGATAGTAAAGTGTTATATCTGTGACCAAGATGGGCACATTTGACTCAAGTACCTTTTAGCCTTAGGAGATTCCTAGGGGTAAGGAAAAGAGGTCACTAAAAGGAACGGGGACTAGGGGGCACAAAATTTCTGCTAATATACCTTTTTCTTTTTGTAAATATATAAATAATGCTAAAATAGGTACATAAGGCTTAGATAACCTATGTACAAAGGTGTGACAATGTTTCGCTAACTATGAATGAAATATGTGAAATACATAATCATGTGAAATATGTTTGAACTTTATTTATGACTAAGTATGTTATGATATGATAGACATTAATACTAATAAATGTTTTAATGCAGTTGAAAATGCCAGCCACAAAAGGTGATATCAAAGCAAGGTTTGGTAAACAAGCAGGAAAATTAAGGATGATGATAGGAAAAGTAGAATACCACAGAGGGTGGTATCAGAACAAAGATTGGTAAATAGGCACGAAAAGAAAAGATTTGATATTACAAGAAGTAATATCAGAGTAAAGAGTGGTAATTAGGTATGGAAAGGAAATGTATGATACTGCAAGGATAATATCCTATCAAGGATTAGCAGATAAATGTAGAAAGAGTGAATGAAAGAAAAAAAAGAATTGGAATCATAAATTTATGTCATGTATTTTCTTTCATGATGCAGATTCAGTAAGAAGGGAATTGTTTGAGATTCTTTCCAATCTCGATGCACTTGAAGATAGGTACGAGAGGATTTCCCTCCATATCAATTGAATGAAGAAGAGTTAAGGATTGAGAATCGTGGAAAAACTAGGGGTGCAATTTGGTCCGGGTAGAGGTGGAACCTACCCTTACCCAATTTTAGAAAACCTCTACCCTACCCTATTTTAGGTCGGGTCGGTTCGGAGCCTACCCTACCCTATTTTTTTAAGGACGGGTCGCTTCCGGTTTCGGTTCGAAATTGGTTCCTAAAAAATTATATTATCAAGCACTATGCAGCAACAGACATGAACTAGAAAAAGAATAACCTGTTAATTTAATTTTCTTCATGCATAAAACACAGCAAAATAAATCACCGCTGAATGATTAATTGTCCAGACATGAATCTTTGTAAAGGTGAAGAATGGATACAGATGTAACCAGGTTAGGTTGGATCCTTTCTTTTAACTGCATTTAATGCAACAGATCTAGTGCTTCTGAAATTCTTCCTCGTTGCAAATCCACCAATCATTGCATTCCAAGAGACGACATCTCTAACCTTAAATCTACCAAAATTTTCTCTGCAGTGACGAAATCTCTGTATTACACGTAGAGAGATATGAGTACATTGGCAATGGAAAGAGAAGAAGTCTCTCCGTAACCAAATCAATTCCCCAACCATGCATTGATTCACAAGTACTCACCTTCTCTAAACAGAACCAAGCTGAGATGCTAGATGATAAACTCGCAGCATCAGTGTTAGGATCCGAACTAATAAAAGGAATGATTCAAGGAATTTAATTAATTGATATGAGGAAATCTTACTCAGTTTTTACAAGAGAAGAAAGAAATGAAGTAAGAAGAACAGAGAAACTACCCAAGACGATGGGATTTGGGATGAGAAGGAAGGTCGTCGGCCGTTGAGGGGAGGAGCGCGTCGACTCGTTGTCGTCGTCGCGGGCGGACTTCCGGAGGCTACAGAGGCAGAGCCGCAAACGGCTCTGGTTGGCTGTGAAATCGGACGACAGGATTCGGGATGAGAAGGAAGGTCATCGGCCGTCGAGGGGAGAAGTGCGTCAACTCGTCGTCGTCTTCATCGAGGGCTAACTACCGGAGGCCGCACAATCCCAGATGGGGAGGCGCTACAGGCGAGACTGATGAGAGTTGGTGGGGGTGGTAAATGAGGGCGAATTTGGACTTTGGAGGTAGCGAGGGAGCGGACGAGGGCCGCAGGGCGTCCGGCGTCGGAGCGGATGAGGGCGGACGACTAGAAGAGGGTGTCGATTGTGAGCGATGAGCACGAAGGAGAAGACAAGATTGGCAGCGCCGTCCGATGGAGAGAAGAGGGAGTAGTAGAGGAGGCAGCGCCGTTGACGGAGAGAGGAGGGAGTAGCAGAGGAGGTAGCAGCCAGCGACGCAGCGCCGTCCGATTCGATTGCCTTGGTGGGGGGGGCGCGGATGACGGCGGACTTGGAGACGGCAGACGAGGAAGAGGGGTTTAGGGCATTCGAATGTCGATCGCAGGCATTAGGGATTTAGGGATGCCGAATGTTGATATAATATTATATATATTTATGAATATAATATGAAATCAGGGTCGGTTCCGGGTACTCAGCACTAGAACCGACTCTAACCTGAATTCGAACGGGTATTTAATACCCAGAACCGAACCGACCCTATGGGTAGTTACCATGGAACCGAACCTACCCTATTTTGGGTACCTAGCGGGTTGACCCGTGGGTACTCGGACCAAGTTGCACCCCTAGAAAAAACCCATGAAAAAGGAAAGTAAAAATGGTAATAAGAACCCTTCACTGGTCCATTGAAAGTAAAAATGAGAAAGAGATTAAGAAGGAAAGTGAAGATGATCTAATTAGCATTAGTATTCTCACTAGGTAATGCATATGTAGTGTGAAGAGAATAGATGTTGACAAAAGTCTCTTTTGACTTTTGAGTGAAAATAAATACATGATATTTTGGTACAAAAAAAAATTTAGTAGGAAATAAGTGCAAACAGTACACTTGTATGGTAAGAATTTGTAAAAAGAAAAGGTTGTGACTAACCTTTCTCTGAGGTATAATTGATTGTGTATGAAATAGTTCATCTTGTAATAAGATGAAAAATTATATGAATGTATAGAAAATGTTATGCTCAATACAAGGATAAAAGCCAAGTTAAACAAAGGAAAAGCTATGGCAAATGAGGAACCTATAAGTCAATGAAAATAGGAGAAACTGGTAACAAGTCTAAACAATTAGGATCAGGAGAGTAGCCAAATTCAAGGACTCTTCAATGATGAGTAAAAAAAAATAAAATAAAAAATAAATGAATAAAAATGTAAGTGGTATGACAATGTATATCCAACTTAGAATAGACATAAATAGTATAAAGACTGTGAGAAAGAAATTTTGAAAATCTAAGTATGGAAGAAAGAAGAAAGGAAGCAAGAAAAAGGAGTTGTACACGTCCCAAGGTAGGTAATTGTTCCAACTCAAAATTTGTACTTTTAATGCATAATTATGCCATGATTAAGTGACATCCAAAGGCATTATATGATTCCATTTGTTATGCTAAAATTTGATGATCCTTAGATGATGAATATACTCAATTGAAATGCTAGATTGAGTACATAAGCAGGAAAGACCAAACCAGTTTATATATGATGTTTTGAAGTTTATTTGGATAATATAAATGGTTAGGAAATGATAATTATATGTATGAATGATTAAACATATACCATGATTGATGATACATGTGATGTTGGAATTATATGAGTAACGAAATAGATTATTCTCTTAAAATCATGTTTAAAAATCATAATTTATGAGTGAGCAATAAATGGGAACTTATGGACATGTCAAACAGATTTTTAGTTGCTTGAAAACTATGTTAAATTAAGGATTTATGGATGCATAGATGATGATTATATGGGTGGATGCAAACAGATTTTGTTAGCACTTAAAATCATGATTAAAACCTGATTTATGAAGGATGGAAGTTGGATTAATTATGGATGCCAAAATAAATTTTTATTAATGAAATTGAAGTGATGAAATGATGAAGCTAAGATTATGTTTTGGTCATGATGAATGTGTGATTATGTCTGCTAAAAAAAAATAAATGATTTTGAAATCGTGAAAGAATGATGGAAAAATGAATATAAGTTGGACGTCCAGATGAGTAGATGATTAGGTTAGTTTAAATGATGGAATTTTACGGAATTGGATTTAGGATAGGATGAACGTCCATAATGTATATATGGAATCGGGAGATTGAGTATACCAAAGTTCAATGGAACCAGTATACAAAAACGGAAGCATCTTGGGAACTTTGAGAGAAACGTGAGAGGAAAGACCCCCACTTGTTTAAAGTATAGTAGGTTTTGGGACGAAACCTATTATAAGAGGGGGGGGGGAGGATTGTGAAACCCCCGAATTTTAAGCTTAATTAATATAGCTTGAAATCGTCTAAGGATAAAATCGAAAATTTCATAAAATGAAGGGCTCAGGTGTAACCCATATGGGAAATGAAAATTAGTGGAAAAATGATTAAGTGAAGTGAGATTAGCAATAATCACGAAAAGACCAAATTGCAATTTTACAAAAGTGAGATTAAATTGTAAATTTAGAAAATATGATTGATTGGTAATTTTGACAAGAGTGGAGACAAAAAGGAGACTTAATTGGAATTTACAAAGGTTATATTTGGAATTTATAATAAAATTGAGGGTAATTTATGATCCCACAAAGATTAGCTATGAAAATGAATTTTTACAGGGAAGGAATTTCAAAATTCTGAACTATACTAAGTGAGACTATTTAATTTCACGGACCATATGGAAAAATAAAAATAAATGGAAAATGTTTGGCTAATTAGGGGCTCTAATAAGGGCTTATATTCATCCTCACTATTTTCATTAGATCTAAGCATGCATAATGCAGAATCATATAAGAATTTAATAGAAAGTACTAAATTATGTGCTCCTTAATCTAAATAGAATAGATTATGAAAAATAATTTACGTCTAGTGGATATTTATTATTTTTGCATAATTAATTAGGTAATTAATATCTTAATGTATATAAGGTTGTTTGAAATGAAACTTTTGGAGCAAGCCTATTTTAATATACCCTACATAATGAATGGATAAAATTTTGAAAAACATGTCTACAAGTTTTTAAAAAGAAATTTTATGCCAAAATACGATTTGAAATTAAATTAAAATATGAACTTTGCTCCAATTGAGGTGAAATTTTATGGGTAAACCTATTTTAATATGCTCAATTTAATGAAGAAATGAAATTTTGGAAAACATGTTTCAAAAATTTTAAAAAGAGATTTTATGTCCAAATATGAATTAATTAATTAAAATAAAATAAATTTTTTTTTTCAAAATTCCAAAAGGTGCATTTGTGAGCAATTGAATATTTATTAATAAGAAAAATTTCCAAAATATATAAGTATGTATGTAGGCAGTGATAAATTAATTAATTAATGATGAAATTTTCCAAAAAAAAAATGAAAATGAAAAGAAGCAGCGCTGGTAGCAAGTAAGATATGTACGATGCATGAGCTGACACTAAATGGGCAACGTGTAACTTAGGTGGTGAATTAAAGCTAACGTGGACAACTGAAAAAAAATGAAAAATGAAAATGGCAACACCTGTATCTGTTAAACGGTCACCATGGGTTAAATTTAATTTTAACCATGGTGAAACCGCTTAAACAGATATATAAATAGGGGATTGATGTGGCTGCTGAAAAAAAAAATGGACGTTCCTGCTGAAATGAAAAATGGACGTTGCTATTTGCTGCTGAAAAAAAGGGGCTGGACGCGAAATGCATTGAGGAGAGAAGAATAGCAGCGATGGAATCATTACTTAAGGTGTAATCCAAACTCCAGCATTTTTTAGCAATGATCCAAGCAGAGGAGAAAGAGAGGGGCATTGAATGGTAGCAACAAAAATAGTTGCTAAAACCAAATAAAGGTGTGTACGGTCCATAATCCAAGCGAGCAACAGGTTTTCTTATTTCTAGTTATTTTATTTAAAAAGTATGATTTCAGAAATGCTATTTGGTTATTATTAAGCATTTTAAAATTTTAATTATATCTGGAATAGACATGTATAATATATATAGAAACCACTGCCTGATTTCAGATCATCAATATCATATATATATATATATATGTATGAAAATGATGAACGTGAATTGTACTGTTTTAATTTTAAAACTAGCTAGACAATTGATGTTACTGAACATATCATTAATTTCATTAAACTAATTCTGCGTTAAACTAATTTAGGGATATTTTCATGATTAATTTGATAAGTATAAGTTAATCTTGATTTATTGCTTCAAATTTGGAGTTTATATAATATTAGAAACAAAAATATGAACGAATAGTAAACGAATGAGTTTTGCCATGAAACATTTTTTGCAAGCTCATTATATTATCATTAAGGAACGGCCAAATTTTCAACTTACAATATTAAACAGGTTGAAAATTAAAAATCCGAGAAGATTAACTTAAACAGGGTAAAACGGGGTGACAGGATCGGCTGTAGAAAATGATTTTTATATTTTTTGTAGATGGATTTTTGATATGAAATTTTGATATGATATAAAAGACATCATTATTATCACTCGAAAAAATTCAAAAATTATTTTTAATGATATATATATGGATTAAAATTAACGTGATTAGGGGTGTCCCTAATTTCACAACACTGTCCAGCACAGTAAAAATGCTAAAATAAATATATAATACTAATATTTCTTGTTGAAATTTTTATCAGGGTCAATTCATGTAGTTGATGATGTATGATAGAAATTGCAGAGTTAAATACCTTGATTTGATTATAAATTAAGATTTAAAGAAATCAGTACGCCTGATTTCAGCAAATGTGGACAGTTTGAGAAATAATAAAAAAGAAGTATGAAACCTAAGTGGAAATGACCTGAATTGATATATATGTTATTCAGGAGTGTAATAAAGGATTAAGGATAGCAAGAATGATTAATAATTGATGTTATAATATGTATATGGAATTAATGGGTAAATAAGAAGATGAAACTTAGTGAAAATAAGAAAACAAAGGCTATTTTAGAATTTAATAATAAGTTCCAAAAATTCTAAATGGAATTTATTTTCATTATAATGTGTAAACAAGGTTTACAAAAAAGGTACAAATTTATGATCACTAAGTAAGTGATTAAGTACCTAAGATATGATTTTAGAAAATATAAATGAGGGTAAAATGTAATATATAGGGCTGTTTGAGGGAAATTACAAAAATTATAAAAAGTATAGACCCAAATTATAAGCCCTTACCCTTAAGCAAATATCTTGAGAGATTTTCTTAAATAATATATCAATAATAGGAAATATATGCTGAGTATAAAATGCTAAAATCCAAGATGTTGGATTTAGCTAAGTGTTACAAATCCTAAGTAGGATTTGGAAAATTAACCCTTAAATAATGATGTCAAAATAAATGGAATGGTTAGACCTTGAAACAAGTTCAACCAAATGAGGATAAGAGTGGTTGGTATTAGCCAAATATGTAAATGCGATTAGAAGATAATTATATGAAATGGAATTTATGGAAAAAGGAAGATAAAGGGCTTATTTGAATTGGTGACATCAAATGACTTAGGAAGTTCATAAGCAATTGCCCTGAGAAGTTGACTAAAGGAAAGAAAACAAGTGTTAAAGATGGAATTGATAATGAGAGATGGTAAACATAAGTGAATTGGAACAGGGGTGATGACTATATTGAACTAAAGGTAGAAATGGGTCAAAGTTGATATGAAACAAGCATGGGGTAGAAAACCCGAAGATAGATTCAGAGTTAATAGTAGAAATGTGCAAGCATGAGATATTATGTTTATATAAGAAAAAATGATCTTTTTCATTTGTATAGGAAAAGGAAAGGAAAAAGTGGAAGGTACAAGTTGACTACGCAGGTAAGTGAGCACAACTTTGAAAATGATATTTTATATGCTTTATAAATTATTTCTAAATATTTGCAAATTGCTTGCTCACATGTTTTTAGGAAATGTATTTAAGGATGGCCATTCCTATTTGTTAACTATTTGTTAACTGCTTTTATGAAATAGAAATGTCATGCCAGCATGTGTATGTGAATGATCGTGCTGCACGAGGAATAGGTCACGAGAGAGGTGTAATTGGACCGGTTGTCCTCCTCTAGCTTGACTGAGTCGCTAATACAGGCTGAGGCCGGCGGCGCCCTCCCTGAAATGGGAGCAATATCAAGTAGTGGACGCCTAGCTAGAGATCCATTTGGAAAAATATCATATATGCTTGAATGCATTGTATTCTCATAATACGCATAAGGATGAAAAAGTTTCTGATCTATTGGTAGTTGATCGCTTGGTAAGTGTCTCCTACCCAGTAGAAAGAAATGCATTTGAAGGAACAGAAAATGTTTAGTTGCAAAAGAAAAGGCTTGCTTACTGAGTATTATTACTCACATGTGTTTTCAAAATATCAGACTGGCTATGGAGCTGACTCATAAAGGATGCCAAGTAGAAATGATATACGGATATTATTTACAGTCCTATGTATGTGTCCAGAGGGGCGAATGTAAGATGATCATGTTTAAAGACATATTTTATGAATATGATAAGGATGATTGTACTTATGTGAATATGTGAATTATTTCAATAAAAGAAGATATGAATGGTTTTGTGGTGATATGAATGATTATATGGAATTTTCAAAGTATGTATGTATGAAATATTTAGGTTGAGAGAACTTGTGATGTAGACAAGTCAGTTATTATGATATGAATAATATATGTGAAATTGATGTAAAAAATGTGTTTATATACAATGATATGATGTTATGTGATGAGTGAAAAAAAAATTTGGACAAGATCCAATTAAAAATCCTGTCGTATGATCAGGGCAACAATCTTGAGTCATGTTTACCAACCCTTTAGACCCCGGAGTAAGGACTATGTGGAGCCTCAGGTCGGGGGCGCCACAATAGCCGCCGATAACTATTGTGCTCAATTGCTATGGATGAGACAACAATTAAGGGATTATGACTTAGAATATAGAGACAGACTAGTTAGGTATGTAAAGCAAGTGTCATTTGTCCGATAAAAAATCCAATATTATACTCTAGGACAAACATATAGATGTTAGACATCATTTCATTAGAAAATATGTTGAAAATTATAATATTTGTTTGAAATATGTCAAAACTGAAGACTAAATTGTAGATATTTGTGTTCAGATATTTTTACTAAACCATTAAAATTTGAATCATTTTATAAAATTAGAAAAGAAATAAAAATAATTAATATTGAAGCTTGAAATATGTATAAATTGATTGCTTAATATAAAATTGTTGAAATATGTTTTGTGAGGAATGCTTGATTTGTAATGATCATTGACATATTTTGGGAAAAAGAAGGTAGATCGTCTTCGCCCAGGCGGCGCTTGGAATGCCCAAATAGGTGCCAAAGCATGTTTTCTTCAGTTTCTCTCCCATTTTTCTCTCCCAAATGATGAAAACTTCTCAAAACCCCTCTTCATTGTCGATTTCCTCCAAAGCATCTTACATCCTTTGCAAATCACTTGTAATTCCTCTCACTCATCCTCAATAATCTCCCAATGGCGCCTAAATCAGTATCTAAACCCACCAAACTAGTGGTTACTCCATTACAAAAGAGGAGGTACCAAAATGTCAAAGGATGCTCTCCAAGTATCCCTAGGATGAGGCCACAACATTAATCGAACGTAAGATCCGTTTACAAAAGGTAACCCCTGCACATCGATCCCTCGCGAAGAAACCGTAGAAACTAGTGAAGAGGAAGGGTTGGTTAGACGGAAAGGAACCCCCTTACCTAAGACACAAGTGAGGAAAATGCCGGTGAATTATTTCATAAACTCTTGAAACTATATAAAATTAGAATTATTAAGGCTCATTTTGTGTTCAATTGAATACTAGTTTAAGAGAAATATATAAATTTGCATAGTTTTACATTAGTTTTTATCATTTCTGAATTTCATGTATTGTGTGTAGATTTCATGCATTTTTGGTTGAATTCAATGTAAACCATTTCATTTTAGGTTGTTTTGAATTCATTAGATTATTTAGAAATGTAATTACTTGTTATTGTCTTTTGTTGAAGGAAAAGGAGGGCAATTCCCATGCAAATTCAATGCAAAATGAGGATGGACTAAAAGAAGATATTTGTCTCAAACAAATTGCAAGAATTCAAGGCAGAAAGGTTGGCACCTTGACCCCAAAAATCTATTGCCTTAGCCTCAGGCACTACTACAGTAGAATTAATTTAATATCTAGATCCATGCTTGGAAGAGTGTGATTTGTATGAGATTTATATATAAGGCATAGTTTTTTCAACTCTATTTGTGTTGGATGTTAATATGTACAGAAGTTTACTTATTAACCCAGTGTAATCTTGATTAAGTCACGTGGTTATCAGCCTTATTTTACTTATGTGCATGGAAACATAGCAAATAATTAAAACATGGTTAGGTTTATATATTTTGGAAAATAGATATTAATATAAATGCACTTACATTAGTAATCTCTGCACAACTAACTTAAATAGCAACCAATATGATATAACTATAAGTCGATGAATTCATACTCTCATCCATTTTAATCATCCTAAGACAATATCTTTGATAGCCATTCCATCCTTAATTATCTTCTATTTTCTTTAATTACAAATTCTCATTTAATTTACCAATTCACTTAAGACAATTGAATTTTATGGTAGTACTACATTTAAACATAATCCTCGTGTGAATGATATTCTACTCATCTTATATTACTTGATCGACATATATACTAGTGTTAAATCGAGCAATTTTAATTAAACATATACGCAGCTCAACAACCCCAACAACACCAAAGGTTTTACAATCACTTTTATGAGAGAAAGATATTCCTTCCCAAGATTATAGACTTTGATTTCCTAAGAGGTTATGAATTTAGAATAGAAGAACTTCTGGACTTTCAAGGGGGGACATGGCTTTTCAAGGAAGATTGTCATATATACCCTAACTTAACATGATAATTGTACTATTGTTGGAACCAAGATAACTCTTATGCCTATGCCAAAGGTAGTTGGATTCGACTTAGAAACAGTAGGGAAGAAGTAGCTCAAGTGATTGGTGAAATCCTACAAGTACCACATGCCAAAGATGGAAGGCTTGAGGGGCTTACATTGCCCATGATGTATAATGAACTGATGAGAAGCAATAAGTATGGGGAGGGACACAAATTCTTACACTATATGGAGATGCCCCTAAGAATGAGAGTCATACAATTACTAGCAGCCCACTGCATTCTCCCCAAAGGTGGCGAGAGAAACGCAATCAATATTGATGAGGCATTTATTACTTGGCAGCTAGTAAACTGGAGTCGCATTTTACTTCCAAAGCTTCTACTAGATGCCATGATTGTTAGAAAACAGAACCCTTGAGGTGTGTTGCCTTATGGAGCATAGATTACAAAGATAATTGTGCATTTTGTTATTGACTCAGAGGGTGAACCATTTGAGGTGTTGAAGCCAACCAATGTCATCAACAAAGCTCTCTTGTAAAGGATGAAGATTAACATTGAGGCATTTCGGCAAGCCCAGGGTGGTGCACCACAAGCAGAAGAGCATGTCGGAGAAGCTCTATTTGAAGGGGAGTTCCATGCCCCTCTTGCCTCACCTAGACCTCAATCTCCTCTATCCTATGCATCTCATTCACATTAATCTCCCAGGCTCATTTTAGACCCACTTGAGAATTGCATGTTTTATACCTTGTGACCATAAAATTTTTTATTAAAAAGGGATTTTTAGTTTGAATCATTGATATATTTTAAATCTTTTATTGTGGGGTAGTTTTGGGCTGAATTGTAAAAAAGTTAGTATTTTAAAATCTATTGCATGTGTATGGACTACTATAGTGCATTGATTAATGAAACTGACTCATCTTCTTCCAAAAATTTTAGCAACGAATGCTTAAACCCACCTTCAAGATTCCACTTTAGATTTGGCAACAAGAGGCAATTCCTAATAGATCCAAGCCGTCTGAATCATAGCTAGCTAAAAACCATGGAGTCCAGTTGCAATTTATTTTTCATAGCAATCAAGCACCAAACTGAGCAAGATTTGCAAGTCTTAAACCCATCTCGTAGCATGCTTACAAACAAACCATCTGACCATCAATTCTTGTTAGCTTCTCATCAAATCTAAATAGTCCATATTTTCAAGCAGTTCATTACCACCCCAATAGAACCAGTGACTAGAACCAGTCCCAAATAAATAGCAGATCTCCTCTTTAATTTAGTATTTGTCAAGGTGAAATTTTTCAGTAGTTGAAAACCAAATCCAAGCAAGAGGTACACACTGGCTATCCTCCCAAAATTCTAACGATCAACTAGCTATAAAATTCTCGAAGACTCAGTGTGTTCCATCTCTAAAAACAAAACAGAACTAGGCTAAGCAAATCTTTGCGTTGCTGATCAGCGTCGCCAACACATATCGTAGAAGATTTTTAGGAACATAATTTTTTTAGATATGATACATGTTTCATCCTGAACTCAATCATCCATGATAACCATGTCAGCAAGCAATTTTTGGTGCAAGGAAACCGCAAAACACCTTCTATTTATAAGTAGCAAGTTGTGCTTTTGTGAAAATAAAAGTTCCACAATTTGAGTCCAATAAAATCAATACACTATAACGATTCATTTTGGCCATCCACAAGATGCACACACAACCCATGCGGTGCCCACAATTCGTTCTCTTATAGGCTTGCTGTCCATCATTTTCACTTATAAAATGGAGCAGCTCTCACATCTCTATCTAACTTCAAGCTTCAACTCTCAAGTCCACGGGTCTAGAGAAACTTCGGGGGAGATTTCTTTTCTTTTTCTTTGTTAATTTTAGATTTTTATTTTCTTTGTTTTTAATTGGATTTTATAATTATTTTATTGATTTTAATTCTTTGTTGTAATTTTGTTTGAATATTTATTTTAATAAAATTTCCTTTTCCTAAATAATTCAAACTTTTATAGTCTTTCTGTGGATTCGACCAGTCTCACCAGTATTCTATGTTATAATTAGTTGCTAGTTTTAATGTGATTAAAATAATTTGAGATTGGTGATCATGGGTTCCTAAAGACACTCTCGTGGTTGTACACCACCACTCAAGCCTCATTTTTTGATATGATTGAGATTTGCATGCTATTCCAAGGCTTAGAGTCGAGGATTACCCAAGAATTAGGTATACTCTATTATTCCATGACCTGATGCATGAAAATAAGCATTTATTGAGAGTGAGACCACTCGCATCAAATATCACCTTGCATTTGGCAGTAGAAGAAGTCAACCCATTCCAAGCTTACCTAATTTTGATCCCTATTAGGGTGAATCCGTTATTGCCGAGCCAACAATTCAAGATAAATCCAATCCCATTTTTACCCTCATAACTACACATCACACGATTCAACCTCTTCCTTCCCCCCAGTGCCCCAAGCTTGTGAGTTGTATTCCATCTCACCTTTCCTCTTTCACAAATCCCAGCTAATTTTGGAGATTTTCTCGTTCTTTTTTTTATGTTCGACAAAAAGGGTAGAAAGAGAGTGAGAGTTTTGAGTGAGAAATGTGTATGGTTAGGTTTAATGGAAAAGTATATAGGTTTCGTTCAATGTTGAAACATTTTTACTTTTGATTTGGTTTGCATATAAGTATGTAATGAAAATGAATGGATGAATGAATATGTGGTTATCCTCTGTTGTGTCATCTCTTGATTATTCGATATGTTTTAAGCAGTGCAATACATGTCATAAGATTATTTACACGATGATGAAATGTCATATGGTTGTTTAAGATTGTCAAAGTGCATTATATGATCATTGAAATTGTTAAAATCAAAAAGAGAAAGGTTAACTCAAACTTTGTTTCATCAATCATCAAAAAAGGGGAGATTATTGTGAACTAAATTAGAAAATCAAGAGCAATCTATGTTTTCATGATTAATAATTCAAATTTTAGTATTAAAGGATATTAACACATTTGGTAAATTACCTTAAGTTAGAAATTTCAAATATCAAAGCATGGAAGACCAAGTCGTAAAGCTCAGTTGACTCGAACATTTAACTTAGGTCAAGTCTATACTCAAGTCAACCTCAAAATGCAACTTAGGATGAAAGAGCTCAAGGTTTAAAGTGCGGATAGGTCAAGTTGCAAACCCAAGTCGACTCAGACTACGACTTAGGTGAAGTCGATAGCCAAGTCCACTCTGGGGTTACATATTTCTACTGACTGAATTTGGCCCAATTCGACTTCATCATGCAACTTGAGCGACGTCGAAGCCAAAATCGACTTCAGATTATCACTTGAATTTTCTGAAGTTCTGAAGCAAGATTCCAATGTTAAGTACCAGAAATAAAGTTGAACACTTAGGTCGACTCCGCTTGCGACCTAGACGGAGTTTAAGGCTGAGTTGACCCTACTCAAGGACTTGACAAATCAAATCCAAAGAAGCACATTCCATGAAGTTCAAGTTTTCAAATGAGAAGTGAAGTCGTACCTCCAACCGACTTCACTTATGACTTGGGTCAAGTTCTAGGGCCAAGTCGACTTAGATGTTACATATTTCCACTGACTGACTAAGCTACACACAAAGTTGCACATGAAATCGAATTTACTTGTGACTTGAGTAAAGTTGATGACCAAGTTGACCCAAGATGGAACTTAAAGAGCACGAAATCCAAAGGAGAACTTAGAAGAAGGAAATGGCTTGATCAAAGTTGCACCCCAAGTCGACTTTAGTATGAGACTTGGGTGAAGTCGTGTTCGAAGTTGACTCCAGCTGCAACTTGAGCCGTAACGATAAAAAAAATTTAAACATTGGCACATTTAATGCAGGTCACCTATCCCCCAACATTCAAAATAACTCCACCTCTATTTAAAGCATGATAAGGATAGTTAATAGGGGTTAGCTAGAGCATTCATTGAACTTACACTTTCCACTCTACAAGTATTCAAGTGTGCATTAAGTGCTCTTTAAGGAGTAGCTCACATTTTTACTGCAAAGTGCTGCTAGCCTCATTCTTCTTCAATCTCTCTAAGTTTACTCAAGCGTTGGATTTGCTCTACACAACTAATAATGGGTAGATTTAATTTTCTAAATATCTTTGTCGTGTTGCTACTTGCTTGGTGCTGAGGACCAAGGTCAAGTAAAGACAAGTAGTGAACGTTTTGAGTGTGACTCACCGTCTACTTGTATTATGATTATAAATGCCCCTTAGAGCTGTAATCTAGAAGAGAACAAAAGCTCTAATTGTACCATTATTGAATACTAGAACCTAAGACACAAGGGAATGTTTTTGTGGAAAAGTGAAGTAAGGAGAGTTATCCTATTATAATTGCTTATCTCTTATGTGTGATTTTACTTGCTCTATTTGCTCTCCATATTTTCATTCAAGGTGATTAATCTCATAAGGGGTTACAGTTTTAATCACTAAATTTTTTAAAAGAACCCAATTCAACCATTCCCTTTTAAAATTTTCCACAAACTCAAGACTAACAATTTTGTCCATTTATATGATTAGTTCATATGATTGGACATAATTATGATTACAATACAATAAGGGAGAGAAAGTCGAGTATCGTCTTATAAGGGATTAGGTATACATGGAATGATGTAATAAAATGAGTATCGGTATAGCAAGACATATGCGTATATATGTACATAATTTTCCTTTAGGTTATAATTGCTATATTATCCCTAACCGGTGCATGACCTTGAGCTCCTAAGTACTAGTAGGTCACACGACCTATTTGCTAGTATGAATAACCTCGAAAGAGAGATAAGTCAAGGAATCCATCATGTGTCAGTGGAAGATGTTAGAATTCAATTATGATTAGGATTTTTATATGCCCATAATGGATTTTCTACTCTTACTTATATTAGAAAACGTAGTCTCACTTGGATATATAGCATATGGAAGGATACTTGTAGATAGCTCCTACATATTCCTCCCAAAATAATTGTAAATATGTGTGAAGTCTTTAGGATAAATCACTATAATAACCTAGAGAGTTCTCTTAATCCCTTCTAGATATTAGTGACATTTAAGTTATGGTAGTGAGGTTGGTTTCCAATTTTATGATTCTAATCCAGACGAGTAACGAAGTTTAAGATGTTGCTTTTCGATCCTTTCACTTACGTTACGGCTTAATCAGGTATGTAGAGATCCTTAATTTTTCAACAGTCATTTTCATCATGTTAATGATGAAGCCTCAGAAAGCATCTAGACAAGGATGAGAAATGTTTATATGAAATTTGTGATCTTTTCTTGCATCCCCATTAGTCTTTTAGAATTAAATATCTAACTAGTGTGCAGTGTATTTAATAGACCTCTCATTATCCTTTTTCTCTTCAACCAAATGTGAGAGTTTGGTAAACTTTGTCATCCAAAAATACCAAGAATTGTAGCCTCTTCACCCAGAAATATCAAGGATTAGTAAGAATAACATGGGGCAAGTACGCTTAACTCTAAAATATTTGGAGTTGATATCTACTACTCATTTAAGCCATAGTTTCTTGGTTGTGTATCTCCCCACATTTTTGAATAATCATCACACGCATTAAGTTGTGGCTTCCAAGATACACAGTTTATCTTTTCTGCTTTTTTATTGACATCATGCTTTCTACTAAGGAAATTAATTTATTTAACTTTTGGGCTCGCTTCATGTAATTGGGTTACGTAAAAGTGGTTCTATATAACTCCCTCAAAATTTAAGATTTTGATACTATGAAAAATTCAATCCATTTATTATATTTAACACTATTCGTTTAGTTAGGAGGTCAAGTTTCATCCAAATCTAATGTGTGCACATGCTACATTTGCTAAAAAATAAGTATATTTATAGAACCATTCACATATGTATTGGAATGCAGTAATATTTTAAAGAATCATTTATCCATATAGTAATGATATTTTAGAGGTTGAAAATACTATTTAAAAATTGATATTTAGCATTAAATAATTTTATATGTCTGAAGATAAGGCTCATATACAATGATATTAGACAAATGACAGAATTTTTATAATAATATAAATGATGTTAAGCACAATAGATGAAGTAGATGTTTTATTAACCATCTAGATATTGAAAACTGAGGGTTTACATAGAAATGAAGTTTCATAGATGCATCCTTGATTAACTTTTTTAGGGCATGTTTGTTCTTAATAAAAACTTTTTAAATTAAAACTTTTCAATCTAAAACTTTTTGCTCTTCATAACTATTATATTTTAAAGTTATTTTTTCATATTTTCCTATATAACTACCTTATTTTCTAAATATTTCTACACAACTATCTAGATAACTAACCTATCTATTTTAACTTTATTTTCTTCACATCTCATTATTAGCCCTAGCTTCACATCATTTTCTACTAATTTAATAATTTTACACTAAAAACTTTCCACCTAAAGTTTTATCACTTCCTAAACACACCCTCAATCAATAATTTTCATTTCAAAAATGTAAAATATGAATATAAAAGAAATTCTTTTTTGTATTTTTTGTGGTACATTGTCTTATAACATTCCCAATCAATGGAAATGTTATAGAACTTGACTTTAAGATAATTTCTAAGTAGTAAAACTTATGAACTTAGGCATGGAATAATAAGGTTAACTTTGCGGAGCCTAAAATAGTCTAAAAATTTTTTTAGCTTAGTTACATTCATTTTTGGTGAAAATCCAACATCATACTATTTACGTTTGGAGGGTTTGGGAAATACATTTAACTACTTTCAAAGAGTAACCCTCTTTAGAGACATGATGAACATGTTTATTTATGGAAAATCAATATCAAGCATCTAAATTCATTCTGAATTAATTCCACTGATCGCTAACTTTAACCTAATTATTCTAAGTGCTTAAATCCATTATAGGCATTCTCACACCACTCCAAATATATATTATTTTTTAGATATATTTTATACATATTCAAAAGAAATTATATGATACAAACTGTTTATGATTTTAATGATACTAAAAATATGCCTTTGCTACTCCATTAGTGATAAGAATCTCCTTTCTAATTTCCTACATCTGCAATAACTGATGGTTTTAAAAAAATAATGAGCATATAATACTTAGTAAGCAAGTATCTTATAAATACGTGTAAATAATCAATTATATTTGTGCCCATATAGTCATGTCATAAATGTTCGTGCATGCAATGTTCATATAATTTGTAAATTGTGGTAACTAATACTTAACAAGTGGTCATCTTTACTAGATCTATAGAATAAAATCGTGAATCTTTTAATTCAGATGATTAGCCAATTCTATTTACTGAAGAGTGTCATGAAATCTTTCTATTTTTATGACTAGCCAATTTAGTTATTTGATGAATAAGATGAATCCTTCAATTCCATGACTCAGCAGAATCAAGGAAGAGCAAAGGCCCTATTTACTACTATGACAGTAAATGATTTCATCATTTTTATCATGATAATAAGTTTAATGCAAATGAATGATATTGGAAATAATCATTTCAATCATCGTTGATTAACTTAAAAAATATCAATTCATAATCATTATAAATTTCTAGGATATTTAGAGTAATATATTAAGGGTGTATTTATTTATACAAAAATTTTGTCAAATTAGAACTTTTCGATGTAAACCTTTTTACTTTCCATGACTACTCTACTTTTTAACTATTTGTAGATATATTTCTATACAATAATCTTACTTTTTAATTATTTTTTACATAACTATTGTAAAATCAACCTATCTATTTTAACTTTATGCTCTTTACTCTTTATCATTGTCCCTATTATATTATATTCTTTTTCTTATTTTAAAAACTTTTACATCAAAAAATTTTCATTTGAATATTTTATCCCTTTCCAAACACACCGTAAAGGAAGTACATCATTGAGGATATTTAAGCAGAACGCTGTATAAAACATTATTCCAACACTTGACAAAGCATAGTTCATGAATTTAAATCTTGTTAAGTATGAGTTTACCTCATGAAGCTTTTTAAAAGAAAATTTGTAAGGCTCGCGTACCTTTTTGCTTTATTCTTCGTCTAACATTTTCTTCCTTTTTCCAATCATAGAGAATAAAATACATTTTAAACATATATTAAATCATCAAGCATGTTTATCTATCATATCTAGGTTGCATGCCTTTCTTTTTAATTAGTTTGAATATGAAATTCAATCCTATTAGACTTGAATACTTGTTTACAAGTCCCCATATCCCTTTTACACATGCATAAGCCCTTGATTTCTTTTAAGGTCTCTTAATTAAGAGATTAAACCTATGGATGTTCCTCGATTAGATTAGTCATTACTTTTGAGCCGTCATCTAGATGCTATACATAGGAAATCAATTTCTATAACTTTTAAATATATTTCTTATACAAAATCCTTGAATAATGAGTTAGTCATCTAACTCAAAAATCGCTCCCTTTTCCCACCTAAAATCATTCAATATATGCAATACCTCATGTACAACGCCAATAGAACCTATAATGTACATATTTAATTAAATCCACAACAATCTTCTCAGAGTATAATTGAATCACACTCAATCATACTTGAAAATTTTAATAAACTATGTAACCATTTCTATTACTTGAATATACTCAATTTGAGAATGAAATAACTAGTTTGAAATCTCAACCTATCTGCTCATTCCTTTACATCTCACTTTCCAACATTAAATGATATCTTGTTTACACATAAAAATTGGTTATCATATCTGCGCTTCTTATCATTATACCACTTATATCTCATAAATCAAAATATATTCAAATCATTTATTTATAAGCTATTTCAGTTTCTATGATAGTATTTACATGAACATTTCATTATAAAATAGTAACATGAGCTCCTTCTATTATTATTATTATTATTGTTATTATTTATATAAACTTATCAAGAATACTAATCATGAATTTATAGCTTATAAATGCTTATGTCTATTTAATTTTTTAGATTAGGCTTTATTTTCATCTTAAAGATGATCGCTAGTTTAGTTTAACTCTTATAACCAACCTATTTGATTTAGTAGTTCAACAACATTTCCTTAATATCATGAAGTAGTGTGGATTTTATTCTTTATGAGGCTACTTATATATTCACATATATAGCTTGATCTTAGGGTTTTATTCCCTTTCATTTTCATTATATATGTTATACGATCTCTTGTGACATCATTGAATCAATAGGAACATAGCCTTTTAAAACTAAATCTAATTGTCAAGTCATGTTTTTGGCATTTATTTACTATTTTGGTTTTCCTTTAATTCTTAAAATTGAAGAATTGCAATTAGATGCATATGTAAATCATTAAAATTGAAGCTCATAACTTATATAATGAGTTAAATAGTTAACTATACTCAAGTTACATATATTTTCAAATCAAATAGTTAAATGCACTATCATTGTTAACTCAATTAAATAGACTTGTAATACCATTTAATCTTAGATTCAGCTTTAACATGTTTCTTATCTTTAAAATTTTATTTAAAGTTTTTCAACTCGTATTCCTCATATTTATCTCCTCTATCATAGGGAATGCATCATAAAATCATATATTGGGTTTTAAAATCCTATAAATCATGTTTGTCCAGTCTCATCATCATTATTTAATTTATTTTAGCTTTCATAATACATTAAAATTTGAAGCCACACATTCCCATTGGCTGAATTAGTACATAGACAATTTCACATTTTTTTATACATAGTTGTCACGACTGGTCATAACGATCCTACCACATTTTAGCTTTTATTTTATTGACTTAGATTTCCATTAATCTAAAGGCTTAGCAAAATATATTTTTAAAATAATATTAAACCCCTATATGCCATTTAGGTAAACATCATGATGTAAATTCAATTTAAAATCATCACAACAGATAAATATTGCATAAATTCAGATACACCACTTGACAAAATTATTTTCATACAACTATTGTTATGTGTCTCTCCACAAGTGTACATGTTGTAGATTGTAATATTTAAAAATCGATCCCACAGAGAATTAAGGACTTAAGACGTTGATTTTAAATACTTTATAACTAATACTGACAGAAATAAAATTAAAGTAGAAAGGAAGAAAGCAAAAGATGAATCTTAAGAATGTTGAATGAGAATTTAAGAATCAAAAGATAAGAGTATCTAAGATCTAAGATCTAAAATTTCACATGTGAGACTAAGGCTATTAATGAATAGGGTTAGACGGGTTGGACGGGTTGGAGCCTAATCCAAACCCATTTAAAATATCTCAACCCTAATTTGTTTATTAACTCATTTAAAAAACCTCAACTTTAACACATTTACAACTCATTTAGTAAATGGGTTAGCAGGTTGTTAAACGATTGTATAGCAAACGACTTGAAGGCCTAAACTCAGGCAGATGATGATCTCACAGGGAGTGGCGAGAGGATGTTTTCGGCATAGGAAAATGAAAATAAGGCGATAATGGAAAAATAGAATTAGGATAGTAGTAAAAATAAAAATTAGGTGGTTAGAGGAAAACTTAGCAAGGAAAAATAATCATGGAGTTTACGCACACACACACATATATAAAACTTTAACAAGTAAACAAGTTAAACAGGTTGAATGAGTTAAATGGGTTAAATGAGTTACTAAACGGGTTGACGAATTATAAAATCTCAACCATAATTTAGTTATTTAATTAAATGGTTGAATAGGTTGGGGGTGTTGGTCTCGAGTTTATAGCAAACCAAAGAAGGGGGAGGTGAATTGGGTTCTTTTAAAATTCTTTCGGAGTGTATAGCTTAACCCTTGTAAATTAAGTCCTTTTAAATGAAGACGTGGAGAATAGAAATTTAAGTAGAGCAATAATGTCAAATACACAAGATTATAGTAGTTCGGGACAACTCTCCATACTCCACTCCTCTAAGAGCACACCTTTGTGCCTTGGATTCCAATAAATCAGTAATATTACAACTAAAGCCTTTGCTTTCTTCTAAATTTTAGCTCTGGAGAACCTTTACATATATCATATAAGTAACTGGCGAGTCACACTCCAATAATGCACTACTTGTCTTTACTTGGCCTTAGACTCGTATACCTGATAAGTGGAAATTAATAACATAATTTTGTGGGCATTTTATACTAATTTGGTGGATAATTAATTGAAATTAACATGAAAATTGGTTTAAAATGTGGTTTTACAACTTTTGGGTATTAAATATTAATTTCAAGCAATGTAAACAATTTTTATAATCTTTGGCTTGAAATTACATTTTATTTGTTGCCATGAAATTAAACGTGTTCATTTTTTTTATAATAACCTACTAATAATTTTGACGAATTAATGATTTAAATATTTTTTTATGAAAGGAAAACGAAGTGGGTCCCACATGGAAATCAAATCATGCAAGAATCCGAGCCATCCAACACGTCCAAATGTGTCCAGTCATTTGATCACCACTTCAAATTATAGCAAAAGTGAATGCAGCACCCATCAACATGATCAGCAACATCAGGCCGTTAGAAAATGCTGCATCTTGATCACGTGATTATGGCCCACCATAGCAGCAACATATCTAATGAGCACCTGAATTTCCAGCAACAATTGCCCATTCACGTGATGCCTTATGTTCCAAATAAATGTCAAGTAAAGATGGCCCACCACAAATCAATAGCATGGACGTGATGCAGCAATGTCCCCATTCATTACAAATCAGCAACCCACGTTCAGCAGCACCATTACAAATCCAGCATGGACCCCACCTCCATAAATCCACCGAATGCATGCATGTGACCAACCTTCGAATCCAATCAAGCTGCCCATCTCCAACGTCCCTGCTCCTCATTTCACGCGAAAATCTGCCCATTTATTTTATGTCCAAAATTCACATGATTTAAAAACACCCTTGCTGATCATTTAAATTGCAGCAGCTACCATTCTTTGTGGACCCCACAAGATGCACATCACGAGATCAGTAGCATGTACATGAATACCATAGGCCCCACAAATTAGCTATAGCATTTCACGAAAATTCAGCAGCATGCATTCATGATGGACCCCACAAAAACCCATTCACGTGAGCAGTACTGCACCAAAAGTGCATTCCACCGTTCATCCACTAATTTTTTTAACCAGTGGCTGTCCAAAAAATTATCCAGCGATGTTATCGTGTCCACCAGATCAATTCGCCTAGAAATCCAAATGGGGCCCACCTTGTGAAGCTCAAAAGAGCTATCCATATATTCAGATCACGTTCAGCATGATCCCAACCATCCAAGCTGTCCGTCCAGATTTATCAGCAACCGTCCATTTTTTTTCAGCCATCAACCATGTGAGATCCAGCCGCCCAGCCACCGTTTCATCTTCACCGTCCAGATCATCTGCACCAAAAATTTGCCCAAACCAGCGGATCTCAGCCGTCCAAAGCAAAGATCCAGCGACCAGATTTATTTAGCCAATCCAGCCAATCCAGAAAATCCAAATTTTTGTCCATTTAATCCTATCCAGAAATTGCAATTCTCTCCATGACCGTCCAGATTTTTGTTTCCATCGCCCAAGCTAATTCCCATTGATTGTTCAAGTCATGCAATTAAATCACCAACCATGAGCCGTCCAATTTTCTGGCCGTGCAAAGCTCAAATCATTTGCGTCCAATTAAACTAGAAAATCCACCGTCCATCTTTTGCAAGCAGCATTCTGCCGTCCATTTAATTGGTGGCCAGCAGCAACAAATGAGATGGGCCTCACTTTTAGCAGCTGCCTCTCTCCATTCACGTGAATTATGTGCAGCAGCAAATGAGATGGGCCCACTAAAAATTTGGGAAGTAGCAAAATTCCAATCACAAATAACATGAAATGCATTGAAGTGTTGGGGCCCACTTATTCAGCTATAAAAGAGGGCATTCGGCAACAGCATTGGTAGGCATGAAGCATAGACAACATTCGGCATACACAGCATTCCGCAGCATATTTTTGGGAAGACAGCATTCGGCAGACGAAAAATTCCAAAGAGCAAGCTACAGAAAATTCCTGCAAAAATACCACTGCAAAATATTTTAGCAGGAATTTTAGAAGAAGATTAGAGCAAAATTCTGAGAAAGAAAGAAAGCAAAAGCAAGGTGGAGAGCACTGGCAAAAGGCAGATCGGCGAGTTGCGTGGAGCAGCAAACACACCATCGGGGCTTCAAACCAATAAGATTTTCTATCTTTTCCCTTTTTTTTAAAATTTTTGTTATCTTGTTTAAGATGGATTGTAATTTTAATTTTACTGTGAACTTAAACATGCTTGGCTAAATCCTAAATCTAGGGTTTAGGATGTAGCATACGTACAATGCAGCGTTGTGTGGATTTTTAATTTATTTATTTTGGATGTTGTTGTTAATTTAATATCTTGTGATTTTTATGCTTGCCATGTACACGGGCCCGTACTTTGGCATGATTCCATATATTAGGTAATGGAACCGAGAGGTGAAAATCTAATATACGAAAATCAAGATATTAAACCTGGAAATCTAAGACCATGAAAATAGGCATGATAACCTTGAGGAATTACATGAATAAACCACAAAACTTAATGGATTCTAATTAACTTAATCCCATGAGAATAGGTGATTAAGAAAATTAGGGTACACTTTGTAAGTTTCGAGAGAAGGTGCAAGGATAAATTAGGGTTTGTCTCCTTTAACAAACTATATTTAAATTAAATAATTATACCACTACCCGTTGCAAAATATGCATGTGAAACCCTAAACCCTAGGTATTTGCACTTTCGCTTTCTCTCCTCATTTTTAATTTTCACTTCTTCCCATTTTATTTATTTTCTTTCCCTTTTATTTACTGCATTTTCTCCCCACTTTTCTATTTTATTTGCTATATTCTCTCCATATCCGACACGAAAGCGTTTGAAAGCAAAATTTATATTCCCGAATTCCCTGTGGATCGATAATTTATATACTACAATCTACGACCCGTGCACTTGCGGTGAGATTGTGAACAATACCAAGCCAAGTAGAATCAAATAAGTATGAGCGAACAAGAGAATCTACATTTTACAGATGGTGTAAAGAAAATTTCAGCACGAGGAAGAACTTGTAGAGTGGGTTTGAATGAGGTAGCTTCTGCAATTGCAATGAATGATACAGTTCTTCTTGTAGAGCACTTGAATGATCACTTGAATACTTGTAAGTTAGAAGGTGGAAGCTTAATCAATGTTCTAGCTAACCGTTTCCACTTTATTTAACGAGTCTTGAATAAAGAGGGAGTAAATTTGAACAGTACAAGGTAGGTGACTCACATTTAATGTGCCAACGTTCAAAATTTTTCAACCATTACGATCCAAGTCATAATCGAAGTCGATTTTGGATATGACTTCACCTAAGTATCAGACTGGAGTCAACTTGAGTTATGATTTCGGTCTTCAGCACTTTCTTCTTAGTAGTTTTCTTCTTGGTTCTTGCCTCAAATTCCATTTTGGAGTCGACTTAGTTTAAGACTTGACCCAAGTCTCAAGTGAAGTTGACTTGGGTTACGACTTCACTATTCATCATGCTTGTTAGAACTTCAAGACTTCACAAACTGGTTTTTTTGGCATTAGTGCCTTTTGCTTCTTCAAAATATTTCTTCACTTGTCTTAGAATTCTTCATTCTCTGTAAGCGGACCTTTTTTCTTCTTAGTCATGTACTAGGTCATTGTCCATTGTTGCTTCATCAATAAATTTATGGCTTAGGTCTTAGATCATAGTAAGGCATTTGTTGTTTGAACTTTTCTTGTTGTTCTTGAGCTTGAATCTTCTACTTTGAACCTCCTTGTGCTCAAGTCGAATATTAGAGTCGACTTGAGGTGCAACTTAACTCAAGTAGCATGATTAAGTCGATATTATATGGGACTTCACCAAATTCAGCATCAGAGCCCTAAAGTCCATTCAAGTCGTGTGTAGATTTGACTTAGGTTGCGATTTGACCCAAGTAGTATGCAAAGTCGACGTCGGGTGCGACTTCACCTGCTCATGCATCCACAATTTCAACACTGTCTAAAAATTGCCTGTTAAAGTCAATACTAAAGTTGACTTAGGTATCGACTTGACTTAAGTCTATACCTGAGTCGACTTGGCTTTGCAACTTGACCTATCATGCCTTGAATTTTAAAATTCCTACCTTGAAACAACTTCACACTCTTGTTAATAGCTTAAAATTCTCAAATTTGAGTTTTGAATAATCAAAACATGGATTGTACTTGATATGCTATTTAATTCACAATAATCTCCCTTTTGTGATGATTGACAAAACAAATTTGAGATAGACCTTTCTTTCATTTGAAGATGCTACTTGGTGAAATAAAAAAACCCTAATACATGGCATATAACAAGAGTGAGCAAGGTCTCATATCATAAGTGATAGAATGAGCAATCATTCACAAAATCACTTCAGTCATCATTTCATAACAAAACAATCATTACAACTTTGTTATAACAAAATGTCCTAACTTCCCGACCTAGAATATACAAAGTTTCTCATCCTCTCAATCGTAAAAGATAGGGCATAAGAAGTGGGAAGATATGAGAGGCCTTATGGAAAATGAATGGAGAGATGGGGTATGATTCATTGTCAAATGGAGAGCCTGAGGAGGGGAAGAAGAATCATAAAGAGTAAAGAAATAAGTTTTATTTTGATAGTTGCTTGTGATATGTGTGATTCCTTTCTGTATGGGTCAAAATCAAGTAGGATGGGGATTGGCTAAGTGTGTTTGCTACCAGAGACAACATAATATTTGATATGCTTGAGCTCCTGCTCCAATTTATCTTGCCTCCCATGGACTTCTATGAGAGATAGGTTAATAGATCCAAGTTCCTAGAGATTCTACTCTCAATGGCTTTAAGATATTCTAGAATTGCATTGGAGGTACAGGGCTGAGATGGTGAAGGGACAAAATGATTAATGGTCCTGGATCCTTAGGAGAAAAGGATGCGTGAGATGCAGGGGATGCAGGGGGAGGAGGAATAGGAGATGGATGTGGGTGCAAATGGGCAAAATGATGTGAATGGGCCTCCTCCTTAATTGGTGCCTCTGCCTGAAGTGGGACATCTCTAGTAGCTATGTCCTCTTGTTCTGGTGGAGGATTTCCCACCATCCTTTCATATAGTTGGGCTACCCTGAAAGCCCCTATATCGATTTTCATTAATGTCAAGAGGGCTTTGTTAATGACATTCATGAGCTTCAACACTTCAAAAGGCTCCTCATCTAAATCCACATGATAACGCTCAAGGATTTTAGTTATCCATGTGCCATACGGCAATATTCCTCTAGGGTTCTCTTTCTTGAGCTCCAAGGGTTCTCTTTCTTGAGCTCCAGGGCTTCCAAAAGTAATCGAGCTAAGTTAACTCTATACCTGCTAGCTACTTTTCATAAAATTTCTACCTCCTAAGGGTTAACTTGATTTGACATCCTCCTTTTGGATAAATGCAGTGAACTATTAGGTGTCTCAATACTTTCAATTGTGGTGACAAGTCCATATAATGTAGAAATTTGAAACTTGGATGATATTTATTGCTATTTGTCAATTGATTATACATCCTTGTGAGAGTCATTTTTTCTAGAAGTGGATCATCATTGCATAGAACTGTAAGTATGTGGCGCCCTAAACCGAGCGACACATCCTGAGCCTTACTTCGGGATCGTTATTGATTAGTAAACGTGATCAGGATTGTTGTCCTGTCACACGACATGATTTATTAAATATTTTCCTTTTATAATTCACTCCATAGGAGTTATTCTCATCGTCCATGTTCAATTTCACATCAATGTGCCTATCCAGGCCATTATCAAGTCCTAATATATTCATTATATATCATAAACCCTATATCATGCATAGCATAGCACAACATACATTGATCATTCATCCTTAAAATTTTTTTCATCAATCCAACAATTGAACATACACTATAGTGTAAATTTCATAAATTGCATCACATAGCAATTATTTAACTCATAGTACATTTTTCACACGTAATACCATATATAGGCATCCACAGAATTATCATTCCTCATCACTTAACTGATGCTCCTTGCTGTATCCGTCTTTGCAACTGTCTTAGGGTTTGGAAAACAAAACGCGAGTCAAAACTTAATAAGCAAGCTGCATAGTTTTTCAGGCAATTCATTTTGCAGGGAAACTTTTTCATTTAAATATCATCTTGGAAAGCATCATTATACCCACTCGTGGGTATATCATGAAAAACATAAATCATTATACCCATCATGGGTATAATATAAATAATGCCATGCATTATCATAAAACATGAGCATATGAGGACGGTACCTAGCTAGACAACCATCCGTCTCCTTCTTCTCCCATCTTAGGGAGGGCGCCACTGGCCTTTGGCCTATCTTAGTGACTTGGACACACTAAAGGGGGACAATCGGTCCGCTTACACCTTTAAAGTGGACATAGTATCTTGTGTACTATGAACTTATCATAATCATGAACTTGGACATACTAGCATGATTTTCATAAACAACATGTGAACCATTGTTCTCAACCCTTTTGATAAATCATTAACAAATCATTTGTCATAGTTAAAATAACATTTCAATAACATGTTAAGATAAGGAATGACCATCCTTAAATAATCTTAGAAATAATTGAAGCAATCATTTGCTAAATAATTCAAAGCATTTGCATAGAATTTGCAATCATTTTATCATAGTTTGAGAAAGTAAAACTTTTAGAAAGTTGCTTGCTTACCTAAATTACGCCAACTTTCCATATTACCTTTTTCTTTGTCTTTGCCTATACACATAAGAATGACATTGCATTCATACACATAACCTTTTATGCTTGCATATAACTTAGTTTTCCAACCCTCATGCTCTTCATTAACATACATAACCAATTTGTATTCTAAGTCGGGTATTCATACATAGCGACATAGCTTATACATCACATTATCCATCCATTCTTTTCATTTTTAATACCCTTATGTAGGGTAAAATTTCAAACATATAATAATTTTTCGTTTGCTTAACATATGGAAGTCCATTGCTTCCCATTCATCATTTATCATTCATTTTTCTCATTTCTCATATCGGTACTCACTTTAGGCACATACTTGATAGATCAGGCATCATATATTAATCTTAATTTTTGAGATTATAAATCATTAACAAAACAACACCTTATTGTGACATTTTATCACATTTCCATTCATCTTTGCACTTTAGCAAATCACATTAGTCATTTTTCATCTTAGCCATACATACCCTTTACATGCACCCTTCTTACTACACATATATTATGTGTTTTCCGATCTTTTTCAAATCAGAAACTTATACTCCATTATGGAATAATTAAAATAATTAATTAGCACATAATTTAGGATATTTTCATAAGATCATAATCCCTTAATTGTAGGGTTCCAAAATAACAACTTTGTTACCGTTCTTTCCCACTTTCAACGTCCATCTTAACATATGTTTCATAACAGATTTTTAAACCTTTAATTTCAGCCTTTAATCATAATTTTCTTATCCCCTATCAATGGTATTTTCATGCATTTAAGGTCCATAAACTTAGTTTCTCAAAACAGCAACTTTTCATGCACATCTTGGCCACCCTTGAACGTCCACACCTTTAAGTTCCAAAAATTCAGATTTTTACATTTCTTTGCATCCCCATATTGGACATTTCATGTGACCTAAGTTTAGGGTATTTTACCCTTAAATTCACCAATATATTCGTTGGGTTGATTCATGCATCATAATTACCTCAAAAGAGTGAAATCTTGATCATATTGACAACTTAGGGTTTACCCTTTCTAGGGTCCATAATTCATACCCAATTCATCATATATTAATCATAGAAATATAAATCATAATCCAAACAAGATACATGCTTAAAACAACAATATTAATTGGAATTTAAGAAAAATTTCAGCTAGGTATATGGATTGTAATCAACCCTAACATCAAACTTAGCTCCTTTGAACCCTTGATTCAATCCCTTTCATTCATTTCTCATTTAGTACCTTGATTAAGGACTTCATAACTCATCACTTAGGATTTATTATGGATCAAATTTATGATCCATGAATGAAGCTAGAAAACTTAGAATTTATTGATTCAAACTTAACTCAACACTTACTTGAATTGGAGAGACTTTGCTCCAACTTTTCTAGCTTAGTTGCTTCCTTTTTCTTCTCCTCTTTTCTTTCCTTTTTCTTCCTTTTCTCCCCTGCCTTGGACGTCCCTTGCTGCTGCCCTTTTGAGACTTTTTTTCTCAAATTTTGCCCAAAGTGAACGTCCCTTCGTCCCTTTCTCTCCATTTTATATTTCTGAATTTTTTTTTATCATTTTCCACCTCATTTGGAAGGTATTAATATATACTTATCCCTTGATGTGTTGTCAAATTTTACCCAAGTAAAATACTTTTTAAACAGATTTTTTAATTATCAAAATCCACTCAAGATTGGCCCATCTTGCTGTCCACCCCATCACATCCACATGTGGCTTGGTTTTTGGCATTTTATGTCATCCAAAAGTTGCTCAATTTAATGTCATTTATCACCCTAGTCATGTAGGCTAATTACATGTGATTTTTAGCATTTGAAAAATCAAAATGAATTAAGCCAAACAGCCCCTTGGACGTCCCATACATGCCACCTCCTTGAGCCTCTTATGGCTACACATTCTAGCCTTTGAACCATGCATTTACGCCCCATAAATTCTAGCTCCTTTTTCATGCATTTTTTATTTTCAATAAATCACATAATATGCTAAAAAAATCCCCTCTTTGAACACCTCACTTGAGTCATTAATCACCTCATTAACTAGCTTGACTTTTCATAAATGAGTATGTTACTTTATGGGAGCAAAAATCAATGGCTTTCATCCTTTTCTGATTAAGCACTTTTTTATGATAATTATCTTAATCAAACCCATCTATATGATTCATCATATCATTTTAACCGTTCGTGATCAATTTCATCTCAAAATGACCTTTCTAGCATAAGTTATGGTCATTTAAAATTATCTTTTGGGTTTGGATGAAAATTTTCATAATCCAATGCATTCATGAGGTTGAGCACATCATCATATATTTATATTTCAAATTTCACCTCATTCTGCCTTGTAGGCATCAAGTTATGAATTTTCTAACATTTAACACCTTAAATCCATAATTATCATCATAATCTCCATTAATTAAATCATAATATATGAGATAATTAATCATAACACATTCACAATTTCTAACCCTCATTAGGTCACTTTAGTCACCTTGACCCTTATCGAGCTATGGTGATTAATTTAATCACCTCTCTTGATTAATAGCCTTAAAATCAATAAATCAATAAAATAATAAATAAATGACGTTGACATGTCTAACTTACATGTAAGGGTCCTACTTAGGTCTGGGTATCACAAAGTATATCTCCCACTCTTAACAAGGCATTTGATTTTGTTACTCTATGACCTTGGCCTAGGTCAATCTCAATACTTTTTATGAATGTATTCAACTCTTGATTTCATAAGTAGCAGAATAATCTTGTCAAATTTATATATATCTTCCCACTGTCTTTGAGTAGAGTTGTCCGACCTTGAAAATCCAATAGCTCCACTATGCTAAATTCATATTCTTTTAGAAAATCAAAGTCAATTATCTTTGGGGTAAATGTTTTCCTCCCAAAGCAATGTTTATAAAATCAGCTATATTGTCTCTCATTTCTAAAATATTCAACTGACATTTTCAACACTTGTCCTCTTAGAGATTAAATACTTCCTTTTTCAACAACTTCAATTTCATCACTACTTTCAATGTGTTGAGTTCTAGCACTAAAGTGGAGGCATTACCTTCATGAAATCAAACTCGTCGACCTATGGAGATAATTGTCTCGTCCCTAGCTCGCTTGGATGGTGTCCGTTGTTGTCTTGGAACATCTTCCTGAGTATTCAACTTGGAGGTGCGAGATGTAGGTAGTTTAGAAGGCTTGAAGACTGGTTTGGGACCCAGTTGTTGTATAGGGGAAAGCTATCTTGGAGCTTAGATGAGATTGAACCTTAGGGGACTTGAAAATTGGAAGTCTCGAGATGAATTTTTTGGGATTTTGAGGCTTGAGAGAAATGGGAGAAATGGAGAATGAAAACAATGGCGAGTTTCGGCGCCTAAATGAGGGAGACAATCCATCACTCGCGGAGTTGACTCCAAACCCTAAGTTGGGTTCAAAGTTGACTTCGCTTAGCCGAAGTTGACTTCAGTGAAGTCGACTTGGTCTGAGTGGAGTTGACTTGGCTTTTCTAGTTCAAGTATGAATACATCCTATTCATTGCCCACTTTAACTAATTCATGCTAATAAATTATTTATCATTCATTTCAATCATAAGTAGCATATTTATATAGTGCTTTTGTATTTTATGAAAAAATCAAGTTTTAATGTCAATCATACCCATCTCATTCCTAATCTTACAAAATGACTCATTTCCTAATGTTTGGTGAGTATATCTACAACTTGGTCTTTAGTTTTAATATATTTCAAATAAATATCATGATTTTCAACATGTTCTCTAATAAAGTGATGTTTAACATCTATGTGTTTAGTCCTAGAATGCAATATGGGATTCTTAGTTAAACAAATAACACTTGTATTACACACCTGGTTGGTATATATTTATAATCTATGTCGTAATCCTTTGATTGTTTTTTCATCCATAGTAATTGGGCACAACAGCTTCTGGTGGCAATATATTCAGCTTTCACGGTGGATAAAGCAAAAAACTAGTTTGTTTCCTTCAGAACTACGAAACCATCATGCTTTAAAGGAATTGACTAGTTCCACTAGTTTTTTTCTATTTACTTTGTAACCAGTAAAGTCCGCATCTTAGTAGCCAATTAAATCAAATGTTGAGCCCTTTGGGATACCATAGGCTTAGATTGGTATATCAATCAAATATCTGAAAATTTTTTTTACAGCTACCAAATGGAATTCTTTGGGATTTGATTGGAATCTAAAACACATACAAATACTAAATAATATGTCCGGTCTAGATGTAGTCAAGTACAACAAAGAGCCTATCATGCTTCTATATAATTTCTAATCAACTTGTTTATTTTTTATCCTTATCAATTTTGATTATTGAACTCATGAGAGTATTTGCTCATTTGCTATTTTTGCATTGCAAACTTCTTGAGTATTTTCTTGATATATTTGGGCTGGTTTATGAAAATTCGTTCAATTAGTTGCTTCATTTGCAATCCAAGGAAGAAGTTGATCTCACCCTTCAAATTCATTCTGCATAAGCTTGAAAATTTTTTAGCATAGAAGTTCATTAGTCGCACCAAATATAATATCATCTACATAAATTTGAATAATTAATATATCTTTTTTTATGTACTTGATGAAGAGGGTAGTATCTACTTTTTCTCTTTGAAATTCATGATCAATCAGAAATTTACTTAGTCTTTCATACTAAGCTCCAGGAGCTTGTTTCAATCTATATAAGACTTTGGTAAATTTCTATACAAATCTTGATTGGTCCTTTTCCTCAAAGCTAGAAGGTTGTTCAACATACACCTCTTCATTAAGATATCCATTTAAAAATGCACTTTTAATATTCATTTGAAACAATTTAAAGCTCATATGAGATGCGAAAGCTATTAAGAAACGTATGACTTCTAATCTTGCTACGCGGATAAATAAGTTCTCAATGTCAATTTCTTCCTCTTGGAAATACCCCTTAGCTCTAGGTCTGTATTTGTTTCTAACAATAAGTCCACTTTCATCTAATTTGTTCTTAGAAGCCGACTTAGTACCATTAACCGTGCAATTTTTAGGTTTAAGAACTAGTTGTCATACTTGATTTCTTTTAAATTAGTTAAACTCTTCTTACATAGCTACATCCAGTTTTCATCATTAAGAGCTTGATCAATAGAGTTTGGCTCTATCTTGGATATAAATGCAAAATGTCCACATACATTTTGCCTAAAGCTCCAAGTTTTCACTCCTTCATATATGTCTCCTATAACTTGTTTAATTGGATAATGATTTTTGAATTTTAGATCCTTGAGAGGTTTGTAGAAAACATTACCTTCACTTACCTTTTTGTCTTAGTTTTGATCATGCTTGGATTCTTCTCCCCCTTTCTTTTCCACTTATAGCTTTTCAAAATTCTTGGATAAATCATCGGCATCACTAAGCTCATTTTCGTTTTTAGGAGTTAGGTTAAATTCATCAAATATAACATGAATGGATTCTTCAAAAACTTAGTTTCTTTTATTAAAAATTCTATATGCTTTGCTATTTGAGGAGTATCCAAGAAATATAGCTCCATCACTCTTGGCATCTAGTTTGATAAAGTTATCTTTTCCATTATGTAATACATAGCAAGTGCAACCAACAATATAAAAATATGAAATATTTGGTTTTTTATCCTTCCATAGCTCATAAGGGGCCTTTTTCAAGATTAATGGTGACTCAATTTAGAACATGAAAAGTTGTACTTACAGCTTCACTTCAAAATTTCTTAGATAACTTGGTCTCATTTAGCATAGTTCTAGTCATCTCTTGTATTGTTCTATTTTCTCTCAATTACTTCATTTTGTTGAGGAGTTCTTAGTGAAGAGAATGTATCATGAATTCCTTTTTCATTATAAAATTCTATGAATCGTTTGTTCCCAAATTCACCACCATTATCACTTCTAATAGAGATAATTGTATTTTGCTTTTCATTTTGCACCAGTTTTAAAAAGTTAAGAAACATAGAGAAGGCTTCATCATTGGTAGCTAATAGCATTATCCACATGAATCTTGAAAGATCATCCACATTAACAAAAACGTACTTCTTTCCTCCGAGGCTCAAAATGTCAGATGGTCCATGAAGATCCATGTGCAGTAACTTAAGTTGTGTTGAAGTTGAAACTTCATTCTTTGGCAAAAAGAATACTTTTGACTATTTGGACATTTAACAAGCTTTGTAAATTTTATCCTTATCATATTTGAGCTAAAGTAAACCTTCTACCAAACTCTTTTTTCATGAAGTCTTAATATTTGATATGTTTATGTGTCTAAGTTTCTTGTGTCATACCCATGGATCATTATCAATGACCACTAGACATTTTTCATCTAAGTTATTAAGGGAAACTGAATATATATTTTCATGTCTTTTTTCACAAAAGACTATGCGGTCTCCGCAAAAAACATTGCATATAGATTATTTAAACATAACTTTATAATTTTTGTCACACGGTTGACTAATACTCATTAGGTTGTGTTTGAGTCTCTCAATAAAAATCACTTCCTCTATGCATGCATTTGAGATGCTACAAATATTATCCTTACCACTTATTTTATATTTCTCATTGTTGCCAAATGCAACATTTCTACTATTCTAGGGTTTGAGTTCATGGAACAGGACTTTATTTCCCATCATGTGTCATAAGTAGCTACTGTCCATGAACCAAGTGTTGTTAGCTTTTGTTCTAAGATAAACCTGTAAAAGTAATCAAGTAAAGATCAACTCTTTGGTACCCATTTTATGGGTTCATTTGGGTTAGTAAGCATTTGGAATCTTCGTTGTTCTAATTTTGATGGCACAAATTCAATGCTCTGTGGTACCCAAACCAATTTAGCTCCTTTGTTGTACAACTTCTTGATTTTGCACTAGTATATTTTGTGATTAAACTTATTGCAGAAATTGCATGCCCCATGAATTCTTTGGAGTGGACTCTATGCACATTTTGGTTCCCAAGTTAGTCTTCTCACCCAAGCAACTCCAGTTGTTCTTGTTTTGCGATGAGTTGTGGTTTTCTTAGTTTGGGGTTTAACCCATTTTAAAGTATTTGATTTGTTGCATTCTCCTTGCTCAAATGTGAAATACCCAAGTTCTCTTTTACTAGATTGGGTAGTCATATTCAAGAACATTTTCAAACTTTTTCTTGGATTAGAGAATTTTGTTAATAATTCATTCAATATTTCATTTTATTTCTTTAGCCTTTCTACTTTAGTTGTTAGGGCTTTGGTTTCATCTACTAGGCATTTGATTCTTTTGGCTAATTTTTCATTGACAATAATAGTTGAGTCATACTGCTTTTTCTTTATTGTATATTTATTGCTTTTTCTCATCATATAGTGAATCATAGGCTTGTTGTAATTCTTCTAACTTAGTACATTTGAGGCAGTCATGAGTAGAAGAATAAATAGATTTGAAAATAGAAAGGTCAATTTTAGAGATTACCTTCTCACTGCTTGTGCAACTAGTTGAAGCTGTTAAACCTTCTACCAGTGCAATTGTTGTGAGGGAGTTTAAAATGTTTTCTTCCTCAATTCTTACTACACAACATATCCTAGCACAGTTTGCAGCTTCGTGTTATTGATTTGACGAGCTGTTGGTTGTGGATGAATTCTCATTTATATACTTTCTTTTGCCCATAGGTTTGGAAACCTTTTTGAATTGCTCCTTTCTCTCTTCTCTTGCTTTTCTTTTAATTTGTTTTCTTCAAATATAGGATATTGAGCTTGCATACGTCTGACTCTATCGTATCTGAAATATTTAGTTACTTCTTTTTTTCTTTCTCTTATACTTTTTTTCCTTAAATCCTCTGGAGCTGAAGCTTTTTCCTTTTCTCACAAATTTGCTAAACTTTCTTGTGAGAAGTGCAATCTCCTCATCTTCATTTTGAGAAGAAGAATTAGATTCTTCTGAACTTTGTGCAGCTTTTGATGTAATGACTTTCTTTCCTCTGTGATATTCTTCATTCCTCTTCTTTATTAGCTCGTGGGACATTAGTGAGTTAATAAGATCTTCCAACTTTAGCGTATTTAGGTTTTTTGCTTCTTTAATGACAGTAATCTCGAAAGTCCAAGATTCAGGTAGAGATCTTAGAATCTTCATGACTTGTTTAGTTTCAGATATTGCCTTTCCAAGACCTGTCAATTCATTAGTAATTTTTGAAAATTCAGCAAATATTTCAGAAATTTTTTTTTGGATCTAGCATGTTGGAACTTTCCAATTCTCCAATCAAAATATTTATTCTCGTCCCTTGGACCAGAGAAGTACCCTCATATATTGAGATTAGAGTATTCTGTATTTCTTTGATGGTTAAGCAAGAGGATACCCTATCATACTTAGCTGTAGTTAAGGCATAAAACAAAAAGTTCATTGCCTTAATGTTACTCTTTACTATTTCAACTTTCTCCTCAGTCTATTCAGAAGCTTTTTCACCTTTAGATAGTGTAACACCATCTTGGATGACAATCAAAGAATCTATATCTGTTACCATAATGAGTTGTTTCATTATCAACTTTCAATAATTGAACTTAGTATTGTCAAATAGAGGTGACCTTGTGAAAGATTGCCCCTTAGCAAAAGCAGGAGTGAAAGTTGATTAAGATGTCATTTATATTAGATCTCTTTGGAGGAACTCAAAGACCTTCTTTGATACCACTTATTGGTCCCAAATTTGTGGCAAAGGGTGAATTGGATTCTTTTGAAATTCTTTTGGAGTCTATAGCTTAATCCCTTGCAAATTAAGTTCCCTTAAGTGAACATGAAGAATAAAAATATATGCAGAGTAATAATGTCAAACACACAAGATTATAGTGGTTCGGTATAACCCTCCTTACTCCACTCCTCCAAGAGCACACCTTTGTACTTTGGATTTCACTAGATCAATAGTATTACAATTAGAGTCCTAGCTCTCTTCTAGATTTTAGCTGTAGGGGGCATTTACAAATATCATACAAGTAGGTGGCGAGTCATACCCCAACCACGCACTACTTGTCTTTACTTGGCCTTGGACTCCCATACAAATCCAAGTAGAATTACACAAGCATGAGCAAACGAGACAATCTACACTTTACAGATGGTGTAGAGAAAATTTCAACATGAGGAAGAACTTATAGAATGGATTTGAATGAAGTAGCTTCTGCACTCACAATGAATGACACAGTTTTTCTTGTAGAGCACTTGAATGATCACTTGAATGCTTCTAAGTTCGAAGGTGGAAGCTTAACCAATGCTTTAGCTAACCCACTCCACTTTATTTGACGAGTCTTAAATAGAGAGGAAGTAAATTTGAATGTTACAAGGTAGGTGATGTGCATTTAATGCACTAATGTTCAAAATTTTTCGATCGTTATGATTCAAGTTGCACTTTGAGTTGGTTTCAGGTGTGACTTCACCCAAGTATCAGACTAGAGTTGACTTGGGTTGCAACTTTGGTCTTCAACACATTCTTCTTAGTAGTTTTCTCCTTAGTTCTTGTCTCAAGTTTCATTTTGGAGTCGATTTGGTCTAAGACTTGACCCAAGTCGTAGGTGAAGTCAACTTGGGTTGCGACTTCACTATTCAATATGCTTATTGGAATTTCAAGACTTCACAAACTAGTTGTTTTGGCATTAGTGCCTTTTGCATTTTCAAAATATTGCTTAACTTGTCTTAGGGTTCTTCAATCTTTGTAAGTGCACCTTTGTTCTTCTTAATCATGCACTAGGTCATTGTCTATTTGTTTATTCATTAATAAATTTGTGGCTCAGGTCTTAAATCATAGGAAGGCATTTATCGTTTGAACTTTCATTGTTGTTCTTGATCTTGAATCTTCTACTTTGAACCTCCTTATGCTCAAGTTGAATACTGGAGTCAACTTGAGATGTAACTTAACTCAAGTCGTATGATTGAGTCAACTTTATTTGGGACTTCACCAAGTTGTATAATGGAGTTGACTTGGGTTGTGACTTAACTTTATTAGATTCAGCATCAGAGCCTTGAAGTCCATCCAAGTTGTGTGCGAAGTCGACTTGGGTTGCGACTTGACCCAAGTCGCATGTAAAGTGAACTTTGGGTGTGACTTCGCCTACTCACGCGTCCATAAATGTTGTCCAAAAATCGCCTGTCGAAGTCGATACTGGAGTTGACTTGGGTATCGACTTGACCTAAGTCGATGCGTAAGTCAACTTGGCTTTGCAACTTGACTTGTCATGCCTCGAATTTAAAAATTCCTAACTGGAAACAACTTCACACTCTTGTTATTAGCTTAAAATTTTCAAATTTGAGTTGTTAATCATCAAAACATGGATTGTGCTTAATTTGCTATTTAATTCACAATAGGGGGATCATAACCCATTTAAAAATCTCAACTCAAAATTATTTATAAACAGGTTGGATGTTTGATAAGTTGATCATGACCGTTAACACCCTTACATGTGATGTTTGCAACAGATACATGGTATGCTTATTTAATTTAGATATTTGTATTAAAGGAGAACAAATCATAATGTATTCAAACATCCTCTCTCTTGAGGCATTCAAGATGTACCTTCTTAACCACCTATTCTCATATGGTTAAGTTAATTAGAATCTATAAAATTCTATAACAGTTCATGGAATTCCTTAAGATCATCATACCTATTCTCATGGTCTAGATTTTTAGGTTTAATATCTTGATTATCGTACATTAGATTTTTACCTCTCTATTTCATCACTTAATATACGAAATCAAGCTTTAATACACGCCCATATACAAAGCAACATTAAGGTCACAAAATATCAAATTAACTCACAATATCCTTTATAAACAAAGAAAAATCACAATATCATTTACCTAGATTACATTCTAAATCTTAAATTCTAAATTAAGAGTTTAGCCTAATATGTTCTTAGTGAAATCCAAATACAAAACAACATTATATTCAAAATCCATTAAAAATAAGACAATGAAATCAAAAGAAAAGCAAAAAGAAAGCTTATTGATTAGAGTGCTTCGATAGTGTCTTGAACAACTCCTTGCAACACACCTCTTATCGTTTCTCCTTGGCTTTTTCTTTCTCCTCTCTAGACCTCAACCTGATATCAAAAATACATTTTAAGATGCCTTAGGTTGAGTTTAACAAGTGTTTACATAGAGGCCTCCAATAAACTTGTGCAAAATGGGCCGAAATCAGATTGAAACCGTGACTCCTATGCTGAACATGGCCTAGGCCATGTTGCACTTTGGTTGTTGCCTCTTTTCTTCGAATTTTGAGATTTTGTTGCCCAACAAGCCCTGAACCATGTTGGAACTTTCTTGATATTTTCTAAGTCATTTTAGTTACTATTTTGTCTCATTTAAAACCTTTTGAGTCATTCAGTTGAATAAGTCTTAGTCCTTGAGCTTCGATTCTTCAAGAATCATGTGCATTTTACACAAAAATTACTTGAATTTATAAATATCGATCAATCGTGAATGTTTTGCACACAACTAAATTAAATCAATTAATATTTGACTCAAAACAACATATTAATCTAAATTCTCATCCAAACATCATTCAAAATATAAAGTATGAAAAAAACACAACAACCGTACACTAAATACTAATTGATTAAAATCCTATTTCAAATAAAATTTACATCTAAATGCACAAGAAACCATATGTTAAAATTCATTCACCTTTTATATTAAGTTTTGTTGTTGCATGCATGAATCAAACCTTTTTCAATGATACTTTAAATTTCAAATTCATATAAATGCATGGTTAAATATGAATTTAGCTTGCAACTTAAGTTTTTGATATTAATTATTTGTTCATCATAATTTCATGCATTATGGACTAAACTAAATCTTGTATTCGGCCTAAACAACCATTATCATGCTAAAATTTCATTTGAATCAAAGCATTCAAATATAAAATTTATTTTTCTATTATTGTCGGTCACAATTCCATGAGTTAAGGCTTGCATTCTAGAATTCACAACTTCTAAATTTAGATCAACTAGATTATTATGAAAAAAATTATAAATCATATAAATCCAATAAATTTAGTAACCTGTAAGATTTATATTCATGTGTATATTTTTTTAAACTCATGTCCACAACCCTATTCATGGTTGTTTTCAGCTTTGTGGTGAAATCTGAATCCATTTAGTCTTTGCATGTTGTGCCAACAATACGTTAAAAAATACTTGAATTTTATATTATTCATGTCATGCAACTTTAATCAATACCTTTGCATGGCTGTGGGGCGTGAATTCATAAATTAAAGTTGTTTGATTCAAAAACTCATCTTTTAGATTTTAACAACCTGTAGGGCATGAGAAATAACGAAATGCAAAAGTCCTTGGAGAATCAATGCAGGCATAACTACACCAATTGCACTTTCTCAAAACCTACCTCATTTCACTGTCCATGGTCATTTCTCGTATTTGAGCATGAGTACGTTGATTAAAAGGCCTAACATGTGATTTTCTTGGTCAAATTACTTAGATTTTTCTAGATTCATCATGCACATTCAAAAATGGCAAGAACCGATAATGCACATCATCTTCTGCCCTTGTATGGCTATTGACCATTAGTCTATGGTGCAGCTCAAACCCAACTTGGATTCACACATATACAAGTTAGCTTCACCCTTATAGCATGCAAAAATGAAAAATGAAAGGACCTCTTACATAGTTGGTGAAACTCTTAATAGATTTGGGGGAAAAAGAGCTTTCACCAAATTATCAAGTATGGTAGTGTTGGTCCCTAGTTTATAGAAAAATCCAAAAGGGAAAGGTTGTTTTGGGTTCTTGAATTTTTTTTGATAATTGAAAACTTCTATCTTTTGTAAGTTAATTCCCCTTGAATGAAACGTAGAGGGCAAGAAAGAGCAATGAAGAAATGAAAATAATCAACCACAAGGAATACTGTGTATATAGTGGTTCGGGCAACCTTTCCTATTCTATTCTTCCAAGCACACTCTCTCTTGTGTCTTGGGTGTTACCATCTCAATGAGATTATAACTAGAGCTCTTGTTTTCTTTTTAATTATAGCTCTAGGGAGCCTTTACAATAGATACACAGGCAGACGGTGAGCTCAGCTCCAATTGTATACTACTTGTCTCAATTTGGCCTTGGTCTCCAACACCAAATCAAGTAACACAATAAAACAATGACAATTTAAGCAAAAACAATCTACATGTTACAAATTTATGTAGAGTAGTCGAAGCATTGGAGAAGACTCTTGAGAAGCTTGAGAATGTAAAAACTTGCAGCTCTTTTAGAATGAATTAGAGTCTTTCTTGTAGATCAATTAATACACACTTAGAGGCTTGAGAATAGGTAGATGAAAGCTCTTGCCAGCAAATGTAGAAATAGAAATTGATTAGGCAATCATTGATCATAAATGTTGATTATAGGCTTGTTTTAAGAAAGATTAATTTGATCTTGATGATTAACAAATAATTGAAATATCATTGAAAAAAGATATAATGAATTTGTGTAAGTGTGCTCAGATATTTTATCTCCAATTATATGTATGAAACTGAAAATTTGAAATAATTTAAGTTTCAAAAGCTCAAGTTTATATATAGCAAGTTTAGCAAAGTAAAGTCTCAGCCCAAGTCGACTTCACTTGCGACTTGGGTGAAGTCCTACAGCCAAACCGACTTCACTTGCAACTTCTAACAGACAACAAAGTGAAGTCCCAAGCCAAGCTAACTTCACTTGCAACTTGGGTGAAGTCTCAACCCAAGTCGACTCCGCGTGCGACTTCAAAGGCAAAATTTTGGATAGTAAGTGGATAACAAGTTCTAACCAAAGTGAAGTCTCATCCCAAGTAGACTCCACTCATCCCAAGTTGACTCCACTTACGACTTCAAGTTGTAACGGTCAAAAATTCAAAAATTGGAGCATTAAATGCACACCAATCACCACTCTAATGACTATATCTTCTTCTCTTCTATAAATATCATCGAAGTATGGACATGAAGGCAGAGAGGAGCACACAAAATGAGCTTACATCTTTCATTATTCAACGGTGTTGAAATTATTTGAACAACTATTAAAGTTTCAAGCACTACTAATTCAAGTGAGCTTACCAGATCATCTTCTTCACATAACAAGGAGCTTCTAGAGCAGATTGATTACATGTTATAAAGTGTAAATTTTTTTTATCTATTTCATTTTGGGATTGTTGCCTTGGTTGGTGTTAGAGACCGAACTCAAGAAGAAGCAAAAGAGGGGGTTGGTTTGAGTTTATCTCACTAATGGGTTTTGCCTGATTGGTTTGAGTTTGTCTCACAAATGGATTAGACTTGGTTGGATGGAGTTGGTCTTATCAACAAGTGATTATTGTATATGCCTCCTAGAGCTAGAATCTAGAATAGTGCAGGTGCTCTTGATTGTATTGAATTTATAATAGTGGAACCCAAGACACAATGTGTGTGTGCTTGGAAAAGTAGAATAGGGAAGGTTGCTCGAACCACTATATATTTTTTATCTCTTGTGTAGTTTGATTGTTTGTATTTTATACTTTATTTGCACTATCTCATTTTATATTCTCCACATTTTTCATTCAAGGAGACTTATTTCACAAGGGGTTATATTTGCAACATAAAATAATTTTCAAGAACCCAATTCACTCATCCTCTTTTGGGTTTTGCCATAAACTTGGGACCAACAATAAGGTCTCTTCTAAAATAACTCGATCCTGCTTTGATACCACTTGTTGGTCCCTAATAGTCGACTTAACCCAAGAGGGGAGGGGTAAATTGGGCTATTTAAAAAATTTTCTATTTAAAATTTAACCCCTTCTCAATTAAGTCCTCTTAAATGAAACTTATAGAGTTAATGTAAGAAAGTAAGAAAATAATATTAGACACATAAAACACAAAGAACTATATTGGTTTGAGCAACACCCCTATTTCACTCTTCCAAGCACACACCCCTTTGTCTTAGATTCCATTATCACTTAAATAAATATAACTTAAAGTCTCGGCTCTCTTTTGGATTCTAGCTTTAGGAGACCTTTACAATAATTACATAAGTAATCAGTGATTACCATTCCAAATGAACACTACTTGATGCTTCATCTTAGTCTTAGTCTCCAATACCAACCCAAGTATTCAAATATAGTAAAGAATTTGAAATAATAATAACTACACGTTATAAATTTATGTAGAACTTTACTGTACAAATGCAAGCTCTTGAGAATAAAGAGAATGTGTAAACTTGAAGCTTCTTGCAATACACTTAAAAGTCTTGCTTGAAAATTCTTAATGGAGCTTTAAATGCTTGTAGCTTGGAGGGTAAATGAATTCTCTAGCTAACACCATTAACTCCACTTGATGTCTCTTTTATAGCGTGAAAGGTAAATTGAATGTTTATGGTAGGTAGTACGCATTTAATACACCAGTGTTCAAAACATTTTTAACCATCATGACTGAAATCACATTTGGAGTTGACTTGGCTTGTGACTTCAACCAAGTTGCAGTAGGAGTCAACTTTGATGTCACCTTTAGTGCTCTATTTGTGTGGCGCCCCGAACCTCAACGTCACTTCCTTACCTCAAGATCTATCGATTGGTAAATGTGAATCAGGATTGTTGCCCTGATCACGCAGCGGGTTTTTAATTGGAATATGTCCAGAATTTTTTTTCGATTATTCATCTGTCATCATTCATAATCTTGACATGACAATCATCATACATTGCGACATTTCACTTGTAATAAAAATCATAATTTCATTCATAGCACCTTTATATGCTTGTCGTTATACACTGAATCATTGTATAAATCATACTTTCATACATTCAGTCATTAATCATTTTTAGAACTTAATATTCTCATTAAGTTCACATACACATTAGCTTACCTTAGCATATTTATGCTTTTTCATTCCTCATAGCTTTCAAGGCTATCATCATGTACCTTCCTCCATGTCTGAGGTTCGCAACCTTCTGAGTCTCCTCAGTACCTGTCTAAGGGTTTGAAAAACAAAACGTGAGTGACAACTCAGTAAGCAAGCATTTTAGGGCAAGGCTTCTTGAAAACCTTTTTCATAAACATTGGGAATACCTTGTTTCTGAGGACATGCATATGTCCTAAAATACCATCATGAAATCCTTTATTATAAGGACAATTTCAAGTCCTTGAATGCTTTCATAAAGCATTCATTCTTAAAATCATTTACAAGCCGCGCCTGGGCTTGTTTAGGCAAAACATATACATTTTACCTTTAATGATGAGTTTCCATTAATCTTATATGAACATTTTTAATGTTCATAGCCATTACATGAAATCATTCGGTTGCCAGTGGACATTTTCCGTCCAAAACAACATAAATACTTAGGCAACGGAGACATCTCGTGTCTCAAAACATCATTAACATAAACCATCATAAAATTCCTTAGCCAAGAGACATTTTATGTCTCAAAACATCATTAACATAAGCCCTCATAAAATCCTTTAGCCAAGAGACATTTCATGTCTCAAAACATCATTTACATAACCTTATTGGCAATGGACATTCATATGTCCTTAAACATCAATCACATAAGCCTTTCTCGGCAAAAGACATTCTTATGTCCAAAAACGTTCTTTATTTAGGCTCTCTTACAAATGAACATAAATCCTTTTCATAATTCCCCGTCTTGGGGCTTGTTTATAGCAAACAAGGAAAACCATTTTCATGAATGCATTTGCATAAACACATTTCCTTTAATTCTTGTTATTTACACTTTTGTGTAAAACCCCCTTTCTTTTAGGGTAACCATTTCATAAAAATCCCTTTAGGATACTTTCATAAAATCATATTTTCATAACCCAATCTTTGGGCTTTTCAGAAATAAAACATAAGCAAATGCATTTCTCTCCATCCAGTAGTGACACTTAGCAAGTGATCATGCTACCTTTTGGAAGAGAATCCTTAACAGCACGCTAGCCAGGCGGCTGTTCACTTATCCTGCTCCCATCTCAGGGAGGGAGCTGCTGGCACTCCTGTCATCCCTTAGCGACTTGGCCTTATGTAGAGTGGGCCCCGGTCATCCCAACCGTGCTCTACAACCAGCCTATTCCTTGTACCGGTGCACCGTACGTTATCCTAACGAACCGCAGTCCGTTTTGGTTTGAAGAACCACAGACCGCAGCCCATGTTCTTTTAAACCGGGATCACAGACCGCAGCCTGCATCCATATGCACAAAAATCTTAGACCGAAGTCTATATTTAACAATTATTTTCAAAAACACATCACAGACCGCAGTCCGTGTCAACTTGTAAGCGAGCGCACCCACTTTAACAAGTTGTTATTTGAAATCCAGTTTTATGATGACCTTCCTTAAATTTCTTTAGAAAAGTTTTGAGTAAAATATTTTGATAAACATTTGAAATGTTTGAGAAACAATACATCTTAAAATCCTTTTAATAAAAGAATTTCAAATCCTTTGAATTTTCATAAATAAATCATATTTTCCTCTAATATTTTCTTGGTTTCTATTTCAGGATCTTTTGTTTACAAAAGTTATGCAATTATGCTATCCCCTTGTCCTTCGCCTAAAAATTTAATAATTGTCCACATATCAATCATTTTCACATAGAGGAAAATTGCATAGTCTTTTGCATGCCATCAAGCAACCTGAAATTAAACCATTTTATGAAATCAATCATAGGAGGTTGATCATCCATAAATCCCTTTCAACACATCCGTAGAAACATTTTTTCCAACATTTTCAACATAGATTTCCTTATCCAAAGGAAACCAAAACTGTTCAAATATCATTTCAAAACATGTGGACTATGTCCAAAACGTAATTTAATATTGAATTATCTTGACCTAGCAAAACAAATATTTTTCATCATTGTTTATCACGAGTTATTGTAAAAAAAATAACTCAAAACTCATTTACAATCAATATTTTGTGAAAAAGGGTAAAATTCCCTTTTTCTTATAAAATGCTGTTGAACAATATCATATAGAACTTGCTTCCTTAAAAGCAATTCTTAAAACCATCGATATCAAACATGAAATCCTTAAAACAACATTAACATGGAGAACTTGCTTACTCATAAGCAAAATTTCTCAATTCCATTAACATGAAGCATTCCCATCCTTGGCAACACTTAGGATAAATTATTTATCTTAAGAAGTGTCGCTTGCCTCCCATGAAGCAAACCTTAAGACTTTTCATCAAAGTCATCATTTTTCAAAACTTATGGCTTTGCATTAAAGCCGTCATATTCAAAACTTGTGCTTGCCCATTCGTAAAAACATAAGCATAAACATAGACAATTCAATCATTCCAATCACATAGAAAGAAATGCATTTTAGAAAGTTTGCTTGCTTACCTGAGATCTCCATAATCCCTTTTTCTTCCATTCTTTTCCTTGCCTACATGAACATAATATGGGTTTTCATACATTTCTTGTCATTGCATTCCATTTAGTTTTCCAACCCATTTTCATTAGCATATATCCTTCATAATTCATCATACACATATATGGCTTAATTTGCATATATTAACACCGTTTTCACACATTTGGCTATCACACATCATAGCCTATATATATAACATGCACATAACCCTAAAATTAGGGTATTCATTCCAATATCATAAAAATTCATTCCATATGCATCATTCATAGCTTTATTAAGCTTACTTTGCAATTTTTCCCATTTTTTCCAAAAATACACATACGGGTGTTTCTTCTATGTACATAGCATTGCCTAAACTTCATAATTCAAATCTAAACTTTTGGATTAATAACATGTCATTCCAAAAAGATCCATAAACATGGATTTCATCTCATTTTCATGCATTTTTTGCATAAAATCATTTTTCATAAATCATCCATCACCCGTTTATCATTATCCCTTCACATAAGCTCATTTAGCACTTAAACACAATGCATTTCATAAAATTTCCTAACTCAGAAATTTAACCCATTTTTCAGCGGGTTAATTACCCTTTAATAACACTTTACTTAAGGTATTTTTATGAGGTTTAAATCCATTTTCCATAGGTTTCCAAAACAGTTAGTTTGGAACCCACTTTTAACCCGTTTAACGTGTCCTTTGACACATAACCTTAGGTCATTATATAAATCCGAAATTTCAGTATATAATCTCACTTTTCTTGATCCATATTTAATTATTTAACACATAAATCAATTTGGATCATTTCTACATAGGTTTCATATTTCTTTTTGATTTTTTTCTCAAACTAACCACATATGCTGAAATCAGGCTGCTGAAATCTTAAAATCTTGAATTAATATCAAATCCAGTATTTTTGATCTGAAATTTCTATCACACCTTAATAACTTAATCAATTAACTTTCATGAAATTTTCAGCACGAAATATTAACATTACATATTTATTTGGGGATTTTTACCTTGATGAACAGTAAACTCCATTTCCAGTCAGCCTGAATGACGTTATTTATGGAATCTATTTACACCCATCAAAACCTCATTTTTAATTTGTTCCTGTTATCCCCAATATGTCATGTATATCCTGTAAACTTTTTAGCCCGAAAAACTTTGTAGAAAATTTATTAAAAATCCTTTTCTACAGCTGATCCTGTAACCCGTTTTACCCTGTTTGGGCTAATATTCACGGATTTTTAATTTCCAACATACATATCCTTTTAAGCTAAAAATTGGGTCGTTCCTTAATCATAGCATGAGGATTGTTTTTAAAAAATTTCATGCCAAAAATCATCCATTTACTGTTCCGACCATAATTTATTTTACAACATCATATATCATTCAAAACTTCACTTTCCATCATCTAAATCATGGAGTTTCATTCATGCAAGCTAAAACCCATTCCATATTCATTCAAATGCTTGTTGAATCATCACTTTAAAGCATGTTGAAACATCATATTTAGAACTTTGGAGTTCAAGAACTCAAGATAACCAAATCAAATTAACCCATGTACTTACTTGGTTTGATGCTCTCCAAACCCTAATCACATGAGCTACTCTTCTCCTCTAATCTCCCATTCTTTTTCTCCTTCTTTTTCTCCTATTTTCCTTCCTCCTTGCTGGCCAGGTTGGGGACGTGAGCTGCTGTTTCTTGGGGAAGAATTTCCAGCACTTGGAAAATTTTCCAATTCTCCAACACATATGGACGTGCTTGACTTGGTGGGGCTGGATTTTCTCCAGCTGTGGGCCCCACTTTCTGGGCATTTTCCACACCATTGAATGCATCCCTATCCCCTTTATGTGCTGGTGAACTCACATCCATATAAATTGGCATTTTACTATTTTTGAAAATTCCAAAAATCTGTTTACATCTTGACCGTCCACTTGCCTCCATTGCACGTCACTTGCTGCTGCCCATTTTCCAATTTTTCTCCCATTTTTATTAACCATATTTTGAGGTTAAATTATAAACCTAATTATCCGTTAATTCATGTATTAATTTGGTGTTTAAAAATTAATAAAAATTATTGCAGCAGCATCAAACATGGGACGTCATTTTCATACACAAGCTGTCCATTTTTCCACCTTTCATGGGCAGCTGCAAATCACGAATTTCCTATTTTTTTCACATAATTAAATGCTTATTTATACATCCCAACATGTTAGCCATATAAACACATCATTTATAAAATAAAAATTGCTCAAAAATCCAATAATGTCATCACTTGGACGTCCATATCTCCTATCCTCTTTTTGAGCACTCATAGCTTCATTAATTATGAACATTCATTGCTGGGATTTTATTTAGATATTTGCATTTTATATTAATGCATAAAATACCTTAGAAATGGCCTGCACTTGACACCTCAAATGTCATTAAATTTATGCACTCATGCTTTGTACTCTAGCATTAAATGTAGAGTACTTTTGAGGTGTATTAGTCAACCATGCTCACCTTTTTCAATTCAGGTATTTTCCCAACATGTCATGCTTAATCCAAGCCATTCAACATAAAAATCTCACAATTTCATTCAACCGTTTCAAGTTTCATCTCAATCCGAGTTTCCTAGCTCCCAATACATGCGTTTGAAGTTAACGGTTGAAATGAACATATACTTAAAAATTCATAATTCTCATTTCATCAAGAATTTTCATGATATTTTCATTCCATAATACCAAGACTAATATTAACAATTTTCATCTCAAATTTCACTTGAATCCGCCTTTTAGGCGTTGAGTTATGAATTTTCTAATATTTTCCTTCATACTTGATAATTTCCATCATTATTTCCATAATTCATTTTAAATCACGAAAAATGATTTTTCATGATATTATTGCACACTTAAATCACAAATAATTCATTCTAAACCCATTATCTCATTTGGGCTCAAAATGCTTAAATCACATCATTAATGCTAACCCATAACCCTAATTGCCATAATTAGCAAAAATCATAAAATACCTTCATAATTCCATAATTCATAAATAATCATCAAATACATGTTCAATGCATACATATGGCTTACTTGGGTTAGGGTTTCACAATTTGCTTTCAAAAAATTTTCCTTCAAGTTTCAAGTGGAGTCGACTTAGCAATGGAACTTCACTCAAGTTGCAACTGGAGTCTACTTTGCCTCCGATTTCACAATATTTTAGGGTTTTAAATCCTTAGATTCACGTTCTCTATTCTTTCCTCCTTTGAAATTTCATCTCTAGGTCAATTTTATGTTGAAATTCATCCAACGCATGTGAAGTCGATTTGGGGATGCGATTTCATTCTCCATACTTGGTATAAACTGCATACGATCATTTGTTCTTCTAAGTCATATGTTTAGGGTTGACTTCAGCTTTGACTTCACCCAAGTCATATGTGAAGTTGACTTGGGGTGCGACTTCAAATGTCATTTTGGAGTTAGAGATTTTTGGGCTGCCTGATGACTTCAAAGTTGCATCTAGAGTCGACTTCACCCAAGTCGCACTTGGAGTCAACTTGGGGTGTGACTTTTCCAATGAAACTCACCCTTGAAATCTTGTCTTCTAAAATGCACTTAAAGTCGATATTGGAGTTAACTTGGATTGCGACTTCTAAAATGCACTTGAAGTCGATATTAGAGTTAACTTGGATTGCGACTTGACCCAAGTCGCTCTTGGAATCAAATTGAATATGCAACTTCAACAACTTGTGCTTGAGATTTAAAATTAAAACTTATATGCACATATCCAAAACTTTGTTAGTAATCTTTAACTTTTTCGAATTTGTTATTAATCATCAAAACTCAAATCTCGATTTGCAATTTGTACTAGTTGAGTTTTCATTATGCATCTAATGACATGAGCATGTATAGAAAGATACTTTTTCCTTAAGGCACTAATTTTTTAGGGTAACAATTATATACATTCTTTAAATTTTATTACACTACTAAATGCTTTCATGGCAATATGGCTCCATTAGTGCAAGTTGTGATTAGAATCTATTTGAACATATTTCAGAAACATGAATGGATGTGAATGGAATGGGAAGCAATTTACATTTACCTCCTATGTGGTTATGTGATAACATGTGAAGAGGTTACTTTGATTAATGTCATCTAAGACTACATTCGAAAATGTAAAGGGAGAAGTGGTAAATGGGTAAACGCTCTAATTAACTTCTTAACTAATTTAGCTACCTTATTTTTTCATTCTTCTCTTATATTCTAATTATTTCACACAACTACCATATTTATTTTCATTTTACCTCTATTACAACATATTACTGCCACATATTTCAAAAAAAAATTCACTTTCTCTTTTATCACTTTCTTACATGCACTCTAAGGCTGATGACAAAACCAAAAGTTCTATGATGGGGATTTCAATTATATATATTTTAAAATTATTTAAGATTGTACAATTATAAAATCAAATAAACAAAATTTATCTTCAAATAATAAAATACAAAATCTTGAATTCCAATAAAATTAATATATGAGGAAGCCATAAATTTTAAAATAACTTATAAAAAATATGCATATTTTTAATATCAATTAAAGAATTTTTCATAAATAACTTAATGCATACAAGCTTAAATGTTCTTAAAAAGAGTAATCAACTAAGTGATAGATCAATTATACAAATGAAAAACTATATTTTTATTATTAAGTTTAAAAATTACAAATAGTTAGATTAACTACAAATATTTGAAATGTATATCAAATATCAATGTATGTTGTAAAGATAACTTCAATAATATAAGTTACATTCCTAACATACAAAAATTAGTTCAAAATTGTCAAAAATAAAATATTATAAGAAAATTTTGATGAAAATAATTATATTAATGACAATGAAAAATAAAAATCATAAATAAAAGTCCATAGTTATATTGATAACCATAAACAATTTATTCAAAAAATACTTTTGCCTCTCAGTATGAATAATCCAATAAATATACTTTTACTGGATGACAATAAAAATTAAAAAGCAATTTATATTGATAATCATAATGATTTATTTCAAAAAATATTCTTCCTCTCACTATAAATAATTCAATGAAAATAGTTTTATTGAATGACAAAAAATAAAAAAATCTATATATTATTTGTATGAATTGATTTATTTTTAGTAGAGTTACTTTTTAAAAATATTTTCATCCTCTTTATATTACGTATTTATAAGATTTATTTAACTAACATAATAAATATGAGATTATTTGAAAATAATCTAAAATATTTAAAAATAATGGCTTCCTTTTATATTAATTGAAATAGAATCTAACTTCTATATTTGAAGATAATTTTTTATTATTTAATCTTTTAGTAATATTTAATCTTAAATAGTTTTTAATTTATTTTTCAAATATTTGGAGTTAAAATTTTTTCATTAAGTAATGTTAAATGCAATAAATTGCATGATATTTTAGTTAGATTTTCTTGGAAAGTATGTGTCATTTGCCTAGAATATCCTAGCAAGGCACATTTGTAATCGAGGCATATACAAACCATGTCTAGTGGAATTGGAGTTTTAGTTTACAAAATAACTTTTTCAATTTTTAATATATATATATATATATTATGATATTTTTCAATGCCATGTTTCATATTCTTAATGCACATAATTACATTCTAATACCAATTTTCATCCCATTTAAGCCCATTGTATTGAATTCAATTATTTAATTATATTTACTATTATTAGTCTAACTAGAAATATAATTATCATTTAAGAAAAAATTTCTTAGGGCATCCAACAAATCATAAAAAGTAAATATTTTAAAAGGGTTATTTATATACATGCCAATAAATAAATAAAAATAAAATATTTACATCCTTGACAATGATTTCAAAAGACTTGTAGTTCTGCTGGAGAATTTTGAAGAATGGCCCTTAAATGCTTCTTGAGTAATAGTAATACTTTCCTAGTATATCCACATTTTTTTATGTATAATAATGCTTATAAGGATAATTTGAATATATATACCTACATAGTTTGACGCTAATTGTAGATATACCCACGTGGTTTCATAAATCGCATATTATCCCACATAGTTTCACCAAAATCACGTATTACCCCCCACGCCATCACCTATCATTAATATCTGACATGATATTTTGAGAAATAATGAAAATGTACTCATTGGTATATATAGTTTCATGGGTTAATATGCAATTCGTGAAACAATTTAGGTATATCTACAACTAGTGTCAAACTATGTGTGTATATATGCAAATTTACCCTACTTATCAAGTTATGTATAAAATAGCAACATACTCCCAGAGCATGGTTTTTTGCCCCAATGAGGGCTTTCGGTCTACGAAAGGGCTTTCTAACCTTGAAAAGAAGGTAAAAGGTCTAGGTCCTAATACTGAATCTCACCCCTCTAAAATACAAAACCAATTCCTTTAGAAGGGGAGATTGGAAGGTTCAAGCTAAATCTCACTCCAAAGGTGGTCTAAACTTGTGAGGAGTAGGTATTTTTATGATAATTTTTCCTTGACCATGAGATAATTTATGAACGTAACTAGTAATTAATGATATTAGTATTGTGTGCATTGTATATAGATGTGGCACTTGGAGGGCATGTAGAGCATGCATTCATGTATTATGATCTTAACATATTCGTTCAAATGGGACATAATCATGAGCATATCAGATATGAGTTATAAGTTGTTGATTGGGATGTTTGTGAGGCTAAATTCACTTAGTTATAGTATAATTATTGAAAATTGAATTAAAGGTGTATGCTCGATGCATTGTTTGGGATGCATTGACAATTTTGAGCCTCGCAGAGTAGGTACAAAGTTTAACCTGCCCAGTCAGGTCGGAGGGGTCCACTAGGGTGATTTTTAATTGATAAGTTGAGGAAAATTTGAGCAATAAACTCTTTAATTTTGTTATTAGTATTTTGAACCCTAAAGTTTATGGATTAGCATATAAACCCTATGAAGTTTCGGCCTTTGCAATTTGAACCCCATCCCTTATGGTGTTAAAAAAACATCGTTAATCTCATGTGTAATGTCAAAAATACCCTTACATTTAAACAAAAGTAAGGCAACTATGGCCATAAACCAACATCATCTTCCTAAATGCTACCACCTACTCAAAATTGTGACTCCATCATGTAGAAGATGTTGTTTGTTGGTTATAGCTACCTTGCTTTCATATAGATATAAAGATATTCTTGACATTACTTATAGATTTAACAATGTCTTTTAATGTCATCATGAATGAGAGTTTAAAATGCATGGAATTTTTTCAGAGTTTAATGTGCTAATATGCAAACATCGAGGTCCAAAATGCTAATACGTAAAGTTTTTATGATACAAAACTCCCCTAAAGTTGGGTGGGATGGAAAATTAGTGGTAAATTATTAATTTGGGCAAAATAAACATAAGCTAGGCTATGTAGTCATCTACATGGCCCATGCTTTGGCCCAAACTCGTGTATCTAGCAAGGACCCTTTCAAGAAGAAGGGTGACTAGTGTGACCATGTGCACCCTCTTTCTCCTTTAGTTTTCTCTCCTTCTCCTTCTTTCTTCTTACATGCCCTCAACCCAATCTTAGCCCTTCTCAAAACTCTTCGAATAGCTTCAAAAATCGTTGATTCATATTAAAGGAGCTCAAAATCTTAGAGATTCAGGTTAAAGTGCTAATTTTGGGGAGAATCTCGATCCAGGTAAGTAGATAATTTATTTTTCTTAAATCGATAATAGAATTTCATTTCTTTGTCACGTAAAACATGGGGAGTGAATTGCACTCTTATAATTTATGGATGGGGCATTTTAAGATGTGAAAGCAGATGAGTTAGACAGCGCATAGAGAAGCTTAGGGTTATTAGGTGGTTCTCGTGAGATGGTCGGTATATAAAAACTTCCCTATCAGGTATGATACTCGAATTTAGCAATTGCATGTGATTAACTAGAGGTTATCCTTATAGCGCATATCACATTTTTAATGAAATACCAATATGACAGATGATATGTTAAAGCTGCAAATAAGCATATTTAGAAATATTAATGACATATATGTAGTTTGCAATATTAATTTTCATGCTTATTGTGCTACATTTCTACGAATTTCCTTACATTTCATTAATTTAAAAAACATAGGCGTATGCTTCGTTACATTGTATTATGTGGTCATGAAAAAAAGAACGGTGTGTGAATGATTTTTCTAGCTATATAGGGTCATCCATGGCACGTAAGGTGTGTTTGGAAAAGTGACAAAACTTTTAAATGAAAAGTTTTGGTGTAAACATTGTTGAAATGAGATTAAATAATGTGTATTATAGGGGATAATGATGATTAATAAAGAGAATAAATTTAAAATAGATAAGTTAGCTATGTGGATAGTTGTGTAGAAATAATTAAAAGTAGAGTAGTTTGTATTGGAAAATGTGAAGAAATAATTAAAAAATTGGGTAGTCGTGAAGAGTGAAACTTTTTAAATTAAAAATTTTTAGATGAAAAGTTTTAATTAAAACAAACACACCTTAATTAACATGAGAAAAAGGTTGTTTATGACACTCGACATGAAGAGAGGGTTGTGTATGAGTCATTAAAGAAATGCAATTATATATATATTTTTTCTGGTGTGTGGGTGTTGGTCCATACATTTTGCGTAGTTGTTTAGGAATCAACATACTACATTGTCATGACATGTGCATAATGGGTCATATTTGATTCTATTTTATACTAACCATTATTTATTTACTGAGTCTGTTTAAACTCACATGATTTACTATTTTGCTTTTAGATCATAGGTCATATGAGACATCTTGGGCTTGAGGAGTACACAACCCTAAAGACTCTACTTAATAGAATAGGACGTGTGTTCTTGGTTATTTTGGGCTTTGCACTTTATTTGATATTAACGAATGTTGACACCTGCTTAGTTTGATCCAATAGTGATGAATATACTATATTTGTGCATTTTGAACTTTTCTACAATCTATATGGACATATATATTATGATAATTTTTGAATTACCTTGTTGTGTAACAATGAAATGTGAGGATTCTCTTGCTATATGAATGTCTATATAGTATGAGCATGTAAATGTATGAATGTAAAGCAAATAGTTGTAATTTTTAGAATGAAATTGTAATGTTCATAGATAATAGGTTATGTATTTGATATCACCTCCTTAAAAATTATAAGAAAATGTTATAAAATTTTTCTTAAGTCATGTGGCACCTGTTAACTACTCATTGTAAATGTCTAAGACATGGGATGTCATAGAACTAAATTCGATGCTCCTATGCAAATCCATTCCATGGGGAGATAACTTGAACTAAGAAGTTCTTCCTATTAAGAGATCTCACTAGTATACCTTACTAAGGGACCTCTCCTGGACAAAATAGAGGTCACATCAGGGGACAAGCATCCTGACTTTGTATCCCATACTCCTTGAATCATACGTTCTGAATAATGGATCTTCAGGTAGAATCGACCCCATAATCTCCGGGTGATCTTTTATTCGAGGATCATTTTTCACATAAAAATCTAAGTATCTTCACTTGATCTCTTTCTACTCTCTCTTGGTCGAATGATATGAGTCCCTAACTTGGTTTGATGGAGCCTCGGATTAAGCTTGAACTTAACATTTAGCACCACACGTGGGAGATGATTTTTACTATTGATGTTTAGTCCCTTAATCTAATTTGACCAAGCCTTAAATTAAATTTTGGAACCAAACACTATATGTAATTGAAAGTATTGATAGTAAAATAATTAAAAATAAGAAAATACATTTATTTTTCAATATTCCTCTCATTAACTAAAGAGCTTTTTCCCATGATACTAGATGCAAACTAGAAAAAATTCATTTTAAAATCCAATTCATGTATGATATTCTTCTCCAAAAATATTTGTGTCATGAGGTTACTTAAAATCATATTTTTAACATTATAGATAATAGAAATTCTCAATAAGTTGAATTTTTATATTTAAATTAAAAAATAATTTCAATATAATGCATACCTTGGTTCTACAAAAATAAGAAAAATGCATTATCCAAGAGGGTGCAATTTGTACCCAGGTTAATGATAAAAGCTCTTAATAGGTTTATAAATTTTTTTCAAAATTTTCAAATTCCTTATCATAAATAATAAGGAAAAAATCCACTTATACCCACAAATTTTACTCAAAATTCTAAATATGCTCATATATTTTGCCTAAAATTCCATTATAACGACAAACCTTTGTGAAATGGTGAATATGAGTAAATCTTAGTTATAATTCTAAGCTAAAATTCACATTGAAATAAAATTTTAATACTTTTGTGGTTATGTATTCATACTTTTACCGCTATCGAATCATATATCACTTGAATATTAATTTTTATCTATACTTCATAATTAGGTTTTTGACATATTTATCATTTCACATAAAGCATGAATATGAATAGAATTTTTAGGCAAAATATGAAGGTAAATTTAGACTTTTAAAAATCCATGATTATAAGTGGCATTATGATAAATTCATGGGTATATGAGGAATTCACCCTAAATATTATTAAAATTAATTTTTATGATATAATATAAAAGATAAGAAAAACGTTTAACATGAGAAAATTTTCATTTAAAAATATGTCTCTAATTAAATAAATTCATTTGGAATCTTTTTGTGCAAATCGCCGCCAAAAAATTCTTTTATTTGATATTCTTATCTCTTATAAAGGGTTCCGCTTTTATATAACTAGATTACGTAGAAGCAGTCCTATATAATCTTCTTAATTTTTTAGATATTGATGATTGATTTAAAATCTAATTATTCATTATATTTAACATCACTTGTTTATTTAGGAGGCCAAGTTTCATCCAAATCATGGTTATATTTGCTCAAAAATATGTATTCATGCGTAAATAATAAAAGACACTTAGATTCATTTACATATGTATTAGAATATAATAATACTTTATAAAATAATTTATCCACATACCAACCCTGTAACATAAAAGAAATATGAAAGGAACATATAAAAAGATTTTTCAAGTGTATCAGTCAACCCAGTCTACGAATTTATTCTAGCTATCAAAAAATTTCAAGGATTTTTGATGGAATGGAAATTGTAATTCTTTTGACTTCTTGAGGTATAATGACGGATCAAGAAGCTAAACTGGAAGGAACTGGGAGGGAAGTTTTGTGTTATATATGGTGATCTTTCTAATATCCGACCGAATAGGATCTATAAATTCGTTTCTTTAAAATCTTTCTAATATCTGGTGCTTGAAGCCTTTTCAATTTCTTGATTATTTCATTATTATCGATTATTTAATTAAGACAATATTGAAAGAATTTATCCCTCAAATAGAGATATTTTAGATTGTGTAGATTTAATAAACTACTTTAAAATTGATATTTTAGCATTGAACCATTTTATGGGTTAGTTTTGCACATTTATAGATGTGACCTATATGCAATGATATTAGACAAATGAAAAGGTCTCTAAGATGCTACAAATGATGTTATATACAATAGAAGGAGTAGATTTTTCATTAGCCATTAAGATTTTAAAATAGAGGGGTTACGTAAAAAGGAGGTTTCACAAAAGCAGGACTACTTAAAAATATAACAAATATCTATAAAATATCTTTTAAATTATGTTTAACATATTTATTATATGGTGTGTTTGATATTTCATAAAACTTCTAAAGAAAAAAATTTTCTGTAAAAGTTTTTAAAAGGAAAAAAGTGATATGATATGATGAAGATAATAATAAAGAGTAACGATAATAAAGTTAAAATAGATAGAGTAGTTCATTCATTCATTTCAACAAACCCGCTCGTCCTTTCCCACATGCTTGCTGAAGAGCCCTCTTTCAAAAGTTTTTTTGCACGCTTGGCGAGGGATGAAGGTATTTCAGATTCAAACTCCAACTGCTTCCCTTCAATTTTCTGCATTCACATCACTGAAAGAGTTTACTACCCCACCTGGTCGATTTGAGCCACTAGAAGGCAGAGGTAAGTGATATTTTCAAAGTGGGGAAAGCTAGGGTATAGGGTAAAAAAAATGCCATGCCACCTAAGGAAAATGAACTATTGGTAAGAGAGATTCAAGCTCTAGGAATTTCAAAAAAAAATGATGAAAGGGCTGGATCCCCGTAATGGCTTGATAGTACTATGTATAGTTTTGGTGGAGAGTACAATAAAGAAGTCTTTAAGGCAACAATAAGGAGACTATGGAGAGTAGATGGTAAATGCAAATTCAAGAAAGTTGATCAAAATCTATACTTCATTTCTTTTGAATGATGTGTATCTCGGGAAGGTCCTTAATGGTCGCCCATGGTTGTATGACCACTATCTGATTCTCGTAAAGGAGCAGACCACTCAAATCAACCTAGCCAATATAGCACTGCATACAACACCAATGTGGATCTATATAAGAGATATGCCATATCTTTTTGAGAAAGAAGTTGTGAGGGAAATGATTGGGATGACTTTTGATAGCTTCAAAGAGGTGAAGGTGGAGGGAGAAGATTTTATGGTCAGGATTGCATTGGAAGTGATATTGCCACTGAGAAGAAGTATTTTCACAATCAAGAAAGAGAAAAGAAAGAGTTGATTTAGGTTTCAATATGATAGGATACCAGTTTTCTATTTTGCATGTGGTAGAATGGGATGTGGTGTTAAGGAATGCAACTATGCATCTAAAGAGATCATAGAGAAGCATGAAAATGATATGCCATATGAAAATTTTCTCTAATGTCAAACCAAATGAAGTCAAAAGAGGAGAAGGAAAAGGAAATCAAGTTTTCCCATGTAAATATCTGGTCAGGCTATCTAAGGATAGTGAAGAAAGCAGAGAGGAGAGAACTGGAGATCTAACAGAAGATGGAAATGAGTTGGATAGGCTAACAGCTCAGCAAGATGGCAGGGGTAAGGACGAAGGAAAGAACCAGCATGAGACTGAAAATTAACTTATGTGCATTAATCACCAAAGTGCTATTAATACAATCATGACTAATGCTGAGGAACAGGGATAAAGGGGGCATTAATGATAGGAAGGTGGAAAAGAAAGTTGAGCTGGAAGCCTAGAACACAGTTAAGGAAAGTAACAAAACTCCCAAAGAGGATGAGGATGGTGCGAGAAATAAGGGAGTTATAAGTCAAAGAGAAAAAGTGGTAAATGGAAGAAGATTGCTGGAAACCAAGAAACCAGAGAATGCGGAGGAGAAAAGGGTTCTACAGGAATGTGATAATATCAAGAGATAAGTTGATCAGATAAGAATGTCGAATACAAGTGGGATGAACTCCGCTAAAAAAAGAAAATGGAAGAAGTGGGTTTTGTTAATGCTCTCTTTGTGGAAAAGGTGGTGGCCCACTAGGCAAAATGACTATATTAATTTGGAATTGTCGTGGGCTTAGGAACCCACAAATAATTCGTAACTTAGCTTAGTTAAGCGGAAAGATCCTAACCTATTGTTTCTTATGGAGACAAAGAGCAGATCGGATGAGTTGGTGAGACTTAAAAGGAAGTTGGGCTTCAACAAATGTGCAGCAGTTGATCATGAAGGTAGGCGAGGTTGTTCGCCCCTGATGTGGAGGAGCGATTGGGAAGTCTCAATTGAATCTTATTCTATGGTGCACCAAAAGTAAAGAGAAGGTGCGAATCATGGAGAGTGATAAGAAATCTAAAAAATAGAAGTATTTACCCTTGGCTAGTTGTTGGAGACTTCAATAAAGTCATTAGTCCGTCTAAATATCATAGCTAAAATATTAGAGTTGAAACATAGATGAAATACTTTAGGGAAGTGATAAATGACTGCTACCTAAGAGATTTGGACTATTTGGGATCTACATTTACTTGGTAGAATAATAGAAAAAGGGGCTAAGAAGGTTGGGGCTCGACTAGATAGAGTTATGGTAACAAAAGAATGGCTAGATCTCTTTCCTTTTGCAAAGAACCATGATTTATGTGCAGTAGTATCTAACCTCTCCCCTCTATGGCTGAATCTCTAGAATTATGCCAAGCAACCTAAACCTCCTAGACATTTCAGATATGAACTATTTTTGGAGAAAGACAAACAAGCAAAGAGGTTGTAAGGAGGACTTGGGATGAGGATCATGGGTTCCAGATAGTGGCCATTAAGAGAAAAATAGGCAAATGCAGTAAACATCTTATGGAGTGGAATAGGTAAAAAGGAAATTTGCAAAAAATAATTTGAAGGCAATAAGAGAAGCTAGAACAATTGAGATTAAAGCAAATATTAAAAAATAACAAGGAAGAGATCAAAAGACAAGAGGGAATCATCAACAGCTTGCCTAAGGACGAAGAGATATTATCAAAACAGTGCTTAAGAATGTAGTGGCTTCAGCATGGTGATAGGAACATCGAATATTTTCATAAGTCTACCTTTGAGTGAAGAAGGGAAAACCACATCGAAATCTTAATGGACATGAATGGAATAGAAGTCCAAGATCAAAAAAGAGAAGGAGAGACTAGCGGCAATATATTTCACAAAGTTGTTCAAATCTAAAGGTGTGCATGCAAGAGTCTCAAAAGCAGAAAATAAAGTATTAATTGCCCCATTGAGAAGAGAGGAGATCATCATAGCTATCAAAGAGATGGATCCAAGTAAAGCACAAAGACTAATTGTATGCCCGTAACATTCTATCAAAACAATTGGATAGTTGTCAGTGATAATGTTTTCAAGGCATGCAAAAATCTATTGGAGGCAAACTCAAGCACGGAAAGGGAAAGGAATATGTAGGCAATTAGTTAAATGAATATTGCCCTTATTCTAAAGAAGCAAATTGGCTAAAAGACTTTCGCCCCTTCAGTCTATGTAATGTCTCGTATAAGATTATGGCAAAAGCACTTGCAAACAGGTTCAAAATCTACCTTCCAATGATAATCTCAATGTATCAAAGTGTCTTTGTATTTGGACGACTTATATTTGACAGTATGCTAGTGGCATATGAAGCTTTGCATACTATGGGGAGGAAACAAGAAATATGACAAATGAAGTTGCAATAAAGCTAGATATGGCTAAGGCATATGATCGTGTGGAATGGTTCTTTCTATGTGAAATGATGTGGAAACTAGGCTTTACCAATAAGTGGATTGATTGGACACACAGTTGCATCTCAACAGCCACATATTTAGTTTCAATTGTTTCAAGATTTAGTTTAAGGCAAGCAGAGGACTAAGACAGTGAGACCTATTATCACCATATCTTTTCCTTCATTGTACAGAAGGGCTTTCTATTCTTTTAGAAATAACTCAATTTGAAAGAAGTTAATTAGTATTCAACTAAGAATGTACAATTCTATATTCTCTAATTTGCTTTTTGTTCATAATGCCATTTTATTTTTAAAAGCAAACAGAGCAGAGATATGCTATACGCTACTAGTTCTTCATATTTATGGAGAATGTAGGGGCCAGAAGGTGAACATGGACAAGACGACATTATTTTTTAGCAAAGGTACTGATAGGGATACAAGCAGAGAGAATAAATAATTGGCATTAATGGAGGGGCAATCTAGATCTACCTCAAATTACCGACTTGGATAGGAAAGGGCAAAGTTGAAAGAGTTATAGAAGATTAAGGAGAGAATTTGGGAAAAAGTCCAAGGATGGCAAATAAAGTTTTTATCAAGCTGAGGAAAAGAACTTCTAATTAAGACAGTGGCCCAAGCCCTCCCAACTTATGCCATGACCATATTCAAGCTTCCTAAGAAATTCTGTGATGAGGTAAACTCAATGGGAAGTAGATTTTAGTAGGGAGAGCAAAATGAAAAGAGGAAAATAAGCTAGATAGGATGGAAAGATATGTGTTAGTCTAAGGCAGGAGGGGGTATGGATTTACGGACATCATGGTTTTAACATAGCCCTTTTTGCCAAATAAGCATGGTGGATGTTAACACATAAAGAATCTCTTTGCCACCAAGTTCTAAAAGGAAAAATATTTCCCCAATGATGACTTTTGGAATTGTTCCATGAAGAAGGAATTGTGGAACCCTTGGAGAGGCATATGGAAAGCTATGGAGTTCCTAAAATGGGGTTGTAGCTGGAGACTTGGTGATGCTAAAAGAAATTAAACTCCTATAGGATAGTTCGGCGCCAAATAGACTTGAAGCTAAAGGTCCTTTGCCACTTAAATTCGATAAGAATGTTAAAGTGCATAAATTTATCGACAAGGATAGAAGATGCTAGATGGAAATGCAGTGAAAGCTATAGTTAGTGAAGTCGGCTAGAACACTGTGAGATTCCAATCCCCGAAGAAGGTGAGGATTGCATTTACTAGAATGTTGAACTTGATGGATCATATAAGGTAAAAATAGGATATAAAAGAGCTAAAGAAGAGCTTTGTGAATCAAGAGGAGAAAAACATGCCCAAAATAGAAATCTTGAAAAGGAAGCTCTAAGAATGGTAAGGAAACTGAATTTACCGAGGAAGATAAAATATTCAGGTGGAAGATGCTGAGAAATGTCATTCCTACAAGGGTAAACTTAGCAAAAAGGGAAATTGTTGTTGATACACTCTATAACCTATGCAATCAAAGTGAAGAAGATGCATGGTGTATCTTTTACTGTTGCCTAACTACCAAGGCTACTTATGAATACAGTGTGCTAAGTTTTAAAGAAGATGACACTTTATTAGGTGGTGGGAAGACTTGTAAAGCATTAGGGTAACAAATACCTCAAGTCCTTCATCATGTGCTAATGATCTAGTACCATAAAATGTGGGGCATGTGAATGGAAATTCTCCTAACTTTAGATGCGGTCCACACGAGTGTGACAATGTCATACATATGTATGAAATAGTGGATGCACTAAGGAGAGAAAACTATATGAATTTTAATCTAGAAGCAAGGTGGCATCCTCTAAAGTTGGGCTCAATGAAGATCAATTTTGATGTTGGTTATCAGATGAATAAAAACCAAATAGGTGTGGCGGTAATGATCAGAAACCATGAAGGAAAGCTACTGGCAGATAAGTGTTGGTGTTAGGCTAGAACTGCCAATCCCTTATGTATGGAAATAAAAGGACTAGTGCTTGCGATAGACCGGGTGAAGGATCTACGATACAAAGACGTAGTATTTGAAGGGGAGTCATTGCTACTTTTCCAATTATTAATAGATAATTTCCAATCAAATCACTGTTGGGCGTCCTCATTGAAAGATTAAAAATCTCGGTAGGCATTTTGACAATTGTGGTTTCTCTCATGTTCTCAGAACATGAAATGGTATAGCTCATACTATAATTGATTATGCAATTGCGAAGGGTGTCACCATGTATTCTTGGGTGGATATCCCTAGCTTGTATATCTAGTGTTGTGTAAAGAAATTTATTTTTAATCAAAGGGCTGAGATTCTTTCCCAACCTCTCCAATGATTTAAGAGGATGGGCTGGAATCCCTAGTCACTTTTGCCATAAACAATAGATAAAGTATTTACACAAGAAATTATGAAGAAATATTGAAATATAGAGTAGTTATACAAAAAAATATGAAGAAATGATTGGAAATAAGATAGTTGTGAATGGAAAAAGTTTTGAATGAAAAATTTCAATGAAAAACAACATCCTAAATAGATTGATTTAGGATCTTTAAAATATTACAAAATTTGACTATAAATAAAGAAATATACCCATCAAAACTCTAACTGAAATAATTTTTAGCGTCATAGTATTTAGTCAAAGAAAACATCTCATGAGTTTGTAAAATATAAGCGGTTATATTGATATCTAATGTAAACTATTCATCCATTCAATAATGCATGCAATATCATTATTTGACTAACTTAAGTGTATAAGAAAGATGATTCAATATAAAATTACATTATCCATTATTACTGTCAAAAATGTAAAGCCTAGAAAAAGATTAATAAATTAAGGGCATGTTCTTGCAAGTTTAATTAAATATTTCAAGTCATTTAATTCATACATGAAACTTATATTTTTATTTGATGACCTAAAATACAAGCAAGATAAGGTGATAAATGTGGAAAATTTTAAATTTACGAATAAATTGCTAATGCAATGCATAATAATTAACTAAGAATGTTGACTTAATTACAAAAATGTTGAATAATTTTATGAAATCAAATTGTTTAAAAATGCAAGTGATTAAAAATAATGATTTGATGGGTAAGAGAAGAATACAAAGTGTAAGAAAATATAATATCTAGTAGTTATGTACATGCTTTATAAAATAAAATATATATGGGTATCCACATATATGTTTGCACATATAGATGAAAAACCCAACGTATTTCAATATTATATATTCATGACTTAAATGTTTATAAATAGAAATTTTAGGTTGTATAACATATGGAATCAAAATTTTATTTGAAGGCCTAAAATTATGAAAAAGAAGAGCAATGAAATATAACAAAGGGATTTTAATTAATTTATAAATGATAAATGGTGAATAATTAAGGGAGAAATATCTATTTTGATTACAATATTAACTAGTTTAATAAAATTGAACTACTTCAAGCATTATAATATAAAAAATAAATGTTATAACAGATAAAATTTTAATTAAATCGGAATAAGGTGTATATGTTCAGATATATATTTATATAAAAAGTGAAAAAATAAACACGGGGACCACACATGTAGCAGCATGTGTGGATTACCCATGAGAAAAGTAGATGGAAAAAGGGGATTTCTTGCCCATTGTTAAATAGCAAGTGCGAGAAAGGGGAAAAAAGAGGAAGAGAAAGGCACGTTTGGAACAAGTGAAGTCGCAATCATAGCCGACTCGACCCTGTGACTTGAGTGAAGTTGAAAGCCAAGTTGACCCCAAACTACGATTTGAGTTTCTGAATCCTTCAAAATGATTTCTACTTTAAGTGCCAAAAATGAAGTCGCGTATCCTAGTCGACTCCGATCACGATTTAGAATAAGTTTCAAGCCAAGTTGACTCAAATATAGGACTTGAGGATATTAAAGCCCAAAAGATATATTTGTTTGGTTACAAGATTTCAACGTCTAGTGAAGTTAGATACCTAAGTCGACTTCACTTGCGACTTTGATCAAGTCTCAGGACCAAGTCGACTTTAATGAGAAAAGTAAGATTGCATACTTTAGCTAATTGGTTTGAAGCACATGAAATCATGCACAAAGTCAACTCCACATTGCAACTTGGATCACGTTTGTGACAAAATCAACCTAAGAAGGAATTTGAAGAGCACAAGGAAGGAAGGAAAGCTCAGAAGAAAGAAAAGATTGACCAAAGTCGTACCCTAGGCAACTACAGTCTATGACTTGAGCGAAGTCACATCCGAAGTCAACTCTAGTTGCAACTTGAGTCATAATGGTCAAAAAAATTCGAACATTAACATATATAGCAACCGAGTATGATATAGTGTCCTCATACCTGTTGGTGTCGAGTTAATGGAAAAACCCAAGAGGGGAGGGATGAATTGGATTCTTAAAAATTCTTTCATTATTGCAGATATGACCCATTGTGAAGTAAATCCTCTTGAATAAAAGACATAGAGAATATAAATGCAAGCAAAACAAACTCAAGAGATTATAGTGGTTTGGAACAACTCTCCCTACTCCACTCCTCCAAGAACACACCGTTTTTGCCTTGGATTCCACTATGTAAATGGAAATACAGTTATAACATTTGCTCTCTTCTAGATTCTAGCTCTAGGGGCCTTTATAGACTCTGCAGAAGTAGATGACGGGTCACACTCCATCACGCACCACCTTGCCTTTTCACTTGGACTTGATCTCCAATACCAGACTAAGTGGAACACTAATAAATAATAAACAAAAATAACACTACACTTTACAAATATGTAGAGAACAAGTTTCCACGTAGAGAAGAATGTGTGGAATGAGCTATTAGTGGAACAATTCAGCACTTGCAGTCAATCATTCGGGTCTTCTTGGAAAGTCTTTTTCATGATCACTTAAATGCTTGAGAATGGAAGGTTAAAGCTCAATCAATGCTCTTGATCTCTTTTCTCTTTCATTTGACGTGTATTAAATAGGAGAAATAAATTCGAATATTTAGTGGTAGGAAGCTCTCATTTAATGCACCAATATTTGAATTTTTCCGACCGTTGAGATTCAAGTCGCGCTCGGAGTCGACCTCGGATGCGAATTCACCCAAGGTGCAGACTGGAGTTGACTTGGATTGCAACTTCAATCTTCAGCTCTTCAGTCAGGTTCCACTCTAGAGTCGATTTGGTCTCAGACTTGACCCAAGTCGTAGTGAAGTCGACTTAGGTTGCGACTTCACTCTCTATTTGATTCATTGGAACCTTGACACAGTGTGATCTTGATCTATTAGTATAATTGCACTTGTTTCTTTATGATTCATCTTCATAAATCTTCACTTCTATATCTGTGAGCTTTTAAAACTTCTTGAATGCTGAACTTGGTCAAAATCTTTTGAACATTTTGAATGATCTTGTCTTGGATGATAATGTAATATATTTTAAGTTAAACTTCTCATTCTTAAGCTTAAAATTCCATGACTTGAGCTTCATCTGTCCAAGTTTAATGTTGGGATTGACTTGGTTTGCAACTCCACTCAAGTTGTATGTCTGAGTCGGCTTAAGTGCGACTTCACCTACGTCGCATGTCAGAGTCGACTTCGGTCATGACTTGACTTTATCTGATTCAGCTTCGGACCCCTGAAGATACCTCAGTTGTAGACAAAGTCAACTTCGGTTGCGACTTCACCCAAGTCGCATGTGAAGTCGATTTTAGCTGCGACTTTGCTTGTTCATGTGTCCACAATGTAAGCGCTATCGAAAAATGCCCTTTTGAAGTCGATGCTGGAGTCGACTTCGGTATCAACTTGACCTAAGTCCACTTGGAATGCTACTTGACTTGCCAAGCTTTGAATTCTTGAAATGTATAAGCCCAAAAGCATCTCAGCACACACATTAGTATTTTGACACTTCTCAAATTGAATTGTTAATCATCAAAGCATAGATTATGCTTGATTTGTCATCCTTTTGCAACAATACCAAATTGCTAAAGAGATATGGGTACTCTTACATTAATTTATGAGGGTACTTCTTAAGTCTAAAGGACCAGAACAATCATTATCATTGGAGAGTTAGAAAGTTTTAAAATGCTAGAAACTAAAAATATTTATGGGATGCTTGCTAGATTTTCTAAATTAATGAATACTCTAAAGGGCCTAAGGAAGATCATGTCTGAATCTGAGTAGGTTAAAAAAGATCCTACAAACTCTACCTTACTCATGGGTTCCGAAGATTACTGCTATAGAGTAGGCCAAAGACCTCAACACTTTGAAGCTGGAAGAACTAATTAGATCATTGATGTCTCATGAGCTGATAAAGAAGAAAAATGAAAAGTATAGTAAAAGAAAGGATACTCTAGCACTCAAGGTGAGACAATAAAGTTCAAACAAGTCATCTTCAACTTCACAGAATTTGGACAAGGAGATTGCTTTTGTTACAAAAAAATTCAGAAATATTACAAGGAATAACGTAGCCTCCTGTAATGCCTATGGACATCTTTCATCTATTCCATTCTTTATCCCATTCTATCAAACAAAAAGAGGGGATTTGAGAACAAGAGATGAGTTCAAAGCAAAGATACCAGCCTCCTACCTTTCCTCCTTTGCTACAGATGCCACCTCGTTACTTTCAAGACCTTGGCTCTGAAACATCCTTGTGTACTTCAAATGTCTTAGGTAAATGTATCCTTTTTCACATATCTACTATACAGAATCCTCTTCAAGTATATCATCGAAGTTTCACTCACCTCTATCCTTTCCTTTCTAAGCTCGTAAGCCAATCCTTCATACCTAACTATAAGCGCTCTTCCATTGCAACTATCCCAGCTTTTCTTATTTCAAAAATGATAAGAGCAAGAAGAAGAGAAAAAGAGAAACACTTAAATGTTTCAAGTGCATAGGGCTAGCACACAGGCAAGTTCAATGTCTCAGTCCAGATGAACGCAAATCAAAGGACAAGCAAGACAAGAAGGAGAGAAGCACCTTTAGAAGAGTCCCTAAGCAATAGGCTAGGGAAATGTACGTAAATGAAGACTGTCCTCTTCAAGTGGCTCATCTAGTGAAGATGAAGATGAAGCGAACTATGCAAGAATATATTGCATGGTGCAAGTGGAAGACTGCGGTATTCTCTATTGCTTCATAGCAACTAAAAAAAATCCAAGATATGCTAGAAAGCAATACAATCAGTTAAAACAATTGCATTCAAAGGTCAAGTAAAACCATCAAGGACCACATGGGTGAGAAGACCCACGTGGAAATCATTGAACATGTGGAGTGCTCCTCAAAGAAACCAAAATGCACATAGTTTTTGCAACAAATTTGGTCATGAATCTACCAATGAAAAATTAAGAAATCATATGCGAAAGAAGTATAACTGGTTTGAATACTAATGAGCCTAGGATATACACATACTAGACAAGATCAAGTAGCATTAAGATCTTATACTAACCCATTTGAACCCAAGAGATAGGTACCAAAGAGATAAGCTATGAAGGTTAGATATTTTTATTGTAACGTTTCTTTGACCATGAATAACTTGTGAATATGCCACAATTAGTTAATAATGATAGTATTGTGTACATTGTATATAGATGTCGCTTCTACAAGATATATAGTGCATGCATGCATGTATCATAATCTTAGCATATTAGGTTGTAAGGGATATAAGTTGTGAGCATATTAGATATAAGTTATGAGTTGTGCAATGATATGATTTATTAAGTAATGATATAAGTTATATTATTGATGCGTTGTTTGGGACATTATGACTATCTTGAACCTTGTAGAGTAGGTATGGGGTCCGACCTCTTCGGTCAAGTCGCAGAGTTAATGGGACAGTAACTCCAGAGATATTTTTTTAACTGATAAAGTTAAACTGGATGGAAAAATCTTAGTAAATTAGTAATTAGGTGAGAAGAGAAAGGCAGTGTTCTGGCCCAGCCCGTGTTCTGGCTAGAGGTGTATAAAAGAGGGGCATGCGCGTGTAACCCATTTTCCTCCTTCCTCTACTTCCCTACTTCTTTCACTTTTCTTTTCCTCTTTCCCTAGCCTTCACCTGACCCTAAAATCTCATAAGAATTCTCTAAACCACTTTGGAGATTGCTGATTTGGATTAAAGAGGATTGAAATCTTAGGGCGTCACAATTAAGTTGTTGTTTTAGAGGAGAATCTCAATCCAGGTAAATAGATGGTTTATTCTTCTTAACTCAGAAATCGAACCTTATTTCCTTGATGTATTGTAGAAAAGGTGGGGCAAACTAAGCTCTTATAACTTGGGGATAGGCATTTTAAATTTTGAAGGGAGATGGGTTAGGCAACGTTGAGAAACCTAGGGTTATTGAGTGATTCTCTTAGAATGGTTGACGCATAAACATTTTCCCTATCATGGGAGGGTGAGATGGCTTGGACTCGACAATTGACCATAAATGCCTAGCAAGTTTCTTATTAGTGCCTAGTATGTGTTCAATAGGATGCGACTATGATAGATGGTTTGTTAATTTGAAAATAAACACACCTTGAAATGTTAATGAATATGTGTGGTTTTTTATGTTAGTTCTTATGAGTATTGTGTTGTGTTTCTTGGAATGCTCTTATGATACATTGAGTTTGATCATACAAGAATGACTTAGTTATGTTGCATTATATAATCTTTGAAAAAGGATGATGTATGTGGAGCTTGTATGATTATGAGTTGGTCATAGCTCTTGATTGATATGAGTGAAAGGTTATTCATGGCCTTCTATTGACATGAGTAAGGATGTGGTGCCCCAACTCGAGTGTCACATCATTAGCCTTACTATGAGACCGTTATTAATTGGTAAACGTGATCAGGATTGTTGCCCTGTCACACAACAGGATTTATTGGATATTTATCCACTTAATCTTTGCTCCTTACAAGTTAATGTCATTATACATATTCCAATTTCGTCATTTTTCCCATTCAGGCCACATTAAATCCTGATAATTACATGTTATATTATGAAAATCATATTCATTCATAATATGATAAAACACACTCTAACATTTGACCATAAAAATTTTTCGTCCAGAGACCACATGTCGTAGTGTAAATTTCACACAATCATTAAGACAGTCATATAAAATCATTATACATCCATTCATTCACCAAGTCATACACAGGTGTTCTTAAAATCATCATTCTTCGATGCTTAACCTGTACTCCTCGCCATGTCCTTCCTTTCACCTATCTTTGAGTTTGGAAAACAAAACGTGAGTAGAAACTCGATAAGCAAGCTATAAGCTTTTCAAGCAATTCATTTTGTAGGCAATATTTTTTATTTAAAATATCTTGGCAAGCAACATTATACCCACGAGTTTTTTGAAAACATGAACCTTGTACCCGTAATGGGTAAATAAAAAATAATGCAATGCATCATTGTTAAACATGAACATCATAAGATGGAAGCTAGTTAGGCAACCATCCGTCTCCATCTTCTCCCATCCTAGGGAGGCGCCGCCGGCCTTGGCCTATCTTAGCGACTTAGCCGCACCAAAGGGGGACATTCGGGTCACTTATACCTTTGAGGTGGACCTAATGCCTTGTGCGCATGAACCTTTCATAAACATCATCTTTGACATGCTAACATAATTTTTCATTCATAAATTCATGTATCATCATTTGTGATAAGCATTTGATAAAACATTGTGCAAATCATTTACCATAATGGAAATAGCATTTCAACACATATTGAGATAAATGATTGACCATCCTTAAACATCTTAGAAATAATTTAATCAATCATTTCCTAAACAATCCAAAATAGTTAGAACATCATTGACAAACATTTTATCATATTTCGATAAAACAAAAATCAATTAGAAAGTCTCTTGCTTACCTATTTCGCATTAGCTTTCCGAGCCTACCTTTTTTTTGCCTTTGCCTATACACAGAAGAATGACATTGCATTCATATAATTCTCATTTGCTTGTATACACCTTAGTTTTTCAACCCATAAATCATTAACATATATAACCCACTTGAATTTCAAGTTGAGAATCATACTTATCACGTACTTGTACATCATACCATTCATTTATTTCATACCATGTTCTATACCCATGTATAGGGTAAACATTCATGCATATCAGAATCATTCATTAATCATCATATGGAGGTTCATTACCTCTCATTCATAATTTTTCACATATTTTTCACATTTCACATATTGGTGCTTACTTTAGGAACATAATTGATGACTTAGGCCTCATATATTAATCTCAAACTTTGAAATAAAAATTAATTAACAAAACAGAACCATAATTTAGGGTATATTCATGGAATTTTAATCCCTAAATCACATGGTTCCAAAACCGAAATTTTGACACCATTCTTTCCCATTTTAACGTCCATCTTGACATCCTTTTCTTAGTCACCCTTGGATGTCAATATGTCTTTGTAATGTTCATTAAATAATTGCAACTTATCCTCCTTTGAATATTTCCAAAGACAAATGCTAAATTTACATATATGGGGATTGGGGCCGCGGCGCCCCATGGCCGCGCCTAGGCGCAAAGTCTCTAGCCACCCTTTGGAGTTCACATCTGATATCCCATAAAAAATAAAATTTGGGTAAATCTCATCACCCTATGTTGGACGTTCCATGCATCATTAATTTAGAGTAATTTACCTTTTAATTCATCCATGATTTAATTGTGTTAATTCATACATCATATTCACTTCAAAAGAGTAAAAATTCATTCATACCATTAACCATAGCTTTAATCCTTGGTTGGGTTTATAATTTACACCCAAATCAACACATATATTTCATTTAATCATAAATCAAAATCTAACCATAATAATGAATTAAAACAGCAACTTAACATGTAGGTTTAAGAAAGTTCAAGCTAGGTTATTCAACCATAATCAACCCTAACATTCAATTTAACCCTCTTGAACCCTTGAATTCATTTATACAATTAAATCTTCATTCAATACCCTAGTTAAGGGCATTATAAATCATCCTTTAAGAGTTCTTTATGAATCATATTCATGACCCATAATTAGAGGGAAGAAACTTGGGTTTCAAGAATACAAAATTTGAAATATACTTACTTGAATCTAAGCAAACTTGATTCCAAACTTTCCAAACTTGATTTTCTTTCTTTCTTCCTTCTTTTCCTTCTCTTTTTCCTTCTTCCTTTCCCCTCCTTGGACGTGTTTAGGGTTGCCCATAAGAGAATTTTTGTCCTCTTTGAAATTTCCAAAAGTGGAATGTCCATGTGTATGCTTCCCATTTTATAATTTTTTCTATCTTGAGGGGCCCACTTGCCACATCATTTGAGGGTAAATTAAAGCATGCTTATCTCTTGTAGACATGGTACAATTTTACCCATGTAAAAATACGTAATTATCTTATACAAAAATTATTAAAATCAACTCATTAAAGAGCAATGTAGCTGCCCTCCTTGGAACATCCACATGTGGCTTCCCTTGTTGCATTTTTTCCACAAAAATCAGGTTTAATTTAATGCCCATTACTTACCCTAGCTCCCTAGGTAATTAGATGCATGATTTATATTTTAAAAATAAAAAAATGCACTTTATTCACCATGGGCGTCACCATGGAATGCCACCTCCCTATGCCTCTATGAGGCTAGTCATTAGCCATTTAAACCTTACATTAAACACTTGATAATATCATAGATTTTTCCATTTTAGGAAATTTACAAAATTCACTTGAAATTACCTCCTTTTGACACCTCATTTGTGGCATTAATCATGCATTTAATCTCTTTACGTTTACATAAATGCAATCTTACTTTATGGAGCATAAAGTCAAAGCTATTTGTCCTTTTATGACTAAGAATATTTTCATGATAATTAGCTTAATCAAATCTTTCCATAATATTCACTAAATTATTTTATCCGTTCATTTCAAAATTCATCTCAAAATAACTTTTCTATCTCAAGTTATAGACATTTGAATTTAACTTTTGGATTTGGGATGAAAATAAATAATTTTCATCCTAATCCCATCACAATTTTCATAATCCAATCCATCCATAAGATTGGGCACAAAATCAAGTGCTTACATTTCAAATTTCATCTCAATCTGCCTTATAGGCATCAAATTATGAATTTTCTAACATTTTTCACCTTAATTCCATAATTATCTTCATAACCTCTATTAATTAAATCATAATAAATAAATTAATTATTCATTATTCGTTGAAATTTTCTAGTTCTTATTAAGTCACCTTGGTCATCTTAACCCACATTGGACCTTGGCCATTAATTTAATCACCATATTTAATCATTAGTCCTAATCGCAATAAATCATCACATCATTAAAATCATTCATAAATTAATCAATAAATACATAATCCATGTTTAAATGCCAAATGCACATATATGAGCCCTATTTAGGTCTGGGTATCACAATCCTCCTTCTCTTATAATAGGTTTCGTCTCGAAACTATTTACTTTTGGAATAATTGGGGATACTTCCTCTCTACTCTTTTCGGATTACTGGTTCCATTGCACCTTTACATATTCAATTTCTTTATTCTGAAGCTTCTGTACTTTATGATCTAAGATCCTAAGTGGTCTTTTCCTTATAATTCAAATGATCCTGAATCGGTAGGTTTTCTGCTATTAATACATGAGTCGGGTCTGGAATATACTTTATATAGGCCAACTTCTCAATTCTTTCTAATACTTCAAATGATCCAATATATATGGGATTTAACTTGCTTCTTTTTCCAAATCTTGTAACTCCTTTGAATGGTGTGATCCTTATGAAATCATGTTCGCCAACTTGGATGTTTAAATCCCTTCTCTTGCAATCTGCGTAACTCTTTTGCCGACTCTGGATTGTGAGTATACATTGGCAAATAACCTGTACCTTATCTGCCATTCATCGAGACAAGTTTGGGACTAGCTTTTTCTCTCCAACTTCATCCCAGTTTATTGGTGTTCGACATCGTCGTCCATATAATGCTTCAAATGGAGCCATTTGAAAACTAGCCTGATAACTGTTATTGTACGCAAACTCCACTGTTGATACGTATTCATCCCACGATCCTCCAAATTTTAATGTACACATACGGAGCATATCCTCGATAATCTGATTTACTCACTCTATCTGTCCATCTGTCTAGGGATGAAATGTCGTATTGAACTTAAGTTACTGTTTCCTTGTAATATACCTTAGCTAGCCTTTCTGCTATGTAAGTTCTCTTTATGAGTATAAAATGCGCAACTTTGGATAACCGATCCACTATTACCCATATAGAGTCGTTTCTCGCTTGAGTCTTAGGCAGTCCTTTTATGAAATTTGTTGTAATATCGTTCCACTTACATTCAGGAACTTCCAGAGACTGTAACTTTCCAAGCATCCGTTGGCGATCTACTTTCACCCTTTGACATGTCAAGTACTTAGCCACGTAGTCAGTGATCTCCCTTTTCATGTTATTCCACCAATATTCTTTCTTGAGATCCTGATACATATTAGTGCTTCCTGGATGCATAGAAAATGAAAAGAAATGTGCTTCCTTGAGAATTTTCTCCTTCAATTCCCCTAAATTAGATATGCATAGGTGACCCTTGTACCGATACATATCTTGTCCATCAATAAAAAATTTATTCAACCCTTTTTTCTTCATCTTTTCCACATATGCATGTAGGTCTGTATCATTTTGCTGCACAGTCTTGATCTGTTCAAATAAAGAATATTGTATGTGCATTTGTGATAATCTTACTTGAACTCCAGGAGAACATACAATCAGTTTCAGCTGTCTTATTTCTTGAAGCAACCCTTCCTCTTTCGTGATGAGGTGCGCTATGCTAGCATTTCTGCTCAATGCATCAGCTAACACATTTGCATTACTTGGATGATATAATATCTCTAGATCGTAATCCTTTAGTAAATCAAGTTATCTCCTTTGTATCATATTCAACTCCTTTTGAGTGAAAATATACTTAATGCTCTTGTTGTGGCACCCCAAACCCGAGCGTCATATCCTGAGCCTTACATCAGGATCGTATTGATTGGTAAACGTAAACAGTATTGTTGCCCTGTCACACTGCGGGTTTTAACGGATGTTTATCTAATTTAATATTTTCTCATAAGAGATAGATTTCTCATATTTCAATCTCAAACATATCTAGGTCATTTCCAACCCATTAACATATACAAAGCATGCTGATCAAAACATTTCATCAACATGAAACATTAACCATAGTCATCAACATAAAACATTCGAATGGTTACAATCATTCAACATGAATTATTTCATAACATAGAAGTGCTAGAGTTTTCCTTGACTTTCTCAAGCTGGAACTTGCTCCTTCGTCATTTTCTGTCTTTCACCTATCTTTGGGTTTGGAAAATAAAATCGTGAGTCGAAACTCAATAAGCAAGCTATTTTCATTTTTACACGCAAATCATTTCAGACAACATTTTGCATTTAAAATCATCTTAGTAAGCAACTTATACCTTTTCAAGGAAAACATAATCCTGTACCCATCACGAGTACGATATGCGTAATGCAAAAATCGCATTTGAAGTAACATACCCATCTTTAACATGCTAGCATAATTTTCAATCACAAACATAGAATCACATCATTTTTCCATAGCATTTATCAAAGAAAATTTCATAACATCGCATTTGAAGTAAAAACAACATTTCAACACTATTTAGTTAAGGAATGACCATCCTTAAATACCTCTAAAACATTTTAAATATTTACATCAAACAGTTAGTACAAAAATCACATTTATTCAAAGCAATTTAGAAAAGCAAAAATCATTTAGAAAATTTGCTTGCTTACCTGTGTCCCTTAGCTTTCCGACTCCGCTTTTTCTTTGCCTTTGCCTACATGAGAATAATATACTTTTTTGTATATTTCTTTTCCTCATATCTCATTTAGTTTTCCAACCCATTTCATTCACATATACCATTTATTTAACTTCTCAAGTCATTATGCACATATATAGCACATTTTTACATATTTCATCGGCTAAATAGGGTATCCATTCATCCACATAAAATTCATTCAATAATTATCATTTATAAGTTCATTACCCTCAATTTTTCATTTATATCAATCCTTTTCCAAATTACACGCATTGGTGCTCTTTTTATGCACACATCGTCACTTCATACTTTATAAATAAATTCTGAAATTTGAAATTAATCATTATACACTCTAAAAAGATGTATAATCATGAAATATATCATATTTTTATGCATCTTTGCACAAAATCACATTTCACAAGTCATTCATCACCCTTACATATCTACTGCTTCACATATGCCCATTTGGCAACATATACATAATGTATTTAATAAAATTTTCTAAGTCAAAAATTTAATTCATAATTTAGAGTGTAAATTATCCTTAATTACCACTTCATTTAGGGTATTTTTATGGGATTTAAATCCACTTACCATAGGTTTCCAAAACAGCAAGTTTGGAACCCGTTTTTCACCCGTTTAACGTGTCTTTTGACACATAACCCTAAGAAGTTTAATAAATCCGAATTTTCAGCAATAATTTCATTTTTCCTAATCCAAATTTAGGGCATTAACACATGTTTAACATTCACAAACAAGTTTATCTCAAAACAGCAAGTTGCTTAACCGTTTCGGGTCTCGTTTCCACTCCGTTTAGCCATCGTTTCATAAATCCATAAAAAATCAGATTTGAGTTTATTTTCCCAAATAATTTTGGGCATCAATAATACCTTAAACCTAGGGTATTTTACCCTACAAATCATTCACAAATCATGCAAACCCATTTCCATAGCATTTTTAACCTAAAAATGAAGATTTCGGGTCATAAACGTCGCTTTACATTTCATAGTTGCTAAAATTCATTCCTTAAGCTCGAATCAACATATGTTATTCATTAAAACATGTTTAATAACATAAACATATTATCCATATCAAACAGAAACTTGTCATTTAGATTTAGAATTTGTCAAGTTGAGTTTTCAACTCATATGTCATTCAAATCATCACTTTCATCATCTACAACATAGAAATTCATACATGTAACCTAATACCGATTCCATATTCATTCAAAGGCATATTGAATCATCACTTGAGGATTTCTTTTAGCATCCATTTCATTTTCAAATTTTGGAGTTTAAAACTCAAGTTAAACAACTCAAAACAACACATATACTTACTTGGTTTGTGCACTCCAAACCCTAAACACTTGCAGATGATTTCCTCCACCAAATTTTCCTTCTTTTTTCCCTTCTATTTCTTCCTTCTTGCTGGCCAAAAATGGATGTGAGCTTCTGGCCTTGTGGGAGAAAAATTCCAGCACTTAGAGAATTTTCCAAACCTCAACTCAAATGGACGTGCCCCATTTTATAAGCTGGATTTTTTTCCAGCGTGGGCCCCACATTTTGCTGCATTTTCTACATCACTTAATGCTTCCTTATCCTCCTCATGTTCTGGTTGATTTATAGCCAAGTAAAATTATATTTTACTATTTTTGAAAAATCCAAAAATTGATTTAAACCAAGACCGTCCAAACTGTCCACCAAATCACGTCCCTAGCAGCTGTCCATTTTGGAATTTTTCCATTTTTTTCAACCCTAATTTAAGGGTAAATTATACACCTAATTAACCTTTAATTTATCCATAAATTTGGCATAAAAAAATTAACAAAAACAGCAGCAGCATATCAATCTATTGCACGTCATTTGCATGCAACAAGTTGTCCACTTTTTCACCTTTCATGGCAGCTGCAATTTACGATTTTTCTTGGATTTTTTTCACATAGTTGAATGCTCATTTATGTATCCCAACATGTCAGCTATATGTGTGCATTATTTATAAAATCAAAAATAAATAGCAATGCAGCCCATGGACGTCCCTTCTTGCCACCTTACCTATGCTTAGGTTGCTCACTTTGTAGCTTCATCATGGTGAACATTTAATGGCTGGATAATTCTTGTATTTTTGCATTACATATTAATACATAAAATACCCTAGAAATGGGCTGCATTCGACACCTCAACTCCCATTAAATACATGTAATTATTCATTGTACTCTAGCATTAAATGAATAGTACTTTTAAGGTGTTAAAGTCGAGCATGCTCACATTTTTCAATGCAGGTATTTTTTCAACATTTTAAGCTTAATACAAAACTTCTAAAATAATCATCTCATAATTTCATTCAACTGTTTCAATTTTCATCTCAATCCGATTTTCCTAGCTCTCGTTATAGCCGTTTAAAGTTAACGGTTGGAATTGAGATGTGATCAATAAATCATTATACTCATTTCATCAAGAATTTTCATAACCTAATAATTTTATAATACGAAGCCCAACATCATCAACTACCATCTCAAATTTTACTTGAATCCGCCTTACGGGCATTGAGTTATGAAATTTCTAGTGTTTTCCCATTAAACTTATCAATTATCACACAAATGCTCATAATTCATATTAAATGAATTAAAATGATTTTCCATGATGTATTTACACATTTCAATCAACAAAAATTTACTCCAATCCCATTGTCCCATATTAGCTCAAAATGATTAATCACATCACAAATTTGTCTAAGTGATCGCAAATATTTTTGTCTCTAATTATGTGTATGAAAATGAAAATGTGAATTAATTTAAGTTTCAAGAGCTCAAGTTCATGAATTGCAAGTTCAGCAAAGTGAAGTCTCAGCCCAAGTCGACTTCACTTGTGACTTGGGTGAAGTCCCAGACCTAAGTCGACTTCGCCTGCGACTTCGGACAAACAGCAAAGTGAAGTCTCAACCCAAATGGACTTCACCTGCAACTTTGAAGGCAAAATTCTAGATAGCAAGTTTTAACAAAGCGAAGTCGCAACCCAAGTCGACTTCACTCATCCAAAGTCGACTCCACTCATCCGAAGTCGACTCCACTTACGACTTCAACTCGTAACGGTCGAAAATCCAAACGTTGGAGCTCTAGTTGCATGTGAACCTCCACTCCAAACGGCTAGATCATTTTTGCTCTATATTACCATTGATGTATGAACGTGAAGGTAAGAGAGAAGGAGGAAAGAAAGAGAAAAACACAAGTTGGGCTTTCATCTTCTAATATTCAAGTGTGTTGAAGTTATTTGAACAACTATTGAAGCTTCAAGTGCTACAACTTTCAAGTGTGCTTCCAAGATTATCATCTCCACATGACAAGGAGCTTCCGGAGCTTATCGAATACACGTTGTAAAGTGTAATTTCTCTTTTATCTATTTATTTTGTATTGTTGCCTTGAATCGATGTTGGAGACCAAATTCAAGAAGAAGCAAAATGGGGGTTGGTTTGAGTTTGTCTCACAACGGGTTTTGCTTGTTTGGTTTGAGTTTGTCTCACTAACATATTAAACTTGGTTGGTTGGAGTTGGTCTCACCAACAAGTGATTGTTGTATATGCCCCCTAGAGCTAGAATCTAGAAGAGAGCGGGTGCTCTAGATTGTATTGAATATACAATAGTGGAACCCAAGACACAACGAGTGTGTGCTTGGAAGAGTGGAGTAGGAAAGGTTACCCGAACCACTATATATTGATGTCTCTTATGTGGATTGATTGTTTACATTTTTATATTCCATTTGCACCCTTTCATTCTATCTCATATCACGTTTCATCAAGGGGATTGAAATTATAAGGGGTTAAGTTTTAATTTACCAAAGAATTTTTTAAGAACTCAATTCACCCCTCCCCTCTTGGGTTTTGCCATAAATTCGGGACCAACACTATAGACCACAGATCCCTCGTTCTCTTCGGGTAAGGTTAGGATAGGTGCTCTTATTAATCGTTGCTTCAACTCTTGAAAACTGCATTTGCATTCTTCAGACCATACATATTTGACTCCTTTACGAGTGAACCTCATTAATGGGGCTGATAACTATGAAAAACCTTCAACGAATCTTCTGTAGTAGCCTGCCAATCCTAGAAAACTTCTGATTTCTGTAATGATCATCGGTCTTGGCCACGTTACTACGGCTTCAATCTTCTGAGAGTCAACTTGAATTCCTTTTCTGAGATTATATGCCTAAGAAATACCACTTGTTTTAACCAAAACTTGCATTTCTTTAGCTTGACATATAATTTTTCTTTCCTTAACCTCTCCAATACCCTTCTTAGGTGAACTTCATGTTCCTCCTCTGACTTTGAGTAGATCAAAATATCATCAATGAATACAACCACGAATTGGTCTAGATAATCCCAAAATACTCAATTCATCATGTCCATAAATACAGCAGGGGCATTAGTGAGCCCGAAAGGCATCACTAAAAACTCATAATATCCATACCTAGTTCGAAAAGTTGTCTTGTGAACATCGGTAAGACTTATCTTTAGCTGATGGTACCCTGACTGTAAGTCTATTTTGGAAAATGTTGTAGCTCCTTTCAATTGATCGAACAAATCATCAATCGATACATAATCTTAGAATCCTATCCTTTTTCTTTACAAACAATACCGGAGCTCCCCAATGTGATACACTGGGTCTGATAAAGCCTTTATCTAGTAGCTCTTGTTTTTGTGTTCTCAATTCGTCCATTTTAGTTGATGCCATTCGGTATGGAGTCTTAGATATTGGAGTCGTGCCTGGTATAATATCTATTATCATGTTCATTTCTCTTTTTAGAAATGTGGTTAATTCCTTTGGAAAAACATCAGGGAATTCCTTAACCACCAGAATTTGATTTATCTCCACCTCCGTTTCTTTCCTTACACTAACTGATACCAAATAAGCTTGGCATGTCTGGCAAACCATTTTAGCCGCTCTCATGGAAGATATCGGCATAGTTGAACTCCCAGGCTGCCTTAGCCTTCCAATGGACACATTCTTATCTGAAGCCGCTTGAAATTGCACTTTCTTATTTTTGCAATCAATTGTGGCTCCCCATTGGTTACAAATCCATCCCCAGTATCACGTCGAACTCAGTCATAGGTAATAGGATTAGGTCAGCTTCTAAAATCATTGATCTTATCCTAATTGGGCACGTTTTACATACTTGGGTAGAGCTAGCTAACCTATAGACAGGGAATTATACACGAATTATCTTGTTGGTTTCCTCTACAGGTAGTGCACGCCTGGTTATATACTGGCAAGCTATGAATGAATGGCTAGCACCCGAATCAAACAAAGCTATTTTTGAATTTTTTAAAATATAAACCATACCTGTAACCACCTTCTCTTCTTGCTCCTGCGACTCGGTTCGGGTCGGGGCATGCACTTGAACTAGATTCGTAGAGGTCCCTTGTCTGTTAACTGCTCTAGCTAACCTTGGTTGTGCAATTATTTCGTGCCCTTGCGACGTTTGTGCCTTATTTGGACAGTTTGGGGCAATGTACTCGACTTGATCACAAATGTAGCATTTGACGACCTTTGCCTCTCCCATTCCGCATTCCTTGGCTATATGCCCCATTTGCTCACATTTAAAGCATCGGTTTGATCTTTCAAACATTCGCCTACATGGCGCTTTTGACATTTCCTGTAAACTGGCAAGCTTTTCTTCCTCTATGTGCCTTTTCCCTTCCTCACGCCTCCCTTCTTGGCTTTTCCTTCCCCGTTTCCACTTCCTTCACACCCGGGTTAAATAATCTTGACCCTTGCCTCAGTTCCTGGGTTCTCAATGCCTCGACTTCCAAAGCCCTTGCCCTTTCTAGACTCGACGCATAATCCTTGATTAGTAAGGGTGCAAGGCTTTCTTTTAGGTATGGCCTTAGTCTCTGTTGAAATCTTTGTGCCTTGTTTTCTGACACATTAACAATCCAGCGCACATACCTCAACAAGGCATTGAACTTGGTAGCGTATTCTGTAACAGACATTCTCCCTTGATAAAGTCTCTCGAATTCAATCACTTTTTGACTTTGTAGTCCAAGCGGAGGTATTCTTTGTTAAATTCTTTAACAAATGTCTACCAAGACACTTCCTCCAGGTGCAGCATGGTGATCAATATTGTCTCCCACCACTCATGGGCATCCTTAGCCAATAAATGAGTGGCATATAACACTTTTTGTCGATCATTGCACGAAGATATTCTAAACAGTTTCTTGATCTACGTCATCTACTGTTCTGCTTTTACGGGGTCAGGTTCTCCTAAAAATTTGGGAGGTCGTTATGCTAGAAACGCATTGATAGCCCTTCTATTTGCCTCCATCAACTGATTTTCATCTCTTGTTGGTGCCATTGTGGGAGTCGGGTTAGCCGTCGGAGTGGGTCCTCTTTCGGCACTTCTCAATTGTGTTTGTTGGGTCCTTTCCCACAAGCCCTGGATAATATCTGCGGCTTAGGCTGCCCAGTCTCGAGGCTTGCTGCATGGCTTCTTTTACTACCGTAGCTACCCTTTCCTCAATTATTCGGGCTTGTCTTGATTCCTATTCTTCTTCCATATTCGGTTCTGGGTTTAAATCTTCTCATCGTTGACGACTCCTTAAGTTTTCCCCTCTGGATTCAGGTCTAGGCCTTTCAGGTCTGCCACTAGTCTCTCCAACCTCATGTTGGCTGGGAACTTCCTCAGTAGCAATTCCTTTTCCCTTATTTTGTCTCACTCTTGACTTTGCGTCCACCATGATGCTTTTTCTGAATATATATAAAAAGTACATAACTTTCACTCATGGTTAGGGTTAGGTCATAACATACATATCTTATCATCATATGGTTGATTTTAACATAACCAGATCACACAATCTTAATCATGTTACATCTGTTGGGTCCCGAATAGATGGCAAAACCCAAGAGGGGAGGGGTGAATTGGGTTCTTAAAAATTTCTTTGGTAACTTAAAAACTTAACCCCTTGTAGAATTAATCCCCTTGAATGAAGAAACTGAATGGAAAGCAAAGTAATAAAGAGAGCAGAAATAAAAGCAAGTAGACAAGGATTTTATAGTGGTTCGGGCAACCTCCCTACTCCACTCTTCCAAGCTCACACTCCTTGTGACTTGGGTTCCACTATTGTATTCCGCGAATACAACTAGAGCCTCTTGCTCTCTTCTAGATTCTAGCTCTAGGGGGCATATACAACCAGAGCCTCTTGCTCTCTTCTAGATTCCAGCTCTAGGGGGCATCAACAACTAGAGCCTCTTGCTCTCTTCTAGATTCCAGCTCTAGGGGGCATCAAACACTTAGCACAAGTAGGTGATGAGTCACACTCCAATCACACACTACTTTGCTACCTCTTGATCTTAGCTACGCAAGCTAAATCAAGTTCAACACAAACAAGTAAACAATAAAAGTAAACTACACTTTACAGGTGTGTAGAAACGATTTAGCGCAGGGAAGAACTTGTAGATGATGGCTTTGAAGTTTTTGAATGTAGCTCTTGCAACTTGAAACACAATTCTTCCTCCTTGAGTGATTTGATCTCTTTGAAGCTCTTATGGATATGAGTTATGCTCACTTAATGATCCTCTTATTTCTCCCTCGTTCTCAATGAGTTCTATTTATAATCTTGGAGGGAATCCGAACGTTAGTGAGTAGGTGGCGCGCATTTAATGCGCCAACGTTCGAAAATAAATCCGACCGTTGCGACCCAAGTCGCAGGTGGAGTCGACTTCGGGTGCGACTTCACCCAAGTCGCTGACGGAGTCGACTTCGGGTGCGACTTCGCAGACTCCGGTCTTCAGTTTTCAACGCTGGAAGTTTTTCCTCGATTGAAGTCGATCATGAAGTCGACTTGGATTTGCGACTTCATCCAAGTCGCAGTCTGGAGTCGACTTGGCTTCGCGACTTCACTTCCTGTAGCGACTTCAAGTTCTAGGTCGGGTCGACTTGGCTTCAGACTTGACCCAAGTCGCAGGTGGAGTCGACTTCGTGTGCGACTTCACCTTGTCAGTTGATTTTCTGAACTTGAATAATTTCGAGATGCTTTGTTACTTCATGCCTTTGCTTCTTTTGTATTTTTCATGTCTTGAATCATTGAGTCTTGCTTTCATTAGCTCCATGATCTCCAAACCTTTGACTTGATAGACTTGATTTGATCTTGAACACCTTGAAACTTTTTGTCTTGGACTTGAGAGGCTTTGAGTTGATTTTTGAAATCATTTAATCTTGAAACTGCATCTTTGATCTTTGAAAGAAGCTTGAATCAGTATCTTTGAATCTCCAAAACCTCAAGTCGCACTTCGGGGTCGACTTTGTTCGCGACTTCACCCAAGTCGCAACTGGAGTCGACTTCACTTGCGACTTCGATATTCTGCTGCTCCGAAATTCAACTCTGGAAGAAATTGCACGACTGAAGTCGATATCGAGGTCGACTTCGTCTGCGACTTGGCTACCCAAGTCGCATGTGGAGTCGACTTGACCTGCGACTTCACTTGGTCTTCTTCTCATTTCAGCTCTGGACGTTTTAGGCACATTGAAGTCGATCTTGGAGTCGACTTGGGGATCGACTTGGCCTTCCTAACTTGATTTTCTTCAAATGTATATTCCTTAAACATTTCACAAACTTGTTAGTAGCCAAGACTTTTCTCAAATTGATTTGTTAATCATCAAAACATAGATTTAGCTAGTTTTCCTCATGTTTCCAACAACATCAACATAGATGTCCATAGACTTTTATGATCATTCATAAATATTCATACTTATAGTCATTCATAGTTATTTACTTTATGCATTTAGAACTCACAACATAGTTAGGTCATCATAACCATTCACATAGTCAAAACAACACATCATGGCATAGTACACTTATATACATGTCATATTTATATACATGCCAAACCATCATATTCAACCAAAGTGTTATCAAACCATAATTATACATATACATTCTCATAAAAACAAAGAAAACCCTCATCGTCTACTAGGACCTTTCCTTAAATAACGCACATAACTTTCACCATAAAAAATTTTCGTTCATAGACCACATGTCGTAGTGTAAATTTCACACAATCATTAAGACAGTCATATAAAATCATTATACATCCATTCATTCACCAAGTCATACACAGGTGTTCGTAAAATCATCATTCTTCGATGCTCAACCTGTACTCCTCGCCATGTCCTTCCTTTCACCTGTCTTTGGGTTTGGAAAACAAAATGTGAGTCTAAACTCAATAAGCAAGCTATAAGGTTTCGGACAATTCATTTTGCAGAAAATATTATTTATTTAAAACATCTTGAAAAGCAACATTATACTCACTCGTGAGTATATTATAAAAACATAAACCTTGTACCCGTCATGGATAAATAAAAAATAATGCAATGCATTATTGTTAAACATTAACATCACAGGATGGAAGCTAGCTAGGCAACCATTCGTCTCCATATTCTCCCATCCCAGGAAGGTGCTGCCGGCCTTGGCCTATCTTGGCGACTTGGCCGCACCAAAGGGGGACATTCGGGTCGCTTATACCTTTGAGGTGGACCTAATGCTTTGTGCACATGAACATTACATAAACATCATCTTTGACATGCTAGCATGATTTTTCATTCATAAATTCATGTATCATCATTTGTCATAAGCATTTGATAAAGCATTGTGCAAATCATTTACCATAATGGAAATAACATTTCGACACATATTGAGATAAAGGAATGGTCATCCTTAAACATCTTAGAAATAATTTAATCAATCATTTGTTAAACAATCCAAAGTAGTTAGAACATCATTGGCAAACATTTTATCATAATTTGATAAAACAAAAATCAGTTAGAAAGTCTCTTGCTTACCTGTTTCACCTTAGCTTTCCGAGTCTATATTTTCTTTGCCTTTGCCCATACACGTAAGAATGATATTGCATTCATATAATTTTCATTTGCTTGCATACAACTTAGTTTTCCGACCCATAAATCATTAACATACATAACCCACTTAAATTTCAAGTTGGGCATCATACTTATCACGTACTTGTACATCATACCATGTTCTATACCCATGTGTAGGGTAAACATTCATGCATATCATAATAATTCATTAATCATCATATGGAGGTTCATTACCTCTCATTCATAATTTTTCACATATTTGTCACATTTCACCTATTGGTGCTTACTTTAGGCACATAATTGATGACTTATAATTAATGACTTAGGCCTCATATATTAATCTCAAATTTTTAAGATTAAAATTAATTATCAAAACAGAACCATAATTTATGGTATATTCATGGAATTTTAATCCCTAAATCACATGGTTCCAAAACCAAAATTTTGACACCATTCTTTCCCATTTTAACGTCCATCTTGACATCCTTTTTTTAGTCACTCTTGGATGTCTATATGTCTTTGTAGTGTTCATTAAATAATTGCAACTTATCCTCTTTTGAATATTTCCGAAGACAAATGCTAAATTTATATATATGTGGACTAGCGTCGCAGCGCCCCATGGCCGCGCTTAGGCGCCAAGTCTCTGGCCACCTTTTGGACGTTCACATCATATATCCCATAAAAATCAAATTTGGAAAAATCTCATCCACCCTATGTTGGGCGTCCCATGCATCATTAATTTAGAGTATTTTACCTTTTAATTCATCCATAATTTAATTGGGTTAATTCATACATCATATTCACTTCAAAAGAGTAAAAATTCATTCATACCATTAACCGTAGGTTTAATCCTTGCTTGTCTTTATAATTTACACCCAATCAACACATATATTTCATTCAATCATGAATCAACATCTAACCATGATAATGAATCAAAGCAGCAACTTAACATGTAGGTTTAAGAAAGTTCAAGCTAGGTTATTCAACCATAATCAATCCTAGCATTCAATTTAACCCTCTTGAACCCTTGAATTCATTCATACCATTAAATCCTCATTCAATACCCTAATTAAGGGCATAATAAATTATCCTTTAAGAGTTTTTTATGAATCATATTCATGACCCATAATTAGAGGGAAGAAACTTAGATTTCAAGAATCCAAAACTTAAAATATACTTACTTGAATCTAAGTAAACTTCATTCCAAACTTTCGAAACTTGGTTTTCCTCCTTTCTTCCTTCTTTTCCTCCTCTTTTTCCTCCTCTTTTTCCTTCTTCCTTTCGCCTCCTTGGATGTGTTTAGGGCTGCCCCTTAGAGAATTTTTCTCCTCTTTGAAATTTCCAAAAGTAGAACGTCCATGTGTATGCTCCCCATTTTATAAATTTTTTCCATCTTGTGGGGCCCACTTGCCACATCATTTGAGGGTAAATTAAAGCATGCTTATCTCTTCTTAACATGGTACAATTTTACCTATGTAAAAATGTCTAGTTATCTTATGCGAAAATTATTAAAATCAGCTCATTAAAGAGCAATGTAGCCGCCCTCCTTGGAACGTCCACATGTGGCTTCCCTTGTTGCATTTTTTCCACAAAAATTAGGTTTAATTTAATGCCCATTACTTACCCTAGCTCCCTAGGTAATTAGATGCATGATTTATATTTTAAAAAATAAAAAAATGCACCTAACCCACCATGGGCGTCACCATGGAATGCTGCCTCCCTATGCCTCTTTCAAGCTAGCCATTAGCCATTTAAACCTTACATTAAACACTTGATAATATCATAGATTTTTCCATTTTAGGAAATTCATAAAATCCACTTAAAATTGCCTCCTTTTGACACCTCATATGTGCCATTAATCATGCATTTAATCTCTTTACTTTTACATAAATGCAATCTTACTTTATGGAGCATAAATTCAAAGATATTTTTCCTTTTATGATTAAGCATATTTCCATAATAATTAGGTTAATCAAATCCTTTCATAATATTCACTACATCGTTTTATCCGTTCATTTCAAATTTTATTTCAAAACGACTTTTCTATCTTAAGTTATAGACATTTGAATTTAACTTTTGAATTTGGGATGAAAATAATAATTATCATCCTAATCTGATCACGATTTTCATAATCCAATCCATCCATAATATTGGGGACAAAATCAAGTGCTTACCTTTCAAATTTCATCTCAATCCACCTTATAGGCATCAAATTATGAATTTTCTAATATTTTTTACCTTAATTCCATAATTATCATAATAACCTCTATTAATTAAATCATAATAAATAACTAAATTATTCATTATCTGTTGACATTTTCTAATTCTTATTAATCCACCTTAGTCATCTTAACCCACATTGGGTCCTTGGCGATTAATTTAATCACCATCTTTAATCATTTGCCCTAATCGCCATAAATCATCACATCATTAAAATCATTCATAAATCAATCAATAAATACATAATCCATGTTTACTTACCAAATGCACATATATGAGCCCTACTTGGGTTTGGGTATCACAAAGGAGTTATGCATGACCTATCAAAAACATGTAGTTATCTATATGTGTCTGTTCTTAGGTGTTGGTATTAGTTCTATTCATTACGTATGGTCATTTAGGAGGCGACCTTCTTCATCATTATCATGGCATGTGAATTAAGGTCTTGCTCATTTCTATTTTAGGTTAACTATTATCTACATATTGAGTCAGTTTAGACTCAAGTGATTTACTATTTTGCATTTAGATTAGAGGCCAAGTGAGGCCCTTTGGGATGGAGTTGGAGGAGAACATAACCTTGGAGACTTGACTCGACAGACTAGGGCTTGACTTATGTTCTTAGTTAATTTTTTTGGACTTTTTCTTTTGTTCAATATTAGTGAATGTAGACACTTACTTATTTGACCCAACTGAGATAAACATATTTTATTTGCACATTTTGAACTTGATTAGAATCTATGTAAACCTATATATGATAATCTTTTAGGTTGCCTTGTTATGCAATGATGGTTTATGTAGATTTTTGTTACTATATGGATGTCTTTATTGTATGAGTAAGTAAATATATAAATATAGAGCAAAATTTTGTATTTTGAAATGGAATTGTGATGTTCATGTATAATAAGTTTTATATTTTATACCAATCCCTTATAGGTTATGGGTAGATGTCGTTGAATTATTATTAGGTCATATGGTACCTTTTGACTAATCATTAAGGATGTCTGAGCAATGGGGTATTACATAAGGAAAATCATTAATTCATTTTGCGGGTGTTCTTAAAGCCAAGACTAGCAATACATGGTTATGGATAATGACTGCTTAGGACATATCGCTAGTGACAAGGCCCTTTTTCATGAATTAAGGCTATACAATGGAGAAACAATGACATTTGATAACAATGATGAAGGTAAGATAAGTAGTGATAAAAATGTTTATGGTTGCAAATGCGTGTTTAAAAGAAGTCTTGTTTGTTGAAAGACTCAAACATAATCTAATGAGTATCAGACAATTATGCGATAAATGATACAAAGTTGTGTTTAAATATTCCATGTGAAATGTATTAGATGGAGAACATATGTTATTTAGTAGCAAAATACATGAAAATATATATTTGATTTACCAAGATGACTTGAATGGAAAATCTTTTTGCCGTTGATAATGATCCATGGGTATGACACAAGATTTGAACATATAAACATGCTAAATATTAAGACATTGTGGAAAAACAATTTGGTTGAAGGATTACTAAGAGTTAAATATGATAATGATAAGATATGCAAATCATGTCAAATGTCTAAACAATCAAAGATTATTTTTTCAAACAAAAATGACGTTTCAACTTTAAGACTGCTTGAACTATTATATATGGATCTTTATGGACCATTTGATATTCTATGTCTTAGAGGAAAAGGATATTGTTGTGAACTCAGTTAGTAAATCAAGCATAATTCATATTTGATGATTAATAATCCAAATTTAAGAGTTTAAGGATACTAACAAGTGTGTTAAAATATTTTAAGTTAGAAACTTTCAAATGCAAGTCATGACAGATCAAGTCGTAGAGTCAAGTCGACTTAGGTACCAACTTAGGTAAAGTCGATACCTAAGTTGACTCTAAGATCGACTTCAGCCACCATTTTTTGTCAGTTGAAATTAGGTAAGCGTGAATAAGCGAAGTCGCAATTGAAGTCGACTTGACATGAGACTAGGTCAAATTGCAACCTAAGTTGACTCAACATGTGACTTGGAGAGACTTTAGGCCTCCAATGAAGAATTTGAAGAAGTCAAGTTGCATCCCAAGTTGACTCTAACGTACGACTTCAGTGAAGTCGTAGACAAAGTCAACTCAACTACATGACTTTGGCAACACAGGCACAAAGTTGAAGAATTTTGAAATTCCAAGCACACAACAGTATTGAAGTCGCATACCCAAGTAGACTTCGGTTGTAACTTGGGTCTAGTTGCAAGTCAAGTTGACCACGGTGTTCGATTTAGACATAAAGGAACTCAAAACTCACAAAAATAAGTTCAAAAGTCAACAAATGAATTTCAAGCAATATGTCAAATACTAACTTTACAAATTAAAGTTATAACCAAAAAGGATTGAACACTAAGGCATTTGACTCAAGATGAAGAATATTATATTGAAAGTTTGAGGTATATTGAGTCAAAGAGAGCAAAAACATGATGATATGAGAGCATAAATGTGAAAGCATATAATTTATGAAGATTTCAAATTCCAAAGAGCACAATGTCTAATGAAATTGCATGAAGTTCCAAGCACACAACGGTATTGAAGTCGCATACCCAAGTAGACTTCGCTTGTGACTTGGGCCTAGTTGCAAGTCAAGTTGACCACAGTGTTCAACTTAGACATAAAGGAACTCAAAACTCACAAAAATAAGTTCAAAAATCAACAAATGAATTTCAAGCAATATGTCAAATACTAATGCCACAAATTAAAATTGTAACCAAAAAGGATTGAACACTAAGGCATTTGACTCAAGATGAAGAATATTATATTGAAAGTTTGAGGTATATTGAGTCAAAGAGAGTTGAAACATGATGATATGAGAGCATAAATGTGAAAGCATGTAATTTGTGAAGATTTCGAATTCCAAAGAGCACAATCTCTAATGAAGTCGAGATCCAAGTTGACTTCACTTGCAACTTGGGTCAAGTCCCAGACTAAGTCGACCTCAAGTTAAAACTTAAAACTAAAGGTAAGGAGAAAATTACTTGGGACGGAATGGTGGAAACTGAAGACGCAAACCAATTCGACTCCAGCTTGCGATTTGGGTAAAGTTGCATCCGAAGTTGACTTTAGATGCGACTTGGCTCGTAACAGTAAAAAAAATTCAAACGTTGGTATATTTAATGTGCACCACCTACCCTCCAACATTGAAAATAATTCATCATCTATTTAAAGCACGACAAGGAAAGTTATAAGGGTTAGCTAGAGCATTCATTAAGCTTTCACCTTTCTCTTACAAGCAATCAAGTTTCTATTAATTGCTCCATTGTGAAGAACCCCATTACTCATAGTAAGAGCTGCACCATGCCAATTATTTCAAGCTTTCAATAGTTCTTTCTCGATACTGAATTTTCTCCACACAACTTATAACATGTAGACTTTCTTTGTAATTCATTTTATTGTATTGCTACTTGGCTTGGTGTTGGAGACCAAGGCTCAGTAAAGATGAGTACTGTATGGTTGAAGTAAGACTCATTGTTTACTTGTGCTGTAATTGTAAAGGCTCACATCCGCTGACTTTTAATTCTCATTTCAAGTTCTAAAATCAACCTTTTTCTTTCTTTCCTTTCACTTTACTCTCTCTATATTTTATATAAGTGTTTAAATCTAATATCTTAAGTCCCGAATTCCCTATGTATGAATATTTATATACTACAATCTATGACCTATGCACTTGCATAAATATTACGAACAAGAGTATAGACTATGAGAAAATCTTCTCTCTAGTTGTAAGGTTTACCTCAATTCGTCTCATTCTTACGATTGTCACACATTTAGACTTAGAATTACACGAGATGGATGTGAAAATGATGTTTCTTAATGGAGAAATAGATGAAAAATTTACATGGAACATCCTATAGGTTTTGAGAATGAAGGATAGGATCACAAGATTTGCAAGCTCCAATGATCCATTAATGGCCTTAAGCAGTCACTTAGACAGTGATATCTAAGCTTCCATCTAGCCATAATATCCTATGAATTTATGATGATCGATTGAAACCACCGTGTATATATAAAATGGTCTAAAGGTATTTTGTGTTTTTGTCTCTCTAAGTCGATAGCATTTTGCTTGCGAGAAGTGATTTAGAATTTCTTACCACCATTAAGGAATGACTATCCTCTAATTTTGAAATGAAGGACATAAGTGAATCAAATTATATATTCGGAGCCAAAATCAAAATAGATCATTCAAAAAGGCTACTTAGTCTTTCTTAATAAATATATAAAGCACATTTGTTCTAATGTAAAAGTTACGCTCTCTCTACAACTATCCTAATTATTTATTCACATCTTCTTATAAAAATTACCATATTTTTCAATTATTTCTACACAACTGCCTATACAACTAACATATCTATTTTTATTTTTTTCTCTTTATTCTTCATTATTACCTCTATCATATCACATCATTTTTTCTTATTTAAAAAATTTTTATATAAAAAATTTTTATCTAAAAGTTTTATCACTTTCTAAACACACTTATAACAAAATTCTAGAACTATTCAATATGCAAATCTGAAAATGCATTAACAATCCTATTATGAAATGTGAAATATTAAGCCTTAAGATATGTCCCCAAACTCTAACACAAAGAAGAGAAAATGAGAAATGTTCTTTATGCTAGTGCAATGGAAGTCTAATGTACGCTATAATATGTACTCGCCTTGACATTTGTCCTGTCATCAGTTTAGTGAGCCAATATCAACCAAATCTTGGACAATCTCATTAGCAAACTATCAAAAGAATTTTTAGATATCTTAGAGGCACTACAGATTATTCGATATGCTACCAAGGACTTGATTTGCACTTAGTGAGATCCTTAAATGCTGATCGAGGTGGAGATCTTAACGAGTGAAAATTAGTATAAGGATTTACTTTCTTATTGAATAATGATGTCATCTTGTGGAGCAGCAAAAAAAAATATTTGCGTAGCTTTATTGATCATACAAGCTAAATTTGTGGTGTGTTTAGTTGTAGTGCAAGAGCCAATTTGTCTTAGAAGGTTCGTGCATCATTTGGGGATTATAGAGAACATAGCTCGGTCTATGTCCATACATTGTGATAATTAGGCAACTATTGCACACATAAGGGATCTCAAATACCATTACAAAATCAAGCATATTGCTATCAAGTATTATTTTGTTAGGGACATTGTTGCAAAGAAAGAAGTGATTATAACATACACATGTACACATGGAATGGTTGTTGATCCCTTCACCAAACCAATTCCTAGAGAATATTTTTGTCTCATATAAAATCTTTAGGTCTGCATAGAATGTAATGTATGAACACTCATCATTATTTTGAGATCAATTGATTTTTGTTATTCATGAAAATACTAGCGTGTGTGAATGACTGAATAAATGGGAAATGTTTGATCTAAAGTATGTTAGTAAAGTTAGAGAATGACCATCTCTCATGGGTGATCTCCTCTAATGTTACGGGAACACACAGAGATAAGACAAATTCAGTAAAATATGTGTTCTGTGTGAGCATGAGACTTAAGATGATTGTTTCCTTGATAAGAAATTTAGATAAGGTCATATTTTATTAGATTATGATTGCAATGGGAGCCTCATGTCCAATTAGATTTTTTTAAAGCCAAAGTTAGTCTCAGTTGGAGCCCAAGAAGAGTGAGCGCTTTGAGAAGTCAAGTTAGGCACTTGGTAGTGACTGAATTAAGGTCTATATAGTGTTGAAAAGTTAATAACATATGCTCCTTGTGAGTTAGGAGTTTCTCTACTATAGCACGTGTTTCATGCAACATGCGCTTAGCGACCAATAAGGGAAGCGAGTCTCCTCACTATGAGAGTCCTTGGAGTTATAATAGCTCCAATATTATGCTATGTGATTTTCGACTATATTTTTAGATTATGGTCTAATGTTGCTACCTTAGCAGGTAATGTGACTTTGTGGGATATGTCTAGAAAAGTAGTTAGTTTATAATTAAAAGATATATGTATGAGAGGAAGACCTTTTGTTTGCATCATTTTCTTGTATTCACTACGTGACCAATTATATCTGTTTATGTAATTAGTTCGTTGGCTCGGACATAATTATGATTATAATACAATGAGAGAGAAAGTCAAGTATAGCCTTATGAGGGATTAAGTATACTTGGACTAATATAATAAAATAAGTCTTGGACATAATGAGACACACGTGTGTATATGTGCACATAATTTTCTTTTGAGTTGTAGCTGTTGTGTTATCCTACCTTGAGCTCTTAAATACTGGCAGATTGCACAACCTATTTGCTAGTGTAAGTAATCTTAAAAGAAAATTAGTTGAGAAACCCATCATGTGAGAGGGGGAGATGTTACAATTATATTAGGACTAGGAGGACTAGGGTTTCTATACACCCATAATGAATTTTCTACTCCTACTCATATTAAGAAATACAGTCCTACTTGAATATACAGTATATGGAAGCATACTTGTAGTGGGATAGCTCTTACTTTTTCTCCCAAGACAACTATAAATATGCGTGAGCCCTTTATGAAAAACACAAATCATAACACATGAGAGAAAATATTGGAGAGTTCTCCTAAACCCTTTTAAGAGATTAGTGATATTAATGTTGAAGTAGTGAGGTTGGTTTCCAATCCTGTGATTCTAATCTGGCCAAGCAACGAAGTTTGAGACTTTGATCCTTTTGCTTCCATTTCTGTTAAATAAGGCATGTAAGGCATCCTTAACTTTTGATAAAATTACTAAATAAATTTAAAATTTTATTATATTTCTCGTGGTGAAAAACTAAAGTAAATATATTCATAAAGGATTCTAAAAATATTTTAGGCAATCAATAAGTCCATACATTTATTAAAAACCCATAAACCTATTGTACTAATTTAATATGCTTTATTAATATTGATTAATAGCCTTATTAGATAAATCATCATCATCTGATACTTTAGAGGAACATTAGCAAATTAGACACAATCTATCTCATAAATTTACATGTGCTCGAGCCCAACAAAGAATCCAATAATTTTTTTTCTAGTAAATGATGATTTAGACCTTTTTTGATAATTTTCAAGTGCATTAGACATAATTTAGTAGCTTCTTTATTTATTTTACATAATTTTTAGGAGCCTGATTATATACATCATGATGTATTTTAGGCTGAAATACAATATCTATTATGAAAATAATCATATTTTTTATTTTTCTTCGTAAACATTTTTTCCAAGTGTGTTTAATCTATATACAAATTTTGTCAATTTATAATATTTTTATATATTTATTTTTTATTTTTTAAAAGTTAAGTTTTTTGATAGGGGTAGGAAATGATGCTTTTTTAAAAATAAAAATAAATATGCAAAAGTATTATAAAATAGCAAAACTTGATATATTAATTAAATACAATTAAGAAAACATATTTATAAGGAAAAAATAAATAAAAATAAAATAAATGACCATTGTATATTAGCTTAAAATACATTATGGTATATATAATCTTGCTCCTAATTGTAATCAGTCTGTTTTCATATTATCTCCATTAAGTTATTATTCATATTTTATATGACACATTTTATTTATGGAATGTTTAGTTTAAGCAAAAGTTGGACAAAAGAGAAGAGGGAATATTGAAAGAAAGAAACATAAGATTTTTTCTTTCTTATTTGATCCAATGTTGTTAGAACTGAACCAATAAAGAAATGGGTTTGGTTTGAACCAGTTCGACCAGTTAAGAAAACCAGTTTGAACTGGTGACATCAGCACGACATATTTATGATGTCATAAATGTACAATTTTTAATTAGTTATATATTAGTAAAATTATAGACTCATAACTTCTTGGCCTATATATTAGACTCTAATCATCACGACATGACATGTAGGAAAAAAATAATAAAAAATTCTCAAAAATTGTTAACTAAGCACAAATATGATATTCACAACACAGTTACACAATTAAAGAACTACTTACAATAATATAACGAACAGACTTATTATGCAATCAACAATAATAACACAACTACGAATTAAATTAAATGCAATACCTTATATATGGAAAATAATTGCATAAAATCCCCAAGGAATGGCCTACAATTTGCCACCTCAAATTCCCTTTCCATCGAGCATTAACTCTTGGTACTCTAACATTAATGGTAGGTTGCTTTTGTGGGGCATAAGTCAAACATGCTCACCTTTTTCCATGCCGTCATTTTCCTCACATGTCATGCTTAATCCAAGCCATCAAAAATAAATATCTCACCATTTCATTCAACCGTTTCAAATTTCATCTCAATCCGAGTTTTCTAGCTCCCGATATAGTCATTTGAAGTTAACAGTTGAAATGGACATATGATTAAAAATTCATAATTCTCATTTCATCAAGGATTTTCATAATCCATTCATTCCATAATACCAAGCTCATCATTACTAATTTCCATTTCAAATTTTACTTGAATCCGCCTTATAGGCGTTGAGTTATGAATTTTTCAATATTTTCCCTCACACTTGTCAATTTCCATAATATCTCCCATAATTCATTTTAAATAATGGAAAATGATTTTTCATGATATATTTGCATATTTAAATCACAAATAATTCATTCTAAACCCATTGTCTCATTTTAGCTCAAAATGCTTAATCACATCATTAATGCTAACCCATAACCCTAATTGCCATAATTAGCAAAAATCATATATTGCCTTCATAATTCCATAATCCACAAATAATCATCATATACATGTTCAATACATACATATGGGTCCTACATGGGTTAGGGTTTCACAATGGTTTGCTTAGCTGCACACCTACAACAGATGAAAATAAAAATAAATAGTTTATTAGCTTCTTCAATTTGGATTTTGTAAAGTAGTTGTTTCGATTTTAAAAGAAAAATTTGTGTTAAGAATCTATGTAGGAAAAATTGACTTAGATTTAGATAAAATACCAAAAAACATAAAATCTACAACCTGTTTCATGGGAGAATTTTTCACAACAAAAAATACTTAGAACCTAGAAATAGCGAATGAATGGGAATGTGACTAGTAGAGGAGGGAGACTAGAAAGTGGAAACTGGAGAGAAGACAGCGACAACAAGCAAATAGCAACTGTTAAATGGTTGGAAGTCAGAACAAAGGGAGAAAGGGTGAGCAGGGAGAATGGAGAGCAGAAGGGAATGTAGACGACAGGTGACAACAATGAGGCTTGAAAGCAGGGAAGTGTGAGAGAATAGACAACTTTGGTGCTTTAAGACTCGGATCGGTGCTTATGAAGACTGGAGAGGAGAACTGAAGAAGGGGTGGTGGCGGTCGAGTCATCGGATTAAACCGAAGAGGATGGTGGTGATTGGTGAGTCTCGACTCTTGACTGATGTGGGCGAGTCTGAATGGTAGAGGTCGGAGAGGAGCCAAGCCAGCTAGGGTTTCTTTCATAGTTCGGCTAAAATCGATTTGGAGAAAAATGAAATGCAAAATGCAAAATGAAATTGAAACAGAGGACTATCTACCGGAACAAGAGAAGAAAAAGCACCATACGAGCATGGCGACGTCGAGCTCCGGACCGACGAGCTATGATCGATGAGGATAGTGAAATGGGCAGCAAGAGCAGAAAGCGGCAAAATGGCTAATGGTCGATGCGAGCAAAATAGATAGTGTTCACAGTCCGATGATTGACTATCGAAGGGAGCTAGCATTTGGCAACTTTGGAGCTTGAATTCGACAGTGAGAGGAAGATGGTTATGCCGTATGCTTTCGTGGATTATTTTGGAAGGGAAAACGAAAAAGAGAAATGGAGGGCGGGCAATCATGGCTTTTTCTTTTTTATATTTTGGACGAACCAAGTGAACTAGGTTCGATCATAATTTCGGGTTTGACCGCGGTTCATCCAGTTCTCATGGTTCAAAGGTCTTAAACCATAGCAAATAAAAATTAATCAGATTCCAGATCGATTCCTAATTAAACCGGTTCGACTGACAGGTCCGGTTCGGTTTTGACAACACTAATTTAATCTTGAATATATCATATATTTAGATATTATTTTATAAAGTTTGATTGAAATTTGAAGAGATAATATATGATATAATGTATGGTTTAATTTTTAAATATGTTTTAAAGTAATAAACTTGAAATATATACTATGTTCTTGTTCCTTTTATGAGATGTTTTACTGTAAAGATTGAAATATGTTTGCATAGAGAAAGTGAATGCATATAATACTGTTGATAATGAAATTATTATGCAAGAATATCAAAATATTGAAATCTCATCGAGGATAACCATAAGATATGTGTATTTTACCTTGAATGGTTTGAGATGCAGCTATTCTTTTTCTTTATGAAGAAATGCAGGTATTCTTATTATAATTCTTTATTAGCTATTTTATTATAATTATATTATTCAAAAATGATATTAGAATAGCCTATTTTATATTTTAAAGAGAAAATTTATAATAAAATATGATTAAATAAAAATTTAAATGTCAAATATTTCATGGATGTATTTAAGCATAAATTTTGTCCCTCTACCTCAAGATTTTGGCTCCGCCATCAACCACGTGGCCAGGATGAGGATGACGGTTAAGGCTTCATTTGGCAAAGCTTTCAAATTCAAAATTTGTAGAAAAGTTTGATTGTAAATGGAACTTCCATAAAAAGTGCAATGACAACAACTTCAAAAGTGTTTGACTTTATAATTTGAAAAGCACTTTCAACAATATTTTAATGTTTGACCTCAACAATATTTTAATATCTGACCTAAACAATAAATTTTTTTAGACATGCAAAATGACTAAAAACTACAAAGAAAATATTTCTAAATTTGATTATTTACTACTAAAAGATATTTACAAAAAAATAGGTAAATATTGTTGGTCCCGAGTTAATGGCGATTACCCAAGAGGGGAGGGGTGAATTGGGTAATTAAAAATTTTCAACTTAAACAGAAATTTTACCCCGGATTAATCTAGTCCCCTTTATGAAGAAACAAAGTGGAAAGCAATACAGTGTAGAGAGTAGAAATAAAAATCAACAAGCAAGGTTTTTATAGTGGTTCGGGCAACCTCCCTACTCCACTCTTCCAAGCTCACACCTCTTGTGACTTGGGTTCCACTATTGTATTCCGTGAATACAACTAGAGTCTCCACTCTCTTCTAGATTCTAGCTCTAGGGGGCATATACAACCAGAGCCTCTGCTCTCTTCTAGATTCTAGCTCTAGGGGGCATCAACAATACACAGCACAAGTAGGTGACGAGTTCCACTCCAATCATACACTACTTTGCTTACACTTGTTCTTAGCTACCCAAGCTAAAATAAGTTCAATACAACAATAAGAATAAAAGAAAGTTTCTACACGTTACTGTTGTGTAGAGGCAGTTTTGACACAGAGAAGAACTTGTACAGCAGTGTTGATGATTCAATAAGAAGCTCTTGCCAGTTTGAACTCGGAGTTCTTCTTCTTTATGATGGCTTGATCAATTAATGCTCTTGAAGATAAGAGTTATGCACATTCAATTATTCTCAGCTTCCCTCCTCGTTCATATTGAATGCCTTTTATAATTGTGGAGGGAATCTGAACGTTTGGAGGTAGGTGGCGCGCATTTAATGCGCCAACGTTCGAAAATTTTCCGACCGTTGCGACCCAAGTCGCAGGTGGAGTCGACTTCGGGTGCGACTTCGCCCAAGTCACAGATGGAGTCGACTTCGGGTGCGACTTCGCCTGTTCGCAACTTCTTCAAGTTCCAGTCTGGGTCGACTTGGTCCTCGACTTGACCCAAGTCGCAGGTGGAGTCGACTTCGGGTGCGACTTCACCTTGGCAGCTTGCTTGATGAACTTAAAATCCTTGGAATGCTTTGCTTGCTTGAGTTTCTTCATGTTTGGTTGTTCTTCCTTGATTTATATCTCTTTGGACCACTGTGTTATCATTCTAGCTTGATGTCTTTTAGCTCCATGATTTTCAAACCTTGAGTCCTTGAGTCTTGAATCTTTGTATTCATGAACAAGTCCAATATATTTTGATTAGAATAGTTGAATTCATGCATCTTGCTTTCTTTGGACTTGAATTAGTCTTCATATGTTCCAAGTCGAACATCTAAGTAGACTTGATCTTCAACTTGACTCAAGTTCTACCTTGAAATCGATCTAATCCCCGATTTGGCTTCTGAAGTTTCTGTTGGAAACAATGTTCAAAACAAAACAAAATTGAACAAAGCATGAGTTTTGATGATTAACAAAGTTAAATTTGAGTAAAAAGTGAATACTAATGATTTGGTTGAATGTTTTAAGGAAAGGAAATAGCCAAGTCGATATCCAAGTCGACTTGGACTTCGACTTAGGGTGAAGTCGATCTCAAAGTCGACTCCATATTCGACTTCAAAACAAACCACACAGCCAAATTTGAAAATGGAAGAAGAGCAGGTCGACTCCACTTACGACTTGGGAAGCCAAGTCGCAAACGAAGTCGACTCCAGCATCGACTTCAGATGACAAAAATACTCCAGCGCTGATTTTGGGGTACAAAAATACCGAAGTCGCAGACGAAATCGACTCCAGTTACGACTTGGGTGAAGTCGCAGACGAAGTCGACCCCAAGATCGACTTGAGGTGTTCAAAGTTCAAAGATGCAAATTCAAGCTCATTCCAAGATTCAACTTGAGTTTTCTCAAATCTAAATCAAGGGTACAAGCTCATTATCAACTTAAGTCTCTCAAGTCCAAGGCAAAGCTTCAAGCATATTTCAAGTTAAAGAGATTCAAGATATGAAGATTAATGAATCAAAGGCAAAATCAACCATACAAGTTTTCAAGCTTCACAAGGTCTACAAAATATTATTGAAGGAAAGAAGACAAGCAAGCTAAAAGGAATCTAACAAAGGTCAAACTGTTTTCGGCACAAGAACGAGTCAAGTCGCAACCCAAGTCGACTCCAAGATCGACTTGAGGTCAAGTCTGAAACCAAGTCGACTCAGACTCAGACTTGGAAAAATGCGGAACTGAAGTCGCACACGAAGTCGACTCTAGTTGCGACTTGGGAAGCCAAGTCGTAGACGAAGTCGACTCCACCTGCGACTTGGGGAAGCAACGTTCGAATTTTTGAACGTTGGAACATTTATTTCACGCCAACCACTTCTATAACGTTCAAATCTTCCCCATTCTATAAATAGACACTCAAGCAAACGTTGGAACAATATACTACATTGTCTAAAGAGAGAAAAGAAGTGCAAACAAGAGCTCCCATTTGCTTTTCTCTAAATTTGAGTGATCTATACACTTCCAAAGGAAGAACGAGCCTCAAGTTGCAAATTGCTTCAACGACATACAACCGGTTGCTTCTACAAATTCTTCCTCAAGCTCAATCTTGCCTACACAACTCTGTAAAGTGTAGATCTTCCTTATTTTCATTACTCTTTGTTATTGGTCTTGGTTTGAGTTTGTTGTAACAGACAAAGACGTTGCAAGTAGAGTTGTGATTGGAGTTGAACTCATCACCTACTTGTATCAAGTGTATAAGCCCCCTAGAGCTAGAATCTAGAAGAGAGCATAGGCTCTGATTGTGTATGCCCCCTAGAGCTAGAATCTAAAAGAGAGCGGAGACTCTAAGTGTATTCGTGGAATACATAGTGGAACCCAAGTCACAACGGTGTGTGAGATTGGAAGAGTAGAGTAGGAAGAGGTTGCCCGAACCACTATAAATCTTGCCTACTGTTTACCTTATTGCTTTCATTATTTCATTGCTCTCTATTTGTTTCAATCAAGGGGATTAAGCTTTCAAGGGGTTAAGTTTTAATTTACCGAAGAATTTTATAAGAACCCAATTCACCCCTCCCCTCTTGGGTTTTGCCATTAACTCGGGACCAACAGTTTCTGCCCTGTCAAACTGAAGTCGATACTGGAGTCGACTTGGTCTACGACTTTACCCAAGTCGCATGCGGAGTCGACTTCATCTCCGACTTCGGCAGCTCTGCTCCTCGATTTCAACTTTGGACATAAATGACGCCTCCAAGTCGCGACTGGAGTCGACTTGGTCTGCGACTTCACCTCAAGTCGCAAGCGAAGTGGACTTGGGATGCGACTTCGGCAGTTCTCGTTCTCGATTTCAACTCTGGAAGGAAATGACGTCTTGAAGTCGCTTCTTGAGTCAACTTGGGGATCGGCTTGGCCTAAGTCGAAGCCTGAGTCGACTTGGAAATCAACTTGACTTGTCATGCTTCATATTCTTCAAATTTATAACCTTAAGTCATTTCCACAAACATGTTAGCAACCAAAACTTACTCAAATTGATTTGTTAATCATCAAAACATAGACTTGGCTTATTTTCCACATATTTCCAACAATCTCTCCCTTTTTGATGATTGACACAACTGATTCGAGTGTATACCTTTCAATGTCTTAAAAACATGCCAATTTTACATTTTGAAGTTTTTAACATACTCATGCAAACAATAAAAAATATTCAAACAAAAACCAGTCATAAAAACTCAGAATCAAATCCCGATCTCTTCTTAAAAACCGCTTAGACTCAAATCCCGATCTCTTCTCCCCCTTTTTGTCAATGTTTCAAAAAATTGAGATAGAGTGGGTAAAACTTTATGAGAATGGTGGGGTTGCTCCCCCTGAACCTATGCTCCCCCTCAGTTTGTGCTTTGCTAAGTTAATTCAAGCATTCCCATATCATTTCTAATTTTATAAAATGATTCTTTTGCAAGAGGTTTGGTGAATATATCTGCAATTTGATCCTCTGTTCTTACATACTCCAAACATATATCATGATTTTTTGCATGTTCTCTAATAAAATGATGTCTAAGGTCTATATGTTTGGTCCTAAAATGCAATACTGGATTTTTAGTTAAACATATGGCACTTGTATTATCACATCTAATAGGTATATCTTTAAAATTCATGTCATAGTCCCTAAGTTGTTGTTTCATCCAAAGTAATTGGGCACAACAGCTCCCGGCGGCAATGTGTTCGGCTTCTGCCGTAGATAGAGCAACACTAGTTTGTTTTCTTGAAAACCATGAAACCAACATGTTCCCCAGAAATTGACATGTTCCACTAGTGCTTTTTCTATCTACTTTGTAACCGGCAAAATCCGCATCCGAGTAGCCGATTAGATCAAAATTAGAGCCCTTTGGATACCAAAGTCCTATGTTGGTAGTGTCTACTAAATATCTGAAAATTCTTTTTACAGCTACCAAGTGTGATTCTTTTGGACATGATTGAAATCTAGAGCACATACAAACACTAAACAATATATCAGACCTAGAAGCAATTAAATATAATAAAGAACCTATCATGCTTCTATATAATTTTGAATCAATTGTTTTTCCTTTCTCATCTTTGTCAATTTTAATTGTTGAGCTCATAGGCATGTTTGCCCCTTTGCTATTTTCCATGCCAAACTTCTTCAACATTTCTTTGATATACTTGGACTGGTTGATGAAAATTCCTTCATTTAGTTGCTTGATTTGTAGTCCAAGGAAGAAATTCAGCTCTCCCATCATACTCATCTCAAATTCTTTCTGCATAAGCTTAGAAAATTCTTGACAAAGAATCTCATTAGTAGCACCAAAAATAATGTCATCAACATAAATTTGAATAATCAATATATCTTTTTCTTTATACTTGATAAATAAAGTGGTGTCTACCTTTCCCTTTTGAAAGTCATGATCAATCAGAAATTTACTTAATCTTTCATACCAAGCCCTTGGAGCTTGTTTTAATCCATATAATGCTTTGGTTAATTTGTATACAAATTTAGATTGATCTTTCTCCTCAAATCCAGGTGGTTGTTCAACATACACCTCTTCATTTATATATCCATTCAAAAATGCACTTTTAACACCCATTTGAAACAATTTAAAGTTCATGTGAGATGCAAAAGCTAGTAAGATGCGAATAGTTTCTAATCTAACAACCGGGGCATAGGATTCCTCAAAATCTATTCCTTCTTCTTGTGAGTATCCCTTTGCCACAAGTCTAGCTTTGTTTCTCACTACAAGTCCACTTTCATCTAATTTGTTTCTAAAGACCCATTTTGTGCCAATGACAGTACAATCTTTTGGTCTTTGAACAAGATGCCAAACTTGATTTCTTTCAAATTGATTTAGCTCTTCTTGCATTGCTATGATCCAGTTTTCATCATCAAGAGCTTGATCAATAGTGGATGGTTCAATTTTGGATACAAAGGCGTATTGTCCACAAACATTTTGTTTTGACCTTCTAGTCTTTACACCTTCATAAACATTCCCTATAACTTGCTCAATTAGATGGTCATTTTTGAACTTTAAATCAGTTGGAGGTTTATAGGAATTATTACCTTCACTTACCCTTTCCTCCATGGATTCTTCTTACTTCTCCAAATGCAGTTTTTCAAGATTGCTTATGACATCATCTGCATCACTTAAATCATCTTTTCTTTTGGAGCAAGGGTTACATTCATAAAAAACAACATGTATTGACTCTTCTACAACTTGGTTTCTTTTATTGAAGACTCTATATGCTTTGCTATTTGATGAGTAACCAAGGAATATTGCTTCATCACTCTTAGCATCCAATTTTCCCAAGTTAGTTTTTCCATTGTTTAAAACATAACATGTGCAACCAAAGGCATGAAAATATGAAATATTTGGTTTTCTACCTTTCTATAGCTCATATGGAGTCTTTTTCAAGATTGCTCTAATGGTAACTCGGTTCAACACATGACAAGCTGTACTTACAGCTTCACCCCAAAATTTTCTTAGATAATTTACTCTCATTTAGCATTGTTCTAGCCATCTCTTGTATAGTTCTATTTTTCCTTTCAACCACTCCATTTTGTTGTGGAGTTCTTGGTGCAGAAAATGTGTGATGAATTTCTTTTTCATTGCATAATTCTATGAATCATTTATTTTCAAATTCACCACCATGATCACTTCTTATGGTCATAATAGTACTTTGTTTTTCATTTTGTACCAAATTTACAAAAGTTGCAAACATAGAGAAGACTTCATCTTTGTTAGCTAAGAGAATTACTCATGTGAATCTTGAAAAATCATCAACTATTACAAACACATATTTCTTTCCACCAATGGTTAAAATATCGGATGGCCCATATAGATCTATGTGTAGCAATTCAAGTGGCCTAGTGGTAGAAATCTCCTTTTTGGTAGAGAAAGGTATTTTAGGTTGTTTTGACAATTGACATGTCTTGCAAATTTTATCTTTGTCATATTTCAATTTAGGAAATCCTTATACCAAACTCTTCTTCCATAGGGTCTTTATATTTGTCATGTTTATATGCCTAAGCCTCTTATGCCAAACCCATGGATCATTGTCAATGGCCATTAGACATTGACCATTTAGTTCATCAAGTGAAACCAAATATACATTTCCATGTCTTTTTCCGCTAAACATGATATGTTCTCCATCAAATACATTACATATAGATGATTCAAACACAACCTTGTACCCTTTGTTATATAATTGGCTAATACTTATTAAATTGCGCTTGAGTCCTTCAACAAATAATACATCTTCCATACATGCATTTGAAATACTATAAATATTTCCTTTACCTTTGATTTTACCTTTTTTATTATTTTCAAAGGCAACAGTTCCATCGTTGTAAGACTTGAGTTTATGAAATAAACTTCTTTCACCGGTCATATGCCTTGAGCAACCGCTATCCATGAACCAAATGTTGCTTGCCTTTGCTTTGAAACATATCCGAAAAATGAGCAAATAAATCTTATCTCTTTGGTACCCATTTTATGGGTCCATTTGGGTTAGTAACCTGATTTAATCTTTGTTGTTCTAATTTAGAAAGCCCAAATCTCGTGTTTCTTGGAACCCAAACTAATTTTGCACCATTGTCATATAATTTCTTAAAGTTACATTTATAGACTTTATGACCCATCTTATTGCAAAAATTGCAAGCCATTGGTAATCTAGGAGTAGGCCTCCAAGTATGTATTGATTCAATAATTGGCCTTCTAGTCCACGTAGTATGTTTCCCTTTGGGCTTATGGATAGGTGCAATTTTGGTTTGATTTTTCCCAAGTATTGACACATTCGATTTGCCACTTTCTCTTTGCTCAAATGTGGAGTATCCAAGACCTCTTTTATTTGTTTGAGAGGTCATGTTCAGAAATGTTTTTACATTTTCTCCTAGATTAGAGAATTTAGCTAATGATTCATTTAAGGATTCATTCTCCTTTTTCAATTTCTCTATTTCTTTCAAAAGCAATTCGTTTTCATCTTTCAGTTTTGATGTACTTTCAGCTAGTTTTTCATTTACAATAATAATGGAATTGCATTGTTGTCTCTTTAATGATAACTTATTTCCTAGCTTTTTGATTTCCTCATATAATGAATCATAAGCATGTTGTAATTCTTCTAATTCAGCACATTTGAGACATTCTTGAATAGAAGAGTGAATAGATTGAGAATAGCAAAATTTGGAAGTTACCTCTTCATTACTTGTGTACTTGGTTGAGATGGTTTGCTCTTCCAAAACTTCCGTTGTGTTTAAACACAATAAATCTTCTTCTTGCTCAATCTGCTCCATGCAGCATATTCTTGCACAATTTGCCGCATCAAAATCATCGGTTGAGGAGCTACTTGTTGATGAAGTTTCTTCGTTCACATATATTCCTCTTCCCTTTGGCCTTTGGAATTTTCTGCTTTCATGTCTCTTCCTCCTTTTTTGTTGATCCTTTGATTTCTCTTCCGGTGTAGGACATTAAGCTTGCATATGTCCCATACCGCCGCATCTATAGCACTTTGTAGCCTCTTTCTTTTCTCTTTTTGAGGTCTCTCTTGGAGATTCTTGAAGTTCTTTTCTCTCCTTACGAACTTTCGAAATTTCCGGGTCAACAATGCAATGTCTTCATTGTCGTTATGAGATGAGGAGGTTGACTCATCCTAGTTATGTGCTGCTTTCAATGCAATGGTTCTCTTGCCTTTGTGTTGATCATCGTTTCTTTTCTTGATTAGCTCATGTGACATTAATGAGCTAATGAGATCTTCTAGCTTCAATGTGTTTAGGTCTTTGGCTTCTTCTATTGTAGTAATTTTTGGAGTCCATGAATCGGGTAGCGCCCTTAGAATCTTCATAACCTGTTCAGATTCAGAAATTGCCCTTCCGAGACCTTTCAAGGCATTAGTAATTTTAGAGAATCTAGCAAACATTTCAGAAATATTTTCCGTTTCTAGCATTCTAAAGCTTTCCAATTCTCCGATTAAAATATTTCTCCTTGTCCCTTGGACTTGAGAAGTTCCTTCATAGATAGACGTTAAAGTATCCCATATTTCTTTTGCAGTTAGACAAGAGGATACTCTATCATATTCGGAAGCGGTAAGAGCACAAAATAAAGAATTCATAGCCTTGGCGTTGCTCTTAACAATTTTCACTTCCTCATCGGTCCATTTGGAAGCTCTTTCATCGATTGACAAATTCACACCATCTTGGATAGCAATCCAAGAGTCCATATTTGTAGCCATGACGAGTTGTTTCATACGTAGCTTCAAATAGCCGAAATTATTCCCATCAAAGAATGGTGGCCTAGTAAAAGATTGGCCTTCGGCAAATGCGGGAACAGAAGTCGATTGGGATGCCATATTAAAAGATCTCTTTGGTATAACTCAAAGACCTGCTCTGATACCACTTGTTGGTCCCAAGTTAATGGCGATTACCCAAGAGGGGAGGGGTGAATTGGGTAATTAAAAATTTTCAACTTAAACAGAAATTTTACCCCGGATTAATCTAGTCCCCTTTATGAAGAAACAAAGTGGAAAGCAATACAGTGTAGAGAGTAGAAATAAAAATCAACAAGCAAGGTTTTTATAGTGGTTCGGGCAACCTCCCTACTCCACTCTTCCAAGCTCACACCTCTTGTAACTTGGGTTCCACTATTGTATTCCGTGAATACAACTAGAGTCTCCACTCTCTTCTAGATTCTAGCTCTAGGGGGTATATACAACCAGAGCCTCTGCTCTCTTCTAGATTCTAGCTCTAGGGGGCATCAACAATACATAGCACAAGTAGGTGACGAGTTCCACTCCAATCACACACTACTTTGCTTACACTTGTTCTTAGCTACCCAAGCTAAAACAAGTTCAATACAACAATAAGAATAAAAGAAAGTTTCTACACGTTACTGTTGTGTAGAGGCAGTTTTGACGCAGAGAAGAACTTGTACAGCAGTGTTGATGATTCAATAAGAAGCTCTTGCCAGTTTGAACTCGGAGTTCTTCTTCTTTATGATGGCTTGATCAATTAATGTGTGGCGCCCCGAACCGAGACGTCACTTCCTTACCTCAAGATCTATCGATTGGTAAATGTGAATCAGGATTGTTGCCTTGATCACGCGGCGGGTTCTTAATTGGAATATGTCCAAATTTTTTTCCGATTATTCATCTGTCATCATTCATAATCTTGAAATGACAATCATCACACATTGTGACATTTCACTTGTAATAAAATTCATCATTTCATTCATAGCATGTTTACTTGCCTGTCATTATACACTCAATCATTGTACATATCATAGTTGCATACATTCAGTCATTAATTCACATGGAACTTAGAATTCTAACTAAGTTCAAATATACACAATCACGTAGCATCTTTTCTTGCCTTTCTACAGTGAAAGAATCCTTGACTTAAGCTTCATATTTTACATCCATACATCCATATTCAACCATTGAATCTATATATAGGTCCAAGGCATACATTGGACCCTACTTAGGTTAGGGTTTCACAATCCTCCCCCCTTATAACAGGTTTCGTCCCGAAATCTATTACATTTCATATGTCGGGGATAAGGCCCACATAACTTACTAACTTATTATCATTTCTAATATTCCAATGGATCACTACGCTTCCACTGCGCTACTCTGTCTTAGTGGCATTTTTAGCCTTGATCTAATCGACCCATCACTTGTCGCTATTATTCCTTATTCACGCATGGGTTTTTCATTGGCATTTGCCCTTCATTTGTGTCATTTCACACTGTTTTCCTTTATATATAGAGAGATTGCATCATTTCCCGTCTTATCATAGGGTAAGTTTTAAGTTACCCATTCATTCGTATCAAATAAAGATCTATGACAATCATTTCCCTTGTTACACATACGATTCATATAATATGAATACCTTCATTTCTATAGCAAAAGAGAAAAATGCTCTCACATACAATTTCAAATACATTTTAGTAAAGACACCTTTGCTAACCCATTCATTCATAAAAATCTATAGCCATCATTTTCACATATTATCAATTTAACATAATACATTCATTTTATATTATAGAGCAAAAGTCGCTCTCATATAAAGCAAAAGTTGCTCTCATATAGAGTTTCATACATGAAATTTCATAAATGTCTTAGCAAAAGACATTTTTGCCAAGTTATCAATTCCTTCTCTTCTTATAATGTCTACTGTTAGATTTTACCATTGTAGACTATCTATTAGGAATACCGGTATTAAACCAGTTTAAAATATTTTCTTCCTCAGTTCCCTTTCCAGTTTCCATAAACTAGTAAGGGTCCTTATCATTTTCAAACTTTCCTAACCTCATTTCCTATGAATATCATAGAGAAATCATTTCTCTCGTATCTATCTTTCAATCACATTGGGATTGAGGAGCATTCCGACCATCATTCTTGCCTTCATTCTTCTTCATTTATCTACCGTCTCTTTCTATGATATACCAACTTTTGTGGTATCAAATGTGTGATCTTCTTTTCATCCTATGCATGTTAACTAGACATAGTTTGATACACCTTTCTGCAATAATTTGCAGAGATTTTCTATCAATTATAGCTATCGGTTGGGTTATCCTTTCTTATTCATTTCTTTCCTTACACCAGGTTCTTTACTTTTTAGTGGCAAGTTATCCCTGACTATACATGTTAATTACCAACATGTGTTACATCCTGGTGTCCTATTGGAAGATATTTCTCAACAAATTCTTCCAGATTACCTTCTTTGATTATGGCATAATAGCCATTTAGGGTTTCCTATTACTTATAAGCATTGCAATCAATGCTTGAACATGTTCTTAGGTTTACTTATCCATTACTCAGTCTGAATAAAATCTAATTCACCTGAGAACTTAGGTGGATACCGAGCTAGAAAGGCATCAATATCCTTCCCATTTACTTCTATCTTATCATTATCAACCTTTAAGGGTTTGGGTACTAGGTTAATCTTTTCCACTTGCTTCTAATTGGTCCTGTTGGGTATTTTCTCAAAGGTCCTGTATTATTCTTTCTATCTAAGCCACACAATCTTGGGCAGCCTACTTGCACTGCTTCTTCTAAAGTTGCAGTTATCCTTTACTCTTTCTACCTGTGAGATATTATTCTTAGCGGTAACACCTCAAATCCTTTGACTTAGGGTTTATAGTTACCCGTCGTTAATGAGCTTATGGACTCACTTATCCTGGTCATTTAGATTTGCTATTAGCTTCTCTTCTTCCTGTTGACTCATATCAGTAACTGCCTATCCCTTGTTCAAAACAAAGGTGATAATTTAGTAGAATGCAGCATATAGCATTATGTTAATAGCATTTCTCATTATAATTTTCATTCATATTACACATAGTCAACATGATCATTTCTAATCATGGAATCATTATACATAGTCAATAACATAATCTAGAAAGATCAATGATCTTTCCTTTTTCATATACACTTAGCACTCGAATAAAATCAAATGCATTCATATTTTCATAATATCAAACATCATACATTAGGAGTCAAAAGAAACTCCATGTTCCCTACCTTTCTCATTTCTACCTGCACATTTCATGGTGTAAGGTTGTTTTTCCCTACACATACAGATTATATTTGCATAATCTGTCATTTTATCATGAACATAATTCTAAACTAAAAATCACTTAGAAAGTTGGCACCTTGATGCCTTCCATATGTCACCATGGCTCTATACCTTAAACATATGTATCATACAGCACAGTCATGTGCTATCTTAGGTAAGGTGTGGTCAACCTTAGGTATGGGGGGTCTCTATGTAGGGTTCCATAACCCGTCATCTGTTCTGATTCTCTTCTATATCTGTCCATCAATCTTTGCAGAAATATCATCTTTGTGATATCAAGCCTTTGATTTCCATGCCTATTACTAATCCATATTCTGATACCAACTTCTATGGCATTAGACATATCCTTTCATCATCCTTGATTTTCTCCTTATTCCGCCTATTTACCAATCCTTGCTCCGATACCAACAACTGTGGCGCCCCGAACCGAGACGTCACTTCCTTACCTCAAGATCTATCGATTGGTAAATGTGAATCAGGATTGTTGCCCTGATCACGCGGCGGGTTCTTAATTGGAATACGTCCAAATTTTTTTTCGATTATTCATCTGTCATCATTCATAATCTTGACATGACAATCATCACACATTGTGACATTTCACTTGTAATAAAATTCATCATTTCATTCATAGCATGTTTACTTGCCTGTCATTATACACTCAATCATTGTACATATCATAGTTGCATACATTCAGTCATTAATTCACATGGAACTTAGAATTCTAACTAAGTTCAAATATACACAATCACGTAGCATCTTTTCTTGCCTTTCTACAGTGAAAGATTCCTTGACTTAAGCTTCACATTTTACATCCATACATCCATACATTCAACCATTGAATCATATATATATGTCCAAGGCATACATTAGACCCTACTTAGGTTAGGGTTTCACATAATGCTCTTGAAGATAGGAGTTATGCACATTCAATGATTCTCAGCTTCCCTCCTCGTTCATATTGAATGCCTTTTATAATTGTGGAGGAAATCCGAAAGTTTGAAGGTAGGTAGCGCGCATTTAATGAGCCAACGTTCGAAAATTTTCCGACCGTTGCGACCCAAGTAGCAGGTGGAGTCGACTTCGGGTGCGACTTTGCCTGTTCGCAACTTCTTCAAGTTCTAGTCTGGGTCAACTTGGTCCTCGACTTGACCCAAGTCGCAGGTGGAGTCGACTTCGGGTGCGACTTCACCTCGGCAGCTTGCTTGATGAACTTAAAATCCTTGGAATGCTTTGCTTGCTTGAGTTTCTTCATGTTTGGTTGTTCTTCCTTGATTTATATCTCTTTGGACCACTGTGTTATCATTCTAGCTTGATGTCTTTTAGCTCCATGATTTTCAAACCTTGAGTCCTTGAGTCTTGAATCTTTGTATTCATGAACAAGTCCAATATATTTTGATTAGAATAGTTGAATTCATGCATCTTGCTTTCTTTGGACTTGGATTAGTCTTCATATGTTCCAAGTCGAACATCTAAGTCGACTTGATCTTCAGCTTGACTCAAGTTCTACCTTGAAATCGATCTAATCCCCGATTTGGCTTCTGAAGTTTCTGCCCTGTCCAACTGAAGTCGATACTGGAGTCGACTTGGTCTGCGACTTTACCCAAGTCGCATGCGGAGTCGACTTCATCTCCGACTTCGGCAGCTTTGCTCCTCGATTTCAACTCTGGACAGAAATGACACCTCCAAGTCGCGACTTGAGTCGACTTGGTCTGCGACTTCACCTCAAGTCCCAAGCGAAGTCGACTTGGGATGTGACTTCGGCAGTTCTCGTTCTCGATTTCAACTCTGGAAGGAAATGACGTCTTGAAGTCGCTTCTTGAGTCGACTTGGGGATCGACTTGGCCTAAGTCGAAGCCTGAGTCGACTTGGAAATCGACTTGACTTGCCTTGCTTCATATTCTTCAAATTTATAACCTTAAGTCATTTCCACAAACATGTTAGTAACCAAAACTTACTCAAATTGATTTGTTAATCATCAAAACATAGACTTGGCTTATTTTCCACATATTTCCAACAAATATTTTATAAAAAGGGCAAAAAACTATTTCTAAATCTTATAAAAGAATTATATCTCTAAAAGATATTTAGATCACATTCTATTTTAGAATTTAGAATCCTAATGCAATTAAATTCTATATTTTTTAACATTTAATTTATTATAAGTTGTAACATTATAAACTCTCAATGATTTTATAGATATTTATAACATTTGAATATATTTGTGGGCGAATTTAAGTGTCTTTATAATTTACACTTAATTACATATATTTTTACAATTATGGCTCATATAATACTTAGATTGAAATGATTTTCGATATCATGACAATATATGTTGTTCCAAATTTGAATTGAATAAAAAATTCAATCTGTGTATATTACTATCTAATTAAAAAGTATCTTGAAAATCAAAATGGTTTATTATAAATAAGAAATTTTCAAATAAAAATACATTAAAATGATCTATAAATATTTTTAAATAATTCATATTAGATTAGAATATTCATATATAGCGAGGTGGAATTTTTTTGAAATGATTTATAGGTTATGAATTACATTTTTGAAATAAAATTAATACACATTTAACATATTCTTATAATTTTTAAAAACTTGAAGCACGCTAATAGAATAACTACGAAATGAATTATAATATAAAAACGGTTTTAAAAAGAATTTTAATGTTTAGAATTTTTCGAGATGGTATGAGATATATTAGAACGTTGCAATAAATATTTTTGAAAATAAAAAAATTATATTGTGATACAATTTTTAAAAAATTATATTGTGATACAATTTTTGAAAAAATGTTAATGTAAGAAAGACTAATAACTAATTTGAGATGATATAGGATTAGTTAAGAGATTTTATAATGAATAATAGCAATTAAAAGTTGAAAGCTGCACTCAGTTTCGGACAGGAGAGATATCTTGTAAGTTGCAGAGGGTATTTTTGTCTGCTTGTCTGTTCTGCTTACACGATTCGTAAAAGCAACAAATTCAAGCTGATCTCAAATTGAAGTATTTCAAGATTTTGATTTCAAATAGCGGATTTAAATGGCAAGCTAAACACATGTGCAACCACGTTGGGTCAAAAAAAGCACAATTGCCTTGCCAAAACGCTTGCCGAAACGCCTTGACTTGGATGGGATGAAGAGGTAGGATAAAAAGTGATGCCGTGGGTTTAGAACGAGAAAAGTCGGATGAAATTCAAGAAAATTTGTATGGGAAACGAGAAATTTAAATTATTTTTTAGAATAAAAATATTTTTGGAAAATTAAAGATTTGTTCTGTGTCAAAGTTGTGAACAGTATCGGATAACCGGATTTCCCAGGATCGTTCCCGTTGTTTGTTGCAGTTCAAACCCGAAATTCCCATTTTTCGCTTGCCTCCAGGGATCGTATTTGCTCTTTTACGGCTGCGCCCTGCCCGATAATTCCCTATTTCCCGCTGCTCGGTCTCAAAACCTCTATAGCCCACGGAAAACCGGTAAATCCAAGTCCCAAGCCCAACACTCTCGGCTGCAAACCATGTTTTCGAAGCTCTTCCGGAAATGTACGGACGAATCCCATGCTCTGCCCTCCTGCAACACTCTTCAGCAGGTTTTTCTTTCCGCTCTCCAATTTCTTTTACTGTTTTTTATTCCCCTCTTCGACGAATCAGTTGTGAATGTTTGTATCGTCTTTGATGGAAGTGGATTGGTGCTATTCCCTTTTCTTCCGCATCCTTCAGCCACCTGCTCTTTCTTGGTTGTTTCTTGCGAACTGGGGCAATGTGGATATGTAATCTTTCCCCAGTGTAGGTCATTCAAGACGTTAATTATGCAGATTGCTGTAGTGGAGGTGAATCATGTAGGGTTTGTGTCCCATTCTATTTTTGGGGGGACTCCAATTCACATATAGTCGTCTTTGATGGAAGTGGATTTGTGCTATTCTCGTTTTTTCCAAATCCTTATGCCACCAGCTGTTTCTTGGCTGTTTCTTGCGAACTAGGGCAGTGTGGATGCCCGATTTTCTCTATTCTTGGTTATTCAAGACTTGAAATATGCACATTGCTGTAATGGATTTTAATCTTTCGTTCTATTTCAGAAATTGTGCGGAATGTCCATGGTTTTTTGGGGGATTCTTATTCCTGTGGAGTTTTGAGTTTGGCGGACAGCTAATTCTCCATGGGTCATTTTATTTTTCTGATCCATCCGTTGCGGAAAATGGGATTCTGTTGCTTCAGTTTCTGCGTTAGTTGAAGCTTGGCGGTTGTGCTCAGGCATGGTTCAAATTCCTGTTGGGTTTGGCATTATTCAAGAGAGGTTCTGCATTCGGAATTTGGAAACCCTGATAAAATATTCATTCTAACGCATGAATAATTTGTGTGCTGCATGCAGTTGCGTAGATATGATGCCTATTTTGCCCACAATTATTTCCCCCTTGTAGTTTATGCCCAGGATTTTCTCTGCTGTATTCACTATATGCATCAAGATCTTAGATCTCCAAACCATGAACCTTACTTGATACAACCAAAAGCAATTCTGCAGTATCTTGGTAAGCTAATTGTAAAATAATAAATGATGTTACCGGACTTTGTTTTCCTTGTTACTGAGTTTCACAGTGTCTTTAGCTCTTTCTTTATTTGGTATTTGATGTATATTCTCAGACACTGGAAATGCTAGAGGAAAAGGAGAATTTCTTGCAGAAGAAGATCACCGTGGAGGTTGAGAGGGCAAAGGAATTTGCAAAAGCAAAGAATAAACAAGGTCCATAGACAATACATGTTTGTGTTCATTGCTTGTCATTTCTTGATTTGCCTTTTACAAGAACAGAAGAATGAAGATATTCCAATATTTCATATTTTCATGTGAGGCTGCAGAAATATTGAGTACATATTACACAGGCATGCACAATGACAGTGCTTCTAGCATTTTTCTAGTGGGATTTTACTTCACGAGTAGTATCTTGAGCAAAAATGCCTTATATACTTGTCTTTGTTTTTGAAGCAGTTCCCATTGATGTCACAAAAAGGTTTTTAGCCTTCTTAGTCTCCCTAATCTTGTAAGGTCCATGTAGTCGAATTTTGCGGAGTGCCATAAAGTAAGCTTTCTTATAGCAGTGTAAAAATGGATTTTGGGAGCTTTAGCATGGTGACTATCTTTTACATACTTGCTTTCATATCCTTTGTCCTCCAGGCTCTGTTGACTTTCTATATACCATATCGACCCAATGTTATTGCCACATCATTAATGTTGCATTACATGATTTCCACTCCTACTTTTTGTACCAGTTTTCCACATTTCCCTATCTGCTTGAGGTTGACATTATGAAAGTTGCCTAGAGGGTAGTTCTTCTTATCAGTGTCGTCAAAACCCAACCAGTCAAGGGACTAGTTCGGTTCAAACTGGTTCGACTGTTTTTAGAAACCGGATTAAACTGGTATACTAGCAATTTATATAAAATATGTAATAGATTTTTGAGTTAAAAACCGACTTAAAATTTGAAAAATAATATAAATTAAATTTATGATTTAAAAAGTTATAAATGAATGGCTTATTTATGTAAATTTAAAAACACACATATAAACACCATTAGATACTTTGGGTACCCATGTGGAAATGCCCATGTAAAATGCAATTAAGGTTGGATGGGATGGCAGGAAGCCTTGGCTGGTGTGCTTCTCTTGGGAAAATAAATGTTTCATTGTATGCTATGTGCTTACCTACCACCACTTTTATAGGCTGATACATGTCATGTGAAGGGGCAAGAGGCTGATCTTAATCCCTCTTAATCTTCTTCTTCCCCAATGTTTCACTGCCTTCACCACTCTGTGTCTTCATCGTCCACAATATCTCACTGCCCTCATCAGGCTCCAAGCTTGTAATATCCATTAATAGCTTCCTTTCAAGTAATCCGTTGTTCATATGCGGGTTTAGGTTGCGATGCATTAGATTTGGATTTAGGATTTTTATGCACATACATTTTGCAAGCCAGCTTAAGCAGACCCAATAAAAATCAGATTGGTTATCGGTTCAACTAGTTTCCATGAATTAGATAACCCTAGTAACTGGTGTGTATTGGACCGTCCAGGTGATTGGTTCCCAGTTGAGCCAGTCTGACCGGCCTGTCCAATCTAGTTTTTACATCATTGCTTCTTATTGCTTGGTAAAACAATTTAATGTCTGACTGGCCTTTTATGTCAGATGTACTTTGCCTGGTTGCACGCTTCTTGCTGAACTGCTGCCAGGCAGAACCTAAAATGTGAGGAGATTTGTTTTCAAAAACCTGTTTAGCATCTGGGAGAACAAAAGGGACAATTATAATTGACTTGCAAGGCACCTGTAGAAAGCATTATGAGAGAGCAAAAGACAAGGGAAGGGATGGCAAGACTTTTAACCTATTCATGCAAAAACATTCTGGATAATGTGTTCTGCCAAAATAATTATCTTGAAAAGGATTTATTTTTGCATGACACTTTCTTTTTTACTCCTCTCTGAAACACCTATGTTCTTATACAAGCTGTAATGATTTTTATTATTGGTTTGGATTTTCTGCCAGCTGCACTGCAGTGCTTGAAGAGGAAGAAGTTCTATGAAGGTCAGATGGAGCACCTCGGGAGTTTTCAACTGCGAATACACACTCAGGTGAGTAACTGGTTACAGGATGGTACTTGTGTTTTTGAAATATGCAAAATTGAATCTTCTTTGGAGGAATACTTCTGTTGCTCTCAAATGTCACCATACTGATTTTTCCCAATTGCTTGAAAGGAGGAAAAGGTTCTACAGAAAATGCCAACACATTGTGGAAAGGTGCAAAGAATAAGAAGCAATATAAAATGAAGCCTGTTGACAAACACTGTAGGTGCATTTCAATGGATGACTTAGCTTGCAGATATTGTTGCTACCATATGCTTATGTTCTTATATCTAGAGAAAACCACTGGTCCTCTCTCATCTTTATTCATGTTCATTTCATCTCTTTAATAGTTTGAAGTCTGCTAGGTAACTTAAAAAAGGATAGTGCCTATGGACAGAATACATCTTAATACAATTGCTAAAGAATTTGTCTATTGCCTCAAGTAAAGCTGCTGTAAGATTTGTCTCTTGAGTTTTTATTATGGGATCAAAATTAGCATTGAGCTGACTGGATGTCTAACAGTTACTGCTGAAGCCCATTTGGCTCCTTGTGGATTGTAAAATTTAATTTCTGGAGAATGACCAAAACACACCCTTTAACACCTTTAACTGCATTGTTCGTTGCTTTTCACTCAGGAGGCATGGGCTCTGGCATTTTCATATTATCTTCTTCCTTCTCTCTTTTGATCTTTCTTCAGCTGGTTTAAATGGGGTTGGCTAGATTGTTTTAGTTTTTGGGCCACCAGAACAAGCGCAAACACATTGCACTCCAGTTTTTTGACATTGTCTGATCAGCAAGAGATGGAATGCAAAATCGTAAATGATTAACACCTAAAGCATTCTTAATTTGGTTGAGATAAATGCCAATATTTATCTGGGCAAACAAGTTTGCAAATGTTTTGTGAATCCTTACAATAGACATGCATGGTTTTCCTTTATCATCTGAATGTCCAAAGCTTGATAATATTTCTCAAAGTTTGCAATTATTGTAAATCCTCTTCAAAAGTCCATGCAAGGCCAAATCATAATAAAGCAGGCCAGGGAATCCTCTAGATTAATTTCTTAATGAGACTGATCAAACCAAATCACTCAGCATTAACCAGGGACACTGAACCATTTCCATCAATTATCATTTTGGTGGGTCGCGGATAAGTTTATGATAGAAAACCAAATTCTATTGATAGTTCCTGTTTTACTAGTAAACTCATAAATTTCATTGAAAAATCATGTATTTTCTGATTTAATCTGAGTTTTTGTGCCCCCCACCTCTCTCCCCTTCCTTGCACAAATTTTCTTGCTGTGATCCTGTGATACCACATTTACTGTGTCAGGATGCAAACTTCAATGCTGGTTGTCAGGATTAACAGAAAATGGCCAATTTTTTCTTTTATTTATTAAATCAAATGAAACATCTTTTATTGTTTGAAATCACTCAATTAGTATGTAATAAATCTTATTTTTGATTCAAGGTTGTTCTTGAGATTTTTTATAAATCTGTGTGAAATCTATCTTCAGTCATCTGATTCACCCCAGAGTAGTGAGAATCAAAGAATGAAAATGAACTTCAATGCTGTTTGTGTTTGTCAGGATTAATAGAAAACAGCCATTGAAACATCTTTGGTTTGTACCATGGTTGTGACAGAAGTTCTTAATTTAATTCTTGTTTGGAACCACTCAATTAATATGTAATATATCTTATTTTGATTCAAGGCTATTCTTGAAATTTTTTTTATAAATCTGTTAGAAATCTAACTTCAGTCATATGATTCAGCCCAAACTAGTGAGAATCGAAGTATGAAAATGCATTTAAGGTGATAGATTTGTATAAGCACATTTGGATCGCTAATTATTTGGGAAAAAGTAGGGGTGGTTTGGGGAATCGTTTACTCCATTGTGAGATCGAATTGAAAAAGATTGGTGAATGAAAAATGACATACTTGGTAGATCTGTACATAAATCATATCCATCTAGTTGATCATATTCAATACACTTTAATTATGATCTAAATTAAAGTTATTTGTGGATTATACTTGCATAAAATGACTAGGCTCAAATTAACTTAGCGAGATAAATCAATACTTGTTTTGATGTCCACTATTTACATATCTGCAATTAATTATTGTTTATTAGGTTAACTAATCAGTACTTAATGAAAATTAATTGTTAATTTATTGATAAATCATGAAATGCGTAGGATACATAACAAGTTGGTGTGTTCTTTTTTTTTTTTTTTTTTTTTTTTTTCTTTTCTCTGATTCTAATAAATTGTATGTTCTTTGTTCTGCATTGTTTGTGTATGTGTCAAAATATGTCAACGTTGCATGCATTAAGTCATTTTAGAATGTATTAATGATGAAAGTTCTTATTTTGGTAATGATTCCCAAATTTCACTATGACATTTGACTTGGCCAAAATCATGTCCTCTTTATAGGTGTCTTGATGATATAGGTGTAAGGAAGATGTGAAGTTGAAGACACAGGCGTTTTTTAATGGAGGTGCTGCTGCTCATGTCCAATTCAGATTGTGTATGTGTAGTTTTGTACATAGCGAAGGAATCCTTACAGCATGTGTGAGTCAGACTCTTGTTTTTCGTTTTGTTTAGTAGCCAACATCCGGTCTTTTGTACCTATTTGTCTATTTTTTCCTGCCTCTTTTTTTGGAAAGTGCCCCTGAAATGTTTATATGTTTGGATGTTTTCGACTTACCATAGGTTCTTTTACTTTAGGGCCACAGAAGTATCATCATTCATCAGTGAATTTCATTGATTTGGATCTGCAGTTCCAGATGTAGGCATGCCTTAGATCTGACACTGAGTTAAAACAGTCTCACGAGGTTTTCACCAAATGCATGGTACAAAATCCAATTTCATGCCAACTCAATCACGTGTCTTTTTCATTAAAAAAAAGTTGACGTGTCTTTAGATCAAATTCAGGTTGGGTTGGGCTCCTATGGAGGATCGCAGAATTTATTAGAAATGTATGGGATTTGATGGTTTCCTCATTTCTCAAGGCAAAAAACAAGACTAATCAATTTGAGGAAAATGGATGGTGATGTAGGTGGAACATGACGTAATCGTTTAATAATCGTCCAATGTCAAGGCCTGATTATTGGTAAAATAATTAGTTTATTGTTTGGTTGAAATAGAAAAAATAAATACACATTTAGGCAATTTAATACTTCTGATGATGCCCGATGCAATCGTATAAGGGTTTTGTGGGCAATTTGTATTTTAAACTCTCTAACTTTGCATATTTGTATTTTAAATCTTGAGGTCTATGTAATAGTATTTTAAACCCTATGAACTTTAGTTTTTTGCATTTCAAACCCTCGATGCTAATGTCATTAAAAATCATCGTTAAAATCTTATAAAATGTTGAAAATGCCCTTTTCATTTTAAATCGTATGAAGTTTGATTTAAACTCTCTGCCCTTAGGACACTCATGGTATTAAAAAATACTATTAGAATATTTATTTGTACATTAATATTTTGAACCATGTGAAATTTGGTTTAAAATGTAAAAGGTATTTTAGGCATTGATAAGATTTTAATGGTGATTTTTAATGCGGTTAGGGCCAAGAGTCTAAATTCATAGGAATGCAAACTTTGAGATTTAAAATGCAAATACGCAAAATTAGAGAGTTTAAAACGCAAATTTTCGAGTTTTGTTCACATAGAACTTGTTCCTCGTAAGAAAAATTTTTTTTAGAAGTTTTTCTTTTGAAATTGTTTATCTAGATGTGTATTATTCATAAACTAGGATTTTTTAATTTTGGAGATGTGCAATATATATATATATATGTATACATAAATACATACAGAGGAATAATCAAGTGCAGTGCCATTGCACCGTAATTAGGGTGCAGTGGGCCTCACATGATGATCAAATTATAATATACTTCATTCATTATATTTAGAATAATGTATTATATTACCATATCAATTTTCATCCAAATCGGATATGTGTATAGATCCCATATGAAAATAATACAAATTCGACGTAATAAAATAGTTTGATATAAATAACAACTTTAAAGTAGTTTTTTCAACATCTAAACCATCTAAAGTATATGGTTTAGATGTTGAAAAAAATACTTTAAAGTTATTATTCATATCAAACTATTTTATCACATCGAATTTATACCATTTTCAGATGGGGTCCATACACATATCCAATACAGTGTAGTGGTGCTGAAATGGGCCCCACATAATGATAAAATCATATTCTACATCACCCATTGTATTTAGAATAATGTATTCTATTATCATATCAATTTTCATCCCAATCAGATATGTGTATGAACCCCATCTGAAAATGGTACAAATTCAACGTAATAAAATAGTTTGATGTAAATAACAACTTTAAAGTAGTTTTTTCAATATGTAAATCATTTTCCGTACAATTTATATATGAATAAATAAATGTATAAAGTTTCATTGCATTCTAACAAGTGTGTGACCCATTTTTGGGTAAATGTACCACTATTCCAGGGTAGTGGCGATGTATTGGAACAACTCCATATATATATATATAACAATAAAATTTTATACAATCATTTATCCATATAAAAATTTTATAGCAAATAATTTACATGTTGAAAAAACTATTTTAAAGTTGTTATTTACATTAAACTATTTTATTACGTTGAATTTGTACCATTTTCATATGGGGTCCATACACATATCCGATTGGGATGAAAATTGATATGGTAATAGAATGCATTATTCTAAACACAATAAGTGGTGTAGATTATGATTTTATCATCATGTGGATCCCATTTCAGCGCCATTGCACCGTAATTTCAGTAGAGTGGCGCTGCACTTGAATATTGTCTATATATATAAGAAATATTTAGATGCAACTTCAGTGGACCATAATTATGGTGCAGTTGCCTCAAAATGAGTCTTACATGATCATAAAATTATAATACGTTTTATCAATTGTATTTAGAATTATGTATTCCATAATGATACCAATTTTCATCTCAATTAGATATGTGTATGGACTCCATCTGAAAATGGTACAAATTCAGCGTAATAAAATAGTTTAATGTAAATAACAACTTTAAAATTATTTTTTCAATATGTAAATCATTTGCTATAAAATTTATATATGAATAAATGATTGTATAAAGTATCAATAATTTAAGTATATGCCATTTTGGGCTAAATCTACCGTTAATTATGGTGCAGCTTCACTGCACAGGAAATGTTCTATATATATTTGAATTTTAAAAACATAGGAATTGTGGTCATTTCAACTAATACATATGCATTTAAAAAATGAAAAAAAAAAAAAATACACATCTCCCAAATTGATAAATCCTAATTTATGGATAATACACAACCTGATTAACAATTTCGAGGAAAACTTTTAAAAAATGGCTTTGAGATGGGCTACTATTGACCAGCTGACTAGTCGTAAAAGACCAGCTTCCAAAATACTCCGCCAAACAGCTAGCATTCCATTTCCTTCTCAGTGACGTAACTACAGAGATATCTACACCATTACATCAACAATCCCAACCATGGCTTGTGAAGCCCGCTTCAAGCATTTCAAAATGCAATATTACGATAAATAATAAATTATCATGGAAGTCGGCACATTAGACTTCACACTTTTAGAGTAATAAATCATAAAGATCACCTCAATTATGATAAATGCCTGCTCTGATATCAGTTATTAGTCTTAGTATATTGGCAAAATCTAAGAGAGTAAAGGCGACTCGAGTTATTAAAAAATTAATTGGAAAGTCTTATTTTGCTTAGTCCTTATTGATAAAATGATGTAAAGCTAGCGAGAGAGTATGTATGCAAGAAATTAGAAATGCAATGAGATGAACAGATAAGCACACACAATAACACAAAATGTATAGTGATTTAGGTAACTTTTTCACTCCACTCTTCTAAGTGCACACCTTTTATACTTTTGGTTTCTCTACATATTCTCAATTATAACTTAAAACAACTGCTCTTCACATCGGTAAATACTATAACCTATGTCCACTTCAACCTCTTTTTGAACTTGGTCTGCAACACCAATTCATAAAAACACAAGAAGCTATAAATCAATTGAAAGAATGGCACATTATAGATATGTAGAGTAGTAAAGCATAGGAAAGCTTGTGACATACTCTGCTGAAGATGATGAAAGTGATTGCTTTAGATTGAAAGTAGGCACTAATGCATTAATCTTTAATATCAACACTTAATACTTGAGTGGAAGAAGGTGGAAGCTCATTAAGCATGCTAGCTAACCCCTTAAATGCATTAAGTCATGCGTCATAGTGCGTTCAAGGAATTATGATCCTTTGTGTGGTTTGTGGCATGATTTAATGCTACAATATTCAAAATTTGGAAACGCTATAACCTAAGGTCAACATGAGATCGATCTCATCTTTGATTTATTTTGAGGTTGATGTTGAGATTGATGCTGAATAAATTTGGATCCCAACCCTTGGCTTTATATAGTTACTTTCTTCCATATGGTACTTCATATTGATCTAAAGTTGATCTTATCCTCAACTTCATGATTTAGATCAATGTGTAATCCATTGGAACATCAATTCACTAGTGTTGAAGCTTTGATCACTTGGAGTTGCAATTCAAGGGTAGGACATAGCTAAGATTGTAGTTGAGATTGATCTCACGTCTGAGATTGCTTATGACATCGACTTCACCTCTTGAACTTCATTTCTCCTACTCTTATGTGTGAGCGCAATCAATGTTGAGATCGATCACACTTTGACTTTGACTTTGAGATCGCACTTGAGATCAATTTAACACTTTGATAACACTTTATGTTGGTCTATCTTTCAGTGTTCTCTTTCTATCTTACCTAAGATCAATCTTGCTTCAACTTGAACTTCATATTTAAAGCCAAAATCGACTTCCACTTAGACTTGAATCGTCTTCACTTGAACATACTCCAACAATAATTATGAGATCGAACACATCCTGAGATACTATTTGGCCCTTGATAATTTTTTTCATTTAGTCCTTCTAGCTAATTCTAACTTGGTATTGATTACAAATCAATCTAGGATGACTTCACCTCTAATATTTATAAGGTTGATCTCAGGATCAACTTCTTTTCAAGCTTGTCCTAAAATCTATTTGCTACTAGAATTGTGCTTCAGATTAATGTGACTTCAATCTTATCTTTGATTTCGCATTGAGATATTTGAATTTGAAATTCTTCCCTTAATTCATACCTTTTCATCATGTTGTTCCCTTAATCATGATTTTACATTGTGTCTAATGCAACCGAGAATGGGATGGCCTATTTACGACCATTGGAGGCTGGAATTCGCATCAAGACATAGGTTTGTCTATTTGATGCATGCTTCACTCTGTTAATTGTAAAGGTAACATCTTGACCTCTTCACCTAGGTGCGGAAACATGTCTTGATGTGAACCCCAATACCACAGTGGCTAAAAAAAGGTCCTCCCAACCTCAATTGTAGCACAGATAGCCCTTTGATATCTCTCCTCACTCCTAAGAAGAATACCTAAGTGCTTTTGCTTTCTTTCTTTCTTAAAGGTAATTTATTTCTGAGAGTTAGTTATCCTATCTTATGTAGAAATAAAAACTCTCTTAGTTTTTTCTTACCTCCTTGTAAAAAGTTGTAGCAAACTTAGAGAGAGACTCCTTAGAAGAGTCGTTATCCCATATCTTTCTTTGTTCAAGTCCCAATAATTATCTTTATACTGTTGTGCTGCTTAAAATGTCATCAACCTCAACTAAACTTTCTAATTCAGAAAATCAAGATTGAAGTCGATCTTTGTCCATACAACCTCTAGTGTGCTAAGATATCATAGTGATCAATGTGAGACTGAGTCATTTTCCCTTCCTGACAACTAATGTTGCTAAGTCATATGCTTCAACTTGTTACTATAGTATGGTAATCTAGGAGCACGATGATTTTTAGAATTACGTCTTATTGTGTCGAGTCTCCATGCTAAGCAAAGGCTAAGATCTCATTAAGATTGACCTGAATCTTAATGAGGCATCCTTTCTCGAAAAGAAAGAATTTCCTACCTCTCGATAACAATAAGGTTTAATGACCCACCTTATTTCAACTAGCCAACCAACTGATTAGGGTTAGCTTAGTTCCAACTTGGTCTTACACAATTTTATTAGGTTTAGTCCAAACTTTAATCTTTGGTTAATCAAACCTAAACCCAGGGTCACTTCAACTTAAACCTTTAGTCAATATAATCCTAACCTTGGGTAAGTTTTACCCTAATCCTGGTGTAACGCCCCATTTTTAGATATACTCAATACTAGTCAATGGGTACTATACAACTTAAGAAAAATTCGGCAGCATCTCCCCATAATATATAAGAGGTGGTATGGAATACACGACCTAATATTCATATACACTTGTATCTTCACATAATAAGGACATTCATATAGAAGAAAAATCATTGAATGTTATCCTTACACATCAAGCAAACCTAGTGATTATGCATATATGCATCCACAGAGATTATAATCTAATCTAAAATACCAAATACAATATGTTTGTCAAAGCGAATTTGTCTCAATAATCGTCTACATATATGAATATCAAAAGAGCACAAATTTTAAAATAACTGAAATTAAAGATATTGTGCTAATGGTCTCTAAGACTTGATCTTCCACTTGTTCCATCGTGAGGTTCCCCACCTGACCTATGATCTAAAGGAAAAATAACAAACCCAATGATTCTAAATAGACTCAGCAAGTAGATAGTCGTTAGCACGAAGTGGAAATAAGTAAAATTCTGGAAGCACATGTTGTGATGAAGATAAGACATATGAGTCCAAATACCCACTCCTAAGATCGTATGCATATAACTACGTATAAATAGAAGGACACGAACAATCCTCTACTCATGTCTATCAAGGGCCATGAACAATCCTCTCCTCATGTCAATCAGGGGCCATGAACAACCCTTTTACAACCAACCATTTCAAATAACTCATCATACATAATAGACAGAGATAAATGCCGCAAACCACACATACAACATCAACAAGGTTTACTTTAAATTCAACACACAAAACTATCATACAAGAATTTTACCAAACACATGATAGTGCAAAATAAGGAAACCTTCAATTCATACTCTCATTTGAGCCGAATTGATTAACGTCACATTTTAACAATATAGAAACTGCTAACGAATCCTTTACTTCATAGAAATCGCACATTCATAGCTATTATTATCACACTCCTGATCTATCACTCATCAAAAACCTGTTCCAAGCTATTAATTAATGCTACTCAAGAGAAACTTAGAGGTACCATAGTTTCTGAGAAAAATGAGCTCTAATCCATTTGGAGCTATAAAGCCAGTTAAAAAGGCTTAAACTCATTGTTTGATGACACAAACAAAGAGGCAATAACCTCTTGTTGATCAAGCTAACATGGTAGAAGTTTCTTAATCACGAACTGCACCTCAGAGGCGCACTCAAGCCACCACAGTCACAATGTCGTCATCTCCTTCTTTATACTGCCTGTCTAGACAACCAGTGAGCTTTAGACTTGTTTGAATCGACCGAGTGGTGTCTTCTTATATGGTTAGGAATGAGAATTGCCACTTACACTGTGAAACCCCAATTATTTTAAGCCTAATGAAGGGACTTGGAATTTGTACAATGAAGAACTTGAAAAATTCCAAGAGATTGAGGGTTTAAGTTAACCCACATTGGAATGAGAGGTATTAAGTTTTGTACCTTTTAAAGTAGATGAATGGGATTAAGGCAACCAATTAAGCATGGTGATTAAATTAATCACCATAGCTCAATAAGAGTCAATGTGACTAAAGAGACCCAATGAGGGTTAGAGAATGTGAATATGTTATGAATAATTATCCCATATGTTATGATTTAATTGATGGAGGTTATGATGATAATTATGAATTTAAGATGATAAATGTTAGAAAATTCATAACTTGAAGCCTATAAGGTGGAATGAGGTGAAATTTGAAAGGTAAGCATATGATGATATGCTCAGCCTCATGAATGGATTGGATTATAAAAATTATGATGATATTAGAGTGATAGTTATTTATTTTCATCCAAATCCAAAAGTTAATTTCAAATGGCCATAACTTATGTTAGAAAGGTCGTTTTGAGATGAAATTTATCATCAACGGTTAAAACAATATGGTGAATCTTATGGATAGATTTGATTAAACTAATTATTATGAAAAATTTCTTAATCATAAAAGGACAAAAGCGGTTGACTTTTATTTTTGAAAAGTAACATGCCATTAATGAACTGAAAGTGACAAGTAACATATGTCGAAAGGGGATTCATTGAGAAAAATTTAAAGTCAACCAATTAAATGAGGAGTTGACTTTTGAAAAGCAAGTGTGACACATGTCATCATAAGGTTCATTTGGAATCAATGCAATTAATGAAAAATCAACTTCTTAAATGAGGCAATTACAGGATAAGATGAGGTGGCATGAGGAGGGATTTTTAGGAGCACTTTGCATTTCCAAAAATTCTCAAAATCCATGAAATATCAAGGTTCTTAAATGCATGGATATAAGCTAGGTTGTGTAGCCATAAATGGCCAAGATGAGGTGGCCATATGGACGTTCAAGGAGGTTTCCTTAAGTTGATTTTTTGATATTTAAAAATAGAAACCTTACAGGGCAAGCAAGGAGGAAACTTAAGGGGCAAGAAAGGAGGAAACTTAAGGAGCAAGCAATGTGGAAAAATACCCTTATAAAAAGGAGAAGATGAGCAGCCCTTAGGAACATTTCCAAGTATGTTAAAGAGAAAAATAAAGAAAAAAATAAAGAAAAAAATGTCCAGCAGGTGGACGTTCCAAAAGGGGAGAAAAAGGAAGAAAATGAGAAGAAGAAAAGAGGAGGAAAAGAAGGGAAGAAAGAAAAGAGATACAAGCTTGACAAGTTGGAAAGAAAAGACACAACTTCAAGTAAGTATTGAATCAAGTTTGATTCATTTGATTCTAAGTTCTTTAGCTTCATTCATGGGTCATAAATTTGATCCATAAAGAACCCTATCCCTTAATTAGGATACTAAATGAGGAATGAATGAAAGGAGGAGATTCAAGGGTTCAAGGAAGATATACATGATGTTAGGGTTGATTACAACCCATGTACCTAGCTGGATTTTTTGGAAAATTCCCAAATATGTTGCCGTTTTAAGCATGTCTTATGTTTGGATTATGTTAATTATTTTCATGAATTATATTTGTTGGATTGACCAAAATTCATGAACCCTAGAAAGGTAAAACCTAAAGTTGACAACATGATGGAAATTCTACTCTTTTGAGATGGATATGGTGCATGAATTAAATCAACTAATATGTGGTTGATTTAAAGGGTAAAATACCCTACATCTAAGGTAGAAGGGACGTCCAACATGGGATGGAAGAAAATTCCAAAATCTAATTTTTTATGGGACACATGATGTGGACGTCCAACGGTGGCAAGGAAGGCATGAAAAGTTGCTGTTTTGGGCAACTTAATTTATGCGATTTGAATCCATGAAAATACCCTAAATATGGGACAAAAAAAATATGTTTAAGGATTGAAATTAAGGAGGTAAAAATCTGTTATGAAATATGTGTCAAGATGGATGTTGAAAGAGTGGTGCCAAAGTTGCTATTTTGGAGCCATGTGATTAAGGGATTATAATTCTATGAAAATACCCTAAATTATATGCTAATTAAGTTTTTAAATTATGCCAAAATAGAAGGCAAGTTGCTGTTGAAAGAAATTGAAAAACACATGTTGTATGTGTGATAAAATGGTGCACATAAAGGGTATGAATGACAAAGATGAGAAATGACCAAATATGATTTGCTAAAATGCAAAAATGAATGAAAATATGATAAAATATGTAAGAAAGGTGCTGTTTTGATAATGATTTAAAATCTCAAAATTTGAGATTAATATATGAGACCTAAATTATTGAGTATGTTCTTAAAGTATGCACCAATCTGAGAAATGTGAAAAATGGATGTTAAATGATGAATGGGAAGTAATGAACTTCCATATGTTGAGTAAGTGAAGGGGTATAATATGTTAGAATGTTTGCCTTAAATGAGAGTATCAAAATAAAAGGAACGGGTACAATTGAGCTTAGCTTGTTAAAGATTGAAAACAAGCCGCTTGAGTGATTTCAAAAGTTGAGAACCCTAAACATAGGGATTGAATGGAGCAAAGAACAATGACTAAGTTGTATATGTATGTGATTGTTAGAAAGATGAATGTAAATTCAAAAGAATTGAACATAAGCAAGTCTTTTGAAAATTAAAGTGATTGAATACCTCAGACTTGGGTATTTAATAAAATAAACGAATATTTACTATGTTTACAAAGGTAAACATGTATATATGTAACCATTAAGAAAGATAAATATTAATGGTTACTAAGAAGGATAAATGGGACTTGCTACAAGCTAACTAGCTATAACAAATACAAAAGATTGAAAACCCTAGACTTAGGGTTGAATGGAAAGATTGACCAACTATGAAGGTTATATAGATAAATATACATATATGGGTGTTAAAAGATGTGATGTATTAATGGAAAAAAGTATTTAAAGTTAACTCGCTTGGGATTAAATGCAAGTTGAAAACTGTATGGTGTGTATATATATATATGCCTATGTTATTTATGGAATGAAAAATGAATGATGAATTGCTAACTAAGATTACATAGTTATGTGGTTATCAAAAGACTTATGAGTAAGTCAAAATGTATATATATGATCCTTAGCAAGGGTGAATATGGATATGCATTTCAAAGAAGGGGTTGGTTAAAATTAGCTTGTTATAGAACGTAGAGGATATCTTGAATAATTTCAAGAGATTCATCCACAAGATATAAGTATGGAAGGAAAGAAACAACTCATGTATTAAATTTATATGGGTACGAGGTTATTGGGAAATACAAGTGTTAATGTCAAAGAAAGAATGATTCAAAGTTAATGTGTTATGGACCATATGGGATTAAATACCATATGACATGTATATGTGAATTGAAAAAGAAACGAGCCATGTAAGCACAACATATTATGTAAATGTATAAGGAAATCATTTTCACTTGTCTAGGAAAAGGCAGGGAAAGGATGAAAGGCACAAAAGGATCGCCACAGGTAAGCAAGCAAGACTTTTAAAAATGATATTTTATTTTCAAATGCTAAAATATTTTCAAGTGATTTCACTTGAATGTTTCTAACATTATTTAATGGTGACCATCCCTTCATCTCTTTATTACGCTTTGAAATGATCGGTTCAATTCTTCTCTATTCGAAAATGGCATGCCAGCATGGATTTAAATGATGTTTCAATGAAACAAAGTTCAAATGGATTGTGCAAATAATTTTCTACATGAGAATGACAAGTTACCATGTGAAATAGGTATATAATGTCGGGGTGACTAAAAGTTATGCATGGAATGAAAATCAAGTAGGCTAGTCAAGGTAGAAGCAGGACAAGGAGTCAGCCCTTGACGTTGCCAAGTCGGAAGGTCCAGCGTCATGAATGGAAAGGATCATATTATGAAAGGATGTTCTCTGAGCTAGAGTACCCTTATATGAAGGATTATGTCATGACTAAAAATGACACATTTGCACATCCAATGTTTATGAAATACCCAAAATTGAAATTGAAAAAGTTTACACGAATGATTTACATGAATAATTTATGAAAAAGTTTCCGTTCCATTGATAGTTTGATCACTTGATAAGTGTCTTCTACCGAATGGAGATAAATGCATTTAAATGAGAATGAAAAATACTTGCTTATTGAGTTTCGACTCATGTTTTATTTTTCTAACCTTAGATAGGTGCAAGAAAATTTAAGTGATGGAAAACATGTTCTTGCTGAGAAAAAAGAAGGAATTTTTAAAGGTTTGTAATCCTTTGTATGTGAAATATGAACACATGTCCTATGGGATATGGTACTATTAGTACATATGTTTAGGATACCTTGTACAAGTATTATATGATTTAGAAGGTAAAAGATTAAAAATGCCTTGCATGGATATGATCTGGCTGAGAAAAAAGATGGGTTAAATGGTAAGTGCTTATATACTAAGAATTGGTAAATAGGTGTGGAAAGAAAAGGCTTGATATCACAGAGCTTGATATCCTAGCAAGGATTGGTAGTATTCGACTGACATGGAAGGTTTGGATTATGTATGTATGGAATGAAAATGTCATGATCAGGTCAAGAGGACCTTTAATATAGAAGAGAAAGTTAATATGTAATGAATGATATGTGCAATTGAGTACAAGCGTATTGTCACTTGTAAGATGAATAGAGTGAAATGCAAAGAAATGAAATGATGAAAGAAAAGAAATGAAACGAAAAAAATTTGAGCTAGATTCAATTAAGAACCCGCCACGTGATTAGGGCAACAATCCTGATTCACATTTACCAATCGATAAGATCTTAGAGTAAGGCACAGGATGTGACGTCTCGGGTTGGGGCCGCCACATACACCTAAGTCTAGATGGATTAAAGCCTTGAAGGAAGAAATTGATGCATTCAGATGGGATTTGAGCAAGTAGAAAAAAAGAAAATTCTCTTTATAAAGAACTTCATAATGACGACAACTAAGGCAAAAGATCATTTAGATAAGAGGGCATATGACTCAAAATACCACCATTTAAACCTCATGAAGGGCACATTTAGTTGCTCGATGATTCATCTCCTTTAGGATTCAACCCGCAAATGGGGATGATAACTCAGTTAGTGAATAATTACCTCTAAAGGTAGACACCACACCATGACAAAAGATTTACCCACTAGAGATCAAGATCGAAATGTTGCCCGATAACTTGAAGTGACTAAAGGTGCAATTTGAGGGATCAAGGATTGCATTAAAGCATCTGACTTCCTTTCATTATGCAATGCGAAATTAGGGATTCCACTTGAATTTTCTGCCTGTGCATGTTTCCTAATACACTCATGGGAGATTTATTGTAGTGTTCCTTATTAGTGTGTTCATTCTGCACCTTGGACAAAATAAAGCAGATCTTCATCTCCCACTTCATCGACACTATTGTAGAGGTTTAATTTTGGACCTTTCCACCTTGTGATAGAAAAAGGATGAACCAGTGGAAGATTACATTTATTGATGGTAGAAGGTCGCCAATCGATGCTAAGCTCCATTATCCTAAGAAATGAAAGTCAATTTCTATTGCAATAGTTCGAAGATGAAGATGTTGCTGCTTATGAATGAGCAAATTACCACCTTTCAAGCTCTAGCAGCTAAAGCGTGCTAAAATAAGCAGTTATTAATGTAGCAGAAAGCTTAACAAAAGGATGTTGTTCACCTTCTTCCTTTAAGAAGAAAAAGGTAGGTAAAACCTTTGTTAACAAAACAGAGACAAAAGGTAAACTGATCAAGGAAGTTATCACTAAAAAAGCACACACCCAATGCTACTCAATGAATAGGAGTGGAGGCCCCTTTATTGATAAAGACATGCCAAATTTGTTTGAAGCATTTGTCGAAAACAAATTAATTTAAGTTCCTTGCTCCAAAAAGACCTAAAGAATTTGATAAGGGATTCATCTAATCGAATCTTGCTAGGTGTTGAAGAAGATTTTGCTAGATTATATAGAGAGAGATCATCATAATCAACCTTCCACCATAAGCTTCTTACAACAATATGATCATTACCTCCATTGGGATGAATGATTGGGAGTTACTTTGTGAACCATAGAGGTTGAAGCATGATATTGGAAGAATTTCAATAAAGAAAATTGATGAGTAAGGAACAAAACTTTCTTTTCTTACCTTGAAAAATTCTTGATGCAATCCTTTTGAGTGCTGCTTTATCTCATAGTAGACTTCTTTGAACAAGAAAAATTGATGTCATTTTATAAAAGATAGTTGGCCACATACCTCTATCAGAGAAAAAAGTATTTTTGCTTGAACCACTTTCTTAAGAAGATGAGAAAATTAGTCGTAAAGAACTCTTTCTTGAAAATTGCTCATTTTTTGGACCTTGACAGTGAAAAATCCTTATTAGTTACATGGGGAAGGGACAATATAGCAAAGAAATGACTTTTACCTTTATTAATTATTGAAGAGATAATATCTAGAGCAGCCGAAAAGCGGTATGATTGCTAGAACTAGGGTCTATTGGAAGATGCTTATTTGTTGCAAAGTTTTCATTAAAGAAAGAATTCTCATAGAGCTTTCTCCATATTGCAAGGTAGGCCAATAAGGAAGGATTCCAAGAGTAGCTGACTCGCACTAAAGAGGGCTGCTTCAGAAAGACCAACCAAATCTAAGTGATGCATGAGCTTCATGCATTTCAGACTCCTATTTTAGGTGTATTCTTAGAACTCAAGGAAGAAAGAGATTGTTACTAGCCGATGCTTCTCTTTAACGAGAATCAACAATATGTGATATCATATTTGCATGAGTACAAACTCATGATTGATGAAATGAGAGAAATCAAACAGCATGCTCTTGAACATTTTGTCCTAACTCTGGCATACAATAGTCATGCTCTCTTATGGATTCCCTCTTCCTGCCGAGGCCTTCAGCTCATGGGAGGAGTTAACTAATCTCTTTATTCAGAGATTTCATGAATACGACTCCTGTGTTGACCGAGCATAAATTAGAAGATTAATCCATTGCTAGGAAAAATATTAATATGATTATATCATGTGGTAAGTCAATTGCCATATGCTGAATCAACTTACAAAAGATGAAGAGGCTATGGTGTAGTAATACCTCAATTTAGTTAAAGGCTTTTTTCTTAACTTTTTTATGAGAGCCACTCAATTTGTGCAACTGCTTTGGTACATGTCACAAGATTCAAAGAGTGATTTTTCTTCTTGTAATATGATCTATATATCAATATTAGCTAATCATATTAGAGAAGTATCTTTGTCAAATCATCCAAAGAAATTAATAAAGAAGGTTGCATGTGTTAGTCAACTAACTTTCCTTAAGTTTGAGGTTAGAATGTTACTAGTCAGATATTTCATTATATATTTCAAGAAGTGTTAGGAGCTACAACTTACTAAGATGATTTATTTCTCATGTTCACTATGGGATTAGCATTACCTTAAGTTCCATGAAAGTCACTTCAAGCATATTATTTTTTAGTCTTTATTGGATGATCTATTGCTGTTAAGACAAAGGGAACGATTCTTAGTAATTGCATTAGAAAATTGCAATACTACCTAGAATACACTATACATTACATTAATTACTAGAGAAATGTCCATTGGCTCCATTCTTTGCAAGTCATTATGGCAGATAGCTTCTCAACACATGCAAGTCTCAACTTAGGCTTGCTCTATATCAAAGATAGGTGACTCATTCATTCACATTACATCTTGATTTATTAAGGTATAAGATAACTTTTCCCTGAAATGAAGAAAAATGCCAAGGGCATTCCTAACCATTCAACATGACCTTGATAGCCTCTGAGTTCATCGATTAGACATTCATTGGCTAAGGCTATTCTGGAGAAGAGTTTGCCTAGGACACTTTATAGTGCGAGTATCTTACAAATTGTTAGATTGCCTAATTCACATCATTGAGTTGCTATTATTGCAACATGTTTAATTAGCCTACTTTGAGTAATGGGGTTGTTCACTCATTTGGGCCTTATATCAATTGCCTAATTTAAAGCGCAATTATGGCTACCGAGTGGTTATGATATTCTTAGTTTGGGTCGAGCCACTAGCGAGCTTAACCCAATAACTTTAGGTCGTTTACTTAAATTCTACTTTGCTAATTTGGTAGCCTACTCGGTTTAGTTACATAGTCATTGATATATGCAATTATAGTCTCTCACATTGAATTATTTACCTATGTTGTGATGTTTATTATTCAAAATTAGCTTGACTACTCAACTTCTAAGCCACTTGTTTTGGGCTTGCTTGCTTGGATACTAAATTATTATCTTTGTAATTTAAGTTTGCCTTGTCTACTATGAGGTCATTCTTACTAAGTAATTTAGCCTAGCCATCATGGAGCTCAATTAACAAGAAAAATGGGTCAATGCTAATAAAGGGCCCACCATGCAATATATCAGAAAGGGATTTTTACAAATATGCTTAAAAAGTTTGATCGATATTGCATCTGTATCCCTAAGTTTGCCGAATTTGCAAAAAAGTCCACAAGTTTTGAGTAAAATTGCAACATTGTCCTTTCTTCTAGGATGCCGTTAAATTTTTTTGTGAAATGATGATAATGTCCTTTAAGTGATAAAATTGTAATTTTTCAAATATTGTAGGTATATTTGCTATTTTATTATTTTATATATTTTTATATGTATTATTATTTTAGATTTGTTTGCAAAAATGCTTATAATATTTTCAAAAATTGAAAGTGTATAATTTAGCTTAAAGGGAATTATCATTATTTTACATAAAAATCTAACGGTATCCTAACGGAAGAGACACAAGTGCAATTTTATACAAACCTTGTGAGCATATTTGCAAATCTGGTAAACTTAGGGACACAAATGTAAAATTGGTCAAACCTTGTAGGCATATTTGCAAAAATTTCTATTAGAAATCATGCCTTTACGCATGGTCGGCGACAACACAATTCTTAAGAGGGCATTTGAAAAGTCATATTTGGAGCAAGCTTCATAAGCCTATGCCAAATGCATGATTATTGAGGCATATAGAAATCAAATTATCCAAGGTTATAAAGTCAACCAATGGTTGAAAATCATCCAATGCAAAATCATATAAATACAAGAATCAGTGCAATGAACAAAAGTGAATGCACATGCTTTATTATGCACTTATAAAGCATTGAAGAAGATTGGCGAGCTGCATATATATCTAATTAAATACTCATTTTAACGCAAATATACGTGCCGATTGAGTAATAAAAAGTGAGTAGATTATCGGTTCCATGAGGATTGTATTAAACAAATTAGCACCTGAAAAATCAATTGTCTTAAGTGAATTGGTAATTAAATAAAATTGATTTTCAAACAACTCAATTCAATCTAAACTAAGTAAAATAGTTAATAACCAAAATGGAGTGGATACTGTTGAGATTGCTTTGAGATGATTAAGATAAGTAGGGATATGAATTCAACGACTCATAGCTATGCCATTTTGGTCTCATTTAAGTTAGTTATGCAGAGATTGCTAATCTAGGTTCATTTATATTCATATATATTTTTCAACACATACAAACCTAACCAAGTTTTATTTATTTGCTATATTCTCATACACCTAAGTAAAACAAGGCTAATAACCACATAATCTAATCATGATCACACAAGGTTAATAGGCATATTCCTATCTATATTAACATTCAACACAAACAAGAGCTAAAAAACCTATGCCTTATATATGAATCTCATTTAAATTTTACTTTTTCAAGCATGAATCTAAATGTTTAATCAATCTACAATGTTGCAAATCTTGTAAAATCATTAAGCATAATATATATGGATAACCCCATGTAACCAAAGTTATAGCACAACTACATATTCATTTCAACACAAGGAAACAAAAGTTAACATAGATATGAGTACAAATCATCCATATTTTCCAACCACAGGGGGATTCCACCATAAAACATGATTTCAAATCCCAGCAAAATAAAGTTTACAATCATCCCAACGGAGGAGAATACATAAAATGAAAAGAGAAATAAAAAGAGGAGATGACACTCTATATTTTGCATTGCGGCAGCTGAATCTCCACTTGATTCTCTCTCTTGCTTTGAAGCCCTTGTGTTTCTCCCCTTTCTCAGCAGCCATAGACTCTATATGTTATGTTCTTCAAACCTTAAAAAAGCTATTTATATCCCATAGCATTTGGAGCTCACACATGTGAAAAATTCCACACACATGCCTTCGTGGCCGCATCCTCCAAAGCCGTAGTTGCGGCCTCCACCTTGCTGGACAACATGACAGTGAAATTCTTAAGTAGTGGACTTTATGGCTGCGACCTCAGGCAAGTTGGAGACGGCATTGCTCTTTTGACAACTTCAAGTTATTTTTCTCATTTCATCCTCTTTTGGCTTGAAATTATATGAGAATTGCTCTCATTTTCCTATAAAAAAGAGTAAAAGCAAGTAAATGCATTCCTAAATGATCAAGTGAAATTAAAAAAATCAAAATGTGATGAATTTAAACTAGATATAACCTAAAATGCATGAAAACCACACAAGATGCAATAATTACACAAATGATGCAAACTAATGCAAAGCTAATGCAATTTTACATGTTTCTTTTAAACTAGCATTCCAAACGAGTGCAAAAATGAGCTTGAAAATAGAGTTATCAAAGATATTTTATTTTCCCAAAGCACTTCCTCAAGCCATTAAGAGCATTTGAAAAGGTTAAGATGTCATCGACATAACTATCAGAGCAGGTCGTGCAATAAATGGACAAAAAATGATGAAATGAGTCCGTAAACGTGTGCCCAGGTGCAAACACATGGCCACCTAGGCACAGACATGTGCCTCGACATGAAATCCAACACCCTAGTTGAAATAAGTAGGCCCTCCTAGCCATAATTACAGCATAGATAGCCCCTTAGAGTTCTCCGTTTGCTCTTGAGAAAAAAACTCAAGTGTTTTCTCTCTTTCTTTGTTGAAGATAATCTCTTTCTAGGAGGTAATTATCCTATCTTCTACAAGAATAAAATTCTCTCATAGTTTTTTATTCCTCCTTGTAATAAAGGCATAACATATTTTGAGGGAGAAACTCATAAAATTTGTTATCTCATGTCTTTCTTTGTCTAAGTCCCAATAATCATTTTCATGTCGTTATGATATTGAAAAGTCCATCAACCTCAATCAGACCCTTTATTTTAGGAAATAAAGGCCGGAGTTGATACTTGTTAATCAAACCTCTGATACGCTAAGATATCATTGCGATCAATGCGACAATGACTCATTATCATCTCCTAATAGCTAATATTGCCAATGTGGACACTTCGATCTATTGTTGTAGGATGGTTATCAAGGAGCAAGACCTTTTCACAATTTCATCTTATTACTCGAGTCTCCTTGCTAAGTAAAGGCTGAGATCCCCCTTAATGAATCGAAAGAGTCTCCTGCCTCTCGATAATAATAAGGTTTGATGACTCATCTTAGTCTAACTAGTTAGCTAACTCGTTAGGGTTAACTCGGTTCTGACTTGGTCCTATTTAGTCAATTAGGGTCAATCCAAACCCTATCCTAAAGGCAGTCAAACCTAATCCTTAGGTCTCTTCAACTTAAACCCCAAGTCAGTTCAATCCTAACCTTAGGCTATTCATGTCAATACATGTGTGGCACATTATAATTTTTTATTAGTTTTAATAATTAATAACTTAAATAAAATAAAAACATAGCAATAATATATCTTATGCTGACTTCTCAAGAAATTACAAGATATACCAAAGTGCAAAATAGGTGATTTACAATCGAAGGTGACCTCACTATTAATTTAAGCAAAATTTCATCTGAAGTCGGCCCCAAGATTAACTTGAAATTACATGATAAAAAAAGATTTCTAAATTGAGAATTGAAGTTGCATCACCAAGTCAATTTACATACAACTTGAGTGAAGTCGCATCCACAGTCGTCCTTAGTTGCGACTAAAAGAAGAAATCATACTTTGACAAATCTCTAAAATTTGTGGAATGTACAGTCGCAGATCCAAGTCAACATTATTATGTGACTTAGTTGAAGTCGCACCCTCAAGTTGGCCTTAGCCATGAGTTGAAGCAAAATTAGGCTTGATGTTGCTCTGCAATTTTTAGGGACTCGAAATTGTGCACCGAGTTGACCTCATTATGAACCTTGAAGTTGCATTTCAAATTGACCTTAGTAGCAATTTGGAGAAAAACCTGACTTGGTTTACTCTCTAAAATTTTTGAACGACCTTAGCTTGAAGTTTCATCTCAAGTTGATCTCATAATCAACCTCAAGACGAGGAAAGGGCAAGGTCTCAAAAGAATAGGATTACTGTGAGGACCAGGTATTTATTTTATTTTCATTATAACTCTTCTCTATTATGAGGTAATTTATGAACATGCTACTAGGAATTTATGATGTTAATGGACTAATAACGTATATGGACATTGTTGAGCAGTACCACTATTTTTTACCTCGCAGAGTAGGTACAGGGTTCGACCTGCCCGGTCAACTTGTGAGGTCAGGTTGCGGGGGTGAAGGGGGCAGCGCCCCCGGAGAAATTTTTAACTATTAAGTCATATGAGTGGGAAAGTAAATTATAAATTGCAATTAGACCCGACCCATGCTCCGGCCCGATTCGATGGAGGTTCGGTTATAAAAAGGAGCCCGCGAGTTAGGGCTTCATCTTTCATTTGCGTTCGACTCCGTTTCCCTCTTCTTCTCTTCCTGTTCTCTGCTTCTTCTTTTCTTTCTCTCCTATTCAGTTCGATCCAGCTGTAGATTTCTTCAAGAATTCTCTACCAACTGCCTTGAAGGTCATCGATTCCAATCAAGGAAGCTCCGAATTTCTGCAATCCAAGCCTAGGGTCACTGTTTTGGGGAAAATCATGATTAAGGTAAGTAGATGCTGCCCTTTTTTGATTGAATGATGAAATCTCGTATTAAACATGATATGAAACGGGCGGGGGGGGGGGGGAATATGTGACACCCAACAAATTCATGGTTTGGGACGTAGTGTTCGTAACAGTTAGGGTAAGCAAGGTTTGTGGAGAATTTGTAGTGAATAAGTGATTTTATGAAGTAGAGGACTCGTTAACAGCTTTTGTATTCTTAAAATGTGATGTTAGTTGATTCGGTTCAAAAGAGGGTACGAACTAGAGGTTTTCTCTTTCTGCGCCTACCATGTGTTTGTTAAAATGCTCGTGTGGCAGTTTTATACATTGAATTGAAAGTAAACCTGGTTGATGTTGTATGTGTGGTTTGTGACATATATTCTTGTCTGTTATGTATGAGGTGTTATTTAAAATGATTGGTTGTAAAAGGATTGTTCATGGTCCCTGATTGACATGAGGAGAGGGTTGTTCATGGCCCTTGATTGACATGAGTGGAGGATTGTATGTGTCATTCTATTTATACGTGGTTATATGCTTATGATCTTAGGAGTGGGTATCGGACCTATATATTTTATTTTGATCATGACACGCGCATCCAAAACTTTGCTTATTCCACTTTGTGTTAACCATTATCTACTTACTAAGTCTATTTAGGCTCACATGGTTTGTTATTTTTTTCTTTAGATCCCAGGTCAGGTGGGGAACCTCAAGATGGGGCAAGTGGAAGACCAAATCTTGGAAATCATTAGAACATCTCTAATTAAAGTTATTTGAATTTTATGCTCTTTTGACATTAGTATTATGTAGACAGTTATTGAGCTAGATTTGACCTTGACAAATATATTGTATTTAGTATTTCGAATTGGATTACGATTTATGTAGATGCATATAGATATGATCATTCGGTTTGCTTGTTGTGTATGGATAAATTTGAACGATTTCCTTCCATATGAATGCCCTTATGATATGAAGATACAAATATATAACTATAGAGTTGAAGGTCACATATTGAAATGAATTTGAATTGCTTATGAATAACAGGTTGTGTATTACATACCACCCCCTATATATTATGGGGAGATGCTGTCGAATTTTTTGTTGGTCATATGGTACCCTTTTGACTAGTTATTGTGAATATTTAGAAGCGGATCGTTACAATTACGAAGGTGAAGTTGCACTCTTGGTCAACCTTAGTTTCAGCTTGAGGAAAGTTCCACATGAAGTCGACTGTCGCTACGACTAAAGAAAGAGTGGAGCACACAAAAGTTTCTAAAATTTTTTAAAATATAAATTTGTAGTCCCAAGTCGACTTCACCATGGGACTTCAGTGCAAAGTCACTCTTGGAGTGGTCTCCAGGTTCGAATTTAGTAATAATAGTTAAAAAAAATTTAAATGTTAGTGCATTAAATAGCGCCACCTACCACCTAAATGGCTCTTTTACCCTCTATATTTTAAATATGACATGAAAAGGAGTTATGGGGTTTAGCAAAAATATCTAATGAGCTTAAATTTCTCACATTCAAGCATTAAAGATTTATATTTAAGATTTCAAGCTCGAGTACTTAAGGAAAATGCTTAAAAGATGACATTCTTCTCATCTTTAACAAGAGCTTGTTGTACTTACAACTGCCTATGCAAAATTTGTAAAGTGTAGTTTTCCTTTAGTCTCAAATTATTTATCATTATTGGTTCAGTATTAGAGACCAAAGACGAGTATGGATTTATAGTTGAAATTGGTTGGAGAGGTGCTTATTAATGGCTAGTGTGTCGTATATAGAGCCACATAAAGTTAGAATTTAGAAGAGAGGTCATGATCTACATTATATCAGGATACAATAGTGAAACTTATGATATGAAGGATGTATACTTGAAAGAGTAGAATATGAAGATTTTTTAAACCACTATAAGTTCCTGTGTCAATTATTATGTACTTGTGTATGTGCTCTTATTTCATTCATCTACTACATTCTATAAGATCTCAATTTTCTAGCATATTTTTTCACTAAGAAATAGTTCCAAAAAGAGTTGATATTTGAATAAAAAGTTTTATTAATCCAATTCACTCATCTTCTCTTAATTTGAGCTAATTAATCAAAACCAAAAAGTTAACCCTAAACCCTAATTAATCAAAACCCTATCCATGTTTCTACTTGTGTCCCATATGAATGGCCTTTTGAGCTTATTTTTCATTTACGTCAAGTCATGCTCCATCAATTCTTGAACTCAGTTAGTCGTAGCCTCTCATGAGAGCCAAGTCAATGGTTGGTATCCCCTTTATGCACACCACCAATTCCTTTTAACTTAACATTGGTCACTGAACGCCATAACTTTACTTTTGCCATTAAATTCCATAGTGCCTCAATACCAATTCATGTTAGAACTTCTCTTAATTAAGTCATACCATCAATAGTGTTGGTCTTGAGTTTATGAAAAATTTAAAAAGGGAGAGTGAATTAGGTTCTTTAAAATTTCTTTGGTGTTTGAAAGATTTAACCCCTTGTGAGTTTAGTCTCCTTGAATTAAAATATGAAGAGTGAAGAGAGCAAGAAAAATCATATATAGGAGGCACAAGCAATTATAGTGGTTTGGGACTACTCTCCCTACTCCACTCTTTCAAGAACATACTCCCTTGTATTTTGGGTTCTACTATTTTAATAATATTACAACTAGAGCTCTTGCTCTCTTCTAAATTATAGCTTTAGGGGGCCTTTACAGTCACAACACAAGTAGATGACGAGTTCTACTCCAACTGTACACTACTTGTCTTTATTAAATCTTCATCTCCAACACCAAGTCAAACAACAATACAACAAAGAGATTCAGAAAATGAAATTTACACTTTACAAATTATGTAGAGCAGATTTAGCACATGAGAGAACTCTTGAATACTTGAAATGTATGAGAAGTTACAGTTCCTATAGTGAATGTGAGAGTTTCTCTTTGTAGAACACTGAAGGCATAGTTGAATGCTTATAGGAAGAAAAGTATAAGCTCGATAAATGCTTTAGCTAACTGTCACACCCCAATTCAGGCAGTCTCCCTTATAAAATGAAGGGCATGACACCAGTAAAGTAGGATTCGGGAGGCTACCTTATGTGTCACTCTCCCATCTTACGTATCATATTATAAACAAAACCTGTTATTAATAAATGAAATGATAAGGTCTCCATCAACCCATAATTAATAATGACAATCATGAGCATAGATATAATGTAAACTAACCACACCACAAAGGAAACTAAAGAAATAAATGTCAACATAAGTAAGGTAGTACATTCATCAAAAATTAATCAAAATCAAACTTAAACAGGGTTTTTCATATATCTCTCTTTAATATTAATTACAAGCGAAATCTATCACTCCATCCCCAAATAGTCATGGCGAAGCATTTGGATAACCTTAAAAATTTAAAACGAACAAAGGTGAGTGACAACTCAGTAAGTAACAATGATATTAATAGTCAACATCTCAATATCTTCTATGAAATCAAACATACGACTTTTTAAAATAAAGAAATCACGATAATTTCATGAAGACTTGAGGAAGACATCTTTTCAAGAACTCTAGAATCATATAAATAGATCGCATCAGCTCTGTCTTAAGTCTAATGTTATTAATTCTTACCACTCTCCTGATAAACTGCGTTCTAGTGATCACTCTTGATTTTCTAGGTCATTTATAGCAATATTATGTTATAGCTCTAATGGTGTAAAACCCTCACCACTCAATGACAAGTTATTTCTCTAATGACCCCTCTCGGAATACATCATCTCTCTAGTGATACAACTCTTAGTCAATGAAGATCCTCTCCATGACTATAACTCTTTAAGTGATGGAAATTAAACTTATATAATATGTTCATGCATACACATACGCTTATATGCAAGAATAAGCACAATCTAATCCATATGCTCATACATACTCATATCCATGAATACAATTAAACTTATGTGTATAAACAGCAAACCTCATGAATGAAATAGACACTCATACATCCAACTTAATAAAAATAAGGCGAGCATTGACACAACAATTTAACACAAACCCTTGATAAGCCCCTTCCCAGTCATGTAAAGATGCCTGGGCTTTCCTCAAGGAAATAAAATCTTGGGAAACTATCTTCCTCCTCATACATGATACAATAAGAAAATCTTATCATGATAGTAGGGAAAGATCAAAGCTACTTACCATTTTAAAGAAGAGACCTATGTATTTGTCTCTATAATACCTGTCATTGTTTGATAAGATACATTATTAGATTACCCACTCTCAAGTGAGAGTCTAAATTTATCACTCTTATAAATTCTAATCCTAGACTTAATAAATTAAATCTTAATGTAAGGAGGCCCCTTTTTATATTTTAGGTTGGATCAAAATTCATCCATTGCTCATAAGCAATTTCTATTACCTCCACTAATACAATTTAATCTCGTTATAACTGTTGGTCCCGAGTTGATGGCAAAACCCAAGAGGGGAGGGGTGAATTGGGTATTTAAAAATTTTATATCTTAAACAGAAACTTAACCCCGGATTAATCCAGTCCCCTTAATGAAGAAACGAAATGGAAAGCAATGTAATGTAAATGGCAGAAGTATAAATCAAACACACAGGATTTTTATAGTGGTTCGGGCAACCTCCCTACTCCACTCTTCCAAGCTCACACTCCTTGTGACTTGGGTTCCACTATTGTATTCTCTCAATACAATTAGAGCCACTGCTCTCTTCTAGATTCCAGCTCTAGGGGGCATCAACAAAACACAGCACAAGTAGGTGATGAGTCACACTCTAATCACACACTACTTTGCTTACACTTGATCTTAGTTCCTCAAACTAAATCAAGTTCAACACATACAAAAGAAACAATAAGAAAACTACACTTTACAGTTGTGTAGAAGCAGTTTGGCGCAGAGAAGAACTTGTTGAATTGGCTTTGAATGATCAGTAGTTGAGCTCTTGCAGTTTGAAGCAAAGTTCTTCCTCTTTGATTAGCTTGATCTCTTTAAAGCTCTTATAGATGGTAGTTATGCACACTTAATGATTCTCAGCTACTTCCCTCGTCTACCATGAATGCCTTTTATAATTTTGGAGGGAATCCGAACGTTAGAGGGTAGGTGGCGCGCATTTAATGCGCCAACGTTCGAATAAATTCCGACCGTTGCGACCCAAGTCACATGTGGAGTCGACTTCGGATGCGACTTCGCCCAAGTCGCAGATGGAGTCGACTTCGGGTGCGACTTCGCTTCTCCGTCGCAACTTCAAGTTTCAGTCAGGGTCGACTTGGGCATCAACTTGACCCAAGTCGTAGGTGAAGTCGACTTCGGGTGCGACTTCACCGTGTCAGTTTCCAAGTCTGAGTCTTGAGTCGACTTTGGCTTCCGACTTCAACTCAAGTCGATCATGGAGTCGACTTGGGTTGCGACTTGACTTGGTCTTCGTCAAAGTATGCTTTGTTCTTCATTTGATCTTCCTCTATCTTGCTTGGCTTGTTTCTTTGATGATTCTTAGGAGAGCTTGAGTCCTGCTTGGTTGAATCATGCGCCTTGCTTTGCATTTGACTCAGTTGGTCTTTAAGACTTGATAGACTTGATTTGATCTCCATCTTGAATCTTTGCTTTGAACTTGAGTGAGAGATTCTTTGAATAGGCTTTGAAACTGCATCTTTGAAGTTTGAACTTCTCAAGTCGCGGATGAAGTTGACTTTGTCTGCGACTTCACCCAAGTCGCACCTAGAGTCGACTTGGCCTGCGACTTGGGCAGCTTCGTGCCCCAAAATTCAGCTCTGGACAGTTTTTCATGTTTGAAGTCGATAGCGAGGTCGACTTCGTTTGCGACTTGGCTTCCCAAGTCGCATGTGAAGTCGACTTGGGATGCGACTTCACATGCAAGTTGATTTTGCCTTTGTGGTTCTTTCTCAAGTCGATAGTTGAGTCGACTTTGGGATCGACTTCACCCTAAGTCGAAGTCCAAGTTGACTTGGGGATCGACTTGGCTACTTAAGTTCCTTAAAACAAATGGCAAACTCATTAGTCCTTTAAATGTACTCAAGTTAGTTGTTGTTAATCATCAAAACTCAATCTCTGGTCAATTTTATTTTGTTTTGAAGCATTGTTTCCAACAATAACTAATATTTATTTATATCTCAGGACCCCTAAATAACAGTAGAATATTAATTATCACAAAATATTTATGATAGCATATTTAAATAAAGAGATCTTGATCATTGATCACCTACTAACCGTTAGGCATGGTCTTACACATCACTACTTTCATAGATCAATTTCATTTAACTGAATACATTTACCTTCTAATTCAATTAAAACCAATCAAACATAAATTAAATCTGTTACAATCAGCAAGGTAATTACTTAGACAAAATAAAACATATCTTTATTGGTGATTTAATGACATTGGATGGCTTGGATCATTCTACTCTTAACACATATCCTATTTGATCATGTTTAGGGCCACTTTGCAATGACTTTTCACCAAATCCATGCAAATAGCTCATCGACCCTAAATTTCTCATGATCCATTCATCATATCAAATAATTAATAACATCAATATTCATAGATTAATATTGAGCATCATATATTCAAGCATCAAAGCCATTCATTCACAATCAATCACAAACTAGATCAACTAGAGTGGAAATCAAACCATCCTATTACATAATTTATCATTCTCTATGTATACATTTGTATGGATTATCTAAACAATAACTCAAAAATAAAAGAAAATAAAGCAACCCCTTATTACTCTATTATTTAATTAAAATTTTCATAAAATCATACTAAAATTATTACCAAACTTCATGAGATTCTACATGCAACATCTACCCATTGTAATAAAATAATTTAACGGTTTAGATCTAACACAAGATTATAATTTTTTTACATAAAAATTTGGCAGCCCTAAAACATCCCCAATATATATAAAAAATCCATCATTATAGATCTTAAATCGGAGAGAAAATTATGTAGAATAATTTACCTTTTTTTCTCTTTGAGATTTCTTCTAAAAAGCTTGAAAGAAAAGAAAAAATAATACATTTCTTTTAAATACCCCCACTTCCTCGCTTCCCCTTCTATTCGTCTCTTCCTCTTCCTGTTAAGGTTTTCCCCTTTTTTAGTCATCCACACATGCCACATGTGTCAGTGTGGGCCCACTTTCTTTACACCCCACCTTGGACATCTCCCCTTTCCTCTCTCCCCCTTCTATTTGTCTCTTTCTTTTCTTATTAGGGTTTTCCCCTTTTTTAGTCATCCATATTGCCACATGTGTGGGTGTGGGCCCACCTTCTTTATACCCCCCTTGGACGACTCCCCTTTCCTCTCTCCCCCTTCTATTCATCTCTTTCTCTTCTTGTTAGGGTTTTTCCCTTTTTTACTCATGCACACATGCCACATGTGTGGGTGTGGGTCCCACCTTTAGTTTTAGGAAAACAAACAAAATTTATTCCATAGATGCATGTAATGAGGTTTGAACCCATGACTTCCTGGTAAGAAAGCTCTTTTGATTTTTAAAAAGATTTTTATTGTTTGGCACAAATCCGACCATTTTTAGAATTATTATTTATGCATCTTAAAATTTTTATCCAAGTGGTTCACCCAAGGTTTTTGACGGTCTGAACAACTTTCCAATTAAGCCTGAAGTTTAATTTCTGATCTAAATGCCCTAAACTAGTTATTGAATCTAGACTGTCCACGTCTACTCTTTTGGATTGCTCAATGACTTGTGTTCTCAAATCATGATCCAAACCTTTGGAAAGACTTATTACTTTATTTATTATCATTTAAACTCTTTTGATCATTTTACACCTTAACTTATAACTAATTATTTTGTTTGATATTATTTCTTTTCCAAAATACCTCTGTATTGATCAATTAATGTACAATAAGCAAACGAGTTTCATGTATTCCTCTTAAATGCACAATCATTACTCTCATGCCTCATAGACACCATAATACTATAATAATAATAAAAATATTCATAAATAAATAATAAAATAATAATCATATGCCTTAAAAATTACGAGGCATTACATTAACCCCCTTAACTCCTCTTAGCGCACCTTAAATAGATGTGGAGCTATTTTCAACATTAGGGGGTAGGTAGCAGGTATTAAATGCTCCAACGTTTAAAATTTTTTTACCGTTATAGTACAAGTCATAATTAGAGTCGACTTCATATGCGACTTTACATAAGTCACAGATTGGAGTCGACTAAGGGTGAGAATGTGGTCGTCCATTTTCCTTCTTCTTAGATTCCTTTCGGGCCTCATGCTATTCAAGTTCCTTCTTGGGTCGACTTGATCACCGATATAGCACCTTGCCAACCACCATTCCCAAGCCGGTGGTTTCTATGACAGAGATCTGACAGCATCTCCCCAGGATCCACCATAATTGTGAAAGCAAAGGATAACATGTATATATAAACCACCTATGGCAACCCTAGATATCCACAATTAATTCATCATTTAGACATATGCAGCAAAACCAGTTAATCTACAATCATTTACTTCTCAGTGGAAGTAAAATATACATTTATAATTCCCAAAAAATATTAATAGGGGCTCAACAGGCCATACATCCATGAATCACAATCCCAATATACAAATACAACTCACATATACATTGACCTCGAATAACTATAAATCAAATCTAAAGTGACTTATACCTGGAACATTCCAATCAACTTGAGATCAAACATAATGTAGCTTATAGTTAGGAGCCTGCAATATTAGTCCTGTTAAAACATTGACATGAGTTGGACAAACTTAGTAAGTAGGTGCGATCAGTAAAAATAATAGCAAATCTATGCTAAATTCATCATATATCAAGCCACCACAAGCAATGCAAATACCTCACTAGCCCCAAACAATCATATCATGCCCTAATCACACATATCAAACAAACCAAACCAACCTCATGTCCATTAAGGGCTATGAACAACCTTATGCAAATGTGAAACCCTGACCTAAGTAGGAATCATGTATATGCACTTGAATGATTTATGTATGAATAATATATTCATAAATGAATTATTTGCAAATTTTATGATTTGTTGCAATTAGGTCAGTAGTTATGAATGTTGTTTAAATTTATCAATTTAAGATAATATGGATTAATATGATTGAAATAAAAAAATGAAGATGGATAAATATTAGTATGACATGAAAAATTAGTTAAATTCCATAATGTGATTAATGGAGATTAGGAGGCTAATTATAGAGCCAAGTTGAATAATATTGAAAAATTCATAACTTGATGGCCTTAAGTTGGATTAAGGTAAAAATTGAGGGGGAAGCACATAATTTCATGCTTAATCACATGGAAAAATTATATTTTGAAAATTTTGATGATAATTGATCATCACCGTCCAAAATTTAAAACGATCATAACTTGAGCTAGAAAGATCGGATTGAGATGAAATTTGAAATGGACAGTTAAAATTATAAGATCAAGCATATGAAAGGATTTGATCATGAAAATGATGATGGGATTAGGCTTGCACGAAATTGGGATCAATGATTTTGACTTTTCATCCCAAAAAGTGATTAGCATTTATGTTAAAAATGAGTAAAATAATCAAATGAATAAAGACGAAATTAAGGTGTCAAAATGAGGTAAATTGTATGGTATTTAATGAATTACTAAAAATGAAAAAATTCCTGCAATTCTCTCATAAATAAATGCTAAATTAAATAGCTCAAAGGAGCATAGCATTATGTGACAACTATGGATGTCCAAATAGTCCATTAAGTGGATTTTGTGAAATATCTTTTAATAAAATATATGCCCAAAGTTGATTGTGAGTTAATGAGGATAAATGTGAATTTAATTATGATGGAAATTCGTGATTAAAATCCTAAGATCTGGACCGTTGAAACAAATCAAAAAAATGGACAGCAAGATTTCAGATAGATGATGTGGACAGAATGGTAGCTTTTATGATATTTTTTGATTTTTTAAATTATGATAAATGACCCTAAGTGAGCTACGTAACTAGGTAATTAAGTAACTAATTAATTAAAGCTTCACCATTGTGAAAAATGTCAAAATTAGCTGCTAAAAGGGGATGTTTACAGGCACATAAAAAATGGAGCAGCAAATGCGGACCATCCAAACAACTAGAAATCTGATTTTTTTTTAATTTTATAAAAATGATAAATGCATGCATAATTAGCCTACATATTAGGGTATATAAATATGCATTAAAAAGGCTGCAAAATACGTTGAAAAAAAATAAAAAAACAGCTGCTGCAATTGACGTGATCAATGGACAGATTTGAGATCAGTTAATGCATTGGATAATTGCTAAATTTTTATTTTAAAAAATATAATTTAATGGACCGCAATTTGTCATGTTAGCTAAGGAGATAAAAATTCATTAGAATAATCATAAATGATGTGGCAAGTGGGGTCCACTAGCTGGAAATTCCAGCTACTTCTCAAAGGGGGGACGTCCATATGCATGGGTAAGAACTTAGAAAAATTTCAAGGAGTTTGAGCCCCTATTTTCCAGCAGTGCATGTTCCCCTCTCCCAGCATATTTCAAGCCAAGAACAAGAGAATAAAAAGGAAAAGAAAATGAGGAATTAAGTTGAGAAAATTAGCTTAAGAAGTTGAGTTAAGTGCTACTCAATCTAAGTAAGTACACACTTAAGTTTGAATGATTTAAATCTAGTTTTTCTAACTCAATTTATGGGATGTGAATATGATTCATAATGAAATCTTAATGGAGGATTTATGATGCCCTTAATTAGGTTATTAAATGATAATTTAATGGCAAGTACAATTAAGAGTTCAAATGGAAGAAGAGGGTGATTAGTGTTAAGTATGAGCTCTTAAACTAGCTTAAACTTCCTGAAATTTTTGTGTAATGTTGCTGTTTTATTAAGTTGATATAATTACATGATAATTAATATTTAGATGTTGAATATATGTTGAATTTAGCATTATTTATAAATTTTAGAAGGAAGGCTAATTAGGGTTACTCTTAAGACCCGAATTTCATATTTAAATGTTGAACATGATACATGAAGTAGTTCAAATAAATTATGGATGAATTATAGGGTAAAATACCCTAAATTTAGGATACTTTGGATGTGAAAAGGGGGTTAACAAGGACTGCCCAAAATTGGATTTGTAATGGGTTAATAGGTGGACGTCCGAAGGGGTGTAGAAAGGTACCCTACATGCATGGAAAGTTGCTATTTTGTAAGCAACCTATTATGGATTTTAAATATGTGAAAATAACTTTAATATGGGTTAAGAAAAGTGAGATTAATTTCTGCAATCAAATGGTTAAAAATCTGTTTAGACTGAGCATCAAAAGAGACGTTTAAAGTGTAAAAATCGGGTCCCAAAGTTGCTGTTTTTGGAACCCTGAAATTAGTAGATTAAAAATCCGTAAAAATACTAAATAAGTGTTAATTGAGGTGTATAATCATGCTGAATTATAAGCCAAGTTGCTGATTTGGAAAATTTTAGGAAACACATGAATTATGTGTTGAGAAATGAACATATGTGAAGTAATGAGTATGGGAAATTGATAAGTGAGTTATGTAAATTGCTAAAATGAAAAAATGCATAAAATATGATGGAAACATGTGAAATGTATTGATGTTTAGATAATCTGAAAATTTGAGATTAATATATGGGAATTAAATGTGTGATGTAATGAATGGTTGATACATAAGTATGTTATGTACGTATACCCGACTTAGGATTTAAGCAGGCTATGAATATTTATGAAAATGGGTTGGAAAACTAAGTGAATTCAAGCAAATGAAATTTACATGAATGTTATGTTATTCTTTCATAGTCAAAGGAAAAGAAAAAGTTGATCCGAAAAGCTCTCATGAACAAGGTAAGCAAGCTAATTTTCTAAATGGTTTTTATTTCTTAAATTACTCTGAAATAATTGCGAATGATGTTTTAACTATTTTATTGGTTTAGAAAGTGTTATTTGAAATTATTTCTAAATATTTTAAGGATGGCCATTCCTTAGTTCACTATGTATTGATAATTGATTTAGATAATAGCTTTGTTAAATATGAAAATTACTGCTTTAAGAAATTATGCAAGAAAAATCATGCTGGCATGTCATAGAGAAATTCATGTGCACAATGCATGAGGCCCACCTTAAAGGTGTAAGTGGACCGATTTTTCCCCTTTAGTGTGACCAAGTCGGTAAGATAGGCCAAGGGTCGGCGGCGCCTTCCTGGATTGGAGAAGATGAAGACGGATGACCGCCTAGCTAGCTTCCATCCTAAGAGACCATAATGCATTCATCACATTGTCATGATATATCCCCGAGGGGGTATAATGTTGCTTTCCATAATGATTGTAAATAAAAAATTTCTGCTCCGCAGGTAGTTGATCACTTGATAAGTGTCTCTATTGAATGGAGGGAAACACTTTTAAAAAATGTTGGCTTTAAAATGATTTGACTGAAAATATAAAGAAAGTTTTCTTATTGAGTGTACAACTCACGATTTTGTTTTCCAAACCCATAGACAAGTGAAGAAATGAAAGAGATGAGGAGCATGAACTAGGCATGAAGAATGTGAAGATCCTATGAATTTTAATATGTGTTATTTGTGGTTGATGGAATGTAATATGACTTAACATTTTATGATCTATGGGATGTTTTGTATTTTATGAACATACGAATTTATGGATGATAGACATGTTATAAAATTTTATGATTATATAAGAAATGAAATGTGTATATTAGGTCAAAGATGACATGAAAGAGGATTTGATGGAAAGTATTATGAAATCAATTAGTAATAAGCTGTAAATAATCGGATAAATATTTGTTAAATCCCACCGTGTGACAGAGCAACAATCCTGATCACGTTTACCAGTCAATAACGATCTCGAGGTAAGGCTCAGGGTGTGATGCTTAGTTGGGGGCGCCACAGCAAACCATGCATATGCACCACTAATGACATATGCATCATTCTTATGTTAAAATCATGTCTCATGCTCATTTTAAATCATACACCATCAATTTATCAAAACTATGCACAAACACATATCCAATAATACCAACACTTTCAAAGGGCCTAACACCAATTTATCAAATCAACATGTGACATGCAAAAGCCTACACCAAAACACCCTAGAATCCATCCAAATACACAACCTATGTCAATTCATCACAAATTCTAAAACCAAATTATTTCAAAATCCATTAAGACATACTCATATCAAGGCATAAGTCCACTCTCGGTCTCCTCAACCCTAGTCTCAAGCTATGTTAAACTAAAAGCAATCATTCTCCCCTCAACACAAGGGTTATACAAACCAACATAAATCATCTACAAGCTCAAGTAAATCTTCATTTCAAAGTATACAACTCATGCACGTCATGCCTATCATAAGTTCTACTTCCAATAATTTACTATCCCATGTGTTCCAAACAAGCTCAATACATCATTTACATTTTCAAAGTTCTACATGCCCATTTATACATCATTCTCATGCATTTAGCCTTACTTAGGCATTTCATTGAACACATCATAGGCATCATATGGAAATCAACTCAAATCACTCAAAATCCATGAGATTCCAAACAACACATCAGAATATCATAAAAATTACTTTTACCACTTCCATTTCACCAACTATGTGCATTTTCACCAAAATCCCCAAATCCCAACCTCCATAAATCTCTACACAAGCCCTAAATTGTGAAAATCCATTCAAATAGTATAACGAAAGTTGATGCCCCTAAACAAACATCAAAACACGTCATTCACAACCCAAATCCATTATTTATTTCAAAATAAAACAACATAATTACCTTAAATTTGTTTTTCTTCAAGGAACTTCAAAGCTCCAAGCTTTCTTCTTGATCCATCAAGCTCCCTTGCTGCAAAATCAAGTAGTTTTAAGCACTTTTGGGTCATTTTTTGTGGGCTTAGAGAGCCAGGGTCATGAGGAAGAAGAATGGAGAGAAATGGCATGGATATGGGTAGGGTTCAGACCCTCCTTGTCCAAAATAGAGTCCCACAACTTTTGATCTTTGTGATTTTGGAAATCACATGGTTTGACCCATGTGGGCCCATAAATGGCCCAAATTCAGCTATCTTGCACCATTTTGCCCAAACTTTCTCTCAAAAGTTCTGATTGAGATGATTCTTCCAGCATTGGATTTCTAATTTCAAGCACTATCTATACACAAAATTTCAGCTCAAAATTCTATCATCACAAAATTTTGCATGCATTTTACTACACAGCTTTACCGACAACTTTCACCCGTTCAAAAGATAAGTGGATATAACATGTCAAAAAATTCCCAAAACCATGCCCAATCTTTCACATATAGTTCTTATCATCATAATATCACATTTTTATAATTTATTTTCTCAAAATATGTCATATATAAAATTTAACCTATCAACTAAGCTCTTTAGCCGTTTTGCCTTTACAACGGGTCTCATTGGCCCAAATCATATATATTACCTCTAATACTTTCAAAATTACTTGTAACACATCACGCATATATCTAGCATCCCATCCATGCTATAAACCATCATGTTCCATGTCATTTTCAAAATTTCACCCATTAAGTTTATTACTTACTGAATTTTCACTATTAGTCTCAAATAACTCCATTCTTAAAATTATCATACCAAATTCATTCTTAAATGTAACAAACACATTTAATGATGTCTTGGATCATTCTCATAAAATTCATGGCTCTCATTAATCATTCTTGATCATTTTCACTATCGCAGTTCTTTTGGGTTTAACTACATAATTAGGCTCATTCTTTCGTTATATCAAATCTATCATTCAAATTTCACCCATAACCATACATATCCATTCCAAACGAACAAGGCATCTCACCCATGCCTAAACATATTTTAAAATGAATCAACTCTAAATAATGCTCTTATATAGTTCATAGTCCACATACGAGGGTCAAATCTGAAATATTTACCATTCAATCAAATAAAAAAATTTTGCATATCCAAAATCATTTACAAACATGTGTAAGTCCATCCCTAGATTTTATCAAGCTATTTTTCAAAATTCGCCTATAAATGTTTCAATAACTAGAATCATACATTCACTATAACTCACGTAATCTTTCACATTTTTAATCCTTGATTCATCAAAAATCTTACTATCATTTGGCTTCTCAAGCTACATTATATGTATCACCATTGATTTACACTATTCCTAATACCTAGGGTAACTTGTACATAAAATCATCCTAAGACACAAATCTCAATTTCTTTCAAGTCCCTTAAGTGTCTAAAATAAATCCTTTCTCATTTTGTCACTCTCACCAGCATTTCCTTTACATGCATTGTCAATTGTTTAAACTCATCCAATAATGAAACAACTTTAGGGCCTAAGCCTCTTATAATCGATCCCAACATTACAATTCCACACATTCCATTTCAACTCATTCGTGACTAAAGTAATGACAGGGTTAAATACTGAATCTATCATTCCAAAACATTATCGAATCTATCATAGGGATCAATCCCATAGACAACTAGATCATGCACCGATTGAACACAAAGTGCCAAACCTCTAACCGCAACCTTGCAATCAAGTTTCTACAACAAATATTGGGAATCTAATTCTCAAATCTCCAACAAAAGCTAAATCCAAACCAACATTAGGGACCAACTGCCCCAAATCAATTTCATATTATAAACTAATACCGAGAGTCAACCTCCCCAATCCAATCACATCAAACATCAATATCGGGGATCAACTTCCCATTCAAATCACATCCAAAGCAATCTCAGGGATCAACCTCCATAATGGAATCATATCTTAAACTAATAGTATGGATCAACTTTCCCATCTCGATCATATCCCAAAACCAACATCGGTAACCAAATCCCAAAACTACAAAATCCAAATCTCGATACTAAATCAACATATAGAGTTTCCATAACTCCCAAAATAAAATTCAATAAAACACTGGTTTCCAAAACTCGAAGTACATGGACAAAATATGTTTCCAATAAACCAAGTAAACTAAACCCTCATATCATTCCATATCCACACCAATAATCTTCCTCATCATCTCTAGGAAATTATCCTTCCTTAACAACACAATATATCATCTATATCTTAAAAACGCGTATAACTAGTCAAACTCATTCTCTATGTCATGAGAAATCGCTTACCACTTCTAACGCATTTCTCAAAACTAATACTTTACACAAGTTCGATTCATCTCAACATCGTGGTCCTTTTCTTTCATTCCAATTCATCCTAATTCATGCTCTGCTACCACTTCTGTAGCATCCCGCTAGCTACCATTCCCGAGCCGGTAGTTGCTATGACAAAGATCCGACAGCATCTCCCCAGGATCTATCATAATTGAGAAAGCAAAGGACCACCTGTATATAAAAATCCACCTATGACAACCCTAGATATCCACAATTAATTCATCATTTTGACATATGATAGCAAAACCAATTAATCTATAATCATGTCCATCATTTACTTCTTAATGGAAGTAAAATAAACATTTATAATTCCTAAAAACATTAATAAGGCCTCAATAGGCTATGTATCCATGACTCACAATCCCAATATACAAATACAGCTTACATATACATCAACCTCAAATACCTATAACTCAAAGCTAACATAACTTATGCCTAAAACAATCCACATCAACCTGAGATCAAGCATAGCGTAGCTTATAGCTAGGTTCCTACAATATTAGTCCTGTCAAAACATCGAAAACAAACATGTGAGTTGGGCAAACTCCGTAAATCGGTGCAACTGGTAAAAACAACGTAAATCTATACCAAATTCATCATATGACAAGCCACCACAAGCAATGCAAACACCAGACTTTCACTAACCTCAAACAATTATGTCATGCCACAATCACACATATGAAACAAACTAAATCAACCTCATGTCCATCAAAGCCCATGAACAACCCTATCCTTATGTCAATAAAGGGTCATGAACAACCTTATGCAAACCATGCATATGCACCACTCATGTCATATGCATCATGCTTATGCTAAAATTATGTTTCATGCTCATTTCAAACCATGAACCATCGATTTATTGAAACTATGCACAAACACATAGCCAACAATACCAATCATTTTCAAAGGGCCTAACCCCAATTCATCAAATCAACATGTGACATGCAAAAGCCCGCACCAAACCATCCTAGAATCTATTTAAATACACAACTCATGTCAATTCATCACAAATTCTAACATCAAACTATTTCGAAATCCATCTAGATCCAATCATATCAAAGCATAAGTCCACTCTCGGTCTCCTCAACCCTAGTCTCAAGCTAGGTTAAACTAAAAGCAATCATTCTCCCCTCAATGCGAGGGCTATACAAACCAATGTAAATCATCTATAAGCTCAAGCAACCAAGTTCAAATCTCGTGAAGAACAAGTTGCAGTAAATTGTGCAAGGTATGTTGTATGGCACAAGTTGAGTATAGCGCTACACCCTATTGCTTTACTACAACAAAAAGAATCCAAGATACACTAGAGAACAACACAAAAATCTCAAGCTATACAAGCAATGAATAGGCATCTTATAAACCTTATATTCGATTTCTCAATCAACTTGCTCATTCTAAAATAAATGCATTGAATGTGCAATGCTAGAAGAGTTACTACAAGTTTATAATGCACTATATGATGAATCAAAGCGACTTGGCATTAAATATGATGAAAAAAGAGATAGCGTGATGACACAATTATTGTAAATGGCAAACTAGCTGAACGAGCAAAATCTCTAGTCAAAGAAGTGAATAATTTGACAAATGAACTAGAAGCAATAAAGTAAGAGAACCATTGAATTATTGGCCAGGTTCTCTAACCTTGGAGGGATCATCTAAATGTTTCTCAAAATGACAATACAAACCAACAAAAAGGGACTTCGATACTCAATGCTTGAAGGGAGGATGAACTTAGTGATGAAAAAATCTAATAAATAATTTTAAGAAGCTACAAGTGAAAACAAAAGTGGGAGAGGAGCTCAAGTAAGATGCGGATGAATACAAGTTAAATTATGAGGTAAATAAAGGTAATGTTCTATTTAAATTCCCTACTAGTCTTAAATTTTAGACATGACCATTTAATTGAACAAGTTATTGAAAATATATATGATGACGTAAAAACAATAAGCTCATGACAAAATGTATGTGAGTACCATTTTTATTTCCTATCCAAAATTGAGCCTAATATAAATGATTAAGCTTTTAGTGATGAAAATTAGGTAATAGTAATGCAAGAATAACTAAATCAATTTTAAGGAAATAAAGTATGAGAACTTGTTCCTAAATCCAAAAACCATTTGATAATTGGAACCAAATGGGTGTTTAGGAACAAATTGGATGAAATGGACTTGTAATGAGAAATAAAGCAAGACTAGTGGCTAATGGATACTCACGAAAAAAAATACACTTTGAAGAATCCTATACCCTCGTAACTAAATTAGAAGCAATATGTATATTATCTTCTTTTGAATCTCATATGAGCTTCAAGTTTTTTTGAATGGATGTTAATAGTGCATTTTTTAATGAATATCTTAATGAAGAAATATATATTGAGTAACCTCTAGGTTTTGATGAGAATGATCAATCCAATTATGTATACAAGCTAACCAAGGCTTTATATGGACTAAAACAAGCTTCTAGAGTTTAGTATGAAAGGCTTAGTAAATTTTTTATTGATCATGATTTCAAAAGAAAAGAAGTAGATACTAGCTTATCCATTAAAAGTGAGAATCATGATATTCTAATAGTTTAAATTTATTTTGATGATATAGTATTTAGTGCTACTAATGAATTGTTGGAAATTTTTTTAAAAAAATTAATGTAGAAAAAATTTAAAATGAGCATGATGGATGAACTCAACTTCTTCCTCAAATTGCACATCAAGCTACTCGAGGAAGACATTTTGATTTATCAATTTAAGTACGTCAAAGAAATACTCAAGAAGTTTGGAATGTAAAATTACAAAAGATCCACTACACTAAGGAGCTCATCAATAAAATGGATAAAGACACGAAAGATAAATTTGTAGACTAATATTTAGATAGAGGCATGATTAGTTCATTATTGTATTTGACCGCATTCAGATTTGATATTTTATTTAGTATACACATGTACTTAGGATTTTAATCTAATCCTAAAGAATCTCACATGCTAGCGGTTAAAAGAATTTTCAAATAGTTGGATAATACAACAAATTTATACCATGATATCTAAAATGTTGAACTATTGATTTAATAAGTTTCTTAGAAAATTTTTCTAGTTATAAAGAAGATAGAATAAACACTAGTAGTACTTGTCAATTCCTTGGTAGTGTATTAGTATTATGGTTTTTAAGAAAACAAATTAGTATTACTCTATCTACTATAAAAGCCGAGTATATAGCTACAAGAAGTTGTCGTGCACAATTACTTTAGATAAAACAATAATTGAAATTATAGAGAGATTCCAATTAGACTTAATAATAATAGTGCGATTTGTCTAACAAAAAATCCAGTTTGACACTCTAGAACCAAACACATAAATATTAGACATTACTTCATAAGATAATATGTTGAAAATCATAAAATATACTTGGAATATATAAAAATAGAAAATAAAATTGTAGATATACTTACCAAATCTCTATAAATTGAATTATTTTATAGAGTCAAGAAAGAAATGGGAATGATGGACTTATATGGATAAAAATCAATTTGATAAATTATCATATTGAATATGATCGGTAATATGATTTAGTGTGTTTAAATATGTTTGGTGATTGAATATGTTTAATGCATGGACTACTAATTATTAATGAGATTAATACAATGATTATGGGAAGTATTTTATATTAAAATTGGAATTAAAGCTTGGACATGGCTGACAGGTCAAGTTAAACTTGCATAGCTGAAGTCGACTTTGAACTCAACTTAGGGTTTGGAGCCAACTCTATCATGTGTCAATTCATCTCCTTATAAGTCAATTTTTTCATTTCTCTTTCATTTCTCCCATTTCCCTCCACTCCCTTGCTCAGATTTCATAATATTAGAGCCCAACCACCAAGGTCTTCATTTTTACACTTCCAAATCATTCAAAATCACTTGTATTTGTTGGAAACAATGTTTAAAACAATAAAAATTGACCAAATCTTGAGTTTTGATGATTAACAAGAACTAATTTGAGTATATAAAAGGTACTAATGTGTTTGCTAAATGTTTAAGGAAAGCAAAGAGGTCAAGTCGATCTCCAAGTCGACTTGGACTTCGACTTGGGTGAAGTCGATCCCAAAGTCGACTCAAATATCGACTTGAGAATGAATCCCAAAAGGCAACAGCAGCTGACAGGTGAAGTCGCAGGTCAAGTCGACTCCACTTGCGACTTGGGAAGTCAAGTCGCAGACGAAGTCGACTCCAGCATCGACTTCAAACATGAAAAAATGTCCAACGTTGATTTTGGGGGCACGAAGCTGCCCAAGTCGCAAACGAAGTCGACTCCAGGTGCGACTTGGGTCAAGTCGCAGACAAGGTCGACTCCATCCACGACTTGGAAAATTCAAACTTCAAAGATGCAGTTTTCAAGCTATTCAAGAGGATTTATCACTCAAGTCCAAGGAATCAAGATGAAAAACAAATGAGTCAAATTCAAAGTCAAGATTCATGTACTACATCAAATCAAGTCTATCAAGCTCAAAGACAAAGATACAAGTATGATTCAAATAATGTCTATCAAGACTACATAAGTCAAATATGCATGAATCATCTAAGCAAGAATCAAGCTTTCCCAAGACTCATAAGAATCAAGCCAATCCAAGATAGAAGAACACAACTTGAAGATCAAAAGCAGGTTCAGCAAAACCCGAGCCAAGTCGCAGGCCAAGTCGACTTCAGGATCAACTTGGGTCGAAGTCTGAAGTCAAGTCGACCAAGCCTAAGACTTGGGAAATTGGAAGAACTGGAGTCGCAGACGAAGTCGACTCCAGATGCGACTTGGGTTGCCAAGTCGCAGGCCAAGTCGACTCCATCTTCGACTTGGAATAACGTTCAAATTTTTCGAACGTTGGAGCTCATTTATTGCGCGCCAACAACCTCCACAACGTTCATATTTTCTTCCCTCTATAAAAGGACCCTCAAATGAACGTGAAAACACAACAAGAGAACACAAGACACTACGTTAAAGTTCAAAGAGAGAAAAGAAGTGCAAGAAAGGTTTCCTATTTGCTTTTCTCCATTGTTGAGTGGTCCGTATAAATTCTAAGGAAGAAGAAAGCTTCAAGTTGCTAGCGCCTTCAACAACATTCATCCAAAGCTGCTTCTACAACTTCTTCCTCGAGCTAAATCTGCCTACACAAATCTATAAAGTGTAGTTTCATTTATTTCATTGTCTTGTTGTATAAATCTTGATTTAGCTTGGGTAGCTAAGATCAAGTATATGCAAAGTAGGGTGTGATTGGAGTGAGACTCATCACCTACTTTTGCATGTGAGTTGTTTATGCCCCCTAGAGCTGGAATCTAGAAGAGAGCAAGTGGCTCTAGTTGTACATGCCTCCTAGAGCTGGAATCTAGAAGAGAGCGGTGACTCTAAGTGTATTCGTGGAATACATAGTGGAACCCAAGTCACAACGGAATGTGAGCTTGGAAGAGTGGAGTAGGGAAGGTTTGCCCGAACCACTATAAATCTTGTGCTCTATTTATTTTTACTGCTTTATCTTTATTGCTCTCCAGTTTGTGCTAAAAGGGGATTAAGTTCTTCAAGGGGTTAATATTTTTGATTTACCAAAGAAGTTTTTAAAGAACCCAATTCACCCCTCCCCTCTTGGATTTTGCCACCAACTCGGGACCAACAAGTGGTATCAGAGCAGGTCTTTGAGTTTACCAAAGAGATCTTATTGATATGGCATCCCAATCTACTTCCGTTCCCGCATTTGCTGAAGGCCAATCCTTTACAAGGCCACCATTGTTTGATGGGAATAATTTTGGATATTGGAAGCTTCGTATGAAGCAACTCATCAGGGCTACCGATATGGATTCTTGGATTGCTATCCAAGATGGTGTAACATTACCTATCGATGAACGAGCTTCCAAATGGACCGAAGAGGAAGTAAGAACCGTCAAGAGCAATGCTAAGGCCATGAACTCTTTATTTTGTGCTCTTACGGCTTCGGAGTATGATAGAGTATCCTCTTGTTTAACCGCCAAGGAGATATGGGATACACTAACATCTATCTATGAAGGAACTTCTCAAGTCCAAGGGACGAGAAGAAATATTTTGATCGGAGAACTTGAGAACTTTAGAATGATTGAAACAGAAAACATTTCTGAAATGTTTGCTAGGTTCTCAAAAATCACTAATGCTTTAAAAGGTCTTGGAAAGGCTATTTCTGAATCTGACCAGGTTATGAAGATCTTAAGAGCTCTACCGGAATCATGGACTCCAAAGATCACTGCAATAGAAGAAGCCAAAGACCTAAACACTTTAAAGCTTGAAGACTTAATTAGCTCACTTATGTCACATGAGCTGATTAAGAAGAGAAACGAGGATCAACACAGGGGCAAGAGAGCGATTGCCTTGAAAGCCGCAGAAAACTCGGACGACTCTTCCTCCTCCCAAAATGACAATGAAATCGCCCTTCTCACAAAACGCTTCAGAAAATTTGTGAGGAAAGGGAAAAATTTCAGAAGCTTCAAGGAAAGAACTCCCAAAGAGAAGAAGAAAGAACCAACCAAATGCTACCGATGCGGCGGTTCGGGACATATGCAAGCTCAATGTCCAACTCCCGAAGAAAGCAAGGCAAACGAACAAAGAAAGGATAGAAGGAACAACAAAAGATTCAAAAAGTACAAAGGAAGAGGCATGTACGTGAATAACGAAGAATCCACAACAAGTAGCTCCTCAACCGACGATAACGAGGCGGAAGAATGTGCAAGAATTTGCTGCATGGCACAAATCGAACAAGAAGAACGAATTACCACAACAAAATGCACAAGCGATGAAGAGGTAAGTTCCAAACTCTCCCATTCTAAATCAAGTTTTTCTTCCTTTCAAGAATGCCTCAAATGTACTGAATTAGATGAGCTACAAACTGCATATGATTCATTATATGAAGAAATGAAGAAATTAGGAAGCAAGTTTACAATTAAGAAAAGACAATGTGATGCAACAATAATTGTAAATGGTAAACTTGCAGAAAGATTAGACAAATTGAAAGATGAAAATGATCTGCTGAAAAAGGAGAACAAATCATTAAATGAATCATTAGCTAAGTTCTCTAATCCAGGAGAAAGTGTCAAAATATTTTTGAATATGACCTCCCAAATACATAAAAGAGGTCTTGGGTATCATACTTTTGAGCAAGGAGAAAGTAGCAAATCAAATGTACAAATACTTGAGAAACATCAAACTAAAAATGCATCTATGTACAAGCCACAAAAGAAAAATTTTAAGTGGACTAGAAGACCAACATTTGAACCATTGCATACTTGGAGGCCTACTCCAAGATTACCTATGGCTTGTAATTTCTGCAACAAAATGGGTCATAAAACCTACAAATGTAATTTTAAGAAACTATATGACCATGGTGCAAAATTAGTTTGGGTTCCAAGGAACACAAGATTTGGGCTTTCCAAGATAGAACAACAAAGGTCGATTTACATCGCTAACCCAAATGGACCCATAAAATGGGTACCAAGGAGATGAGATTTATTTGCTTATTTTTCAGACATGTCTTAAGGCAAAGGAAAACAATGAATGGTTCATGGATAGCGGTTGCTCAAGGCACATGACAGGTGAAAGAAGTTTATTTCATAAACTTAAGCCTTGCAACGATGGAACAGTTGCCTTTGGAAATAATGAGAAAGGTAAGATTAAAGGTAAAGGAAATATTTATAGTATCTCAAATGCATGCATGGAAGATGTTCTGTTTGTTGAAGGACTCAAACACAATTTAATGAGCATTAGCCAATTATGTGATAAACGATACAAAGTTGTGTTTGAATCATCTATATGTAATGTATTTGATGGAGAACATATCATGTTCAGTGGTAAAAGACATGGAAATGTATATTTGGTTTCACTTGATGAACTAAATGGTCAATGTCTAATGGCAATTGATAATGATCCATGGGTTTGGCATAAAAGGCTTGGACATATAAACATGAGAAATATAAAAACCTTATGGAAGAAAAGTTTGGTAGAAGGCTTGCCTAAGTTGAAATATGACAAAGACAAAATCTGTAAGGCATGTCAATTATCTAAACAACCAAAGATGCCTTTCACTACCAAAAAGGAGATTTCCACCACTAGGCCACTTGAATTACTACACATGGATCTATATGGGCCATCCGACATTTTAACCATTGGTGGAAAGAAATATGTATTTGTTATAGTTGATGATTTTTCAAGATTTACATGGATAATTCTCTTAACTAGTAAAGACGAAGCCTTCTCTATGTTTGCAATTTTTGCAAATTTGGTGCAAAATGAAAAACAAAGTACTATTGTGACCATAAGAAGTGATCATGGTGGCGAATTTGAAAACAAACGATTCATAGAATTTTGTAATGAAAAAGGAATTCACCACACATTTTCTGCACCAAGAACTCCACAACAAAATGGAGTAGTTGAAAGGAAAAATAGAACTATACAAGAGATGACTAGAACTATGCTAAATGAGAGCAATCTATCCAAGAAATTTTGGGGTGAAGCTGTAAGTACAGCTTGTCATGTATTGAACCGTGTTACCATTCGGGCAATCTTGAAAAAGACCCCATATGAACTATGGAAAGGAAGGAAACCGAATATATCTTATTTTCATGCTTTTGGATGTACATGTTATGTTTTGAACAATGGAAAAACTAACTTAGGAAAGTTAGATGCTAAAAGCGACGAGGCTATATTCCTTGGTTATTCATCAAATAGCAGAGCATATAGAGTTTTCAATAAACGAAGCCAAGTTGTAGAAGAATCCATACATGTTGTATTTGATGAAATTAACCAAACTCCGAGAAAGGAGGATGAACTGAGTGATGCAGATGAAACAAAAGGCAAAGAACAATCAAAGGAACTCGAGCTCAAGCCAGAAAATCTCGTGGAGGAAGAGGTAAGTGAAGGTAATGATTCTTACAAACCCCCAACTGATTTGAAGTTCAAAAATGCCCATCCAATTGAACAAGTTATTGGAAATATATATGAAGGAGTGAAAACTAGAAGATCAAAACAAAACGTTTATGGTCAATATGCCTTTGTATCTAAAATTGAACCAAATACCATTGAACAAGCTCTCAATGATGAACATTGGATTATTGCAATGCAAGAAGAGCTAAACCAATTCGAAAGGAACAATGTATGGCATTTAGTTCCTAGACCAAATAATCACACTATCATAGGTACTAAATGGATATTTAGGAACAAATTAGATGAAAGTGGACTCGTAATTAGAAACAAGGCAAGATTAGTAGCCAAAGGGTATTCCCAAGAAGAAGGAATTGATTTTTAAGAATAATATGCACCCGTGGCTAGATTAGAAGCCATACGTATTTTACTAGCATTTGCTTCTCATATGAATTTCAAATTGTTTCAAATGGATGTAAAAAGTGCATTTTTGAATGGCTATCTGAATGAAGAAGTATATGTTGAACAACCCCCTGGCTTTGGAGAAAAGAATCAATCAAAGTATGTCTATAAATTGACCAAAGCATTATATGGACTAAAACAAGCTCCAAGAGCTTGGTATGAAAGATTGAATAAATTTTTGATTGACCATGAGTTTCAAAAGGGGAAAGTAGACACTACTCTGTTCATTAAATATAAAAATAAAAAAATTTTAATTGTGCAGATTTATGTTGATGACATAATATTTGGTGCTACTGACGAAAAACTTTGTCAAGAGTTTTCTAAGATAATGCAGAGCGAATTCGAAATGAGTATGATGGGAGAATTAAATTTCTTCCTTGGACTGCAAATCAAGCAACAAAGTGAAGGAATATTTCTAAATCAGTCCAAATACGCCAGAGAGATGCTCAAGAAGTTTGGAATGCAAAATAGCAAAGGAGCAAACACTCCAATGAGCTCTACAATCAAGATCGATGCGGACGAAAATGGTAAAAGTATCGATCAAACACTTTATAGAAGCATGATAGGATCCTTGCTATACTTAACTGCTTCTAGACCCGATATCCTATTTAGTGTTTGTATGTGCTCTAGATTCCAAGCATGTCCAAAAGAATCACATCTACTTGCTGTAAAAAGAATTTTTAAATATTTGTTAGAAACTACAAATCTTGGACTATGGTATCCAAAGGGGTCAACCTTTGATCTAATCGGCTATTTGGATGCAGACTTTGCCGGATATAAAGTAGATAGAAAAAGTACCAGTGGAACTTGTCAATTTCTTGGACATATGCTAGTTTCATGGCATTCAAGAAAACAAACAAGTGTTGCACTATCTACTGCGGAAGCCGAATACATAGCCGCCGGTAGTTGTTGTGCCCAATTACTTTGGATGAAACAACAGTTGAAAGACTATGGTATTGATTATGTTGATATTCCTATTAGATGTGATAATACAAGTGCAATTTGTTTGACTAAAAATCATATATTGCATTCTAGAACCAAACATATTGATGTGAGACATCATTTTATTCGTGAACATGTTGAAAATCATGATGTGTGCTTAGAATATGTGAAAACAGAGGATCAAATTGCTGATATCTTTACCAAACCTCTAGCTAAAGAATCATTTTACAAGATTAGGAATGATATGGGGATGATAGAGCTAAATTAGGAAAAATTAAAACAAGAAATCAAAATTTGAAAAAGGCAAACTGATGAGTCAAGTCGACTCCATAGGAGCCAAGTCGACTCCGCCAACTCGACTTGGGAAAGTGAAGTCGACTCCGCTTCGACAGCAAAGTCGACTCCACGGGGTCGAAGTCGACTCCGCACTATGTGCGAAGTCGACTCCAGGGAACCGAAGTCGACTTCGCCTAGGGCAAAGTCGACTCCGTGAGCGCGACCGTCCGACTTCCGAGCCTTCCTTTCTATTTCTTCTTCCCTCTTTTCTTTCTTCCTCATTTTCTTTTGGCCTCCCTGTTTTTTCCTCTACTCTCAGGCGATTCCTCTCCACTCTTCCGGCGATTTTCTCCTCCTCCATCTCCGGCAAACCTTTCCGGCGAATCCCTTTCTCTCTCTCCGGTTTTCTTCTCCATTTCTCTCTCTCTCTCTCTTCCTCTCCGTTTTTCTCTCTCACTCTTCCTCTCTGTTCCTCTCTTTCTCTCTTCATTGCTTTCTCATTTTCTTCTCTCATTCAAGCTCCATCTCTCCCAAGCTCTCTCTCTTTCTCACAGCATTTCTTTGGTATCATCTCCATTTTCCTCTCCCAAAATCCAACTCCAAATCGTCCCAAATGGCACCTAAAGCTAGACCTCCAAAGAAAGCAGTCTCAAAACCATCTCTAAAGCCTATGCCTAGACCTTCAAGGTCAACAACTGAGGAAGAGGTGCCCAGAAGGCAAAGAACACCCGCAAAACGGCCACGAGAGGAACCTTCGACCTCGACGGGTAGGCGGGTTCGTTTCCAAACAACAACGCAATCAACTGATCAAACTCAAAGATCAAAAAGTCGACCTGAAAGCTCTTACTCTTCAAGGATTCCTATCAAGAAGGGGCAAGTTCTAAAAATGCCCACTACCTATTTCAGGACAGAGCTACAGCATAGTCGCTTCTACAGAAACTTCTATGAACGAAAGGTATTCATTCCTAAGATCATAGATTTCAAGTTCCTTAACGACTATGAGTTCGACATAGAAGAGTTGTTGGATTTCCAAGGTTGGATACAACTATTCAAATCCGATGAACGGATCTATCCTGATCTCACAAGACAGTTTTATTATCTATGGGACGACACCGAGTTTTGCACTTATGTCAAAGGCACTGAAATACAGTTTGGGGGTAGCAACTATCCAGATCAAGACAGAGCTCTGAGAAGAATTGGAAACATTCTTCGAATACCGTTTGATGAAGAGAGGCTTTCCAAGGATCTGACAGTGGACAAGATCTACAATGAGTTAACAAAAAGCAACAAATACCATGCAGGTACCAAATTTCTGCATTACATGGATCTTCCTCCCAGACTCAGGGTCATCCGTTTGCTAATAGCCCACTGTATCTTGCCAAAAGGAGGCGAAAGAAATCAACTCAATCCACAGGAAGCAGTGATCCTGTGGAAATTGGTCAATAAGGTGAAGATCAGTCTTCCTAGACTCTTCCTTGAAGCCCTGGCAAATAAAAAGGAGAACCCACGGGGCGTGCTACCGTATGGATCCTGGATCACTTTGATCCTGGAAAGGTGCGATGTAGACATCGACGGGGAACCATATGAAGTTCCAAAGAAAACAAACGCCATCAACAAAGCTTTGCTCCAACGCATGAAGATCAATTTGGAGCAGTTTAGGGATGATAGAATCCGGGAGAAGCTTGGCGAGCCAGTCCGAGAACAAGAGGACAATGCACAAGCTGAGGGGGAGCAAGCTCCCGAGGCATCGCCTGAACGGCCTGCATCTCCTCTGTCACACGGATCACATTCTCCTCAAGGATCCGTTGCACCCGAACGCGTGCCGCCTACTTCAGATCAAATGGCTGCACTTCAAAGCCTCAAAGACGAGATCTTGGATGCTATGGGTCATCAAGAAGATAGGTTGACTAGCCTAGTGACCGGTGTGATGAATGCTATCACTGATATGCATTCCCGACAAGATCACATGGATCGGGAACTGCGTACCATCAAATATCATCTCGCCTCCGGACGTCACAAGAAGAGGCCTATGCCTGAACTCGATCCATACGAATCGGGTTCAGTTCATAAAGCAGCATCTCCCGATCATGATATCTCCATCTACTCATCTGCTCAAAATCGTCCCATCAAACCAATCTTATATCCGATCTCTCAATTTCAATTCACAAAATCATTAAGAGTTGATCGATTTTTGATAGATTTTTGATCGTTTGACAAAAAGGGGGAGATAGAATAGGTGAGTTGAGTAAAATTTTCTTTTGGGTTGGGTAGTTTTGTATCTAGGTTTCATTTTTGTTTTGTATTGCATTTTGTAAAAATGAAACTTGATATATATATATATATGCTATTGATGAATGTTATGTTTGCTTAATATGTTATGCTTGATTAATAAAGTATTCAACATGATTTGTTTTAAAGGTATCCAATATGCCAAAATGATATGTTTCTTAGATAATGGTTGAAATTTCAAAAAGCTCTGACCTATATGACAAATGCTCTATTTTCAAAAGACATATGAACATGATTAATGCTTGAAAGGTATCAACTCAAATGAAGTTTTGTCAATCATCAAAAAGGGGGAGATTGTTGGAAACAATGTTTAAAACAATAAAAATTGACCAAATCTTGAGTTTTGATGATTAACAAGAACTAATTTGAGTATATAAAAGGTACTAATGTGTTTGCTAAATGTTTAAGGAAAGCAAAGAGGTCAAGTCGATCTCTAAGTCGACTTGGACTTCGACTTGGGTGAAGTCGATCCCAAAGTCGACTCAAATATCGACTTGAGAATGAATCCCAAAAGGCAACAGCAGCTGACAGGTGAAGTCGCAGGTCAAGTCGACTCCACTTGCGACTTGGGAAGTCAAGTCGCAGACGAAGTCGACTCCAGCATCGACTTCAAACATGAAAAAATGTCCAGCGTTGATTTTGGGGGCACGAAGCTGCCCAAGTCGCAAACGAAGTCGACTCCAGGTGCGACTTGGGTCAAGTCGCAGACAAGGTCGACTCCATCCACGACTTGGAAAATTCAAACTTCAAAGATGCAGTTTTCAAGCTATTCAAGAGGATTTATCACTCAAGTCCAAGGAATCAAGATGAAAAACAAATGAGTCAAATTCAAAGTCAAGATTCATGTACTACATCAAATCAAGTCTATCAAGCTCAAAGACAAAGATACAAGTATGATTCAAATAATGTCTATCAAGACTACATAAGTCAAATATGCATGAATCATCTAAGCAAGAATCAAGCTTTCCCAAGACTCATAAGAATCAAGCCAATCCAAGATAGAAGAACACAAATTGAAGATCAAAGCAGGTTCAGCAAAACCCGAGCCAAGTCGCAGGCCAAGTCGACTTCAGGATCAACTTGGGTCGAAGTCTGAAGTCAAGTCGACCAAGCCTAAGACTTGGGAAATTGGAAGAACTGGAGTCGCAGACGAAGTCGACTCCAGATGCGACTTGGGTTGCCAAGTCGCAGGCCAAGTCGACTCCATCTTCGACTTGGAATAACGTTCAAATTTTTCGAACGTTGGAGCTCATTTATTGCGCGCCAACAACCTCCACAACGTTCATATTTTCTTCCCTCTATAAAAGGACCCTCAAATGAACGTGAAAACACAACAAGAGAACACAAGACACTACGTTAAAGTTCAAAGAGAGAAAAGAAGTGCAAGAAAGGTTTCCTATTTGCTTTTCTCCATTGTTGAGTGGTCCGTATAAATTCTAAGGAAGAAGAAAGCTTCAAGTTGCTAGCGCCTTCAACAACATTCATCCAAAGCTGCTTCTACAACTTCTTCCTCGAGCTAAATCTGCCTACACAAATCTGTAAAGTGTAGTTTCATTTATTTCATTGTCTTGTTGTATAAATCTTGATTTAGCTTGGGTAGCTAAGATCAAGTATATGCAAAGTAGGGTGTGATTGGAGTGAGACTCATCACCTACTTTTGCATGTGAGTTGTTTATGCCCCCTAGAGCTGGAATTTAGAAGAGAGCAAGTGGCTCTAGTTGTACATGCCTCCTAGAGCTGGAATCTAGAAGAGAGCGGTGACTCTAAGTGTATTCGTGGAATACATAGTGGAACCCAAGTCACAACGGAGTGTGAGCTTGGAAGAGTGGAGTAGGGAAGGTTTGCCCGAACCACTATAAATCTTGTGCTCTATTTATTTTTACTGCTTTATCTTTATTGCTCTCCAGTTTGTGCTAAAAGGGGATTAAGTTCTTCAAGGGGTTAATATTTTTGATTTACCAAAGAAGTTTTTAAAGAACCCAATTCACCCCTCCCCTCTTGGGTTTTGCCGCCAACTCGGGACCAACAGTATTTTCATTCTTATCATTCATTTCCTCCTGACATCTAAGATGTTCATGAGAAAACCTTCCAAAATCTCGGTTTCCCATCCATCTCTCTGAAACAATAAAGGAGCAATCTCAAGGAGACAAAAGATTCTCACTAAGAGGTCGTGGGAAGAAGTTGCAAGCTCGCAACCCTCTTCCTAACGGAGAGTTAGGTTTCAAGAAGGTAACTTGTCCTCCACTCACCTACTTGAGAGAGAGAACACACCTCTAGTAATGAAGAAGAGGAAATTGGAACTAATAAAATGTTGGAAGGCCAAATTCAAAGGGCTCAAGTCATAGAGACGCTCGTAAATTACTTTAGTACCCTCACACAACATAGGAGGTTCTATAAATATTTTTATGAAAGGAAGATTTTCACTCTCAAGATTGTAGATTTTGGTTTGCTAAGAGACTATGAATTTGGAACTAAAGAGTTGTAGACTTTGGTCATTTACCCTGATGTAACTAAATAATTCTACTATGCTTGGAGCATAGATAATTTGAAAACATTTGTAAAAGGAAAAGAAAAGAGATTAATGTAGGACACAGTGATGAATTATGTGAAATCCCGATCTTAGACACATATATAAAACCTTAGGGTTATAAACTCTAGGTAATATATTAGGGAAATATATATTCATGAGTATGAAAATATGTGGGAATAGAGGTTAAAATAATTAATTATGAAATTCGGATGAATAGTGCACGTGAATAGTGAAATCTGAATAGAAAACGTGGGATTAATGAATATGTTAAGTTAATCACTTTGGATTAACTTAATCATAAAAGACAAAAAAGGAAGCTTCCCACTAAAGGACAAAAGTGGTTTTTGGATTAAAATATTAATTTTCGGATTTTTATGGATTTTAGTGAAGAAAATGAAGAAAAATTCATATCTTGCAATCCGGACGTCGGATTAAAGTGAAATTTTTTATGGATGGCCAAAATATTATGATGAACATGATGAGTGGTCCAAGATTCATCAAAAATTGTGAATCAAAGGTCAAGATCGAATGTTATTTGGAGATCAAAAATCACTTTTTACTTTACATTAATTAAGGCTTGACTTTTGATTAAATTAATTAATTAAAAAGAATTTTCATTAAATGGAAAATATGCTCAAATTCCAAGGCAGATTGGGCGTGAGATATGGTTTGGATTTTGTGTCCAAATCAATGATTTAAATTCAATCTTATCATGTAATCAATGGCTTGGATGAATTTTAGATTAAAGTATAGATTTTCATTAAAAAAAAATAATTAAATGGGGCATTGCTACAGTGACATGAATCGGCAGCAAGGTGGCTGCACATTGCTCAAAAAGTTTTCCTTGATTTTGATGAAAAATCAATGGTGTGGATTTAACACATTTTTTATGAAAAATTTGCCATAAATGGCAAGGATTAGCTCAAGCTTGTGTGGACCACAAAATTCCACGTAATAAATTAAGAAAAATAAAGAAAATGACATGGCAAAAATAATTAGAATTTAATACATTAATTTGAGGGGTTAAAATGCAAATACTTGAAAAATGCATGCCTATAAAAGGGGCCAAGGGGTGGACGTTCAAGCACACATCCCAGCTCCTAAGCTTGAGAAAAACTCACTCCCACACACCCCCACACGTCCCAAGTGAGAAAGAAGGAAGGAGAGAAGGTTAGAGAGAGAAAGTGAGAAAGGAGGAATGGTATCTCCACTTCGAGTAAGTGAATTCTACCCAAATTTATTTTGGTTGTTAAGTAGGGTAAAATCATGCTTAGATAATGCCTAAGCATGAGAAAATAAGTATGGTTATAATGCCAAAGTGAAATTATGCCAAAACATCGAAAATTTAGAGCGAAGATAGAGCATTCGGGAAAATCATGTATGAAATGTGCAAATAATGCTCCAAAATTGCTAAATGATGATTTGGGATGAATGTTTATGATAATTATGATGTTGGAATGATGATATATTATTCTCATAATTTTTGAATTTAAGGATTGTGCTTAAGTGAAATTATAATGAATTTTAGTATATGGAGAAAGTGATTTATTTGGCCAAGTTAATGATGATAAATTCAAAATTTATGAATTTTCCCATGATATACTAAACATAATCTATGTCATGGTACTTTTTATTTTTGGAAAAAATGACAATTTTTGGAACCCATGAATATTAACCCACATAGCTGTGAACAGTAACCTCGGGTGAATAGTAAACGTGAACACTAACCCATGAACAGTGATCGGGAACAGTAATTTTGAACAGTAACTATGAACAGTGAACAACGTGATTTTGTAAAAAATTAAGATTTATTTTTATAAGGATGTATGGATTTAATTTTTAAGGATTTATGGATAAAAATCCATATAAGGACGTAATGACCAAGTATTTATAAAGGGATAACCTCTATAAAAGTGAGGTAATATGTGATCATAAAGCATACATGGAAAGAAATCTAAGACATGGAATAGATTGATCAAATATCCAATTTCCTTGTATAGGAAGAGGAAAGGAGAAGGTTGAGGATACAGACTGAGAAGGTAAGCAAACAAACCCTTTTGAAAATATGTTTTATTCTCAAGTATTTATGAAATGTGTTTAAGGGTGACCATTCCTATAATGTTTTCAAATGATGAATGTTTATGAGTTTTTATGTAAAGTCATGCCGGCATATTGATATCATGTGATGTTCATGGACATGTGCACATGTATGATGCATAATGAAGAGGCTTTGGTGGAGGTAGAAAGCGGATCAGAGGGTCCCCCTTCACTATTGTCGAGTCATATGGGCTGTGTGCCGACGACGTCCTCTTAAGAGGTGAAGGCAAAGGAATGTTATGTGTTAATAAATGCATTGCATTTTCATATATGGATTGAAAAGGAAAGTATGGATTTGAAATGATGTTTTTAAGGGATTGTGCAAATAATTCTCTACATGAGAATGAAAAGTCACCTAGTGTAAGAGGTATATAATGCCAGAGAAATTAAAAGTCATGCATGTAGGAGACCATGTAGGCATCAAGAGGAAGAGAGGTTCCCCTTGATGAGGCCAAGTCGGAGAAAGCCGGCGTATTGGACCATGCTATGTGAGATGTTCTCTGAGCTAGCGTACCCGCACACGAAGGTTTATGTTAGGAATGGAAAGGAAGTATTTGCACATCCAATGTTTATGAAATGATTTTTATGAAAAAGTTTCTGTGCATTTGATAGTTGATCACTTGGTAAGTGTCTTCTATCGAATGGAGAGGAATGCATTTAAAATGAAAAATGCTTGCTTATTGAGTTTCGACTCATGTTTTGTTTTCCCAACCTCAGACAGGTGTAGGGTAAGCCAAAAGATGAAGGGCTTATGTTGCTAAAGGAAAAGAGGAATTTACAAAGGTTAGTAGTTTTTTGTATGAATAGATGCCCTAGTGGGATATGATGAGAAAGGACATAGGTTGTGTGAAATTATGAAGTTATGAATAATATAAGAAGTTGATGATTTATAATGATATGGATAAGTCCATTATGAATGATGATGAGTATATGTTTATGTGATCAAAGAAAAGAAAAAAATTGTACGAGTTCCAATTAAGTACCTGCCGCGTGATCAGGGCAACAATCCTGAGTCACGTTTACCAATCAATAAGATCCCGAAGTAATGCTTCTAGGCACTCCGGTTCGGGGCGCCACAGAAATTGGTATCAGAGTAAGGATTGGTAAATAGGCGGGAGAAGGAGAAAATAAATGATGATGAAAGGATAGGTCTGATACCATAGAGAGTGGTATTAGAGCAAAGATTGGTAAACAGGAGTGGAAAGAAAAAATTAAGGATGATGATAGAAAAAGTATGATACCACAAAAGTAGGTATCAAAGTATGAATTGATAGATAGGCAAAAATAATATCTAGATCTAAATGTTTATAAATCTATGATGCTTTTTATGAGAGACAGGAATGGTATCGTATCAAAGAATGATAGATAAGTATAGAAATAGTAAATGAAAAGAAAGGAAAGATATGATGCCACAAGAAGTTATATCATAGCAATGATTAAGAAATAGATGTAGAAAAAATAAAGGAACGGAAGGAATAGAAATCATGATATTTATATATCATGATATAGAATTGTAATGTAATAGATTAAGGAAGAAAAGGAATTGTTTGGAATTATTTTCCAAACTCAATGCATTTAGGCAAGGAAGAGGAAGGAATTTCCTCCATATAAAATAGAAAATTAACAAAAACTAGAAAAGGCTAATATGCTTTTGGATATAGATGTCTAATTATGCAGAAAAAGCGAAATGGAATATTTAAAGGGCAACAGGTTTCGAGACGAAACCTATTGTAAGGGGGGAGAATTGTGAAACCCCGATCTTAGACCCGTATATAAAACCCTAGGGTTGTAAATCCTAGGTAATATATCAGAGAAATATACATTCATGAGTATGAAAATATGTGGGAATAGAGGTTAAAATAATTAATTAAGAAATTCGGATGAATAATACACGTGAATAGTGAAATGTGAATAGTAAACGTGGGATTAAGGAATATGTTAAGCTAATCACTTTAGATTATCTTAATCATAAAAGACAAAAAAGGAAGCTTCCCATTAAAGGACAAAAGTTGTTTTTAGATTAAAATATTAATTTTTTGGATTTTTATGGATTTTGGTGAAGAAAATGAAGAAAAATTCATATCTTGCAATCCGGACGTCGGATTAAAGTGAAATTTTTTATGGATGGCCAAAATATTATGATGAACATGATGAGTGGTCCAAGATTCATCAAAAATTGTGAATCAAAGGTCAAGATCAAATGTCATTTGGAGATCAAAAACCACTTTTTACTTTATCATTAATTAAGGTTTGACTGTTGATTAAATTAATTAATTAAAAAGTATTTTCATTAAATGGAAAATCTGCTAAAATTCCAAGGCAGATTGGGCGTGAGCTATGGTTTGGATTTTGTGTCAAAATCAATGGTTTAAATTCAATCTTATCATATAATCAATGGCTTGGATGAATTTTAGATTAAAGTATAGATTTTCATAAAAAAAACAAAATAATTAAATGGGGCATTGCTACAGTGACATGAATGGGCAGCAAGGTGGTTTCACATTGCTCAAAAAATTTTCCTTGATTTTGATGAAAAATCAATGGTGTGGATTTAACACATTTTTTATGAAAAATTTGCCATAAATGGCATGGATTAGCTCAAGCTTGTGTGGACCACAAAATTCCACATAAGAAATTAAGAAAATTCAAGAAAATGACATGGAAAAAATAATTAGAATTTAATACACTAATTTGAGGGGGTAAAATGCAAATACTTGAAAAATACATGCCTATAAAAGGGGCCAAGGGGTGGACGTTCAAGGCACACATCCCAGCTCCCACGCTTGAGCAAAAACTCACTCCCACACACCCTCCCACTCGTCCCAAGTGAGAAAGAAGGAAGGAGAGAATGTTGAAGAGAGAAAGTGAGAAAGAAGGAAGGGTATCTCCACTTCGGGTAAGTGAATTCTATTTGGATGTTAATTAGGGTAAAATCATGCTTAGATAATGTCTAAACATGAGAAAATAAGTATGGTTATACTGCCAAAGTGGAATTATGCCAAAACATCGAAAATTTGGAGCGAAGATAAAGCATTCGGGAAAATCATGTATGAAATGTGCAAATAATGCTCCAAAATTGCTAAATGATGATTTGGGATGAATTTTTATGATAATTATGATGTTGAAATTATGATATATTAATATCATGATTTTTGGTTTTAAGGATTGTGCTTAAGTGAAATTATAATGAATTTTAGTACATGGAGAAAATGATTTATTTGGCCAAGTTAATGATGATAAATTCAAAATTCATAATTTTTTCCATGATATACTAAACATAGGCTATGTCATGATATTTTTTATTTTTGGAAAAAATGTCAATTTTTGGAACCCATGAACAGTAACCTACGTAGCTGTGAACAGTAACTCATGAAGATAAAAATTATAAGGATGTATGGATTTAATTTTTAAGGATTTATGGATAAAAATCCATATAAGGAGGTAATGACCAAGTATTTATAAATGGATAACCTCTATAAAAGTGAGGTAATATGTGATCATAAAGCATGCATGGAAATCAATCTAAGACATGGAATAAATGGATAAAATATCCAATTTCCTTGTATAGGAAGAGGAAAGGAGAAGATTGAGGACACGGACTGAGAAGGTAAGCAAATAAACCCTTTTGAAAATATGTTTTATTCTCAATTATTTATGAAATGTGTTTAAGGGTGGTCATTCCTATAATGTTTTTAAATGATGAATGTTTATGAGTTTTTATGAAAAGTCATGCCGGCATATTGATATCATGTGATGTTCATGGACATGTGCACATGTATGACGCATAATGAAGAGACTTTGGTGGAGGTAGAAAGCGGATCAGAGGGTCCCCCTTCACTATTGCCGAGTCGTATAGGCTGTGTGCCGACGACATCCTCCTAAGAGGTGAAGGCAAAGGAATGTTATGTGTTAATGAATGCATTTCATTTTCATATATGGATTGAAAAGGAAAACATGGATTTAAAATGATGTTTTTAAGGGATTGTGCAAATAATTCTCTACATGAGAATGACAAGTCACCAAGTGTAAGAGGTATATAATGCCAGAGAAATTAAAAGTCATGCATGTAGGAGACCATGTAGGCATCAAGAGGAAGAGAGATTCCCCTTGATGAGGCCAAGTCGGAGAAAGCCGGCGTATTAGACCATGCTATGTGAGATGTTCCCTGAGCTAGCGTACCCGCACGCGAAGGTTTATGTCAGGAATGTAAAGGAAGCATTTGCACATCCAATGTTTATGAAATGATTTTTATGAAAAGGTTTCTGTGCATTTGATAGTTAATCACTTGGTAAGTGTCTTCTATCGAATGGAGAGGAATGCATTTAAAATGAAAAATGCTTGCTTATTGAGTTTCGACTCATGTTTTGTTTTCCCAACCTCAGACAGGTGTAGGGTAAGCCAAGAGATGAAGGACATGTGTTGCTAAAGGAAAAGAGAAATCTACAAAGGTTAATAGAATTTTGTATGAATAGATGCCCTAATGGGATATAATTAGAAAGGACATAGGTTGTATGAAATTATGAAGTGATGAATAATATAAGAAGTTGATGATTTATAATGATATGGATAAGTCCATTATAAATGATGATGAGTATATGTTTATGTGTTGAAAGAAAAGAAAAAAAAATTGGACGAGTTCCAATTAAGTACCCGCCGCGTAATGAAGGTAACAATCCTAAGTCACATTTACCAATCAATAAGATCCCGGAGTAAGGCTTCTATGCACCCTGGTTCAGGGCGCCACAGATTATCAAGAAGATTTATAAGAGAATAATTTGTCGCTATTTTTAAAATCTCTTGTGATGAAGAACCCCTAATAGAAGGTTTAACTCAAGCTAAGATGTACAACCAATTGAGGAGTAACAAATATATAGAAGAGATGAAATTTCTACATTATATGGATCTAACTCTTCAGGTCTGAGTTTCGAGATTACTAGTTGCTCATCACATTTGTCCAAAAGAAGGAGGCAGGAATTAGCTTAATCCACAGCAGGAAGAAATTCTATGGAAGTTGGGTAATAGAAGAAAAATAAATTTCTCAAGACTCATCATGCAAGCCCTTGAGCTAATGAAGGATAATCCAAGAGGATTTATCCCATATGGCACGTGGATAACCTAGGTAATTCAATATTGTAAACTAAAGCTTAAGGGGAACTTTTTAAAGTACCCAAGCTAAAAATGTCATCAATAAAGATCTCTCAACAAGAATGAAGATTGATCGAGAAAAATTTAGGGTAGCACAATTGGCTGCAAGATATGGAGGTCAATACCAAGAAGAAGTGCAAGTAGAGGAAGAAGTTCCAGGAGAAGAACAAGCTCCATTTGAGGCTAAACAACCTCAACCACAGCCTGCATCACCACACCATCATGCATCTACATCTCATGAATCCCTTTCTCCATAGGCATCACATGTATCTACTAGACCTGTACAGTCCTCATCTTATGCGCCTATGCACGTTGTATTATTAGACAACCTCCAAGCATGAATATAGGTTAATTCAAGAATTAGGCAACATAACTTTATCACTCATGACCATGCATGATAGGGAAGATAAGCTAGAGCAAGATTTTAAAAATCTTGCTTATGCTTTTGCGTCTGGTACCCAACAACATGCTTTCATACCCATAGTAGGCCCATCCATTGAGGAGTCTAGGTTCTCCTCACCATCCATTAAGAACATTCCTCATTTTTCACACCCTATCATTCAACATCTCCATCTCCTTCTCCTAGGGCTAAGCATTAGTGCCCTCCCATTCCTTTGCATTTACTAAAGCCTCAATTGCACTTTTGCACTTTTTTTATGATTATCAAAAAGGGAGAGAGAAAGGAGAGGATCTTTTGTACTTTTGGTGGGTAGTTTGTATTTAGGTTGAAGTTTGAAAACTTTTGTAAGTTTTTGATGAAATGAATGAAAATTTTTTGGTTGTCTCATGTATCTGTCATTTGGATGAATGCTTATATATTGAAATGAATGGAATGTTTCAAACTTGTGTTACTTAAATGAGAAATGACATTGTTACATTGAACAATATGCTTGAATGGATATATGATTTGAATGAATGGAAGACATGGTTTAACTGATCAAGAACATATCAAAATGACTTAAATTTATGACAAGTGACTTAAAAAAAATTTCCTTGAATGACAAACATGTTGATTGGATTGTAATTTGACAAAATGACCATGGCCTCAATTTAAAAATTTTGGAGAAAAGTATAATCCTCAAATTGACTTTGTTAATCATAAAGAAGGGAGAGTTTGTAAACTCAACTAATATAACATGCAAATCAAAAATTGAATTTTGATTATTAACAACCAATTTGAGAAGTTAAAGGCTACTAATGAGTGTTGAGTTTTTGTATAGAACCTAGAAGTTTCAAACTTTAAGCTCAAGTAGCTGAAGTCGCATAATCAAGTCGAATCCTAGAGTGACTTGGGTCAAGTTGTAACCCAGGTCGACTCCATAATCGACTTCAAATACAATTTTGGGAATAGAAAGTTTCAAGGAGTTTTATACTTGAAGACGCATCCCAAGTTGATTTTGCTTGCAACTTGGTTGAATGTGATATTGAAGTCGATTCCAGTTGGGAGTTGGAGTCCATCAAGCCACCAATAATCCCTCTGACTACATGAAGTTCAACACGAAGTTGATCTAAGAATGACTTGGCTGAAGTTCAACATGAAGTTGACCTAAGAATGAGACTTGAATAGAGAAAGGATTAACTAAGGATTTAAAACCCCAATATATTGTAAAGTCAAAAGCCATGTTAACTTAATATTGAACTTGGGTGAAGTCTTAAGTCTCAAATCAGCTCCACATGAAACTCGATGACCAAGGCTTAAAGGAATCTCTCTGAAAGCATATGGAGTACCGAAGTTGATACGGAAGTTGACTTCAGTCGTGACTTGGGCAAAGTCTCAAGCTAAGTTAACTCCAGATGTAACTTCAGTCCTAACAGTCATAAATTTTTTGAATGTTAGTGCATTAAATGTACACCACGTACCACCTGACATTTAAAATTCATTCAAAACTGTTTAAGAGATGTCAAGTGGAGTAATGAGGGTTAGTTAAGACATTCATTGAGCTCTCACCTCCTTAGTCATGTTTAGTCAAAGCTCCATTCAATATATTTCAAAGCAAGCCTCTCAAGCTCATTGAATAAAGCTTCAAGATCACACTCTTTATATATTGTTCAAAGTTTATTATTGTGCTTCATTGTGTCTACATAAATTTATAACATGTAGATTTCTTTTATTTCATATCCTTTATTATAATTGATTATTTGACTTGGTGTTAGAGACTAAGGCCAATGTGAGATATAAATAGTGTTTGGTTTGAGTGATGCTTACTAACTATTGTGTGATTATTGTGAACGCCCCTTAGAACTAATACTAAAAGAGAGCTGAGGCTTTAAGTTACGTTGTTGATGAGAAAGTAGAACTTAAAGCACAAAGGTTGTGTGCTTGGGAGAGTGGGGTAGGGGTATTGCCCTAACCACTTAATTTTTTGTATTCTCTTGTGTATTTGCCTTAATTCTCTTGTTGTCTTGCACTAACTCTATTTGTTTCATTTAAAGAAACTTGATTAAACTAGGGTTAAGTTTTAATTAGTCAATAAATTCTAATAACTCAATTCACTTCTCCCCTCTTGGGTTAAGCCAACAACTCAAGACCAATAGAACATACGTGAGGATTAGAGAGTTTGGGCCAGGAAAATCCCTTAAGGAATATAACCCGCACATGGGGCTAGTGATGACAGAGCACTCAACTAAACTACATAACCTAAAGCATAACCAAGATATGGTGCCTAGTTCCGCTATATTGGAACTTGTCACATGAATGCACAACACGATTTGTAGACATAATAGCAAGATAATGTGCGCCTGCCTATGCCCTCGAGATGAAGACTACTTAGCATTGAGCTTGATCACACTAAACACATAGCAATTATAGTAGGGTTCAATAAATAGCTAAAGACAACTATGCAACTCCTAAGGCATGAGCCAAATACTACTGAAGTATATTACCATACCTTAAGTATGCATTGAGAAAGTCTACTAAGCCCACTGGCCTACTGACATAATTGCTTGGAGAGTAACATCCATAATCATGATACAGAGAATTCAAGGCATGCCAAAGGAACGAATGAAGTGGCTATAAAAAATAAGTAGACAAATTCCTTCAAGAGAGGCAACTTCACACTTAAAACAACATTGCTCAAACAACAACACCTTCTCTTCTGAACTTTAAAGAAAGGTAAGGGATTTCATGTGCAATATTTTCCACCAAGGCTTCTTGTTCTTATTGGTCCAACTAAATTAATAAGGAATAATTGAAGTGGTCTACTTGTGTATAATTTATTTTGAGGTTTGAAGGTTTTCCTTACATATTCGCCTCTCAAGAAAGCATTGTAGAAGTGTTTCCTGCTAAACTTCAGTTTGGGCATACTAATAACTAGATCTTTTCTAAACATTCTTTAAAAATAATTCATACTTACATGATCCAATCATTTATGGAATAACAAAGATTCGTCATTAGAAATAATAAGATATTTAGCTTTGATGTTATCCATTTCAACTATATGTATTCATATCTCATTTGCTATATGTAACTACATCTCCTTCAAAATCAACAATTATACGATAACGAGTTTCAAATCTATAACCATTGTTGTAAAATTGGCTTACAATAAGTTGCTTGTATTTGAGACCATCAACAAACAAAACATAAAAAATAGTCATAAAATATGGTTGTCCAACCTTGCCCATTCTAACACTTTACCTCTGTCATTATTACCAAAGGTTATTATTCCTCCATAATTTTTTTGGCTCAATGATTTACTCCATTTCACTTGTCATGTGCCTTAAATAACTACTATTAATATACTATGCTTTTTTTTATTGGTGTTTAAGCACATCTGCAAAAATAATTCAACTTTTGAGTTTTGATCCCATTTTGCAATGATTCAAAGATGGCTAGTAGCATTAAATTTTGATGCATCTTTCATTGCTGTGTTTACTATGGATGGGGGATTAAGATTTGCAGTGGCAACTCCATAAATAATACATTTTGAAACCCAAATTATAATGTCATTGGGTTTGGTTCCATATTTTGATGTTCTAAAATCAAGCATTAAATTCCTTTTGTAAGATCTGGTTGGCGTACTTTTTCCGACAATCTTAATCTTAATTTTTTAGCCAATATGGTTGATGCTAAAGTCTCTTTTTATGCAATATTCTCAGTCTTAACAAGTGCTAATTCATTGATTGAGTTTCTCTTTAATTTCGAAGTATGATTAGAACTTTTAGATTTGATTATGAGAGTGTTTGTTTATACTAAAAATATTTCAAACTAAAACTTTTCACACTTCATAACTATCATATTTTTAATTATTTTTTCGTTTCTACCCATACGACTACCCTCCTTTTCAATCATAGTTAAACTATCCATATATCAAATCTATCTATTTAACTTTATTTCCTTTACTCTTCATTATTACCCCAATTATATCATATAATTTTCTCACATTTCAAAAACTTTTACAAAAAAAACTTTCAACAAAAGTTTTATCACTTCTCAAACATGCCCTATCTTAAATTCTAACTTTTTTCATACTTAGTAATTCCTTGAAAAGTCTATAAGATGTACATAAAACATCTCACACAATTTAGTAGCAAAAGGTTCATCTTCGTGGATACGCATGAAGCACATGTTATTGGAGTGAATGCCGAGCTAAGCTTTATGCTCACTTTTAGCTTCAATTTATTCTTAATCATCTTTAAGTTCTTACTTAGTAGCATCCACACAATAAGAGCTCTATTCTTTCTTCAATATTTCTTATTTTCTGCTATAGGAGTTGTTTTCACCTTTCTTATCAAGAATATATAATTCTTTTTCTTATTATCTTTTTGTTTCTCTGTCTTTCTGTGAATTCGATATGCCTAAATTTATTCTATCTATAGAATATTAGAATTGCTTTTCTTTTGTCCTTGCTCTTCTATAGGTTAGATTTTTTCCCTAATCTTCATTATTATGATTACTTAATTTTAAAAATTTTAAATCTTAGCAAGGGTTGTATATTTTCGTGATCTTAAATGAAAAATTACTTATTATAATATTTTCTTAAATACATTTTTCATGAGTTATTTTACCATTCTTAAAATAATTTTTTAAATTATTTTATTATGAATTATGATGTATCCATTTAGTGGGGATGTAAGTCGACACTTCGCCTAACATTAACCATAATTTTAACTATATTAAGGGATAATTTCATTCCTTTGTACAAAGAAGAGTATATCAAATGATGATATTCAAGAGATAAAGAGAGACATGGATGTCGTTAATATAGAGGAAGAAATGTGGTAGGTGATATTCGAGGTCTAGTTGCGTTTGATCATCCATCTCAAAGGGCTACTTAGAGGCAAAATGGTCGACTAGAGTTGTAGTAGAATTAAGACACATAGTCTCAATAAGTTTAATCTAATACAAAAATATAGTAGTTCTAGCCAAGTTGACTTTACCTACTACTTCGAAGGTAGAAAAAGTAGACAACAAGTTCTAGCCAAAGCGAAGTTGTAACTTAAGTCGACTCCACTTGCGACTTCAAGTTATAACGGTTGGAAATCCGAATGAGTTGGAGAATTAAACGCACGCAAATCACTACTCTAAAGTCAAGATCTTCTTCTCCTCTATAAATATCATTGAAGTGTGAACATGAAGAAAGTTGGAAAACATAAGATAAGCTTACACCTTCTAATATTCAAGACTATTGATATCATTTGAACAAATATTAAAGCTTCAAGTACTACTACTTCAAGTGAGCTTACAAGAACATCTTTTTCACATAACAAAGAGCTTTTGGAGAAAATTGATTACATGTTGTAAAGTGTAAATTCTCTTTTGTCTATTTTATTTTGGGTTATTGCCTTGGATCGGTGTTAGAAATCGAATTCAAGAAGAAGCAAAATAGGGGGATGGTTTGAGTTTGTCTAATTAATAGGTTTTTCTTGATTAATTTGAGTTTGCCTCACTTACGGAGTAGACTTGATTGGTTGGAGTTGATCTCACGAACAAGTGATTATTGTATATGCTTCATAGAGGTAGAATCTAGAAGAGAGCAAGCACTTTAGATTATATTGAATATACAATAGTGAAACTCAAGACACAAAGAGTATGTGCTAAGAAAAGTGGAGTAGGAAAGGTTGCCTGAACCACTATATATTATTGTATCTTGTGTGGTTTGATTACTTGTGTTTTATATTCTATTTGCACCCTCCTATTCTATCTCCTAACACGTTCCATCATAGGGGATTAATTAGTAAAAGCGTTTGCAATTAAAATACCAAAGAATTTTTTAAGAACCCAATTCACCCCTCTCCTCTTGAACTTTGTCATAAACTCGAGACCAACAAATGGTATTAAAACAGACCTCTATATCATTTAAGGTGATCTCTTTTATATATTTATGACAACCCACTTAACTTCTGTACCCGCATTTGCTGAGGGTCAATCATTTTTTAGGCCACCTCTATTTGATGATAATAATTTTATCTATTGAAAGTTGAGGATGAAATAACTTAATTATGGAAATTAGTATAGATTCTTGGATAGCTATGCAAAATGATATTACATTACTAAAAGGAAACAAGGCGTCCACTTGGATGGAAGAAGAGACCATATCCGTCCAAAGTAATGCTAAAGTTATGAACTTCTTATTTTGTGCATTAACCACCGCAGAATTTGATAGAGTTTCTTTACACACAACAACTAAGGAGATATGGGATAAATTAGTGACCATTTATGAAGATTCCTCCCAAGTAAAGGGAACTAAAAGGAACATCTTTGTTGTTGATTTTGAGAGGTTTCACATGTTGGATGGTAAATCTACTTCAAAAATGTATGCTAGATTTTTTAAAATCACTAACATTCTTAAATGTTTAGAAAAGTTAATTTGTAAAAGTGAGCAGGTGATGAAGATACTTATAGCATTGCCGAGCTCATGGAATCAAAAGGTCACAGATATTGAAGAGGTAAAGGAGTTAACCATGCTTAAAGTAGATGACTTGATTAGCTCACTCATGTCTCATGAGCTTATCAAAAATAAAAAAGAAGAATCTCACAAAAGTAAAAAGTCTATTGCATTCAAAAGTGTGAAAAAGAGCTCAAATGAATCCACATCAAGCTACTACTCCAACATGAAGAAAAGTCCATCTCATATAAGAAAATGAAGGATAGAAGAAAAATTTCCAAAATATTATAAATGTAGTGGGGTTGGACATATACAAATTGAATGCACCACACTGGATAACTTGGAAATTCAAAATAAGAAAATAAAAGATAGAAGAATGCTTATAAAGGAAGACACTACCTCATGCTTTAGCACTTCATCAAGTGAAGAAGAAGATATAGCAAATCGGCCAAGAGTTTGCTGCATTTCTATTGTAGAAAATGGAAAGGAAGCTTGCCAAAAATCTAGAGAGAAAATTGATGATACAAGAAAGTTCAAACTGCCAACATCGGATGCATCTATGGATATAGAGGTAAGCTCATATGATTCCTATTGCATTTCATTTTCTACTGCTTATTCTAGATGCGATATGTTGAATGATTTTATGGCGCCCCAAACTGAGACGACACTTTCTTACCTCAAGATCTTATTGATTAGTTAATGTGAATCAGGATTGTTGCCTTGATCACGCGGCGGGTTCTTAATTGGATCTCGTCTAAATGTTTTTTTTCGTTCATCATCATTCATATCTCTATATTTCACACCATTATTCATCAATCATTTCTTTACAATCAACATCATACGTCATACAAGCAGAAATTCACTTGTAATAAATTTAATCATCTCATTCATAGCATCTCTTTATACTTTTCTACAATGACATTTACATTCCACACATACATACATTCAATCATTGAATCATATAGATCTTAAAATTCTAAATAAGTTCATATACATTAACATACCTTAGCACTTCAAACCATGCTATCTCATTTCTTATAGCCCACTTGGCTACCATCACGTACCTTTCTTCATTGCTTAGGTTCACATCTCCTTGAGTTTCCCGGTACCTGTCTAAGGTTTGGGAAAACAAAACGTGAGTAACAACTCAGTAAGCAAACATTTTATCATTAGGGTAAGACTTCCTTAAAAACTTTTTTCATAAATATCTTGAACACCTTTTTCATGAGGACATTTATATGTCCAGAAACATTATCATGAAATCCTTTGTTCATGAGGACAATTCTATGTCCTTGAACATTATCATAAAACATTTATTCTTAAAATCATTTACAAGCCACGTCTAGGCTTGTTAAGGAAAAACATATATGTTTTACCCTTCTTAATTAATTTCCTTTGATCTTAGATGAACATTTCTAATATTCAAAGACCTTTACATAAAACCATTTTTTGCCAATGGATGTTTTACGTCCAAAATATTTTTCTCATAAATCCTTTGGTAAGGAAAGACATTCTCATGTCCTAAAACATTATTTACATAAGCCTTTCTTGGCAAAGGACATTTTTGTGTCCAAAAATATTTTTCATCATAAAATCCTTTAGCCAAGAGACATTTAATGTCTCAAAACATTTTTCACATAGCTTACTTTGGCAATGGACATTCATATGTCCTAAAACACTTTTTATTAAAACACTTTGGCATTGGACATTCTCATGTCCAACCATTTCTCCCACATAAACCTTTTGGAAATGGACATTCTTATGTCCAAAATATTTTCCAACATAAACCCTTTTTCATAATCCCCATCTTTGGGCTTGTTTATAGCAAACAAGTCATAAATCCTTTTCATGAAAACTTTTACATAGAAACTATTTCTTTTTATTCTTAATATTTACACATTTTGTGTAAAATACCCTGCTTTTAGGGTAACTTATGCATAATGGCTCATAGAAATTCAATTTAGGATAATTTTTTGTATAAATACTTTTATATCCCAATCTTTGGGCTTTTGGAAAGCAAAATGTATGCAAACACATTTCTCTCCATCTAGTAGTGACACTTAGCAAGTGATCATGCTACCTTTTAGAAGAGAATCCTTAACAGCACGCTAGCCAGGCGGCTGTTTATTTATCCTTCTCCCATCTCAAGGAGGGCGCCGCTGGCACTCTTGCCATCCCTTAGCGACTTAGCCTTATGTAGAGTGGGCCCCGGTCATCCCAACCGTGCTCTACAACCAGCCTGTTTCTTGTACTGGTGCACCGTACATTATTATGATGGATCGCAGTCCGTTTGGTTTGAAGAACCACAGACCGTAGCCCATGTTCTTTTAAACTGGGATCACAGACCGCAGCCTGCATCCATATGCACAAAAATCTTAGTTCGAAGTCAATATTTAAGAATAATTTTCAAAAACACATCACAGACCGCAGTCCGTGTCAACTTGTAAGCGAGCGCACCCACTTTAACAAGTTGTTATTTGAAATCTAGTTTTAGGATGACCTTCCTTAAATTCTTTTAGAAATATTTTGAGTAAAATATTTTGATAAACATTTGAAATATTTGAAAAACAATACATCTTAAAACTCTTTTAATAAAAGAATTTCAAAACTTTTGGATTTCTATAAATAAATCATATTTTTCTCTAATATTTTCTTTGTTTCCATTTCAGGATCTTTTGTTTACAAAAGTTATACAATTATGCTATCTCCTTGTCCATGGCCTAAAAATTTAATAATTGTCCACATATCCATTATTTTTACGTATAGGGAAATTACACAGTCTTTTGTATACCATTAAGCAACCTAAAATCAAATCATTTTATGAAATCAATCATAGGAGGTTGGTCATCCTTAAATCCCTTTCAACACATCCGTAGAAATATTTTTTCAACATTTTCAACATAGATTTCCTTGTTTAAAGGAAATCAAATCTTTTTGAATATTATTTCAAAACATATGTGTCCTAATCATCATTTACTATTTAATTATTTTGACCTAGCAAACAAATCTTGTATAATCATCTTTGTTTAGTACAAGTTACTGTAGAAATAACTCAAAACTTATTTACAAACAATATTTTATGAAAAAGGATAAAATTTTCTTTTTCTTATAAAATGCTGTTAAAACAATATCATATAGAACTTGCTTGCTTAAAAGCAAATTCTTAAAACCATCGGTATCTAACATGAAATCCTTAGAAAATATTAGCATGGAGAACTTGCTTACTCATAAGCAAAATTTTCAATTCCATTAACTTGAAGCATTCCCATCCTTGGCAACACTTAGGATAAATTATTTATCTTAAGAAGTGTCGCTTGCTTCCTATGAAGCAAACCTTAAGATTTTTCATTAAAGTCATCATTTTTCCAAAATTTATGGCTTTGCATTAAAGCCGTCATATTCAAAGCTTATGCTTGCCCATTCGTTAAAACATAAACATAGACAATTCAATCATATCAATCACATAGAAAGAAAATGACATTTTTATAAAGTTTTCTTGCTTACCTGAGATCGCCATAACCCTTTTCTTCCATTATTCTCCTTGCCTTTGCCTAGATAAATGAAAATAACATTTCATTTATTTGAATTATCTTGAAATACTTATATTCCTTAGGTTTTCCAACCTATATAAATCCATTTGGATTTATATTATACTAACTTAGCCCACTTGTCTTTCAAGTCGGGTGTTCATACGTATCATAACCTATACATCACATTATTCATTTTTAATACCCTTATGCAAGGTAAACTTACATACATATAATAATATTTCATTAAATCATTATTTGGAGGTTCGTTACCTCCATTTATCATTTTTAACATATTTTTCATTTTTCACACATCGTTGCTCATTTTAAGTACCCGTTGTTGCCTTAAGTCTCATTAATTAATCCCAAAGTTTGAGATTAACATCATGTAATTCTAAACAGAAATATATTCATAAAATTTATCATATTTTTATGCATTTTTGCACAAAATCACATTACATAAGTTATTTATCACCTATGCATGTTTATCCTTTCACAAATGCCCATTTGGCAACACATATATGAGGCATTTCATAAAATTTCTAAAGTCAGAAATGTGGTCACTAATTCAGAATGATAATTACCCCTAATTACCACTTTGTTTAGGGTATTTTTATGGGATTTAAATCCACTAATCATAGGTTTTCAAAACAGCAACTTTGGAACCCGTTTTTCACACGTTTAACGTGTTTCTCAACATATAACCATAAACAGTTTTATAAATCCGAATTTTTAGCAATTAATCCAACTTTTACTAAACAAAATTTAGGCTATTAACACATATATCAATTTGGATCATTTCTACATAGGTTTCATATTTCTTTTTTATTTTTTTCTCAAACTATCCACATATGCTGAAATCAGGCGTACTGAAATCTCAAAATCTTGAATTAATATCAAATCAAGTATTTTTGATCTAAAATTTCTACCATACCTTAATAACTATATGAATTAAGCAAAATAAATATTTCCAGCATAAAAAATTAAGCGTTTATATTTATTTTGGTATATTTATCTTGCTGGACAGCAGTATCCATTTTCAGTCAACCTTAATCACGTAAATTATTGGGTATATTTATACCCGTAAAAACTTAATTTTTAATTTTTTTATGTGATCTTCAGTATATCTTATACATCTTTTAAAATTTAAATACTTAAATTCATCGTATAAAAATTATTAAAAATCCTTTTCTACAGCTGATCCTGTCACCCGGTTTACCCTATTTAGGTGAATCTTCTCGGATTTTCAATTTGCAAAGTACTTACCATTTTGAGCTAAAAATTTTGTCATTACTAAATCCTTCGTTTACTATTCCTTTCATATTTTGGTTTATAACATCACATAACTTCCATATTTGAAGTATAAAATCAAAATAAACATATACTTACTTGATTAATTGGTAATCCCTCCTTTGAGCACTTGAAATACCCTTCATTTATTCATGGTTTATTCCCTTGGATCGTTCCAGCCACTGCCCCTTTGATTTTTATTTTTTTCTCTCCCAAACAGAAATCTGGAACGTCCACACTGCCTGCTTATATAGGCCTTTATTTTTCAATTTTTCCTTTATAATTTCGACCCAAAATGGAGGGTAAAGTTTTGAAAATTTACCCTATAGTTTACTCAAAAATTTTCAGCCACATATTTAATCATTTAATATTTTTTTTGGATTTTTTCCACAGCCATATCTAGCTTTTAAATAAAGTTGTCCACTTGGGTGGGGTCCACTTGCAGCAGCTCTTTGCACGATTTTTCCACACCATTTTACTTTAATTAATTGCTAATTAACTACCCTACGTAACTAGATTAATTAAGGGTCAATTTAGCTATTAAAAATTCCAAAAGTTGCTTGACCGTGCACCTCTCTCCCATGCTCCATTGCTGTCCATATGGTGGGGTCCACTTATCATGGACTTTTTAGCATTTTCTTGCCACAAAAGTCAGCCAAATCTCATCCATTATTCACCCTAGCTGCCTAGGTCATTAGAATGCACATTTTCCATTTTTTTAAAATTCAAAAATCTCATGCAATAGCCCCTTGATCGTCCATGTGTGGGCCACTTATATTGTCTCACTTTAGCTAGCTCATTAGCTCCTTAATTATATCATTAATCACTTAATTTTATCATAATTAGCTTAATCCAATCCTCTCATTGCATAGATCTCATAATTTTAATCGTTCATTTCAAATTTTATCTCAATCCGACTTTTCTAGTTAAAGTTATGACCATTTGAATTTTTGGACGGTGATGATCAACTTTCACCCTAATTTTATCCCTAATTTCATCATAATTTTCATAATTAATCATTTACATAAGATTAAGCACAAAATTATGTACTTACCTTTCAATTTTCATCTTAATCCGCCTTCCCGGCATCGAATTATGGATTTTCTAGCAATTGCCTCCTTTAATCCATAATTAACATCATAATCTCCATAAATTAAATCTTAATATATGAGGTAGTAATTATCCTTAATATATTTTTATTTCCTAATCCTCATTAATCCTCTTTAATCACATTGACCCATATCGGCTTATATTGATCATTCATCATCATTTGCCCTAATTGCAATAAATCATCAATATTGCTTAGGAAAATCATTTATAATTCCACTAAACCATATGTGATCCATATTTATATGCCAATTGCATATAATTAAACCTTAATTGGGTTTGGTTATCATAGATTTACAACAAACCTATGACTCACTATTTAATAAATTTAAAAGTTTTAGTTTCAAATATGCTCAAAAGAAAAAACAATTCAATATAACCACTATTGCAAATGGAAAGTTAGCAGAAAAATGCATCCTTACAAAATGATATAAATGCCTTCAATAAGGAAATGGAAGCATTAAGAAAGGAGAATCAAAATCTGAAAGATTCATTTGCAAAGTTCTTGAGTTAGAGAGAAAATGTGTAAAATTTTTTAAAAATGACCACTCAAGTTGATAAGAGAGGTCTTGGATATATAAAACACATTAATACCAAATTAAATAAATCAAATGCTCCTATTTGGATTAAAGCTTCTAGTACATCAAATGTGGAGGGACAAAAGGGCTATCATGTTAAGAAACTTATTCATAAATCATCGATAAAATGCCTACTTGGCAACAAAAGGGCTATCATGTTACTCCAACCTATGCTATAGTTTCTTATCGTTATTGTGATAAGTTTGGGCATAAAATATCTCAATGCAAGGCAAGAAAAATATTTTACAATGGAATTAGATTAGTTTAGATGTTAGATTAGTTTGGATGCCAAAGAGACATTTCTAAGTTGGAACCAAGTCTTCTTGAGTTCCTAGATTTTATGGTACTAATATATCATGGATCCATGATTCGGGTCCTAAAAGAGTAGAAGATATCATATTTGTGATGTAGGTTTTATCTCACATAAGTGCAAAGCCATCCAGAGGATGAACGAGCATGAGTTGCAAAAGAAAGGGAGAGTTGAGCAAAACAGTGAAAACTTTCATCAAAGGTAAATAAAGATACATTGATCTTATAACCCTATTCTACGTAAAGAAATTAGTAAATAAGTTATATCACACGGTCATATTGTAGATCATATGCTTGTGACTCAAAATTAAGGATATGAATGACGAAAGGAAACATTTAATAAAATGTTTGTATGCATGAAATAAACTTACTATGCCCCATTTGCGCTAGTACTGTTAATCCATTTTAAGCCTTGCCTTTTGTGTTAATTGACAAAAAGGAAGAGAGAATAGTATGGAAATATCTTAACAGAAGATAATAATATTGCATATATCTTAGGAGGAGAAGTATTTGCATGCATAGTGTGCAAGTGCATCTATATGGGATAAAATATTTTTTAAATTAATGCATATATCATTTTTTATGAAGGTGTAAAATTTTTTTGAATGTATAGTTTTTTTTTTTGAATTTTGTGCTTATTGATAAGAATCATGATATTCATGTAGTCATATTTATGATTTATTTATAAAGGAAAGATATTTAATTAAATTTTGTCAATCATCAAAAAGGGAGAGATTGTTTATCATATATTTTCTTTAAGAAAGATTAATTTAATTTTGATGATAATAAATAATTGAAATATCATTAAAAAGGATCTAATGAATTTGTGTAAGTTTGCTTAGATATTTTGTCTCCAATTATATGTATGAAATTGAATATGTGAAATAATTTATGTTTCAAGAGCTCAAGTCCATATATAGCAAGTTCAGCAAAGTGAAGTCTCAGCTCAAGTCGATTTCACCAACAACGTTAGTGAAGTCTTAGCCAAGTAGACTTCACCTGCGACTTCAGAAAAATCTTAACCTAAGTCAACTTCACTTACAACTTCGAAGGCAAAAAAAGAGGAACAACAAGATCTAGTCAAAGCGAAGTCGCAACCCAAGTCAACTCCACTTCCAACTTCAAGTTATAACGGTGGAAAATTCAAATGTTGGAGCATTAAATGCACGCGAATCACTACTCCAACGTCTAGATATTCTTCTCCTCCAGAAATATCATTGAAGTATGAACATGAAGAGACTTGAAAAATATAAGAGAGCTTACACCTTCCCATATTCAAGAGCATTGATATCATTTAAACAAATATTAAAGCTTCAAGTACTACTACTTCAAATGAGCGTATAAGGTCATCTTCTTCACATAACAAAGAGCTTCTGGAGCAGATTGATTACACGTTGTAAAGCATAAATTCTCTTTTATCTATTTTACTTTGGGTTATTGCCTTGGATCAATGTTAAAGACCAAATTCGAGAAGAAGCAAAATAAGGGGTTGGTTTGAGTTTGTCTCACTAACAGATTTTTCTTGATTGGTTTGAGTTTGTCTCACCAACGGATTAAACTTGGTTAGTTGGAGTTGACCTCATAAACAAGCGATTATTGTATATGTTCCCAAAGCTAGAATATAGAAAAGAGTGGGTGCTCTAGATTGTATTGAACATACAATAGCAGAACCCGATGCACAAAGGGTATGTACTTGGAAGAGTAGAGTAGGAAAGATTTCCCAAACCACTATATATTGTTGTCTCTTTTGTAATTTGATTGCTTGCATTTTATATTCTATTTGCACCATCTCATTCTATCTTCTAGCACATTTCATCATAGGGATTAATTAGCAAAAGAATTTATAATTAAAGTACCAAAGAATTTTTAAAGAACTCAATTCACCCATCCCCTCGTAGGCTTTGCCATAAACTCGGAATCAACAATATCTTCAAGTTTCAACTCCATTTATCTTGATATTCTTCAAACTTGAAATATGCTTCTCGTCAACTGGAGTCATACACTTAGACATCAACCATTTGTAAGTTGATTTACAATTTGTGGCATTTGTCTTTGATTTGACAAGGTATGAGTTGCTTAAATTTTTCTAGTTGATCTTTGAGATTTAATCTGCTTGTTTGGAGTTCTGTTGTGTTCAAGTAAAATATTAAGATCGACTTGAGTTGTAACTTGATCCAAGTCTCATACGGAGTTGGCTTGGGCATCCGACTTCAATACCCATTGAATGCTTGGAACTTCAAAATTCTTCGATTTTGCACTTATGTTGCCCAAGTTGTGCAGTTGAGTCGACTTCATCTACGACTTCACCCTAGTCACATGTTGGAGTCGACTTGGGTTGTAATTTAACTTCTTTGGATTCAGCATCGAAGGCCTGAAGCTATCCAAGTCACACTCTGAGTCGAATTGGGTTGCGAATTAACCCAATTTGCAGGCGAAGTGGACTTTAGTCACTCACGCATCCACAATTCCAGCGCGATTGAGAAAAACATTATTGAAGTCGATCCTAGAGTCGACTTGGGTATAGACTTGACCTAAGTCGATACCTGAGTCGACTTGTATCTGTGACTTAATCTGTCATATGTTGCTTTTGAAAGTTTCTAACTCAAAATAATTCAACACACTTGTTAGTACTTTTAAATTCTCAAATTTGGAGTGCTAATCATCAAAACATGGATTGTGCTTGATTTGTCATTGATTTCACAATAATCTATCCCTCTTTGATGATTGAAAAAATTAATTTGAGATTAATATTTCTTCCTTCTAAATACTTGCAACTTGTCGGGTTAAGAAGTTTTCAATTGTACTAGATCACTCCATTCATTATTAGTCATAAATAAGTATGATGTAATCCATAAGATAACATAACGGAATATTAATATGCATATTCATTCAATTCAAAGTATTCAAAACATATACATCCTTTCCATTCAAGATATATGCATTCATTCAATTTATTACATTCAAAATACCCTAGTTACATGTTATCCATCCCAAAATGCAACATGTAACTCTCAAAACTCTCTCCCTTTTTGTCAATCACCAAACATGAGAGATGGAAAAATGTAAATTATGAGAAACTTTATGAAAAAGGAGAGAGGATATAGGATAGGATTCATCGTCTAGTGTGGCCAGAGGAAATGGAGAAGAGGAATCATATGGAGTTAGAGGTGCAACTTGAGCTCATGAAACTCGTGTTTACCTCAACCCTAACCCTAACTCTATTTATAAAAGATCAAACCTAACCCTAACCCTATGCGTAAAACCTAAACCCTAATCCTATTTTTGAAAATCGGGTTCGGGTTGGGTTTCATGTTGGAATTTATGTTGCTAAATTTATATTTTATTTAAGAATGATAGGTTTAAAATTTTATTTGGTGTATCATAATAAAAAATCATATAACTAAACAAAATAATATACAATCAAACCACATACTTTTAAAAACTATAACAATATAAAGTAAAAGAGTGATCCTGTTAGCCCGGGCTAAACAAATATCCCGCTTAGCCCACCTCAAAAAGTCATTTACAACAACTTTTTTTTATTTTTCTCCTCATACATTTATTTAGCTAAGTGTATTTAATATATAAACCTAGTTTTACTATTTTTGAATATATGTATATATTTTTTTGAGATTTTTAAACATTTGTGTGTATACTTATTTAAAATATCTTTATCTTTAAAAATCTAAAAAATATATACACATACCTAAAAATTGTAAAACTTGTTTTATACGTTAAATACACTTAGATAAACAAGTGTATGAAGAACAAATAAAAAAAATTGTTGTAATCGAGTTTTTTAAAATAGGCTAAGTGGGACATTTACTTAGCGCGGGCTAATAGAATCATTTATCTATAAAGAATATCTTCAGAAAAAATTTAACATAAAAAACGAGATAAATGAAGAAGATTATAGAAATAAAAGAGAAATATAAATGAAAATAATATACTTTATTTATAATATAATTACAATATCTCAAACATGTATTTATAAATATAAATAACATAAAATACAAAAAATATAAAGAAATATTGTTTCGATATTATATATAAAATATATTTTATAATACCTATAAAATAGAAATCAGGCTCAAGTTCTTCAGGTTCGGGTTTACTCGAACCATAACCCTATCACATTTACAAACCGGGTTCACCGGGTTTGGGTTGCAGAAAAGCGAATTCTAACACTGTTAGAAATCGGGTTCGGCGGGTCAGGTTCAGGCTCAACCCGGCCCAAGTTGCACCCCTATATGGAGTGAAGATATAGATCTTGTCTTAGACAGTGGGATGAGATAAATGAGGTTCCTCCTGATAGGGGTCAAAATATGGGAGCCTTGGAATAGGTTGGCCATGTTTTGTACTAGAGGCAAGAACATACTAAAGGGACTTGGGCTCTTGTTCAACCTTATCTTGCTTGGTATGCATGTCCATGAGAGATAGGTTAATGGTTCCAAGCTCTTGAAAAATCCTACTTTGCATAGCTTTGAGATAGTCTAGGATAGAAGAAGTAGCTGTGGGGTGAGATGGGGAATGAGCAAAGTGGTCCGTGGCCCTAGATTCTTGTGTGGAATAAGAAGCATGAGATGCAGGTGATGCTGGGGCCTGAGAAATAGGTGAGGATTGCGAAGATTGTGGAGGAGTGGTCTCAGGATGAGCTTGTGGGACCTAATTCTCCTCTTTAGGTGGTGCTACCTCTTGTTCAGGTTCTTCTAGAATTCTATTGTCCCATTCTAGTGTGAAGTTATGCAGCCCTGAAATCCTCAATGTCTATTTTCATTCTAGTCAATAGAGCTTTATTGATGGCATTTGTAGGCCTTAGAACTTCAAATAGTTCTTCATCTAGATCAACATAATAATGCTCAAAGATTTTGGTGATCCACATTAAACAAGGTAAACCTCATTGTGGATCATCCTTTCGTAACTCTAATGCCTCAATGATTAGCCTGGCTAAACTCATTTTCTTCCTATTGACTAACTTCCATAGAATGGCTACTTCATGGGGATTTAACTAAGTACTACCACCTCCTTTGGGATAAATGCAGTGAGTGACAAGTAATCTCAATACTCTGAGTTGAGGTGGTAAATTCATGTACTGCGGGAACTTCATGTCATCCACATATTTGTCAATGTTAGTGAGTTGATTGTACATGATAGACAAAAAATTTCTTTAGGAACACTTTCTTCCTCAATGGTACTCCTAATATATGGGCTATATATTCCCTTGTGAGACTCCTTGAGATGCACTGTGCATTCCCAATATTGAGTTCCATGCCTTTTACAAAGGTGTTGAGATCATCAGTACTCCAGACATAGTAAAATTGATGAGTCAAATTTGGATAGATCTTTCCTTCTTCTTTTAACCAGCTTGTCCAACTTTAGTAGTCGAGCAACTCCTTAATTCCAAATTCATATTTTTTTAGGAAATTAAAATCTATAGGCAAGAAAATCTTCCTCTCATAGAAGGCCTTGTAAAATTTATGGTGCTTGTTAACTCATTTTCAAACATTCTTTTTGGTTCATTATTTGATGAAAATTTGATTAATTAAGATGGTTTAATTTGTTTATTCCTTGATTAAGCTTTGTTTTACAAAACAACTGACTATCTAATGCAATTTGTAAAAAAAAGGGAATAACATGCAATTTTAGTGCAACAAGTGACCAAATTGACAAGTACTAATGAAAGCAAGGTTAAAATGCAAATTTAAGATTCACTTTTAAAGAAAAATAGTATCCAAAGTCAGCTCAAACTCATTTGAGGAAGCGTCAAGCAAAAAGAAAGGAAGAAGGGAGCAAAGGTGTTTAACTACATCCTAGAGACCCAAGCGGTTTGAACCATGTGGTGGCGGCTGCCACATAGTTCAAATCGTGTGGACTCCAGGATGCATAATTCAAGTGCGCTATGGATTCTATGCGCAAGCTGCTTCCCAGAATCTTATATAAACACCCCCTGAAAAGATCCTAGAGCATGCTAGAATGCAGCTTGAGCTAGGGTTTGAGGTCCAATAGCTAGACGAGGCGAGGAGCGAGATGGCTAGTGGTTTGAAGCGTTTAAGACACCATTGAAGCTTCTAATCAATAAGCTTTCTTTTCTTTCTTTCCTTTGATTTTAATTACTTATTACATATAATATTATTTTGGATTTTATTTTAAACATTCTCAACTAAGTCTTCATCTAGGGTTAAGGATGTAACATGTGTACAATGTAGTAGAAATTTGTGGTTATAAGTTATTTATGATGGATATTAATTATTTATTTAATGCCATATGTTCTTAATGTTTACTTAGTGCATGGGCCCGTACTATAATATGATTTCATATATTAGGTGATAAAACCGAAAGGTGAAAATCTAATATACGATAATCAAGATATTAAAGCTGAAAATCTAAGACCATGAAAATAGGCATGATGACCTTGAAGAATCCCATGAACTTCTACTAAAATTAATGAATTCTAATTAACTTGATTCCATGAAAATAAGTGCTTAAGAAAATTAGGAAACACTTTGTAAGTTTTGAAATGTGCAAGGATAAAATAGGAATAGTTCTCCTTTAATAATTAATAACAGGATTAAATAACCATACTGTGAATCTGTTTCTATTGTTACATGTGCAACCCTAAAACCCTAGATGCTCTTTCTTTTGATTTTACTCCTTTTCTCTACACATCTAAACTCTCTTGATTTCTATTCTCTACTCTACACTTGTACACTCTCTTTTCTCTTTTTTTTGTTTGATATTTTCCCTTCTATTTTATTAAACCTTCTTTTGGTTATTTATAAAGTATTTAAAAGTAAAGTTTTCAGCCCCGAATCCTTTGTGGGACGATATTTATATACTGGAATTTATGACTCATGCACTTGCTGTAAGAAAGTGAATAGTGCTATCTTTCAGTTCTAAAATATTTGATGAGCATTTGAATTGCTTGACCCCTTTGTAAGGGTCCTCCTTTCCTCCTAATTGGCCCTTCTTCCCTACTCAATTCGTGAGTTTCCTCTTGTGGCGCCCCCAACCCGAGCTCACATCCTTCGCCTTACCTCGGGATCGTTATTGACTGGTAAACGTGATCAGGATTGTTGCCCTGTTACACGGCGGAATTTAATGGATATTTATCCAGTTTACCATTATTCCTTAAGCATTAATTTTTATGTTACTTTCCATCCAAAGCTCATTCAAGCCATCTTTGCCCTAATATACACATTTTTTATCATAATCTTAAAAATTCATAACATGCTCGCCATCCACTGTCACTTGTTCATAAAATACAAGTCATAACTTAGATCACATATGATCATAAAAATACCAAATATCAAGTCATTTTATAACCAGTTGCCATAAGTGGCACATGTTAAAATTCATCAAGTTTTTACATTCTCCCATGCTCAATTCATGCTCCTTTGTCTTCTTCATTCATTTTACCTGTCTATGGGTTTGGAAAACAAATCGTGAGTTGTAAACTCAATAAGCAAGCTATATATATATATATATTTTTCTGGCAAATCATTTCAAAGGCAACATTGTTCAAAAGTATTTCTCTCTATTTAGTAGGAGACATTTAGTAAGTGATCAACTACCTGCGGAGTAGAAACCTTTTTATTTAAAATAACTTGGAAAGAAACATTATACCCCCTCGAGGGTATATCATGACAATGCAATGCAATGCATGACATCATAGGATGAAAGCTAGCTAGGCGACCATCCGTCTTCATCTTCTCACATCTAGGGAGGCGCCACCGGCCCTTGGCCTATCTTAGTGACTTGGTCACACCAAAGGGGATAATCGGTCCGCTTACACCTTTTAAGTGTACCTCATGCTTTGTACACGTGAACCATTCTTAACATGTTAGCATGATTTTTCTCGCATATATTCATAGGATAATATTTTTCATAAACATTTAACAAAGCAGTTATGTAACTCAGTTAGCAAACACGTGTTGAACTAAAGAATGACCATTCTTAAATACCTTAGAAATAAATTCAAATATCATTTTCTAAACCAATAGAAGCAGTTGGAATATCATTTGCAATTATTTTAGAATAATTTAAGAAACAAAATTATTTAGAAAATTTTTCTTGCTTACCTTGGTCATGCGAGCTTTCTGGGTCAACTTTTTCTTTGCCATTGCCTATACATGTAAGAATGATATAGCATTCATATATTTTCCATTTGCTTGCATTCAACTTAGTTTTCCAATCCATTTTCATTAATATTCATAACCCACTTGAATTCCAAGTCGGGCGTATATACACAACATACTTATACATCAAACCATTCATTACACCACATGTTCAATACTCATATTTAGGGTAACATTCATACATATATCATATCACATTCATTAATCACCATATGGAGTAATAAACCTCCAACTTATCATTTTTCACATATTTTTCATAATTCACATATTGTGCTCATTCTTAAGCACTTAGTTAATGTCATAACCCTCATATATTACTCACAAATTTTGGGATTACCAAAATAGAAACATAATCCATGTATTTCAATCATATTTTTATGAATTTTTTATTTTAACAATTCACATAAACTATTTATCATTTATTCATGCTTATCTCTTCATACATGTCCATTTCTTAACACATAATTTTTGTGTTTCTCAAATTTTTTTCAAATCAGAAATTTTGCTTCTAATTTAGTGTGATTATAATCCTTAATTAACACTTTACTTAGTGTATTTTTATAGGATTTTAATCCATTAACCGTAGGGTTCTAAAACAGCAACTTCAGGACCCATTTTATACACTTTCAATGTCCCTTTTGATACTTATATTAAAACAGATTTTTAGTTTTTAAATTTCAACAACTAATCATACTTTTCTTAACCCAAATTTAGGTTATTAACACATATTTAAAATCCATAATTTGATTCCCTTCAAAACAACACCTTCCATGTATATTTTGGATACCCTTTTTACTTCACTTTGCATGTTTCTACACAAGCCCTAAAACTTCAAATTTAAGATAAACTTAATCAACTTATTTTGGACATCTAAGACACCTTAGATTTAGATTATTTTACCCTCTAAATCATTCATAAATTATTTAAGCAAATTTATGTAATATATACATCACAAAATCATGGAAATCGGGTCATATACACAACCTTAAATCCCATCCTTCCTAAAATTCATAATTTATGCTTAAATAAATATATATATTTCATTAAATCATGATTCATAGCCTAATCATGATATTATTTCAAAACAGAAACTTATTTTATGGATTTAAGAAGTTTCAAGATAGATTATCAACCCATGTCTCTTTCTAGCATCCACTTCAACTTCTTAAATCATAAAAATTCATTCATACCATTTAATAACCATTCAATACTCTAATTAAGGGTGTCATATTTTACCCCTTAAAGGTTCTTTATGAACCCTATCCGTGTCTCAAAATTTAAAATAGAAAACTTAGAATTAAAGTACCTAATATATCATGTATACTTACTTGGTTTGTGAAAATTTTTATTCAAGCTATCCAAACGTTGGTTCTCCTCTTTTTCCTCCTTTCTTTCCTCTCTTTTTCTTCTCCCTTTTCTTCCTTTCTTCCTCCTTTCTTGCTAGGATTTTTGGACGTCATCTTACTGCCCACTTTTGGATATGTCTTTCCCTTTGAACTTCACTCAAAATGGACATCCTATGTGTGCTTCAACACATATTCATAATACATATTTTTGGGCCCACATTTAGCACATGATTTGAGGTCATTTTAATGCATGTCTATCCCTTGTTGCGTTGTCACCATAATACCCTAGTAAATTATGTAATTATCATAATTCAAAATTCACAAAATCAACTCAATTGAATGCCCATGTTGCTGTCCATATGAGCACGTCCCATGCAGTTGCCTTTTTGCCATTTTTTCACAAATTTTGCAGCCTTAATTAATGGTAATTTATATACCCTAACTAGTAGCTGATTTAAACATTCATTTAGCATCAAGAAAAATCAAAAAAATCCAGCTCAATGCCCCCTTGGACGTCCACTTGTTGCTGTAATTTTTCACATGAATTTATGGTTATTTATGCACCTTTGCTCCCTAGCAAACTTAGGTATATATTTTATATTGACAAAAATCACAAAAGTCCAATTTAAAGGCTACTTGGACGTCCCATGGGTGCCACCCATGCTATCCTCTCTTGAGCTAGTGTATTAGCTCCTTAAATCCATATTTATTCATAAGATATTTTCATGAATTTTTCATTTTTGGAAATTCATAAAATACCCTGCAATTTTCCCCCTTTCGACACATATTGTGTGCAATTAATAATGCATTTAATCCCTTTACTATTGGACATAAATGCTAGGGTACTTTTTGGTACATAAGTCAAAGGTGCTCCATCTTTTTTGTGCAAGCATAATCCCCAAATCACTTAGCTTAATCCAACCCTTTCATTGCATTGCTATCATAATTTTAACCGTTCATTTCAAATTTCGTCTCAATCCGACTTTTCTAGCTCAAGTTATGATCATTTGAAGTCATCCTTGGATTTTGGATGGTAATACTCGATTTTCACCCTATTCTCATCAATATTTTCATAATATAACCTTTCCATAAGGTTAAGCATGAAATTATGTGCTTCTCTTTCAATTTTCATCTTAATCCGCCTTATAGGCGTCAAGTTGTGAATTTTCTAACATTTTCCAACTTAACTCTATAATTAGCCTATGAATTTTCATTAATCTCATCATGGAAATTAAATTAATTTTTCATGATACACCAATACTTTTCAACCCTCGTTAGGCCACTTTAATTATATTAACCCACATTGACTTATAATGATTGATTTAATCATCATTCATAACCACTAACCTAATTGCAACAAATCATCAAAATTGCCAATAAATTATTCATAATTCAATCAAATCATGCATGAATCATTCAAATGCATATACACGAATCCTACGTAGGTCAGAGTTTCACAATCCTCACCTCCCTTATAACAGGTTTCGTCCGAAACCGTCTATCCTATAAATAGTTGGGGGTATTTCCTTTCTACTTCTTCTTTTAGCTCCCATGTAGCTTCGTTTCCGGAATACCGGTTCCATTGAATCTTTACATATTCAATTTCTCTATTCCAAAGCTTCTATACCTTATGATCTAAGATTCTAATGGGTCTTTCCTCATAGTTCAAATGATCCTGAATCGGTAGGTTTTCTGCTACCAGTACATGGGTTGGATCTGAAATATATTTTCTAAGCATGGAAATATGGAAAACATTATGTACTAGAGCTAGTGCTGGAGGTAAAGCTATTCTATATGCTAATTTTTCAATCTTCTCCAACACTTTAAATGGTCCAATGTACCTAGGATTCAGCTTGCTCCTCTTTCCAAACTTATAACTTCCTTGAATGGCGTGACCTTTATAAACACATGTTTGCCAACTTGGATATTCAAATCCTTTCTTTTGCAATCTGTGTAACTCTTTTGCCGACTTTGAGCTGTGAGTATACACTGGCAAATGACCCATACCTTGTCTGCCATTCGTTAAGACAAATCCGGGGCTAGCTTTTTCTCTCCAACTTCATCCCAGTTTAATGGCATTCGACACTGTCATCCATACAATGCTTCAAATGAAGTCATTTGAATACTAGTCTGATAAATGTTATTGTATGCAAACTCAACTATAGGTACATATTCATCCCACGAACATCCAAATTCCAATGTACACATATGGAGCATGTCCTCGATGTTACTCGCTCCGTCTGTCCATCTGTTAGGGGATGAAAAGTTGTACTAAACTTGAGTTGGGAGCCTAGGGTTTTGTGTAAATATGTCTAAAATCAAGATGTAAATGTCGCATCTCGATCGGAAACTATCGACGTAGGCACTCCATGTAGTCTTACTATTTCTTTATAGTAGACTTTAGCCAACCTTTCTGTTGTATAAGTCATCTTTATGAGTATAAAATGAGCAACTTTAGATAATCGATCTACTATCACCCATATAGAGTCGTTTTCAGCCTGTGTCTTGGGTAATCCTTCAATAAAGTCCATTGTAATATCGTTCCATTTCCATTCAGGAATTTCCAACGATTGTAACTTTCCAGATATCCGTTGGTGATCAGCTTTCACCTTTTGACAAGTTAGGCACTTAGCTACGTATTCAGCGATCTCTCTTTTCATATTATTTCACCAATATGCTTTCTTGAGATCCTGATACATCTTAGTGCTTCTTGGATGAATGAAAAATGGCAAAAAATGTGCCTCTTTAAGTATCTGTTCCTTTAACTTCGCTGTATTAGGTATGCAAAGGCGGCCTTTATACCGGTACATACCTTGTTCATCGACAACAAATTCTGTCAACTCCTTTTTTTCATCTTTTCCATATGTGCATGCATGTATGTATCCTTTTGCTGCGCATTCCTGATCTGCTCAAATAGTGATAATTTTATGTACATTCGTGATAATATTTCTTGAACTCCAGGTGGACATACAATCAATTCTAATTGTCTTGTCTCTTGAAGCAACTCTTCCTCTTTTGTAATAAGGTGCGCTATGCTGATATTTCTGCTCAATGCATCGGCTACCACGTTTGCCTTACCTGGATGGTATAATATCTCCAAATCATAATCCTTTAACAATTGGAGCTATCTCCTTTGTCTCAAATTCAGCTCCTTTTGAATGAAAATATATTTAAGGCTCTTGTGATCTGTATAGATTTCACATCTAGTACCACACAGATAATGTCTCCATATTTTCAACGCCATTGTTGCTAACTCTAAATCATGAGTGGGATAACTTACCTAATTGGGCTTCAACTGCCGCGATGCATAAGCTATCACCTTTCCTCTCTGCATCAGCACACATCCCAATCCCTTTCTTAAAGCGTCGCTGTAAACCACAAATCCTTCATTTCCTTCGCGTAGGGTCAGGATAGGTGCTTTTACCAACCGTTGCTTCAACTCTTGAAAACTGTGATCGCATTCTTCAGACCATAATACTTGACTCCTTTACGAGTCAATCTCGTTAATGAGGCTGATAACTGTGAGAACTCTTCAACAAACCTTCTATAATAGCCTACCAATCCTAGAAAACTTCAGATTTTTGTGACGGTCGTCGATCTTTGCCATTTCAAAATTGCCTCAATCTTCTGAGGATCAACTTAAATACCTTTTTCTGATATTATGTGACCCAGAAATCCTACTTGCTTCAATCAAAATTCACATTTCTTTAACCTGGTATACAATTTTTCTTTTTTCAACCTCTCTAAAACTCTTCACAAATCAATTTCATGTTCTTTATCTGTTTTGGAGTAAATCAGGACATCATCAATAAACACAACCACAAACTGATCGAGATAGTCCCGAAATACCCTATTTATCATATCCATGAATACAACAGAGGCATTAGTGAGCTCAAAAGGCATCACTAAAAACTCATAATGTATATACCTAGTTCGAAAAGATGTCTTATGAACATCGGTAGGACTTATTCTTAACTGATGATACCCTGACTGTAAGTCAATCTTAGAGAAAGTTGTAGCTCCTTGCAACTAATCGAATAAATCATCGATCCTGGGTAGTGGATACTTGATCTTCACTGTGACTTTATTTAATTCTCTGTAGTCAATACATAGTCTCAGACTTCCATCATTTTTCCTTACAAACAATACTGGAGCTCCCCAGGGTGATACACTTGGTTTGATAAAATCTTTGTCTAATAGCTCCTGTATTTGAGTCCTTATCTCATTCATTTTAGCCGGTGCCATTCTATATGGAGTCTTGGATATCGGAGTTGTACCTGGTATAATGTCTATGGTCATATACATTTCTCTTTGTGGAGGTAATATGGTCAGTTCCTTTGGAAACACATTAGAAAATTCTCTCACCATCGGAATTTGGTTTATTTCTATCTCCGTGCCTTTCTCCACATTAACTGATACTAGATAAGCTTGACACTTTCGGCGGATCATCTTAACTGTTTTCATGAACGATATTAGTATATTCGACTTCTCAGGCTGTCTTAACTTCCCAATTGCTATCTCTTTTTCTGGAGCCGCTTCAAATTGTACCTTCTTATTTTTGCAATCAATCATAACTCCCCATTGGTATGCTATGAATGAGTGACTAGCACCTAAATCAAACAAAGCTACTGCCGAATTTTCTAAAATATAAATCATACTTGTGACCACCTTTTCTTCTTATTCTTGTGACTTCGTCCGAGTTAAGGCATGCACTTGTACCGGATTTGCAGAGGTTCCCTGTTTATTTGCTGCTCCAGGTATCCTGAGTTGTACAGGTCTTCCACGACCTTGTGACGTTTGCGCCTTATTTGGACAATTCAGAGCAATGTGTCCTACTTGGTTACAAATATAACACTTGATGATCTTTACTTCACCCGCTCTGCATTCCTTGGCCATATGACCTATTTGCTCACATTTATAGCACCGATTTGAGCCTTTCAAGCATTCGCCCGTATGACGCTTTTGACATTTTCTGCATAGAGGCGAGATTTTCTTCTTTAGGGCTCCTTTTCCTCTTTTGATACTTCTTTTCCTGGCCTTTTCCTTCCCCAATTCAGCTTCCTTCGGGCCTGAGCTGAACATCCTTGACCCTAGTCTCAATTCTTGGGTTCTTAATGCCTCATTCTCTAATGCTCTTGCCCTCTCGAGACTTGAAGCATAATCCTTGATTAGCAGAGGGGCAAGGCTTTCCCTGAGGTATGACCTCAGTCCCTGTTGGAATCTTTGTGCCTTATTTTCTGGCACATTGGCGATCCAAGGGACAAACCTAACTAAGGCACTAAACTTCGTGGTGTATTCTGTGACAGACATCCTCCCTTGGTAAAGTCTTTCAAATTCTATCACTTTTTGACTTTGTAATCTAATGGAGAGGTATTCCTTATTGAACTCCTCAATAAAAGTCTGCCAAGACACCTCTTATGGTTGTGGCATTGTGACCAACATTATTTTCCACCATTCGTGTGCATCTTTAGTCAGCAAATATGTGGCACACAATACTTTCTGTCGATCATTACATGGAGATATTCTGAACAGTTTCTTAATCTCTGTGATCCATTGTTCTGCCTGTACAGGGTTAGGTTATCCTAAAAACTTTGGGGGTCGCTGGGCTAGGAATGCATTAATTACCCTTCTATCAGCTTCCATTAATTGATTTTCATCCTCTCTTGGTGCTGTCGTGGAAGTTGGGTCGACTGTCGGAATGGGTTCTTCTCTTTCAGTACTACCCAACTAGGCCTGCTGGGTTCTTTACCACAAACCCTGGATAATATCTGCAGTCTGTGCTGCCCAATCGCGAGTAGTCTACTGCATTGCTTCCTTGACCGCTGCAACTATCCTTTCTTCTATGAGTCGAGCCTGTCTTGACTCATGTTCTTCTTCCACATCCCTTTCTGGGCTTATATTTTCCCATCTTTGACAAGTTCTTGGATTTTCTCTATCTAATTCTGGTCCAGGTCTCTTAGGTCTGCCACTAGTCTCACCAACCTCATGTTGGCTGGGGACTTCTGTAGCAATTTTTTTTCCTTTGTTTGTTCTCGTTCCTGATCTTGTTTCCACCATGGTGCTTTTCTGACTATATAAAGCACATAACTTTCATTCATAGTTAACGTTAGATCATCATATACGCATTTCATCATCATATGATTAATAGGCAATTCATACAATCGCAATCATGTCATATTATTCATCATCATAAACATCCATAGTCATTCACTCATTTCACATATTTAAAATTCTTAACTATAGTTATATCAACACAACTATTCATATCATTCACATCAGTAAATATCCATTCGCAAACCATAGTTTTCCATATAACAAAGCATAACATACATATACACATATCACACGTATATACATATCATATTTATATACACATCTCATCATAGCATAGTGTCATCATTTCATAATTATACATGTTCATGCTTGTAAAAACAAAAAAAGATTTATCGTTTACCCGGACCTCTCCTTAAATAGTGATAACGCCTATGCCTAGGCGAGATCCGTGTGGGTTCCTCAATGATAGTGCTAGTATCAGACTAGGCAAGATTATTTTCTTCACCACCATCATCATCATCATCACTACTATTACTTTCATTGCTTTCATCTTCTTCTTCCTCGACAGGTTCGAGGTATCTTATAGGTTCACCGATTGCAACGAGCTCACCAGTACTCTCGGCTACATGTATAATAATCTCATCAGGGCGAGGAGGGGCAGATGAGTCTATGATCCCTCGAGCATGATACTCCTTTATGAAGGGGGTCATCTCTTTTTCCCTTTGACATATCCTCTCCTAACTTATCTCATGTTGGAATTGGATACTTCCATGCTCAAACCTATACCATGGTCCTAGATCGGGAGGTATGGGTGCTAGAGTCATCCCAAAAATGTTGAAGGTCCAGTGGATGTATATCATCAGTGGGAGTCCGAGGGGTTCTTAGAAAACCGTAACGGGATGCTGGGAGAACTTCAGCTCTAGGAGCCCAACTGCTAGACTCCTCTAAATTTTATCTCTGCTGATAGGGACTGGCATGATAGTCTCTTTGTGAGTGGGATGGAGGATGCCTAGGTGGAAATCATGGAGGAACTGGTGGAAAGTGGTCTGTGTCCTTCTGGGATGCCCACCACCTATTCACATTTTCTTCTATCTTTTGCCTCTTTTCTTCTTCCTCCATATCTTTCCTCAACTCCTCAACACTCATAACTCTTTTTCCCTTATCTGTCATCTGTTCAAACATAACAAATTAGCTATATAATAAAGACAGCACACTGCAAATTATTATGCAATACATCATCATATATCATGCATCTCATCATGATAACCACATATCTAATTATCATAAAATCATGTATATCTCATTATATTAATTCAATCATCATACTTAGAAAATTTCCACGCCTATTTACCAGTCCATGCTCTGATACCAAGCTCTGTAGTGCCCCCAACCCGAGCGTTACATCCTGAGCCTTACCTCGGGATCATTATTGACTGGTAAATGTGATCAGGATTGTTATCACACGACGGAATTTAATGGATATTTATCCAGTTTACCATTATTCCTTAATAATTAATTTTTATGCTATTTTCCATCCAAAGCTCATTCAAGCCATCTTTGCCCTAATATACACATTTTATATCATAATCTTAGAAATTCATAACATGTTCGTCATCCATTGTCACTTGTTCATAAAATACAAGTCATAACATAGATCACATATGATCATAAAGATATCAAATATCAAGTTATTTTACAACTAATAGTTGCCATAAGCGGCACATATTAAAATTCATCAAGTTTTTATATTCTCCCATGCTCAATTCTTGCTCCTCTGTCTGCTTCATTCCTTTTACCTATCTATGGATTTGGAAAACAAAACGTGAGTTGTAAACTCAATAAGCAAGTTATATATATATTTTTCTGGAAAATCATTTCAAAGGTAACATTGTTCAAAAGAATTTCTCTCCATTTAGTAGGAGACACTTAGCAAGTGATCAACTAACTGCGGAGCAGAAACCTTTTTTGTTTAAAACAACTTGAAAAGCAACATTATACCCCATCGAGGGTATATTATGATAATGCAATGCAATGCATGACATCATAGGATGGAAGCTAGCTAGGCGACCATCCGTCTTCATCTTCTCCTATCCAGGGAGGCGCCACCGACCCTTGTCCTATCTTAGCGACTTGGTCACACCAAAGGGAATAATCAGTCCGTTTACACCTTTCAAGTAGACCTCATGCTTTGTGTACATGACCTATTCTTGACATGCTAGCATGATTTTTCTCGCATAAATTCATATGACAGTATTTTTCATAAATATTTAACAAAGCAGTTATGTAACTTAGTTAGCAAACACGTATTGAACTAAGGAATGACCATTCTTAAATACCTTAGAAATATATTCAAATATCATTTTCTAAACCAATAGAAGCAGTTGGAATATCATTTGCAATTATTTTATAATAATTTAAGAAACAAAATCATTTAGAAAATTTTGCTTGCTTACCTTGGTCACATGAGCTTTCCGGGTCAACTTTTTCTTTGCCTTTGCCTATACATGTAAGAATGACATAGCATTCATATATCTTCAATTTTCTTGCATCCAACTTAGTTTTTCAACCCATTTTCATTAATATTTATAACCCACTTGAATTCCAAGTCGGGCGTATATACACAACATACTTACGCATCAAACCATTCATTACACCACATGTTCAATACCCATATTTAGGGTAACATTTATACATATATCATATCACATTCATTAATCACCATATGGAGTAATAAACCTCGAACTTATCATTTTTCACATATTTTTCATAATTCACATATTGTGCTCATTCTTAAGCACTTAATTAATGTCATAACCCTCATATATTAATCTCAAATTTTGGGATTACCCAAACAGAAACATAATCCACGTATTTCAATCATATTTTTATACATTTTTTTCATTTTAATAATTCACATAAACCATTTATCATTTATTCATGCTTATCTCTCCATACATGTCCATTTCTTAACACATAATTCATGTGTTTCTTAATTTTTTTTTTTCAAATCAGAAACTTGGTTTCTAATTCAGCATGATTATACTCCTTAATTAACACTTCACTTAGTGTATTTTTATGGGATTTGAATCCATTAACCATAGGGTTCCAAAACAGCAACTTTGGGACCCGTTTTATACACTTTCAATGTCCTTTTTTATGCTTATATCAAAATAGATTTTTAGTTTCTAAATTCCAACAACTAATTACACTTTTCTTAACCCAAATTTTGGGTATTAATATATATTTAAAATCTGTTATTTGATTCCCTTCAAAACAGCACCTTCCATGTATATTTTGGATAACCTTTTTACTCCACTTTGCATGTTTCTACACATGCCCTAAAATTCCATATTTAAGGAAAACTTAATCAATTTATTTTGGACGTCTAAAACACCTTATATTTAGAGCATTTTAGCCTCTAAATCATTCATAAATTATTTAAGAAAATTTATGTAATAGATACATTACAAAATCATAAAAATCGGGTCATATACACAACCCTAAATCCCATCCTTCCTAAAATTCATAATTTATGCTTAAATAAATATATGTATTTCTTTAAATCATGATTCATAGCCTAATCATGATATTATTTCAAAACAATATCTTATTTCATGGATTTAAGAAGTTTCAAGATAGATTATCAACCCATGTCTCTTTCCATCATCCACTTCAACTTCTTAAATCATAAAATTCCATTCATACCATTTAATACCCATTCAATACTCTAATTAAGGGTGTCATATATTACCCTTTAAAGGTTCTTTATGAATCATATCCTTGTCTCAATATTTAAAGTAGAAAACTTAGAATTAAAGAACCTAATATATCATGTATACTTACTTGGTTTGTGAAAATTTTGATTCAAGCTATCCAAGCTTTGGTTCTCCTTTTTTCCTTCTTTCTTTCCTCTCTTTTTCTTCTCCCTTTTCTTCCTTTCTTCCTCCTTCCTTGTTAGGATTTTTGGACGTCCCCTTACTGCCCACTTTTGGGTATTTCTTTACCTTTGAACTTCTCTCAAAATGGACGTCTTATGTGTGCTTCAACACATATTCATAATACAGATTTTTGGACCCACATTTAGCACATGATTTGAGGTCATTTTAATACATGTCTATCCCTTGTTGTGTTGTCACCATAATACCCTAGCAAATTATGTAATTATCATAATTCAAAATTCACAAAATCAACTTAATTGAATGCCCATGTTACTGTCCATATGAGCACACCCCATGCAGCTGCCTTTTTACCATTTTTCCACAAATTTTGCAGCCTTAATTAATGGTAATTTATATACCCTAACTAGTAGCTCATTTAAATATTTATTTAGCATCAAGAAAGATCAAAAAATATCCAGCTCAATGCCCCCTTGGATGTCCACTTGTTGCTGTCCACTTTTCATCACATTAATATGCTACTGATTTTGACATTTGTTACTGTAATTTTCCACATGAATTTATGGTTATTTATGCACCTTTGCTCCCTTGCTAACTATGGTATATATTTTATATTGACAAAAATCACAAAAATCCAATTTAAAGGTTGCTTGGACGTCCCATGGGTGCCACTCATGCTATCCTCTCTTGAGCTAGTGTATTAGCTCCTTAAATCCACATTTATTCATAAGATATTTTCATGGATTTTTTCATTTTTAGAAATTCATAAAATACCCTGCAATTTACCCCCTTTTGACACATATTTTGTGCCATGAATAATGCATTTAATCCCTTTACTATTTGACATAAATGCAATTGTACTTTTTGGTGCATAAATCAAAGGTTCTCCACCTTTTTCGCACAAGCATAATATCCAAATCACTTAGCTTAATCCAAACCTTTCATTGAATTGATCTCATAATTTTAACCGTTCATTTCAAATTTTGTCTCAATCCGACTTTTCTAGCTCAAGTTATGATCATTTGAAGTCATCCTTGGATTTTATATGGTAATACTCGATTTTCACCCTATTCTCATCAATATTTTCATAATATAACCTTTCCATAAGGTTAAGCACGAAATTATGTGCTTCTCTTTCAATTTTCATCTTAATTCGCCTTATAGGCGTCAAGTTGTGAATTTTCTAACATTTTCCAACTTAACTCTATAATTAGCCTCTGAATTTCCATTAATCTCATCATAGAAATTAAATTAATTTTTCATGGCACACCAATACTTTTCAACCCTCATTAATTCACTTTAATCATATTAACCCACATTGACTTATAATGATTAATTTAATCATCATTCATAACCACTGACCTAATTGCAACAAATCATCAAAATTGCCGATAAATCATTCATAATTCAATCAAATCATACATGAATCATTAAAATGCTTTCCAGCTAAAACCTCCACTGAGCGTCAGTTTGATGTCAACAAGGTATTCCCTAACTCTTTTAGATGACATCCTTTGTTTCCATGGGATTTCCTCTTATGTATTTGAGCTAGAAGGTTGAGGTATGGGTAATTTGGATGGTTTGGAAACATGCTTGGGGGCCATTGATGGTAGGGAGTGACGAAAAAGAGATTAGATTAAAATATTTGCAAGTGGACCGAGCTATTTTGGAGAAATCAGTGTGAGGATGTGTGGGAGAAGTGGATTTCGGAGCTTAAGGAGAGGAAATGGAATGAATGATGGGAGTTTTAGCCCCTTAAGTGGCAACCAATTCATTGCCCATGCAAGGTCAACTCCGAACCCTAAGTCAGGTTCAAAGTCGACTTCAATGAAGTCAATTTGGCTTCACCAACCCAAGTGTAAATGCATCCTATTTGCTACCTATTGATCTTATCAATAAATTTTATGATCGTTTTAGAATATATTCACAATAGATAACAAGTTTTAACAATTTTCATTGAATTTGAATCAATCAGACAATTTCATGCCAAATCCAAGCATCAATGTCAATCATACTCATTTCTTTTCTAATTTTATAAAATGATTTAATTTTTAATGGTTTAGTGAAAATATCTGCAATTTGATCTTCAGTTTTAATATATTCCTAACAAATGTCATGATTTTCAACATGTTCTCTAATAAAGTGATGTTTGACATCTATCTGCTTGGTTTTAGAGTGTAATATGGGATTCTTTGTTAAATAATTAGCATTTGTGTTATCATACCTAATTGGTATATCTCTATGTTCCATGTCATAATCCCTCAATTGTTGTCGTATCCGTAGTAATTGGGCACAACAATTACTGGAGACTATATATTCAGCTTTCATAGCACATATAGCAACACTAGTTTATTTTTTTGAAACTCATGAAATCATCATGCTTTCAAGGAATTGACAAGTTTCACTATTACTTTTTCTATCCACTTTGTAACCAAAAAAATCACCATCCGAATAATCAATTAGATCAAATGTTGAACCCTTGGAATATCATAGGCCTAAATTAGTTGTGTCTACCAAGTATTTGAAAATTCTCTTTATAACTACCATGTGGGATTCTCTAGGATTAGGTTGAAATCTAGAACACATAAATACACTAAATAAAATATCCAGCCTAGATTGAGTTAGATATAGCAAGGAACCAATTATGCTTCTATATAATTATTAATATACCTGTTTACCTTTTTCATCTTTGTCCATTTTGATTGTAGAGCTCATGCATGTGCTTACTCCTTTTTTGTTTTACATGTTGAGTTACTCCTTTTTTGTTTTGCATGCAAAATTACTGCCTGTTTATTCTTTTTCTCTTTAAAACTTATGATCAATCAAAAATTTACTAAGCCTTTTATACTGAGCTCTAGGAGCTCATTTCAATCCATACAAGGTTGTGGTTAACTTTTACATATATTTAGATTGATCGTTTTCTTTAAATTTCGAAGGTTGTTTAACAAAAAGCCCTTCATTAAAATATCCGTTCAAAAATGTACTTTTAATATCCATTTGAAATAGTTTAAAACTCATATGAGATGCAAAAGTAAAATACATATGACTTCCAATCTAGCTACGGATGCATATGATTTTTTAAAGTCAATTCCTACTTTTTGTGAATACCCTTTAGCCACAAGTCTAGCTTCATTTCTTACCAATAGTCCAATTTGATCTAGTTTGTTCCTAAATACCTATTTGTTTCTAATAACTATGCAATCTTTAGGTCGAGAAACTAAATGACATAATTGACTTTTTTTAAATTGATTTAGTTCTTCTTACGTTGCAACTATCTAGTTTTCATTATTGAAAACTTGATCAATTGAATTTTGCTCTATCTTTGATACCAATGTAAAACATCCATATATATTTTGCCTAGAGCCTCTAGTTTTCACACTTTCATAATTTTTTCAATGGAATGATCATTTTTAAATTTTAAATCTTTGGAAGGTTTATAGAAAGCATTAACTTCACTTACCTCTTGGTCTGCACTTTGATCTTGCTTAAACTCTTCTCCCCTTTCTTTCTCACTTATAGCTTTCTAAAATCCTTTGATAAATCATCAGCATCACTAAGCTCATCTTCCTTTTATCAAAGGTAATATGAATTGACTCTTCTACTACTTAAGTTCTTTTGTTGAAAATTTCATATTCTTTGTTATTGGGTAAGTAGTCAAGAAATATAACTTCATCACTTTTGGCATTTAATTTGCTAAGGTTATCCTTTCCATTGTTCAATACATAACATGTGCAACCAAAAGCATGAAAATATGTTATATTTAGTTTTCTACCTTTCCACAGCTCATATAGAGTTTTTTTCAAAATTGCACTCTAATGGTGACTTGATTCAAAACATTTGTGAGGACCAGGTATTTTATTTTATTTTCATTATAACTTTTCCCTGTTTATGAGGTAATTTATGAACATGTTGCTAGGAATTAATGATGTTAGTGGGATGCACAATATATAGACATGGCATCTAGGGGAACGTATAGTGCATGTATACATGTACTATGATCCTAGCACATTGGGTTGTATGGGACACCATTCACGAGCATGTTGGGACATGAGTATGAGTTATACATTAGTAGGTTTTTATAGTGCACCACTTAGTTATAGTATGATTTATTGGGTATAGATTTAGAGGTATATGATTGATGTCCCATTTTTGGGCACTATGACTATCTTCCACCTCCTAGAGTAGGTACGGGGTTCGACCTGCTTGGTCAGGCCGTGAGGGTCAAGGGGGCAGCACCCTCGGAGAAAATTTTAATTTATTAAGTTATATTAGCGGGAAAGCTAGTCACAAACGGTGATCGGACTTGGCCTGTGCTCGGGCCCGACCCATTTTAACAATAGCTCTCTTAAGGGCAGTAAAAGCACGACCCGTCTCATTCCTTCTTCTTCCTCTTGCTTCCTTCATTCTCAACCTCGATCCAGCTTTAAGCCTCCCTAAAAATCGTGTCAAACTGCCTTGAAGATCCCTGATTCACCTTAAGAAAGCTCGAAATTCTGGAGATCCGAGTCTAGGGTTGCTGTATTTGGGCGAAGTCATGATCAAGGTAAGTAAATGTCGCCCCTTCTTGAATTAGTAATGGAATCTCATCTTAAACATGATATAGGGCTGGTGCGAATGGGCAGCGTCCAACAATTTTCATGTTATAGAACATTAAGGTTCGTGACAGTTTATGATTAATAGGATTTGGGGAAAAATCGAATGTTACTATGAGATCTTTGTGAAATAGACAAACCATTAGTAGTCTTTACATGATTAGAATATCACATTTGTCGAGTGGTTGAATCAGGACGAGGGACTAGAGGTTTTCCCTTTTGGTATCCAACATGTGTTCAAGGATATGCTTGTGCGACTATTAGTACACTAGATTTAAAATAAAATTTGTTAATTTTGCTAATATTGTGTGCATGGTTTGTGACATTCATTCGTGTATGTTATGAATGATGTGTTATCTAAGATGGGTGATTGTAAAGTGTTGTTCATGGCACTTGGTTAACATGAGAAGATGACTGTTTGTCGTCTTTGGTTTATATGTAATTATATGTATATGATTTTGAAAGTGGGTGTTGGACTCATATATCTTATAAGGCCCATATGTCTAGTATTGATCATGACATGTGCATCCTGAATTTTTCTTATTTCTACTTTGTGCGAACTACTATCTACTTACTGAGTCTATTTAGACTCACAAGTTTTTTATTTTGTTTTTAGAGCACAGGCCAGGTGGGGAGCCTCAAGGTGGGACAAGTGGAGGACCTAATTTTGAAGACCATTAGATTATTGCCTTTGATCACAGTTATTTTGGAATTTATGCTCTCTTTTGATATTAGTATATGTAGATAATTACTTAGTCAGATTCAACTTTGACAAATATATTGTGTTTAGTATTTTGAACTTGATTACAATCTATGTGAATACATATATATGATCATTTAGTTTGCTTGTTATGTAAGGATAAATTTCAATGATTTTACTACTATGTGGATTTTTTTGTAATATGAAAATACAAGGATATGAAAGTAGAGTTGAATGTTATATTTTGGAATAAAATTAAAATATTTATGGATAACAGGTCTTCTATTTCATAACACCTCTTATATACTATGGGGAGATGTTGCCGAACTTTTCTTAGGTTATATGGTACCCATTGACTAGCCATTGAGAATATCTAGGCAATAGAGCGTTACAGTATGACAAACTGTACTTACAACTTCACCTGAAATTTTTTTGAATAATTTACTTTCATTTAGAATAGTTTTAGTCATCTTTTGTATAATTCTATTATTTCTCTCAATGACTCCATTTTGTTAAGGTGTTCTTGGTACAGAAAATGTATGATGAATTCCTTTTTTATTACGAAATTCTATAAAATATTTATTTTTAAATTCACCACCATTGTCACTTCTAACAGATATAATTATGTTTTCTTTGAAAAACTAACAAACACAAAGAAGGCTTCATTTTTACTAGCTAATAACATTATCCAAATGAACCTAAAAAATTTATCAACAATAACTAAGACATACTTCTTTCCTCAAAAGCTCAATATGTCGGATAATTCATAAAGATCCATATGCAATAATTCAAGTGGCTTAGAAGTTGAGACTTCATTCTTTATGGAAAAGATACTTTTGACTATTTAGATATTTGACAAGTTTTGCAAATTTTATCTTTGTCATATTTGAGCTTTGATAATCCTTCTATTAAGCTATTTCTCCACAAGGTTTCTATATTTGGCATGTTTATATGTCCAAGTCTCTTGTGCAATACCCATAATCATTATCAACAACTATTAAACATTTTCCATCTAATTCATCAAGATATACCATATATACATTTTCATGTCTCTTTCTACTAAAGACTACATGATCTTTATAAAGAATATTGCATATAGAAGATTCAAACACAACTTTACAACCTTTGTCACATAGTTAGCTAATACTCATTAAATTATATTTGAGTCCTTTAACAAATAAAACTTATCTATACCTGCATTTCAAATACTATAAACACTACTCTTACTACTTATTTTACCTTTCTCATTATTGCTCAATACAACATTCCACCATTGTAGGATTTAAGCTCATTGGATAGATCTCTGTTCTTGGGTTATATATCTTGAGAAGTCACTATCCATGAACCATGTATTGTTTTCTTTTTCTCTAAAACATACCTGCAAAAATAATCAATTAAAGTTCATCTCATTAGTACCTATCTCATGGGTCCATTTTGGGTTAGTAAGCATTTGGAGTATATATTGCTCAATTCTAGAAGGCACAAAATCAATGTTCTTTAGTACCCAAACTAATTTAGCTCCATCGCTATGCAGTTTCTTGATTTTGCATTGATAAATTTTATGACCAAACTTGTTGCAAAAGTTGCATACCCCATAAATTCTTTGGGGTGGACTCCATGTACAATTTGGTTGCCATGTTGGTCTTCTTGCCCTAACTGCTCTAGTTATTCTAGCTTGGCCTTGAGGTGCTTTCACCTTCGCTTGGGATCTAACCTATCTTGGATCATTCGATTTACTGCATTCCGTTGACTAGAAATTGGAGTATCTTAGTCCTCATCTGCTAGTTTGGATTGTCATATAGAGGAACATTTTGACACTCTCCCCTAAATTAAAAACTTTGCTAATAATTCATTTAGAATTATATTCTCTTTTCTTAATTTCTCAATTTTAGCTGTCAAAGCTTTTATTTCTTCAACTAAGCATTTGACTCTCTCAGCTAACTTTCCATTTACAATGATGGTAGAGTCACATTGCTTTTTCTTTAATGTATACTTGTTACCCAGTGTCTTTGTCTCGTCAAACAATGAATTACAAACTTGTTGCAATTCTTTTAACTCAGCACATTTAACACAATCATGAGTGGAGAAATAGATGAATTTAGAGATATAGTGATCAAATTTAGAGGTTACCTGTGACGCCCCGAACCGAGGCATCCACATAGGCCTTATTCCGGGATCTTGTCGATTGGTAAATGCGACTCAGGATTGTTGTCCTGATCACGCGCGGGTTCTTAATTGGATCTCTTCCATTTTTTTTCCTTTTCATTCGTCACTTAAGAATGCATCATCATTCATAATAGACTCATCCATATCATCATAAATCATCAACTTCTCATATTATTCATCACTTCATAATTTCATACAACCTATGTCTTTTCACCATATCCCATTAGAGCATTTATTCATACAAAAATCTACTAACCTTTATAGATTTCTCTTTTCCTTTAGCAACACATGCCTTTCATCTCTTGGCTTTCCCTACACCTGTCTGAGGTTGAGAAAAACAAAACATGAGTCGAAACTCAATAAGAAAGCATTTTTTCATTTTAAATGCATTCCTCTCCATTCGATAGAAGACACTTACCAAGTGATCAACTATCAAATGCACAGAAATATTTTCATAAAAATCATTTCATAAATATTGGATGTGCAAATGCTTCCTTTAAACCCTCGTGTGCGAGTACGCTAGCCTAGGGAACATCTCACATAGCATGGTCCAATACGCCAGCTTTCTTCGACTTGGCCTCATCAAGGGGAACCTCTCTTCCTCTTGATGCCTACATGGTCTCCTACATGCATAACTTTTGATTTTCCGGCATTATATACCTCTTACACCAGGTGACTTATCATTCTCATGTAGAAAATTATTTGCATCATCCCTTAAAAATATCATTTCAAATCCATGCTTTCCTTTTTAATCCATGTATGAAAATGCAATGCATTCATTCACACATAACATTCCTTTGCCTCCACCTCTTGGGAGGACGCCGCCGGCACACAGCCCTTGCGACTTGGCAATAGTTAAGGGGGACCTTCTGATCCACTTTCTACCTCCACTAAAACCTCTTCATTATGCATCATAGATGTGCACATGTCCATGAACATCACATGATATCAATATGCCGGCATGACTTTTCATAAAAACTCATAAACATTCATTATTTCAAAACATTATAGGAATGACCACCCTTAAACACATTTCATAAATACTTGAGAATAAAATATATTTTCAAAAGGGTTTGCTTGCTTACAATGAAGCAATAAAATTACATTTTAAAAAAAGTTTTCTTGCTTACCTTCGCAGTCGATGTCCTCGACCTTCTCCTTCCTTTTTCCCTATACAAGGAAAATGAATATTTTATCCATCCATTCCATGTCTTAGGTTGCTTTCCATACTGGATTTATAACCATTCATTATCTCATTCCTATAGAGGTTAATCTTATAAAGATACTTCGTCATTACTCATTTATATGGATTTTTATCCATAAATCCTTTAAAAATTCTATCCATATATCCTCATAGAATATAAAATTAAATATCAAAATTTCCCAAAATCACGTTGTTTACTGTTCATGGTCACTGTTTACGTTACTGTAGCAAGTTACTGTTCATCCGAGATTACTGTTCACAGCGTGTTGGTTACTATTCATGGGTTCAAAAAATCGACATTTTTTCCAAAAAATAAAAAATATCATGAAATAGCTTATGTTTAGTATATCATGGGAAAATTCGTGAATTTTAAATTCATCATCATTTACTTGGCCAAATAAATCATTTTCTCCATAAACTAAAATTCATCATAATTTCACTTAATCCTTAAATTGAAAAATCATGAGATTAATATATCATCATTCCGACATTATAACTATCATAAACATTCATCCCAAATCATCATTTATCAATATTGGAGTATTATTTACACATATCATATGTTATCTTCCCAAATGCTCTATTCTTGCTCCAATTTTTTGATGTTTTGGTATAATTCCAATTAAGCATTATAATTATATTTATTTTTTCATGTTTAGGCATTATCTAAGCATGGTTTTATCCTACTTAATATCCAAAAGAAATTTGGGAAGAATTAACTTACCCGAAGTGGAGATATCCCTATTTTTCTCTCACTTTCTCTTTCTAACTTTCTCCTCTTCTTTCCTTGGACGTATGGGGGGTTCGGGAGATTGGAATTGCTCAAGTGGAGCTGGGATGAATGTGCATTTAGACGTCCACCCCTGCCCCTATTTATAGTGTTTGATTTTTTATGAAATTATAATTTACCCCCTGCTCAAGGTATTAAATTGTAAATGTGTTTTTTCTAATTTTCAAAAGGTGCTTTGAGCCATATGCAGCCCACCCTATAGTATCTTAGCCCCCCTATGGCAGCCCTATTTTTATTTTTTATTTTTTATTTTTAAAATTAATTAATTTAAGCTAATTAAATCCTAGCCCTTGATTTATGATGATGATGAATGTGGACCATTGATTTTGGTCAAGGATCCCAACCCCCTTCTATAGCTCTGATTTTCATTAATTATTTTTATTTTTAATTATTTAAAATTAAATAAAAGTCAAAGGAAATTAATGATAAAGATAAGCTTCCTTTTTAATCTCCAATTGACGTTTCATCTTGACCATTGATTTATGATTTTTATCACATCTTATACCATTCATCATATTCATCATGAATTTTTAACCATTCATAAAAAATTTCATCTAAATCTGACGTCCGGATTGCAAATTATGAATTTTTCTTTAATTTTTCACTAAAATCCAAAATTCCATTAAAATATCAAAAAGTATTGCTATTTCATCCTGTAGTGATTAAATCTCCTTTTTTGTCATTTTGTGATTAGGTTAATCTACGTCATTAACTTTTAATCACCTTGGTTACTATTCACGTGCACTATTCACGTGGTTTAATCCCACAATTGCATTTCTTTAACCTCTAATATACATGTTTTCATACTCATGAATATATATTTCATTAATACATTATCTAGAGTTTACAACCCTAAGATTTTATACACGCGTCTAAGATTGGGGTTTCACATTACCTTATCACTGCTTGTGTAAGAAGTTGAGGTGGTCATCCCTTCCTTCAATTCAGTTGTTATGAGACAGTTTAGTATGTTTTCTTCTTTGATCCTTGCAACGCAACAAATTCTTGCATAGTTTGTAGCCTCTTGATCTTCATTTGAGGAGTTACTAGTTGATAAAGATTCTTAATTAACATACATTTCTCTACCTTTAGGCTTTGGGAACCTTCTAATGATGCTCCTTTCTTTCCTCTCTTGCTTATCTTTATATTTATTTTCTTCAAGTGTGGGGCATTGAGCCTGCATTGTCCCACTCCACTGCACTTGAAACATTTGGTTGCTTCTTTCTTCTTTTCTTTTCTGCTTTTCTCATTGAATCCTTTAGATCTGTTGCTGTTCTTTCCTTTTCTCACAAATCTTCTACACTTTCTTATGTGAAGGGTAACCATTTCATCTTCATTTTGGGATGCAATAGATTCTTCCGAACTTCGTGTGGATTTTAATGCAATTGCTCTTTTTCCTATACGATGTTCTCTTCTTTATCAGCCCATGAGACACGAGTGAGCTGATGAGGTCTTCCAGCTTCAACATGTTGAGGTCGTTTTCCTATTAAATTGCACTAATCTTGGGGTCCAAGATTCAAGCAAAACTCTCAAGATCTTCATTACATGTTCGGATTTCGATATTGCCTTTCTTAGGTCTTTCAAAGCATTAGTAATTTTAGAAAATCTATTAAATATTTCAAATATTATTTTTTGTCAAGCATTTTAAAATTTTCTAGCTCTCCAATAAAAACATTTCTTCTTATGCCTTAACCTGAAGAGTGTTATCATATATTGAGATTGGAGTGTCTCATATCTCCTTGGCATTTAAACAAGAAGACACTCTATCGTACTCGGCAGTTGTTAAGGCATAAAACAATGAGTTCGATGCCTTAGCATTACTCTTTACTAATCTTACCTTCACTTGTAGGCGAAGTAACCCTATTTTGGATAACAATCTAAGAATCTATATCAATTGTCATAATATGTTATTTCATTCTCAGCTTTTATTAATCGAAGTTACTACCATCAAATAGAGGTAACCTTGTGAAAGATTGACCCTTTAGCAAAACTAGGGATGAAAGTTGCTTGGGATGTTATCTATATGAGATCTCTTTGATGTAAATTCAAAGACTTACTCTAATACCACTTGTTGATCCAAAGTTTATGGCAAAATCCAATATGAGAGGGGTGAACAGAGTTCTTTAAAATTCTTTTGATATATAAAAGCTTAACTCCTTGTGAAGTTTTCAGTATGAGTAAGTAAAATAGCAAATAGCAAATATAAAAGATTATAATGGTTCAGGAAAACCTTTTCCACTCTACTCTTCCAAGAACACACCCTTGTGTCTTGAGTTTCACTTATCAATCAAAGATACACTTAGAGCTCTTGCTCTTTTTTAAATTATAGCTCTAGGGGGGCCTTTATAATCATAATACAAGTAAATGGTGAGTCAAACTCCAACTGTATACTATTTGTTTGTACTTAACCTTGGTCTTCAACACCAAGCCAAGTAGCATTCCAAAAGACTAAATTACAAAGAAGATTTACACATTACAAGTTACGCAAAGAAGATTCAGCACACAGGAAGAGGACTTGAAAGCTTAGAAATGTTGAATCATCTTAGCTGTTGCAGTAAGTAATGAAGTTCTTCTCAATAGAGCAATTAATGGATACTTTGATTTCTTGAAAGAGGAAGGTGAAGGCTCAATGAATGCTCTAACTAACCCTCATAACTCCCTTTGTCATACTTTAAATAGAGGAGTTATTTTGAGCGTTGGAGGGTAGGTAATGCACATTAAATGCGCTAATGTTCGAATTTTTTCTACTATTATAATTTAAGTTGCATTTGGAGTCGACTTCAGGTTCACTTCACTCAAGTTGTAGGCTAGAGTCAACTTGGATGTAACTTTGGTCTACACGTTTCCTTCCCAAATGATTTTCTCTTTGTTTTTAACTCCAAGTTCCAACTTGAGGTCGACTTTGTCTAAGATTTGACCCAAGTCACAAGGAAAGTTGACTTGGGCTATGATTTCACTAGACAATATATTCTTTGAAACTTCAAATCTTCATAAATCATATATGTTGCCATTTTTGTTCTTATATCTTCTAGTTTTAGCTCAATTTATATCAATATTCTTCAAACTTAAAATATACTCCTCATCATCTTAGTCATACATTTGGAAATCAATCATTTGTAACTTGATCTACTATTTGTGGCATTTGTCTTTGATTTAACAAGGTATGAGTTGTTGGAACTGTTTTGATTGATCTTTGAGCTTGAATCTGCTTATTTTGAGTTTTATTGTGTTCAAGTCGAATACTGAGGTTGACTTGAGTTGCAACTTGATCTAAGTCTTATACAGAGTTGACTTGGGTATATAGTACCCATTGAATGCTTAGAACTTCAAAATTCTTTAATTTTGCACTTGTATTGCCTAAGTCTCCAGTTGAGTCGACTTCATCTGGGGCTTCAGCCAAGTCACACATCAGAGTTAGCTTGGGGTGCAACTTGACTTCTTCAAATTCAGCAACAGAGGCAGTCATATGCTAAGTCGACTTCAGTTGTGACTTAACCCAAGTCGCAAGCAAAGTTGACTTCGGCTACAACTTTGCTAGCTCATGCATCTACAATTTTAGTGTTGTCTAAACAAATGTTGTTAAAGTCGATCCTTGTCGAGTCGATATCTGAGTCAACTTGGCTCTGTGACTTGATCTATCTTTTGTTGCTTTTGAAAGTTTTTAACTTAAAACAATTCAATACACTTGTTAGTACTTTTAAATTCTCAAATTCAGGTTGTTAATCATTAAAATATGGATTATGCATGATTTGCCATTAATTTCACAACATATAATTGTCAAAGGCATGCTTGGATGTGTGGCACAGCAAGGCATTAGGGTTGTGCCTAGGGTAATAGTAAGGCCCCGCCAGCCATCTTTTTTTCCATTATTCTACTATCGCCAACCCCTTGCCCCATAGTTGCCAACCATCTTTTTCCCCATCCCATTTTCAGTTGTTACAACCCTGTTTTCTTCGAACCATTGGCACCACACGCGACCATTATTTCTTTTGGCTTTTATTGTTAATGTCTTATTTTTCCTACTAATTTCTCAAATGCATCAAAGTATTAAAATTTAAAATATGCATATAATTCTACTATTTGACCCTTGAGTGTTAATATTATTTTTACTCACTAAGTTTAGATCCTAATATCTTTTAGAAAATTTTGATATAAGGTATATTTGGACAATTTAAACATTCAACTAAATTTTGAAACATTGTTACAATAACCCTATATAACTCTCCCAATCATTCAAATAAAAGGTTTTATGTCAAAATGTAATTATTAAAGAACTTAGTATAAAGTCCTTATTAAGTGAATTTTTATTGTGGCAAGGGTAAAAAATAATATAAGATATATTGAAAAAATATGTAATTATCAGAGTGCACTAGCTTTAGTTAGGCCTGTATTTTGAAAGTGCGCCTTGCTCTATGTCCAGGACCCCTTATGCCTTAGTGTGCCTTGCATTTTTGAGAATTATGTATGTGATGGTGAAATAGTAATTGGTATGGTAGATATGATTCTAAGATATGACCCTAAATAGTGACTTTATGAATACATTTATGTAACTTCGATGATTACAATGAATACTATATCTGCCTTTGTTCTCTGGCTAAATTGTAGAACAACTTTATTAGATACTCTCGTAGATGTACTATGGTGGTTGTCTTGATGATGTACATTCCTTGGTTGTATGTCCATTTAGATCTTGTGAGAGTATAACTATGATGCTTTATGTGGCAAGCTATGGTCAAGGCATCATGATTAGATTATTGAAATAATTTATAAAATCATTCATATTGGAAGAATATTTTAAATAATTTAAATGTTGATTAACTATGAAATTCTTTTATCAATCAAATGATTTAATTACATTGATTTACTAATAATCATTTTTGTAGTATCGATGAAACTTAGTGGCCTAGTTAAATAAATAATTTTAAATACCATAAGAGAAGTGGATTTTGGCTTCACTAAAATGGCTGACTCTATCTAAACAAGTAAACAACTTTAGTTCTTTATAATCAAGACCCATCAAGGAATTTGATTTTACATTTGAGCACTTAAGCAGGGGTTTGATTCTACACTATTTTTACGTAACCTCTTCGAATTTTAATATTTTGATACTTGATAGAAAAATCATTCTACCTATTGTATTTAACATCATTTATGTTAAATATCATGAAAATCCTTTCATTTGTCTTCTATCATTGTCCATAACTCATCTAAAAATGTGTAAAATCAAAGTAATAAATTGATCTAATGTTAAATATTAATTTTTCAAGTTGCATTTTCAATATCTAAACTATTTAAAATATTATTAATATGTGTGTAAAAGATTCTATGAGGTATTATTAAATTATAATATATGTAAATCGATGTAACAATTTTTCATAATTTATACATGAATATTTTTAAAGCAATTGTGGCCCATGCATCTTTGATTTCGATGAAACTTAGTTTCTTAGCTTAAAATGATGTTGCATACACCATCGTGTTTGCGGCATGATGGTACAAGCGTTGCCCCCAGTTGGGTATGCTCGATATAAAATCTTGGCAACGGTGAATGCGTGCGTTGTGGAGTCTGTCCCCCTAAATTGTAGGAATGTCTACAAATGATACTTAGATGAGGTTCTATTTGGAAGATTTGTTAGAGGAAAATAGAAGTTATTAGGTGCATGTAGAACATTGTAGGAAATTTGTAGAATCTCTCAAAAGCTTGATTGTAAGATAGATGTTTGAGACGATTGTAAATATTAAAAGATTAAAACAATGACGTTACATATAATGAATAAACTTGGTTTTTTTTATCAATCGACAAAATATTAACATTAGAAGGGTTACTTATTTGAAAAGAAATAAAAGGGTTACATGGAAATGTGGGAAGGCCTACGTTTGTAATCAACATTTCTCCAACTTTGTGTTTAGGGTGGACACCAAGTAGAGTGCAATTGTTCATATCATATATGATCTTATTCTTCCTTAACCACCTTCATCATAATCAATGTTGGCAATTTCACTTGGTTTGAAGACTGCGACATTAATTAATTTTTTTGGGTGAAAAGTTTCATTGGTATCGTCATGACATTAGGATGTCGGCTTGAGCCTGTTTACTAGGAAAGAGGGCTCAACTTTTGTTTGCGGGGGCTATGCTTGTTGGCATTCTTCTGTTTTTGAGAAGAGTCTGCTCACCCTTTATCAATGTGTATTGGAAGAATATTTCAAAAAATTTAGAGATTGATTAACTACTAAATTGGTTTATCAATTAAAACATTTAATTACATTGATTTGCTAATAATTGTTTTCTTGTAGTGTGGATGAAACTTCGTGGCCGAGTTAAATAAATAATTTTCTATGCAACAAGGGAAGTGGATTTTGGTTTCACGGTAACGGTGGGCTCCATCCAAGTAGCTAAACGGATTTAATTGAGGGGCTACAGTTGTATGCACCGCGTGCATTGAGGCTTTATTTTTTTCGAATTTTTTTTACGAAATGGTTAATATAAGTATATTTAACATATATATCAATTTTTACCAATTTTGGAGATTTTTAGATTTTTAAAAATCAATGGCCTTTTAGTAATTTTAAATTATTAAAAAATGTCATTGATTTTTAAAAATCTAAAAAAAATCTAAAAGTTTCCAAAAATGGTAAAAATTGATATATATGTTAAATACACCTAGATTAACAGCTTCATGAAAAAATTTTCAAAAAAAATAAAAAATAGGTTTAGTACACTCCGGTGAATTGAGGCTCAATGCACCCGGGTGCATACGATCGCAGTCCTTAATTCAGACCGTCATTTATTTATTTCATGACCTTGGAAGCAACGGATATGTTCGATGAAATGAGTATCCATTTAGGGTGTGTTTGAGAATAAATAAAAATTTTGATGAAAAGTTGTAGGGAGTAGAAGTTGTCAAATGATGTGATATGATAGGGGTAATTATGAGGAATAAATAGGATAAAGTTGAAATAGATAGGTGAGTTGTGTTGATAGTTTTATAGAAATGATTGAAAAGTAGAGTAGTTGTATAGAAAAATGTGAAGAAATGATTAAAAAATAAGGTAGTTGTGGAGAGTGAAAAGTTTTAGATTGAAAAGTTTTAACTTATAACTTATTACCAAACACACCTTAATACTTAAAATTTTGATTAAAAAAAAACTACTTAACATTTCTCCAACTTCCCATTTTTGGGTGGATGACGGAGAAGACTGCAAGTACTACATTTATCTGTTGCCGATCACAACCCTGTGAACCCACCTATGACACTTCAAAAAAAAAAAAAAAAAAAAAAAAAAAAAAGGGGACTCTTTTATATAATAAAGTACATTTCAAGGCCTGCCTTGAAATTTTCTAATTATCAGACTACCATATTAAATATATGAAAAAAGAAAAGAATAACAAATCCCACAGGATTCGGAAGTAGAAATACGGCGTAGATTCCTACGTATCTCCCACAACTCCGTACAACCCTATGCACACGTCAGCAAGCTTTGCCGTTATCTCATATAACCATCAGCTGCGGATACCCCAATGGCGGATGCGGAGACAACGGCGACACGGGACCGGCGCTCAAAGCCGTCGAGTCGTCGCCCTCGCACTCCCCCGTCCACGCCGACGGCCCTCCAAACTCCTGCGACCTTTCCTCAGATACCCGCGGCCTCTTCTCGCCGGCGGTGGCAGCTTCGCCGGCCGATTTCCCGGCTTCCAGAGGGAAATTAAGAATCGCCTTGCTCCCGCGCAACTGGAACGCTGCCCGATCGTACGCCCGCGCGGCTTCCGTCGCCGTGTCGAACGTTCCCAGCCAAATCCTCTGGCCCTTCCGCCGAGGGTCGCGGATCTCCGCCGCGAACTTCCCCCACGGCCGCCGCCGAACGCCCCTGTAGTGTTCCTTCACTTTGCCTGAGCTCGGCGGCGCCCCCCTCTTCGGGACCTCCACTCGCAAGGCCGGCTTTCTCTCCGCCCCCTGCTTCTGCGGGGGCAGTTCCAGCTGGTTTTGCTGTGGTGGGAGGGGAATCGGTGAATCCAAGTCCAAGTGTTCGATTTTGATGGGCGCGGAGAAGTCGTCGAAGAGGTGTTGACGGATGAGATCGAGAGCGGACAATTCATCGACGGTCGACATTTGATGGTGATAGCAAAGAGGGGAGTAAGAGAGTGTTAGAGTGGCGAGTTGGAGTGAGAGAGCAAGGGAGGGTCGTATATAAAAAGACAAGGGCTTTGGAAGGGGAGAGAGCTTCGTGCGAGGTTCGAAGAGGGAAGGAGGAAAGCCCGTGTATTTGTCGCTTAACAGCAACGGTGTTCGGAGCGGCTTCCATTTTCCTTGTTTCAACTCGCGGGTGTTTGATACTTCGCGGGTGCATGGAAATCAAACCTTCATAATCAAATGTTTATGCTATTAATTTGACTTTCATGAAAATCTAATCCGTAAATTTGGTGGAAAATATTATGATTGGATTATTTTCTGAATATTTTATATTATTGTTTATAGATTTTTGAAACTTGTTAGTTATTGTTAAATTTGACCAGATGGACAGAGGACTTTATTTTCCTGAAAGAAATTCTGTGTTGAAAAGATTTACTCAGTTATAGAAGTTATATTATTTTTAGCATCTAGGAAGCGATGAAATCTGCAATGGTAGCTTGGGATGGGAGGGAATCAAGGCGAATAATGAGCCAAAGACTAATTGGCTTTTGTTAGTATTCACTTGTCAGTGGACTGTGAGAGCATCCGCCGCGATGAATTCTCTCGATAACTAATCGCTATGGACCACAAATTCCTGCTTGTCCACTCCTTTCAATGAATGATTTCTGAAGTATAATGAAGAGCATGCTAAATATTGTAGCACAAAATTATATATTCATGGGAAATTTTCTGAAAAGTGGCTTCGCTATGTGAAAGTTAAATTAAATAATAGAGTACAAAACTGATAATTTAATATACGTAATCTTTTATATTTATCTAAAGATACTATAGAGTGTTTCGATCACGCTACAGTTGTATAATCTGGCAAGACTATAGAAACACGGAGGTCCTGTTAGACGCAACGTACCCAAAGAAGGTAGACGACCGCCGAAACCAGAAAGTTCGCGGTTTGGATGCACTTCTGAGGCACGCCCGTGGAAAGTCATCCCTTCCCATTGATTAAGATAGTGGTTGAAAAAATATAAAACTTTTTCTACTAACATTTTTCAACTTAAAATTTTTTACTTTGTATAATTATTTTATTTTTTAATTATTTTTCACATCTTCATCAGATAGAAATATCTTATTTTTTAATTATTTTTACGTAACTACCTATATAACTTACCTTAATTTAACTTTATTTTTTTTACTATTCATCATTACTTATATCATATTATATTATTTTTTATTCATTCAAAAATTTTTCATCAAAAATTTTATTATTTTTAAACACAACCTATATAAAAAAAATTTCGAGTAAAAATCTTTCTAATATTCCGACAGAAAAATCGAATCCAGTGTTTAAATTATTGAAATAATTACTGTTGCATATGACAAAAAGTTCTGAAATCAATTTGTATTTTTAAAAAGCTATTTCTTCATTTTTTTTTGAAAGCTATATGTTTGGTCTTTTAATTATTCTATGTTATTAGTGACAACATTTACCAGGCATCCCTTAGATGTTGAAATATTGCAATATCATTGATATTTAAGTTTGGTCGAGCAAAGGTGCAAATTTAGATAAGTCTATGTATATAGGGGTGCAACTTGGGCCGGGTTGAGCCCGAACCTAGCTCGCCGAACTCGATTTTGAACAGTGTTGAAACTTTATTTTTTATAACTCGAGCTCAAAAAATGCGAACCCAAGGAACCCAATTTGTAAATATGATAGGGTTAGGGTTCAATTGAAACAGAGCCTGATTTCTCATTTTATATTTATTATAAAATATATTATATACATACTATTTAAACAATATTTATTTATATTCATATTTTATATTATTACATCTATTTTTGAATACGTATTTGGCATATTGTAATTTTATTGTAAATAAAGTATATTATTTTATTTATATTTATCTTTTATTTCTTTCGTTCACTTTTACGCTTATTAATTTTTTTCCTTTATCTTAGTTTTAATGTTAAATTTTTCTAGAAATATTCTTTATATTACTATTTTTTAAAAAATATGTAGTTTGATTATATATTATTATGTTTACCTACATGATTTGTTATTATTATTTATTCATATAAAATTCTAAACTTATCACTTTTCAATAAAATGTAAATTCATCAACATAAATTCGAACCCCGAAACTCAACCCGAACTCGATTTTCAAAAATAGGATTGGGGTTCAAGTTTTACAAATAGGGTTAGGGTTTTCAAAAATAGGATTGGAGTTCAAGTTTTACAAATAGGGTTAGGATTAGGGTTAGAGTTAGGGTTAATGTTTTACAAATAGGGTTAAGGTTAGCGTCGAGATGAACCCGAGTTTCATTAGCTCGAGTTGCACCTCTATCTGTATATAGAAGGATAATATTTTAGCAATGATTTTTTTTTAGCTTACAATGATTTTACTTTAAAAAAAATATCATTTCATTGGATATCTTGCATTTTGATATAGACGTCATTGCAGAAGACTTCTTAAAGTGGGACGAAAATGATAAACGAGTATTAACTTCAACTGATCATAATTTTTATTTCAAAAAGAGTTATGCGAGTATAATATATCAATGGAAAACATTTTTTAAGCCCCTCGGCGTGACAATCGTAGTAAACTTGGTTGAACTTATTTTTAATGTCAAAATTCACCATTTTCATATGATTCAAGACTATTGAAGTTTTGTGTGTTTTTATTTACTATTTATAGTAAATCTCATGTTTCTAATTTTAATAAAACATGCACTGATCCACAGGTGGATAGTTTACATTTTACATGCGTATGGACGTGCATCTAGTGGATAGCGTAGGGTTTGCTTATCTTGCTATAAATTCGTAATTTTTATTATTATCAGATAGTTATCCTAGACTAATATTCAGCAGATTTTTCTCTAAATTTTATGTTTAAATTTTTGTATGAGATTTGTGTTTCAATTTCCAGGCATAATCTTGTGCTGAGCTTTTTTTACGCTTTCCGTCACATCGTCACATTTCGAGCACACCAAGATAGCAACATAGATTATTTTTACCGACGTCACCAAATTGGTTGGCGAGAAGGCAGAAACGTCGGGGAAAGCACGTACACCCAAAAAAAAAATGTGATAGATGGAACTCACATGTTGATTTGTCATACCAGTTTATATCATTCTTTCCACTAGTTTAAATTTTTCCTTGGAATTAAACTAATAAAAAATTGTCAAGTGCGCCATGCAATACAAAGTTTTGTTAAAGGAAACATGTTAATTAATAACGTACCAAACGCAAGATATTTATACATGTACATTCGGGGAAACTATATAGTGAAATGCACCTACATCGCAATTACGGTACATTTGGCCAAAAATGAGTCTTACATATACTTAAATATATTGATACTTTATACAAATATTTATGCATATATAAATTTTATAGGAAATAATTTACATGTTGAAAAAACTATTTTAAAGATGTTATTTATGTCAAATTATTTTATTACATTGAATTTTGTACCATTTTCACATAGGGTCCCTACACATATCCAATTGCAATGAAAATTGGTATGAAAATAGGATATATAATTCTAAATATAACGGGTGAAGTAAATTATAATTTTATGATTACGTGGAGCCCATTTTGAGGCACCTACACCATAATTATAGAGTGGGTGTGCTGCACCTAAATATTACTAGTATATACGAATCCATATCCATTGGGAAAATAAACCCATGTGGTTGGTATATATGCCATCTAATTAACTAGTGCAATCTATCATTGTCGTCATCTATCATTAATATAATATAGAACAATATGGACAATTCGCCTAGATAGAGTCCGGCGTCTACACCACCAGTTTACATACACTTGATTTCATGTAACTTTGTCCAATGTATTTTCACTGCTAATAATTGATCGGATATCCACTTTGTTCATTATATATAACATTATATATTCTTTTAAAAGGTTAAGCTTCATCCAAATCAACACGCTTGGGTTGTTTAATATATATAAATTCATTTGCAAATTACGAAAAATGCTAGAATTCAATTGCATATGTATTAGAATGTAATCATATCTTATAGCATTATTTATCCACATAACTATGATTTTTAGATATGTCAAATGTTGAAAATACAACTTTAAAATTGATATTTAATATCAAACCATTTTATTCATTGATTAAAATTTTCTAGATGGAGCCCATTTTTTATGAAAATATAAATGATATAAATATAATGGATACAATAGATTTCTTATTAATTATCAAAGTGAGAAAAATGAATAAAATTACGTAAAAACAAAACTCTACTGTAAACTAAATGCAAAGTGTATCGTAATTATAGCGCAATTTGCCACAAACGGAGTCCATTTGATAATGGAATTAGAGTCACCTCATTGATTGTATTTTGAATCAGAGTCACCTCATTTATTGTATTTTGAATCATTTACTTCAATGGCAGACCAAATTTTATTCAAATCAAACATGGAAAATAATACTAATTTTAAAATAAAATATTTTGATATAGATATTAATTTTGAAATTACATTTTTAATTAATAATGAACTATTTAAAATATAATTTTTATATAAATAAATGATTATATAAAGTATTATTACATTTTCAATACATGTAGAACCTATTTTGCATCGTATAACCTAATTATGGTGTTGTCTAAATGCACAGAGAGAATTCTTTTTTATGTGATTTCATACATAATATCATACAATGCTCTTTTTCTTTTATTTTAAATTTTTTTATTTTTTATAAACCTGTTTTCCTGGTTGTGTTCAAGTCATATACTATCGTATCATTTTATAATACTTTATATATTTATTTTTATTTTAAAAAATCATTGATTTTAGGGGCATATAAGTCAATTTTCATCCTTTAAAAAACCTATTTTTGAAAGAACGATAAATACAAAAATATTATAAAATAGTAAAATTTGGTATAGGAGATAAATACACGTAGAAAAATATATTTATTATAAAAATAGAAAAGGCATCGCATGTATGATAATATGCGATGCCACCGTACATCACCAGGGCTCTCTCTCTCTCTCTGTATAATATATATGTACATGCACCATGTTGAATTATTTATTTTTTGATTTGCTAATATTTTTTAAAATCTAAGCTATATATCATATTTTACTCCATTAATATTTTCATGACAAGAAAATTTGTATAGTTTAGAGTTGTATATAATTCATGACAAGGGTAAATCCATGAGGTTGTTAATAATTATATTTTTAAGATTACCAATTATAAAATTTTCAATTTATTTGATTTTTATATATAAACTAAATAAATAATTTTAGACACAATGGAGTGATAGAATGTGAAAAAATCAAGTGGTTATACGATACAACCAGTTGTATTGGACCATCTCTATCTATGAGTAATTCTCGTATACAACCAATTGCATCAATTGCTTTTTTATTTTTTGATTTTTCAAATTCAAATCTAAAATCCAATTGGTATATGATATTTCTCGATGTGAAAAATTATGATAATTTGATTTATATATAATCCACAATAAGTGTAACAACACTTTATAAAATTATTTATCCACAAAACTTAAGTTTTATAAGATTTAGATAATTGAAAATATAATTTCGAAATCAATATTTAACACTAAATTATTTTATTATATTGATTTTATATATTTGTAGATGAGACATATGCTGATATTAAACACATAAAAGAATATTCATAATAATATAAATAATGCTAAATATAATAAATGAAATAAATTTTTCATCAATCATTACCAGTGTAGAAATTGATGGAATTATATAGAAGAGGGTTTCATAGAAGCATAGCACCATTTTGAGATTCTTTTTAGTTATCGTTGAAATTGAACGGATGGACTGGAGGTGTTACTTTCCTGCAAGTAATTTTTTTCAAAAGATTAATTCAGTTATTAGAAAAGTCATGCGATGAAATGCACGGATGGCGTAATATTGTGCTAGGAAGAAATAAAGCTGAATTATTTGTCTTAGTAGTTACTTGTTTCTTTTAACTTATGCGCAAGAATGGATGTTACCATCAAGTAATGGCTCTATGGGCAGCATATTCTTGGTGGTCAAGGAATACAGTATAAAGAAAACAATGTTTAAGTAATATAGTAAAAAGTTTTCTTGGAAAATTTCTAGACAAAGGGTTAGCCTTATTTCGAAAAATTGTATTGAAAATGGAAAATAAAAGTTGTTATTGTTTTTAGGAATATAAAACGCATTTTTAGGGATTAATTTGGTCCTCATTCCATTTGAGATGTGAACACTTGTATATAGGGATGAGATGAAGAAAAAATGGAATCTATCATTTCAAAAATACTTTTTCCATTCAGAAAAATAATAATCTAATTTTATTTCCAATGTAATTTTCCTGAATAATAATATGAATTTTTCATTCTTAATACACAATAAAACTTTTACCATACTATATCCTTATTTCATCCTCATCCCATTCAAATTGAGATGTTGTAAGATGTAATGTGGAAAAAAAGAGTGACCTTGGAGCCCTAAAGGTTTGTAGCCTGGATTAAGTCCAGTTTAGGGCATATCCTACTCTTGTCTTATTTTAAAAAGCTTTTATCCTATTTTATATTTGATCCGGTTAGGTCGTTTTAAAGTCTATCCTACCTTATTTTTTAAATGTCAAGTCAATTCCAATTTCAGTTGAAAATTAGTTCTTTTATGCTATATATATTGAAACATTATAATTTTACTGTCAATCTTACTTAATACCTATAATCAATGTGGTAATAATATAATTTTATGACGTATTCATTATATGTACCAAATGATAGATAAATTAAACAAGTTTTTATATTTGTAAAGAGTCATGATCCGATTAGGCTGGTGTAAGTAAAGGCTTACTTAGGTCAGCCTGAAAAACATGTTTCTAATTTTTTTTTTCATAAACATGTTAAGCCAGCTCAAAAAATTATAAGAATGGCAGTGCTTTTAAAAATAAAAAATAAATACTTAAAAATATTCAAAAATGGTAAATTTTGATTTATATATTCCACAAACCTAGCTTAAAATGTTTATGTGAAAAATTAAGAAATGCCTAGAAATATGTTTTTTAGTCTAGCCTACATAAGTCTTTACTTAGGTCAGCATAACCAGATCTTATCTCATTTGTAAAAGATATATTTTATATATTTAAACATATAATATATCATGTAGAGATAGGTTGAATATATATATTAATAATTTGGGTCGGTTATGTGAACTTGAAAATTGAAACCTATCCTGTTCCAATTTAGAAGAATAGTTTTTATTTGAAACTTATCTTACTCTATGGGTAGGAAAATAACAACATTGTCTACCACACTTTAGGGTGCTCAATAGATGGAGCGGCATACACCATATCTAAATTGCATTCCTCCTAGTGCCCATCGAGGTCAGCAACTTTCCGTCGATAGTGTTTCTGATAATGTGCTCTGGGCATATATATAGGGATATATTCAGGTGCAACAACGCTGCACCCGAACTCCCGTGCAGTGGCGCCATCCGACCGTCTGTGGCAGCGGGAAAAATCCTGGCCGTCGTTTCTATGTGCGTGTAGCCCGCCTGTGAATCAGCGAATTTGATGCGGGTAGAGATAGAGATGGTAATCTGGCATGCGGTTTTTCGGGTCCGTGTGCTGACTGAGATCAGGGAGCGTGGGGAAGACTGGGATCGTGGGGAAGTGGGAGAGTTTTCCGAACAGAGAGGAAGAGGGAGAATACCGACGAGGGAGAATACCGAGAAGGAGAGGTGGAATCCCACCGTTTGCAGAACAGGGAGGGAGAGGGAGAATACCAGCGACGGAGAATACGGAGAGGGAGAGGGAGAGGGAGAGGTGGAATCCCGTAGTTTCCAGAACAGGGAGGGAGAGGGAGTGGGAGTTGTGGAACAAAGAGGGAGAGGGAGAGGGAGGCGACGGAAAATACCGGAATGGGAGAGGTGCGCCAGAACCTGTTTTTGCCGTAAAGCTGTCGGAGCCACTGTTGCCCCTCCATTGCCAGCCTCAATGCTGGAAAGAGGGGGTGAGAGCGCCGATGGAAAAGAGAGGAAGCCTAAGTCACCACTGCCAGCTAGAGCTAGAGCTGAGAGAAGCCGCAAAAGAGTTGTTATCAGTATGAAAACCTATAGCTACTTTGGATGATTTCTTTCACATTTTTCTTTCACGGGACTTTATTCTCCAAATGCGATATAGATTTCATAAGATAGATTCTAGAAAAGTGGCCAAGTCACAGATGATGCTCCAAGGAGCATAAAGTATGGAGCATGGACAATCTTCCGATGCAAAAATGCATAGGCACTTCAGCTGTCTGACGTAGTCGGTGAAGAATAAAATATAACTGATTTTTCTCTCAGTGGAATTCCTACGTAACTAAAGTGGCCACCTTTCAGCATGCCAAACATAGAAAAAAAAACAGGCACCCCATTTCAACTTTTTACATTGAAATGACTATAAAAAAAAATTTAACTAGAGTTAGCAACTTTGACGACTTTTAATGTTAATGGCTTGAATAATATTGGTAATTGAAATATAGTTTGTGAATTTGGTTGCTACATTCTGAGACAGTGTTTATAGGGTAAGTGCAGATCATCTGTTTTGTCAATATCATTATGCTAAATATTGAATGAGCATGCTATACTTACTAGTTAGTGAGCAACCTGAAATGACAAGTTATCTGCTTGTGAATATTAATTGTTAAGTGTTGAATGAGCATTGTATATGCAAAGGCCAATGTTAAGAGGGAAAGTGCAGGTCATGTGTGTATGAAATATCAGCTTGCTAGGCATTAGATCAGCATGTTATATTCCCAAGTTAGTCTGTATTTTGGAATTGAAAATCATCTTCTTGTGAATATAAGCTTGGTAAGTGTTGGACCCACGTACTATGTGCAAAAGTCAATGTATATTTTGAAAGTACAGGTCGTCTCTTTGTGGATATCGGCCTCTTATGTGTTAAATAAGCATGCTATATGTATAGTATAATGAATGAAGTGAAAATGCAGGATATTGGCCCTTTATGAATGTTAACATGCTAAGTGTTCAACATAGAAACCCATCAAATTTTAGCGCCACAATAGATTTATAGAAACCCATCAATTATTACACAATGTAGTATGTCAACATAGCATACTGAGGCCTTATAACTCCCTTTGGACATTGTTTTTCCCTTCACCTCTTCCTATTTTCCATCCTCCCATTTTCCATTTTCCATTTTCAATTTTTTCTTAACTGTTTTTTACAATTGGTTTCTTCTTATTTTCGATATCAGCGTGCCTATCACCTAATTAGCATGCTATATTATGAATCAGCATGTTATATTATGAAACGTAGGTTATTGTTTTTGTAATAACATCTTACTTACTGTCCAATGAGCATGTTATATTGTCTATCCGTACTTATATCAATATGCTCATTATCCAATGAGGATGCTATGTTGAACGTTAAATGCATAATGGGATTTGCATGTTCAACTTACTAATTAGGATTGTATGTGGATTTGTATTTGTAGGTCACGTTGCTTGCTATCGATCTATTTGATATACAGTTCATATAGCTTGAAACAAGGACAATATGGTGAATACACGAAGCAAGGGCCCAACAAAGAATGCAGTTCCAAAATGACGAGATTTGCCAGCAGCTGGAACTAGCCAACCTCAAAAGAGGAACAAAACTACAACTACTGGAGAGGAAAAAAGTGATGAAAAGAGGTACTTCGAGGACTTGCGATCATCACTGATATACAAAGAGAAGTTCCTCACAAGACCAGTTACGAGGGGTCGTCCACTACAAATTAAAGACTTCATTGAATTACAGTTCTCAAAGTAGTTAGTGGACTGTGGTTTATTTGATTTTATGATGGCAGAAGAGAACATTTACCCAGAACTTGTTCGAAGGTTTTACTGCAATATCACTAAGGATGCCACTACATTTGTGAAGAGAGTGAAGATACCATTGCATGATGAGATGTTGAAGGAAGTATTTAACATTCCTATTTGGACTGGTGAGGACCGGCCCAAAGTTTCTAAACAAGAGTCATTCACTTTGATTAGTGGATATGCAAAAAAGGGGAAGGAAGCAGCAAGGTTAACTTCTCGAGAGTTAATAACTTTAAATATGAAGTTGTTACATTATGTTATTGCCAACAATGTTTTTCCTCGAGTTGGGTCGATGTTAGAGGTGTCTGTCAATGATGCTTACTACATATATTGTCATGAAAAGGGAATTGTGCTCGATGCTGCTTTGGATATTCTAGAGCATATGATGAAGTGTTGAAAGTAGAAGAATGGGGCATTGTCGTATGGGATGACCATCACTAGAATTGTAAAGCATTATGGAGTGGATTTATCTGGAGAAGAGATGTCAAAGTGTAAAATTTTTGATAAAATTGAAGGCAATTTGATAAGCAGGTTAGGCTATGTGTTTAATAAGGAGACGCATGAGTGGCATCCTAAAAGTTTAAAGAAAGGGATTAATGTAGGGGAGGGGAATGCGTGTCCACCAGCAGCACCAGAGGCTGATGAGCATGTAGCACCACAAGAGCATGGAATTGGTGAGAGCAAGTAGAGCAAACGGGGGCTGTCACTTTTCCCACAAATGCAAAGGAATCAACTTCAAAGGAACATATGTCAACGGCTGCTGAATCTAGATTTGAGGAGGTATTGAGTGCAAAGTTTGAGGAGATGAAGAGACAAATCAAGTCTCACATCTCCTAGCTTATTTCGACATGTATGAAACCACCCACTGTCAATCCAATAATGTTTACCCCTTTTGTTGATGTAGGTTATACTCCTACATCGGTCATTGACACTCATACATCAGCCGTTGACACTCCGACGTCAGTCATTGCCACTCCCACATCGGTTATTACCACTCCCATTGCCACTCCCTGCACAACTCCTGAATTTCTCAAAGCTGTGGTCACCCCTACAGAAGTATTGGTATCGACGTTCATATCTCCTACAGTAGCCATATAACATGCTCATTCAAATTCACCACAATCATCACCCTCCTTCGCTGATCTACCAAAATCAAATCATGTTTGTGTTGACGCCTTATATTCTGAAAATATTGCACGGCTTGCTAGAGCAGTGGAGCAAGTACTCGAGCATGTGAATAGGAACGACAAGAGGCTTGAAGCTGTTGAGAATGAGTTTCAAGGAGATGGCCATGGGCAAAAGCGAAGACCTGAAAACTTTTGAATATTTGTATTTCAATTGTCATGTTCTTATGTTTGACAATCTAATATTGGAAGAGAATTGTTTGTAATGAACTTTCTTTTTTAAATATGAATGTTACTGCCTCCAAATGAAATTTGAGGTTGTGAATGATGTTGCCCTATTGTGTGTGTATGTTTTTAAAACTGCAGGGGGGAATGAGGTTGCTCTATTATGTGTGTATGTTTTTGAAACTGTAGGTCATGAATGATGTTGCTCTTCTGTGATTGTATGTTGCTGCAATGTAGTGATGTGAATATCAGCATGCTAAGTGTTGAGTCAGTAGGCTATATGTATGAGTAGTTAGTGAATGGGAGGTTGTGAGATGGTCCACTTGTGAATACCTCTGTGTTAATGGTGGATCAGGAGGATATATTGGCATTTTTGTGTTTATTATGGAAGTGATGTGAATATCAGCACATTAAGTGTTGAGTCGGCAGACTATATGTATGAGTAGTTAGTAAATGGGAGGTTGTGAGATGATCCATTTGTGAATACGTCTGTGTTAATGATGGATCAGGAGGATATATTGGCATTTCTGTGTTTATTATGGAAGTGATGTGAATATCAGCACGCTAAGTGTTAAGTCAACAAGCTATATGTATGAGTCAGAATTGCTGAATGCTCAGGTCAGTAAAGAAATTGGCTCAGCAGATCATCTGACCATGCACAACCGCATGCTACAGAGCAATGAGTATTTTGTATGAGCAAGTGAGTAAGGAAAATCACATGGCACATGATCTGTCTGTGAATAACAGTACGCTCATCTGTCAATGAGCATGTTGTATGCTCAAGTTAATAGGTTCATACCATTTTCAACATCCATTGCACCGGTCACAAAAAATATAACTTTTCTTCTTTTTAATATGTATCAACTTTTAAAAAAAAATACACTTCCTTTTCTTTGAAAATATAAAAGTGAGTACAAAAAATACACTTCCTGTTCTTTCGAAATGTACACGTTAGTACACAAAATACAATTCCTTTTCCCTTTAAAATGGAGACTATAAATTTAGCATTCGCTTCTGAAAATGGAGACTATAAATCCAACATCCACTTGTCCATACATAGACCCACATTTTTGTTGTCCATCCTGCATTGCACAGAAAATATGAAAATGTAGCATTAGATTGACAACTGCTTGAAAACAACTTATGAGACAAATATGAAGACATAATACCAAAATTTCAAAAGCATTGATGGAGCTCCAACAGCAGCATAGTCATACACTAGTCTGTAGACAGAAGAAGGATTAGATAAAGAGGATCAAATGTGGTGGAATAGATAAAGCGGATAAATATGCAATTGAGTGGTATGAAATGTGATGACATAATACCAAGTTGTTGACAATCCTTCTTATACAATTCTGGACAGTTTCGTCTATCGTGACCAACCACGACCTTCTTGCATCCTTGACATAATCGTCCACTGTGTTCTATAGCTTTTTCGATACTTGATTTTAAGCGCTTACTTGATCGTCCTTTTCTTTGAACTACATTTTGGAATTCAATGCTAACAGTAGGTGCATTAGGTACTTTGTCATTAGTTGACACCTGAATTTTCCCTCTAATATTATCACCTATCTCAACACTGAGTGCTATAGAGGAATTATGACCTTCTTGGATATATTCATTTGCACTGTTACGATAATCAAAATGGTTTTCTTTGTCTCCACAAGGCATGTTCTGTTCTTCTTCATTTGAACATCCATCTCACTTTTGTGATTGTACACACTCTTGCAAATGTGTTATTAAAGTGTCTAAAGATGCAGTTCCCAAACCGAGACGTCACTTCCTTACCTCAAAACCTTATCGACTGGTAAATGTGAATCAGGATTGTTGCCTTGATCACGCGGCGGGTTCTAAATTTGAAACTCGTCCAAATTTTTTTTCCGATTTCTTCATCATCGTTTTCATCACATTCTGCATCACTCATTCATATCTTTACATTTCACACCATTATTCATCAATCATTTCTTTAAAATCAATATCATACATCATACAAGCGACAATACACTTGTAATAAATTTCATCATCTCATTCATAGCATCTCTTCATACTTTTCTACAATGACATTTACATTTCCACACATACATACATTCAATCATTGAATCATATAGAACTTATAATTATAAATAAGTTCATATACATCAACATACCTTAGCACTTCAAACCATGCTATTCCATTTCTTATAGCCCACTTGGCTACCATCACGTACCTTTCTTCTCCTGCTTAGGTTCGCAACCTCTTGAGTTTCTCGGTACCTGTCTAAGGTTTGGAAAATAAAATGTGAGTGATAACTCAGTAAGCAAGCATTTTATCATTAGGGTAAGACTTCCTTGAAAACCTTTTTCATAAATATCTTGAACACCTTTTTCATGAGGACATTTATATGTCCCAAAACATTATCATGAAAAGAACATTATCATCAAATCCTTGTTCATAAGGATAGTTCCATGTTGTGAGGACCAGGTATTTTATTCTATTTTTATTATAACTTTTCTCTATTTATGAGGTAACTTATGAACATGCTAGTAAGAATTTTACGATATTAATGGATACATAACATTCATGGACACGACATTTAGGAGATGTATAGTGCATATGTGCATGTATGATTAGCGTTTCATTGATGGGCACTATGACTATTGTTTCCCTCGCAGAGTAGGTACGGGGTTCGACCTGCCCGGTCAGGTCGCGGGGGTCAAGGGGGCAGCGCCCCCGAAGAAAATTTTAATTATTAAGTCGTATGAGTGGGAGAGTAAATTACTAATTGCAATTAGACCCGATCCATGTTCCGACCCGACCCGATAGGGATTCAGTAATAAAGGAAGCCCGCGCGCGCTAGGGTTCATTTTTCATCCCGCACCCGGCTATCTTCCTTCTTCTTCTCTTTCCGTTCTCTGCGTCTTCTCTTCTTTCCCCACCATTCAGTTCTGGCTAGCCATGGATTCATTCAAGGAAGCTCTACCGACTGTTTGAGGATCATCGACTCGAATCGTGGAAGTTCCGAATCTCTCCGTCTAAGTCTGGAGCACTATTTTTGGGGGAAATTTCGATTCAAGTAAGTAGATGTCGCCCCTTCTCGATTTAGTGATGAAATTTTATGTTAAACGTGATGCGAGGCTAGAGGGAATGTATAGCTTCTAACGACTCCATGGTATTAGGCGTAGAGTTCGTAACAGTTAGGGTTCATGGTGAATTTACTTTGAATGCGTGATTTCTATGATGTAAAAGACTTCTTAGCAGTTGTTATATTGTTGGAATGTGACGTGAATTGATTTGCCCCAATCGAGAGTATGAATTGAAGGTTCTTTCATTTCGCACCTATCATGTGTTTGATAAAACGCTTGTGTGACAGATCTATGTGTTGAATCTGAATTGTGTTGATGTTGTATGCGTGGTTTGCGATGTGTTTCCTTGTCTGTTATGTATGATGTGTTATCTCAAATAGTTGGTTGTAAGGGTTGTTCATGGCCCCTGATTGACATGAGGAGAGGGTTGTTCATGGCCCTTGATGGACATGAGTAGATGATTGGTCGTGTTGTTCAATCTGTGTGTATGGTTATATGCATACGATCTTGGGAGTGGGTATTGGATCCATGTGTATTAGCTTCATCACTATATGAGCATCCATCATTATGCTTATTTCCATTTTGTGCTAACCACTATCTACTTACTGGGTCTATTTAGACTCATATCATTTGTTATTGTGCTTTTAGATCGCAGGTCAGAAGGGGAACTTAAGGATGGAACAAGTTGAAGATCAAACATGAGAGACCCTAGCACAATATGTTGATTTCAGTTCTTTTAGACTTGTGCTCTTTTTGATAATCATGTATGTAGACAATTACTTAGGCGGATTCGCTTTGACAACTATAATGTATTTGGTATTTCAGATTGGATTATAATCCTTGTTGATGCACATATGCATGACTATTATATCTGTTTGTTGTGTAAGAAAAATATGTAATGATTTCCTTCTATATGAATGTTCTTATTATATGAAGATGCAAGAATATAAATAGGATTGAATGTTACAGATGGAAATGTTATGAATATCAGGTCATGTATTCCATATTATCCCTTGTATGTTATGGGGAGATGCTGCCGAATTTTTCTTAGATTGTGTAGCGCCGTTGATTAGTTATTGAGTATTTTTATGAATGGGGCGTTACACACGTCCTTGAACATTTTTCATAAACATTATTCTTAAAATCATTTACAAGCCACGTCTGAGCTTGTTAAGGCAAAACATATGTGTTTTACCTTCCTTAGTTAATTTCCTTTGATCTTAGATGAACATTTTTAATATTCAAAGACCTTTACATAAAACCATACTTGGTAACGGTGCTTGTCGACTTGACATCAAATCTTTTGGATTCTCCATCTACCCAAAAACATGACATCAACCAACGGTGCTTGTCGACTTGAATTTCATAAAAGTAATCGACATTCATAGCAAATTGCTTCTGAAAGTACTCAAGTAATGCTGTTGCACTTCCCCCATATTTTGACATCTGTCTGGATCTTAAGGCATTACGAAGATCAACTTCCATGAATCCTAATTGATCACGACCCCTAACCTCCTCTGTCATGAATTGCAATGATCTGGATACTCCTATACCAACCTTGCACAACTCTTCAACTAGATTTATTTGTGAGTCTGACACGTTGCGATGAGACCGAAGACAACGAGATTTGGTGGGAGTCTCCAACCGATGAGAGTGCTCTTCCTTGAAATTAATAACTGTCCATTTAGAAGTGTTGCCCATGAGCTTGATAGTGAGTGATGCAAGACATCCACATCTAGTAATGTCCATCTGTTTTTTTTTTTTCAACATTTTCTACGTTCCTTTTATGTCCTTTTCTTGAGCATTTCAGAATGTGAAAGCATATCTGCTTATCTTTTTTAGATCTTCTAACGTCGCTCTTTCTTATACTGAAGCCACAACATCTTCCATATGAATTGTAGAAGGAATATGCCTCTTCCTCACTATCAAACTCTTGCCCAATAATAGGAGTTAACTCAGCAGGCGCAACAAGAGTGAAAGTAATCACACTTGCTAGACTCAGTTCACTTTCTTCAACTAAAGTAGCATCTACAGTCAATTCCACTGTATGCAATGGAGACATACTTTTGTCCATGTTCAAGGTGATGTCATTTAATAAATACCTACAAAATTACATTTGAATAACAATATAAATTATTCAACTTATAAGAAATAGAATATGTTAATTTTATAAGTACTTACAATGCAACAATATCTATCTTGCAAAATAAATGGGTATTGTGGAGATTTTCTGTTGGGTATTGAGGAGATTTTCTCCTATAGGATTCTAATTACATATAAAATTAGTTATAAAACTTTTTTCATAAGGTTCTTGTTATCAGCAGCCTAAGTGTTGAATAAATGTACAATGAGCATGCTTTATGCACAAGTCAGTGCATAATTTGAGATTGTAGGAAATTTATTACTTGTTATCAGTATGCTAAATGTGGAATGATTATGCTTTATGCACAAGTCAGTGTAACTTGTTATCGCTATGATTGCAAGTCATCTGTGTTGTTATTAACATGCTAAGTGGTGTGGCGTGTAATTTGAGAATGTAAGTCTATTTTTTCTGATTTTCAGCATGCTAAGTGGTCGTTAAGCATGTTATATGCAGAAGTCAATGTCTATTTTGAGTTTACAAGTCATTTGTTTCTGGTTATCAGCATGTTAAGTGATGGATGAGCATGACATATGTACACTGCATCCTGTAAATTGCTAATCATCTGTTTCATCGGTTTCTAGTTAACTGCCTGCTAAGTGCTGGATCAGCAGGCTTTTCTAACAAGTCGGTGTGTATTTAGGAATTGCAAGACGTCAATTTCATCTGGTTCACCATGCTAAATGTTGGATCAATATGCTATATGCATTAGTCAGTGTGTATATTAGAACCACAGGTCCAGAGTCTAAAAGTATTAGCATGTTAATTGTTCAATAAGCATGATATACATGTATTGTGTACGGTGAAATTGCAGAACATCTATTTCATCTATTTTTGGTTTTCAGCATGCTAAATGTTAGATCAGAATGCTATATGAACCAGTCAGTGTGTATTTTAGAATTACAGCTTATCTGTTTATAAATATCAGCGTTCTAGTTGTTGTATGAGCATGTTTTACATAAGACTAAAAAAATAAATGATAGTTTAATGAAATAGGAAAATATATAGTAGAAATAGGAAATTTTTTTAGATAATTTCTGCAAGTCCTTTTGATTGTTTTATAACTTTTAAAGCTTTAACAGTTTTTGAATTTGTAGTGAAAACAAACACTACCTTCCTTGATTATACACCTGGTAAATTTGTGGTTGTCACTCAGCCTTCGTTCTTTCTTACATTCGGTAAATCATCTCCTGCCCGTTTCACTATTTTCATCTGAACATATTTTAGGATAAAGAATCGAGCACGGAAAATTATTGGGGCTTCGACGTCCTATCTGGGCAGCACTCATTTTCTTTTTCTCATTTTTTCGCATTATCTGCAAGCTGCATCTCTGGGCATTACGACTTTCCTTCCGATTTTTTAGGAAAGTAGATTTTTACAGGAGATGAGCTTCACATATCTTTGCAGCTTTCATTTTCTTTTCCTCATTTTTTCTGCCAACTTTTCTTCTGCAAGCATCATTGCTGGGCATCGGCATTTCTCCTATTTTCCAGCACAAATTTTTTCTTCATTCAACTGGCTTTGAGATGCAATGTGTGCATCGTTTTCTTACTAGCGTCGTTTTTCTGAAGGGGATAATCGGGATGATAGATTTCAGAACAGCCGATATTTGGGCTGGATACGGCTACCTTTTTCCATGCAATATGCACACCCACGCCCAGAACAAAATGACACGCATCAAATTCGCTAATTCATAGGAGGGCTACACACACACAGAAACGAAGGACAGGATTTTTCCCACTGCCACGGACGGTTGGATGGCGCTGCATGGGAGTTCGGGTGTAGTGTTGCTACACCTGAATATATCCCATATATATATTATTTTTCCATAGGTACACAGGGCCTACTTAATACAAACAGTTTTTTAAATCAAAATTTCTATTTAAAATTTTTTACCTACTTTTATTTTTGAAAATAAAATATGATATTTTTGTACGAGAATCCATTTATATAAGTCTGCGTATATCTATAAAAAAAATAAAATAAAATTTTTAGGGGATATACAAGCAGCTGCATGGAATCGCCTCTTGATTTAGACGAAAAATTCTTAGGGTAAGAAATCTTATAATATTTCAGCAGAAAAATCAAATCCAATGATTAGGTTACTGTAGTAGTCACTAATATAGAAGAATAAAAAAATTTTAAAAAAATTTGTATTTTTGAAAGGCAATTTTCTCATTTTCCAAAAGTTGTTTTGTCATTTTCAATTACATTGCAAGTTTTGCATTACAAAAAATCAATGCTGGTGACGTACCCCCACGATATGTGATATCCCTAGGGTAAGGCCTGACTCACATATATGTTGTCTTTAAGACTTTAACTAGCCTACTGCTCTGCTATGATTGACAATGTCATTTAAGGTGCATCCCTTGCTGCTCTGAAAGTGCAATTTTAGCATTGGTTTTTTTTTAGTTCGGGCATGTCGCTATGTAACCGGGTTACATAGAAGTGATTTCGTGTAACCTCCTTTATTTTTATGATTTTGATATTTGATGAAAAATTTAGTTCATTCATTGTATTTAACATCATTTGTTTAACTAAGAGACCAAGTTTCATCCAAATCCAATATGTGCATAGGCGACATTTGCTAGAAAATATGTACATTCATGTGTAAATTACGAAAAATGATTTGATCCATTTACATACATATGAAAATGTAACAAAACTTTATAAGATCATTTTTTCACATATTATTAATATTTTAGATGGTTTAGATGCTGAAAAACCACTTTAAAGTTGATATTTTAACATTGAACTATTTTATTATATTAATTTCACACTTTTATAGATGAGACCCATATACAATGAAATTAAAAAAAGATTTTCAGGATACTAGAAATGATGTTAAACATAATGGATTGAGTGAATTTATCATCAACCATCAATATTTAAAAAATGGAAGGGTTACATAGAGAAGGGGTTTCATAGAAGCGCTCCCATTTTTAGTTGGTTGACCAAAGAAGCAAAATTAGATAATCTACCATAGAAGGGTTTTTTTTTAGCAATGAATTTTTAGAACTTATAATTATTTTATTTTAAGAAAAAATATGATCATTTTCTTTGATTTCTTGTTCCAAGCACTCCAAGATAACATAGATTATTTTTGTTGATGTCAATGAATTCATTAGAAACACGCCCAATAAAAGTCGAGGAAAGCAGATGAACTAAAATATGACTGATGGAACGACTCATATGTTGATTTCTTATAAGTCTTCCGACTAGTTTAATTTCTAATTAAAAGTTTGGAACTAAACTAATAAATTATTATTATTAAGTGCGTCATGTAGTTTTGTTACAGGAATTATCATCGTAATAACCGTAACACAATTGATATTGATGCTAATCGATCGGGAATAAAGCCATGTGGTTGGCATTCCATCTAATTGATTAGTACAACGTATCATTATGTTATCTACTATAGTATAATCAAGAATAACCTGGACAATTCTAGTATTACTCTATGTATGTGTGGTTGCATAAATTGTACATGGCCTCGTTAAAAAATGTGTGGAATCAAATAATAAAACAGTTTGACGCTAAATGTCTTTTTTAAAGTTATATTTTTGTATCGCTGCCACTTATGACAATTAGATCAAGCCAAATATATCCCACGTGTTCTAACAAAAAGTTGGTAGCATTTATCCATACATGACTCGTATAGTACATCAATCAACTAATACCTATAAATCAAATACACAGTCACAGGATGTTTGGCATTCTCATAAACTTGTCAATTTAAAATTTTTCAATATATAATTTTTTTCTTTCCATAACTATCATATTTTCTAATCATTTCTTCACATTTTTGTATGCAACCACCTTACTTTTTAGTTATTTGCCCCAACTAGCCATACAACTACATTGTATATTTTAATTGTATTCACTTCACTCTTCATCATTACTCCTATCATATCGTATCACTTTTTCCATTTTAAAAATTTTTACACCAAAAATTTTAAAACCTTTTATAAAAATTTTTAAAAATTATGTAAATCTAATCAAGCCATAACACAAAATTAAGGTTAAAACCATCCTCATCACTACACTCAACCTATAATAAAAGTAATTAGCATTATCAATATAATACTCCCACACCAAGATCCACCTCTCGTTAACAATCACATCCCCATGCCACCATTATAGGGGCATAATCCATATCTAACCATACTTCAAATTCTCAATATCGTGCCATTAAATGTATATGTGTGTATGTAAATAAGAAATAAAATCCCATGCCAATCATCATATAATACAAGTAGGCATGCAATAAGAATTGACACAACCAAGGCTATATTGAAATAGATCAATTTGATCAGCATGAAGAAAATACAATATGGGTTTCCACAAAAATACATAATAAGATCTAAAATGAATAAAATGACCATAGAGTCTACTTAGACACAGCTAGAGAATCAAGTCATCAACCTTTTGTCTAGCCCTAGTGTGAGCATCAGGTATTTTTATGATAACCCTTCTTTGACCCTGAGGTAGTTTGTGAATATATTAGTAGTTGACAATATTAGTGTTGTGAACACTATAGATAGATGTGGAACCTAGGGTGCATATAGTGCATACATACATTATGATCTTTTATCCTATACTACCCTCTTATAGGTTATGCACAGATGCGGCAAAATTTTTTTTGGATCATGTGTACCCATTGACTAACATTGGGGATATCTAGGGAATGGGGTGTCACACCCAGCTCAAGCTTCAACCCTCTATTGGGCTCCATCACTTGACGTTCCATCTAAAAACAAATTAGCAAACCACATAAGTCCTAGTAAGTTCAATATGCAAGTAATAGTCAATGAAATTCAGAAAAAAATTCGAATCAACAATGTGCACGTCATGTCCATGATTGTCAACCCATGATTATGCCGCACTTGCAAGTGACACAGATTTTACACTAAGTGCACATGGTCCTCTAGCAATATAAACTCAGAATCCAAAATCATTCCCTTCAAGACTAGGAATGAGAATAATATCACCTATAGTCATGGTCAATTTTAGTTAGAAAATCATAAGTTTGTGAGTGTGAATTAAATAAATATTAGACTACAAAAAAAACCTCATTGAAGGATAGAGATGAGATTAAACTTCAAGATGATAAAACCAAGGTTATAATTTTCCATATTATTTCACCAAAATTTTTTAATAAATCCTTAACATTTTTAATTAATCAGGATTATTAATCTTAAGTCTGTAAATATTTATGTGTATATGTTGAATGTTGTGTGATCTTTTATGTCCAGACGCACGGGGGCAGCCATGCATCCGGCCCAAAAACATAATAAACAGATAATTATGGAAATGTCATTGTATTTTAAAATCCAAAATAAATACTTAAAAATATCCAAAATTAGTAAAACTTGGTTTATAGATTTAATACACTTAAATTTACTTGTCTAGGAAAAATGAAAAAATAAAAAATATATGTTTTTGGGCCGAACGCATGGCCACCCCCATGCATCTAGCCGTAAAAGATAAAGGCTCATGTTGAATTGTCTATGAATCTAATGTGAAGGGTTGAAAATGCTAGATATCATGATTCCAGTTACGGACAAGCCTTAAGAAAGACCATAAACGACAACACATAAAGATTTTTACAATAAAAAGGAAGTATTATAATATACAATACTTTTCTAAGAAACCACGGGAAAGAACGATTTCACTAATGATTTAGAAGAAATATAAAAATGGTGTAAAAGCAATTATGAGATTAGATCTACTATCAAATCCTAAGCAATTTTATCTGGGGAATAGGTGTATTTTGTTGAGTTAATTAGGTGGTTTTGTAGGTTAATGATACTTTTAGTGAACGGTTCAATCCATTAAGCAATTGAAAGGTAATTATGATCCACATTTATGGCAATGTGGTACATGGGGTTACCCACTTGCCCTCTCATGTTTCTTGATGATCCATGGGGTGCTATTATCTACATAGAGTCTGCTACATGAGTGAGTTGTCATTAAAGCCCTATTGGGTTGTGGGTGGTTAGGTGCTTTGCCCTCCTTTTAAGTTGGGTTTGATTTACCACATTTTATCTTATGGTTTCGAGATAATGCTTGTTTAATTCTTCATGAATTTTAAAGCATAGAAGTATTTTATGATTTCACATATCTAACAAGAAAATTTTTAAGTTAAAGAACTAAATATAACATCTGTGCTGAAAAATTATGATTTTATTGAAATAATAATAAAATGCATTGATCTTTCTATTACTTTACAAGTATATGGAAAATTACGACTGATAAAAAGATAAGGATGGGTGAATACATGTTGCCCTTCACTGTAACTCAAAAAGAGATGAGTGTATGTCGCATGTGCCATGACTCAAGTAGGTTGCAATTGATTACACAATATGACTAATAAAGATGAATATACTTTACTTCACAACATGTTGTGACTCAAAAAGGGTCAGTACACTGCCCCAAATGTCGTGACTCAAAAGAATACTTAGCCCATTAACAAACAATGACTCGATTTGAAGCTAATGACGGGCCTATCGGCTACCCTGGTTACCTTACATAGCAAGTTGATTGTTCACTCAACTTTTGAATTTACATAGCATGCTAATGTATCCTATATTCAGCTTTTGGATTCCCACAAAAAATTGGTGCATTATGCACACAACTTTTGAATTTACGGAATAGGCCAACGTGTTCCACATACAACATCTAGATTCAAAACTACGTAAGTTTACCATGAATTCGGTTTAACCACGTTATAAAATGTGTTTGCACCAACTAAAAAGAGTATGGGCCCAACTAGGCTACTAAGATTCTTAGGCCCGTTGGGCCCCCTTGAGGGTTTTAGGCCCAAATGGGCCTGTGAGAGACCTTTAGATCAAATGAATGATTTCAAGCTCAAATTGGGCTTAATTGAAGTGTTTTGAGCCCATTTAAGTTTACTGGAGATTTCTAAGCCTGACTGGCTTCTTAAGGGTTTTAAGCCCAATTGGGAGTGTTGGGCTAAATTGGGCAATCTAGAGAATTTTGGGCCAGCTTGGATATGTTGAAGGATTTTGGGATTAATTAAGCCAATTAGAAGACTTTGTACTCAAATAAAGTGTTTTATGCTTAAGGAAAGTGTTCTAGGTCCAGGTTGAAGGCTCTAAGCTCAAGTGAATCGCTTGTAACATTTTGAGCCCAATTAGAAAGTCGTGGGCCCAAATGAGCTACCTTGAAGGTTTTGGGTCTAAGTGAATATTTTTGGACCCAAGTGGGGCATGAAACAAATTGAACAAGCCCAAATAAAGGTTCTAGACTTAAATGAGTTCACATGGGCTAGACTAGATTGAAGCGAATGTTTTGGGTCCAATGAAATAAAGTAGGCTCAAGTGGGGGTTTATGGGCCAATGAACTAAAATGGACCGAGCTGGGCCAAATAGAAGGACGTGGGTTGGGAATTACCCACCTAATTTTCATATGTGAATTGTATAAAATTTACATATGTACAGATCAAAATAGATCTACCATGTTCCTAATTTTGACTTGAGAAAAAAATTTTATACCTTCATAATACAAGACAGTTTTACTCTCTTTTGAATATTACATATCTATGGATCGTTACCACCTAGAGGGTCTTGTGGATCATGCTTCTTTCCCATGTGAAGGCAAAGTGTCAGCATCCAATCCACTATGGAAACCCCTTACTATAGTGAAAATAGGATCTACAATGTAGATCCATGACGATCTAATTGCTTAGATCATAGAAACTAAGTGAGAATTGATGATTCCGATCCAGCAGTACCAGAATAGTTTAGAATAGTGGCCTTATTTGGAAACAAAGGTTTTAATTGGGCAAAAATGTGAGTAAGTAAAGAAATGAAGATGATTTTTTTAAAATCAAAGGAGAAATACCTACCATCAAATTTCAAATCATGTATTACTGTAACTGCCTTAAATTTTTCTAGGTTGACAGGTCAAAGTCCATGTAGTATATCTTTCGTGGCAAAAGTTGACCCCCTGACCAACTGGGGCCAAAAGGTCAATAATGGACATTATCCAATAATTATTTATATATGTTACGAGATGTATTTTATTTTTTTTATATTAATTTAAGCAACCCATTTAGCTCGGTTGGCATATAAAAGGTCCAGAGGTCTTAAAGATCTAAGGTTCAAGTTGCTAAGGAACAAAATTACTTTTTTACATTTTTGCCTCTCCAAGCATGTGAGTCCTACTAAATATGACAAGATAAGAACTCTCATGGATAAGATTGGTTAAACTAGAATTCAAATATAAATGAGTTTTACCCTTATTCCCTATTTTAGAGAAGCTATAGAAGTGTTTGTAAAATTGGTTGAGAAGCTGATGGATTTAGGTATAGATCATCATAAATGGAAGATTTTGAGAAAATAGAGTTGCATTAGGAGAAAATTCTTTGTGAGGCAAGTGGGATTTTTCGAGAATTTATGATTGGCTCTATAAATGTTCATCTTATATTGCAATTATTATTATTATTATTATTTTACAACTAATTAGGGTTCTAATTAATTGTACAGAACATTAATATCATGTGTTATGATGTTTGTCCTGATATAAATTTTTATATTCCTAAGATTTTTTTTAGGATATAAAAATTAGGATGATATGTTTGCATCAATTTTATGTTGAGAATATAAGTGTTGTTGTTTTTAGTGATATTTTTCATTTAAATGCATGTCAAATTAATATAGAATAAACGTTTATGAATTTAGAAATTTTGCATATGATAGAATCGAGAATATGTGAATATATTGAAGGATTTTTGTAAGTTACGTACCATGCATACGTGATTCGTTCAGCCACGGAAATTCATATGCATGGTATGAGATTTTGTAATCAACAACAAAAACTTAGTTGCTATTTGCTTGGTTGCATGAAGAGGAAGAAAAAGCAAAGTGAGATGAGTTATACTATTGTACTATTCATACTAATATGTATTTATATGTTTAAGAGATGGAGTGCTTGGAAAACATGGTACAACTATGTTTTTTTTTTAAAATTTGGGACGCATTTATTGCTATTGTGAGTTGAGGGTACGATTTGATGTTTTTTAAAAAGACCCATTAAGGAATTTTGTGAGAAAGGGCTATTTGTTATATTAATTACAAAAACCCCCTATTAATGATAAATTACACTTTAATCATTGTACCTTTTTACCTTGATTAATACCTGAGTCAAGCCCACAAGCAGATGAGCTTAAGACATTTACTGATGATAGTGACGATTTTTAAGTCATTGATTTTGTTTTGCCATAATTTCATCATCTTAACTCCAATTTTTATTATCAAATGTCTATTTTTATGAGTTAATGCTTCTAGACTCAATAAAAGGATTCAATTTTGCATTTGAGGTCTAACTTTTGAAATATTAAATTAAATAATTATTTTAATCATTAATTAGTTTTTAATTTGAGTCATTATCCATTTTCAAATAATTTTCCACTTGCTAGTCATATGGGACTAACTCATTAACAGGTGGACCAAATCATGTGAGACACTAAAGATTGGACCACCAGATAAATTTTTCAAAAGACATTAAATTTTTTATTTATTAAAAAAGGCATTTATTAGTGATGGACATGTAATTTTTTTAATTATTTTTCCTTTCATGCTTGGGATGTAATAATGGGAACATGACTAGTAGAAGTGAATTTTTAAATTTTTAAAAGGTATTAAATATAATAATTGATTATGTCATAAATGTATGACGGATCCTAAGAATTCGCATTAAATACACGGCTCAGGATTACTTTTCTAGGTTAGTATGTTATAGCTACTTCGAGATTTTTCGCATAGAGTAAGGTAAAATTTTCTTCTTTTGAATCCAAATGGAGAAGAGAAAAGGAAATTTTAAAAGGGATTTTGGGTTTTTTAGAGTGCAGGAGGCTTTAAGGAAGATAAGGAGAACTAGAGAGGCTCTCGAGGGAGCTTAGGAGCTTATGGGAGGAGTTGTTGTAAAAAATGAGAGGCTAAGGCCTCAATTATTTATAGATTTTCATATGACAAGCAATTCTACGGCTAATTAAGGTAGTTATGTTGCTATTTTGAGGTAGTTTCACATCTATTTTGAGGCTATTTTGTAGCTATTTTGAGGTAGTTCCCTACTACTTAAGGTAGTACTGTCACTATCTTTAGGTAATACCATAACTATTTAAGGCACGTTCGCAATCCTATTAATGAAAAAGAGTTAAAATATGTTAATCATTAGGTAGATTGAAAGAGACAACTTCCAAGTTGTCCAAACCAAGTGCAACAACCATTCAATAGATTCGTGCCTCACACTCTAACATCATGCTACTTGTTAGAAATCCTAGATCCATCTTTGAAATTCTCCAATGATGGTTGTGACCATATAATTTTTATATTTTCAAGATAAATTATAGCAGGGCCCTAGGTCCAAAAATCCCTCATCGAATGCCCCCTTAAGAATTATGCTGCCACGTGTAAAAAGCGTAATTCCTGAAATGTTGTGTTGTGATTTAATTATAAGCTCTTATCCATTCCTTCTCTTTGTTGACTTACTTAAAATGGCATGATTTTATTATCAATAATTCTCCAAAGTTTTAGTAAATTAGAATGTAAGATGACGTCATTTGCAATTAGGCATAGTATCTTAAAACTCTAGTGCTCAAGGATGCAAGTTCTGCATTTGTGCTAAAAGGTCTAGTGAATACTGCAAGGATCCCAAACAAATTTTTTTGCATAAACAGTCTTAGTAATCTTAATAGGAAAACTAAATAATAAGCAAGGCAACAAGCTACAAAATTAATATTCCGGTATTTAACCAAGCAAACCCAAAATTTGTGATCTAAAAACTAAGTTGTCAAGATGAACTTAGGTGATATAAGTTGCAGGGCAAACAAATATCCTGGTATGAGAAAGTTCTAGTTCTCATAAGCGAATGATTGGGAAGTTTGCCAGTTACTTCGCCCAGTAACTAACCCAAAATAACTTACTAAATTGTGCAAGCCTATGCTTTTGGCATGTGATCACAGCTGATAATGTTGTAACCATCTAGCAATCTTGATTGATCAAGCTATTGGATCAACATTTAAAAGTAATCAACTAAAATACCAAAGTGAAATAAGTTGAATCAAATGAGCAACAAAGAAGCAGCTGATAAGGTAAAACAAGCAAGCAGGCTGTCAATTTAGGCATGAAACCCATCATGCCTGGCTCGAACTTCTTAGGTTGTAGCCAAAGAGAGCTAGTGTGATTGGAAATCATCAATTCCATCAAATGGAGTGACCAATGAATGGAAATGCCCTTAGCATCTTCCTCGTTTTTATATCAAGAAACTAGGTGTGAATCACCTTATAGCTAAATGAACAGTCAATGCAAGGTAAGCAAGTCAACTGTTGTAAAGTTTATGAGCGACCTAATAAGAGAGGACTATGTAACTACTCAGCCCAAGGTGAGTGACAAAGGAGGTTAAACTCCAATACTTGCTTGCATATTTCCCTTCTAGAAATACTGAGGAATAATGTGACCTTAGCACTCATTCCAAGAAGATATATCACAATAATGATGAGAATTAAGTGAGGCCGGTGAAACTAAATCCTGCATGCTGAAACAGTTGAGTACAAGAATGCTTTGTAACTTTTGAAAGAGGATAAAGAATAATGCCCATTTATGGCGCCCCGAACCGAAGCGTTCACATAGTCCTTACTCTGGGATCTTATCGATTGGTAAATGTGACTCAGGATTGTTGCCCTGATCACGGGCGGGTACTTAGTTGGATCTCGTCCAAATTTTTTTCTTTTCTTTCTTTTTCTTTTCTTTCATCACATAAATATATACTCATCATTATTCATAATGGACTCATCTATATCATCATAAATCATCAATTTCTCATATTGTTCATAACTTCATAATTTTCATACAACCTATGTATTTTTTCATTATATCCCATTAGGGCATACATTCATACTTCAATATACAAAGGATTACATACCTTTATAACTATGTTTCTTTCATTCATTCGTCATATGACTTACAGGTAAATCAACCTTATCTTTTTCATCACTTGGCTTTCCTTGCACCTGTCTAAGGTTGGAAAAACAAAACATGAATCGAAACTCAATAAGCAAGTATTGTTCTTTCGTTTAAATGCATTCCTCTCCATTCGATAGAAAACACTTACCAAGTGATCAACTATCAAATGCACAGAAACCTTTTATAAAAATCATTTCGTAAACATTGGATGTGCAAATGCTTCCTTTCCATTCCTAACATGAACCTTCGTATGCGCGTACGTTAGCCCAGGGAACATTTCACATAGCATGGTCCAATACGCCGGCTTTCTCCGACTTGGCCTCATCAAGGGGAACCTCTCTTCCTCTTGACGCCTACATGGTCTCCTACATGCATGACTTTTGATTTTTCCGACATTATATACCTCTTACATCAGGTAACTTGTCATTCTTATGTAGAGAATTATTTGCACCATCCCTTTAAAAATATCATTTCAAATCCATATTTTCCTTTTCAATCCATATATGAAAATGTAATGCATTCATTCACACATAACATTCGTTTGCCTCCACCTGTTGGGAGGATGCCGCCGGCACACAACCCATACGACTCGGCAATAGTGGAGGGGGACCCTCTGATTCGATTTATACCTCCACCAAAGCCTCTTCATTATGCATCATATATGTGCACATGTCCATGAACATCACATGATATCAATATGCCGGTATGACTTTTTATAAAAACTCATAAACATTCATCATTTCAAAACATTATAGGAATGTCCACCCTTAAACACATTTCATAAATACTTGAGAATAAAATATATTTTCGAAAGGGTTTGTTGCTTATAATGAAGCAATAAAATCACATTTTAAAAAAATTTTGCTTGCTTACCTTCTCAGTATGTGTCCTCCACCTTTTCCTTTCCTTTCCTATGCAAGGAAAAATGATATTTTATCTATATCATTCCATGTCTTAGATTGCTTCCCATGCATGCTTTATAATCATTCGTTACCTCATTCCTATAGAGATTAATCTTATAAAGATACTTGGTTATTACCTTCTTATATGGATTTTTATCTATAAATCTTTTAAAAATTTCATCCATATATCCTCATAAAATATAAAAAAATAAATCTCTATTTTTTTCCCAAAATCACGCTGTTCATTGTTCATAGCTACTGTAGCAGATTAGTATTCATCATCACTGTTCACGATCATTATTCACGTTTACTGTTCACCCGAGGTTACTGTTTACAGCAACGTGAGTTACTGTTCATGGGTTCCAAAAATAAAAAATACCATGACATAGCTTATGTTTAGTATATCATGGAAAAATTCATGAATTATGAATTTATCATCATTAACTTGGCCAAATAAATCATTTTCTCCATATACTAAAAATCAACATAATTTCACTCAAGTATAATCCTTAATTTCAAAAATTATGAGATTAATATATCATCATTCCAACATCATAACTATCATAAACATTCATCCCAAATTATCATTTAGCAATTTTGGAGCATTATTTACACATATCATATGCTCTCTTTCCGAATGCTCTATCTTTGCTCCAAATTTTTGATGTTTTGGCATAATTCCGATTAAGCATTATAACTATACTTATTTTCTCATGCTTAGGCCTTATCTAAGCATGGTTTTACCCTACTTAACACTCAAAAGAAATTTGGAAAAGATCTCCTTACCTAGAGTGAAGATATTCTTCCTCCTTTCTCACTTTCTCTCTCTTACCTTCTTTCCTTCTTTCCTCTTTTGCCTAAAACGTGGGTGGGGGTGGGATTTTGAGCCTTTGCTCAAGCTTGGGAGCTGGAATGTGTGCCTTGAACATCCACCCCTTGGCCCCTTTTATAGGCATGCATTTTTCAAGTATTTGGAAAATTTATAAAATTATTTAAATCAAACGTCTCAAAGATTACACATGCATTTTAAAAGTTTGACATATAATGTAGGCCATCATATAAGTTGACCTAAATAAATTAATTACAAAAATAAGAATTACATGAACAAAAGGGCCTAAATATCAAATTAGAAATCTTTATGAGCTCATTAAAAGTATTTGGAAAGAAACTATATGTTGTTATGATAATTTAAATCATAATTATATATGCATGTGTACAGGTGGCCTGCACCACTAGAGCACCAAATTTGGTGCTCCATCATCCCAAAAAAGGGAACCACAGCAGCCACTGTCCACACGAATCCATGGCACGAGGCAGCAAATTCTCATCAACTCAGCTAAGCAACCTTGCAGTTCAAAATCCAATTGAACTCCATTAAAAGCCAGCCTCTCTTCAGCACCGCTGAATAATTCCAGCCAACCATTCCATCGAATCACAACAGTTTCGTTCATAGCAGCCATGGCCCACCTTCAAATTGCCACCTCCAAGCTGCCGAACCAAGCAGACCCGAACCCATCGAAGCGTCTCTCTTCTAATTGCCACCAACAATCTTCCATGTTTAGCAGCCATGAGCATCCCTGCCTAAACATCACAACCTCCATTCAGCACCAAATATCGTCCCTGTACCCGAAGCAAAACCCGTCATCAGTCATTCAAGAATCTATCAAAACTCTATTGAATTCAGAAAACGACCATCAAAAAACCAGCAGCTTCACACAACCCTTTTTCAGCTCCAATTAGCAGTAGCAGATTTTAGCAATTTCAAGCGGTAGGGCATTTGCGAATCCCCCATCCCAAATTCGACCAAGACTGCACTTTCCAACCTTCTAGCCAGATAGATTGCCAACCCATTTGCAAAACCAAGCATAGCAGCAAGCAATCCAAGCATTTAGCCATGGCAACGAGCGAAGCTTTGATTCCGGCAGCATTTTCTCGACTAGCAACGGCCATTTTCCAGCTGCCGCTCTCATTCTCTTCTCAGACAATCAATCTCAGCAGCTCATTATTTTCACCAAAACCATGGAAGCCGCTAGCAGGAAGCGATCATCTGCACCTCCTATTCTTCCAACCAGAAAGAATTCTGCCATGGCCGACCAACTATTAAACGGGCAGTAGAAAATCCATTTCAGTAGCACAGCCTCGGTCATCTACACAGTCCATTTGATCTACCCAATCCAGACGATAGTAGCAACTGTTGCAATAGAAAAATCCACTAAGCAAGCACCCGTCGGTAACCTCAAAGGCATCCACAACAATAGCAAAGGCAGATGGGTGGAAATCCCACATCGTTTAGGCAAAAGACTACCCCAATCATCTCATACTTATAAATAAAGAAGTTCCCACCCCTCGTGACCTCGCAACACAACATAACCTCTCTTGGGTGGGACACCTCCCATCAATTGGATAAGCAATAAAATTCCTATGGTGGAGATCTACTCTTCACTTGAGGTGATGTAAAATTTTATTTTTGCTTTGCAATTTATTTTCAGTGTATTATTTGATTTTCTCTTTTTAGAGCATATTAATCTCAATCAATTTAAAACCTTATTACTTCTCTATAGATTCAACCTGACTCACCATTATTCTATGTTATCTCCCATATAATATTAACGTTAATATGTTTCGGTTAATTTAATTAAATTGGTAATTATAGTGCTCTTAACGACAAATACTTAGTTTGCATCACTTTGCGAGTAATATGGCTAAGAGAACACTTATTTGATTCCAAATTTCACGCAAAGCTGGTCTACCTTGTCATTACTGAATGGTGTGCCATTGTTTGAGTTGATTTGATATGGGACACCATAGTGATAAATAATCTTGCATTTTATTAATTTGACCACCTCTTGTGCCTATACTCCCTTATATGCCTTTGTTTTTACTTACTTCGATAAATAATTCATAGCCGCTAAGATTTATAAGTGGACATCAACAATATCAAAACTTCATTAAGAGAGAGGCTATGAAATAAGTGTCGGTAATAACTCCAAGGCAGGAACATAATGAATATCACCATGTATTTCGTAAGCTTCACAAGATTTTGCAAACTTAAACTACTATGAGTCAATAATAACTCAATGTCTAGAGGTGTGACACTGACTAGTGTATACCTCATTCACTGAATGTGTTTCCTAAATGACTCAATAAATTTTGTTCTTATTGATACAACAAAGCCAAAGTTGATTAAAAGTAATACGACATAATCTGTTTTGGAACATAGTAAATTGTAAAATAGTCTTTTGGAGTGTTTTCTTGCATTAGGATCATCTGGTAGAATACCATATTTTAGATAATAGATGATCGGCAGGCGCCAATTACCATCACTTGTAGGTGCATTGGACACACTTTATCTAACTTGATTGACGTATAGATTTTCATCATCTTTAAGTCTTTATACTCAAATCATCATATCCTTAAGCTCGTTGAAAGTGAGGATACTATCTAACTTTCATAGTGCGTCAACGACAATGTTTTATGATTAAAGAATGCGCTCAATAGAAACAATCTCGAAATTTTCCAGCAAGGTCTGAGCTTTATTCTAATATTTTCATAGATGGGATTGATGCACTTCATATTGACCATTTAATTACTTGATAACTAATTTAGATTCTACATGTATATTGTTGATGCATAAATGAAATGTCTGACTGCAATAGAAATTTTGCATCTATGATAAAGGCCTCTTACTCAGCTTTATTATTTGTTGCTCTTTTTTCAAGAAAAAATGAGTGCAAGAACAAGTCTTTATGATATGAGACCATGACAATTCCAACACCTACTTCAAATGCCTTTGAAACACCATCGAAGTGCATTTGCCAAGTCAGATTGTCATTTATAAAATAGGAATCTTCATTAGGCAGGTCTTCTGAGATAATGAGCTCTTCTTCTAACAGGTGATCTACTAGGAAATCTATAAATATTTGACCTTTCACTGCCTTGTAAGGTACACATTAGATTTCAAACTCAACTAATAATAGCAAAAATTTTGTTAGTTCCTTAAAAGCATTAATTTGATAATCAAGAACTTAAGCAGTTCAGCCTTCAAGATCAGAATAATTTGATGTGCAAGGAAGTAATTCATAGCTTTTGCATCACAAAATCCAAGGCTAGGCAAATTTTCTTGATTGAAGAATAATTACACTATTCTTATAATCATTGGTGACTAAGATAATGTGGAACCCCAAATTTTAGGACCATGTATGAAATCCTAAGGTCATGAACCCTAAGTAATGTATTGACTTTTATATGAAATAAATATATGATTTCCATAATATATGAAATTGAAGAATCAAATAATTAATTATGAAATATAATTTTAAATGAATAGTAAATGTGAATAGTGGAACGTGAATAGTGACCCTGTGGTTAAGATAAAGTGATAAGTTAATCACTTTGAATTAAGTTAATCACTTTGGATTAACTTAATCACGAAAAGACCAAATTACAATTTTACAAAAGTGAGATTAAATTGTAAATTTAGAAAAGATGATTGATTGGTAATTTTGACAAGAGTGGAGGCACGAAGTGCACTTAGTGGAAATTTACAAAGGTTATATTTGGAATTTATAAGAAAATGGAGGGTAATTTATGATCCTACTAAGATTAGTTATGAAAATGAATTTTTACAAATATTTTGGAAAAGAATTTCAAAATTCTGAATTATAAAAATTGAAAATGTTTAAAAACACGGACCTTATGGAAAAATAAAAATAAATGGAAAATTTTTGGCTAATTAGGGGCTCTAATTAAGGGCTTATATTCATCCTCACTGTTTTGATTAGATCTAAATATGCATAACTCAGAATCACATAGAAATTTAATAAAGAGTACTAAATTATATGCTCTCTAATCTAGACGGATCAGATTATCAAAAATAGTTGACTAAATTGTCAAACTTGAATGTATTAAAAAACGTGCCAAAGGTAATAAATTCCACCCCCAATGCACGTACGCGTTGATATTTTAATTTTTTTATATAATTATTTAGTTAATTAATATCTTGATGTATATAAGATTGTTTGAGATGAAACTTTTGGAGCAAGCCTATTTTAATATACCCTACATAATGAATGGATTAAATTTTGCAAAATATGTCTACAAATTTTTAAATGAAATTTTATACCAAAATATAATTTTAATTAAATTAAAATATGTACTTAGCTCCAATTGAGGTGAAATTTTATGGGTAATCCTATTTTAATATGCTCAATTTAATGAAGGAATGAAATTTTGGAAAACATGTCTCCAAAATTTTAAAATGAGACTTTTTATCCAAATATGAATTAGTTAATTAAAATAAAATAGAAAAATTTTTCAAAATTCCGAAAGGTACTTTTTGTGAGCAATTGTATATATATTATTAAGAAAAAATTTCATAATATATAAGTGTGAATATAGGCAGCTATGATTTAATTAACTAATGTTGAAATTTACCGTTTACAAAAAAAAAGAAAAAGAAAAAGAGAGGAACAGCGCTGGCAGTAAAAGGAGGTGCCCCGTGCATGAAATAATTGTTGGAATTACAGAAAAGCAACAGCTGTAAAATTTTGAGCGGTAACCTTGGGTTAGAATCAATTAACTATGGTAAACCTATCAGCTATAAAATAAAAACGAGCATATGATGGGTCGTGCATTTCAGCATCGGTATCAAATTCTCAAACCAAAGTGCTAGCTAGCAACAGAACCAAGCTACGGATACTCCAAGTATGTCAAACAGGTTCTTCTCCATTTTTAAGTCTTCGTGACAGCATTTTTATTTTATTTCAGTTTTGGAATTCATTTAATTAATCAAATATTCTAAGTAATCGCTAATATAATAAATATATTTCTGGATGCGTGATGTTAATACCGATTCAGCAGATTCTAATGCAGCATGATTTTGCCGTTAAATCAATTCAGAAAATTTTAACAAGCCGCTGGACGTTGATAAATATATATTGTTTTGATTTTTCATTTAACAACAAATTGCTGAACGTTAATTTATTAAATTGCTGATGAACGTTAATTGATTTAATTTCTGCTGCACGTTAATTATTTAATAAACAGCATTTATAAAAAAAACATGTTGAACGCTGCTGGATTTGAAATATTGGACGGGCAGCAGGTATTTTTGGTTTTGATTTCATTAAATAATTTTCAGAACTATTATTTAAATATCCTGTGGATTGTTATTTATATGATTAATATTTTGTTGAAGACATGATTGATATCAATAATTAATTCAGCATGATTTGAAAACTATTTAATTAAATCAGCTTGATGTATTGTTAAATGAAAAGTTGCAAGTATTGAAATAATTAATAGATATATAATCATACATGTATATAACGTCTAAATCAGATTTATTTTAATAATTTAAGCAGCCTATGAAATATTGGGTATAAGTGACGTTAAAACAGATTTTATTATCTTATAATCATGTTTAAAGCATAATTTACGAATAATGAAAGGATGGGTAGAAATTACTAGCCCATCATATTCTTATGTTTAATCAATAGTTATGGAAAGATGGATGCTATTTTCTGAAAATTTAATGAAATGACATGTGCAAGTGACCGTCCAACATAAGCTATTTATGGGATGATACCATTATAAATTTGATATGAAAATAAACATGAGTATTTCGAGTATCCAGAAAATATATGAAAGAAAATTCTGTTATGAATAAAAGTAGGCGTCCATGGTGGAACGGAATTTATGGAATTGAGAAGGGAAATCAAAGGTAGAAATTGGTCAAAATTTAAAGTGAAAAAGGTACGGGTTAGAAAAATAAGTTCAATGTGCAAGCTTGAAATGTTATAAATAGTCCTTTTCATTTGTATAGGAAAAGGAAAAGGAAAAGGAAAAGGTACAAGTGAAAGATACAAGTTGATTACGCAGGTAAGCAAGCAAACCTTTTGAAAATATAATTTTATACGACCTTATTCTGCAAATCTTAAATTGTCTTGGAAATTGCTTCGTTAAAAGCAAATCCTTTGAATGTTGAAAAATATTGAAATGCAAATGTTGAAAAGGTTGTGTTGAAAGGAAAATGAGTTTTTTAAAATGATATTTGAAATAAATGTATTGAATAGTTTTATTTCAAGGTTTTGAAGTATTTTAAGGATATGTTTCAAAGGTTCTCTAAATATTGGATTATTTTAGAATTTCCAAAATCCATTGTTTCGAGCAGGATTTAAGGAAGGCCAACACGATAAATTAATTTGAAAAACGATTTGAGTAATGTTCAAAGGATTATACAAGTCTATCACATATAGAAATGAACAATAAAACAGGTAGACAAAAGTATATGATATTAGATGAAAGTTTCAAATATTTTTAAAGACGTTTTGTCATTCAAAAATTATTTACAAAAACGGTTAGAAAATATTGTTATTTTAAATGTTTTCCTTGAATACTTTAAATTATTTGTGAAATATAAATGTTTTAAGGTTGGCCATCCTTACAAAACGTTTTGAGCATAGAACTCGTTAACATGGGTTAAGCCCAGTTTTTATGATTTGAAAGGAATACAGGCGGAGGTCTGTAGTATTTTATGAAAGCATATTAGCATCAAGTTTTCAGAAAAAGGACACAGACTGTGGTCTGTGGTTTTTATAAAATCATGCTAGCATGTGAATGTGAAGGAAAAGTGTGCACAAGGGTTATGTACTAGGTCTACTGTAGAGGATATGCATACCGGACGCGGTTGCAAATTGGGCCCCCTTTGCATAGGCCGAGTCGCTTGAATAAGGCTAAATGCCGACGGCGCCCTCCCTGCAATGGGAGATGGACACGGATAGCCGCCTGGCTCGTGGGCTATCACCTGGAAGGGTTTCTCTCCTAAGGAAGGATGCTCACTTGATAAGTGTCACCTACCAGATGGACAGAGACGTATTGCATGTTGCATATGCTTAAAAAGGGTTTTATGAAAAGTATTTTAGGACATGACAATGTCCTATGAGAAAAGGAGCTTCGATGAAAAATATTTTAGAACATAAATATGTTTTTATATGTCAATTTTTACAAGCATATGTTTGCCATGAAATGGGATTATGAAATGTTCATGAAAGGTATTTATGAAAAGGTTTCCTCCAATTGCTAGTCTAATGCTTGTTAAGTGTCTACTACTGAAAGGTGAGAAATGCATTTAAAATGAAAAATGCTTGCTTATTGAGTTTCGACTCATGTTTTGTTTTCCCCAACCATAGACAGGTACCGCATAGGCCATGAAGGAAAGGAAAAGAGTATGAAGAAAACTTTTCAACAAGTTGGTCTGTATATGATATGAATGATTATATGGAATCTTCAAAATATGTATGTATGAAATGTTTAGATTGAAAGAACTTGTGATGTAGATAAATCAGTTATTATGATATGAATAATATATGTGAAATTAATGACAAGAATATGTTCATATATGATGATATGATATTATTATGAGTATCATGCGTAAAGTTGATGACAAGTGTTTATTATGTGATGAAAAACAAAAGAAAAGGAATGAAAGAAAGAAAAAAATTTGGACGAGATACAAATAAAAATCCCGCCGTGTGATCAGGGCAACAATCCTGAGTCACGTTTACCAATCAATAAAGATCCCGGAGTAAGGCTTCTAGGCACCCTGGGTCGGGGCGCCACAGAAGTTGGTATCAGAGCAATGATTGGTAAATAGGCGCGGAAAGAAAAAATTTGATATTATAAGGAGTAATATCAGAGCAAAGAATGGTAAATAGATATGGAAAGAAAGATATGTTCCTACAAGGATTGATGAATAGTTATAGGAAAAATGATGGAAGGGATAGATTGAAATTGTAAGGTATACCTATGATATGTTGATTTTTACAGTTATATGAATATATGATGATTTGTCATAATTATGTTGTAAATATAGGAAATTTCTATGATATTTTGATAGGTATATGATTCATAAAGGAAGCGATTTGTCATTATGAAAAGTGATGTTGGAAAGGAAAGTAGGAAAAGTGTAAGATTTGAGAAAAATATAGACAAAAGGTGGATATTTAAGAAATATATGTTATATGTAGTTCTAACTCCACCTTTTATGATTGACAGGATTAGTGATAGAAAGAGCCGCACTCAAGGTGAGTATGTAGTCAAAGAATCCTTCCTTGATGATTTGATAATTATATATTAAGAATTATACATAATGAGAAGCTCATAAAAAAATAGGAGTGGAAAGAGGAAAATGATGAATGATGAAAGGAAAGATATGGTACCACAAAAAGTGATATCATAGTAAGAATTGGTAGATAAGTATAGAAAGAATAAAGGAAAGGAGAAGATTGAAATCATGATATTTATATCATGTATTATCTATCATAATATAGAAAGGATATACTATAGACTGTCCTAGTATTGGTATTTTCATTAAAAAAATACCTAAGTAGTAAGAATAAAATAGATGAAGTTAGCAAAAGAGATTTTCTGTGATAAAGATATATATTAAATATATTTGAGGCAAAGGTGTTCTTTGCTATAGAAATGAATTTGTTCATATTTATATATCAAGTATATATGAAAAGAAAGAAAATGGTTATTACTAATCTTTCTATTGATATGAGTAAATGTATAATTTATGTTCATGATAAAATGAGGGGTTATGTTGAGATACTTTTATGTATATAAAAAAAAAATTATGTCTATTACAAAGAGTAATAGACTCAGTTAAGAGGTAATGGAATAAATAAATTGCTACAAATAGCAACTCCTAACCTAGTACTAAGATAATTCATTCTTAGTATTAAGAAAAAAAAAAGGATATAAGGCAAGAAACAAAAGCATGATGATCCCATTTAAAATATATATATGGGAGGAAAGTAGAGAATAAATACCTCAGTTTGTAAGAATTGCCAAATGGCATTATGATGAGTGCCTACAGGGTTCAAGTAAATGCTATAAAGGTGGTCGAGCAGGCCACATGTCAAGGGATTGTGAACCAGCTGAGGCTAGAGAGATGAAATGTTCTATTGGCAGCTAAGTAGGACACATATCACCCTACTATCCGAATAAACTGCAAAGAATTTTGACACGTGGAAGGTCTGCTCAGCAAAAGACTGCTGCAATCGCCACTCAACAAGGCACTACAACAGACACGGTGCATGTTCAAGCCTTGAATCATACGGAATCTTAAGACCAAGAAGAAAAGATGGTTACAGGTATGATTTATATATTGGAAAATTTAGTCGTAGCATTATTTGATTTAGGTGCTACACATTCATTTATATCATACCAATACGTAACCACACATGCACTGCAAGTAGAAGAAACAAGTAGCATAATCCATGTCAAATCTCCTGTCTATAGGTTTGCAAGTATCAATCAAATATAGAAGTCAAGCACTACTTAGATATGATCAATGATATTGGAGGCCGACCTGATCCTACTACACATAACTGAATTTGATGTAATACTTGGAATGGATTGGCTAAGCAAATAGGTGTGAGAGGAGTTTCCTCCATAATGAAGAGATAATGATTAAGAATTGTGGAAATGAGGAAAAGAGTAAGAGAAAAGTAAAGATGACCAAATTTGTCTAGCACTAATGTTCCCACAAGGTAATACATATGTAGTAAGAAAGGGATAAAAAAAAAATTTAGTCTCTTCTGACTTTTTAATAAATGAATGTAGGATGTTTTGATATTTTACATTGTATGCTAAAGTATACATGATGAGGAAAGGTAAGTAGTTTATATATGATTTCGTTATGAATCATGTTCATGATAAATGAGAAATGATGTGATAAATGAGAAATGATGTGTTAAATGAGAAAGGATGTATGAATATGATTGATGGTTTGGAAATTATGTTTATGCTAATTATGATAATAGAATGATGTTGGCATGGATATTATATTTAATGGACTTTTTGAAGTTGCATAGAAATCATGTTTAAATAAGATTGTGTTAGTATACATGATGGTTTCTTAGCATAATGAAAAATAAATTTTTGGACATAAGTTGTGATTAAAAATCACAATATTATGATCAAGGAATGTTATATATAATAAGAATTAAATGAATTTTTTTATAGCCTAAATTCATGTTTAAAACATGAATTATAGAATTATATATATTGATGGCTAAAAATAATATTTTAGTCAATCAATCATGATTAGTACATGACTAATAAGGTTAATTATGTTGAATGAAAATGTTAAACAAAACATTTATTTTGTTATCAATCATGATTGACTCATGATTAATATACATGATGAAATTAAGTAGAGTAATGATTTTGAAAGGAAATTATTATGAGTGATAATTTAAGAGATATCCATGTAAATAGTCAAGCCCTTATGATATAACAATAATTATCAAGCAAGCATATAGATACCCCATTTAAAGTCCTATATGGACAAAAGTGTCGAACCCTACTAAATTGGGATGAGATAGGAGAAGGAAAGCTAACCCAGATCTATCAAGATGAATGGCAGAAAAAGGTACAGGTGATCTGTCAATACATAGTCACGACTCAAAGTTGATAGAAAAGTTATACCAATTGTAAGCGAAAAAGACTTAAAGATTCATGTTGGAGATCATATACTTGTGATAGTAATGCCATTAAAAAAAGATCACGAGATTTGGAGAAAGGAGTAAATTCAATCCAAGATACATAAGGTCATTTGAAGTATTAAAGAAAATTTGCCAATTCATGACCATTTAAATTATGATGAAAGACTAATTAGAATTTTGGACCACAAAGTAAAGAAGCTTCAGAATCGAGAAATCGTGTATGTTAAAATCCAGTGAAACCGATATGCAAAAATTGAAGCCACTTGATAACTATGAGAGGAAGTCGAGAGGAAATACCCCAACTTGTTCAAAGTATAGCGGGTTTCGGGACGAAACATTTTATAAGGGGGGGAGGATTGTGGAACTCCAAATTTTAGGACTATGTATGAAATCCTAAGGTCATGAACCCTAAGTAATGTATTGACTTTTATATGAAATAAATATATGATTTCCATAATATATGGAATTGAAGAATCAAATAATTAATTATGAAATATAATTTTAAATGAATAGTAAATGTGAATAGTGGAACGTGAATAGTGACCCTGTGGTTAAGATAAAGTGATAAGTTAATCACTTTGGATTAACTTAATCACGAAAAGACCAAATTACAATTTTACAAAAGTGAGATTAAATTGTAAATTTAGAAAAGATGATTGATTGGTAATTTTGACAAGAGTGGAGGCACGAAGTGCACTTATTGGAAATTTACAAAGGTTATATTTGGAATTTATAAGAAAATGGAGGATAATTTATGATCCTACTAAGATTAGTTATGAAAATGAATTTTTACAAATATTTTGGAAAAGAATTTCAAAATTCCGAATTATACAAATTGAAAATGTTTAAAATCACGGACCTTATGGGAAAATAAAAATAAATGGAAAATTTTTGGCTAATTAGGGGCTCTAATTAAGGGCTTATATTCATCCTCACTGTTTTGATTAGATCTAAATATGCATAACTCAGAATCACATAGAAATTTAATAAAGAGTACTAAATTATATGCTCTCTAATCTAGACGGATCAGATTATCAAAAATAGTTGACTAAATTGTCAAACTTGAATGTATTAAAAAGCGTGCCAAGGTAATAAATTCCACCCCCAATGCACGTACGCGTTGATATTTTAATTTTTTTATATAATTATTTAGTTAATTAATATCTTGATGTATATAAGATTGTTTGAGATGAAACTTTTGGAGCAAGCCTATTTTAATATACCCTACATAATGAATGGATTAAATTTTGCAAAATATGTCTACAAATTTTTAAAATGAAATTTTATACCAAAATATAATTTTAATTAAATTAAAATATGTACTTAGCTCCAATTGAGGTGAAATTTTATGGGTAATCCTATTTTAATATGCTCAATTTAATGAAGGAATGAAATTTTGGAAAACATGTCTCCAAAATTTTAAAATGAGACTTTTTATCCAAATATGAATTAGTTAATTAAAATAAAATAGAAAAATTTTTCAAAATTCCGAAAGGTACATTTTGTGAGCAATTGTATATATATTATTAAGAAAAAATTTCATAATATATAAGTGTGAATATAGGCAGCTATGATTTAATTAACTAATGTTGAAATTTACCGTTTAAAAAAAAAAAAGAAAAAGAAAAAGAGAGGAACAGCGCTGGCAGTAAAAGGAGGTGCCCCGTGCATGAAATAATTGTTGGAATTACAGAAAAGCAACAGCTGTAAAATTTTGAGCGGTAACCTTGGGTTAGAATCAATTAACTATGGTAAACCTATCAGCTATAAAATAAAAACGAGCATATGATGGGTCGTGCATTTCAGCATCGGTATCAAATTCTCAAACCAAAGTGCTAGCTAGCAACAGAACCAAGCTACGGATACTCCAAGTATGTCAAACAGGTTCTTCTCCATTTTTAAGTCTTCGTGACAGCATTTTTATTTTATTTCAGTTTTGGAATTCATTTAATTAATCAAATATTCTAAGTAATCGCTAATATAATAAATATATTTCTGGATGCGTGATGTTAATACCGATTCAGCAGATTCTAATGCAGCATGATTTTGCCGTTAAATCAATTCAGAAAATTTTAACAAGCCGCTGGACGTTGATAAATATATATTGTTTTGATTTTTCATTTAACAACAAATTGCTGAACGTTAATTTATTAAATTGCTGATGAACGTTAATTGATTTAATTTCTGCTGCACGTTAATTATTTAATAAACAGCATTTATAAAAAAAACATGTTGAACGCTGCTGGATTTGAAATATTGGACGGGCAGCAGGTATTTTTGGTTTTGATTTCATTAAATAATTTTCAGAACTATTATTTAAATATCCTGTGGATTGTTATTTATATGATTAATATTTTGTTGAAGACATGATTGATATCAATAATTAATTCAGCATGATTTGAAAACTATTTAATTAAATCAGCTTGATGTATTGTTAAATGAAAAGTTGCAAGTATTGAAATAATTAATAGATATATAATCATACATGTATATAACGTCTAAATCAGATTTATTTTAATAATTTAAGCAGCCTATGAAATATTGGGTATAAGTGACGTTAAAACAGATTTTATTATCTTATAATCATGTTTAAAGCATAATTTACGAATAATGAAAGGATGGGTAGAAATTACTAGCCAATCATATTCTTATGTTTAATCAATAGTTATGGAAAGATGGATGCTATTTTCTGAAAATTTAATGAAATGACATGTGCAAGTGACCGTCCAACATAAGCTATTTATGGGATGATACCATTATAAATTTGATATGAAAATAAACATGAGTATTTCGAGTATCCAGAAAATATATGAAAGAAAATTCTGTTATGAATAAAAGTAGGCGTCCATGGTGGAACGGAATTTATGGAATTGAGAAGGGAAATCAAAGGTAGAAATTGGTCAAAATTTAAAGTGAAAAAGGTACGGGTTAGAAAAATAAGTTCAATGTGCAAGCTTGAAATGTTATAAATAGTCCTTTTCATTTGTATAGGAAAAGGAAAAGGAAAAGAGGAAAAGGAAAAGGAAAAGGTACAAGTGAAAGATACAAGTTGATTACACAGGTAAGCAAGCAAACCTTTTGAAAATATAATTTTATACGACCTTATTCTGCAAATCTTAAATTGTCTTGGAAATTGCTTCGTTAAAAGCAAATCCTTTTAATGTTGAAAAATATTGAAATGCAAATGTTGAAAAGGTTGTGTTGAAAGGAAAATGAGTTTTTTAAAATGATATTTGAAATAAATGTATTGAATAGTTTTATTTCAAGGTTTTGAAGTATTTTAAGGATATGTTTCAAAGGTTCTCTAAATATTGGATTATTTTAGAATTTCCAAAATCCATTGTTTCGAGCAGGATTTAAGGAAGGCCAACACGATAAATTAATTTGAAAAACGATTTGAGTAATGTTCAAAGGATTATACAAGTCTATCACATATAGAAATGAACAATAAAACAGGTAGACAAAAGTATATGATATTAGATGAAAGTTTCAAATATTTTTAAAGACGTTTTGTCATTCAAAAATTATTTACAAAAACGGTTAGAAAATATTATTATTTTAAATGTTTTCCTTGAATACTTTAAATTATTTGTGAAATATAAATGTTTTAAGGTTGGCCATCCTTACAAAACGTTTTGAGCATAGAACTCGTTAACATGGGTTAAGCCCAGTTTTTATGATTTGAAAGGAATACAGGCGGAGGTCTGTAGTATTTTATGAAAGCATATTAGCATCAAGTTTTCAGAAAAAGGACACAGACTGTGGTTTGTGGTTTTTATAAAATCATGCTAGCATGTGAATGTGAAAGAAAAGTGTGCACAAGGGTTATGTACTAGGTCTACTGTAGAGGATATGCATACCGGACGCGGTTGCAAATTGGGCCCCCTTTGCATAGGCCGAGTCGCTTGAATAAGGCTAAATGCCGGCGGCGCCCTCCCTGCAATGGGAGATGGACACGGATAGCCGCCTAGCTCGTGGGCTATCACCTGTAAGGGTTTCTCTCATAAGGAAGGATGCTCACTTGATAAGTGTCACCTACCAGATGGACAGAGACGTATTGCATGTTGCATATGCTTAAAAAGGATTTTATGAAAAGTATTTTAGGACATGACAATTGTTGGTCCCGAGTTGATGGAAAAACCCAAGAGGGGAGGGGTGAATTGGGTTCTTAAAAATCTACAACTTAAACAGAAACTTTACCCCGGATTATTCTAATCCCCTTTGTGAAGAAACGAAATGGAAAGCAATATAATGTAGAGAGCAGATAAATAAATCAAACACACAAGATTTTTATAGTGGTTCGGGCAACCTCCCTACTCCACTCTTCCAAGCTCACACTCCTTGTGACTTGGGTTCCACTATTGTATTCTCTCAATACAATTAGAGTCACTGCTCTTTTCTAGATTCCAGCTCTAGGGGGCATATACAACCAGAGCCTCTTGCTCTCTTCTAGATTCCAGCTCTAGGGGGCATCAACAAATTACAGCACAAGTAGGTGATGAGTTACACTCCAATCACACACTACTTTGCTTACACTTGATCTTAGTTCCTCAAACTAAATCAAGTTCAACACAAACAAATAAAACAGTAAGAAAACTACACTTTACAGTTGTGTAGAAGCAGTTTGGCACAGAGAAGAACTCGTAGTGTAGGCTTTGAAGATTCAGAAGTTAAGCTCTTGCAGTTTGAAGCGAAGTTCTTCTTCTTTGGATTGACTTGATCTCTTTAATGCTCTTGAAGGTAGGAGTTATGCACACTTAATGATTTCAGCTGCTTCCCTCGTCCACCATGAATGCTATTTATAATTTTGGAGGAAATCCGAACGTTAGAGGGTAGGTGGCGCGCATTTAATGCGCCAACGTTAGAATAAATTCTGACCGTTGCGACCGAAGTTGCATGTGAAGTCGACTTCGGATGCGACTTCGCCCAAGTCGCAGATGGAGTCGACTTCGGGTGCGACTTGTTGGTCCCGAGTTGATGGCCTAACCCAAGAGGGGAGGGGTGAATTGGGTTCTTTAAAATTTCTTTTGTAAACTTAAAAATCTTAACCCCTTGAAAAAGTTAATCCCCTTTTTAAGCGAATGGAGAGCAAATAAGATAAAGCAGAAAAAATAAGTAGAACACAAGATTTATAGTGGTTCGGGCAAACCTTCCCTACTCCACTCTTCCAAGCTCACACTCCGTTGTGACTTGGGTTCCACTATGTATTCCAAGAATACACTTAGAGTCACCGCTCTCTTCTAGATTCAAAGCTCTAGGGGGCATACACAACTAGAGCCACTTGCTCTCTTCTAGATTCAAAGCTCTAGGGGGCATATACAATCACTTGCACAAGTAGGTGATGAGTCTCACTCCAATCACACCCTACTTTGCATACACTTGATCTTAGCTACTCAAGCTAAATCAAGATTTATACAACCAAATAAAGAAATGAATAAAAACTACACTTTACAGATTTGTGTAGGCAGTTTTGAGCTCGAGGAAGAAATCAGAAATAGCTTGAATGATGATTGTTGAAGCAACTTGCAGTTTGAAGCTCTTTCTTCCTTAGAAACACTCAAATATGGAGAAAAGATATTTGAAAGTCTTTCTTGCACTTCTTTTCTTTCTTTGATCTTTAGAGTAGTGTCTCTTGTTCTTCTCACGTTCATTTGAATGTCCTTTTATAGATTGAGGAAAATATGAACGTTGTAGAAGTAGTTGGCGTGCAATAAATGAACTCCAACGTTCGAAAATTTGAACGTTATACCCAAGTCGAAGATGGAGTCGACTTGGCTTGCGACTTGGCAACCCAAGTCGCATCTGGAGTCGACTTCGTCTGCGACTCCAGTTCCTCCAATTTCCCAAGTCTGAGTTTTAGTCGACTTGGTTTCAGACTTCGACTCAAGTCGAATCTGAAGTCGACTTAGCCTGCGACTTGGCTCGGGTTTTGCTGAAGCTGCTTTGTTCTTCAAGATTCGGCTTGATCCTTGCAAAGCTTTTGAGCTGTTAGAGTCCTTGCATGATATATGCTTGTTCCTTGCTTAGTCTTGGACTCACTTGGTCTCCATAACTTGGGTGTTGCCTTATTTGAATAAGCTTGAACATTTGCCTTGGCTTGATAGACTTGATTTCAACATTGAATATGAATCTTAGCTTTGATCTTCAAGAATCTTAATTTGTTTCCTTGTGAATGAACTTTTCATCTCATTTGGGTTTGAACAAGTTCAATATGATCCTTGGAATAAACTTGAAACTTCAATCTTCAAGTCTAAAATCCTCAAGTCGAAGTTGGAGTCGACCTTGTCTGCGACTTGACCCAAGTCGCACCTGGAGTCGACTTCGTTTGCGACTTGGGCAGCTTCGTCCCCCAAAATCAACGCTGGACATTTTCTTTTGTTTGAAGTCAATTCTGGAGTCGACTTCGTATGCGACTTGACTTCCTAAGTCGCAAGTGGAGTCGACTTGACCTGCGACTTCACCTGTTGCCTTTTGGGATTCATTCTCAAGTCGATTTTTGAGTCGACTTTGGGATCGACTTCACCCAAGTCGAAGTCCAAGTCGACTTGAAGATCGACTTGACCTCTTTGCTTTCCTTAAACATTTATCAAACACATTAGTACCTTTTATATACTCAAATTAGTTCTTGTTAATCATCGAAACTCAAGATTTGGTCAATTTTTATTGTTTTAAACATTGTTTCCAACAATCTCCCCCTTTTTGATGATTGACAAAACTTCATTTGAGTTGATACCTTTCAAACATTAATCATGTTCATATGTCTTTTTGAAAGACAGAGCATTTGTCATATAGGTCAGAGCTTTTTGAAATTTCAACTATTATATCATTTTGGCATATTGGATACCTTTCAAGCAAATCATTTTCAAGCAAATCATGTTGAATACTTTATAACATATTAAGCAAACATAACATTCATCAATAGCATATATATGTATCAAGTTTCATGCAACACAAAACAAAAATGAAACCTAGATACAAAACTACCCAACCCAAAAGAAAATTTGACTCAACTCACCTATTCTATCTCCCCCTTTTTGTCAAACTATCAAAAATCGATCAACTTTTAATGATTTTGTGAATTGAAATTGAGAGATCGGATATAAGATTGGTTTGATGGGACGATTTTGGGCAGATGAGTAGATGGAGATATCATGATCGGGAGATGCTGCTTTATGAACTGAACCCGATTCGTATGGATCGAGTTCGGGCATAGGCCTCTTCTTGTGACGTCCGGAGGCGAGGTGATATTTGATGGTACGCAGTTCCCGATCCATGTGATCTTGTCGGGAATGCATATCAGTGATAGCATTCAGCACACCGGTCACTAGGCTAGTCATCCTATCTTCTTGATGACCCATAGCTTCCAAGATCTCGTTTTTGAGGCTTTGAAGTGTAGCCATTTGATCTGAAGTAGGCGGCACGCGTTCGGGTGCAACGGATCCTTGAGGAGAATGTGATCCGTGTGACAGAGGAGATGCAGGCCGTTCAGGCGATGCCTCGGGAGCTTGCTCCCCCTCAGCTTGTGCATTGTCCTCTTGTTCTCGGACTGGCTCGCCAAGCTTCTCTCGGATGCGATCATCCCTAAACTGCTCCAAATTGATTTTCATGCGTTGGAGCAAAGCCTTGTTGATAGCGTTGGTCGTCTTGGGGACTTCAAATGGTTCCCCGTCAATGTCGAGCTCAACCCGCTCAAAAATCTTGGTGATCCAAGATCCATAAGGTAACACGCCTCTCGGATTGTCTTTCCTGGATGCTAAGGCTTCTAGGAATAGTCTGGGAAGACTGATCTTGACTTTGTTCACTAATTTCCACAAGATCATTGCTTCTCGTGGATTCAATTGATTCCTTCCGCCTCCTTTTGGCAAAATACAGTGGGCGATCAATAGACGGATAACCCTGAGTCTGGGAGAAAGATCCATGTAATGTAGGAATTTGGTGCCTGCATGGTACTTGTTGCTTTTGGTTAACTCATTGTAGATCTTGTCCATAGTCAGATCCTTGGGAAGCCTCTCTTCATCAAAAGGTACTTGAAGAATATTTCCAATTCTTCTCAAGGCTTCATCTTGATCTGGATAGTTGCTACTCCCAAAATTTATTTCAGTGCCTTTGACATAAGTGCAAAACTTGGTGTTGTCCCATAAATAATAAAACTGTCTTGTGAGATCAGGATAGATCCGTTCATCGGATTTGAATAGTTGTATCCATCCTTGGAAATCCAACAACTCTTCTATGTCGAACTCATAGTCGTTGAGGAACTTGAAATCTATGATCTTAGGAATGAATACCTTTCGTTCATAGAAATTTCTGTAGAAGCGACTATGCTGTAGCTCTGTCCTGAAATAAGTAGTGGGAATTTTTAGAACTTGCCCCTTCTTGATAGGAATCCTTGAAGAATACGAGCTTTCAGGTTGGCTTTCTGATCGTGGGGCTCTATCAGTTGACTGGGTTGTTGTCTGGAATCGAACCCGTCTACCCGTCGAGGTTGATGGTTCCTCTCTAACTCGTTTGGATGGAGTCCTTGCTCTTCTAGGAATATCTTCCTCTGTGGAAGATTGGGATGGCCTAGGCACTGGCCGTTGGCTTGGCTTTTTGACTGCTAGTTTAGGAGTTTTAGCTTTTGGAGCCATTGAAATTGGAATTTTAGTGACTGAAGAATATGAAATAGAGAATGCTTTAGAGCTGTGAGAGGGAGAGCTTAAAGAGAGAGAGTGAGAGCCAAGGGTGTGAAATCGTGGAAGATGGAGAGACAGCGGCTTGCCAGGAGTGACAGCGGATCGCCGGAGGGGGAGAAAACTGTCGCCGAGAGAGAGAGAGAGAAAAAAAAACAGAGGATTCGGAGGAAAAATGGGAGGAAAGGAAGAAGAAAGAGAAGAAAAGGGAGAAGTTCGCGGAAGTCGGACGGTCGCGCGCGGAGTCGACTTTGCCCTAGGCGAAGTCGACTTCGGTCCCTCGGAGTCGACTTCGTTATTGAAGCGGAGTCGACTTCGCTCCTGTGGAGTCGACTTCGCTCCTGAAGCGGAGTCGACTTCACTTTCCCAAGTCGACTTGGCGGAGTCGACTTGGCTCCCATGGAGTCGACTTGACCCATCAGTTTTGCCTTTTCAAATTTTGGTTTCTTGTTTTATTTTTCCTAATTTAGCTCTATCATCCCCATATCATTCCTAATTTTATAAAATGATTCTTTGGCTAATGGTTTGGTAAAGATATCAGCAATTTGGTCTTCTGTTTTCACATATTCTAAGCATACATCATGATTCTCAACATGCTCACGAATAAAGTGATGTCTTACATCAATATGTTTGGTTCTAGAATGCAAGACTGGATTTTTAGTCAAACAAATTGCACTTGTATTATCACATCTAATAGGAATATCAACATAATCAATACCATAGTCTTTCAACTGTTGTTTCATCCAAAGTAGTTGGGCACAACAACTACCGGCGGCTATGTACTCGGCTTCCGCAGTAGATAGTGCAACACTTGTTTGTTTTCTTGAATGCCATGAAACTAGCATATGTCCAAGAAATTGACAAGTTCCACTGGTACTTTTTCTATCTACTTTATATCCGGCAAAGTCTGCATCCGAATAGCCGATTAGATCAAAGGTTGACCCCTTTGGATACCATAGTCCAAGGTTTGTAGTTTTTATCAAATATTTAAAAATTCTTTTTACAGCAAGTAGGTGTGATTCTTTGGGACATGCTTGAAATCTAGAGCACATACAAACACTAAATAAGATATCGGGTCTAGAAGCAGTTAAATATAACAAGGATCCAATCATGCTTCTATAGAGCTTTTGATCGATACTTTTACCGTTTTCGTCCGTGTCGATCTTGATTGTAGAGCTCATTGGAGTGTTTGCCCCTTTGCTATTCTGCATTCCGAATCTCTTGAGCATTTCTTTGACATACTTGGACTGGTTCAAAAATATTCCTTCACTTTGTTGCTTGATTTGCAGTCCAAGGAAGAAATTTAATTCTCCCATCATGCTCATTTCGAATTCGCTCTGCATTATCTTAGAAAACTCTTGACAAAGTTTTTCGTCAGTAGCACCAAATATTATGTCATCCACATAAATTTGTACAATCAAAATATTTTTATTTTTGTACTTAATGAACAAAGTAGTGTCTACTTTCCCTCTTTGAAACTCATGATCAATCAAGAAACTATTTAACCTTTCGTACCAAGCTCTTGGTGCTTGTTTTAGTCCATATAACGCTTTGGTTAATTTATAAACATACTTTGATTGATCCTTTTCTTCAAAACCAGGGGGTTGTTCAACATATACTTCTTCATTCAAATAACCATTCAAAAATGCGCTTTTTACATCCATTTGAAACAATTTGAAGTTCATATGAGAAGCAAATGCTAGTAGGATGCGTATGGCTTCTAATCTAGCCACGGGTGCATATGATTCTTCAAAATCAATTCCTTCTTCTTGGGAATACCCTTTGGCTACTAATCTTGCCTTGTTTCTAATTACAAGACCGCTTTCGTCTAATTTGTTCCTAAATACCCATTTTGTACCAATGACTGTATGATTGTTTGGTCTAGGAACTAAATGCCATACATTGTTTCTTTCGAATTGATTTAGCTCTTCTTGCATTGAAATAACCCAATTTTCATCATTAAGAGCTTGTTCAATGGTATTTGGTTCAATTTTCGATACAAACGCATATTGGCCATAAACGTTTTGTTTTGATCTTCTAGTTTTTACTCCTTCATATATGTTTCCAATAACTTGTTCAATTGGATGGGCATTTATAAACTTTAAATCAGTTGGAGGTTTGTAAGAGTTATTACCTTCACTTACCTCTTCTTCCTCTGGATTTTCTGGCTTGAGCTCGAGTTCCTTTGGTTGTTCTTTGCCTTTCGTCTCATCTGCATCACTTAGTTCATCCTCCTTTCTCGGAGTTTGGTTAAATTCATCAAATACAACATGTATGGATTCTTCTACAACTTGATTTCGTTTATTGAATACTCTATATGCTTTGCTATTTGATGAATAACCAAGGAATATAGCCTCATCACTTTTGGCATCTAATTTTCCCAAGTTGACTTTTCCATTGTTTAAAACATAACATGTACATCCAAAAACATGAAAATAAGATATATTTGGTTTCCTTCCTTTCCAAAGTTCATATGGAGTCTTTTTCAAGATTGCTCGAATGGTAACACGATTCAAAACATGACAAGCTGTACTCACAGCTTCACCCCAAAATTTCTTGGATAGATTGTTCTCATTTAGCATAGTTCTAGCCATCTCTTGTATAGTTCTATTTTTCCTTTCAACTACTCCATTTTGTTGTGGAGTTCTTGGTGCAGAAAATGTGTGGTGAATTCCTTTTTCATTACAAAATTCCATGAATCGTTTGTTTTCGAATTCGCCACCATGATCGCTTCTTATGGTCACAATAGTACTCTGTTTTTCATTTTGCACCAAATTCACAAAAGTTGCAAACATAGAGAAGGCTTCATCTTTACTAGCTAAGAGAATTATCCAAGTGAATCTTGAAAAATCATCAACTATGACAAATACATATTTCTTTCCACCAATGGTTAGAATGTCGGATGGCCCGTATAGATCCATATGTAGTAATTCAAGTGGCTTTGTGGTGGAAATTTCCTTTTTGGTAGAGAAAGGCATCTTGGGTTGTTTTGATAATTGACATGCCTTGCAAATTTTGTCTTTGTCATATTTCAACTTTGGTAATCCTTCTACCAAATTCTTTTTCCAAAGGGTCTTTATATTTCCCATGTTTACATGTCCAAGCCTTTTATGCCAAACCCATGGATCATTATCAATGGCCATAAGACATTGACCATTCAATTCATCAAGTGAAACCAAATAAACATTTCCATGTCGTTTACCACTAAACATGATATGTTCTCCATCAAATACATTACATATAGATGATTCAAACACAACTTTATATCCTTTATCACATAATTGGCTAATACTCATTAAATTGTGTTTGAGTCCTTCAACAAACAAAACATCTTCCATGCATGCATTTGAGGTACTAAGTATATTTCCTTTACCTTTAATTTTACCTTTTTCATTATTTCCAAAGGCAACCATTCCATCGTTGCAAGGCTTAAGTTTATGAAACAAACTTCTTTCACCGGTCATATGCCTTGAACAACCGCTATCCATGAACCATTCATTGTTTGCCTTTGCCTTAAAACATGTCTGAAAAATAAGGAAATAAATCTTATCTTTTTGGTACCCATTTTATGGGTCCATTTGGGTTAGTAATAGAATCTAATCTAAGTTGATCTAACTTTGAAAGCCCAAATCTTGTGTTTCTTGGAACCCAAACTAATTTAACACCATGGTCATATAGTTTCTTAAAATTACATTTGTAAGTTTTATGACCCATCTTATTGCAGAAATTACAAGCCAAAGGTAATCTTGGAGTAGGTCTCCAAGCATGCAAAGGTTCAATCATTGGTCTTCTAGTCCACTTAAAATTTTTCTTTTGTGGCTTGTATATAGATGTATTTTTAGTTTGATTTTTCTCAAGTATTTGTTCATTTGATTTGCTACTTTCTCCTTGCTCAAATGCATGATACCCAAGACCTCTTTTATGTGTTTGGGAGGTCATATTCAGAAACATTTTAACATTTTCTCCTGGATTAGAGAACTTAGCTAATGATTCATTTAATGATTTGTTCTCCATTTTCAGCAATTCAGTTTCATCTTTCAATTTGACTAATCTTTCTGCAAGTTTACCATTTACAATTATTGTTGCATCACATTGTCTCTTCTTAATTGTAAACTTGCTTCCTAATTTCTTCATTTCTTCATATAATGAATCATATGCAGTTTGTAGTTCATCTAATTCAGTACATTTGAGGCATTCATGAGAGGAAGAATAACTTGAATTAGAAAGGGAGAGTTTGGAACTTACCTCTTCATTGCTTGTGTCTTTTGTTGAGGTAATTTGTTCTCCTTGCTCGATTTGTGCCATGCAGCAAATTCTTGCACATTCTTCCGCCTCTATGTCATCGGTTGAGAAGCTACTCGTCGTAGATTCTTCATCATTTACGTACATGCCTCTTCCTTTGTATTTCTGGAATCTTCTATTGTTCCCTCGATCCTTTCTTTGTTCTTTTGCCTTGTTTTCTTCGGGAGTTGGACATTGAGCCTGCATATGTCCCGAACCGCCGCATCGGTAGCACTTGGTTGATTCTTTCTTCTTCTCTTGGGGAGTTTTTTCTTTGAAGCTTCTGAAATTTTTGCCTTTCCTCACAAATTTTCTGAATCGTTTTGTGAGTAGAGCAATCTCGTCGTCATTTTGAGAAGAAGATGTGTCATCGGTGTCTTGTGCGGCTTTTAAGGCAATTGCTCTTTTGCCCCTGTGTTGATCTTCATTCCTTTTCTTAATTAGCTCATGTGACATAAGTGAGCTAATTAAGTTTTCAAGCTTCAGCGTGTTGAGGTCTTTGGCTTCTTCAATTGCAGTGATCTTTGGAGTCCATGATTCGGGTAGAGCTCTTAAAATCTTCATGACCTGCTCAGATTCAGATATTGTTTTTCCAAGACCTTTTAAAGCATTAATAATCTTAGAGAATCTAGCAAACATTTCAGAAATATTTTTGATAAGTCTAAAAATTTACCTTTAACTTTATATCAAATTCACGTTGTTAAATATTAAAATGATAATTAAATGCATGTTTTAAGCGAAATTCTATGAAAATCATATTTTCGATAAAATCTTTAATTTTAATATAAAACGGGTTATTTTTGCAATATTTTGAAAAATATGAAATTATAAAAATAATTAAACAAGCTAAAAGGGATTAAATAAGCTAACTTTGAAATATGGGTGCAAAGTAAACCGGTATAAAATCTTAAGATAAAATAAAATAAATTCAACAAGCGCTCAAAAGTAAATTAAAAGTCTACGTGGGTTTATTAAAATTATTTTAACAAAAATCAAATATGGAAAATCACGTTCTTATTTTTTTGCATAAGTACAGATGATTGGTGCAGCGCCGGAGCACCATTTATGGTGCTCCATCATCCCCATTTCAGAAACCCATCACCGAAAAATTCCACGGCAGCCATGGATCTCAAAACGGCAGCAGCTCCAACCCGTGATGGCCAGCACTCCATCTTCCATTCACGATTTCAGCCCCAATCCAAGCAATAGCAAATCCGGCAGCACCTTTGGCTCAAACCACCAACGACAGCAATCCAAAAACCCACCGAGCCAGCTGTTGCAGCAAGCCCCGATTCAGCGCGTCCACCGTCCAGTCCTCCAGTTACGGCGATGGCAGAAAACCTGCCTCTGCAATTTTAATTTCCGGCAACCTTTTTCCAAGCCAATCAGCACCGGGCAGCCATGAAAACCCATCTGACCGGCAATGATTCAGCACCGGCCGAAAATCGACCAGCAGCCATCGCCCACCTCAAATCCTCGTCAAAGCCCCCTTTAATTTCAGCAATCAATGGCAGCCCCTTGCTTATCTTCCCATCTTCTCATAGCCGACCATTAAACTCATCAATTCCTCCCCTTCAACCCATCAGTCATTGCTTGTAGAGCAAGGCTTGCAAAACCCGGCGGCAAATGAATAAACCGATCTACTAGACCTGCTAAAGCCGGCCTGAAAATTCCTAGGGGACGGATCAACTTCTGATTTCTGGTTGGAGAATAGAATCCGAGACCGGCTGCTGCCGCTGCACTCGTGAAACAGCCTGAAATTCCCGCATCTCATCCCGGCAGACGCTGCAAGGTTCTGAGCCACGTAGCAGCTGTTTCACGAGTGGATGCATTGATGAAGATGCTGCTGTTTAGGCGTTTTCACATCAGGAAGACGGAAATAGGGGTCGGTGGAATTTAGATGCAAATTGCTGCTATTGAATGTTTAGGGAGTGCCGAAACTGAAAAGGAGAAGAAACTAAAAGGCTCTTGAAGTTGGAAGAGATGTATGGCTTTGAAGAAAGCAGCTACAGCAACTTGAAAACGGGAATCCCACATCGGATTCCAGATTGGAGGGAGGGCCCCTCACGCACTCTATAAAAGGAGGGCCCCTCCACTCATCCAAACACAACTCTCTCCCCCCAATACTTGAAGTGGGACCCATTGAGGTGGGACCCTTGCCAAGTGGGAAAAATTTAAGAGCTTGTATTGCTCATAAAAAAAAAGGTGGTTTTCAAGAAGGTGGGGCCAAGCAATAAAAGTTTCCATTACGTGGAGATTCGCTGTTTACGGGTGATGTGAATTTTATTTTCTGCTTTATAGTTGTAGTGCTTCTTTAATTTGTAGTTTTAATTTTTAGATTAGATTTACGGCTTTATTTTCTGCTTTGTAATTTTTAGATTAAATTTAATGTAATTCTCTTTTCTGTTTTAGTAGTTGAATTTAATTGCTTTTATTGCTTTCTTAGAATAGTTTTAATTGAGTGTTAATTAGTTAATTTCTTTTAGCTACTTGTTCCCCTTTCTTTTCTCTTCTCTCTCTCTAATCTCTCTCTCTCTCTCTTCTCTCTCCTCTCTTATTCTTCTAATTTCTTTCCTCTCTCTCTCTAATTTCTCCTCACTTCTCTTTCATTTCTTTTTCTAGCTTCTTTCTTTCTCTTCTCTATACCCTCTTTCACTATTCTCTTTTAATTTTTGCTTAAAATAATTCAAAATATATAGCCTCTCTGTGGATTCGACCCGACTCACCATTATTCTACACTATCACTCGTATAGTGGTAGCTTTAATGTGTTTCGGTTACTTTAAATTAAACTGGTGATCACAGTGCTCTTAACGACAAGCACTTGGTTTGCATCAAGTTTTTGGCGCCGTTGCCGGGGAGGCATGAAATTTTGAATTATTTTCCTTAAATTAAACCTTATCTTGTGTTGCTTTATTATGCTGTTAGTTTAATATCATTGCTTTACTTTTAAATTTCTTATCTGCCTTCTAAAAAAAAAAAAAATTATTTACACATGTTACTAACTACTAATTGCGTCTAATTGAGATACATGGGTGTGATTGACTAACTCGCATCATTTAAAAAATTCTAAAGACTCGCATCATCTAAAAGCTTTAACGTTTGCATCTCCCTTCTTTAACCCCCATGTCTACACCTTTTCATATTTTTTCTCATTTCTGATCTTGAACCCCTCTTCTACACCTTTTTACATTTTACTTTTTCACGTTTAATTTCTGCCATTAACTCGCATTATATCTAACTAGCTAACCCGCTAACTCGTATTTCATATTTGGTTGCGCGTTTACACATTTATTCTGAAAAAAAAAAAATCGTATCTCATACTTATTATTGTTATTATTTTTTTTCGTTGTGCTTGCATATTCTCTCATTTCGTTCATAGTTATATATTGAGCTTGCCTTACTTTTTTTTTTAGGTCCATTTAGTAGCTTATCATAACACGCTAAAAAAAATTTTTTTAAAAAAAAAAAAAAAATTTTAAATTTAAAACTTTAAAGAATGGACTGGAATTTTATTGATCAGCAGTTAGGTAAGTTAGATGAATTAAACCAAAAGGTTAATGCTTTACTTGCCTATCAAAACTCAAACCGTTCATTCTTAAATCCATCGATTCCTTTTCAAACGACATATTCTAATGAGTCTCAATTTTTACCATATCAAGCGCGAGTTCAAAATTTTCATAAGTTTCCTACACCTAATTACAATTCATTTTCACATACACATAACTCAGAATGGATGAGTTGTCCTAATACTTCTTGGACAAACCAACAAATTCAACCTTACCCTCCATATCTACAAACCCAGTGGCCACCTGAGCAAAGTCAATTTTCAAATTATCAATATCAATCTAATCATTATGAAAATACATATGGGCCATCTGCATATCCTGAAGAAAAATTTTCATCACCTCAACCTATTAACCAATCTTTTCATCAAACATATAATTATGATGAGAAATTTGAAAAAATGCAAAATATTATTCTCAATGGCTTTCAAAACATAGCAAATAGATTTGCAGAGTGCGTAAATCGAGTTGAACATTATAAAAATATGTATTTGCAAGACTGCTGCCCACAAGAGGACTTTTCAAATTTTTCATTAGAGCAAGAAGATTATCAACAACCTCCTCACTTAGATGACGTAGAGGGAGGATTCGAAAGATTAGATCAACAATTCCTTTCCGACCAACAGTTATTTTCTAAGATGACAGATCATACTGACCAAATTGATAATCTAGTTGATCATTCAAATTTTCAAATAGATCCAATACCATTGAAAAATTCATATTTTGAAAATGACTTAGCATTTCCAAATGCTTTAGAAGTTGAATCTCTTAACAACCAAATGCTAAGTCAAAAGAAAGATAATTTGAAAATAAATGATGAATATATTGTAGAAACATTATGTGGGGAGGAACCTAATGAATCAACTATCACTCCAATAAATCAGTTTGACTATCAAATTCAATCAGATCAACTACTATCGGAAAATCTATTGTCTGAAAATTTGGTAATAATTACAACATTATGGAGTGATGGTTTCTCAGATCATACACTTAACGAGAATTTCTCTCTTCATAATCAAGAAAATATTATAGAAAATAATGAAAAATTAATTAATGATAATTGTGAAGAAGATAAAAATCAAGAAAATATTGAGGAGATTGATAATAGGTTTCAAATGAATGATATAAATCATAACCAAATTAATGATGAGGTGAGAAATAAAGAGTCTATTGAGGATAAGTTGGGGGGAGGTGAAAATGAAATTATTAATGAAAATTTTGAGAAGTGCATACCTGTTATTTCAAGTATTTTGAAAGATGAGCTCATTAGCATAGATGAATTAATGAAAAAGGAAGAGATGATTCAAATGTTTAAACAGGTTGAAGTTAAAATTTCTCTCTTTGATGTCATTCAGTATATTCCAAATTATAAACAATTTCTCAAAGAACGTTGTATTCAAATGGAATCCTGTTTAACCCAAAATAAAATCATGCTCCCATCAAGTAACAATTCAATAAATAATTCAGATCAAATTGAAGAATGCTACATATTAAACATCATTGATGACTCATTAATCTTCACAACACTTGAGCATGAATATATGAAAATAGTAAATAACCTACATAGTGTTAAAAATTTTTACAGAGCAGGAATTGGATAACATTAATCATTACGTCTGGCTAAAGACGTAAAACTTAGCGCTGGTTGGGAGGCAACCCAACATGTATATCTCTTTTCCGCTAGTTTGTTTTTCTTTGTTTAGGTAAAAGCTGCAGCAATTTTATCAGATCATTATACCCCAGGTTGTCTCTTTCCCTGCTATCTTATTTTCATGAATTTATATATTTTGTGCATGTTTATTAAAGATAGCTCTATTCAAGTTGGGGGGGGTCTGGTTTGCTTAACGTGATTTATTTAAAAATATATATAATATAAAATAAAAATTAAAAAAAAAATTAATAAAAAAAAAAAAAATTCTAGAAAATATCCAAAAAAAAAAAATAGAGGTAAATCAAAGTACACTTGCTATGCTTGGTAGTAAGTGAAGAGGAAAACTGTAATTAGTTATATTTGTAAAAAATATTTTCATGGTGTTTTCAAAATTTTATTAGCACTGATTGCACTTACACGTCAATGAACCTCGTGGGTACCATGATAATATAATTTTTCTCTCTCATCCAAGCAAGTAATCTTTAATATCGCTATAATTGATAGCTGGTAGTTAAAAAAAAAAAAAAAAAAAAATTATATCCCCAGATACCCTGAAATATGGTGAGGGGAGTATAAAAAAAAATATATAGAAAAAAAAAAAATGTAAAACCCCAGATATCCTGAAATATGGTGAGGGGAAGAAGAAAAAAAAAAAAAAAAAAAAATTTATCCCTAGATACCCTGAAATATGGTGAGGGAAGAAAAAAAAAATGAAAAAATGATGAAAAAGGAGATATATATTAACTGTCACTATCATAATTTTGATATGACTGTTACTTAGCTTGGATAAGCTGAAAATAATTTATTTAACTAATGCCCATTTGTTCATTAGTACACATACACACGTGCTATAATTTTTATATGCACCATGAAATATTTTTACTCATGTTCACTAAAGAAAATTTTCTTCTAAAGCTTACTATCATTATTAGCAGTGCACTTAGATTTTCGTAAAAAAAAAAAAAAAAAAAAAAATTATTAAACTATTTCCATTGCTAAGGGACTAGCAATGTTTAAGTTGGGGGGTGTGATAAGTCTAAAAATTTACCTTTAACTTTATATTAAATTCACGTTGTTAAATATTAAAATGATAATTAAATGCATGTTTTAAGCGAAATTCTATGAAAATCATATTTTCGATAAAATCTTTAATTTTAATATAAAACGGGTTATTTTTGCAATATTTTGAAAAATATGAAATTATAAAAATAATTAAACAAGCTAAAAGGGATTAAATAAGCTAACTTTGAAATATGGGTGCAAAGTAAACCGGTATAAAATCTTAAGATAAAATAAAATAAATTCAACAAGCGCTCAAAAGTAAATTAAAAGTCTACGTGGGTTTATTAAAATTATTTTAACAAAAATCAAATATGGAAAATCACGTTCTTATTTTTTTGCATAAGTACAGATGATTGGTGCAGCGCCGGAGCACCATTTATGGTGCTCCATCATCCCCATTTCAGAAACCCATCACCGAAAAATTCCACGGCAGCCATGGATCTCAAAACGGCAGCAGCTCCAACCCGTGATGGCCAGCACTCCATCTTCCATTCACGATTTCAGCCCCAATCCAAGCAATAACAAATCCGGCAGCACCTTTGGCTCAAACCACCAACGACAGCAATCCAAAAACCCACCGAGCCAGCTGTTGCAGCAAGCCCCGATTCAGCGCGTCCACCGTCCAGTCCTCCAGTTACGGCGATGGCAGAAAACCTGCCTCTGCAATTTTAATTTCCGGCAACCTTTTTCCAAGCCAATCAGCACCGGGCAGCCATGAAAACCCATCTGACCGGCAATGATTCAGCACCGGCCGAAAATCGACCAGCAGCCATCGCCCACCTCAAATCCTCGTCAAAGCCCCCTTTAATTTCAGCAATCAATGGCAGCCCCTTGCTTATCTTCCCATCTTCTCATAGCCGACCATTAAACTCATCAATTCCTCCCCTTCAACCCATCAGTCATTGCTTGTAGAGCAAGGCTTGCAAAACCCGGCGGCAAATGAATAAACCGATCTACTAGACCTGCTAAAGCCGGCCTGAAAATTCCTAGGGGACGGATCAACTTCTGATTTCTGGTTGGAGAATAGAATCCGAGACCGGCTGCTGCCGCTGCACTCGTGAAACAGCCTGAAATTCCCGCATCTCATCCCGGCAGACGCTGCAAGGTTCTGAGCCACGTAGCAGCTGTTTCACGAGTGGATGCATTGATGAAGATGCTGCTGTTTAGGCGTTTTCACATCAGGAAGACGGAAATAGGGGTCGGTGGAATTTAGATGCAAATTGCTGCTATTGAATGTTTAGGGAGTGCCGAAACTGAAAAGGAGAAGAAACTAAAAGGCTCTTGAAGTTGGAAGAGATGTATGGCTTTGAAGAAAGCAGCTACAGCAACTTGAAAACGGGAATCCCACATCGGATTCCAGATTGGAGGGAGGGCCCCTCACGCACTCTATAAAAGGAGGGCCCCTCCACTCATCCAAACACAACTCTCTCCCCCCAATACTTGAAGTGGGACCCATTGAGGTGGGACCCTTGCCAAGTGGGAAAAATTTAAGAGCTTGTATTGCTCATAAAAAAAAAGGTGGTTTTCAAGAAGGTGGGGCCAAGCAATAAAAGTTTCCATTACGTGGAGATTCGCTGTTTACGGGTGATGTGAATTTTATTTTCTGCTTTATAGTTGTAGTGCTTCTTTAATTTGTAGTTTTAATTTTTAGATTAGATTTACGGCTTTATTTTCTGCTTTGTAATTTTTAGATTAAATTTAATGTAATTCTCTTTTCTGTTTTAGTAGTTGAATTTAATTGCTTTTATTGCTTTCTTAGAATAGTTTTAATTGAGTGTTAATTAGTTAATTTCTTTTAGCTACTTGTTCCCCTTTCTTTTCTCTTCTCTCTCTCTAATCTCTCTCTCTCTCTCTTCTCTCTCCTCTCTTATTCTTCTAATTTCTTTCCTCTCTCTCTCTAATTTCTCCTCACTTCTCTTTCATTTCTTTTTCTAGCTTCTTTCTTTCTCTTCTCTATACCCTCTTTCACTATTCTCTTTTAATTTTTGCTTAAAATAATTCAAAATATATAGCCTCTCTGTGGATTCGACCCGACTCACCATTATTCTACACTATCACTCGTATAGTGGTAGCTTTAATGTGTTTCGGTTACTTTAAATTAAACTGGTGATCACAGTGCTCTTAACGACAAGCACTTGGTTTGCATCAATTTTCTGTTTCTAGCATTCTAAAGTTCTCTAGTTCTCCAATCAAAATATTCCTTCTCGTCCCTTGGACTTGAGAAGTTCCTTCGTAGATTGAGATTAGTGTATCCCATATCTCTTTGGCGGTTAAGCAAGAGGATACTCTATCATACTCGGAAGCAGTGAGAGCACAAAATAAGGAGTTCATAGCTTTGGCATTGCTCTTCACTATTCTTACTTCCTCATCGGTCCATTTGGAAGCTCGTTCATCGGTAGGCAGTATTACTCCATCTTGGATAGCAATCCAAGAGTCCATATCGGTAGCCATGATGAGTTGCTTCATACGAAGCTTCCAATATCCAAAATTGTTCCCATCAAACAACGGTGGCCTTGTAAAGGATTGGCCTTCAGCAAATGCGGGAACGGAAGTAGATTGGGATGCCATTTCAATAAGATCTCTTTGATAAACTCAAAGACCTGCTCTGATACCACTTGTTGGTCCCGAGTTGATGGCCTAACCCAAGAGGGGAGGGGTGAATTGGGTTCTTTAAAATTTCTTTTGTAAACTTAAAAATCTTAACCCCTTGAAAAAGTTAATCCCCTTTTTAAGCGAATGGAGAGCAAATAAGATAAAGCAGAAAAAATAAGTAGAACACAAGATTTATAGTGGTTCGGGCAAACCTTCCCTACTCCACTCTTCCAAGCTCACACTCCGTTGTGACTTGGGTTCCACTATGTATTCCAAGAATACACTTAGAGTCACCGCTCTCTTCTAGATTCAAAGCTCTAGGGGGCATACACAACTAGAGCCACTTGCTCTCTTCTAGATTCAAAGCTCTAGGGGGCATATACAATCACTTGCACAAGTAGGTGATGAGTCTCACTCCAATCACACCCTACTTTGCATACACTTGATCTTAGCTACTCAAGCTAAATCAAGATTTATACAACCAAATAAAGAAATGAATAAAAACTACACTTTACAGATTTGTGTAGGCAGTTTTGAGCTCGAGGAAGAAATCAGAAATAGCTTGAATGATGATTGTTGAAGCAACTTGCAGTTTGAAGCTCTTTCTTCCTTAGAAACACTCAAATATGGAGAAAAGATATTTGAAAGTCTTTCTTGCACTTCTTTTCTTTCTTTGATCTTTAGAGTAGTGTCTCTTGTTCTTCTCACGTTCATTTGAATGTCCTTTTATAGATTGAGGAAAATATGAACGTTGTAGAAGTAGTTGGCGTGCAATAAATGAACTCCAACGTTCGAAAATTTGAACGTTATACCCAAGTCGAAGATGGAGTCGACTTGGCTTGCGACTTGGCAACCCAAGTCGCATCTGGAGTCGACTTCGTCTGCGACTCCAGTTCCTCCAATTTCCCAAGTCTGAGTTTTAGTCGACTTGGTTTCAGACTTCGACTCAAGTCGAATCTGAAGTCGACTTAGCCTGCGACTTGGCTCGGGTTTTGCTGAAGCTGCTTTGTTCTTCAAGATTCGGCTTGATCCTTGCAAAGCTTTTGAGCTGTTAGAGTCCTTGCATGATATATGCTTGTTCCTTGCTTAGTCTTGGACTCACTTGGTCTCCATAACTTGGGTGTTGCCTTATTTGAATAAGCTTGAACATTTGCCTTGGCTTGATAGACTTGATTTCAACATTGAATATGAATCTTAGCTTTGATCTTCAAGAATCTTAATTTGTTTCCTTGTGAATGAACTTTTCATCTCATTTGGGTTTGAACAAGTTCAATATGATCCTTGGAATAAACTTGAAACTTCAATCTTCAAGTCTAAAATCCTCAAGTCGAAGTTGGAGTCGACCTTGTCTGCGACTTGACCCAAGTCGCACCTGGAGTCGACTTCGTTTGCGACTTGGGCAGCTTCGTCCCCCAAAATCAACGCTGGACATTTTCTTTTGTTTGAAGTCGATTCTGGAGTCGACTTCGTATGCGACTTGACTTCCTAAGTCGCAAGTGGAGTCGACTTGACCTGCGACTTCACCTGTTGCCTTTTGGGATTCATTCTCAAGTCGATTTTTGAGTCGACTTTGGGATCGACTTCACCCAAGTCGAAGTCCAAGTCGACTTGAAGATCGACTTGACCTCTTTGCTTTCCTTAAACATTTATCAAACACATTAGTACCTTTTATATACTCAAATTAGTTCTTGTTAATCATCGAAACTCAAGATTTGGTCAATTTTTATTGTTTTAAACATTGTTTCCAACACGACTTCGCGAACTTCTGTCTTCAATTTCAACGCTAGAAGGTTTTGCCCGACTGAAGTCGATCATGAAGTCGACTTGGCTTGCGACTTCACTTCTTCAAGTGACTTGACGATCTTGAAAATCTCCGGGATGCTTTGTTTTGCTTAGGCTTCTTCATTCCTTTAGTTCTTTTGCATTTTTCTTATTTCCTTGAGTCATTGTGACTTCTCTTTAGCTTGCTTTCATTTGCTCCCATGTTTTGCAAACCTCTGAACTCATGAGTCTTGAACTCGAACAATCTTCTTGGTTTATGCATCTTGCTTCATTTGGAATAAGCTTGAAACTTCAATCTTCAAGTCTGAACTCCTCAAGTTGAAGTTGGAGTCGACCTCGTCTGCGACTTCACCCAAGTCGCACCTGGAGTCGACTTCGCCTGCGACTTCGTCATGTCCGTTTCCACTTTTTCAACTCTGGATGCTTGAAGTCGATACTGGAGTCGACTTCGTTTGCGACTTGGTTTCCTAAGTCGCACCTGGAGTCGACTTGGCCTGCGACTTCACTTGTTCTTCTCCCCTTTTCAGCTCTGGACAGATTTGACTTCTTGAAGTCGATCTTGGAGTCGACTTGGTATACGACTTGGCTTCCATACTTGATTTTCTTCAAATGAATATTCCTTAAACATTTTCACAAACTTGTTAGTAGCCAAGACTTACTCAAATTGATTTGTTTAATCATCAAAACATAGATTTAGCTAGTTTTCCACATATTTCCAACAATCTTCCCCTTTTTGATGATTGACAAAACCGATTTGAGTGTATACCTTTCAATTGCTTAAAATATCATGTTCATTATGCATTTTGAAATCATACTTAAACTTATGCAATCATTTAACATATGCTCATGCAATCCTTCAATATTTAACACACATTCAAACTCTTCTCCCCAATCATATCCTACTCTTTTCTCCTCAAATCCTATTTTTCTCCCCCTTTTTGTCAATAAATCAAAAAGATTAGAGGGTAAAGAAAAAGATAAGTGGGGTTGCTCCCCCTAAATGGGTGCTCCCCCTCAATTTATGCTTTAAGTAAGTTCAAGCATTCCCATGTCATTTCTAATCTTGTAAAATGCTTCTTTTGCTAGGGGCTTAGTGAATATATCTGCAACTTGATCCTCTGTTCTTACATATACCAAACATATGTCATGATTTTCTACATGTTCTCTAATGAAATGATGTCTAAGATCTATATGTTTGGTTCTAGAATGCAAGACTGGATTCTTGGTTAGACATATGGCACTAGTATTATCACATTTGATAGGTATATCTTTAAAAACCATGCCATAGTCCCTAAGTTGCTGTTTCATCCAAAGTAATTGGGCACAACAGCTCCCGGCGGCAATGTATTCGGCTTCCGCCGTAGATAGAGCAACACTAGTTTGTTTTCTTGAAAACCATGAAACCAACATGTTCCCAAGAAACTGACATGTTCCACTAGTGCTTTTTCTATCCACTTTGTAACCGGCAAAATCTGCATCCGAGTAGCCGATTAGATCAAAATTAGAACCCTTTGGATACCATAGTCCTAAATTGGTAGTGTCTACTAGATATCTAAAAATTCTTTTCACAGCTACCAAGTGTGATTCTCTTGGGCATGATTGAAATCTAGAGCACATACACACACTAAACAAAATATCTGGTCTAGAAGCAGTTAAATACAATAAGGAACCTATCATGCTTCTATATAATTTTAAATCAACTACTTTGCCTTTCTCGTCTTTGTCAAGCTTGATTGTAGAGCTCATGGGCGTGTTTGCTCCTTTGCTATTCTCCATGCCAAACTTCTTGAGCATCTCTTTAATGTATTTGGACTGGTTTATGAAGATTCCTTCATTTAGTTGATTGATTTGCAGTCCAAGGAAGAAATTGAGCTCTCCCATCATGCTCATCTCAAATTCTCTCTGCATAAGTTCAGAAAATTCTTGACAAAGAGATTCATTAGTAGCACCGAAAATGATATCATCAACATAAATTTGAATAATCAGAATATGATTTTCTTTATATTTGATAAACAAAGTGGTGTCTACCTTTCCTTTTTGAAAATCATGATCAATCAGAAATTTGCTTAGTCTATCATACCAAGCTCTTGGAGCTTGTTTTAATCCATATAGTGCTTTGGTCAACTTATATACAAATTTAGATTGATCTTTTTCCTCAAATCCAGGTGGTTGTTCTACATACACCTCTTCATTTATATAACCATTCAGGAATGCACTTTTAACATCCATTTGAAACAATTTAAAGTTCATGTGAGATGCAAAAGCTAGTAAGATACGAATTGCTTCCAATCTAGCAACTAGAGCATAGGATTCTTCAAAATCTATTCCTTCTTCTTGTGAGTATCCTTTTGCCACAAGTCTAGCTTTATTTCTCACTACTAGTCCACTTTCATCTAATTTATTCCTAAAGATCCACTTGGTGCCAATAATAGTACAATCATTTGGTCTAGGAACAAGGTGCCAAACTTTATTTCTTTCAAATTGATTTAGCTCTTCTTGCATTGCTATAATCCAGTTTTCATCATCAAGAGCTTGTTCAATATTAGAATGTTCAATCTTGGATACAAAAGCATATTGTCCACACACATTTTGCTTTGACCTTCTAGTTTTTACACCTTCATACACATTTCCTATAACTTGCTCAATTGGATGTGCATGATTGAATTTTAAATCAGTTGGAGGTTTATAGGAATTGTTACCTTCACTTACCCTTTCCTCCATGGATTCTTCTTGCTTTTCCATATGCAATTTTTCAAGATTGCTTGTTATGTCATCTGCATCACTTAGATCATCTTTTCTTTTGAAGCATGTGTTAGTTTCATCAAAAATAACATGTGTGGATTCTTCTACAACTTGGTTTCGTTTATTGAAAACTCTATATGCTTTGCTATTTGATGAATAACCAAGGAATATTGCTTCATCACTTTTAGCATCAAGTTTTTCCAAGTTGGTTTTTCCATTGTTCAGAACATAACATGTGCATCCAAAAGCATGAAAATAAGATATGTTTGGTTTCCTTCCTTTCCATAGCTCATATGGGGTCTTTTTCAAGATAGCTCTAATGGTAACTCGATTTAAAACATGACAAGCTGTGCTCACAGCTTCACCCCAAAACTTCTTGGATAATTTGCTCTCATTTATCATTGTTCTAGCCATCTCTTGTATAGTTCTGTTTTTCCTTTCAACTACTCCATTTTGTTGTGGAGTCCTTGGTGCAGAAAATGTGTGATGAATTCTTTTTTCATTACATAATTCTATGAATCGTTTGTTCTCAAATTCACCACCATGGTCACTTCTCATAGACATAATAGTACTTTTTTTTCATTTTCCACCAAGTTTACAAAAGTTGAAAACATAGAGAAGGCTTCATCTTTGCTAGCTAAGAGAATTATCCATGTGAATCTTGAAAAGTCATCTACAATAACAAATACATATTTCTTTCCACCAATGGTTAAGATGTCGGATGACCCATATAGATCCATGTGTAGCAATTCAAGTGGCCTAGTGGTGGAAATCTCCTTTTTGGTAGAAAAAGACATCTTTGGTTGTTTAGATAATTGACATGCCTTGCAAATCTTGTCTTTGTCATATTTCAACTTTGGCAAGCCTTCTACCAAACTCTTTTTCCATAGGGTCTTTATGTTTGACATATTCACATGTCCAAGTCTTTTATGCCAAACCCATGGATCATTTTCAATGGCCATTAGACATTGACCATCTAGTTCATCAAGTGAAACCAAATATATATTTCCATGTCTTTTTCCACTAAACATGATATGCTCACCATCAAATACATTGCACCTAGATGATTCAAACACAACCTTATATCCTTTATCACATAATTGGCTAATGCTCATTAGATTGTGCTTAAGTCCTTCAACAAACAAAACATCTTCTATGCATGCATTTGAGCTACTGTAAATATTTCCTTTACCTTTGATTTTACCTTTCTCATTATTACCAAAGGCAACCGTTCCGTCGTTGCAAGACTTAAGTTTGTGAAATAGACTTCTTTCTCCAGTCATATGCCTTGAGCAACCACTGTCCATGAACCATATGTTGTTTGCCTTTACCTTTAAACAAATCTGAAAAATAAACAGGTAAATCTCATCTCTTTGGTACCCATTTTATGGGTCCATTTGGGTTAGTAAAATGATTCAATCTTCGTAATTCTAACTTAGAAAGCCCAAATCTTGTGTTCCTTGGAACCCAAACTAGCTTTACACCATGGTCATATAACTTCTTGAAGTTACACTTGTAAGCTTTATGACCCATTTTATTACAGAAATTGCAGGCCATTGGTAGTCTAGGAGTAGGCCTCCAATTGCATTTTGGTTCAAAAGTTGGTCTTTTAATCCACATAACATTTTTCTTTTGTGGCTTATAAATTGGTGCAGTTTTAGCTTGATATTTTCCAAGTTTTGGCACATTTGATTTGCCACTTTTTTTTTGCTCAAATGTATTGTACCCAAGACCTCTTTTATCCTTTTGTGAGGTCATGTTCAGAAACATCTTCACACTTTCTCCTGGATTAGAGAACTTTCCTAATGATTCATTTAATGATTTGTTGTCCTTTTTCAATTTTTCTGCCTCTTTCAACAGTGATTCATTTTCTTCTTTCAGTTTTGCTGATTTTTCAGCTAGTTTTCCATTTTCAACAATAACAAAGTTGCACTGTTGTCTCTTCAATGACAGCTTGTTTCCTAGCCTCTTAATTTCCTCATATAATGAATCATAAGCAATTTGTAGTTCTTCTAATTCAGCACATTTGAGGCAATCATGAAAAGAAGAATAACTTGATTGAGAATAGCAAGGTTTGGAAGTTACCTCTTCATTACTTGTGCATTTTGTTGAGGTAGATTGTTCTTCCAAAACTTCCGTTGTTTTTAATCATAGCAAGTCTTCTTCTTCTTGCTCGATTCGTGCCATGCAGCAAATTCTCGCACAGTTGGCTGCATCATTGTCGTCGGTTGAGGAACTGCATGTTGATGAAGTCTCCTCGTTGACGAACATGCCTCTTCCTTGTGGCCTTTGGAATTTTCTGCTTTTATGGCTCTCCTTTGGCCTTTCTTCCGGTGTAGGACATTGAGCTTGCATATGTCCTACGCCCCCGCATCTGTAGCAATTTGTAACCTCCTTCTTCTTCTCTCTTTGTGTTCTTTCTTTGAAGTCTTTGAGGTTCTTTTCTTTTCTCACAAATTTTCGAAACTTGCGAGTAAGAAGTGCGATATCTTCATCACCATTATTAGACGAGGAGGTAGACTCTTCTGAGTTGCGTGCCGCTTTTAATGCAATGATTTTCTTGCTTTTATAATTCTCTTCGTTTCTTCTCTTAATTAGCTCATGTGACATTAATGAGCTAATTAGATCTTCTAGCTTTAGGGTGTTGAGGTCTTTGGCTTCTTCAATAGCTGTAATCTTTGGAGTCCATGAATCCGGTAGAGCTCTTAATATCTTCATAACCTGCTCGGATTCAGAAATAGCTTTTCCAAGACCTTTCAAAGCATTAGTAATTTTAGAAAATCTAGCAAACACTTCAGAAATGTTTTCTGTTTCTAACATTCTAAAGCTTTCCAGTTCTCCCATCAAGATATTTCTCCTAGTCCCTTGGACTTGGGAGGTTCCTTCATAAATAGATGTTAGAGTATCCCATATTTCTTTAGCAGTTATGCAAGAAGATACTCTATCATACTCAGAAGCTGTAAGAGCACAAAATAGTGGGTTCATTGCCTAAGCATTGCTCTTTACAGTTCTTACTTCCTCTTCAGTCAATTTGGAAGCTTTGTCATCAGTAGGCAAAATCACACCATCTTGGATAGCAATCCAAGAGTCAATATCTGTAGCCATGATGAGTTGCTTCATACGAAGCTTCCAATAACCAAAGTTGTTCCCATCAAACAATGGTGGCCTTGTAAAAGATTGGCCCTCGGCAAAAGCAGGAACGGAAGTATATTGGGATGCCATGATAATAGATCTCTTTGATAAAAACTCAAAGACCTGCTCTGATACCACTTGTTGGTCCCGAGTTGATGGCAAAACCCAAGAGGGGAGGGGTGAATTGGGTTCTTAAAAATTTACAACTTAAACAGAAACTTTACCCCGGATTATTCTAATCCCCTTTGTGAAGAAACGAAATGGAAAGCAATATAATGTAGAGAGCAGATAAATAAATCAAACACACAAGATTTTTATAGTGGTTCGGGCAACCTCCCTACTCCACTCTTCCAAGCTCACACTCCTTGTGACTTGGGTTCCACTATTGTATTCTCTCAATACAATTAGAGCCACTGCTCTCTTCTAGATTCCAGCTCTAGGGGACATATACAACCAGAGCCTCTTGCTCTCTTCTAGATTCCAGCTCTAGGGGGCATCAACAAATTACAGGACAAGTAGGTGATGAGTTACACTTCAATCACACACTACTTTGCTTATACTTGATCTTAGTTCCTCAAACTAAATCAAGTTCAACACAAACAAATAAAACAGTAAGAAAACTACACTTTACAGTTGTGTAGAAGCAGTTTGGCGCAGAGAAGAACTCGTAGTGTAGGCTTTGAAGATTCAGAAGTTAAGCTCTTGCAGTTTGAAGCGAAGTTCTTCTTCTTTGGATTGACTTGATCTCTTTAATGCTCTTGAAGGTAGGAGTTATGCACACTTAATGATTTCAGCTGCTTCCCTCGTCCACCATGAATGCTATTTATAATTTTGGAGGGAATCCGAACGTTAGAGGGTAGGTGGCGCGCATTTAATGCGCCAACGTTCGAATAAATTCTGACCGTTGCGACCCAAGTTGCATGTGAAGTCGACTTCGGATGCGACTTCGCCCAAGTCGCAGATGGAGTCGACTTCGGGTGCGACTTCGCGAACTTCTGTCTTCAATTTCAACGCTGGAAGGTTTTGCCCGACTGAAGTCGATCATGAAGTCGACTTGGCTTGCGACTTCACTTCTTCAAGTGACTTGACGATCTTGAAAATCTCCGGGATGCTTTGTTTTGCTTAGGCTTCTTCATTCCTTTAGTTCTTTTGCATTTTTCTTATTTCCTTGAGTCATTGTGACTTCTCTTTAGCTTGCTTTCATTTGCTCCCATGTTTTGCAAACCTCTGAACTCATGAGTCTTGAACTCGAACAATCTTCTTGGTTTATGCATCTTGCTTCATTTGGAATAAGCTTGAAACTTCAATCTTCAAGTCTGAACTCCTCAAGTTGAAGTTGGAGTCGACCTCGTCTGCGACTTCACCCAAGTCGCACCTGGAGTCGACTTCGCCGGCGACTTCGTCATGTCCGTTTCCACTTTTTCAACTCTGGATGCTTGAAGTCGATGCTGGAGTCGACTTCGTTTGCGACTTGGTTTCCTAAGTCGCACCTGGAGTCGACTTGGCCTGCGACTTCACTTGTTCTTCTCCCCTTTTCAGCTCTGGACAGATTTGACTTCTTGAAGTCGATCTTGGAGTCGACTTGGTATACGACTTGGCTTCCATACTTGATTTTCTTCAAATGAATATTCCTTAAACATTTCCACAAACTTGTTAGTAGCCAAGACTTACTCAAATTGATTTGTTTAATCATCAAAACATAGATTTAGCTAGTTTTCCACATATTTCCAACAACAATGTCCTATGAGAAAAGGAGCTTCGATGAAAAATATTTTAGAACATAAATATGTTTTTATATGTCAAGTTTTACAAGCATATGTTTTTCATGAAATGGGATTATGAAATGTTCATGAAAGGTATTTATGAAAAGGTTTCCTCCAATTGCTAGTCTAACGCTTGTTAAGTGTCTACTACTGAAAGGTGAGAAATGCATTTAAAATGAAAAATGCTTGCTTATTGAGTTTCGACTCATGTTTTGTTTTCCCCAACCATAGACAGGTACCGCATAGGCCATGAAGGAAAGGAAAAGAGTATGAAGAAAACTTTTCAACAAGTTGGTCTGTATATGGTATGAATGATTATATGGAATCTTCAAAATATGTATGTATGAAATGTTTAGATTGAAAGAACTTGTGATGTAGATAAATCAGTTATTATGATATGAATAATATATGTGAAATTAATGACAAGAATATGTTCATATATGATGATATGATATTATTATGAGTATCATGCGTAAAGTTGATGACAAGTGTTTGTTATGTGATGAAAAACAAAAGAAAAGGAATGAAAGAAAGAAAAAATTTTGGACGAGATCCAAATAAAATTCCCGCCGTGTGATCAGGGCAACAATCCTGAGTCACGTTTACCAATCAATAAAGATCCCGGAGTAAGGCTTCTAGACACCCTGGGTCGGGGCGCCACAGATAATATGCATATTCTTCTTATCCTGAGCATTCTTTTATGTGAGTAATGCCATTTCAACTGTGAACTGACAATAATGTAAAGAATAAGCAGCTTGTCTTTTACAGTAGTTGTCAAGAGAGATCTTTGTAACAACTCATTGATAGCTTCAAAAGCTCATTGGCAGTCTTCATTCCATTGGAATGACATATCTTTCTTCATTAGTTTGTGAAATGGCTGCCACCTTCCTAATAAGATGGAAATGTAGCACTGGATGTAAGAGAACTATCCTTGTAGGATTCTAAGCTCTTTGAGATCATATGGTGGTGGCATTTTTTAAATTACATCCGTCTTGAGTGGGTCAATCTCGATTCCTCTTTGACATATGATAAAGCCTTGGAATTTCCTAGATGAGACTCCAAAAGCACACTTGAGGGGATTTGTTTTGAGATTATATTTCTCAGATGAAGAAACACTAACCTCAAATCTTTTTAACATTTTTTTATGGCCATTTGTGGCGCCCCGACCCAGGGTGCCTAGAAGCCTTACTCCGGGATCTTTATCGATTGGTAAACGTGACTCAGGATTGTTGCCCTGATCACACGGCGGGATTTTTATTTGGATCTCGTCCAAATTTTTTTTCTTTCATCAGATAAACACTTGTCATCAACTTTACGCATGATACTCATAATAATATCATATCATCATATATGAACATATTCTTGTCATTAATTTCACATATATTATTCATATCATAATAACTGATTTATCTACATCACAAGTTCTTTCAATCTAAACATTTCATACATACATATTTTAAAGATTCCATATAATCATTCATACCATATACAGACCAACTTGTTGAAAAGTTTTCTTCATACTCTTTTCCTTTCCTTCATGGCCTATGCGGTACCTGTCTATGGTTGGGGAAAACAAAACATGAGTCGAAACTCAATAAGCAAGCCTTTTTCATTTTAAATGCATTTCTCACCTTTCAGTAGTAGACGCTTAACAAGCGTTCGACTAGCAATTGGAGGAAACCTTTTCATAAATACCTTTCATGAACATTTCATAATCCCATTTCATAGCAAACATATGCTTGTAAAACTTGACATGTAAAAACATATTTATGTTCTAAAATATTTTTCATCGAAGCTCCTTTTCTCATAGGACATTGTCATGTCCTAAAATACTTTTCATAAAACCCTTTTTAAGCATATGCAACATGCAATACGTCTCTGTCCATCTGGTAGGTGACACTTATCAAGTGATCATCCTTCCTTAGGAGAGAAACCCTTCGAGATGATAGCCCACGAGCCAGGCGGCTATCCGTGTCCATCTCCCATTGCAGGGAGGGCGCCGCCGGCATTTAGCCTTATTCAAGCGACTCGGCCTATGCAAAGGGGGCCCAATTTGCAACCGCGTCCGGTATGCATATCCTCAACAATAGACCTAGTACATAACCCTTGTGCACACGTTTCCTTCACATTCACATGCTAACATGATTTTATAAAAACCACAGACCATAGTCTATGTTCCTTTTCTAAAAGCTTAATGCTATCATGCTTTTATCAAATACTACAGACCTCAGTCTGTATTTCTTTCAAATCTTGAAAACTGGGCTTAACCCATGCTAACGAGTTATATACTCAAAGCATTTTGTAAGGATGGCCAACCTTAAAACATTTATATTTCATAACTCATTTGAAGTATTCGAGGAAAATATTTAAAATAACAATATTTTCTAACCGTTTTTGTAAATAATTTTTGAATGACAAAACGTCTTTAAAAATATTTGAAACTTTCATCTAATATCATATACTTTTGTCTACCTGTCTTATTGTTCATTTCTATATGTGATAGACTTGTATAATCCTTTGAACATTACTCAAATTGTTTTTCAAATTAATTTATCGTGTTGGCCTTCCTTAAATCCTACTCGAAACAATGGATTTTGGAAATTCCAAAATAATCCAATATTTAGAGAACCTTTGAAACATATCCTTAAAATACTTTAAAACCTTGAAATAAAACTATTCAATACATTTATTTCAAATATCGTTTTAAAAAAACTCATTTTCCTTTCAACACAACCTTTTCAACATTTGCATTTCAATATTTTTAAACATTAAAAGGATTTACTTTTAACGAAGCAATTTCCAAGACAATTTAAGATTGCAAAATAAGGTCGTATAAAATTGTATTTTCAAAAGGTTTGCTTGCTTACCTGTGTAGTCAAGTTGTACCTTCCACTTTTCCTTTTTCCTTTTTCCTTTTCCTATACAAATGAAAAGGACCATTTTTCTCATATAGACATAATATTCCATGCTTGCACATTTCTATTATTAAATTTGAATTCAGCTTAGGGTTTCTAACCCATGCATATGTCATAATCACTTTATTTTCCTTCATAACTCTCATAGAGGTTAATTTAGTCTCTATTTTCACATATGGATTTTTATCCCAAAAATCTTCAAAAATTCCATTCATACATCCTTATAAATATCAATCTTATTTCTGCCCAAATCACTTTGTTTACTATTCATGATTATTGTTCATGATCATGTTCCTAATTACTGTTTACATTTGCTGAAATCAGGTGTACTAATCTCTCTAAATCTTGATTTATAATCAAATCAAGGTATTTAACTCTGAAATTTCTGTCATACATCAATAACTACATGATTTAATACTCATAAAAATTTCAGAAATAAATATTAACATTATATATTTATTTTGACATTTTGACTGTGCTGGACAGTGTTGTAAAATTAGGAACAGCCCTAATCACGTTATTTTTAAACCATACTTATGTAATCCAAAAATCATATTTAATATTTTTAGTGTGATAACCATAATATCTTGTACATCATATCAAAATTTCAGAGTAAAATTTCATCTCCAAAAATTATTAAAAATCATTTACTACAGATGATCCTGTCACCCGTTTCACCCTGTTTAAGCTAATCTTCTCAGATTTTTAATTTTCAATCAGCTTAATATTTTAAGCTAAAAATTTGGTCGTTCCTTAAAAATCATGTAATGAGATTGTAAAAAAAATTTCATGGTAAAAATAATTCATTTACCATCTCATTCGTATTTTGGTTTCTAACATCATGTATTCATTCATTAAATAACTTAAATAAGATACAGCTGCCATTATTTTGTAATTCCAGCAGCGTTCAACATTTTTTTTTTTATAAATGCGGTTTATTAAATAATTAACGTGCAGCAGAAATTAAATCAATTAACGTTCATCAGCAATTTAATAAATTAACCTTCAGCAATTTGTTGTTAAATGAAAAATCAAAACAATACATATTTATCAACGTCTACCAGCTTGTTAAAATTTTCTGAATTGATTTATCGGCAAAATCATGCTGCATTAGAATCTGCTGAATCGGTATTAAGATCACGCATCCAGAAATATATTTATTAACATTCAGAAATTTAAATAACAAAAAGGAACCTGGATGATGTCGTTTACCGCTGCCTTTCTTCCTTTTGTTTTTCCGAACACCAGCAATTGCTGCCGTTCACTGCTCTTTTTATACATGTATTAATCGGTTGATCAAGGGTAAATTTTTAACCTCACTTGAGTCCACCGCTTGGTTTAATCCAGCTGTTGGATTTTTAGGACGTCCAGCATATGATTCGGTAATGACGCTGCCAGCGTATTTTTTTCTTTTTTTTTTTTTCTTTTTTTTTTTTAATAAATTCTATCATTAACAAATCATAACGGCTTACATACACGCATATATATTATGAAAATTTTTCTTATTAATATATACACAATTGCTCACAAAATGTACCTTTCAGAATTTTGAAAAAAATTTCTATTTTATTTTAATGAACTAATTCATATTCGGATAAAAAGTCTCATTTTAAAATTTTGGAGACATGTTTTCCAAAATTTCATTCCTTCATTAAATTGAGCATATTAAAATAGGATTACCCATAAAATTTCACCTCAATTGGAGCGAAGTACATATTTTAACTTAATCAAAATCATATTTTGGCATAAATTTCATTTTAAAAATTTGTAGACATGTTTTTCAAAATTTAATCCATTCATTATGTAGGGTATATTAAAATAGGCTTGCTCCAAAAGTTTCATCTCAAACAGCCTTATATATATTAAGATATTAATTAACTAAACAATTATAATAAAAAAATCAAAATATCGACTTACGTGCATGCGTGGAATTTATTACCTTTGGCACGCTTTTCAATACATTCAAGTTTGACAATTTAGTGAATTATTTTTCATAATCTGATCTTTCTATATCAGAGAGCATATAATTTAGTATTTTCTAGTAAATTTTTATATGATTCTGAGTTATGCATGTTTAGATCTAATGAAAACATTGAGGATGAATATAAGCCCTTAATTAGAGCCCCTAATTAGCCAAAAATTTTCCATTTATTTTTATTTTTTCATAAGGTCCGTGAATTTAAACCGTTTCAATTTGTATAATTCAGAATTTTGAAATTCCTTCTCAAAATATTTGTAAAAATTTATTTTCATAACTAATCTTAGTAAGATCATAAATTACCCTCCATTTTCTTTTAAATTCCAAATATAACCTTTGTAAATTTCCCCTAAGTGCACTTCGTGCCTCCACTTTTATCAAAATTACCAATCAATCATCTTTTCTAAATCTATAATTTAATCTCACTTTTGTAAAATTGTAATTTGGTCTTTTCGTGATTAAGTTAATCGAAAGTGATTAACTTATCACTTTATCTTAACCACATGATTACTATTCATGTTTACTATTTATTAAATTAATTATTCGGTCCTTCAACTCCATATATTACAAAATTATATATTTTAAAAAAATCAATAACTTAGGGTTCATGACCTTAGGGTTTCATACATGGTCCCAAAATTTGGGGTTCCACAATCCTCTCCTCCTTATAATTGGTTTCGTCCCGAAACCTGCTATACTTTGAACAAGTGGGGGTATTTCCTCTCAAAGTTACCAAATGGCTTAAGTTTTTGCATATCGGTTTCACTGAATTTTAGCATACTCAATCTCTCGATTCTGAAGCTTCTTTACTTTGTCGTCCAAAATTCTAATTGGTCTCTCATCGTAATTTAAATGGTCATGAATTTATAAATTTTCTTTAATACTGCAAATGGCCTTTTGTATCTTGGGTTGAATTTACTCTTTTTTTGCAAATCTCGTGATCTCTTTTAAATGACATTGCTATTACAAATATATGATCTCCAACATGAATCTTTAAGTCTTTTCGCTTATAGTCAGTATAACTTTTCTGTCGACTTTGAGTCGTGACTATGTATTGACAGATCACCTGTACCTTTTTCTGTCATTCCTCTTGATAGATCCGGGCTAGCTTTCCTTCTCCTATTTCATCTCGATTCATTAGGGTTCGACACTTTTGTCCATATAGGACTTCAAATGTGGTCATCTATATGCTTGCTTGATAACTATTGTTATATCATATGGGCTTGACTATTTACATGGATATCTCTTAAATTATCACTCATAATAATTTCCTTTCAAAATCATTACTCTACTTAATTTTGTTGGAAACAATGTTCAAAATAAAATAAATTGACCAAGGATTGAGTTTTGATGATTAACAAGAACTAATTTGAGTATATATATATGACTAATATGTTTGCCAAGTGTTTAAGGAAAGCAGAGAAGTCAAGTCGATCTTCGAGTCGACTTGAACTTCGACTTGGGAGTGAAGTCGATAGTGAAGTCGACTCCACTAACGACTTCAAACAAGCCAAAACTGGACAGAGTTGAAAATGGAATTCTGACGAGTGAAGTCGCAGGCCAAGTCGACTCCACATACGACTTGGGTAGTCAAGTCGCATACGAAGTCGACTCCAGCATCGACTTCAAAGTGCACAAAAATGTCCAGCGTTGAAATCTGGCTCCCGAAGATGACGAAGTCGCAGACGAAGTCGACTCCAAGTGCGACTTGGGCAAAGTCGCAAACCAGGTCGACTCCAACTTCGACTTGAGAAGTTTTGAGGTCTAAGCTGAAGTTTCAAAGCATATTCAAGACATCCATTTGAAGTTTCTCACATACAAATGAGATGTAAAGACTACTCTTAAAGAGAAACTTAAGTTTTGAAGATCAAAGCAAGAATCTAAGTACAAATTCAAATCAAGTCTATCAAGCTCAAAGCAAATCTTCAAGCTAGCTTCCAAATGGAGTAATATCCAAGTTGTGAAGACCAAGTGAGTCCAAAGCAAAGCAAGGAACATACATATATTGTGCAAGGACTCAAAGCTTTCAAATGGTTTGCAAGATTCAAGACATTTCAAGAAGATCAAGGCCAAGCTCTACATTGAATCATAAGAACTACAAACATAAGGGTCACTCAACACTTATGAAGACTAAAGGGAGAAAGCTAAAGCAAACCAAGTGAGGATCAAGGCGTTTTTGCAATAGACCAAGCCAAGTCGCAACCCAAGTCGACTTCAGGATCGACTTGAGTTAAAGTCTGAAAGCCAAGTCGACCCAAGTCTCAGACTTGAGTTTCTAAAGAACCCAAGTCGCAGGCCAAGTCGACTCCATGTGCGACTTGGAAGCCAAGTCGCAGGCCAAGTCGACTTCATCTTCGACTTGGAGTATAACGGTCAAATTTTTGAACGTTGGAGTTCATTTATTGCACGCCAACCACTCCTACAACGTTCCAATCTTCCTCATTCTATAAAAAGACATTCAAATGAACGTGAGAAAAATAATACTCACTACTCTAAGGATCATAGAGAGAAAAGAAGTGCAAGAAAGACTTTCAAATCCCTTTTCTCCATATTTGAGTGTTTCAAAGGAAGAAGGAGCTTCAAACTGCAAGTTGCTTCAACGATCATCATCCCAGTTGTCTTTAACTTCTTCCTCGAGCTAAATCTGCCTACACAAATCTGTAAAGTGTAGTTTCATTTATTTCATTGTCTTGTTGTATAAATCTTGATTTAGCTTGGGTAGCTAAGATCAAGTATATGCAAAGTAGGGTGTGATTGGAGTGAGACTCATCACCTACTTGTGCATTGAGTTGTTACGCCCCCTAGAGCTAGAATCTAGAAGAGAGCAAGTGGCTCTAGTTGTATATGCCCCCTAGAGCTTTGAATCTAGAAGAGAGCGGTGACTCTAAGTGTATTCAAGGAATACATAGTGGAACCCAAGTCACAACGGAGTGTGAGCTTGGAAGAGTGGAGTAGGGAAGGTTTGCCCGAACCACTATAAATCTTGTGTTCTGTTTTCTATTACTGCGTTATTTTAATTTGCTCTCCATTAGCTTTCATAAGGGGATTAATTTTTGAAAGGGGTTAAGTTTTTGATTTACCAAAGATTTTTAAAAGAACCCAATTCACCCCTCCCATCTTGGGTTTAGCCATCAACTCGGGACCAACAAATTTCATCATGTATATTAATCATGAATCAATCATGATTGATAACAAAATAAATGTTTCGTTTAACATTTTCATTCAACATCCTTAACTTTATTAGTCAGGTACTAATCATGATCAATTGAATAAAAATATTATTTTTTGCCATCAATATATATAATTCTATAATTCATGTTTAAACATGAATAGGCTATAAAAACATTCATTTAATTCTTATCATATATAACATTCCTTGATCATAATATTGTGATTTTTAATCACAATTTATGTCCAAAAATTTATTTTTCATTATGCTAAGAAATCATCATGTATACTAACACAATCTTATTTAAACATGATTTCTATGCAACTTCAAAAAGTCCATTAAATATAATATCCATGCCAACATCATTCTATTATCATAATTAGCATAAACATGATTTCCAAACCATCAATCATATTCATACATCCCTTCTCATTTAACACATCATTTCTCATTTATCACATCCTTTATCATTTATCATGAACATGATTTAAAACGAAATCATATATAAACTTCTTACCTTTCCTTATCATGTATACTTTAGCATAAAATATAAAATATCCAAACATCTTAAATTCATTTATTATTAAAAAGTCAGAAGAGACTATTTTTTTTTTCCTTTTCTTACTACCTATGTATTACCTAGTGAAAACATTAGTGCTAGACCAATTAGGTCATCTTTACTTTCTTCTTACTCTTTTCCTCGTTTTCACCATTCTTAATCCTTATCTCTTCATCATGGAGGAAACTCCTCTCATACCTATCTGCTCAGCCAATCCATTACAAGTATTATATCAAATTCAGTTATGGGTAGTAGGATCAGGTCAGCCTCTAATATCATTGATCCTATCTAAGTAGTGCATGACTTCTATATTTGATTGATACTTACAAACCTATAGACAGGAGATTCTACATGGATTATGCTACTTGTTTCTTCTACTTGCAGTGCATGTGTGATTACATATTGGTATGATATAAATGAATGTGTAGCACCTAAATCAAATAATGCTACGACTAAATTTTCCAATATATAAATCATACCTGTAACCATCTTTTCTTCTTGGTCTCGAGATTCCGTACGATTCAAGGCTTGGACATGCACCGAGTCTATTGCAGTGCCTTGTTGAGTGGCAATTGCAGGAGCCCTTTGCTGAGCGGACCTTCCACGTGTCAAAATTCTTTGCGGTTTATTCGGACAGTGGGGTGATATGTGTCCTACTTGGCTGCCAATAGAACATTTCATCTTTCTAGCCTCAACTGTTTCACAATCCCTTTCCACGTGGCCAGTTTGACCATATTTATAGCACTTACTTGAACCCTGTAGGCACTCACCATAATGCCATTTGACAATTCTTACAAACTGAGGTATTTCTTCTCTACTTTCTTCCCATATATATTTTTTAAATGGGATCATCATGCTTTTGTTGCGCAATTCTGATTTGAGTTTTCCTTTGCCTGTTAATACTTTTCTATTTCCTTTCTTGCCTTATATCCCTTTTTTTTTTTTTAATACTAAGAACAAATTGTCTTAGTACTAGGTTAGGAGTTGCTACTTGTAGCAATCTATTTATTCCATTACCTCTTAACTGAGTCTATTACTCTTTTTAATAGACATAACATTTTTTTTATATATACATAAAAGTATCTCAACATAACCCCTCATTTTATCATGAACATAAATTATACATTTACTCATGTCAATAGAAAGATTAGTAATAACCATTTTCTTTCTTTTCATATATACTTGATATATAAATATGAACAAATTCATTTCTATAGCAAAGAACACCTTTGCCTCAATTATATTTCATACATATCTTTATCCCAGCAAGTCTCTTTTGCTAATTTTATCTATTTTATTCTTACTACTTAGGTATTTTCTAATGAAAATACCAATACTAGGACAATCTATAGTATATCCTTTCTATATTATGATAGATAATACATGATATAAATATCATGATTTCAATCTTCTCCATTTCTTCATTCTTTCTATACTTATCTACCAATCCTTACTATGATATCACTCTTTATGGTACCATATCTTTCCTTTCATCATTTATCATTTTTCTCTTTTCGCTCCCATTTTTTTTGAGCTTCTCGTTATGCATAATTATTAATATATAATTCTTAAATCATCGAGGAAGGATTCTTCGACTACATACTCACCTTGAGTGTGACTCTTTCTATCACTAATACTGTCAATCATAAAAGGTGGAGTTAGAACTACATACCACATATATTTCTTAAATATCCACATTTTATCTATATTTTTCTCAAATCTTACATTTTTCCTACTTTCCTTTCCAACATCACTTTTCATAGTGAAAAATCACTTCCTTTATGAATCATATACCTATCAAAATATCATTGCAATTTCCTATATTTACAACATAATTATGACAAATCATCATATATTCATATAACCATAAAAATCAACATATCATAGGTATATCTTACAATTTCAATCTATCCCTTCCATCATTTTTCCTATACCTATTCATCAATTCCTGCAAGAACATATTTTCCTTTCCATATCTATTTATCATTCTTTGCTCTGATATTACTCATTGTAATATCAAATCTTTTCTTTCCACACCTATTTACCAATCCTTGCTCTGATACCAACTTCTGTGGCGCCCCGACCCAGGGTGCCTAGAAGCCTTACTCCGGGATCTTTATCGATTGGTAAACGTGACTCAGGATTGTTGCCCTGATCACACGGCGGGATTTTTATTTGGATCTCGTCCAAATTTTTTTTCTTTCATCACATAAACACTTGTCATCAACTTTACGCATGATACTCATAATAATATCATATCATCATATATGAACATATTCTTGTCATTAATTTCACATATATTATTCATATCATAATAACTGATTTATCTACATCACAAGTTCTTTCAATCTAAACATTTCATACATACATATTTTAAAGATTCCATATAATCATTCATACCATATACAGACCAACTTGTTGAAAAGTTTTCTTCATACTCTTTTCCTTTCCTTCATGGCCTATGCGGTACCTGTCTATGGTTGAGGAAAACAAAACATGAGTCGAAACTCAATAAGCAAGCCTTTTTCATTTTAAATGCATTTCTCACCTTTCAGTAGTAGACGCTTAACAAGCGTTCGACTAGCAATTGGAGGAAACCTTTTCATAAATACCTTTCATGAACATTTCATAATCCCATTTCATAGCAAACATATGCTTGTAAAACTTGACATGTAAAAACATATTTATGTTCTAAAATATTTTTCATCGAAGCTCCTTTTCTCATAGGACATTGTCATGTCCTAAAATACTTTTCATAAAACCCTTTTTAAGCATATGCAACATGCAATACGTCTCTGTCCATCTGGTAGGTGACACTTATCAAGTGATCATCCTTCCTTAGGAGAGAAACCCTTCGAGATGATAGCCCACGAGCCAGGCGGCTATCCGTGTCCATCTCCCATTGCAGGGAGGGCGCCGCCGGCATTTAGCCTTATTCAAGCGACTCGGCCTATGCAAAGGGGGCCCAATTTGCAACCGCGTCCGGTATGCATATCCTCAACAATAGACCTAGTACATAACCCTTGTGCACACGTTTCCTTCACATTCACATGCTAACATGATTTTATAAAAACCACAGACCATAGTCTATGTTCCTTTTCTAAAAGCTTAATGCTATCATGCTTTTATCAAATACTACAGACCTCAGTCTGTATTTCTTTCAAATCTTGAAAACTGGGCTTAACCCATGCTAACGAGTTATATACTCAAAGCATTTTGTAAGGATGGCCAACCTTAAAACATTTATATTTCATAACTCATTTGAAGTATTCGAGGAAAATATTTAAAATAACAATATTTTCTAACCGTTTTTGTAAATAATTTTTGAATGACAAAACGTCTTTAAAAATATTTGAAACTTTCATCTAATATCATATACTTTTGTCTACCTGTCTTATTGTTCATTTCTATATGTGATAGACTTGTATAATCCTTTGAACATTACTCAAATTGTTTTTCAAATTAATTTATCGTGTTGGCCTTCCTTAAATCCTACTCGAAACAATGGATTTTGGAAATTCCAAAATAATCCAATATTTAGAGAACCTTTGAAACATATCCTTAAAATACTTTAAAACCTTGAAATAAAACTATTCAATACATTTATTTCAAATATCGTTTTAAAAAAACTCATTTTCCTTTCAACACAACCTTTTCAACATTTGCATTTCAATATTTTTAAACATTAAAAGGATTTACTTTTAACGAAGCAATTTCCAAGACAATTTAAGATTGCAAAATAAGGTCGTATAAAATTGTATTTTCAAAAGGTTTGCTTGCTTACCTGTGTAGTCAAGTTGTACCTTCCACTTTTCCTTTTTCCTTTTTCCTTTTCCTATACAAATGAAAAGGACCATTTTTCTCATATAGACATAATATTCCATGCTTGCACATTTCTATTATTAAATTTGAATTCAGCTTAGGGTTTCTAACCCATGCATATGTCATAATCACTTTATTTTCCTTCATAACTCTCATAGAGGTTAATTTAGTCTCTATTTTCACATATGGATTTTTATCCCAAAAATCTTCAAAAATTCCATTCATACATCCTTATAAATATCAATCTTATTTCTGCCCAAATCACTTTGTTTACTATTCATGATTATTGTTCATGATCATGTTCCTAATTACTGTTTACATTTGCTGAAATCAGGTGTACTAATCTCTCTAAATCTTGATTTATAATCAAATCAAGGTATTTAACTCTGAAATTTCTGTCATACATCAATAACTACATGATTTAATACTCATAAAAATTTCAGAAATAAATATTAACATTATATATTTATTTTGACATTTTGACTGTGCTGGACAGTGTTGTAAAATTAGGAACAGCCCTAATCACGTTATTTTTAAACCATACTTATGTAATCCAAAAATCATATTTAATATTTTTAGTGTGATAACCATAATATCTTGTACATCATATCAAAATTTCAGAGTAAAATTACATTTCCAAAAATTATTAAAAATCATTTACTACAGCTGATCCTGTCACCCGTTTCACCCTGTTTAAGCTAATCTTCTCAGATTTTTAATTTTCAATCAGATTAATATTTTAAGCTAAAAATTTGGTCGTTCCTTAAAAATCATGTAATGAGCTTGTAAAAAAATTTTCATGGTAAAAATAATTCAGTTACCATCTCATTCGTATTTTGGTTTCTAACATCATGTATTCATTCATTAAATAACTTAAATAAGATACAGCTGCCATTATTTTGTAATTCCAGCAGCGTTCAACATTTTTTTTTTTATAAATGCGGTTTATTAAATAATTAACGTGCAGCAGAAATTAAATCAATTAACGTTCATCAGCAATTTAATAAATTAACCTTCAGCAATTTGTTGTTAAATGAAAAATCAAAACAATACATATTTATCAACGTCTACCAGCTTGTTAAAATTTTCTGAATTGATTTATCGGCAAAATCATGCTGCATTAGAATCTGCTGAATCGGTATTAAGATCACGCATCCAGAAATATATTTATTAACATTCAGAAATTTAAATAACAAAAAGGAACCTGGATGATGTCGTTTACCGCTGCCTTTCTTCCTTTTGTTTTTTCCGAACACCAGCAATTGCTGCCGTTCACTGCTCTTTTTATACATGTATTAATCGGTTGATCAAGGGTAAATTTTTAACCTCACTTGAGTCCACCGCTTGGTTTAATCCAGCTGTTGGATTTTTAGGACGTCCAGCATATGATTCGGTAATGACGCTGCCAGCGTATTTTTTTCTTTTTTTCTTTTTTTTTTTTTTTTAATAAATTCTATCATTAACAAATCATAACGGCTTACATACACACATATATATTATGAAAATTTTTCTTATTAATATATACACAATTGCTCACAAAATGTACCTTTCAGAATTTTGAAAAAATTTCCTATTTTATTTTAATGAACTAATTCATATTCGGATAAAAAGTCTCATTTTAAAATTTTGGAGACATGTTTTCCAAAATTTCATTCCTTCATTAAATTGAGCATATTAAAATAGGATTACCCATAAAATTTCACCTCAATTGGAGTGAAGTACATATTTTAACTTAATCAAAATCATATTTTGGCATAAATTTCATTTTAAAAATTTGTAGACATGTTTTTCAAAATTTAATCCATTCATTATGTAGGGTATATTAAAATAGGCTTGCTCCAAAAGTTTCATCTCAAACAGCCTTATATATATTAAGATATTAATTAACTAAACAATTATAATAAAAAAATCAAAATATCAACTTACGTGCATGCGTGGAATTTATTACCTTTGGCACGCTTTTCAATACATTCAAGTTTGACAATTTAGTGAATTATTTTTCATAATCTGATCTGTCTATATCAGAGAGCATATAATTTAGTATTTTCTAGTAAATTTTTATATGATTCTGAGTTATGCATGTTTAGATCTAATGAAAACATTGAGGATGAATATAAGCCCTTAATTAGAGCCCCTAATTAGCCAAAAATTTTCCATTTATTTTTATTTTTTCATAATATCCGTGAATTTAAACCGTTTCAATTTGTATAATTCAGAATTTTGAAATTCCTTCTCAAAATATTTGTAAAAATTCATTTTCATAACTAATCTTAGTAAGATCATAAATTATCCTCCATTTTCTTTTAAATTCCAAATATAACCTTTGTAAATTTCCACTAAGTGCACTTCGTGCCTCCACTTTTATCAAAATTACCAATCAATCATCTTTTCTAAATTTATAATTTAATCTCACTTTTGTAAAATTGTAATTTGGTCTTTTCGTGATTAAGTTAATCGAAAGTGATTAACTTATCACTTTATCTTAACCACATGATTACTATTCATGTTTACTATTTATTAAATTAATTATTCGGTCCTTCAACTCCATATATTACAAAATTATATATTTTAAAAAAATCAATAACCTAGGGTTCATGACCTTAGAGTTTCATACATGGTCCCGAAATTTGGGGTTCCACACCATTAGATCTTATAACCAAATCATTGATATAATATATGACATTTTGTCTAACATACCGAGAAATATTGTCTAAATAGCTCTTTGATAGGTTGTGTCGGTATTCTTTAGTCCAAAATGCATAATTTTATAACAAAAGACACCCACTAGGTTTCAGAACGTAGTTATGGCTTCATCTATTGGAGCCATCTTAATTTGATTATAGTCAAAATACCTGCTCATGAATGAGAAGGAGTCATACAAGGTTATGCTATTGATCAAAAAATTAGTAAAAGGAAGAGAAAACTTATTCTTTGGGCCAACTGCATTCAGGTCTTACAAATCTACGAAAATGTGAATTTACTCATTCTTCTTCTAGATAGGAAAGATGCTTGGGATCCATTTTGAAAACTTAATTTCTCGAATAAATCCAACATCGATAAGCTTTTTAATAATTTGTTTCTCAAGTTCTAGCTAAAACCATCTATTTGCTTACTTGAATGATTTCTTCCTCGTGTAAAAAGCAAATGGTGCATTGCAACTACTAAGTTGAGTCTTGGCATTTCAAAGTATCCTCAAGCAGAGACATCCTTGAATTTGCTCAACAATTACTCTAATGCCGTCTTGTCTTTTGCAGGCAGGTCTTTGGCGATGAAGATAGATCTTAGGTTCTCATCAGTCCCAAGATTAAATTCCTTAGGCACATCAATTATAGGTTGTCCTTCGTCTTTTATTAATGGCAAAGCCTCTTGTTGGTCAACCAATGGCTCTTAATCATCACTTGAGCTTTCACTTGTAGAGTGCAATAAGTAGCTACAAAGTCAGCATTGTCTTCCTCTTTGTATTCAAGGCCGAATTTTTTGTTACCATTCTAGTAGTCTAACGATTTTTAGATAACAGGATTGGGATGTCTTCTTCAAGGCTTAACAGATATCTTCGTCAGAGTAGAAGCCCATGAAGTCCATAATCCTCCTGCTTTCCTCGTTGTAGCAATGGAAATCCTAATTTTTGAGAGTTGTAGTTGGTAAAAAAGATAACTCCTTTGGTAGGATATTTGTCTTAAGATTCCAGCACATGTAGAGTAGACGTATTAAACCTAATAAGTATTGGTAGGACCTCATTGAACATCTCCCTACATTTTTTGTTTTGACAAGCGAACATCAATGCTTTTGCTTTCACAATGGCTTATGATCAGCTGGAGATTCTCTTCTTTACACATCTTTGTAATACTTGAAGCATTGATATACTGTTGATCTGATGATCCTATTATTGTGTAGCCACAGTCTTCTTAGTAACAAGTTGCATGATGTTGGAGAGGATCTCGAAGCAGAAATCCTCTATGCTCTGGTCCAAGTTAATTACACTTGTAGCTTTTTGTGTCCTTTAATTAAATTTCTAGATCACTACACTGGAATGTTCAGGGCTGGAGGGGAGATTTCAATCCTTTCAAATGTACAACGAGGCAGGATGTTGATTGCGAACCCATCATTAATCATAATTTGATTGGCTAACTCATCAGCTAAGTATCTGTGAAACATAATGGCAGTAGCATTTATTCATTAATGAACAAGATGACTTCATCACATTCAACTGCATCGACCCGATAGGAAAGGTGCACATTTTCATTAGTGAAAGCACTGACCAGTGCTTCTAAGTCCTGTGAGAGCTATAGAGTGTCAAAAATGTCGAGTTAAGCAAGAAGACACTTTAAGTGATTGAGCATGTCATAATTAATAGATAGGTTTTTCCTAATTGGACATGCAAGTTTGCTAAGGCATGACACGTGTTTCTATTGCAGGAACTTTGGCTTTATTTTTTGGCATAGTTTGTCCAAATTTAAGGGTTGCCAAAATATCTTTTTTGACTTGGACCATATTACTGAAAGTAGAATCTTGAACATCAATAGCTAATGTTTACAGTAGATCTAAGAACAAGAACTATGCTTTTAGAATCTCTGGAGACTTCCATCAATTTAATGCACTAGTGGATCATAATCTGCTCCTTATCAAGTTTCTAATTCTCCATCCTGCAGTTAATCCATCGCAGGATATAATCATATTGCAACTCTCTTAGTAAAGGACACATGCACCAATCATCTATTGAAGAAGTGTTATAACGTATTCATGAAATCTCTGAATGAATACATTCGTTAACTCTTCCCTTGAACCAAATGCTTCTTCCAAAAGTGAGAACATTCATAAAAAAGCACAACTATCATGCACCAAGCTCGTAGCAAAATGTTCGAGCATGAACTACCCTACTTGTCTCATTTGATTGATTGCTCATACGTAATTACATAGATGGGACAATATGTGCTTACAATTTTCATAGAACAATTTAATGTGGGCAAGTCATAACTTAGTTGTTTAGTCAAGTAGGCCAATACTCAAAGGATGGACATGTCATTCATAGATAATACTACAAAGCTTGAAGCTGATTCGACCTTCTAAAAAATTCAGCATTGTTGAGGATCAAATGTTACTTGTAACCTGTATTATCGGTCTCTCGTTTTACTTTTATGAAAGTCCTGACTCCAAAAGTCTTTTATCCATCATCTAGAGTAGGACGCAATACTTTTAAGAGGTATTTCAAGGCCATTTCTAGTTCAAGTGACTAAATTACAATTAGGTTGCTCCATGTTTTATATCTAAAGTAGTTCATGAAATGAGTAGTGGTTTCATAGTTATATTACATCTTTCTCAGATAATTTCTTAGAAATTGCTCCCTTAATGAGAAATGGATGGAGAACACATCCATCATATTGGTTCAATCTGTGATCTTTCAAGATGATGTTCATAATACCCTGGGACTCTTGTTTCTCTAAGTAAATATAAAAATATCTTATTAACTTCCTAAGATGATGACAACGACTGACTTTCCTGCAGATAGATGACAACGTGTCCCACTAGCGTGATCCCAACTTTAATTTTGGTGAAGTTAGGAATGGGAGATGGTATAGCTGTTGGTCCCGAGTTGATGGCATTACCCAAGAGAGGATGGGTGAATTGGATATTTAAAAAATTTTAAACTTAAATTAGAAACTTCACCCTGGTTTAGTTTAATCCTCTTTGATAAGATAAATGGAAAGCAGTAAGATAATGAAAGTGAAAATGAAAAATAATAAACAAGATTTATAGTGGTTCGGGTAACCTTCCTTACTCCACTCTTTCAAGCTCACACTCCCTTGTGACTTGGGTTCCACTATGTATTTCGCGAATACAACTAGAGCCTCCGTTTTCTTCTAGATTCTAGCTCTAGGGGGCATATACAACCAAAGCCTCCGCTCTCTTTTAGATTCTAGCTCTAGGGGGCGTATACAACAAACAGCACAAGTAGGTGATGAGTTCCACTCCAGCCACAACCCCACTTTGCTATAACTTGGTTTGAAACACCAAACTCAAACCAAACACTAAAAACTGAATATCAAAATGAAATGAAAGAAATCTACACTTTATAGATTTGTGTAGCACGTTTCAGCTCGAGGAAGAATTTGTAGAAGCAATGAATCATTTTGCGTTGAAGCAAACAACAACTTTGAAGCTTGTTCTTCCTTTGAAAGCGTATATATCACTCAATTGTAGAGAAAAGTGGATTGAAACTCTTAGTAGCACTTCTTTCATCTTTTTCAGCTATATCTTGTATGCTTCCACGTTTGCTTGAGTGTCTATATATAGAGGAGGGAGAATTTTTGAATGTTATGAAGTTGGTTGGCGCGCAATAAATGTTCCAACGTTAAAAAATTCGAACATTATTCCTCGAAGTCGCAAGTGGAGTCGACTTCGTGTGCGACTTCACCCAAGTCGCATGCTGGAGTCGACTTCGGGTGCGACTTCGGCTATGCTCAGCTTATTCAAGTTCTTCCTTGGGTCGACTTGGTTTTGGACTTCACCCAAGTCGATGCTGGAATCGACTTCGTTTGCGACTTGGCCTTCTTATCCTACCAAGTGAACTTAAATTCCTTTGAAATGACTCCGCTTGCTTAATTTCTTTAACATAATTGTTCTTCCACTATTTTATATCACTTGTAATTCTGTATGATCATTTTAGTTTGAAGACGTTTGGCTTCATGTCTTGAAATCACAATTTCTTGGGTCTTGTAGTTCATGAGAATGTCCAAACGATGTTTCTTGATTCAAATTAATGAATTCATGCAAATTTGATTGTCCTGGACTTGTTTTGATCTTCACTTGTTCCAAGTTGAATACTTGAGTCAACTTGCCCTGGGACTTCGCCCAAGTCGCAAGTGGAGTCGACTTTATGTGCGACTTCGGCAGCTTTGCTCCCCAATTTCAACGCTGGAAGGAAAGTGTCACTTGAAGTCGATACTTGAGTCGACTTGGTCTGCGACTTCACCCAAGTTGCAAGTGGAGTCGACTTCGTCTGCGACTTCATTCTTCAAGTTCAGTGCTGGACATCTGAAGTCACTACTGGAGTCGACTTGTTCTGTGACTTCGCCCAAGTCGTAAGTGGAGTCGACTTCGTATACGACTTCGATAATTCTTGCTCCCAATTTCAACGTTGGACAGAGAATGACTTTTGAAGTTGAATATGGAGTCGACTTGGGGGATCGACTTGGCCTAAGTCGATGCCTGAGTCGACGTGGTCTGCCACTTGTCCTGCTATGCTTTACATTTTTTATTTTTATAACCTTAAACATCGCACAAAACATATTAGTAGCTAAAACTTACTCAAATTGTGTTGTTAATCATCAAAACACATTTTTTTTATATTTTGTATTTGATTTCACCCTTCTCTTCCTGAATTACAACTAAAATTAAAATTTTCATTTATCACAAATTAATCCACGTTTCCACTAATTTATTTATTTTTTTCATTTATCTAACTCTAGTAAAAAGGATAAAACTAACTGTGAAACTTGAGATTCCGCATATGAGGAGATGGATTCAATGATGGAAGCCAATGCTTTTGGGTGTCCGTTGGGTAATGAAAATGCATGCAGTCTAGATTGAAGTGGAAAGTGACTCGTTGATACTCGTCAACTTCATCACATAGGGCTATTCTATCAATCCAATACAAAAAATTTGAGGTGCTTATCAAGGAGATCAAATTTTTGCATCTCAATGAGGGGTGGGATACACTTTACACATGTATTATGTGAAGACAATCAGGCTGCTCCCATGGGCGGATTTACACGTAGTTGAGTAAGGGCAATTGCTCCCATTGAAACTCTAAAAATTAGTATAAATTCAATGAGATTTCAGAAAAATATTTTTACAATGCAGTTTATTTTACCATGATTGCCTCCTATCAAATAATAATATTACCCTGTCATTTTAAATTGCACTTACTTGCCAAAGGTCTTAAATCTGCCTAAATTTTGCTGAGGTTAGTTTAATTAACAATTGTTCTTGGTGGGAAATCCTCCCAAATGCTTATGTGAACAATTGTATACAACATGAAGATATCTTTTTTGGATTCATGCGGCATACAATTGTTCACATGAAGATATCTTTAGTAGATGAGTTTGCCCCATTTCTATATCTAGAACATACTGGAACTCTGGGTATGGAATAGGGAAAATGATTGGTTTCAATATAGCAAACTCCGCCAACAATTAATTGCATGATTTTCGTCATCTAGAAATAAAAGTCAAATTCTAATTTTCTAAACCTTTTCCACGGAAGACATACCCATTGGATCTTTTTTTTAAAAAAAAAAAAATCTTATTTGTATCCATTAACCGCAAGTAGAGAAATGTCAGCGTTTGAAATTTATTTGGGTCCAACTCGGAACAACAATTCAGATCGCGCTGCTGCATCTCACGTGCTGCTAAAGACATCTTCAATGACACACCCGCACGGACGGACGACCACCGTATTCGTAGCATGTGGGCGGTCCACGGTCAAAGTCCCAGGAGACCACGCACTATCATCCTCATCGCTGACTCCTACGTGGCACATCTTGAACCATCGGATGAACCTGCCGTCTTCGCCTTGTATGGACGGTCAGTCTGCAGTTTTGCATGCATTGGAATTGTTGGATGGTAACATGCCAGCCGCTGCCGGCGGCTTCGCCAGGTTTTCATTTCGATGTTCTCTTTTCTTTTGGCACCTTCTAGTGGCCAACCCGCCCTTATGATTAAGATTATTAAGGCATAAACAACCATATTTCATTAAAAATAAAATGGTTAGTTGGTTTTTTTAAAGAAATTGGGAGCTGAATTTTGAGTTCAATTTTAATTATGGTTTGGCTCGAGTCTCAAATAGATCGTAAATTGCTATTGAGCTCTTAGGTGCCACGTAGCATGCGACTAATTCTTATCTTAATCAACTAAATTTTATTGTTTTTGAAAATGTGTATATATAGTTTTTTATTTTTAAAGATAAGGGGGTTTTAGTACTTTTTAAACGATTAAAGTACCCCTCTTTTCAAAAATTAAAAATACACATATACAAATTTTCAAAGATAATAAAACTCGATACATAAGTTGAAGTAAAATGATATTTTCAAAAACATTTATTATTATTTTTTTGAAAATTTGTTTTTATAAACATGTTAATCTAGTTGTATTTAATCTATAAATCAAGTTTTACCGTTTGTAGATATGTGTATATATTTATTTTGGATTTTTAAAAAAGGGGTATATAAGTCATCTTAGATAATTTAAATGACTTAAATGCCCCTATTTTTAGAAATCCAAAATAAATATATACACATATCCAAAAATGGTAAAACTTAATTTATAAATTAAATGCAACTAGATTAACATTTTAAAAAAATTCAAAAAAATAAAAAAGTATGTTTTTGGACCGGTCTGACTGGTCTGAAAAGATTACTGCTTTAAGTTAAATAACCTAGATTAAGAGTTTTATTTTAAAAAATTCAAAAAATATTAAATAGTAAAATTTCTAGTTGGATGCATTAAAATTTCAATGAACTCAGTTGCATTGAAACAAAACAAGTCATCTAGTATTCCGATTGAGGTTTTGTAGATCTTGTTAACCTTAAAAGCTAACTTGAGTGAGGTTTTCCCTTCCCATAACTATAACTGCAAATTCAATCACTTTCACAATTGACATGGGATAACTAAAACATTTTTCATTTTTGAGCAGCGACCTTTTTAGACCAATCCAAAAATATATTTTTTATTTTTTTGAAATGAATCAAATACCTCTATATTTAAAATCTAAAATAAATATATACATATATCCAAAAATAGTAAAACTTAATTTATAAATTAAATATAACTAGATTAACATGTTTATAAAAAAATTTCCAAAAATATATATTTTTGGACTGATCTGAAAAGATCGTTCGACTTCATTTTTATCTCTATATTTCAATTATTTATCATACAAGTATCATATTTATTTCTAATTTATCTCTATTATATCACATCAATATCATACTTTCCAAAAATGATCTCTTCCTTACCTCCTCACCTGGTTCCCACACAATGACATACAGTCAAAATGCAGGATTAGGTGGGCAATCCAATATCATACTTTTCAAAAATATTCTCATTCACACCTCGTCACCACATACAGCCAAAATGCAAGCACCGCACTAGGTAGGCGATCACACAACGAAATGTCGATGACTAGCATGCACCAACGAACCCAATAATAAAGGATTCCCGAACAATTCAAATAATATACATGCGAATTAAATATTTCAACGGCAGAAATATTCCGCATAACGTGACAATTTTGTCCTCATCTTTATGTTTTTATTAAATCGAAATAAGCTATATTATCAATTTTTATGCTTATCCTTTTGCATAAAAATTATCTTAATTGGACAAGCAAAATCAAAAGTAGGAGCGGATACTATTGTCCCTATGCATACAAGATTTTCTTAAACCGCTGCACAAGTTCATGCACATTTTTTGCGCTGCTAAAACATTTAGCAATGATATTAATTATGTTTTTTCTGTAGGTTTCAATTTCCTTTACAAATGTAGGTACGTATGGTATTATATACAGCAATTGGTTGTTCGTTGCATACAAAATTTATATTCAACAAATTTTTCTACTTATAATATTATATGTAACAGGTTTTTATTTGTTATATAAAAATTGTTACATAAAGGAGCGATATCGAGCGGTTTTCATTTGTATGATGAATCATGGTGCATAAAACTAAGATGTCTCAACTGATTTCCACAAAAGAAAACTCTTTAATTTAAAATAGGGCGATTTGCAAATATACTTACTTAGTTTCACCATAATTGCAAATATATCTACATAATTTCTGAAATCGTAAATAACTCTCACATAGTTTCACCATCATTGCAAATAAACTCACGTTGTTATGGCGCTATTACTGTGTTATTACAATGTGAGTATATTTGCATAAATATTAAACTATGTGAATATATTTGCAATTTTAAAATTAAGTTTATTTTAAAAATCATTTCAAGAAAAGTTTTCATGTTGTTTTTGTTCAACCCAATGTAAATATAAAAATATTGGCGTTCAATCGTGAAGCCTACTCCAACATTATATGCTGCCAAACCGTAAACAGCTTCATGTGCTATGCATAAAAAACTTGGATACGTATAGCATAAAAAAGGATTGCATTTCCCATATTCTATAACTTTCAAATTAAACAGCCATTTCATTTGATTGTAGGTAATTGCAACAAAATGACAGCTGATACTGTCAAATTCATGCAACGTGCGACTAAATTAGTAACTGTATTTAAGGAAATTTTTATAATAAATGTTTCAATCTGAGTTAACAAAAATATCAAAACGTGGCTCGAACAAACTGGTTACACCGAAATTTTTATGAGAATTGTGTGTTATTTATATAAGTATGTATATACAACGCAAAAATGTTTCACGTTAGCCACAAATGCAATTGAATTCTCATTGCCAAAGATCAATCAAATTGAAACTTTTTAAAGATGTGCTAGATTATATACATTATAGTGTATTTTAAGTTAAAATATTTTTTTCGTTTATTTTTTACTATTAATTATATATTTTTTAAGTTTTTCTTCATGAACATGTTTTTCTAGTGTATTCAATCAATATACCAATTTTTTTTATTTTACAACATGTTTTCATACTTATTTTTAATTTTTAAAGATCGGGATTTTTAAGGACTGAAAATAATTTAAGTGCCCCTAAAGTTGATAAATGGCTTAAATGCCTATGATTTTTAAAAATTAAACAGAATATGTAAAAGTATTGGCAAAACTTAATGTATAGATTAAATACATTTATGAAAACATGTTTATAAAGAAAATATCAAAAAATAAAAGTAAAATGAAATAAATGAATAATGTATTTTAGCCTAAAATACATCAAAGGGGCTCCTTTAAAGATTTTTCAAATTCTTTACCAAAGACATTTGCAATGAATAGCTATCAACTCATCAGCAAAGCTTTATTGCCATAGGCTGGTTTAAAAAAAAAAAAACGTTTTGAGAAGGAATAAAAGATATTTGTGGTAAAAATATACGTTTTAATGCAAGAGCATACTGTGTTGTTAAAAGTTCTCTTTTTTATGTATATATTTACAAACCATCTCAATTTCTCTTGCATTCTAGCTGCTCTAAGTCATTTTTACAAATTTTCAAAGGAAGCATACAATACAGCTCCCATATTATTTTTGGGAGAGACAATTAGCTTCCGGACCACCAGCTGCGCATGAAGTCGAACCAAGGGCACAGGGGCAGTTGCGCTCATGCCTTCCCCACCGTAATGGCACCCTATTTTTTTTTATGGAGTATATTTACAACATATCTCAATTCATAATCACATTTAAAGTTTTAAGACAATTCTAACAATATTTCCAAAAGGAGACAACAAACTCCCAAATATCAATGGGGGAGACCACCAGCTCCCAACCAAATAAGGAGGACCACACACATGCCCCCACAGAGATTTGGTTCGAAATCCCCACCTGGGATTCGAACACGCGCCGGTGGGAACAAAAACTTCTTTCCGCACCCGGCGGCCGCTCGTTTGGTGAATGGCACCCTGTTGGTTTAACAAAGTTCTCATATACTAACGAAGTTAGCACCTTCCAAGGAAAAGTTTTCTTACGGCGTGGAATGTATATTTTGGAATGAATATTTAAGAACTTAATCCCAAAATAATCAATGTATAATGAGTAATTAGAATTTGAAGACACTAATATTAGAGGAAACTGAATAATGTGTGGTCAGGCTTCCGCAGAGATCATTGACTACGGACCCAACAACTAGCATGACACTATGCGTTCATCAAAACGATAATATCATTTTGTGTTTCATATAATATTAATTTCCAGCTATACATACATGCATCTTCGTTATCATAGCCATTCGAACTGTGAAATTTTCTCAAATCTAACCGCCTTTTACTCCACCTACACGCCGCCATTTTTCACAATAATAAATTATTATTTAATAATAAATTATTATTACCTTTAGCCGTCATTGAATTCGGGTTAAGTTAATTACTGGCAAGTGGGTTTACTCAAATAATTGTTTATTAGAAAGGTTTTTGAAACAATCACTTAATCGGACTGGTCAATTTATTGGCTACCTTGTCAACCAATCAATTCCGTACATGGATTCAATCCATAACGTAGACATTATCAACAGCTTTGGTTGGAAGTTCATAAATGCGAAGATTCAGGGCTATCTAAATATAGATATGTTAATGATATAATTATCAGATCTTCGTTGAAAGCTCTCATAAACAATTTGTATGCTGTTGACCATATTTTGGTGTTATGCTAAGGTACGTGTGTCTCACGCAAGTTACAATTAGTAGTACAACAGGTCAAATCCCGAGTTATACGAAAAACTAAGGTTTATTTGCAAAAATAACCTTGTACGTTTGACTATTTATGATTTTAATTTCATGGTTTTGATATTTGCGGACTTAATTTTTAAATTTTTTATATTATGTAAAAACAATCATGTACACTTAATTGAATTTCAAAGAATGACAGTTAAGTGGATGGAAAAAAAATTTTAATATACAAGAAAATTGGTATGATATTGATGTATTTAGCATGGAGGTTGCATGCTCAAAGAGTTATTTTTGCACAACATTAAAAGTTAAAAGGTTATGTTTGTAAATATTAAAATTATGTTGTGAGGAAATTGTGACATAAACTCTATAACTTTGTATATTAGCATTTTAGACTTCGAAGTTTGATTATTAGCATATCAGTCTCTGCGAAGTTTCGGCTTTTGTATTTTGAACCCTTCGTCATAAGGGTGGGAATTAGGATAGGTCAACTCGTGACCCGACCTTAACCCGACCCGTTTTTTACGGAGAAAAATCAATGTGTTTTTGACCAAGTATAGGAATGAGTCAGAAATTTTAACCGAATACAAAAATGGGGTCGAGGTGAGTCAACCATGTCTTGACCCGAAGAGTCCCAACCCACCCCACATATATTAATTTATTAAAAATTATAGGTTTATGTTTAAATTTTATTATTATTTTCTTTCAAAATTTTCGCATTTTTTATAATTAACTATATCAATAATAGAAGAATTAATTTATGCAAAAAAATAATATAATAATCAAGAAGAAGAATTTGCACATATACATAACTCTTACGTATAATTGTATATTAATCTATTTTAATAAATTTATATTGTTTTTTCTCATGTTTTGTTTTATTAATGATGTGTTTTTAATTATTAGTAAAATATTGAAGCATATAACATTTAAATTTAGCACTGATGTATCTTTATGTTTAATGGATATATAAATTCTTAAAATCGTCTTATTTAATCAGCATTTTTTACCCAACCCACTATCCTAAAACTAGTCTGATACCAATTCGAAATTTATCCTGTGACTTATTTTTTTTTAAAAAAAAAAAAAAGTGATGGTCAAACTGACCTTATCCTGACCTATATAAAAATAGGATCAAACTTAATTTTTAAAAAGTAGGATTTGGGGGGTAAATCTTACCCGGTTCAGCCTGCTCTGATTCCCACCTCAACTTTATACTCACACCGTTTAATAGATCCATTAGGCTATGTACAATGGCAAAAATACCCATCAAAGCAAACAAAATCATAGGCCTTAACTCAAAAACTCTGCCCCAATCAGTAGCCAAAACCCAAAAATCGAAATCCTACCTCGCTTGCACACCTAAAATTTGAATTAGGGACTGTATTTTATTTGCATTGATGGATATTTTCATTATCGCACATGGCCTAATAAAGCATATCAGATGGCTTGAGAGTAGAGGGTTTAAAATGCACAAGCCAAAATTTCAAAGAGTCTAATAAGCTAATACTCAAAGTCAGGGATCCAAAATACTAGTATGCAAAATTAGAGAATTTAGAGCACAAATTTTTCTTATGATGTAAAAATCATAAATTGGTAAACCTTACAAGGTTATTTTGAGGAATCCTCGCCAGCGCAAAAGGATTTGTTGCGTTAGCCTTTACATCGAGACGTGAACTGCGCATATAATTGTAAGCTTTTTCGGCCAGGCGAGCATAACTCGTATTCTACAAAGCAGCATTCATGTAAACTAATAAATAAATTAATCAATATAATAATAAATAAACTAACAAATTAATAAAATTAATGAATGAAAAATAAGAAAAATAATCCTGTTAGACTTGGCTAAATAAATGTCTTACTTAACCTATCTCAAAAAATCCATTTAAAATAGTTTTTTTTTTTTTTGCTTTTTTTTACACCATACACTTGTAAACCTAAGAGTATTTTAAATATATATATATGCATGTATGTTTAAAAATATTTAAAAGATATATACGTATATTCAAAAATAGTAAAATTTAGTTTATAAGTTAAATCATTTAGAAAAATAAGTATATGAAGAAAAAATAAAAATATTTTAAATTAGTTTTTTTAGGTGGGCTAAGTAAGACATTTCCTTACTTTAGGCTAACATGACCATTTCTCAATAAATAAATTAATAAACTAGTAAATTAATTAATAAGTAAATCAAAAAACTAATAAAAAATTAAGAGTAAAGTTTCACTTATACCCACGAATTTTAATTTTAATTCACTTATACCCATTAACTTTCAAAAATTCCTTACCTACCCACGAATATTTATCTTAATTTTACTTATATCCAAGCAGTTAGGGCTCCATTAAGGGTATGTTTGGCAATCAGGAAAAAATCTCAACTTAAAACTTTTCACTCTCTACAATTATCATATTTTTTAATCATTTTTTCACATTTTTCCATACAACTACCCTACTTTTCAATCATTTCTACACAACTACCCACACAATTAACCTATCTATTTTAACTTTATCATCTTTACTCATCATCATTACCCCTATCATATCACATCATTTGACAACTTTTACTCTCCAAAACTTTTTATCAAAAGTTTTATCTATTCCCAAACACATCCTAAATAAGTCATTAGCCTAAGCTTTAATGGAATTTAAGGTTGTTTCGCTTGTTAAAGATCCATATTCAAATACATATAATTTTATACTTGTAAAATTACTAAAAATTAATAATAATATGAATTTTTAGCTATAAAATCATAATTAGGGATGGGCATATTCATCATTTATTAGAGAGTTAACTACCCCTTTAACAAATCCGTAATGGCATGAATATAAGTAAAATTATAATGAAAATTCATGGGTATGAAAGGAAGTTTGAAAATTCATGAGTATAAATGGAATTATGAATAAAATTTATGGATATATAAAGAATTCACCTGTAAATTAAGGAGTACATCTATAATTTAATAAAATAATAAATCAATTATAAATTGGTAAAATAACTAATTAATTAATTAATTAAAAATTGATTAGTCAATTGATTAATTAATTTAAAAATAAATTAATAAATTGATTTAAATTCACAAAATTTATTAATAATTCATTTTCAATTTGCGCAAGAAGAAGCATAGATGGTTTAAAAAGCCGAGGAATTTTATTCGATAGTTGAAGAAATAGTGTAGCAATAATCTTTGCGGTGATGAGAATATAGGAGCATTCACCTATATATATAAATGTATATATAGAAGGGGAGTATAACATCCCACCGACCCAAGCTCCAAATTGGCAAGTAGAACAACTCAATCTACTTTCATTTGTATTGTCTATATTTCGTCATCATCATTATCAATGCATGGAAGCAAGACTCTGACTCATGGAAAAAATAAATATACATTTATAATCCTCAAATACAATAATAAAGCATCAATTGACTATAAATCTATAAATCATCCTCATATGCAAATACACCTCATCTCATTATACATTTACTTCCCGTTTATGCAAATGTATTCAACTCAACAAACTTACTAAAACTAACATAACTTACACCTATCAAGATTGTCCATAGCATGTAACAAAATTAACCCAACCTACAGCCAGGTATCTACATACACATCATGCTAAAACAATGATTACAAAACGCATGAGCCCCGGTAAACCTAGCAAGTAGGATTATGATTAGTGAAAAACCAAAATCCAAAATCAATTTCATAGCAACCAATAAAGATTGATCAAAATGCAGCTTCCAACGAGTCCAAACAAATCACATCTCAGCCCGTCTTCTATTTCTAATTCCTTACCGTCTATACCATTTGCTTCATCTAATTCACTTTAATTCTTTTCCATTTGGTGTACATTTTAGGTGCAATCATTGGCTTCTCTCAAGCCTTAAAATGTTGTTTGACATCGCGTCATCATTATAAAAATCATGGCCATATCACGACCTTCAACCTTAACTAGCCGCTAACCAAATATAAAAAATCTAACTCAATCTAAGTTCCATATGGCACAAGCAAACGTTCATTCCTAGCCACATGACTCAACTGCAATCCATGTGTTCCTTGGACCATCAAAGAAAATACAAAAATGACCATCTCATGAATGCACAATCGGGCTCTCTCTAGCCCAATGTCAACATGTTATGTCATGTTAATGTCACGCACATCCAAGTAAGCAATGCACTAGTGCATCCCCGACTTTCCCATGTTTGTTCTGGCCTCGTGACCCTTCTAGGACACTTCTCATCTACCGAGGGGGATTAGCCGCTATAGGTCATCATCCCAAATTGTATCAACAGCTATGTGTCTTGCAGAATATGCACATGTCATCCATTATGCATCTTTTGATCAACTCTGCACCCTTCTAAAGAATGTGTGGTACAAGGCCAAGAAATCATATTTCAATCAACTCCATACCCCTCTAAGATACGTATGGTACAAGGCCAACAAATCACAACATGCGCTAGTTTGCAATAGCTAAACCAAATACAATCGGGCAATGCATGTACCCAAAACCCAGATATTAGTCTTCATCTTCCCGTCCACACCAACCATACATCAATGTAATTGTAATAGTTAGACCCAAGTAGGACTCATATAAGTGCATTTAAGTTGTAAGTATGATTTATATATGAATTGATTGATTTATGAATGATTTTCAAGAATTGGTGAATTTTGCAATTAGGGTTATGATTAAGAATTGTGATTAAGATTAATCGTCAAAGCCCAATGTGAGTCAAGATGAATAAAGGGGATTAATAAGGATTAGAAAATGCTAATAAGTCATGAATATTTATTTTAATTTTTATGATTTAATTAATGAAAATTAGAATGATAATTATGGAATTATGTTGAAAAATGTAGAAAATTCATAACTTAATGCCTATAAGGCGGATTGAGATGAAATTTGAAAGGTAAGCTCATGACTTTGGGCTCAATCTTATGAGTGGATTAGATTAAGAAAAATATGATGAGATTAAGATGATAATTATTTATTTTAATCTCACACCCTAAGGTTAATTTCAAATGATCATAACTTGACGTAGAAAAGTCGAATTGAGATGAAACTTGAAACGATTGAATAAAATTATGAAATATATGCTATGGAAGAATTGAATTAAGCTAATTACCATGGAAATATGCTTAATCTGAAAAATATGAGTAGCATTAACTTTGTGCACCCAAAAGCACCATAGCATTTATTAAAAAGTAATTGATTTAATGATTTGGTTTAATACCCATGAGAGGTATCAAATGGAGGTGATTTGAGCTAGATTTTTTGAAATTATTTAAGGCTAAAATCCATGGAAAAGAAAGGGTTTAAATGTACGGATTTAAATGCCTAAATTGTAGTCAAATGACTTGTAGATAAGGTGTCACCTAAGGGGACGTCCAAAGGGAGATAAGGCATGGAATTTTGAATTTTTAAAAATCCCCAAATATGTATCTAAGAAGCTAAACACCTAGGGTAAATAATGGTGCATTAAAACAAGTGGAAAAATGAGGCCTAAAATGCCAGAGTCAGCTGTTACATGGGGTGTCGCCTAGTGGACAGCAAGGTTGCATTGAATTGAGCTTGATTTGATGATTTATGTTAAATGATAATTTCATATTTTACTTAGGTAGGAAATTGCCATGTCAACAAGGTATGCCCTAAATCAGGTACCCTACATGTAAGTTTTGTTGTTGTTTTGTAAATAACTAAAACTTGGAGGATTTAGAGGGTAAAATACCCCAGGGTTAAGGTACTTTGGACAGCCACAAAATATTGGGAAGATATGCCATAAATCTGATTTTTAAAGGTATGAAAAATGGTGTCCAAAGAAGGGTGCAAAACGATATCCAAAACATGTGTAGAAGTTGCTATTTTGGAAGCAACTAAATTATGGATTTTAAATCTGTGATAATGCCCTAAATTTGGGTTAAGAAAAGCATATTTAATGACTGAATTTTACCGATGATAAATCTATTTTGATTTGTTTTGGAACCCAATAATAAATGGATTAAAATTCCGTAATTAAATCCTGAATTATATGTTAATTAAGGGGTTTAATCATGTCAAAATCATATATAAGTTACTGTGTTAAGAAATTTTAAGAAACACCTAAGTTGTGTATTGTGAGTTGGATGTATGTAAAAAGATATGTGTGAATAGATGATATATGACTTATATGCAATTGCTAAGATGCAAAAATGCATGAATATGTAATAAAATGCATGATTATAATGCTGTTTTGATGATTATTAATGATCTAAAAATTTAAGATTTAATTATGAAGTCTAAAACATCAACTATATGCTTAAAATGAGCATCGACATAGGAAAAATAAAAAATGATAAATGGGAGGAATAAACCTCCATATGATGATTAATGATTTATTATTATGTGTTTACCCTACATATAGGTTTTAAAACACAATATGAATGGATGTTATAATGCACAAGTAAATGTTATGTATGTATGTCCAACTTGGAATTCAAGTTGGTTATGTATGAAATAGATTACAGGTTGGAAAATTAAGTGTATGCAAGCAAATGAATTTACTATGAATGCAATGTCATTTTTATGTATATGCAAAGACAAAGAGAAAATAGACCTGGAAAGCTAAAGCAAACAAGGTAAGCAAATAATTTTTTAAATGCTATTTGTTTTATCAAAATATGATCAAATGTTTATCAATGATGTTCTAACTGTTTGAATGGTTTAACAAATGAATTGATTTAAATTCTTATAAGATGTTTAAGGATGATCATTCCTTTATCTCAATGTGTATTGAAATGATATTTCCGATTATGATAAATGAATTGTTTAATGATTCTCAATTGTTTATGTCAAGTGATAAAACATAATTTTATGAATGTCAAATCATGCTAGCATGTCAAAAGAATGTTTATGAAAGATGCATATGCACAAAATATGAGGTCCACCTCAAAGGTGTAAGCGGACCAAATGTCCCCTTTTGGTGTGGCCAAATCGCTAAGATAGGCCTTGAGCCGGCGGCGCCTTCCTGGATTAGGAGAGACGTTGGAAAAGAATGGTAGTCTAGCTTCCACTATCCTATGATGTCATGTTTTTAAAATAATGAATAGCATTGTTTATGATATACCCTAGATAGGTATAAGAAACATGTTTTTATGATATACCCTCGAGTGGGTATAATATTGCTTTCCAAGATATTTTAAATGAAAATAAATTTCCTGGAAACATTATAGCTTGCTTATTGAGTTTTGACTCACAATTTTATTTTCCAAACACTAAAGACAGGTGAAAGGAAGCATCGAGCTTGGAGCACAGGTGGAGATTCAAAGGATTAAATGAATTTTATTACCTGTGTATGAATTTATGGTAGAATGGTTGTATGATGACATTACACATTTGTCTTAATAATTGTATAAGAATTATGTCATGGTTTTATGACTATGAATAGCGAAAAAAATTTTATGGACAAATGTTAAGGTATGAATTATCATGTTATGATTAAGTATAAATTATATGAGATAACATGTGTATTTCTCAAATGGTACAATGGCCTAGAAGGGCATTTGATGGAAAGTTAAATGTATGAAATAATATAAACTCTTAAGGAGTCAGGATTAAGTGGATAAATATCGAATAAAACCCGTTGTATGACAGGGCAACAATCTTGATCACGTTTACTAATCAATAACGGCCCCGAAGTAAGGCTAAAGTTGTGACGCTCGAGCTGAGGCACTACAATAATGTAGGCAAATCATGCATCTATCATCATCATGTGTGAGCCTCTAGCTCAAAGCAATAGCATCCATGCCTAGACGTGTGTTAATACATGTAGCTTTCAACTCCACTAATCATGGCCACACTACCATGTGCTTAATAACATATCTTATCATGCAACACTTGTAGCAATCAATGCCCAACACATGTCTTAATATGTGCATCAATGTATAGCAGAGTTATCCACCCCCCCCCCCCCCCCCCCCCCAAACCATATTCACCAATGACTCCCATAAATTTGATTAATCCACTTAGTTACCAGTATATACATATAGCATGAGATTTCTTTTTCAAACCTCCAGACGTACAAAACCATCAAAACCATTTAGTGGTCCACACCCTAATTTTCTACGATAACTCTTCTTAACTTTCTTACATCATAATAAGCTATTCATTTAATCAAATCATAGTTCAAACGTAATTTGGCATTTAAATTTAACTCTACATAGAAAAAGAGTCATATACATCAACTTAAGTACTTGGCATTTAAATTTCATCAATTTAAGTATTTTTTCAAATTATCTCTTATACATCACGCATGCATCCAGCATGTTATTCATGTCACAAATCATCAAATTCTATGCTATTTTTAAATTTCACCAATTTAGTTCATTTCTCATCAAATTTTTATGCTTAGCCTAAAATAGCTAAATCTTCAAAATTGCCATCTCAGATTCATTCTAAAGTTTTACAAGCACATTTCGATCATATTGGAAATTATTCTTTAAAAACCGTTGACTCTCATCTATGATTTTTTATCATTTTTACTATCTCGATTTTTTTAGCTTAATTTTCACAACTACACTTATTTTTATTAATTCATCAAATCTATATATCAAATTTCACCCATAATCATCTATATTCATTGTAAGCATACTAGGCATTTTGTTCATTCCTAATCACATTTGAAATTATGCTAACTCCAAATCACACCTCATATTTGTTTTAAATTCTTTATACATAGACCGATCACGAATGGTCATGTTCTAATCCCACCAAGGGCTTTAACAAATCTTATATCACTCAAGGAACATGTAGAGACCTATCTAAGACTCTATCAAGTCATTTATTAAAATTCACCATCTATTTCTCGTTGATTAGAATTTACATATTTGCCCCATCTCACCGAACTTTCTTCATAACAATCCTTTAGTTTAGAATTTTACCGTCACATCATACTCTTGAGAGCCTATACTTGAAAGTCTCAAAACAATTAGATTTAAGCATATTGAAATATGCAGTATACGACATTGTATTTACTCATCTTTGAGCAAGGATTAGTTTCTCACTATTATCGAATGAATAAGGATGGCCTCATTTTTTTAGTACCATTTGTTCTCACATTGAAACATCTGATACAGTAAACTCAAGGAATTTAATTTCTCTAAATATAAAATATATAAAAAAAATTTTACTAAGATAAAGTTTGAGCATTCTAGTTTGACCATAATTATAGATGCACATACTTAGTTTTAAAACTTGCAAAAAAACCCCTACAAACTTGCATATAAATTTACCAACATTGCCATAGCGGCGTTGCCGTTGTGGTATAAATATAATTGCAAATATGTGCAAACTATTTGAGATATATACAATTTTGGAGACTAAGTAATCATATTTACAATACCATCAAATTATGACAATATATTTGCAAATTATTCTTTTTATAATTTTTTACATATTTAATATTTTTTGAATTTCAAAAATAATTTGTAGAGTTTTAAGTCATTTTTATATGTGCAACTTGGGTAAAGTACCCATGAACTAGTCTGAATTTCTGGAAGTAAGTTCTATATCACAAGTACTCGAAACCAACCTAGATAGGCATTCATTTGGATATCTAAAGTTGCATTTAACAACCTTAAGTACTTAAATTTTTATTTTAGTCATTTAGATTCTTTGCGATTGTTATTTTTAATAATAAAGATAGTATAATTTGCAAATAAATAAAGGATACAATTTTCTTCACTTACCCTACTCAAATTGGTTCAGTAAGTACTTTGCCTATATTGCACTTGTGAAAATTACTTAAATAACCTTAAAAATTATTGAATTTAAAATTCAAAAAATATATACATTATCCAAAAATACGAAAAGAAAATTTTACAATTATGCCCATAGTTTGACTACACTGCAAAGTTACCTACTTAGCTTTTGCAATTGCATATTACCTCCACTTAGAATTAGCAAATACACCCACAACAGTGTATATAAATTTACAAATATATAAAAACTACGTTAGGGTTATTTGCAATTTTAAAACTACATGGATATGCTTGTAATTATGGTCAAACCAAGTGAAGATATTTTCAAATTACTCATAAAGTTATAAGCATAACTTATACGTAGGATTGAAAGTATTTTAGATATAAATTAAATTAATATAAGATCAAAAGTGACGAGGATGCGATGCAAATTAAAAGCCTCCCAAATAATTATGTCAAAATTTTAGTGAATATTTTCTACGATGACTGTATCCTGAGATTTCAAGGAAATAAATTTTTCATATTTTCTGTAAATAAACTATTTACAATATAACAAATATTATGAATAAATAGAAAATATTATCAGGTATCAAAACAGGAGAGGACAACACCATGCCTACATCAGCATTGAATCTCCATCTGCACTTCTAGAGCCCCAACTAAATAATTAATCCTGCAGCTTTAATAGTCTGTCTTTGCTTCATGATAATCACGAGCTTATCTCAAGAGGAACGGTCCAAAGATTCCAGTAAGGGAGACTTCCAGCGGATTCATAGGCGGCGGCTCGATGCAGAAGTTTCCCTCTTCGTTGCGATGAATCAATTTGTTTTACATCGCATGCTCTCGGAAGCTACATTATCGTAAATCTCATAATCGGAACTGTCCATCATGAACAATTCTGAAATATAGAAATTCCCATCATCAGTTGTTCTGGTATAGGCTTTCATTAAGAGAAGAAACGGAGCCCCCATTCCCCAATGCTGTACAAAGAATGACGCTGGGTTCCAAGAAGGCCTCTGTTATTACTAGACACGCATGCCCCGAAAAGACGAGCACGCGGATCATGTAATATGGCCCATGCCGCGACAAACAGGCGGACAGATTGATGCTTGCGGGTTGTTTTATCCTGGAACTAGACTGTGAGTCTGGGATGTATTTAAACTATGTTTAAGCGAGTTATAAGAATATTTTGGTTTAAGTGAAATTTTTTTGGCTTTTGGTAGATTAAATTATTTTTGAAATATTTCATAATGTCTTTTATTAATCATTATTTAAATCATTTATATTTTTTGAAAACAAGTGAACAGTAAAAAATTTTATGTTAAACGTGGATAATATTATAAATTTCATACACAGGCTTTTATAATAATTTTTAATGAAACAAGTTATGGATACGGAAAATAATTTTAAGTAGTATATTTTATGAAAGATTTGCCTAGATAAGCTTAAAATCTATTTTGATTTGAAAATTTTTTCACTGAATAATATAAATGTTGTTTATGGGTTCGACATTCTTATAATTATAGAAAAATTTATAGGTAATTTTCATTATTTAAAATAAAAAATTATAAAATTTATAAATGATTTTCTATTATTGGTGAGGAAATTCCATGTTGTTAAGAAGCTTGAAAAAGATTTTGATTTGTATGTTTGATGATATCCTTCCTAATTTTCCTATTCATTTTGCGATAAAACTTAGGGGTGGGATTGGGACGGGTCAACCCGTGACCCAACTTTAAACTGACCCGTTTTTTGCCGGGTAAAATCAATATATTTTTGCCCTAGTATAGGAATGAGCTAGAAGTTTTGACCCGAATTCAAAAATAGGGTCGGGGTAGGTCGACCATATCCTGACCCGAATAGTCTGACCCGCCCCGCATATACTAATTTATTAAAAATTATAAGCCTATGTTTAAATATTATTATTATTTTCTTTCAATATTCTTACTTTTTTATATTCAACTCTATCAATAATAGAAGAATTAATTTATTCATAAAACAATATAAGAATCAATAAAAAGAATTCGTACATAAATAACCCTATATGTAATTGTATATTAACCGATTTTAAAAAACTTATACTATGTTTTCAAATATGTTGTTTTTTTAATTATGTGTTTTTTAATAATTAATGAAACATTGAAGAATATAATATTTAAATTTAGTATAGATGTATGCTTATGTTTGATAGGTATATAAATTCTTAATATTATCTTATTTGACCCGTATTTTTTACCCGACCCGCTATTCCAAAACTGGTCCAATACCAACCCGAAATTTGTCCCAGAACTTATTTAAAAAAAAGTAAGGATTAAACTGACATTGTCCCGACCCGGTATAAAAAGAGAGTCAAATTTTAAAAAGTAGTGTCAGGGTTGGGCAAACTTTGACCCGGTATGGCCCATCCCGATTCCCACCCCTAATAAAACTAACTCACTTTAACATAATATCAAAGTCGGAGCCAATCACACCCAAGATGTAAGGGTGAGCATTACTAATAGAAAAATCTAATTATTAAGAAATTTTAAGAGTTCTCCATTTTTATATTTCATAATAGACTTCCTAATTTTGCTAATCATTTTGGTATGTTGTGTACGAGAATTAACAAATGCACCTGAGTGTACCTAGTCTCCATACACCCGATTGTATTTAACCCATTTTTTTAAAAAAATTATAAAATTTTTAATTTAAATGCATTTAACATGTATATTAATTTTACTATTTTTGGATATTTATAAATATTTTTTGGATTAAAAAATCAGTGGTATTTTCATAGTTCATAAAAATTGATATACGTATTAAATACATTTAGATAAATGGTTTTATAAAAAATATTTTAAAAAATTGTTTTTTGCACCCTGGGTGCACTGTATCACATCCCTATTATGTATCTAAATTAGACTTACTTAGCTAGGTGAGTAATAAAATTTTTGTACATAAAAGTAAAAATAAATATAATTTTGTGTTAAAGTTTAATTTCTATTAATTTATTTTACATGTCCACGTAATTGATAATTGATTCACATTGATGTAAAATTATTGATTCATATTTATGCAAATTATTTTTCATAAAGAAAATAAATAATATTGAGATAAAACTAAACGAGGTGAGAATTATTTATAAATTTATATTTATTTGGATTCGGATTATCGGAATTTAATCAGCTTCTTATAATCCTTATTTATATCACTCATTTTATCAAAAAATTGGTTTATCATTATTATTACTAAGATAGACATATACAAATTATTACGTAATACTAAAAATAAATGCTAAAATAAAAATGTAAATATTATCCTATTGTACCATAAAATTCTCAACACTCATTTGGACAATGAACGATCTCCTATGCCCGTATTCGTATATGCAATGAACGATGAAACGACTGCAAACTCACTGATTTAAATAATGGGTGCAACCGGGTACAGGTTGACATGTGAACTAATTAGAGTTGGGTAAATTAGGTAAATAGGTTTCAATTCATCAACCTGTATTTTAAACCTGTCAACCCAGTAGATAACTGTAGCACCCGCCGGGAGCGCTACGATGGGCTCGGAATGGGTTTCCCGGGCCTTAGAGATGTGGATCGTGTTGAAAAGCGACGTGGACTTGGATTTCCTGCATTCACATGGGGTAAAATGAGTTAGGCCTCACATTTTTTAGAAAAATTGGCATATAGGCGTTTTCTCGTGATTTTGGCGGCATGACGGCTAAGACGGGGCTTCCGTACACGAGTCAAGTCACAAATCCGGCAGCATAACGGCAGCGTACTATGCTGGAATCTGCGGACCCGCGTGCACCCACCTTGCCGGGGCGCTAGCTCAAACACGCACACAAGAAAGCAATGAAAATGGAGTCGTCACCGATCTTTAAAGGGAAATCGGCCCCTATTTAAAGAAATAAGGCACTAATAGTACAGAGATCGGGTTCCGGCCTACGGATTGAAGCAAATATAGAAAGATCTGCCAACCCGAGGCGGTTTACACGGCGTGAAAAGGAAAAAAATAAAAAGGGTTTAAGAGAACGGGAGAGATGGAAAGGGGAAAATGGGAAGAGAGGCGTGGAGCGCATAGAGCATGGAAGCCGGGATGCCGGGGGCGTTGCTGCAGACTCCCGTCCTCCCCTTGGGATGCCTCTCTTCAAGTGTGTTTGAATGAGAGGGGAGCTCCTTCTTTTATAGATGGTGGAGTGGGCTTTGGGCTCCCTTGAGGTCATGGACTTGGTCCATGGGCTTGGGCTTAAGTGGGATCATGGACTTGGTCTTGAGTTGGGGTCATGGGCTTTGGGCCTCTTGAATGGTTTTGAACTTGGTCCATAAGCTTGGCTTGGTGGGCTAAAGCTTGGCTTAGCCCATGGCTTTTGGGTGAGCCGTTGTAGAGGCCCAAAATAGTAGAAAAGCCTGCTTCTGAGGCTTAGTGGGCTAGAGCTTAGCTAAGCCCGTTTGTTTCGTCTGGCGAGCTGCTTTGTGGAGCCCGCTGAGGTGGCCTGTAGGAGCTTCGCTCTTTGTGGGCCGGATTTGGTTTGTTGAAAAGCCTGCTTCGAGGCTTGGTGGAGCTTCGCTCCGTGGGCTGAATGCGGGAGGGCCCGCTTGGTTGTCTTGAATTTCCTTTTGCGTCGAATTTGGTTGGGCTTGAATCTTGCGTCCAATTATCCGTCTTTGGGCCCCAAGGGTGGGGTGTCAACAATAACATGTTTAAATTGCGAAACCTAAGATATCCGGAAAAACAATTTGTGAAATTTATTTACTACCTGATAGCCATGTATAAGTTTAAAAAACCTTAATATTTTAGCATTTTTCGATTATTTCAACATTGTAATATTAATTTAATATAAAATTTTCCCTTATGCGCACAGTATTTGATCACAATTCCTTTCATACTCATCACATTTCAATAATTCTACTAATACCCATAATATTTCAACCCTAATTTCTTACATGCTCATGCTATCACATTCCATCAGTTAAACCTAATGGATCAAACAGTTGCATGCGTTATTTTTTTTAGATGTCTTCCTCCCCACTGTCTTTTCTTTCCCTCCATCCGATTTCGCAAATTGGTGACTTAGAAGTGTAGAGGAAAACCCACCATAGCTATTGTAGGTGTAATTTTTAACCATTTTGTTAGATTTTCATGCCTGCATTTTTATATTATACTTAACCACTCCTACTTTGATCATCTTGTTTCATCCCATTTTGTTTTGAAAAAAATGCCCAAATGGACTTGACAGCCTTGTAGTCATGCTTAATTTAGAAATAGAGCATGTGTGAATATTAATCCTCCAGTTGCTAAAAATGAAATGAGTTAGTTGTTTAATTGATAAGTAATCTACTCCATCTTGGGTGGTTGTTTTTCTGCTCGCGCTCAGTTTTTGTCAAAACGACAAGGTGCTCTTTGCATCAGATCCGAGTAGATCAACATCACTACTCCTATTGTTTGCATCTCCAACAAGGACTATCTCTACCAACGGTGGAATAGGAAACTTTCTGCTAATAGGAACAGGAAGCTTTCTGCAAATAATGAACTCATAGGAATCGTGGTTAGCAAATCGAAATATTGGATTCCATTCATTTCCTTTGAATTAGATTGTCCTCTCTAGCCACCCATCTTTGCCTCATCTAGCAAGCCATTCCAGCCATATTCAGCAACACACATTCACCGGAATCGCATCGTCTTCATCCTTAAGCTTGATCGATTAGCAGGATGCAGCTGTGCATCGGTATCTTAGATATGATGCTCTTTTCTAAAAAGAATATAAAATAAAACAATTCATCTACTCCCATTCAACATGTTTCACATTACAAATCTAGTTAAAAACATCATGTTGTTATACCCCTGTTGCCTAGACATGTCAATGGGTACCACATTATCTAAGAAAAATTCAGCAATATCTTTCTATAATCTATGAGGAATGGTATGAGATACAAGATTTATTGTACATAAACATTACAATTCTATTAAAAATACAACATTTAGCTCTACATTAAAATATTTATATACATATACTATAAAGACATTCATATACTAAAGAAGTCATCATAATTTATCATTACACAACAAAACAACACAAAAAATCGTATACATGTGTATATATACATCCACATAGATTGTGATCAAGTTCAAAATACACAAACACAACATATTTGTTACAGTTGGATCAAACTAAGTAAGTGTATACATTCATTAGTATCAAATAAAAACATCGAGCCCAAAATAACTATGGATACAAATACTAACATAATGAGTTTTCTCTTCGGAGTTATGTCCTTCTCTAAGCCCATCCTGAAGCTCTTCACCTAGCCTGTGATCTATAAACAAAAAAACAAACTATATAAGTCTAAATGAACTCAGTAAGTAGATAGCATTTAACAAAGGAAGAGAATCAAATAAGTTTCCTGATGCACATGTCATGATAATGATGCAATAAGATAATTTCTAAGTGACCATACACGACGTGTGAAATCAACACCCATGCCCAAGACTATATGTATATAGCGCATGTCTTTAACAGGCCATGCACAGTAGTCCATTCATGTCAACCAAGGGTCATGAACAACCCTATACAACCATGCAACACATTCATATGTGCAATTATATCAAAAGGTCATATAATGCAAGCGCTTATGATCATACCATGTTGAGCAATCAAATTATAATCATTTAAATAAACAACCCATCACTCAATACAAATAAAAATAAATGTTGCAAGCCACACACACAGCATTAGAATAATCAATATGAGTTTACATTAAGTTCAACATACCAATAGTCACACAAACATTTCATTGAATGCATGGTAGGCGTCAAAAAGAAAATTTCTCATCCCATTAATGAGAAAACTAATAACATATCATATGTTCCACAATAATCTCAAACTTTCCATGAATCCAGCTAACCCTAGCTTGCCTTGAATCCTAAAATACTCTCAAACACAAAGCCAATGGATGATGCCCATTCCCACTAGCTCTATAATATGTTTAATTTCAAATACAACCCTTAGCTTGAGGAAAAGAAACGTCTATTTACCTAAAGTACGATTTCCCCAAATATCAGCAACCTTGACCTCGAATCTTTAAAATTTTGAGCTACCTTTGATGTGAAGTAGTGATCCTTGAGGTGGTTTACAACAATCTTGTGGAGGTCTAATGCCAAGTCGAGCATTAAGGAGACGAGGAAGAAGAAAAAAAAAAGGAAGAAAGAAGATCAATGAGAACAAGAAGGGAAAAAAAATGAACCCTAACCTTGCGACCCCCCCTTTTAAATGACCTCTCAAATTAGTGAGTTGGGGCCAGACACAAGCCCACGAGGCTTACTTCAAACCCTTTTGCTCGTCCCACATAATGTCGTTACTTAAAAAAAAATTTCGGGGATGCTGCCTCCTTGACCCATACCTACTTTATGAGATTCCAGAGAGTTATGGTACCTTAAAGAACACGTCAATTGTACGCCTCTAAATCAATGCCCAATAGATTATACCATAAACAAGTAGTGCCCATATAGAAACATGTTAATATATAACTCATACTTATGTCTAACATGCTTGTAAATGGTATCCCACACAATCCAACATTAGGGGTGTAACTTGGTACCGGGTCGATCCAAACCCCCTTGACCCGACCTAGTTTGAAAACCAAGTTTGGGTTTTATTTTTGAATTGTTTTTCCAAATTAGACCCAATTTCAACCTAATCTGAGAAAATCCAAAATCAATACCGTGTTTGCATCAACCCGGTACCCAAACTTGAGCCGATTCGAACCCGATATTGTCTCTAATTTATTAAAATAATTATATTCATTTATGCATTAAGTATTTCAACCGTAATTGTGATAAAAGTTATTCCATATAATCATAACCTAATTAAATTATAAAACATTTATTATAAAACCTAAATGTTCTCAATCAAAAAAAACCTAAATGTTATATATTGTTGTCATAAAAATTGAATATATTGCATCTATTTTAACTTTATTTACAAATAATTATAAATATACTAAATCTTTAAAATTATTGCATATACACTAATTAACTATGAGATATATAAATATCACTTTTATTAAACTTGGAATGATTTCATGAAATCTCATTCGTTTTTTAACTTGATTGTTCTATGTAAATCATTACGTTCATTGTATTTAGAATTATTTTTAATTAAAAGACCAACTTGCATCAAAACGAAAGATATCATAGGTCATTTAAATGTATTCGCGTATAAATTATTCATGCGTGAATGCAATAATATTTAAAAAATTTGTTATCTTTATCGATAATTTCAACTTCTATTGGTTTAAGAGTAATCTGAATTTTAGATTGAACTAATGCCAACCCGGTATGAACCCAACGTGAACCGGGATTCGAATATTAGAGTTTGGATTTAGGTTCACCTAAACTCGGCTTAAGGCTTGCGTTTACTAAAACTTGGTACAAACCTGACCCGAATTGCGCCCCTACCCAATATGTTAAGATCGTAATACATGCATGTTTGCACTATACGTCTCATAGATGTGATATCTATATATGTTGTATGTCACACTAGCGTCATTAATTTCTAGCAACATATTCATAAATTACCTCATGGTTAGGAAAGAGTTATAATAAAAAAAATACATGGTCCTCACACATGGCTACCACTTTAATGTTACCATGACAGTGAGTACTGAATGGAGAAGATAAGCAAAATGTTATGGGTGTAAAGCAAGTTCTAGATGATCACACGAATTCAAGTAAAAATTAGGGGATCGCATAGGATGGTAACAAGAGGAATTGGGAGAAAGGGGGAACAACATTCTAGTAGTAGTAAGGATTTCATTTTATCTAGGACATGGGAACAACGTTCTAGTAGTAAGGATTTAATTTTATCTAGTAATGTCCTAAAGACAAAATCATCAATTTCACATGCATCCAATGATCGTCTAGACTATCGGTGATGGTATGGGCATGTAAGGATTTAGAAATGAAATGTCATAAGTATCCGATGAATTATTAAAACACTGTGATTACGAAAGGAATGCGGTCGAGTATTGTGGGTATAAAGAAAAAAGTTTCAATTTCATTATTATTTAGGATATGATCTAAGACCGAATATAAGTGTCTTTCACAATGTTCGAATTACGTTGTTTGACAATGTTGGATTGATGTTCCGGAGTTTATTTCATTATAATTGATTTAACGACCAATTTAAGGTTTGCGTTTGCTTGAATTTGTTTGACCGTAGAATGTGTTGCTTAATTCAGTTAATTATAAATCTTATTATGTAGACTCTTGTTTTTTTATGGAATATAGACTTTTATTCTAGATTTTATATTAATATAGCTTTTTACTTTCAATATATATTTAATTTGTTATTGTTAGGTATTTATTGTTTCATGTTGAGATTTGAACTAATTATTTTACTTTTTTGCTAATTAGGTTTTTCTAAACTATTAAAATTTATTTTTATTTGTTGAGCTTTATTACTTATTTTGTTTCATATAATTTCTATAAGTCAGTTTTATTTTCAAATTGTTTGTCAACTCATTTACAACCCATAACCTGGTATAGTAAATAGTTTATAGACATATTTAGTTCGGGATTTTGATCAATCAATTATAAATGAATTATAGTTGAAATTTTATAAATGAGTTAAAATTTGGAATGGACTCTACCCCTCCAACCTAATTTAGCTGCACCCGTAGTTAAAATAGCCGGAGTTTTGTCTCCCTAAGGGTGCACGTTTCACATATTCTACTCGTCAGTGGGACAGCTTCTTACTATGTAAAAAATTAGCTTATAGAGTACACAACTATGAATACGCTGCCTCCCACCGAAGCAGCATTAATGGCAATGTGACAATAGCACAGTTGTTATGGAATGAAAGGCCAGACCTTTTGAACGAAGTATCTTGCGGCCTTTGAAATGTACATTGCATAATAAATATTTTCAATACCGATAGTTCATATTGATGGGTTATATCTTGTATTTTGCACGGGGTTGACGCAAATACCATACAGAGTCCTATTTATAATTGTATCAGTTAGGGATTTAGTGGAACTATGAGAGGTATCCCATTAAGGCATGAGAGAGAGTTATCCGAGTGTTTTTATTTGAGGATATCTTAAAAATGTATATAAAGCATTTTTATGTATATCTTTGTAACATGTTTATTGTAGTAGATTATTATCTCTTTTCTATAGTTTTTTCCTTATGAGTTTGAATAATTTTTCATATAAAAATCTTGGTGTCTTGTGTGGGTAATCTTATTGTTGTTTATGTGATCATGTTTTCTTATTTATGCTTCCATTGTAATTCATGTCAACTTGAATCACATTTTCTAACAAGTGATATCAAAGCTTAGGCTGCGATTGTGATTTGAGAAGTGAATTGATGGTTAGATCAATGGTTTGATTCGAAGGCAAGATCATGGTGTTGGCTAGGCCTTTTGAACGAAGTATCTTGTGGCCTTTGAAATGTACATTGTATATCAAATATTTTCAATACTGATAGTTCTTACTAATGGGTTATATCTTGTATTTTGCATAGGGGTTGATGCAAATACCATACCAAGTCTTATTTATAATTGTATCAATTAGGGATTTAGTGGAATTGTTAAAGGTATCCCATTGAGGCATGAAAGAGAGTTATCAGAGTGTTCTTATTTGAGGATATCTTAAAAATATATATAAAGCATTTTTATGGAGTAATTTACATATATACCTACAAAGTTTGATGCTAATTGCAGATATACCCACGTAGTTTCGAGAATTGCATATTACCCCCACATAGTTTTACCAAAATTGCGTATTATACTTACACCATTACCTACCATTAATATTTGACATGATATTTTGAAAAATGACAAAAATATCCTCATTGGTAATTTCACAAATTGCATATCACCCTCATATAGTTTCACCAAAATTGTATGTTACCTAATGAAATGATGTATACGATGAGGATATTTTTGTCATTTTTTAAAATGTCACATCAAATATTAATGGCAGGTAACGGTGTAGGAGTAATATGCAATTTTGGTGAAACTATGTAGGGTAATATGCAATTCATGAAACTACGTGGGTATATCTGCAATTAGCATCAAACTATGGGTATATATGCAAATTATCCATTTTTATGTATATCTTCATAATATGTTTATTGTAGTAGATTATTATCTCTCTTCTATAGTTTTTTCCTTATAAATTTGAAGGATTTTTCATATAACAATCTTGGTGTCTTGCGTGGGTAGTCTTGTTATTGTTTATTTGATCATGTTTTCTTGTTTATGCTTTCATTATAATTTATGCCAACCTAAATCACATTTTCTAACAAATGATATTAGAGCTTAGGTTGCAATTGTGATTTAAGAAGTGAATTGATGGTTAGATCAATGGTTTGATTTGAAGGCAAGATCATGGTGGTTGGCTAGATCTAGTTTAATTATGCAGCCATAGTGGATCTTTTTTACGAGTACAGATCCTGCAGCGAATAGAAGTTACTACTTTGGGCACAATGTGATGATAGCCATGGCGGTTCGCATGGGTGAGAGGTGTGGTAGCAGCACGCGCGATGGATGGTTTTCTCACCTTAGGTGGCTAGTCGGATGATGATAGTGAATAGGCAGATGTGTATCAATGATTCTGAAAAATGTGCCGGAGGAGATTCAGATTGTTATATTAAGGAGACATTATGGATGGCATTAGAATAGCGAGCAGTGGTGGCTATGTGATGAAATGAGTAGTAGTTACAGTACGCATATGAAGCTTGGTGACTAAGGTTCTTTCTTTTTCAGAGAAGATGGTGATGCATAGATATAGTGCACTAAAGAAGCATCAAAGTAGCATGCACATGCAGTGCATATTGAGTGGTCCCCAAGTTCGACTAAAGTGTTCTCGGTATGGTTGTCTATGTTTGAGAGTGCTCTAAATGAGTTAGTGTGGTCAATTTGGGTAGATTTTACTTTGATGGTGTAAATCCGATAAGGTGTACAAATAACAGACATGCAATGATCAAAGAGATTCTAATGTAGGATATGATGAGACGAGGTGTTGTGCTTCACATGAACGGTGTAGATCAAGAGGCTGCTATATTGTTGGACATGGTTAGGTTGAATCACACATATTGAGGTTAATCAGGAGAAATTAAGTTGAATCTAGTTTGAAGCATCAGTTCATGAGCAAATTCGGTGTGATCAAATAGTTAAGATTGTAAAAAGATGGTTTAAATTGAGGACCAATCATGGACTTCATGGAGCTATAGATATTTTGCATTATTTAGTAGTCCACAGTTGTGCTGATGTCAAGGATGCATAAAAAGTATGTGGAGATAAATTGAGTTTTCTTGAGTCCACATTCAATGATGGCTTAGATCATAAGATTGCATTAGCATTGCATCACATGTGAAGAGCCTGAGAGTCTTGTGAATGCAATGGTGTTGGAAAATAGAATATAGTTTATACTGTTTGTAGCTTATGCATATGAGGTGCTTTATTGAGCGCATAGTTAATGTACTTACTCAAGTTAAAGTATGTGTGAATTCATGTTATTTTGTACATGAAAGTGTAGTGATCTCTCAGGTAGAGAGATGTGGAGTCATGCTTTGTTAAAACATGATTGACTGGTAATCTAACTTATGAGTTATTAAATAGTTGAAGATACAGTTTTTCTATGAGTTAGCTTGGTGCATGCAAAATCTAATCCAATGTGGAGATTTATTAAGTTATGTCTTCTAGTTTATATATGATTTTGCGCAAATACCCATATTGAGTCCTATTTATAGGTTTATCAATTAAAGATTCGATAAAACCATGAAAGCTATTTTGTTGGGGGCATGAGAGAGGGGGTTATCATAGTTTTTCTTATTTAGAGATATGTGTAAGACATCTAGAGAATATGTGTAAGGCATTCTTATATGCATTTCTGTAACTTGTTTATTATAATGAATTGCTATCTCTCTCATTGTTTTCCCCTTTAAGTTTGAAGGTTTTCAATGTAAAATCTTGGTATCTTATGTGGGTGATTTTGTTGTTATTTATTTGATCATCTTTTCTTGTTTATGCTTCCACTGTAATCCATATCAACCTGAATTAAGATTACTAATACATACTAGTGGCATGACTTTTAAGATCGTGTGGGATAATATTCATAAGTTTATTTTTAGTATATTTTATTTAGCAAATTTTATGTAAGATTTTTACATATTAATTTTATCAGCAATAATATCAATAAAAATTTCTAACTAAATGTGGTAATATTTATTTTCATTTGTAATATTTTTAAAATAAATTATACAAATAAGGATTATGACTTCCTCGAATTTTGATAATCTCAAGCCAAATAAAAATATAACATTTAAGCCGAGCGCAGTTAGCATGATTAATAAGAGGCAATATCCCACAATGGACTAGTTTTGGTTTCAGTCCTAGTTGTCCACATGAGCGGAGCTATATGTCTCCGTATTCCTTGTGTGGGGGTTGTGTCTTCCCCACCTTTGAGCTTTAATATAAATTTAATGTGTTGTATGGGGTTCTTTGTGTACATGTAACTCAAATAAAAAAAATACAACATTTAAGAATAAATTTACATCATTTAGTTTTATTTCAATATTATATTTACTTTTATGTACCAAAACTTTAATGTTCACCTGGCTTCTAAAAAATAAATATTTAATAATCTAATTTACATAGATCACATGAAATTGAATGATATAAAAATTATTTATATTTTTATATTTTTATTTTAAAATATGAAAAATTAACTACAAATTGTTCAATAATTATACCAATGTTAAACCCATAATAACATTTATATTATTCATTTAAGAAATTTTGAAATCAAATTATACATTATTCATGTTGCAATGATCTCCTACAGTATTTTTTGTTTTTCATAGACATGCAGGCTCAAATAGATAAGCTCAAATATTTTAAAATTTATGTTGGAAACATAAGGGGCATTAGCAAACTTGAAAGGGCTTATCCTAAATAAGGATAAAATGAGTATATCCTGATCAGGTGGAATAGAGATGTCACGAGACTAGCTCTCATCACCGATAGTCTAATCCAAAATACTTTCCCTCTTTAGGTGGTTAATTTCCAATCAACATCGATTCCGCTTTAATGGATTCTCCAAAAAGGAAAACCTCATACTTTGTTTCTGCACTTTAAAAATCAAAATTGATCTTTCATTTATAAGTTATGAGACTTATGATAAGTATGGGCACAAAAACTTTTCTTTTTTTAAAAAAAAAAGATCCTTCACTATAAAATTCACATGGCAATTGATGCCATTCGTGTCTCTCATCTCATCAGGTATAAGAGTGAAACTTGGTCAGTTCTCTTTAATTATCCTAATCCTTTCCATTTCCTATTTGTAAAAATTGTCTTATTTTATCCAAACATCGATTTGATTCTTAGTTTATCTTACTCTGCTCATATACATGAACGCCTAGTCTGGTTGGTTTCCATTATTTCTTTAGCTAACCAACAATAACAATATTATATTAAAATAATATTAAAAACATTAAAAATTAGAGCTACTTCAAATATATGTAGTCATTAAATCATGCAAAATATATACAAAATAAACACAAAAGAATCTAAATTACTAAAAGAAAATTTTAAGTATTTGAAATCGTTAAATGATAACTTGCGTAATCACATGAGAACCGTCTGGGTACCCAGGGTATAAAACCTACCCTAGTATTTTTCAAAAGAGCTGATCTGATGCGAACACGATTCTTGCGCTTCAATATTTATGCTTACATTATCCATTTTTCTATTTTTCATTTTTTCTTATAGATATTTATGGCCAAGTAAGATCTTTTTATATAAAAAAAAGTAAGATCTTTTTATATATAAAATTATATATTTTCGAATATTTTTTGAATTTCTAAAATGAAAAAATAAATGTTTTTCTTTTAAAATAAAAGATGCAGAATTATATATAAAGAGATGTTACTCCAGTCCATATGTCCATAAGAAATTAAAGATAAAAAAATAAAATGGTATCAGTCCTCACGCTTGCATTGAGACGGCATCTTTTTTTCCTACCCACTTCACCCAAATTAGAGGCGGATTGGTGGTACCGATGGCCAAGTTGCACCAGACTTTGTGTCCCTCCAGTTAAACCAGTTTTACTATAGGGGTATTAATGGTCATGATCAACTCATCAACTCGCTCGTCTAACCCATTTATAAATGAGTTTGGATTAGGATTTTTAAATAAATGGGTTATGATCCACTAACCCGTTCAACCATTTGATTAAATAAATGGGCTAGGATTGAGATTTTATAATCCGTCAACCCGTTTAGTAACTCATTTAATACATTTAATCCATTCAACTAATTTAACTCATTTAACCCATTAAAGCTATGTATGTATATAAACGTCAATCCCTTGGTTGTTTCTTCCCGCTAAGTCTTCCTCTTCCACCTAATTTTCATTTTTACATTACTACCCTACTTTTAGTTTCCTTTGACCGCACTATTTTCATTTCTCTTACCCTAAAAATACTCTTTTGTCTCTTTCTATGAGATCATTGTTTATCAGATTCTAGGCCTTCAAGTCATTTGTTATATAACCCCTTAACAACCCGTTAACCTATTTATTAAATTGGTTATAAATTTATCAAGGTTGAGATTTTTTAAATGGGTTAAAAACGGATTATGGTTGAGATATTTTAAATGGGTTGGGATTAGGATTAGATTCTAACTCATTCAACCGGATCCATTAACACCCTAGTCTAGTATTCGTGGTGAAAATCGGCTTCCTTTTAACCTGCTTCACCATTGGGGTTAGAAAGGCCATATTTTTGGGGCTCATCCCATCCTGCACAAAGAAAGTATTTGATCGACGATTCTAAATGCCGAGACGCTACACATGCTAATGGAGTTCTGAGGTATTAATAGTCATGGTCAACCCATCACCAGCTCGTCCAACCCGTTTATAGATAGTTAAAATTTTTGAATAAATAAGTTATGATCTGTCAACTTATTTAACTATTTAATTAAATAGATGGATTATGGTAAAAATTTTATAAGTAGTTAACCCGTTTAACCCGTTCAACGCATTTAACTCATTTAACCCACCAAAGTTATATGTATAAACGTAAACTATTGGTTATTTTTTATCATTAAGTCTTCCTTTCATCACCTAATTTTCATTTCCCTACAGGTACTTTAATTCTATTTTTCTATTTCCGCCTTATTTTTATTTCTCCTATGCTGAAAATACTCTCTCGCTTCATTTCCCTACAACCCGTTACCCCGTTTATTAAATTGGTTGTAAATTAGTTAAGGTTAAAAATTTTTAAATAAGTTAAAAAATAAATTATGATTGAGATATTTTAAATAGGTTAGGATTAGGATTAGGTTCTAACCCGTTCAACCCGATCCATTAACACCCCTACTCTAGTATTCGCGGTGAAGATTGGCTTCCTTTTAACCTGCTTCATCGTTGGGGTTAGAATGGTCATGTTTTAGGGGGCCCATCCCATCCTGCACAGAGAAAGTATTCGATCGATGGTTCCGAATGCCGGGATGCTACACATGCTAACGGAGTCCCGAGGTATTAATAGTCATGGTTAACCCGTCACCAGCTCGTCCAACTCGTTTATAAATAAATTTGAGTAAGATTTTTTAATAAATGAGTTATGATTTGTCGACCTATTTAACTATTTAATTAAATAGACGGATTATGGTAAAAATTTTATAACTAGTTAACCCGTTTCACTCGTTCAACCCATTTAACTCATTTAACTCATTGAAGTTATATGTATAAACGTAAATCATTGGTTATTTTCTCTCATTAAGTCTTCATCTCATCACCTAATTTTCATTTCACTGCGGCTACTTTAATTCTATTTCCTATTGCTGCCTTATTTTTATTTCTCCTGTGCCGAAAACATTCTCTTGTTTCTCTTTATGATATCATCTTTTGCCAGAGTTTAGGCCTTCATGTCCTCTGTTATATAATTCGTTAACAACTTGTGAACTTGTTTATTAAATAAGTGAGGGTTGAAGTTTTATAAATGGGTTAATAAACAAATTATAGTTGAAATATTTTAAATAGATTAACATTAAAATTAGAATTAGGCTCCCTTCCGGCCTAATCGGTTATCACTCTTACTCTAACGGTGGAGCTCACGGCCGGCCACAAACACCGGCAAGCGCCGGGACTCATGCGGCGGTACTGGCCACGTTCCCTGCGAGCGCAGGGAAGCCACTCCCGCGGTCAGAGGAATCCGCGGTCCAAAGCATGCGGCGTCAGACCGTGGACCGGAGTTTTGGTAGATAGCGATCGCACACGTGCCATCGGCTACGTAGTAAGGATTGGTCGTGATGGGTCTGATGAACACTGCGGATTCGGTACTCCCTTGTCAATGGCACACCGCCGGAAAAGAAATGCGACGTCCTAGCTCACCTCAGCTGGCCGTCAGCTTTACAAAGAAGCGAGAGAACTTCCCTTTTTTTTTCTGCTTTTTTTAGTGAAATATTAAAAGTCGTGGTGGTGATTGGATAGATGGATAGGCCATAATTGAATCAAACTCGTGATATTACTTCAAAATGTATATAGTCTACTCATATATTCAATCATGATTTTTTTTTATAATTATTTTTTACATCCTAAGTAAAGAACTCAAAAATGAATGTGTTGGATTTTAAAAAAAAATAGTAATAATGCCTAGGAAAAAATTCAACCATTCTAAGGTAATATAACACCTTTTTGCAATGACATAAAAAGCCTCAATGTGACAAGAATGTTTATTTTCATAAAATTTCTAAGACGTGTTCAGGAAAAGATAAAAATTTTCAATGAAAAATTTTTAATGTAAAAAGTTTTAAAATGAGAGAAATAATGTGATATGATAAGAGTAATGGTGAAGAGTTAAAAGAATAAATTAAAACAGATCGGTCAATCGTATGGGTAATTATATAAAAATAATTTAAAAGATAAAATAATTGTATAGAAAGATATAAAAAAATAATTAGAAAAGGTAATTGTGAAGATCAAAAAGTTTTAAATTAAAAAAATTTTATTTAAAAAGTTTTAGTAGTAACAAAACACCCTCTAAGTTGAATTCAAAAATTCTAAAATTTACCACATGTGACTAGCACAAATGGGAGAGGACATGCCCTCTTTGGCAAGTGTTGCAGTTTGAAAACCGGTGTTTGAATCCAACATGGAAGTTTTGTCTCATCTTTAATATTTGAAAGTTTGTTGTCTCCAATATTTGGAAGTTTGTAATCCCCTTATTTGAATTTTGTAAGAATTGTTTTAAGACTTGATTATAAAATATATTGAAATTTGATATAAAATACCCCAATCGAAATAAAATTTGAAATTTTATTATGGAAAAGTATCGGGGGAGAATGGCAGAATTCCACGGCACGTGGCATGCACGTTGACGGGATACGTTTTCAACAAGGACGTTGCTGGCAGCATGTTCCAAACTAGTGTTGCTGCGGAGCAGGAAACTTTGATACTTCCTCCGGTGGCCCTTGTTCATGTTATTATTATTATTATTATTTCAACGCTAAACGAGCAGATGGATAATTGTGTTTCGGATAATATGATAAATAATGTAAAACAAGATATTTAATAATCATCCTATTCGCGTTCGTCGTTCCAGTTTTCAATAATTTTGTGATTTTATCTTGTACCTATCAATTTTGTGGAAGCTCTCAAACTTGTAAACCTTATTTCATATAAAGTGCATATAATGAATGTGGCGGCATTTAGGGCACATTTGTACCGTGGAATGGAAAGAAATTGTGGATTGGGGTGGAAGCAAAAAATATATATATATATATTTTCCAAATTATGTGATTGATATGAAATAATATGAATAAAGTTAAAATGAATATGGTAGCTGGAATAAAATACTAACGGAATACATAAGTAAAGTTGGAAAAATAAGGTAATTTAACTGTGAAATTAGTTGTTAAAAATGTATTTACCTTATTATACCATCTCATTCCACACTTGTAGATCGCCAAAAGTTTCCTTACTATCATTCGGATACAAACAATGTGTATGCATTGAATAAATTGGTTACTGATCATTTACAACTCCCTGACACTATGTTTAAATTTTTAAAAATATAAACATTTTTAAAAGTAATAAATCTATGTCTAGGAATTATATACATCTATACTAACAATTTTTAAAAAAATTTAAGAGTGTGTTTGTTTTATAGAAAAAAAATTTTAATCAAAACTTTTCAATTTCAAATTTTTCACTTTCCACCACTATGATATTTTTAAAAATTTTTTTACATCTTCTTATATAATTATTCTATCTTTCAATCATTTCGAGTCCTCATACGACTAATTTATATATTTTTATTTTATTTTATTTACTCCTCCATCATTATCTCCGTCGTATCGCATCATTTTCTCTCATTTTAAAACTTTTAAACTAAAAAATTTTATCACTTTCCAAACATATTCTTTAAAAAGTATAAAATTCAATTTTAGGACTAGTCGAAAATATTTTAATGATCAGTTGCCTCTAATATTACCGTAATCCATTTATATTTGTGTATAAGATTTTTTTTATGTCTGAGTTTAAGAACTTTTTGGGGCATTTTCCAAATATACCCATTACGTTTGACCGTATTTCCAAATCTGCCCACTACGTTTCGGAAATCCCAAATATACCTACTACGTTTTGCCAAAATCCTAGATATGCCCACGCCGTCACTGACGTTTAGAAACGGCGTTACTAAGAAATGAAAATGACGCATCTGCCCAAGAGCAAGGGCTAAATCGAAAAGGGGGAATTCAGGCTCGTCCGAAATCCCTAATTATCACCATGTACAAATCCAATGGAAACCAATGGGTTATAACAAGAATGAAATGCATCCTTTCTGCAATTATCATTTTTCTAACCAACCGGAAAAAAATCTCAAAAATACAATAGCATAGACAAAAGGAAAAAATTATCATTTTTGAAACTAACGGTAAAAAATACCAAAAATACAATAGCATAGACAGAAGGAAAAAATTAATATTTTTGAAACCAACAGGAAAAAATACCAAAAATACAACAGCATAGACGGAAGGAAAAATATCATTGTGGGATTTAATTGACGAAACCATTGCGCAATGGCTGGCATAATCCATACCATTTATGACAGCCTACTACTGGGTTCAGTGGAATGATATGAAAGGAAATACCATATCGCAGACTCTAAGATCCTACATCTGGATTTGATATTTCAATTTCAGATATGCTAAAAAGCATCAAAAAAATGAAATGAATACCTCAAATGGTCAGTCGTATGATGCACAACTCCTTACTCCTTAGGCACTCTCCCGCTACTGCTCTCTTCAAGTGAAATCCGAGCTCAGTTTTTATAACTCATGTCAGGGGCAATCTGGGCATATTTGAAAAATTAGCAGCAACTGTACAACGTTTCCATCGCTGAACGTAACGGTCACTGACGGCGTGGGCATATCTGGGATTTTGGCAAAACGTTGTAGGTATATTTGGGATTTCCGAAACGTAGTGGGTAGATTTGGAAATACGGTCAAACATAATGGGTATATTTGGGAAAAACCCAACTTTTTGTGCAATAGTCATATATCTACTGATTTTAAAAAATTAAAAATAAATATCTAAAAATCTTTAAAAATGGTAAAAATTGCTACACATGTTAAATATGCCTAAATTAACATTTGTATAAAAAAAATTCAAAAAAAAAAAGTAAAATGCACCCGGGTGCACGAAGTCAGTTCCGTACCACAATTCTAACAAAAGAATCAAACGGATTAGTTACAAAAGTTTTTAAATAAATAAATATCCATTGTTTGCATGCGTCGGCCTCCCCTCATCTCCTTGTCAGTCATTCTCAACCGTTTAGAATTTCCCGATTTAATCCGCAGTGACGCTACCTAGCATGGTTGGGCCCACACCCAAGGTGGGCCAGCATCGGACGGTTGACAGCTCATGCCACGTCATCATAAAGGAAGTCTGCAGAGCATAAGTGCCAAACATACGAATCGGTCGCCTATTCTAACGCCCACAATATATTTGAATGAGCAGCGCATGCTTCATTACAACTTGCAAGAAAAAATACAGCATGACCAATAAAATAATAAATTATACTTTTAAAGAAAGGCAGAAAATGATCGAAAAATAAGAATAAGTAATTAAGAAGTACAGAATTTCAAAGATTGAAAAAGAAACGTAAGAACGATGACCGAGTTGATGGGATGATAATTAGAAATATATAAATGCATAATTCTTACTATAAAGTATGCATAAAAATTTCTATCATCCACTCAGTTTTATTTATGCTTAATTGCTCGACGCTTGTTATAAGCATAAGATTAAAAGGTTTTTCCCAACATAAAACCGTTAACATATATTCACTTTGTTTTGCATATGATAGTATATTTAAAATTCGGAAGTAAAAAAACACATAATCCATAAGAGTGGAAATTTTTCTCACTTCAGTAAAGAGCAAATGTTAGTTTGAGCACTATTAAGGTACTTGTATAAAATGTAAACTGTTAAACATATTTAATGCATCATATTTAATTAGGAAAGTAAAAAAATTAACATGAAATGATCATAAATTACTAAAGAATTTAAAACGAATTGACAAGATATATAAAGAACCCTGATCTCATATGGGCGGATGCATGGGATCTCCTATGGGTCCAGCCCAAATTTTCATTTTTATTTTATTACTTTTATCTTAAATGTATTTAACTTATGTACTAAGATTTATCACTTTTGGGAATATATAATTTTTTGAAATTTATATAAATTTGTTAAAAATTTTACATAATTTTCGATTCATGTACATATAATTTTTGTATGATTCTGATTACAATATAGAATCATATTTCAAAAAAGATAAATGGTTTAGTTTTCACAGATTCACATTAGCAGGGGAATTTGCGCCATACCCCCTTTAAGTTTGCGAAATAGCATTTTAGACCCCGACGTTTGCGTATTAGCATTTTAGACCCTGATAAGTTTCATTTTTAGCATTTTAAACCCTCCGCCCTAACACCGTCTACTGCGCACCGTCTGACCATGTGCAATGACGAAAATACCCCTCAATAAAAATAAAATCGTAGCCATAACGAGCAAACCCTTCCCAAATCGAACGTTCACCCGCAAGACCGAACCTCCATATCGAAACCGTATTGGTTTCACAGACTGTAAATTCGTGATTCCACCCATGTACGGCTCAAGACGGGTTTAATAAATAAATAAATAGAACGGGAAATGAATCGAGAAGAGACTCTTGGAGGCAAATTAGACAGGAACAGATGCACGGGAATGGGATGGATGGGAGAGGAAATATCAAATATGGAGGCGGTTCATCACTGTCACTCTCTTCAAGCTTCTCTTCCTCTCCTCCAACCATGACGACAGTCTCGTGCTTTGTTCCCTCGCCCGCTCCTACCCCGTGGCAATCGATCCTCACCAATACTCGTCGTTGTCCCCGACTTCCAGCCACTCAATAGCATTGCCAGCGATGATAAGAGCGGAAGAGGAGAAGCAGAGCAGCAACTCATCTTCCGCAGGTAGAAATTCGAAATAAGAACTCTATACTCCAACCAACAGAAACTTCCAACATGAGAACGAGTTCAAACCAACCAAGCTGAAGACAGATATAAAATCAGACATGTATTATTACATTAGGAAGCTGCCAACATAAGGACATTCTCACTAAAACCAAAATCAGAAGCACCCAAACAGCGTGGTGAGGATGAGCTCAATTTTTTCAAAGACAGGGCAGAACATCAACGCAAAATCATATAAGTTGATTAAAGAATGAAAATAGAGATGGAATCATCAACAATCTATTCAGAAAATGAAAGGCTAAACATAGCCCATTGCTGTTGAAAAACCCGCGGGTCCAGGTTCAAAGCATACAGGTGATATGCATCCTCGCCCCGAACAGATTCAAGCTGAAAATCAGTGAAACCCAGCATGATTTCAGAAAAGCAAAAATAAAACAACCTGAGCCATTCGAACCTCGGTCCAACCTGTTGAACCTGGTCTGAACAAAAGTTCTTCCTCCGAGTGCCCACCCACCTCTGTCTTGCACCGCACCCTGCCTGAAATCAACGTCCTCTGCCTTTGTTGACCAACGTTTTGTTTTCCTGTCCTTCTCTGGCCTTTCTACCTTAGACGTCGGCAATATTTTTCGTCTCCCTTTCCTCAGTCCTCTTCGTCTCGGATATGGCAGATCTGATGTAGTTCTTTGCTAAGCCACGAGCGTTATGGTATGTCGGCACTATCGAGGATGATAGATGATAAGAAGGCTCTGTCGATTTCAACGGAATGACGAAGAGGGAGACGGTGTTGTGCAGTTGGCTTCTACAGTGATTGGATTGTTGGTGGGTTTGGGTAGACGGCTGATCGTCAGATCTGGCGCGGGGCGAACGGCTGGGCGTCGTGACTAAAGGAGGTTGCTGAGTCTTGCGAACGATGATTGGTGTTGGAGAAGAAGTCGAAGATTCACGGCTGTCATCCGAACACAGGCTTCTTTGGAGCGTCTAATCATCATTTTGGTTCACTTGTTCTTGTTGTAGTCTGAAAAGAAGGGCGGCAGATTTTGAATTGTGCCTGCGGAAGATGAGTTGCTGCTCTGCTTCTCCTCTTCCGCTCTTATTATCGCTGGTAATGCTATTGAGTGGCTGGAAGTAGGGGACAACGACGAGTATTGGTGAGGATCGATTGCCACGGGGTAGGAGCGGGCGAGGGAACAAAGCACGAGACTGTCGTCATGGTTGGAGGAGAGGAAGAGAAGCTTGAAGAGAGTGACAGTGATGAACCGCCTCCATATTTGATATTTCCTTTCTCATCCATCCCATTCCCGTGCATCTGTTCCTGTCTAATTTGCCTCCAAGAGTCTCTTCTCGATTCATTTTCCGTTCTATTTATTTATTTATTAAACCTGTCTTGAGCCGTACATGGGTGGAATCACGAATTTACAGTCTGTGAAACCAATACGGTTTCGATATGGAGGTTCAGTCTTGCGGGTGAGCGTTCGATTTGGGAAGGGTTTGCTCGTTACGGCTACGATTTTATTTTTATTGAGGGGTATTTTCGTCATTGCACATAGTCAGACGGTGCGCATCAAACGGCGTTAGGGCGGAGGGTTTAAAATGCTAAAAATGAAACTTATCAGGGTCTAAAATGCTAATACGTAAACGTCGGGGTCTAAAATGCTATTTCGCAAACTTAAAGGGGGTATGGCGCAAATTCCCCCACATTAGCAGGGCGCAAAGCGTTTCCACCATGGGGCAAAGTATTAAACTTTTACACAACATCGTTTCCCTTTTTATGTATGACTCTGTATGTATACAATATAGTTAATATTATAGCCCCTGTTTGATTAGATCACTTAACAAAAGATACTCTAATTACACTTTTTTTAAAAAAAATATATGCCCCTCGTAATTAAATGGTTGATGGCTTTGATAACGTGAAACTTGGTTAGATAGTGGGAAAGTGTCAGAAGTGAAAAAGAAATTTTTAAAAAAATTTTGTGTAAATGATATAATATGATATAGCTAAAGTTGAAATAGATAGTATAGTTGTAAGAAAAAATAACTAGCGTATATGGATAAATTTAAAAAAAAATAAGATTGTTAAATAGTTAAATTATTTGTTGAATAATGCATGGAGAAAAAAGGCCATGTAAAATAGGTATTGTGGATTACTAAAAGTAGGTTAATATTTTAAATTTCTTCATTAATATTGTCTAGATAGATATCTCACATTACAATCAAGCAGATGAAAACCATAAGTTCTCATATAAACTCACATGAGATATAAACTTTTATCTAAATTATTAAAGACCCATGTATACAACATGACAGCCTTATAAGTTACCACCGATGGTGGTTAAAAAATTAAATTAAGAGTATGTTTAGTAATAACAAAAAAATATCAATCTAAAACTTTTTACTTTCCATAATTGTTATATTTTTAATTATTTCTTCATATTTTCCTATACATCTATATTCTTTTTCAATCATTTCTACACAACTTAAAACTAACGTATCTATTCTAACCTTATTTTCTTTACTCCTCATTATTACTCCTATCATATCACGTCATTTTCTTCTAATTCAAAATTTTATCATTTTCCAGAAAATCCTAAAGCACAAGGAATAAACAATATATTATGCACCTGCCTCACCTTTACAGTGGGTAAGAGTAAAACTCAAGTACGAAATATATATGAGGACCGATCTTTTAACATGTTTATAAAAATATAAATATATATACATATCCAAAAATGACAAAACTTGGTTTATAGATTAAATATAACTAGATTAACATGTTTATAAAAATATTTTTTAAAAAAAAACAAAAACAAAATATTTTTTGACCGGTCGGAAATCACCGGATTTCCGACCGGTCGTAAAAGATCATTCGGCAATATATATATATATATATAAATTAGTGGTTTGAACTTTTTAGGTTGGATGCACAGAAAATATATATTTTTATTTTTTTTATTTCTTTCATGGGCAAGTAGATTTGGGTATATTAAATCTATAAACTAAGTTTTATTATTTTTGGACGTTTTTGAGTATTTTTTTGAATTTTTAAATACATAGTATTTCCGTAATTTTCTAAGACTTGAAAATTACGAAAATACTACTGTGTTTAAAAATTCAAAAAAAAATACTTAAAAACATTCAAAAATAGTAAAACTTGATTTGTAGATTTAATACATTTATATTTACTTGCCGATCAAAAAAATAAAAATAATAAGTTTTTGGGTCCGGCCATTAAAGATCAGGCCTCTATTCATTATCGGCCATACTTGTGCGGAACTAGAGCTTGTACTCTACATTAACCCACGTTTTGATGTTCGAAAATGTTAATTATTTCAGAAAGAAGCACGACACCTAGACAAGGTGGACCCAGATGAGCCACCACCATCATTTTCCTTTCGATTATAAGCACGTGGGCTTCTAACGCATGCAAAGCAACTTGCAACAACGAACTTTCACGGCACCTCCGAAAACTTTCTAAAACCAATCCTCCATTCATGCACCTTCTCCCCCCTATAAAACCACCCCGCCTCCAAAACCTACAAGCTCCATTCCCAATTCCTCCAACACCCCGATATCCATCTTCACCAGCGTTCCATTTCATCGCCCGTGAATTAACATGTTCCATTTCGAGAGCAGCAAGCCCGACCTCGATCTCTTCGAGTCCATCCGCATCCATTTGCTCGGAGACTCCGACCCGCATCCGCTCCCGCAATTCCCAACCAGGATCGCCAATGGCCCCGCGACCTCCGCCTTCTGCAACGGCGGCATGCTGTCTTCCCACACGGAGAGCTGCGCCGAGCTGCCGCTGAAAGCCGATGACTCTGAGGACATGGTCATCTACGGGCTCATCCAAGAAGCCGCTGGAAGCGGGTGGAACGCTTCCGCAGCGCCGACGGAGAGAGCCGTGAAGTCGGAGCAGGCTTTGGCCGCGCCCCACACCGCCAAGCCCGCGCCGGCGCAAGAAAGAGGGAGGCACTACCGCGGCGTCAGGCGGCGGCCGTGGGGAAAGTTCGCCGCGGAGATTCGGGACCCGGCGAAGAATGGAGCTAGGGTGTGGCTGGGGACGTTCGAGACGGCGGAGGACGCGGCGCTGGCCTACGACAGGGCGGCGTTCCGGATGCGCGGCTCGCGAGCGCTGCTGAATTTCCCGCTGCTGGTGGCGGCTTCGGGGGAGCAGCCGGTGCCGACGCCCGTGAGGAAGCGAGCTTCGCCTGAGGCGTCTTCTTCGTCGTCGTCGTCGTCAGAGAGCGGGTTGCCGAAGCGGAGGAGGGCGCAGTCAGCCTCTGGAGCGGCGGGGAAGAGCTCGGTTCAAAGTAGCGGCAGTCTGCCAGGTGGCGAGCAGCTACTGGTGACGTGGTGACCTGCAAAAATGAATTTTTATTCTTCTGGGAGAGTCGGTTGCGTAGGGAAATTGGAGTTTGGGAACTGCGATGGGATGTTGAGTCTTGTTGTGTATAAGTGTTTTTTTATTATTTTATTCTTTCTTTTCTGAAAAAAAAAAAAAATAGAAAAAGCGTTTCGATGAAGTTTGAATCCACCCAAATTGCTTTATTATTTTTTCTTGTAACGAATGGCTTTATTATTAGCTAGTAATATATTACACATATTGATCAGATGAATTCTCCTTGAATAAGTCACAAAGTTGGGGTGGACTAACGCAAGTATTAATTTCTTGCCTAACATATCAGTAGTATTAAGTGCTGATTTGATGAGCTAGGGTGTATGATTTTACAATAAAAGAAGCTATCGTTATTTTTTAAAAGGAAGAAATTATCATTTTTTTATGATCATCAATTGGACGACCAAACAATTAATAGAAATGCAGATGAGGCAAGTAGTTTTATCAATTTCAAATCTCGAACTTCTTATCCTCCACACTTTTATACATACTCAGGTCAATCGCTTAGGAAATAATAAGGTAAGGAATAAATTATCGTTGAGTGCATGCATATGGTCTGTATGCTTGTAGTCTCCTAGTGAATGGATTTAATATATAATATCAATAAAAATCGTGTGAAATGTTATGAATGATGATGAGAAGTAAAATTAAAATGAATAAATTAGTTGTATATGTAATTATATAGAAATGATTGAAAAATAGGTTAATTGTATGGTAACATGTGAAGAAATAATAAAAATAAGGCAGTAAAAATTTTTTAATTTAATTTGGTTTGAACAGTTTTAAATGTAGTAAAACACACCCACAGGCCACAATCAAATGTTAATGAATATTTTAAAAAATAAAAATATTTTAGGGAATTTTCTTGTATTTTTTTTCGCATAACATTTCAGAAAATTAGTAGTTATTGATATTATTAATTTTTTATATATATTATACTTTATATGTATAAGTTTTTTTCACAAACATACCTAACCTACATAGTTTTAATAAAACTGCTAGTCTCCTTCCATCAAAGATCTTAATGGCCATTTTTCATCCCTTTCAAAAAACCTTTAATGGATTTGAATGTAACTCTAACAGAGAGGATTTTTTGCAATCCCAACAGAAAGGATGTTTTCGCAATATGACGTACATAGATGGTATGGGATCAGTTGGGTATCGGTGTACTAAAATAGCTGGGCTTTATGTTATGTGCATCCACATGAAGCCTTGGCGTTAGCTGATTAATTGGATTGTACAAATGCTTAAATCTTTTAATAACATTGTCCCAAAAATTTTATGCGCGGCTAAAATTGTCAAAAATTTGAAGATGTTATCAGGAAATGAATTATCATTTCTTTTATTTCTCATTTCCAGAAATTTTTTTTTTTTTTTTTAAGTCGTTTCGGCCTGTGGTGCAATTGGGCCAGTTAATTTTACCCTGGCCCACAACCTAAGGAAGCTCTATGTTTGGCCTTGTTTTTGCAAAGCCCAAACCTTAGGAACTCGAATTATAAATACCATCAGGATTAGTAAACCCAAACCCATTTCAAATATTTCATATAAAATATATTATACACATAAATCTAAATAATATTTCTTCATATTCGTATATTTTATATTATTTATGTTTATGTTTGAGAAGATAGTTGTAACCTTTGAATTATGTTAAGATAAATTATTTTATTTTTATTTTGTTTTTACTTTTATATTTGTTGGTTTTTTAATCTTTTGGAAAAGATAAAATTTGGTAGAAAATATATTATATTATTTTTTTCTTAAATTTATTTGAATTATGTATTATTATTTTTATTTAGATGACTTATGTTTAAAAATCTTTAAAAAAATATACGCACATCCAAAAATGGAAAAAATTTAATTTTTAAATACACTAAGATCAACAGGTATACGAAGAAAAACGTTTTTAAATACATTTTTCAAATGAGCTAAGTAAATTAGATTAACAAGATCATTTCTGTTTTAAGTAAATAGGATTGGAGTTTATATCTGTAATAAGATAAGAATTAAAGTTTGGATCTTACAAATAAGTTTAAAATATTATGTAAAATCCTAATTTTATGGACGAACCCTAGTTGCCCCCAAATTCTGGCTGGATATTCGAGCTGAGTCGGCAAAGTCTGCTTTCGAGGCAAGAAGCATTAAAACCAGTGTCTACGAGCCATTGCATGGATGATGACAATTAGTTTCTTCTTTGACTTCATGGCCTGAAATCTTCAAAGAATAAGAAACTTCTATGATACTTTTGCCCTCGTGTTGCCAATTTTTGGTTTTGGGCGCTGGTCAAAATCAGTGGGGAAGGGAAGGCGATTTTGGGAATCACAACCTTAGTGTTGCATGGATTTTTTTTCGGAGTTGTGTAATTGATAAGAAATGATATGGATAAAATTTGAATATAATTGATAAGAAATGATAGGGATAAAATTTGAATAAATAAGTTTGATGAAGAGTAATTAGTAGGAAAAATGATTGTAATATAAGAGTAAAAGTGAAAAAATATAATTATTATTTAATAAAAGACATTTCTCTAAATCCATGCCCCCATGCCATCCCATGCACTTCTGCACTTACTAAACGCCAAGCAACGTCTTAGTTGATACCATGTTGTGGGGAAAATTTTGTTAAGTTGAGTTGTATTAGGTTGGGTTGACACATGACCGGCTCCTAGCATTTCCCTTTTTTGAAGGAGTTGAAATAAAGTTTTTTTTTATCATCCCGAATGCGATTTAGGAATGAGTCAAAATTTTTTATCAAAATTAAAAATTATGAACTAGTCGACTATGTCCCAACTCGATGAACCCCAGGCCATCAGTATATATTCATTTATGAAAAATTATAACTATATTTCAAACTTTATTCTCTTTTTTTACAAAATTTTGATATTTTTTATGATTAACTAATTCTAATTTAATTTTTTAAATTACATTTCGTAATAGTCAACATGTAAATTTGATATAAATAAACCTTAATCTAAATAAATATTTAAAAAGCAAAAAAGAATCCAAAATCGACATGAATTGAAGTATTTGACCTTTAAACTTAACATAAATGCGATTTTATATTCCGCACGTGTATAAATTATTACAATTATCCTACTTTACTAGTATTTTCTACACAAGCCTTTCAAATACCAGTTAAAAAAGCTTAAGGTTGGTCAACCTTATCTACCCTGTCACAAAAATTAAGATCATTCTGAAAATTTAAAAAGTAGAATTAAAGTTGGACAAATGTTCTTGATCGTGACTAGAGTGTAAATGGAGTAAGGTTGACTTGGATTGAAATAAATACAACTCTAACTCATCCTATAAAATTTTAACCCAACTCTATTTTTAACCTTATCTTCTATACATTAACTCAATCCTATTTTAACTCCATCAAAAAATATCTTATTTTAACTCTATAAAAATTAGTTCGGCAAGTTAGAAATCGAGTTAATAAATACGTAATGTTTAAAAAATATTTGCTTAATTAAATCATTTTAAGATATAAATCTATATGAAATAATAAAAATTAATCATTTTTATAGAAATACTTTTCAATTTATGACCTACACAATAATATAGTTGCTAAATAATCTTACTTCAAAGCAATAATATCTATTTAATTCTATGTAACCAAGTTACATGGAAGTATACCCACGTAACCCCTTCAAAATCTAAGATTTTGATCCTTGATGGAAAATCTAATTCATTCATTATATTTAACATCATTTGTTTATCTAGATAATTAAGTTCCATCCCAATCAAATATGTTTATGGGCCACATTTGTTAGAAAATGTATATATTCATGTGTAAATTATAAAAAATGCTAAAATATCAATTTTAAAGTAGTATTTTCGATAACTAAACCATCCAAAATATCTTTTGTATGTTAATAAATGATTTACAAAGGATTATTATATTTTAATACATGTGTAAATGGATTTAAGCATTTTTCATAATTTACACATAAATATATATTTTTTCTAACAAATGTGGCCCATAAAAATATTCGATTGGGATGAAACTTGATTTTCTAAATAAACAAGTGATGTTAAATACAATGAATGGATTAGATTTTACATCAATGATCAAAACCTTAGATTTTGAAGGGGTTCTAGGGGTCCTGCTTCTATATCTAGTTACATAGAAGCGAGACCGTATGTATTATATGCTGATTAATTATTATTTTTTAATAATCTGTTATATTTTATACTAATATATGAAATTAGGTCAAGTTGAGTTGACAACCATTTAACCCAAACCAACACACTTTTAAAATCAGGTTAGTTCAAATCTGAGTTATATAACTTATTTTTTTCAAAAATGCCTACTCAACTCTATTATAAATTGGGTGGAGTTATTTAAGTTTGGATTGAAACCCACACATGACCCATCAGGACTCCGACCCGCAATGTATAATAGCATTTCATTTAGCTCGTAACTCTGCATCATCATCATTCCCTATCAATGACTCAATCTTATTCAATTCCTCTTATCAATCAAACATTCTCAGAAGGTATTTTGACCAACCACAAAGCGGGTCCAAGTGCTAATAAGATATTAGAAACGTGAAAAATTAGGGCAACTGTCAGTCCTTGAGATAGAATTCAACGTGCTAAAGCCTAAAGGGTTGTTTCCTTTTATCCCTTCTTAACATTTTTTTCCCATTTATCTTGCGTGAAGCGGGTTACAGGTAACTTTCATATTTTAAGATTTTTTATGCTTATTTTGATGCTTAATAAAAAAAATTAATTCATCCATTAATTTAACATCGTGAGTTAATTTAACATCATTTATTTAGCTAAGATCAAGTTTCTTCCAAATTAAAAGCCGCATTTATTGAAAAATGTATATATTCATTGTAAAATTTTGAAAAATAGATGGATCCATTTATATATATATATATATATATATATATATATATATATTAAAATGGAATAATACTTTATAGAATTATTTATTTATATAGAAACGATATTTTAAATATTGAAAATACAACTTCAAAATTATTATTTAATATTGAACTATTTTATTACATTAATTTCATACATTTGTAGATAGGTAGGACTATGCACAATGATAATAGACGAATGGAAAAAAAAAAAAAAAAAGAGTTTCTAAAATATAATAGATAAGAGTGATTCCACTGAGTATTAAAATATTAAAATACAAGAAATTACATAGAAAAGGAGGTTTATAATAGCATTCTCATTCATATGTTGTCTTCAGTTATAGTATTTTAGCTAGCTAACCGACCAAACTGGATAACGCAAAGACGGCGTATCAGGCTATCAGCACAAGCTTCGGTTGGCCTGCTTAGTTAATGATGCCGGTAATCCGGGTGTCACATAACCATCTAAATGGTAGAGTTAGCTATAGTCACATATTTTAGCTAGAACAGGATTTTACTTACGCCTATAATAAGTCAATACTAAATTAAATTATTGCAGTGCCCTTATACTCTTTAATCATATTAATTTGAGTCATAGATTTTTAAAATAATGTTATAATAATTTAAATAAAATGATTAATATGAAATAAATCGACATGAAAATAAATAAATGATTGAAACTATAAATACATTTATCAAATAAATGATTGAAAATAATATTTATTTATTTCTACATTTATTTATTTAAATTCATTTACTTATTTAGTAAAAATTTAATGGCCTAAATTTTAAAAAGGCATCGCCTACTATAAACGCATCATTGTAATTTTGTCATTCGACAGTATGCATCCACATTAACTTCGGATAGTAGTAGTTAAATTTCGAATAGAAAAGATATGGTTGTAACTAACTCTACTATGCAAGGAGTTACATGCTTAGGCATGAAATCCAGATTACACGTAAACCACGTCACTTGGTTATCATTGAACTTGCCAAATGTGCCAAGTGTATCGGTCGTTTGTGAAATACTTGTTAATTTTGCTTCTTATCGTCCACTTCATGTGTGGCCAAATAAATCATAAAACATTGTAGGAGATGCTTCTATGAAACTCTTTTTCTGTGTAATCTTTTTCATTTTCAACATCTAAATTATTGATGAAAAATATATTACATCTGTTGTGTTAAACACCACTTATATTATCATAGAAACTTTTTCATTTGTCTAATATTGTATATATGACTTTCATCTACAAACATGTAAAATTAACGTAATAGAATAATTCAATGCTAAAATATCAATTTTATAGTTTTTCAATATATAAATTATCTAAAATATCGCTACTGTATGAAAAAATGATTCTATAAACTATATATATATATATATAATTTACATATAAATGTACCTTGTTTTGAGCAAATATGGTCGATACACATATTGCATTTAAATTAAATTTTGTCTCATCATTAAACAAATGATGTTAAATATAATGAATGAATTGTATTTTTCATAATCTTAAAATTTAATGAGATTATATGGAACGGCTCCAATTGCATAGAAACCGGCCCGAACATTCGGTACTCACCTTGAACCCCAAAAATAGCTAAGTTTAGGCGTGAAAATGGGCCGAGTTATAACGATAAAAAAATATAATATATATATATAGGAATATATTCTGGTGCAGCATGCTGCACCGGAATTTTCGGTGCAGCATCGCTGAAATGGGTCCCGCATGATCATGAAATCATAATCTACTCCACCCATTGTATTTAGAATAATGTATTCTATTACCATACAAATTTTCATTCCAATCAGATATGTATATGGCCCCCATCTGAAAATGGTATAAATCCAACGTAATAAAATAGTTTGATGTAAATAACAACTTTAAAGTATCTGATTTGAATGAAAATTGGTATGGTAATAGAATACATTATTCTAAATACAATTAGTGGAGTAGATCATGATTTCATGATCATGTGGGGCCCATTTTTGGGCTACTGCACCGCTGTTCCGGTGCAGTGACGCTGCACCGGAACAGCTCTTATATATATATATATAGAGATCCGATCCTGTGACCGTAATTAAGGTGCAGTCCGCTGTAAAATTGACCCCACACATATTAGATTGTAATGAAACTTTATACACTCATTTATCCATATATAAATCATACTTTAGACGGTTTAGATATTGAAAAAACCACTTTAAACTTGATATTTACATTAAACTATTTTATTACATTAATTTTGCACCATTTTAAGATGGGGACTACACACATGTTGGATTTGGATGAAAATTGGTATGCTAATAAAGTGAAAAATTCTAAATACAATGGATGGAGTGGATTTTCTATTTATGATCAAGTGGGGCCCACAGTGCATGGACTGTACCGTGCAGTCGCATGCACTGGAATATTTCCCATATATATAGAAAAAAAGCTGCTCAACTGTACTTGAAGTACAGTATCCCGGTCGGAACAGCGACAACCCCACTTTATGTTTTTAAAAAATGGGTCGAATTTATTATTTTAAAAAAAATAGTTCATATTTGAGTGAGTCTCCACTTAGCAATCCCAGTCAAAGATTCGAATCAATTTTAAAATTTTCAATATTTCCAGTACTTATTTGATTTACAATTTCATTTATATCAAACTTCCCTGTTAATTATTCAACATATAATTTTTTTAAAAAAATTGATATAAATAATTTTAAAAATTAATTAGAACATAATTAATAATAAATCATGTCGAGTTTTTTAAAAAAATGAAAATAAGATTAATATATATTTATAATTTTTTTAATAATGAATACCTCCGCTTCGGTGGCTTTTGTATTGGAATACGATTTTGACAAATGAAATGAAATGGACTTTTTAATTAATTTTTAACCAATGAATTAATTTTTACATGGACGGTTTTTATGTTCTGAGCTAAACAAGCAAACCTAAAATTGACAGTCAGATGAGGTCTGATTGAATCATCAAGATGGACCCGCTTTTTTTTTCTTTTTTTTTTTAAGTTGGTTCCAATCAAAAGAAGGAAATGCTAACCATGCTGAATTTGAGTAGAGCCCCTGCTTCAGCTTTACAACTAAATGGATTGAATTTCAAATCCAAAAGAGGCGGGTGGAATTTCACACCTCCCATTCAGAAAGGTCGTATATAACCAACATTTTCTACATTGTATTCTGCTGTGGGAAGTGTTAAGCATTGGGCAAGACTTGATCATGGAATTAATCAGTCTAACACAATAATTAAGCATGCTAGCCTAAAAAATTAGAAGAACTCAAAGTCTAGGTATTTACCCCCGGACTTCATATCTGCACCCACCATCCTCTTGCTGCTGCTCCCAACCCCAACTGCCCCGACTCCCTCTGGTGCTACAGGCCCAAATTTCCCAGGCAGATCTGCTTCGAGCGGCCTCGGCACCTCTGGCGGTGTGCTGCACCGTATCAATGCCCAGTTCACGCCTTCGAAGAAGGGGTGCTGCTTGATTTCAGTTGCCCCTCTCTTCACCCCGAGTCGATGCTGAGGCTCCTTCACCAATAGGCCTCTGATCAAATCCCTGCTGCTATAGCTAGTTGCAGGGGATTCCGGAAATCTCAATTGCTGCCCGACCACATTGAATAGTGTTGCCCGATTGCCGGATCCCTTGAATGGCGTTCTGCCATACAAAAGCTCGTGCAAGAAGATCCCAAATGTCCACCAATCCACTGCACTCCCATGACCTTCACCCTTGATTATTTCTGGCGCCAGGTACTCATGCGTCCCAACAAAAGACATGGAGCGGGCAGCAGTCGGCTCTGCCACCAGCTCTGGCAGTGTGGTAACCGTTGGCCTGGGTTCCAACTGAGGCTTTCTGTTTTTCTTCTTGCTCTTCTGAGGGAAAAGTTTAGGCAAGAAGCAAGAGGGCTGCATACACACTGCTGCAGGCTCAATGCAGGCAGGTTGGACACAGAAAGCTCCATGCTTGTTGGGGTGAGAATCAAAGGATGAGGTTTTTATCAAAGTCGGTGAAACTGCACACCTCAAAGAGAGGTCAAAATCTGAGAGCATTATGTGGCCATCATCGCGCACAAGAACATTTTCTGGTTTCAGGTCCCTATAAACAACCCCAAGCATGTGCAGATACTCAAGTGCCAACAGAACTTCAGCTGCATAAAACCTAACAACATGAAAAGGACTAGTTATCATAAGTGTACAAATTTCCCTTACTAATAAACAGCATTATCAATTTAACGACAGAAAATAGTACAAATTAGACTGCAAAATTATGATGCCTGGTTAGAAGATAAGATTTTTGTTTTTAAAGTAATTAGAAGATTAGATTTAACACTTCAATCTGGGGGAAATCTAATCAGAGTTGGCAATTTGAACTGAATAATAAATCAATATTTTCTAGACCAAGCATGCCATGAAATGTTTCAAATGTGCACAACCCTACAACAATCCAGATATCAGATGGATGCACCACACAGTGAATTGATTCTCATTAAGATTTTAATACAATAAGTTTTGAGGTCCAAGAGAAGCACTCTCAGACAGGCAAGCCTGCATCCTTTGCAGAAGTCAAACCGTTCAACTGAAGTCTAACAATTACTGTGCAACTATGAGTCGCATATGCTAACCATGACATTTTTCTATCACTTGATCATACTAAATACGTATCTTACAAAACTTCCAACAACCATTTATCTAATTGGTGTTCCAGAAAGCGACAAATGTTGACTAAATGAGAGTGGGGGAAAACAATCTTGAAACAAAACCCAAAATAGAACCTGAGACACAGCAACACAACTACGATGTCATTTTTCCAAACATATCAAAGAACTCAAGTAGTCATATCAGTTAAAACAAGTGACGTTCTTATCCTTAGCGCCTCTTTTCAAATCTAGGAATTATCAGGAGCTAAAAGCCTAAAAGGTCTAGGGGCATGGAAACTAATGAATCATGGAATCAACTCAGTGACCAAACGACATTGACTTAATGTTGAAGAACCAAAAGGGAACAATGAAAAAATATCCTTGATGTCAGCTTCCTCTGAAGTTCTGAATTAATTAAAATCATTCTTTCAAATGAGAGATCAAACTAGGCAATGAAAAGGCAGGGACAGTAGGAACATACAAAATATCTTACATATTTCTTTAGCCATTGTTAAAAAAAAAAGGCATGAGAATAAATTTAGTAATAAAATTAGCCAAGTAGAAAATCCAATTTGAAGCCTTGTAAGAGTGAATTGTTATCTCCCAAAGAATACAGGAAACAGGAGCTAAGCGACAAATACAAATGTAACAGGATAAGATAATTATTGTTTTACTAAAAGTATCAAAATTGCTAAAGGTTGCGGTATTAAAGGAGCTCAACTAAAGTATTGTCAAGATCAACTACAATATGAGATATAGTTTGATAAAGATAAATGAACATCCAGAGATGACACATGAGGTATGGTTTGATGAAGAAAGATGAAGTTTCAAGAGATAGCAAAACAGATAGTTTGATGAAGAAAGACAGTTTTCAGAAATAACATACACAGAAATCTTCCTGAGATAAGATCCTACCGTGCTGCATATTCGGAGAAATATTTCCCAGGTTGTCGCTGCCTTAAGGTGTGCAAATCACCTCCGGGACAATACTCCATAACCAAACATGAGAACCTGTCAGTCTCAAAGTGTGTGTACAGAGTGGGCAAGAATGGATGATCCAGCAGTTGTAAAATCTCCCTTTCTGTCTGCGCCCTTGTTAGCTTCTTCCTGCTTGCAAGAGATGCCTTATCCATCACTTTCATAGCAAAGTAACAACGTGTCCCACTCAACTCTGAGAGATACACACTGCCAATATCACCACATCCAAGCCGCTTGAGCAGTCTAAAATGGCTCATACCCAAGATACCATCCCGTGAACGAACAGCAAGTATGGCCTTCCACCTTGGATCATTTCCCTTGTGGGGCTTATTAGCACTTCCTGTTATGTTACTCCAGTTGCTGTCATCACTGAGGCCACTGCTGTCACTAGCTCTGCTCATGCTAGTTTTCGCACTTTCAAGAGAATCCCCAATTGCACTCCCCTTGGTACTCTCACAATTTCTTTCCACACTAAGCATGCCATCACTAGTAATCCCATCGCTTCTGTACGTTCCCGTGCAGCTATTGACAACACTCATAGCTGTGATGACGCCAGTACTGTCGATGCTACTATGAGGGCTGACATTACCACTTGGGGGAAGTGACGCGTCCCATATGCATTCCTTCTCTTCTGGATCATGTGTTGGAAGTGCATTTTCTGTAGCATGTGATGTACGAGGCACTTGAAATGGAGATGTCGATGGCTCCAACTCAGTAAGCTCTTTAACCAGGCTCTCTGCAGGTGAAGGCACCGACACGCCAGGTTTCAAGCCAGGGACACGCATTGACAGATCTTCAAGAAAAGGGCCCTTCATAGATAGACTTTTCACCAAGCGTCCTGATTCAGATTTATTTTGATCTATGGTCACATACACCGCTGTCATCAGATCAGTATCAACAGGCTCTGGGGGATGACTAGCCCCAGAGAAAGAACTCATAATAGTTTCATCGCATGAATCACTGACCTTGAGAGGCGAAACATCTGGTGTTACTTCATCCAATTCCCGGAAAGACCCTTTTCCTTTCCAATTTTTTACAAGTACTCGCTTGTCCATATCCTGAGATTTTTTTGTGGCCAATGGCCCCTCCACCTCCATCATCGCAATATCATTTAAATCTGCGACCGGTTCTGCAGCAGAAAGATGAACTGGCAGTGCATTTCTCAGTTCAGGAATTCTCTCCATCTCTGTTGCGCGTCTAACATTACACAGGATAAATGGAGAAAGAAAAAAGTCTCCTCCGTTGTCACCTGAACTTCAATGGAGGAAAATTCCACAAGCCCCACCAGTATCAGGTAAAAACGGGCTACAGGAATTTTTTTTCCTGCCACTTTATTTTCTTCCTTCGTATCCCTTGTTTCGTCACAGCGTGAAATGAAATGATGTCCTGGAAGCTAATGAAATGCAACTACCTTACTGATATCTTGACTGCCAGAATTGCAAATACAGAAGTAAAAACACTCAACAATGTCGAAGTCTGCAGCAGCGATCTTCGTTCAAGAAATCCCCCAAAGGATTCGAAAGAAAACAAGCACCGTAAATCAAATTTTCTGCTCCGGAACAACAGAATACTAGAGCAGGAACCACTGCAGAACAACATATACAACGATTAAAAATAAAAAGCAACTACAGGAAACGAACGAGGGATTTCGTTTCACGTTGTACATCAGTGACGGAGGATCTTAACAAGGCTCGAACGAACAAACCCAACATTTGAATGCCGAACTTATTTTTCAAAAACAAAAAACAGAAACATCTTCAGATCAAGATACAGAAAGAAATTCCCAACGGCAAAACGCCTAGAAATCTTCATCCTGGCTCGATGAGAAGCACAGGAGGAAGAAATAAGTGCTAAACAAGAAAAGAAAAGAAAATGATTCAAAAGCGTAGAAATGAGAGAGAAAAACGAGCTGAGGAATCAGATGCCAACGTACCGTGAAAGAATCGCAATCGATCTGCTTTTTTTTTCTAGAAAACAACGTACGATCCGTCAATAGAGCTCGGATTTGAGAAGATCTCTGTAGAGCAAGGGTTTTGCAGGCCGGGCGAGTTGGAGCTCGCTCGTTCGCTGGCTCTCCCTCTCCCTCTCCCTCTCCGTCTCTCAGTGATGAAAACGAGAAAGAGAGAGAGAAAGCCACTCAAGGAAGGGAATGGCGGAGAGCAACAGACGGCAGCGCTGCTTTTGCTTTAGCGCAGCGTCGCTCGGTGCACTGCTGTAGCAGAGAAATTCGTGCGCTCGCAGGCACTACTATCAGTCCAACTGCTTTGACTAGCCTGGCTATACCGCTAGATTTAGGAAGAACACCCCAACATTCGGAGGGCAGATATGACAATTTTCCCCCATTTTAATATTTTTCCTCGTCTTCATAGTTCATGTGTTAAATTGATTTTCATATCGTGATGTTACGTTTAAAGGTATATTTTGGCATACTCTTTTAAAAATATGCTCGGATGGAATTCCCATCAAATTGGTGAGTGGGTTAAACATTGAGCAAAATAAAAGATATAGATGTTAAACATTGAGCAAAATAAAAGATATAGATGATATAACTTTTAAGTTAAAGTGGAAAAAATAATAATAAATTCAGGTGTGTTTTGCAAAATTTAAAAATTTGTGAAGTTTAAAACTTTTCAATTTTTTGTTAGTATAGCTATCTTATTTTTAATTATTTCTTTACATCTTCATATACAATTAACTTAATTTCAATTATTTCTTCATAATTACCTACAATTGTCTTATCTATTTTAAATTTGTCATCTTTACTTCTAATCATTATCTATTATGTTACTTTTTCCACTACAAAAAGTTTTATTCCCAAAAATTTTTTTAAAAAAAATTATTAAATGCCAATTCGTCCCCTTGTATCGATTCCCATGCTTTATTGAGCTTCAATGCTCCAACTCTATGATTCATACATGAGTCCAAGCATGATATTTCTATTATGCAATTTTGTGCTTTCAAACTTATCGAAAATTTTTAAAAAAAAAAACTTTTTCATTTGGGACTCATGAAAAATTGGGCTTGTTATTTTTAAAATTCAAAAATATTAAATGTAAAATTTTTTAAAATCTTCATTTTTTGTGATAATTTCAAATATACCTATTAAGTATAAAATCTTTAGTATATACCCACTAAGAACGCCCTAAATATCAAATACACTTCAAATCATCACCATTTGTTGGAAAAGCAGGAAACAGAGTAAAATTGACTATATAAATGTTTACAAATGACCAAATTACCTTGATTCATCTTGTCATCCCCTAACATTCTAATGCATGCATGGCCGACCATGAATTCTGTTAAGATTTAAGTAGCAGCATAACCCCCTCCACCACAATCTCCTCAATCGCCTCCCCATCAACGTTGAGTTCTTCCCTTTCTCCTCTACCACCACATCCTTCTTCAAAAACTTCAAGAAAGAGACGGTAGTAAGGAGACGAATGTGACCCACCTGCACTTCTTCGTCTAGTGCAGGTGAGGGCCACCAATTGGGGGGATCAAAGGTAATATTAATGGGGCGGTGGCAAAGGAAGTGGAAAGCGATGAAGGATTGAGAACGGTAGAAGGGAGGCTAACTCTCGATGATGAAGGAGATGTAGGCGAGGAAAGGTCAGAAGAGGAGGAGAATCTGGAGTTAGAGGTGGAGGAGGGATTAGTGGTTGTCGTGAAGCAGAGTTAAGGGCGGATATCAATCATGCTCATCCTCCTCTGCAGACTACAAATTTGGAATTGGAAGCCCCAAAACAAAGCACAACACCCATCTATTCTTCTCTAAATCATATAGACAACAACAGCAAGATTTGATTCCCCATGGCTGTTGTTTCTGAATTCAGCCCCATCTGCCCTTCCAACTCCGACCATTAGCCATGGTCAGCCACCCCTTTCCTAGACTATTCCTTTTTCTTTATGGTCTATGAAGACTATGGTTACAAACTACCATTAGGCTAAGGCAACCAAAAATTAGAGTGTTGCTATCCAAAAATTTGAATTGAGTTTTTTTTCAATTATTATGGGAGCTCTTAGCTTTCAACTAGCATCTAAGAAGACTTCAAACCAAGTTCTAAATGTTAAGTTATATCCATTTGTTTCCTCTTATCATTAACGACCTTCTAACAGATGATAACAGTTAAGGCATATTTGATATTTAAGGCTTTCTTAGTCGGTATATATGAAAGATTTCATATTTAGTAGGTATATTTGAAATTAAAAGTCAAGGTTGTAGGAAATTAAAAGTCAAGGTTGTAGGTATATTTGAAATTAACTGCCATCCATTTTATGTGAATTAAGTTTTCATGTCTGGGCCTATATATAAATATGAAAAATTTTAAAATAATGCCTTTCCCATGTGGAAACTTAGACGACATGTGGGATGGGATGGGGATATGTGGAGGCATAATTTCTAAGACTAATGATTAATCAACTAATAACTATATTTTTCCATTTTTATTCTTATATTTCAACTTTTTTGTCCAATAATCCTAATTATTTCAACTTTACTCTATTATTTCATATAAATAACATAAGTTTCAAAAGATTCTATTTTTTACTCTCCACCTTACCCCATACCCACAAAAAATCAACTTACCAAATGTCTCCTTAATATCGGGCTCTGATTATCGCATAGTATATAATCCTTACCACCAGTATTCATTGTGGAACGTGGATGAGAACGAAGATTGATTATCAGACAAAAAAACAAATTAGTAATAAAATGCAAGTTCCACCGAAGACGTGGAACCTTCTATTGTTATTTTATCAATCACCATATCTACACCAAAATCAATGCAAGTCTCATATTGTCCACATTAGTGTATTTGATTAAGATATCAAAAAATTGGTAAGGCTATGACCGAATTTGTTAAGTAATCTCATGAATCTTCATTAATTGTGGCTCACACGATATTGGATTACTATCATCATCATCATAAGCCATTTCCTACATAGGTGGGGTCAGCTACATAGATTCTATTGCGCCATTCTTGGCGATTTAAAACTAAATTTTGTATAATTTATAATATTTTTAAATCTTGTTTAATTACTTCTATCCATTTTTTTAGGTCTTCCTCTCATTCTTTTACTATCTTCTACTTGAATAGGCTTTGTTCTCCTAACCGGTGCTACTTCAAACCTCCTTTTAACATAACCAAACCATCTTAATATGTTTTTATCTTATTTTATCATAAATTTGTCTCACTTTTAAGTTTTCTCGAATTATTTCGTTCCTAATTTTATCTTTTTTTATTTTATCACTCATCTATCTTAACATTCTCGTTTTCACTACGCTCGTTTTTTGTACATATTATTCTTTAACTCCCCAACATTCTGCCCCATAAAGCATAGTAAATCTAATCACAATCTTATAAAATTTTTCTTTTAGTTTGATTGGAACTCGACGGTCATATAAAATTCCTGACGCACTTCGTCATTTCTTTCATCCTGCTTAAATTCTATGTATTATATTTTTCTCAATTTTCCCGTTCTTTTGAACTATTGATCCTAGGTACCGGAAGTGCTTAGTTTTTGTTACTACTTGATCTAAAATTTTAATTGGTTCCTCATCTGAGTTCTCACTATTATTAAAATTACATTTCATATATTCAGTTTTTGTGTTACTAATTCTAAAATCATTAGATTCTAAAGCATCTACCCACCTATTTAATTTTAAATTTAGTCATTCTTTAGTTTCATCTATTAGAATAATGTCATATGCAAATTTAGTCCTTCTAGTAATTTCATTTATTACTAAGGCAAAAAGATAAGGACTAAAGGCTTAGCCGTAATGTAAACCTATTTTAACTGAAAAAATATTAGTATCTCCACTAATGGTCCTCATATTTGTAACAACCTCATCGTATATGTCTTTAATAATATCAATGTATCTGTTATTAATTCTTTTTCTTTTCATCACTTGCATATTAACTTTCTTAGTACTCGATCATATATTTTTTCTAAAATAATAAAAATTATGTATAAGTTCTTTTTCTTCTCCCAATACTTTTCAAATAGTTATCTAAGTAAGAAAATAGCTTCAGTGATTGATCTTTTTAGCATAAAACCAAATTGATTTTCAGATACATTAGTTTCCCATCTTAGTTTATGTTCAATTACTTTTTCTCATAATTTTATAATATAACTCATTAGTTTTATTCCACACTTGGCATTAACTTTATTTTTTTAATCTTATTAAAGAAATTTGTTAACCATTTTGCACCTACATCTCTCATGTTCTTTCATGCCTCAATCGGTATATTATCTGGGCCCAAGGCTTTTCCTGTTTTTATTTTTTTTAGAGCTTATTTACTTCAAATATTCGAATTTTTAAAAAATAACAGATATTCATATTTTCTTCTCTATTTAAACTAACATCTAATGTTAAATGTTCGTGTGAGGTATCATTTAGTAAACTATAAAAATAAGTTTTTCATCTTTCTTTAATATCATCATTTTTTACTAGAACTATTCGGTCCTCACTTTTGATACATCTAACATATGTTGAATCTTTGCCTTTATTTTCTCTTAATTTAGCCAACTTAAAAATATTTTTTTCATTTTATCTAGTTCCTAATCTGTTATATAAGTTGTCATAAGCTTTGTGTTTAATATCACTAATAATCTTTTTAGTCGTTTTTTTATAGTTTGTATTGTTGTAAATTTGTATCATTTTTATTTCTCTATCATGTTTTAAACTTTTCTTGTTTAGCATTTATAACTTTTTGAATATCCTCATTCCACCACCAAGTCTTCCCATGTGAGGATCTACGATTTTTATATATACGTACAATATTTTGTCCAACTTCTTTTATGTTAGTTGTTATTTTATTCTACATTGATTCTATGTCATCTTCTTGTGTGTCCCATTTTCCTTCTTCTATAATTCTTTTACTAAAAAGTTTCATATCGTTTCCCTTTAAATTCCACCATTTAATTTTTGGAATTATATTGCTTTTAGCTTTTGTTGACTCTTTTTGTGTATATATATCCATCACTAATAATCTATGCTGCATAGTTAAGCTCTCACCTGGGATAACTTTACAATTAATACAAAAGGATCTATCCAATTTTCTTGCAAGAAATAATCTATTTTGCTAGAATCTATCCAATTTTCTTGCAAGAATATGCTATAGAAAAGTCTAAAATGACATTCCCCATTTCGTTCCTTATTCCAAAGCCGAAACCTCCATGACTTCTCTCATATCTTACATTCTCCTTTCCTACATGTTCATTTAATCTCCACCTATCTCAACCTTTTCCTGATTAGGTATCCTTTACATTACTATATAATCCATAAATAAGAAGTAGCGATTGAAGTTGAAATTAGGAAAAAAAATCAATTATTTCTGGAATTGGAAAATTGGTAATGATTACTATAGGGTGATTTGCGAATATGCCTACATAATTTGACTATAATTGCAAATATTTTCATATAGTTTCAGAAATTTTAAATAATCTTATGTAATTTGACCATAATTATAGATATGCTCACACTATTATGACACTATTAGTACAACCTTACGATATGAGTATATCTGCAAAAATATATAAACTATGTAGTTAAATTTGCAATTTTTAAAATTATATGAGTATATTTGGTTTTTACAATATACCTACGTATTTTACTTATCTTCGTAAATATATCAACGTTGCGATGGTGCGATATTGGCGACATAATAATATAGATGTATTTGTAATTATGATCAAACTACAGTTATTTATAATTTCTAAAATTATATGTATATTTATAATTATAATCAAACCCATACATGTATATCGGTAAATTATCCATTTTCACATGTTGCCATACATACTCGTTAACGAGAAGTGCAGGAGTGCGCGTGTTCAGGTTCGTCGCACACGCCAAACCACCGAATATTACTGCGGTTTTTTAACATGTTCTTTCTTTCTTTTTTTTATTTTTTTTTTTATTCCAATTTCCGGTCTGTGCACAAAATCGTCTGCCGAGAAAGAGAGGGCTGAGACCACGTGGGGCCCACTAGCGTAGGGCTTTGGGCAGGGTGGGGCCCACGGCTGCCTCACTTTTCCGCGACACTTCTTTTCCAGCGCTGCTCTGCGCTGAACGCACCCCACCCTTCGCCATCGCCTTTGGATTTTTGGCAGCCCAATTCCCAAATGCTTCCTTCCACGCCATACACCATCATTACTCCTCCTCGGCCCCGCCCTTCATTTTCTTCCATTATATTATCATAATGCAGGGTATTTGTCAATTAAAGGCCCCAAGTTTTTCAAAATTTGCAACCTTTAGCACGTAAATTTTGATTTACAAATGATTTCTTATTTTTCAATGACATGAAATTACATAAAGGCCAACCTCAAGGGAACTCCCATAGGGCGGGTCGTTTACATGTTTTTTCTTTTTATCCTAGATGTATTTAAATAATATGTTAAGTTCTGTAATTTTTGGAGACGTCTATCTATCAAGTTCTGTAATTTTCAGAGATGTGTATGTATCAAATTCTGTAATTTTCAGAGATGCGCATCTATTTTTTAAAATTTTTAGAAATTAAAAATTTTTTGGGATTAAAATGACTAAAATACCCTGTACTCATTTTTGAAATTAAAAAATACATATACATCTGAAAAAATTGTAAGCCTAAACATATGATTTAAATACAATTTAGGATGACAATTTTATAAAAAAATAAAAAATGAGTCAGCCTAATAGGAGCTTACATGAGGTCATGCCCACATGGAATCATATTCTTTTTTAAAGTTTGTGCATGTTTGGTAATTATAGTTTTTCATGGGAAATCATAGTTTTTCTTTCACTCCTATGCAGTACTATATAACAACTCTAGTTTTGTAACTTTATTATTATATTTCAATCATTTTTTCTTATAATTATTTTATTAGTTTAACTTTACTTCTACATTTTATACTAATCACATATTTTCAAAATATATTTCTTTCCTAGCCCTGTCTCATCCCAAAATGACATTAAAATCTACATTTGTAAAAGGCACCTTTGTTGGCAAATACCCAATTTAAGACTTTTTTTGCCTGAAAAACCCCACTTTTAAAATTTATTTGCAAGAAATTAGAAAAAGCGATTACAAAGTTTTAGCATTCCAAATGAAAATGAATCCAAAAATCGATAATAAATATTTCGGATTTTGAAAAAAAATTATTTTTTATGTCAGCTATGCTCACGTCCCTCTGCGTCGCAAAAATGAAGAGAGTGCATGGACGTGTCCACGCCCGGGTGCACTCCACGATTACAAATATTAGCCGAAGGGTTTGGCGCGGTGCGGCGCTGTCTCCACATGGCATTATGTGCTACAGTCGGGCCTAAGGGAATAAGATTGAGTTTCTCGAGGTTCAAGCCAAAAGGATCCAATTGGTAGATCTGGACCGTTCATTCGTATCTTGATCTTCAAATCCGAGGTGTAATATGGCATTGTTAGTGGATTTTGATCATGGAAATGGGAAAATTTTAGGGACATGGTTGTGTGTTTACCACATGATTCCATTTCCCCGTCATGATGTCAATCTCAACTCTTGGTTTTTCAAACGTTGGTTTCAACATTTGGGGTTGGACATGACGTGTTGGGTTGGACATGGGGAAACATCTAACACTCCAATGAATTTTAGTCCAATTTTACATAATGTTGTTACCTATCTTTATTATTATTTCTACGAGCTGCTTGATTGCTTAGATATTTAAATAGACAATTCTTCATAAAAAAATAGACAAAAAGTAAATATTCTAAAGCTCATAATTTTTAAATAAAAGAGATGGTAGTATACATTAAGATGTATCCTAATTTGGTGTGATTATATTAGCATGTTGTGCATATGAAATACCATGTAAGGATGTGTTTGTTTTTTTATAAAAATTTTTAGTTAAAACTTTTTAATATAAATTTTTTTACTTTCCATAACTACTTCATTTTTAAGTATTTATTCACATCTTCTCATACAAACTATCATATTAATGTGAAACAACCTATTTCATAACGAATATAAACATTTAATGAAAAATATAATTTTCATAGAATTTCACATAAAACCATATTTAATTAGCTATTTTTATAATTAAATGTGTGAATTGGTATTAAAATATGTGAAAAATTTATGAATTATCAAAGTAGAATTAGAGGTAAATTTAATGGGTATATATAAGTAAAATTAGAGATAAAATTAGTGGACATATGTGGAATTTATCTTAAAAATATTTTATAGGTGAAAGAATAATGTGATATGATAATGGTAGAAATGAGAAATAAAGAGTTAAAATAGATAATGCATTTGTATGAAAAATGTAAATAAATAACTTTAATTATTTCTAATATAAAATTTCTTACTCTCCATAACTACCTCATTTTTAATTACTTCTTCATATCTTCCTACACAATTATATATACAATGAACAATCTATTTTAACTTTATTATTTTTAATCTTTATTATTACTCCTATTCTATCACATCATTTTTTCATTTAAAAATTTTTTACACCAAAAACTTTTTATCCAAAAATTTATCACTTTCCAAACGCACCCTTTTTGTCTGAAAAGTCCTCAACCTCCTTCACTTTATTGTTGAAATTTTTCTAGGACTATCTAGTGTTGGTACCCACCTTACCAAGTGGTGTAACTAGCTCCCTTTGGCCCTCTTTTTAAACCCACCTCATTAGATAAAGTGTTTGCTTCACCTAGACGTGTTAACGGATCGGGTTGGATGGGTTGGAGCCTAATCCTAATTTTAACCCATTTAAAATATCTCAACCCTAATCCGTTTATTAACCCATTTAAAAAACTCAACCCTAACTCATTTACAACTCATTTAATAAACAAGTTGGTAGTTGTTAACAAGTTGTATAGCAAATAACCTGAAAGTCTAAACTCTAGTAGATGATGATCCCGTAGGGAGAGACGAGAGAGTGTTTTCGGCGTAGGGAAAATGAAAATAGGACAATAACGGAAAAAATGGAATTAAGATATCAGTGGAAAAATGAAAAATTAGGTAACTTAAAGACGACTTAGAAAGAGAAAATAACCAAAGGATTTATATGTATATATATAAAACTTTAATGAGTTAAGCGAGTTAAATGAGTTGAACGAATTAAACGGGTTGAACAAGTTATATGAGTTAAATGGATTACTAAACGGGTTGATGAGTTATAAAATCTCAACCCTAATCTATTTATTTAATTAAATTGTTAAACGGGTTGGCGGATCATAATCCATTTATTTAAAAATTCCAATCCAAACTTATTTATAAACCGGTTGGACAAGCAGGTTGACGGGTTGACCATGACCATTAACACCCCTAATTTCACCTATTGAATGACATCTGTTGGGGAACAAGGCAATGAATTTGCATAATAATGGATTGCCCTCCCACTCAAAGATTAATGCATTTGACCTTTTGGAAAATCAGCTTGGAAATGTTACATTTACAAGGAACAAATGATGCTTTCAAATTATTCCCAAAGCTAACCCTTGTAAGATTGATGTTGCTCGTCCTATGGCTAGGATCAAAATTTGACTTTCGAATGAACCCACAACCTTGGTTGGGCCTAATGCTAGCATAAAGTTTGCCACTAACACCACCAGGAGAGCATTTTAAACACTTCACCCTCGCACAACTTGAGGAAGGTCTCACACAGATCAGCCATTGCAACAACGCATTTTATTTTCTCATAAAGAAATCACATAAACTTACTAGTCTGTTAGTCCATCGCGGCTCCATCACCACCTAATTATACGGGCCTACAACCCTACCAACTATGCTTTTAGAGTCACAAACCCTACCAATTAAGTGTTACCTTTTGTTACACGCTATCTTTATCTAATGACGTTATCAATTGCTATATTCAGAAGTATACCTTCGTATTGTCTTATCTAACAGGATCACTTATGTAAGGTCTAGATATTTAAATAGACAATTAGCATACATTCTAAAGTCCTTAGGTTTTAAATAAAAGAGATGGTAGCATGCATTAAGATGCATCCTAATTTGGAGTGTTATATTGGCATGTCGTATATACGAAATTCTATGTTAGAGTGTGTTTGTTTTCTTATAAAACTTTTCAATTAAAACTTAATCCAAACTTTTTCACTATTTACAACTACCCTATTTTAATTATTTATTGACATCTTCCTATATAGACTATCTCACTTTTTAATCATTTTTACAAAATTATATATAACTAATCTATCTATTTTAATTTTATTCTTTTTATTCATCATTATTACTTTTATCCTATCACATTATTTTATTTCATTTCAAAAACTTTTACACAAAAATTTTTTTTTTCAAAAATTTTAATTCCAAACACACCGTTTTTGTCTCAGAAGTCCTCAACCTCTTTCACCTTAATATTGATATTTTTCTAGGACCAACTGGTGTTGGTACCCACCTTACCAATTGTTGCAACTAGCTCCTTTGGCCCTCTTTTTAAATGCACATCATTAGATAAGGCGTTTGTTTCACTTATTGAATGACATTTGTCAGAAAAGAACGCAATGAATTTGTATAATAATGGATTGTCGTCCTAGTCAAAGATTAATGAAGACTTGACTTTTGGAAAAATAGCTTGGAAATGTAACATTTATAGGGAATAAATGATGCTTTCAAATTATTCCCAAAGCTAACCCTTGTAAGATTTACATTGCTTGTTCTGTGGCTAGGATCAAATTTTGACTTTCTAATGAACCCTCAACCTTGGGTGGGCTTAATGTTTGCAGAAAGTTTGCTACTAACACCATTGGAGAGTATTCAAAACACTTCACCCTGGCACATCTTGAGTAAGGTCTCACATAGATTAGCTAGTGCAAAAACACATTTCCTTTTCTAATAAGGGAATCACATAAACTTGCTAGTCTGCTAGTCCATCGCAGCTCTATTGCTACTTGATTATATGGGCCCACAATCTTACCTACTAAGTTTTACCTTTTTGTTACATGTTGTCTTTATCTAATGACCTCATCAATTGCTATATTCAGAAATATATGCCTTAATATTATCTTATCTAATAGGATCACCTATATAAGGTCTAGACACGTTGTTAGGTCATCATAGTTAGCCATTATCATCACCATTGGAATCCAAGTCATCCAAAAGACTTATAAAAGAGGGAATTTGTTCTTTCTTAAGAGAATAAGAGAACACTGCCATTGAAAAAAAGAAAAAAGATAATAAGAACTTTCATCATCTCTTTCCTCTTCTTGAGCCACCTTTTTCTCATTTCTTCTCTCTTTTTATTTTAAAGACTTAAGACATTTTGTGGTCATAACTAGAGGCAACTTATTCTTTGATTATATCTTTTGATGGTGAAGTTCTTTTTTTTTCATGATTTTCAAGTCGACTTTGAAATTGTCTAGCCTCTTTTTTTGCCATATAAAACTTCTTACATCTCTTAATTCTAATCTTTGTTTAATTAGACTTCAACATCTCTATCAAGCCTCAACTTCGTATCCGTAGACATGTCTAGCTGCATCGAAATATAATTATTTATGTTTTTATGTCATGGTGGCAATATGTAATATTTTAATAAAAATAGTTTTGAAAAGTAGAAAAAGTAAAATATAAAAATATTGATGCAGAATGGAAGAAGAGAGCAGAATAAAGGAAAAAATCAGAAGTAAACTTAGTGGATAGGAATGGATATCCAAAAGACTGTCAAGGATGCCACGAAGCTAGTGGCATCGTGGTAACGTCCTAAACCACTCTGTGGATGGTCGACATTTCGAAAGCTGCTGTATGCAGTTTCAATAAAAAAAATTAATTTTGCAAATTAGTCCCTTTGTAATGAGGGTGTTAACATTTCCTCATATTGTAGAGGTTTATAATTTTCCCTTTGTAGTGGGGGCAAATGAAAAATTTTCCTCCATGGTGTAAGGGTGTGTGAAACTGTGAATGTGCTTCATTGTAATATCATGATGTTGTGATGTATATACAAACATAAAAAAAAAGACCGTTAAAGACAATTGAGTAAATTTTAAAATAAAATAAAATAACGACAACGTAAAATTTACAAGAACCATGAAGTGAAAAGCAATCAACTTGATAGTCTGATGGTATAAATTTCAAAATTTGAAGGGGATATTGGCATATTTTGCAAGGTTTATCTCAGGTGCAAATGATTGACAATTGGTTATGTTAAAAAAACTGTAAACGACAACTGGGTAAAATTATAAAAAATAAAACAAAATAAAATTACAATAAAACTTCCAACAATCATGGGGTGAAAGCAATAAAGTTGATGGTCCGAGCCATTAAGGGGGACAAAATAATTTTTACAATCTGAAGTGTGCTTAATACATATCGCAAGGTTTATCATAGGTATGAATAGGATCCGAAGATGATAAGTTGATCCATAGTATTTTTAGATATTTTATTTGCACATACTTGATTGAGTGTATGTTAAGTACATGTGTTGAAATAAACTTGGTACAGCAAAAGCAAGAGAAAATTTTTTTTTGTTAACTTTAACATCTTAACAAAATGGATGTTTAACTCCTTAGGATTTCGCAAAATAGGATATGTTTGTATAGTTAAATTTAGCACGTGTATTTTTGCATTTCCTAAATTTGACTTGTTAGCCCGGCCTAATTGGAGCTCTTGTTAGCTCTGGCACATAATTTTTTTATTATTTTTCCATTTTAAATAAAACTACTAAATTTTATAATTTTTCGATATATGTATATACTTTTCTGAATTTTAAACATTAACGACTTTTTAAGGGAGAAAATGTTTAAATAGGAGTGAAAATTATTGGTTTTTAAAATGTATAAAAATTATATACATGCATCCAAAACTTGTAAAATTTAGTTTATGTTTTAAATACACTTAGATTATGAAAATATAATAAAATAAATAAAAAATTACACCTATACGCCAAAGCTAATTACTACTCTGAGCTAACAGTTACCTTCCTAAAAGGGAGTGATCAAATACACCTACGTAAGGGTGCAATTTAGGTTGAGTTGAGCCCTAACTCAGCCTGTCGAACTTGAATTCCAATGACGTTTGAAATTAATTTTTTACAACCCGAGCACAAAGTACACAAAGCTGAGAAATCTGATTCATAAATATGATATGGTTAGAGTTTAACTGAACCCGAGCTCGATTTTTTATTTTTTGTATTTATCATAAAATATATTATATATGTAATATCTAAACAATGTTTTTTCATATTTGTGTATTTTATATTAGTTATAGTTATATTTGAATATGTGTCTGTCTGACGCCATTATGTTATAAATAGATTATATTATTTTCATTTATATTTATTTTTGTATTTCTATTATTAACTTTTATGTTTATTAATTTTCTTTCTTATGTTAAAATTTCTTTTAGCACTATATTATTAGTGTGTTTGGTATTTGATAAAATGTTTGAATAAAAAAATTTTAGTGTAAAAGTTTTGAAATGAAAGAAGTAATGAATATGCCAAAGGTAATAATAAGGTATAAAGAAAATAAAATAAAAAATATAGGTAATTGTTGGGTAATTGATTAGTTGTGGAGAAATGATTGAAAATTAAGATAATTATATAAGAAGAAATGAAGAAATTATTAGAAAATAGATAGTTACAGAGAGTGAAAAATTTTAAATTGACAAATTTTTGAGAATATCAAACACACCCTGTAAATTATTATATTTTTAAAAATGTAGGTGAACTATGTATTATTATTTTTACTTACATAATTTGTTGTTATTATATATTCATATAAAATTATAAACTAGTTACTCTTAACTATAATGTAAATTTTGTCAATCCGAATTTTATCCTAAAATTCAACTTGAACATGATTTTCACAGATAATGTTAGGATTTAGATTTTAAAAATAAGGTCATAGTTGGTGTTTATAATTTAATAAATAAGATTAGAGAGATGAGACAAACTCGAGTTTTTGCATAGAAATTTCAAGGCAGCATATTCATTTTTATACATTTACATTAATTTTAAAAAGTCTAAAAATTCAATATCTGATTATATATATTTATAATGTCAAACGTCACATGGATTGGAACATATTATAAGTTGTAGTACCATTGAAGAGTGAATAAATAACTATGAAATTCTGTTAAAATAAATATATGGAATACAAATGTTTTTCAAAATATATATTTTTTGAAATCATACAAAATACTATTTACGTTTTATGGTTGTTTATAGTTACCATGGGAAGATCCTAAAAAGTAATTTTTCATTTCCCAAAAATACTTTTCCTATTTGTAAAAAATAACTGAAATTTTTTTCATTTTCAATATGATTTTTTCCAATTCTGATAACCATTTTTAGTACAATTTCATCTCAACTTTTCATCATATTCTCATTTTGTCCAAGCTCTTAACAATAATCTTTTAAAAAATAATTTTAAGTTAAAAAACTCAAGAGATTGAGTGGAAATGTTGACACAACTAGTTGTATTAGATTGCTCCTCTTTTCTCCTATAGATTCTGCCAGTTTTACATCTTAACAAACAAATCCTGGGGTTAGAAGTCAACTAATATATACTGCATAGAAAGTGTTGTAAATATTTTTTTAACGCAAAAAGTACCTTAAAATGGTTTTCGAGGTGTTTTTCTTCCCCCATTTAATTGAAAACACGAGTTGACCCGGTTTATTTTACAAAGATCGAAATTTAACAAGATTTTATTTTGCAAAAAATGCCAAAGAAAATGTGGGACTATTTTGCAAGAGGCCCTAACGTTTGCAACGTTCTGACGGTCAGTTCCAAAGCTGGGTACGATTTATCCAGGTGTAGGGACCGCCTGCCGACTCAATAGGCGTGGTACAAGCTGTAGTACAGGCATGTTGTAGAGCTGATATGTCAACCTCAATTCTGCCATGAGGGCATCATCGGGTTGCCGGGACTGGCCAAAATATTCTTCAGTGGCATAAAACTGTAATAATGGATCTTAAAAATTGAAACTCTAGGTGTGTTTGTTTCACGGTAAGACTTTTCCTCCAAAAGTTTCTAATTTAAAAATTTGCAATTCTGTCCCATTTTTGAAATATTATTTTTACTTTTTCTATACAAGCTACATTACTTTTTAATTATTTTTACACAATTATCTACATTATTTTTTAATTATTTTTACACAACTATCGCATAATTAATTAATTAATTTTAAATTTATTCTCATTATCCTCCTCATTATCCCTATCGTATCACATTATTTTTTATTTTTAATAAATTTTTCACTAAAACTTTTCATCTAAAAGTTTTATCATTCCCAAACATACATAGAAAAATTTATTAAAAATTCGAAAATTATCTTAGAAACAAATATACAAATTCCATCCAAGAATCTTGTATTTTTTAAAATAAGCCCTAATCTTTACACAAGATTTTTTATTTTTTTCTTCACACACATTCTTCTATAAATGTTTCGACATCTAAATATTTAACAAACCTAGTTTTTTTTTAACTTCATCCCTATATTGTAATCTATTTTTTCTCACAACTACACACATTTTCAAAATGTTTCTTTTCTTACTTCCCGTATTTTCCTAGTATCTCATCATATTCCACAATACCAAACACTACCTAAAATTTTATATGGAATAGTAGGAAACTACGAGAAATGAATTTTTTTTTTTTTGAAAATGTGTGAGTAACTGATGCGATATAAATAAAAGTTGGAATAAATAAGGTAGTTATGAGAAAAATAGTTGAAATATAAGGATAAAGTGGAAAAGTAAAGTTATTAGATAATTAAGATGTCAAATTATCTACGAAAAATATGTAAAAGAGAGACAAAAACTATTTGAAATCATAAAAAAAAAGATTACTAAATGTGGCCTAAGGCCTGAATACAAAAATAGGAATCACTTGTTTTTTACATGATGTACTATATATTTGTCATATTTGGGCCTAATTCTATCTAGTAGATTACATAAGGTCTACTTTATTCATTAGTTATCATGATCATGATAGGGAAAAAAATCAAATCAAAGACTTGTGCTGGTCAAGAATAAAAATTATTTGAGAATGAATCTTAATTATTAAAAACACACAACGAATTGTAAATCAAATATTTAAATCTTGTAAAGTGTTCATATTGATGCTTGTATAAATTTTTATTATATTCTAATATTCTATTCAATTAAATTTCAAAGATTATATACTCTTATACATTTTAAAAGGGGACCATGATAATATACAATATGTCGGATGAGCATATATGTACAATATTTAATTTTTTTTTTGAACAATTTTTCTATTTTCTTTTCATTTTTATGTATGATCAACTGTATTTAATTTATATGTCAAAAGCTATCTTTTTATAATTTTTTCATATTTTTATAAATTTTCAAAAATAAAAGATTTTCACCTTTTTCGTGTGCTGGAGTATGAAAAGGGTCTTTTTTTTGAAAATTTGTAAAAAATATGTACATGATTTTAAAAACGGTAAACATTGGTATCTTAACTAACTACACTTGAGCCATATAAAACTGAAACTAAAACAAAAAAACATATCCAAAAATTTTAAAAAATGCATATCGTACATTAGTCAGTATGTGGTTCATCGCATATTATCATAGTCCTTTTTTTTTTTTGATGAAAGGAAACAACCTATCACACATCATAGTCCTTTTAAAGGTGTGGCTCAAATAGGTTTCCTAATCAAATAATTTTTAGTATCTTGATCGATGACATTAAATATAATTAATGGATTGGATTTTGAATAATGATTAAGATGAAACCAATTTACTTTCATATATTAGGGATTATATTCAGTATATCCATCCCACCAAAATGAATTGGGACACCCATCCAATTCGTGTCAATTATTTTTATTGTCCTGTATTTAGCTAAGAAAAAATCATTCCAATTTATGATTAACATCTTTTCCAAAATTAAGAACAACTTAAGATTGATTTTAAAATCATTAAAATCATTTGTCTATCATAAGGAACTATAAGGTTACAATTGGATATCTAAACCATCTAAAATATCTATTTTACTTAGAATGATGATTTTACATAATTTCATAATATTTTAAAACTTAAGAGCATGAATACAAGTGCTTTCTAAATTTATATAGTTTTTGTATAGTTTATAGGATATGGTCGACATACAATCCCAATTCATATGATTTTAGTTATTTTAGTAAAATGAATAGTGTGAATACAATAACTGAATTGGATTGACATAAAATAAAAATGAAACTCAAAATTGGAAGGATCTAACAATTCACTTTGGTGGGACGGAGGTATTGAAGACAATTTTCATATAGGGTGCAACTCAAGTGGAACCCGATCGTATGCACCCGGGTGTATTCAGCCTCAGTGCACCCGGGTGCACTGCACCTATTTTTTTTATTTTTTTTTGAAAATTTTTTCATACAATGATTAATCTAGGTTTATTTAACATATGTATCAATTTTTACTATTTTTGGAGACTTTTAGATATTTTTTTTAGATTTTTAAAAATCAGTGGCATTTTCGGTAATTTTTGTTAAATAAACTTATATTAACAGCTTCATGAAAAAATTTTCAAAAAAAAATAAAAAAAAATAGGTGCAGTGCACCCGGGTGCACTGAGGCTGAATGCACCCGGGTGCATACGATCGGGTTCCAACTCAAGTCAGTACAAGTAATAGTGTATCCTATTCATATCCTATTTGTAAAAGGTCTACCTTACCATGTTCATAGGTTTGGTTCAGTTTTTAGCATACCCTACTCTACCGGTTACCCATTTCAGTTTTGGGTTCCAAATTTGTTACTTTAATTTTTTTGATTAGTGGTTCCTTTTATACTTAAATACAAAATTACAATAAGAGTTAATTTCAAATATACCAACAACCTGTGCTCTTAATTTCAAATATACCCACTATCTATGACCCAAATATCAAGTACACCCAAAAAGTGACTGTAAGGACCAGGTATTTTATTTTATTTTATTTTCATTATAACCATTCTCTATTTATGAGATAACTTATGAACATGCCACTAGGAGTTTATAATGTTAATGGATGCATAACATATATGAATATGGTATCTAGGGGACATATAGTGCATATATGCATGTATTATGATCTTAGCACACTGAGTATAAATTTAAATGTGTATGATTAGTGTGTCATTGTTGAGCACTATAACTATTTTTCCCCTTCGTAGAGTAGGTACGGTCAGGTCGCGGGGGTCAAGGGGGCAGCGCCCCCGGAGAAATTTTTAATTATTAAGTTGTAGGAGCGGGAAATTAAATTACTAATTGCGACTGGACTCGACCCATGCCCTGACCCGACTCAATGGGTTCAATTAACATGGGCGGCCCGCGCTCTAGGGCTTCATTTTCCCATTTCACGCCCGAATGTGCTTCCTTCTTCTCCTCTTCTTTTTCTTCCACTCAGTTCGAACCACCAGTGGATCTCTTGAGGAAAATTATACCAACTTCCTTGAAGATCATAGATCCTAGTCCGGGAAGCTCCGAGGCTCCGAATCTCTGCAATCCACATCTGGGGTCGCTGTTTTGGGAGAAATCAAGGTCAAGATAAGTAGATGTTGCCCCTTCTTGATTTAGTGATGAAATTTTATGTTAAACGTGATGTGAGACTGGTGGGAATGTGTAGCGCCTGACAACTTCATGGTATGAGGCGTAGGGTTCGTAATAGTTAGGGTTCATGGGAAATTTGCTTTGAATGTGCGATTTCTATGATGTAAAAGACTTCTTAGCAGTTTTTATATTGTTGAAATGTGACGTGAATTGATTTGCCTCAAACGAGAGTATGAATCGAAGGTTCTTTCATTTCGCACCTATCATGTGTTTGATAAAATGCTTGTGTGACAGACTTATATGTTGAATTTGAATTGCGTTGATGTTGTATGTGCGGTTTGCAACATGTTTTCTTGTCTGTTATGTATGATGTGTTATTTCAAATGGTTGGTTGTAAAAGGGTTGTTCATGGCCCTTGATGGACATGAGTAGATTGGTTGTGTTGTTCAATTTATATGTGGTTATATGCATACGATCTTGGGAGTGGGTATTGGACCCATATATATTAACTTCATCACTATATGAGTATCCATCATCATACTTATTTCCACTTTGAGCTAACCACTATCTACTTGCTGGGTCTATTTAGACTCATATCGTTTGTTATTGTGCCTTTAGATCACAGGCCAGGTGGGGAACTTCAAGATGAGACAAGTTGAAGATCAAATATGAGAGACCATAGCACAATATTTTAATTTCAGTTCTTTTAGATTTGTGCTCTTTTTGATAATCATATATGTAGACAATTATTTAGGTGGATTCACTTTGACAATTATAATGTATTTGGTATTTCGGATTGGATTATAATCCCTGTGGATGCACATATGCATGATCATTATATTTGCTTGATGTGTAAGGGTAATATTTAATGATTTTTCTTTTATATGAATGTCCTTATTATATGAAGATGCAAGTATATAAATATAGGATTGAATGTTACAGATTAAAATGTTTATGAATATCAGGTCATGTATTCCATATTACCCCTTGTATGTTATGGGGAGATGCTGCCGAATTTTTCTTAGATTGTGTAGCACCCATTGACTAGTTATTGAGTGTTTCTAGGAATGGGGTGTTACAGTGACTGTCCATTACAATTATAGAAAATAATAACGGTTTAGCTAAACAAATAATTTTAAATGGCTAAATTACCCTTTCTACATCTTGTCTCCGACCGCGACCAACAAAGCTCTCAGGCACTTTCCCTTTACTCTCACCACCTTCTCCTTTAGTTGATGTGGAAGCCTAGAGCGAGAGAGGAGAGAAGAAAATAGATTTCCCTCAAACTCTTTACACTGTCACAATAAGGTGGAATCCACCTCGATGAGCTCACCCAACTCCACCAACAATCAAATCCCTAGATCCCTCCTCCTTGGCTACTCCCTTCCTCGAGAACATTTGTCCCTTTCCGACGATCGATATCAACTCTTCCCCCTACTAGACCTGCTCACCAATACAATGAATCAAGTACCCTCCAAGTGTTCCTCTACGTCTAGCCGCTTCTTATTGCCAAGGATGCTAAGAAGGAGCCTAAAGGGCAAGGGGCTTCACAGCTCAAAGGCATACCCGAAAAAGTTAAGAGAGCAAAGAAGAAGATAACGTTAGTTTATTATGATTCACAACACTCAACAAGCTGGTACAACTTCTGCTGCACATCGATGTTGCTAACTGCATAAATTTGAAAATCTTGATGACATAAAGAACAAAAAGATGCACGGTTTTCATGTTTTCCTTTCTCACCCTAGCCAGCACCTCCTCCCCATGAACCTCCACCACTGAAAGAAAACCACCAGAAGCCCTTTTAAACTTGTACAACCATCGATGATGAGATCCCAAATTTAGGGCTTTACTTCTTTGATCTGTTTCTTTTTTAGTCTTAATCCTCTCCAGTTCAGAATTTGGGTTTTAAATCTTTTTGACTCAGTAGTCAAGGTGAAGGGTTTCTATTTGCCAAAGTGAAATCATAGAAAAATGATCCGCACTGTTTCTTTCGACGAATTTTCTTGGATTTTTGTTAATTTATGAGCATGAGTATGGGAAATGGTGAAATTTTTTAGACGAGCAGAGATAAGGCGACAACAGAAGCAGTTCTAGGAGTTGAAGCTTTTGCCTTCTTGACATCTTCCATCAATATGTCTTTAGATGGGGTGGCCAAATGGCGGTTGGCATAATCAGATGCAGAGTGATGGTGGCATCGGAAGAGGGAGGAGAGGACAGAATTCTCTCTTCTTCTTGCCATGGATGTGTTGTGGAAGAAGGGTAAATCTGTCATTTCTACACTCCATTGATGATGTTTACAACGACTATGACGGAATGGGGTATACTTGATATTTCAGGTATACTTAGTGAATATATTTGAAATATTTTATAGTTAGTGGGCATATTTGAAATTAAGAGCAAAAGTTGTGGGTATATTTGACTTTTTGCATTGGATAATTGGTTTGCTTATTTAATTCATATAATATGTATTAAAAGAAAACAAACCCTAATGCTCTCTTTCGAGGCATGAAAGATGTGCCCTAATTTTCATAATCATTTATTCTCATGAGATTATGTCAATTAGGATCCATTAAGTTATATGACAATTCATATAATTTTTGAATGGTATTTTGCCTATTCTCATGATTTCAACTCTCGAGTTTAATATTTTAATTATAGCATATTAGATTTTCATCTCTTGATTTCTTCACCTAATATACAGAATCATACTAAAGTGTGGGCCTATATATTAAGCAAGCATTAAAATCACAAGATATTAAAATGAATACAAATCATCCTTTATAATCAAGTAAAAATCAACAATCCAAGCATAGTTTCACATGCTACTTCCTTAATCATAGAATATTAGCTTAGCCAGACATATTTCAAACGAATCCAAATAACAAGACAGTATTGTTAAATGTAACCATCAACCCAAAATAATGAAAAAAAAATTAGAGAGCTTATTGATTTGAGTTCTTTAATGGTGTCTTGAAAGTCTCTCCTCGAATTGCCTTGGCATCTTCTTTCCTTGTCTACTTCATTTCTCTTCATCTCAACCACCAACCCTTGCTCAAAACCATATCCAAAGATCTCCCAGAAGTCTCTATATACTGAGTTGACCGGCCAGTTTGAAAATCTAAATTTGTCCCGGTTAAACTAGTTCTTAGCGGCTTAATTCCTTCAATCGAAAATTAGATAAAATTAGATTGGTTAGGTCACTAGTTCTCAGTCAAATTGGCTGTACTAGTCAATTTGATCTACTTCTCACAATACTGCTTGGATGTGTGTTGTAATGAAAGCCCAATGGAAGCCCAACACATTTATTTATAAGGGGAGAATAGGTATCATGACTAACTAGAGTTAATCATGGCATTTGATACTACGATTGACCTTAGTTAGACACTTTATTTTTTATGCCCATTCATATTCCTTATTATTATGGGGCCCACCTCGATGATCTTGGCTAATCTAAACCATTGATTATCTTCGTAAAATGCCCATATTTTTTCATGGATCTTCCAATGCCTCCATTGGAGCTCATCTCAGTGGATTTTATTTAGGAAAGTTGGGTACTATTACTTTATAAATAGAGCTCAAGGCTCATTTTTGAATCTTCACTTCATTTTTCTTAGTGCTGGTAGTGCGAGAGAGATAACTTAAGCCCATGTGTGGCACCCTTGCTTGCTCGATTTTTCTAGCCTTTTCCTTGCTTTTGAGTTTTATTCCTAATTTTTGAGTTCATCCCTTTGCTCTTTGTCGATTTTCCATAAATCATTATGGTGAGTTTTCTCCCATCTCTTTTCTTACCATTACTTTCAAAAATAGTTTTGGAATCATAAGAATCATGCTCTCTAAACTCTACTTAGTTCCTTGATGACTTAACTCAAAAGTTAAGTCATCATCCATGATTTTTTCTTAATAGGAAAAATCCACTGTCATGCTTCCATTCGATGAAGAAGACCTAGGTAACATAGATAAGTCAGCTTAGCTACAGTACATGATTAAGTTAATTTAGCTGGTTTACCTCTCTAGGTGCTTAATTGATTTTTGACTTTTTCTTGAGCTCGACCATTGTGCGAATGCTTCTTAAGGATGGTTTGAGATGTCACAAATGTGATTGTTTTACACATAGATTGATATATTTTCCTTGATTTTTATGGATCATGTCTTTGTATGCTTGCAATAATGTTCCTGATGTTTAGGGTAGTGAGCCTTCTATCTTTTTCAATCCTCCACCACAGACTATATCATTTGCTCCTAGACTCAGGATTGTTAGGAGGAGTCAAGCTAATCTGGCTATTGAGACATAGTGGTTCCTGAGACAGAGCATGAAGTTAAACTTTCTCCTGTAGAAGAACTAAGGCCCACTAAAAGAAGCACCCATCCAAAGAGGACTAGCAACTTGAGGAAGGGTATACTTCTCATAAGAAGCAGACAAGAAGAAGTAAGCTTGTAATATGGGTTTGAGTGGAAAGATCAACCCGAACAATGGTTTATTTATTTATTTTTACTAATCTTATGGTGGGACTCCCTTCTTTGGTTGGAACTTGACAATGGCAACCCATGAAGAACTCTCAAGTGGCTCTACATTATCAATCTATGTGCACACTTTGCATGGAGGGTATGAAGGAGATATCATGGAGAGTCACTTACATTTCAAATCAATTCTTTCTTAAGCAAGAAGGTTATGTGGCTTCTTTTTTTATATGCTAAAGGGATTGCCTCTTTTGATCCTAAAGATATCTTCACCTAGCAATTACTTTATTCGATTAGATAGCTTGGTGATGGAGATTCCTCATAAGGTTCGAAAAGCTTTGCCAACTTATAAACTCATAAGCGAAGAAGGCGCCCATGCTTATAAAGGTTGCTTGGGAGAGATTTTTGGCTTCAATGATTGGGCTCAACATATAGTGGTGCAACATATAGATCTTGAAGGCTATAGGTGTATACAGTGCCATTTTAACAATAGCAGAAGCTTTTTGGCAGTTCATGAACATAATCAATGCCTTCGTGAGTTTCTAATCTGTTGTGACCAACTCCATCATGTTCCCCTTTGGAGAAATGAGTATTACTCTCTTAGACTTTAAGAGAGCATGTAGTCTTCTGGTTTGTGGTGATCTAATTGATAAGTGGGTCCCACTTAATGAGGTGATCAATAAAAACCCTTTAGCAATCAAGAAGCTCAATCTTCTTAATAGAATGGTTCGTGCTAGGAAAATAGACAAGTTCAGTGGCTGGGGTTGGGTAGAGCTTTTCTCTTGCATTTCCCTCACTCAAGAGTTAGATGTAGAATGGTCGACTAATAAAGCAAATTTCTTTATTCAAACAAAGACTGAAAAAAAAGTAGATCCCTACAAGTGGTAAAGTCTAGTTGCCTCTTGATTTTCACCATTAGATTGAGCTTGAAGTTGAGCTAACATTGTTTTTACGGATTTTGATTTTAATCATCATTTACCCTTCTGTCAAGTATGGGTTAGTTAAATGGTCTAGTCTCCTTAAGCCTACGAGATAGCAAAAGAGAAGAGGTTCATATTGATGCCCCATGTCTTGTACGACATTTATCAAGGCCTCAATCACTCCATTTACCTCAATCACTCCATTTATTATAAGCATGGCCCTGGAGATGTGCCAAATTACTTCCCAACTCACTTTCTCCTTGCCTAGATTGGCTTTTAACTTTCCTTGGTTTTACAAGATTGAGGAGGTGACCTAGTTCCTAGATCAAGGATTGATCTTGAAGAAGTTTGCCCAGCAAAACCTACTTAACATACTTCTAATGAGTTGGTTGAGAGGCATTTGAGAATTTTGCGCTTTGAGGAGTTGTTCTTTCACATGGTCCCTCCATTTTGCGGTCATCCAAGTTTGTTTCCTTCAAGTTGATAATAAATGAGAAGGATTATGCACTCTCATTTCTTCCTAACCTTCTTACTTGGTAATAGTGCTCACCATTTTAAGTTGAACCTTATTATCCCCACCTATTCAATTTTTAGTTTGATTACAACTAAGATATGACAACACTTTACTCAGTATCAAGGTAGGAAGGAGAGATTGGCTTTAGCTCATTACATTAGCTATCAACTTGTTTGCATTCCAAAGACATACACGTCAATTGCCATCTTTTCCTCTTATGGATTTTAAAGTGAAGGCAACCAAGGAATATTTCCACTAGTATGGCTTCTAAGGGACTAAAGTTGCAAAGAGCTTCCACCAAGGATTCTAATGTGAACAAAGTGCTTGACATTAAGAGCATTATGATCACCAATTTAATTAAATTAATTGAATCATATTAAAGCTCACACTATATAGAAGATAATGTAGAATTATGATGAGTAAGGTCAAATACACAGAAAGGTGATAAAGTTTGAATTGTTCAAGATTAACATGCATCAAGAAAGAGAGATAAGAGAGAAATAGAGAAAAGAGAGGAAAGGGAGATTGAGATTAGAAAGAGAAGGGAAAGAAAGAGAGATGAGAGAGAATACGAAAGGAAGAGGAAAAAAAGGAGAAATTAGAAAGGAAAAGAGGATATAAATTAGAGAAAAAAGAAGAGAGAGTAAAGAGAGAAGAGATGGAGAAAGTAGAGAGGGAAAGAAGAAAGAGAATATAGAGAAGAGAGAAGAGAGAGAAAGGAAAAAAGGAAAAAGGAGAGATTATAGAGAGAAGAGAGAGATTAAGAAGTGAGAAGAGAAGGAGAAAGTAGAAGAAGAGGGAGAAAGAGGAGAAAAATTGGAGAGAGAGAAAAAAGAAAGAGAAATAGAAGAGAAAAGGAAAGTACAAATAATTGTTAAATTAAATCTAATCTTAAAAAATAATTAAAAGTCTACAAAAATAAAAAATTTAATCTAAGAAAACAGTAAATAAAATGCGTTAAATTTTATCTAAATATTACAAAGTAGGAAAGAAAATATTAAATAACTCAAAGAAAATTATAAAGCAGTAAAATATAAATTTTTATATCTAGTAACAAGGAGTACATCTTTACCACATTGGGCTTTTATTGCTTGTATTTTTTGGTTTTTGGTTTCATGTGTTTCACTTGAAGGGAGGATCCTTTATTATATAGTTGTGGGTTACCCCTTGGTAAAATTGAGAATTCAGTGTGAGATTCACAAAGTGCCTTCCTTGGCTATACATTGTTGCATTCCTTTCCTTCTCTTTTCATTGCCTTCTACCCACGTTACAAGGTGCTTGTGAGAATAGAACAAGTGTTCTGTTGGTTGTGGTTTCAATTTGGAAACTATAGGTGCCATTGATTAGAGCATAGGATGGATGTTGGATTAATTCGCTATAATGGACGGTTGTCTACTTGCTGCATGTGATGATGATGGATTTTTGGAGTGCTAGTTTTCATGGTAGCTTGGAGTATCCTACTTGATCCGTGAAAGCTAAATGTTGTTGGAAAAAATAGTTGGATTTTAGGATTGAAAAGGGGCGGCGGGGTTTCCGCTACAAATAGCTACATGATCATCCATCAATTGGCTACTAGGATTTGGGGAGCTGAATTGAGCATGTTGCTAACTTGGTATGTTGTTGAATTTTGCAAATAGTTGCGGTGAAATGCTCCTATATTTGGACTTTAATGGTAGCTGCAATAAATCAACTTCATCGGTGTTCATTGTTTGATTGCTTAGATTTAAAGGAGTGGTTATGGAGTAAAGTTGATTTTTGGTTGATGAAGAAGGGCAGAAAACCTTGGTTTTTTGGCCCAGCATGATGCAATTAGCAATAATGTTGTTCATTGTTGACTTGCAGGATTTCAATGGACGACCATCCATTACTGGGCTATTAGAGAAGAGAAAACAGTAGGGGAATTGATGATGGCAATACTAGAATAGGGAGTAGCCATGGCTTCCTTCAATTTAGGAGTGGTGTAACATTGTTGTAAGGTGCTCTGGCAGTGCATGGTAGTTTGGGGCAACAACAAACCATGATTGGCCAATCCAAACCATTGATCATATCAATTAACTATATTAATAGGTTGATGTATGGGCATAAACTATTCTAAAACTATTTAATTTTATCATGAAACAGTAACAATAATAATACATATTAATTTCTTATCTACCAGTATTTCGAAATCACATTGTGAAATGCGCTAAAAATTAAAATAACTCAACCCAATTGATTTAAATTATTCAAAATGTTTGTAATGTCTGCCTTAAATTATTTAAGTAAGGTGGAAAACATTCTTATATATTTTTGAGCCTATTTAATTTAACATATGTGATTTCAATCTTCTCAAAATAAATTAGACCCTTGTAATTTTATTCAAAAACTAATGTAAAAACTACCAATTTTATACTTCGTATTAAATATACATGTATATATATGTTGATTCACTTTATTAAAATTTATAAAAATTACAAGGGTCTAATTTAAAAAGGCTAATGAATATATTAAAATTATTTCAAGCCTATCTTAATTTCATTCATCTTTACTTTTGTTTTATTCCAAAAGCGTTTGACTAAAAATAATATAAGATAACTCATTTTATTTTCATATTTTAAAATATTTGCAAGTTGGGTTAAATTTCAACAGAATTAAATTTTTTTTGAAAAATATCTTGTTGATGAAATTTCACACAAAATTTGTATTTGATTGAAAAATGAAAAATTAATATGAAATTATATGAAAATTTGGAAATTATCATTCTCCATTTTTGGTCTTAAGATGTCAGATCACCTCTAGCGATTGCTAGAATCTGACCTTGGACCCATTGTGCTATGATTTTGTAGGCAAAATTGACTTTTTCTTGGTCTCTAAGGACTCTTTGAGTTTTAAGCATAATAGTGATTTCTTGGTCATAGTCAGTTGAGAGACGAATGACGAATAAAGGGTAAATGTTCAAGTGACTTGGGGAACTGGCAACTCATTGTCACAATGCTGATCAGAACTACCACTCCAAGGTTATGTGGTTAATCACATGGACTAGGTTGTTGGTCATGGGTGCGTGTGTATGCAAGAGTGCATTATTTGACCATTTTGCTTTGCTACTCCTTTCTTCTCCTTTTATTTCTCCATATTTCCACCTTGTTTAGCCTTTTGAAAATCTTCCTACAAAATATTTGGATAACCCATCCGAGATCAATGAGTAAGTATTACATGAATTCAACCTATAGTTTGCAAAAAAATTTGAAAATTTCTTTGTATAAAATAAGTAGATTGTTTTCTTTTCAAATGAATTATAGATTTGGTTTGTAAATGACTTGTTTGACCATTGCATATGGGAGTTATTCTTGTATTAAATATTTTGATGAGTTCGAGGTTTTGGGTTGTATAGGGACTTTGATATTTGTTACGAATGAGAGGTTTTGGTTAAAACCCATAGATCAAAGTATTTAGAAGTAATTTTCCATGCAAACGTAGTGCATTGAGGTGAAATCTTTGGATCTCATAATAGCCTGCTATGATTTTTTATTTGTGTCTATTTGGAGTTCAATAAAATGGCAATGAGAATTATGATTCATTTAATTTATGTAAAAATAGATATTTAGTATTCTAAAGGTATAAGTAGGTTGGTTTCTTTTGAAATAAAGTATTGAATTGAGTTACAAATTATGTATTTTGGTATATGTCATTGGGCGCTAGCTATTGTTGAATGGTTTGGATGATTTAATAGTTGGGGCTTGTGAGGAGATTGTAAGTTGCTAGAAATTAGGGATTTTAGAGGGAAAGCATGTAGTAATAAATTAAAAGTGATTGGAAGCGAATTTTTATGAGATTAACATATACTAGGAAGAATTACATGGATTTTTTTATAAGTTTAGTTCTATAAGATGCTTATAATGTGTTTGATGTAATTCCTAACTAAGGGTTAATCTATTGAAATCATGTATGAATGAGTGATAGAATTCTACAAAGATAAATAATTTGTTGTACATGCTTTGGATCATGCAAGGTTGTGAATTATGTGAGTTTAGGACTTGTAATGAGGCCTTGTGATTAACTGTATGTGGTCTATGGTTTGGAATTGAGAGATTAATCTCATTATTTTGATTTGGTAAGATTGAGGATTAGATTATGTAACCTTTATATCAAAGGGTATAGTAGCTTAAAACTGATGGATGATTTGATTTGATCGGGAAAAGTATGCATTAATATGGTTTGAATGGTGGATAAAGTATGTGTTGTTTGAATTTGTTCTAGGTTGATTTAAATTTTAGATTTTCCATGCCACATGTTGATTTTTATGACTTTTGACTTGGACCGATTTGAAAATGATTTGATTTTATTTTGATATGGGTTTGTGAGATCAATGGCGCATGATTTGACATGAGCATGATATATAAGATGTAATAATGCATGTGCTTGCTTGCTTGGATGTAGGCATGATTGACTGTTGGATGGTATGGCCATGGGGTGACATGTAGCTAGACAGGCATGACCTTGTATGTGATTGGTGTTATAAGCATGATTTTAGTGTGGGATGCGGCCTGAGATGCATGGATGCCTGATGAATGTAGTGTGCATGTGTGCTTGTGCATGACATAAAATGGTTGTATGGGCCTATTAAGAATCAATGTTTATATTGCATGAGGTGGCATGACATACTTGATAAATTTAACATGATTTGTTATATTTTGCATTGATCACACCTAACTATTGAATTTTTCTAGATGTTTTTGCAAGACTAATATTGTAAGTACATAGTTGCGAGCTGGATCATGATTGATTTCAGGTTAAGATGGATTATAGCATGTATAAGTCAACTTTGAATGGGATCGTTGTTAGATTCATGTATTTGTGAGATGATAAACATATTTCTATGAACTATATTATGAGTGATGGGATATATGGTATATTGGTTTGTGAAATATTGATGAATGGCCTATAGAGGTTGGGAAATACTTCTATGAAATTGTGTTTCATAGAAGTTATTTCATGAAACCCTCTCCATTTTGAGATGTTGATATTAATGCAAAATTCAACCCATTCATTGTATTTAACATTATTTGTTTAGCCATTGAACCAAATTTTATCCAAATCCAATAAGTATATAGGCCACATTTGCTCAAAAATAGGTACATTTATGTGTAAATAAGGAAAAATGCTTAGATCCATTCACATCTGTATTAGAATGTAATAATATTTTATAGAATCATTATCCACATATTAGCAATATTTTAGATGGTCTAGATATTGAAAATATTATATTAATTTTACACATTTGTAGATGGAGCCTATATACAGTGGTAATTGACAAATGAAAGAGTTTCCATGATAATATAAATAATGATAAATATAATATATGGGTGAATTTTTCATTAATTATCTAGATGTTAAAAATGGAGGGGGTTCCATAGAAGAGAAGTTTCATAGAGGCATCCCTAATTGAGATTTCGGTGAGGTTCTTGTGATTTATAAACATATATTTTTACTTTCGTCATAAGTTATATCCATGTTTCTATGTATAGATGATGACGAGATATAAATAATGGAAATGAATATGATTTGAGTTGCTCTATTGTCATGTATTTAATTGATGAATTAGTTATGAAAATCTAAGATTGCTATAGGTGTGCTCTCATTTATGTGGTTCTTCATGTTGGTCCCAAGTTTATGATAAAATCCAAGAGGGGAGGAGGTGAATTGGACTCTTTTAAGATTTCTTTCGGTATATCAGATGTAACCCCTTATGAACTAAGTCCCCTTGAATGAAAAACGTGGAGAATGGAATAACAAATAGAGCAGAGAAATCGAATAAGAAAATTATAGTGGTTCAGGATAACTCTCCTTACTCCACTCCTCCAAGAACACACCATTGTGTCTTGGGTTCTACTAAATTAGTATGATTACATTAAGAGCCCTTTCTCTCTTCTAGATTCCAGCTTTAGGGAGCCTTTACAAGTTTTGCATGAGTAGGTGGCAAGTTACACTCCAACAACACATTACTTTGACTTCACTTAGTCTCCAACACCAAACAAAGTAGAATCACAAATAAACAATGAACAAAATATAAAACTACACTTTACAGATGCGTAGGGAACAATTTCAGCTCTAAGAAGAATGTGTGGAATGAGTTGTTGATAGATCAGTTCAGCACTTACAATCAATAGCTCAGTTCTTCTTGGAAAGCTTTTAATGATCACTTGAATACTTGAAAATTGGAAGGTTGAAGATTAATTAATGCACTAGATAACCTTCTCCCTTCCATTTGACGTGTCTTAAATAGGAGAAGAGTAAATTCGAACATTTAGTGGTATGTGGTGCGCATTTAATGCGCCAATGTTTAAATTTTTTTGACCATTATGACTCAAGTCGCACTTGGACTTGACTTCGGGTGTGACTTTGCGCAAGTTGCAAATTAAAGTTGACTTGGGTTACAACTTCGGTCTTCACTTTTCCACTGCAAGTTCCATTCTGGGTCAAGTTACTCTTAGACTTAACCCAAGTCGCAAATGAAGTTGACTTAGGTTGCGACTTCACTTTCCATTTTGCTCATTTGAATTTTCACATCTCATACCCTTGATCATTTAGCATGGGTTCCTTTCTTTCTTCTTATTTTGCCTTTAAAGGTCTTGATTTATGCATGTCACCCTTTGGACTTCCTGTGCATTTGGCATATTCTCTCCCATATGAAATTTCTCGCATGAGTCTGTGTTTTGAACCTTGAATCATATTTAAATATTCATTCTTGATCCAAACTAGTCACATTCAAACTTAAAATATCTTGATTTTAGCTTCCTTGTGCTCAAGTTGCATGCTTGAGTCGACTTGGTTTACAGCTTCACTCAAGTTGCATTTTTGAATCGACTTCATGTACGACTTCACCTAAGTCGCATGTCAGAGTCGACTTCGATTGCGACTTGAGTTTTTTAGATTCAGTTTTAGACACCTAAAGATACCCCAAGTTACTGATGGAGTCAACTTGGGTTGTGACTTGACCTTAGTCACATGCAAAGTTGACTTTGGGTGCGACTTTGCCTGTTCACGGGTCCACAATTTTAGCGCTGTAAAAAAATAGCCCTTTTAAAGTCGATGCTGAGTCAACTTTACGTTCGACTTGGCTTTCCAAGCTTTGGATTTTGAAATCCCTAAGTCTTAAAACACTTCAATACACATGTTAGTGTTATAAAACCTCTCAAATTGAATCGTTAATAATCAAAATATAGATTGTGCTTAATTCGCCATTCATTCACAACAATCTTCTCTTTTTTGATGATTGACGAAATCAATTTGAGATTAACCTTTCATTAGACAAATATTTTTGTTATGACTTATGAAATCCTTTTTAATTTCATTTAGCCAATCTATTAACTTATTTTAATTTTCATGATATTGCAAATCAATTCATATACCAAAACATACAAACATATCATTTGAGGCATTCAATCAATCATACCGAATCAAAATAAAACATTCAAGCTTAAATCAATCAAGTCATATAAAAATGTCATTCCATTCATATTGGTCATAGTTAATAATGTTGAAACTTCCAAAACACATCATATGCCCTAGATACAACCTACCTAGACCTAAAATGAACTATCCCTCCCAAAAAATAACAAAATTCCCAAAAGTACCAAAATTCCTAACAGTTCAAACTATCTCTCCTCCTTTTTTCAATCATCAAATATAGGATGGTAGGAGAAACTAGAATTTGTAAAACACAAAAGGGGAAATGGGATAAGAAAATTGCTCAATAGCTAACATCTGGCTGAGTAGTATATCATAAAGTGAACATTAGCTAGAGGTTTTAGCTGGGGATGTAGGAAGTGATGAGTAATCTTGGGCCGTGGGTCCAACTCGGATTGATTTTCCCAAATACAAATCAAAATTAGGCAAGCTTGAAATTGATTGGCTACGCCGGTTACTAGAAACTAAATGACTTGATTCGAGTGATCTCGAATTCCAATAAAGCTTGCTTATCGTGCATCCGGGTCATAGAATGATGGATAGATTGCGGTTCCTTCCACATGCGGCTTTCGAGCCCGAAAAATAGCTCGCGGATCTCAATCATATCAACCACAGGAGCTTGTGCTGGTCTTGTAGCAACCCGAGAGGTGTGAGGCGAGTGGGAAGCATGAGAAGCCGATTAGGTAGGCGGTTGAGATGTAGGTGGTACGGGAGCCTCCCCCTCACATGGAGCTACCTCTGGAGATCTAGGTGGAAGGTCTTCTGCGCTGTTGGATTCCTAAAATGGATTGCCTCCCATCCGTGCATAGAGTTGAGCTGCTCTAAACGCCTAACATTTATTTTCATTCGAGTCAATAAAGCTCTGTTGATAGTGTTTGTCAGCTTCAATACCTTATAGGGTTCCTGATACAAATCTAGAACCTTAGTAATCTTGGTGCTGTAGGGAAAGACCCCATGTAGGTTATCCTTCTTGAGCTCGAGGGCCTCCGAAAACAAGCAAGGCAAACTAACCGCTTCCTATTTGCTACATTTCATAAGATTTATGCCTCTTGCGGGTTAACCTGATTGCGGCCTCTACCCATGGGGTAGATGCAATGAGATACAAGGAGGCGTAGGACTCTTAACTGTAGCGGTAGGTCCATATAGTATAGAAATTTGATTCTCGGGTGATATTTATTGCTATCTGTCAACTGATTGTACATCTTGGTGAGAGTTAGATCATCAGGAAGTGGGTCATCATCAACTAGGACCTTTAGGATGTTCATTCGACTTGTTAATTTCATGACCTTGACTAATGAGATTCTTGGTTAAGCAAATAGCACTTGTATTGTCACATCTAATGGCTATATCTTTGTAATTTATCCCATAATTTCTAAGCTATTGTCTCATCCAAAACAATTGGGCAAAACAGCTCCCAGTGGCTATATATTCGGCTTCCGCAGTAGATAAAGCAACACTGGTCTATTTTCTTAAAAACTATAAAACCATCATATTTTTAAGAAACTGACATGTTTCAGTAGAACTTTTTCTATCTACTTTATAACCGGAAAAATCCGCATCCGAGTAATCAATTAGATCAAATGTTGAGCCCCTAGAATACCATAGCCTTAGATTGATAGTTCAATCAAGTGTCTAAAAATTCTTTTTACAACTACCAAATGTGATTCTTTGGGACATGACTAGAATCTAGAGTACATGCAACACTAAATAATATATCCAGTCTAGATGCCGTTAAATACAACAAAAATCCTATCATACTTCTATATAACCTTTGATCAATTTGTTTACTTTTTTCATCATTGTCAATTTTGATAGTTGAGCTTATGGGAGTATTTGCTCATTTTCTATTATCTATTTTAAATTTCTTGAGCATTTCTTTGTCATAGTTGGACTGATTTATAAATTTTTTTTATTTAATTACTTGATTTGCGGTCCAAGAAAGAAACCGAGTTCGCCCATCATGCTCATTTCAAATTCATTTTGCATAAGCTTGAAAAATTCTTGGCATAGATATGCATTAGTAACACCAAATACAATAACATCAACATAAATTTAAAGAATTAGTATATCTATTCCTTTGTACTTAATGAATATGATTGTATCAACTTTCCTCTTTAAAATTTATGATCAATTAAAAATTTACTTAACCTCTCATACGAAGCTCTTGGAGTCTGTTTTAGTCCATACAAGGCTTTGGTCAACTTATAAACAAATTTGGATTGATCTTTTTCTTCAAAACTAGGAGGTTGTTCAACATACACCTCTTCATTAAAGTATCCATTCAAAAATGCACTGTTTACATCCATTTGAAAAAATTTGAAATCCATATGAGATGTAAATGCTAATAAAATGTGTTTGGCTTCTAATCTAACCACAAGGGCATATGATTTCTCAAAGTCAATTCCTTCCTCTTGTGAATACTCCTTGGCCATAAGTCTAGCATTTTTTCTAATAACAAGTCCACTTTCATCTAATTTATTCCTAAAGACCCATTTTGTACAATGATTGTGAAATCTTTGGGTCTAGGAACTAGGTGCCATACTTAGTTTTTTCAAACTGATTTAGCTCTTCTTACATAGCAACGATCTAATTTTCATCATTAAGAGTTTGATCAATTGAGTTTAATTCTATTTTAGATATAAAGGAAAAATGTCCACATATTGTGCCAGAGTCTCTAGTTTTCACACCTTCGTATATGTTACCAATACTTTCTCAACCGAATAATCATTTTTGAATTTCAGGTCCTTTAGAGGTTTGTAGAGAGCATTACCTTCACTTACCTTTTTATTTGAGCTTTGATATTGCCTTAGTTCTTCTCCCCTTTGCTTTTCCACTTGTAGCTTTTTAAAGTTCTTTGATAAATCATCTGCATCGCTTAGCTCATCCTCTTTTTTAGGAATTGTGTTAAATTAATCAAATATAACATCAATGGATTCTTCTACTACTTATTTTTTGTTAAAAACTCTATATGCCTTGCTATTTCATGAATATCCAATATCCAAGAAATATTGCCTTATCACTTTTGACATCTAATTTTTTAAGATTTTTTTCCATTGTTCAATACATATCAAGTGCAACCAAATGCATGAAAATATGAGATATTTGATTTTCTACCTTTCCATAGCTCATATGGGGTCTTTTTCAAGATTGCATTAATGGTAACTCAATTCAATACATGACAAGCTGTACTTACAGCTTCACTCTAAAATTTCTTGGATAATTTGCTTTTATTTAGCATAGTCTCAACCATCTCTTGTATTTTTCTATTTTTCTTTTCAACTATCCCATTTTGTTTAGGGATTCTAGGTCTAGAAAACATATGGTAAATTCCATTTTCATTTCAAAATTCTATGAAGCGTTTGTTTTCAAATTCACTACCATGGTTACTTCTAATTGATATGATTGTGTTTTGTTTTTTATTTGTACTAATTTTGAAAAACTCACAAACATAGAGAAGACTTAATCTTTTCTAGTTAATAGCATTATCCAAATGAATCTTGAAAAATCATCTACTGTAATAAAAACATATTTCTTTCCTCCAAAACTCAACATGCCGAATGACTCATAAAAATCCATATGCAATAATTCAAGTGGCGTTAAGGTTGAAACTTCATTTTTAGGTGAGAATGACACCTTAGACTATTTGGACACTTGACATGCTCTGAAAATTTTGTCTTTATTATATCTGAATTTTGATAATCCTTCTACTAAACTCTTTTTTCATAGGGTTTTAATGTTTAACATATTTATATGTCTTAGTATTTTGTACCATACCTAGGGATCATTATCAACAAGTATAAGACATTTTCTATACAATTTATTAAGGAAAACAAAATATATATTTCCACGTCTTTTGCCACTAAATGCTATATAATCTTCATCAAAGACATTACATATAGATAATTCAAACATGACTTTGTAGCCTTTGTCACACAATTGACTACTACTCATTAAGTTCTGTTTGAGTTTTTTAATAAATAACAAATGCTCTATACATGCATTTGAAATACTATAAACATTTTCCTTACTACTAATTTTACCTTTTTCATTGTTCCCAAAAGTAATAGTACCTCCATTATACGGTTTGAGATTATGGAACAAGGCTTTATCTCTTGCCATGTGTCTTGAGCAGCTACTATCTATGAATCATGTGTTGTTGGCCTTTTCTCGAAGACAAATCTGCAAAAATGTTCGCATAAAACTCATTTTTTGGTACCCATTTTATGGGTTTATTTGGGTTAGTAAGCCATTGAAGTTTATGTTGCTTTACTTTGGAAGGTACAAGTCCAATGCTCTTTAGAACCCAAACTAATTTAGCACATTGGTTGTATAATTTCTTAATTATGCATTGATATATTTTGTGACCAAACTTATTACAAAATTTGCATGCTTTGAAAGTCTTGGAGTGGGGCTCTATGCACACTGCGGTTCCCAAGTTAGCCTTCTAATCCAAGCAACATTATTCAGTTTTGGTTTGTGGTGAAAAGCAATTGCCTTGGCTTGGGGTTTCACCCATTTTGAAGCATTTGACTTGCTACATTCACCTTACTCAAATGCAGAATACCTAAGTCTTCTTTTACTACTTTGGGTGATCTGTTTAAAAATATTTTGATACTTTCTCCTGGGTTAGAGAATTTGGCCAATGATTCAGTCAATGTCTCGTTTTCTTTCTTTAGCCTTTCTATTGCATTTTAAAAGGCTTTGATATCTTCCACTCGACATTTGACTCTTTCAGCTAGTTCTTGATTTGCTGTAATGGTTGAGTCATATTATCTCTTCTTTGGTGTGTATTTGTTACCTAGATTCTTGATTTCATCATATGATAAATTATAAGCTTGTTGTAGCTCTTCTAACTTCCACATTTGAGACAATCATGAGTAGATGAATAAATAAACTTGGAATTAGGATGATCAAGTTTAGAAGTTATTTCTTCACTACTTGTATAATCAGTTGATGTGGTTAATACTTTTATTAATTCAGTTATAGTGAGGCAGTTCAAGATGTTTTCTTCCTCAACTCTTACCATGCAACACATCCAAGCACAATTGGTAGCTTTATGGTCTTCATTTGACGAGCTCCTTGTTGTCGAAGTATCTTCATTTACATACGTTCTTCTGCTCCTGGACTTTGAAAATCTTCTAGGATTGCTTCTATCTTTTTTCTCTTGACATTCTTTTGATTTATTTTCTTTAGGTGTAGGACATTGGGCTTGCATGTATCCTACTCCTCCACATCTGTAGCATTTCATCATTTCTTTCATCTTTTCTCTTCTACTTCTCTCCTTGAGTCCTTTGGAGACAAAATTCTTTTCTTTCCACATAAATTTTCTGAATTTTCTTGTGAGAAGTGCAATTTTCTCATATTCATTTTGGGAGGAAGAGGTGGATTTGTCAGAGCTCTATGTTTCTTTCAAGGCAATAGCTCTCTTCCCTTTATGATGTTCTTCATTTCTCTTCTTGATCAGCTCATGGGACATGAGAGAACTAATAAGGTCTTCCAACTTCAATGTGTTTAAATCCTTTGCCTTTTCAACACTGTAATCTTGGGAGTCCAAGATTCGGGTAGCGCTCTTAGGATCTTCATTACCTGTTCGGATTCAGTAGTTTTTTCAAGACCTTTCAATGCTAGTACTAATCTTTAAAAAATTGGCAAATATTGCAAAAATATTTTTTATATCTAGCATTTTAAATCTCTCTAATTCTCCAATGAATATATTCATTCTAGTCTCTTAGATTGGAGAAGTGCCATCATATATTGAGGTTAGAGTATCCCATGTCTCTTTGGTAGTTAAACAAAAGAATACCCTATCATATTTAGCTGCCGTCAAGGTACAAAATAGAAAGTTTGTTGCCTTGGTGTTACTTTTTACTAATTTAACTTCCTCCTTAGTCCATTCAGAGGCTTTCTCACCTTTCGATAATGTAATACTATCATCCAAGAATCCATATCTGTTGTCATGACTAATTGTTTCATTTTTAATTTTCAGTAAACGAAGTTACCACTATCAAATAGAGGTGACCTAGTGAATGATTGACCCTCAGCAAAAGCAGATGTGGAAGCTAATTGGGATACCATTTAAGAAAGATCTCTTTGATATAAACTCAAAGACATGCTTTGATACCACTTGTTGGTCACGAGTTTATGGCAAAACCCAAGAGGGGAGGGGTGTATTGGGTTCTTTTAAGATTTCTTCTCGGAAAGCTTTTAATGATCACTTGAATACTTAAATATTGGAAGGTTGAAGCTTAATCAATGCATTAGCGGACCCTCTCTTTTCCATTTGAAGTGTATTAAATAGGAGAAGAGTAAATTTGAACGTTTGGTGGTAGGTGGTGTGTATTTAATGTGCCAACATTTGAATTTTTTTTACCTTTACGAATCAAGTTGCGATTCAAACTAGTCACCTTCAAACTTGAAATATCTTGATTTTAGCTTTCTTGTGCTCAAGTTCCATGCTTAGGTTGATTTGGTTTACAACTGCAACCAAGTTGCATTTTTAAGTTGACTTCATATGCGACTTCACCTAAGTCGCATGTCGGAGTCGACTTCGGTTGTGACTTGACTTTGTCAGATTCAGCTTCGGATCTCTGAAAATACCCTAAGTTGCTGATGGAGTCAACTTGGGTTGCGACTTGACCCAAGTCGCATGCGAAGTCGACTTTGGGTGCAACTTCGCCTACTCATGCGTCTGTAATTTCAGTGCTGTCGAACAATAGTCCTTTAAATTAAATGTCAGAGCCGACTTGACCCAAGTCGATGCCTGAGTCGACTTGGCCTTCGACGTGGCCAAAGGCATGCGGGCGAGTGGAATGCAGTTCGGGGCCAAGTCACAAGGCATGTGGATGGCGCCCATGCGCCACCCTACGTGCCCTTGCCAGAACCCCAGTACAATTCAGCAAACAAACAACTTACAGCGAGTTGGCGCTTAGGCGCCACTTCATCAACATATAGCCAAGTTCAGAAGGGTTTTGAGGGCAGCAAACACAATATCTTCAAGAGAGTTGGTGCCTAGGCGCCAATACGCATCCGTATGCGTAGATTTCAATGCGTGTGCTGCGCAATGCCACTCTATAAATAGATCCTAGGGCTTTGCATGTGAAAATGACCAGAGGGAGAGCCCAGGGAACAGAATTACACCGAAGAGAAAGATGAAAACGCGATCAAAGCACAGATTGAAGAAAGGATTCAACTCCGTTGGTGGAAGCCGTCAGAAAATCAGTTTTCTCTTATTCTTTCTATTTTTTCTTTCTCTGCTTTCATGGATACTTTCAATATGGATGTAATGGATGTTATGATTATGTCTTTTAACTAAAATTCCTATAGATGGATAGTTAGGATGAATTGAACTCTAAACTATATTGTTTTGGTTCTTTGAAATTTATAAATGAATATTTGATATTATATATGATTGTGTGCGATTTACCTTCGCATGTGCAGTTTTAATGCTTTTTACAAGATTAACTACCTTGTAAGATGATTTAATTGCTTGATTTATCTTTGGAAGAGGAAAATCTTTGCTAGATCCATGAGCAGAGCATAGGTTTCTTCTTCGTAAGGGGAGTTGTTTAACGGATAGGAATATACCGTTAAACCCTGTGTAGTCACTAAACAGGTTATGCACTTATCAATTTTCCTTTATTTAATGACATGGGAACATAACAATTAAATAGGGTGTAATTAGCTTTATATAGTATTGGAAGACATATATAGAGATTATTGAACTTGGACTAGTAAATTCATACACAATCCAATTAAAAAGAACCAATGCGATATAGTTTAGATTCAAAGATTCCGACCTATCCATCTGCCATCCTCGATTAGTAACCCTATTTCTAGTATCCAGCAATTCCGTGAACTCTACTCTGATTTCTTATTGCAGTTGTTAGTTTTAGCTTAAATCCATAAACTCAGAATTTTCTACCCACCGAAAGCAATTAAACTAATTAATAATTCTAGTTAACAATTCTTCGTGGGAACGATATTCTACTCACTCTTTATTACTTGACACGGCACATATATTTGCGTAAATAGCGAGCATTTTAATTGACATATACGCAGCTCGTCAAGTTTTTGGTGCCATTGCCGGGGAATTCGTCTAACTAATTATTGTTAGTTTCATTGCTTTCTTGTACAATTCTGTAATTATATTTCATTTTACATTTTCTTCTTTTCTTCTTTTCAATTCTCCTCTTTGATAAAATTTTATTTTAGAGGTCTATTTATTATAATTTTCAATAGCTTCAAATGCTTACCATTGGCCAAGTGCAGAATTTTTAACACCAAGTACAATGGGTTTTCATGAGTATAACAATATATAAGCACCTCTAGCTCAAATTGCAGGTTTTGACAATCAATTGCAGGATACGGAGAATTTTTATTTAATTTACTGCGATTTGTGCGGAGGCGAGGGACATTTATTAAATCAATGCGTGTATTACTCAGCATCCATGGGTCATCTTGAACATTCCAATGATGCACAGGACAATTATGGAGACCCGCAATTAGGAAATATGATACCAATGGAATTTCAAGCATATCCAGAAGGGGAGCCATCGCTACCTGAAAGTAAGTCTTCTTTGGAGGACATGTTCATGCAATTCATGAAGAGCCAAATGCAATTTAACGAGAACATGCAGAAACAGGTGGAGTAATTGGCTACCGCACTCCAATGCCAGCATCAAGAGGTGTCTTTTGGTCATATAAAAGAAATTTTAGAGGAAGATGAGTTGGAACAGGGCTGTGAAGTCACTTCGAGTATTAATGAATATATATCAATTGATGTGATAGAGCAACCTGTACATCAATTCATACTTGAACAATTGGCCGAACCAATGGAAAGCCAGGAAGTGGAAGAAGAAATTGATGAAGAAATAGAGGCTGATATAGTGAAAAAAATTGAAAATCATCATAACATCACTCCTCTAATTTGTCTTCCTAAAATTCAAGTGCCACGTGACTTGATTGATCAATGCATAGAAATGGAAAGTAGCATATTGAAGTCATCATTTATTCAAGACCCTGAAGAAAAATTCTTCTATAGTCTCTATGAAATTCGAGAAAAGAGGCTAACTGCTCCATTTGAAGAGGCTAGGAAGAGATCTGAACTTCTAGTGCACACGTTGCATGGAAGAAAGTTCAATAGAGCGGGAATTGGCTAATCATTATGGAATGTCGGGCTGAGGACGTTAAACTTAGCGCTAAATGGGAAGCAACTCATTTTCATTTTCACTTTGTTTTTGTTTTTATTTTTATTTCTAAGAAATGACTTGGAGAATAATTTCACAAAGATCATGTTTGGAAGCAGCTGGAAAGAAAAATTCAAAAAAAAAATTACTGAAGAAGATTGGCGCCTAGGCGCCGCATGGGGGTGCCCCGACGCCGTGATGAAGATCCGGAAGAACACGGAGGCACGAACTAGCGCCCCGGCACCGAATCGTAGAAAACATGACCCGGATGACTTATAAAGCTTGTGGTTAGGGTTCTAAACCCTAAACCCCACGCCCCAGCGCCGAAAATCCCTTTTTCTCATCCCCAATCAATCTCCCATTGATTCCAAGCCATTTCAACTCCAATACAACGCCATTTCACCAAGAAATCATCCCTCCATTCCATCCGTTCCAACCATTTCATTTCCTTCCCTTTTTCTCCTTTGCTTAGATCCAATCAAATCCATTTTTTCAACACCAAATCCTAAGCAACACCATCACATTGGATTTCTCATCATTTTCCCATGATTTGGGCTCCATTTTGAGCCAATCTATCTTCATCTTCTTCGTCCGGCCCCGGAAACCTGCTGTCCTAGGCGCCGCTACCTCGCGCCCTGGCACCAGTGCAAAAACAGCTCCCCTACAAATTCCAAAGTGCCAAGCTTCCATGGGTAAAAATTTCTCCATCTTTGGTCATTGCCATTGCTTTGAAGTGTTGTGGTGATTGTTTGAGTGGAGAATTGGATTGGATTGGTCGAATTGTGTGGATTGGGCGGCGGATTGGAGGTTGGTTTGGCTTGATTGGCTTGGTGATTTTTGGCTTGTTGATTGCTTGTGGACGGTTTTGGGCAAATTGTTGGAGTGTTGCTTGTTTGGTTGTGTTGGATTGTTGATTGTTAGAGACTAGTGGTTGGAGATATGGCTTCATCATCATCATCAGCCAAGAGGAAGAAAGTACAGGAGCTGATAGAATTCGACGCGAACGAGTTCGTGTTCGCTCAGGCTTTCAAGAGGTACACGGACGCGCTCCAGAAAAGACATCTAATTCCGGAGAGGGGAATTAAGATAGATGATTTCTCAGACGCTCCACTCCTCAACCTGAATGCCTGGGGCTGGTAGAAGTTCGTGGCGCAGCCCCAACCTACTATTACTCCTGTGGTCAAGGAGTTTTATGCCAATGCAGTGGAACATAAGGAGGGGCGAGTAAGAGTCAGGGGCAAGATCGTCCCATTCCATGTGGAGGCGATCAACGCATACTATGGGTTGGTTTCTTTTGCTCACCCGGACAAGTATGAGACATTCTTGGAGGGAGAAGACTGAGATGCCGACTCCATCACCAGGCCGTTTTGCGAGAGGCCACCAACTTGGAAGTTGACGGGCGGGCAACTGACCTCCTTTAAGCGGAGCAATATGCTTTCCCAAGGGAGGATGATTTTCCACTTCATCTCGACCCAGATGATGCCGTCGACCCACGTCAGTGAGGTGACAATGGACAGGGCCCTCTTGCTATACGCCATCTACAGTGGGCTGACGAGCGATGTTGGGAGGCTGATCTACCATCAGATCTGCGCCTATGCGACCGCACCCCGGGGCAGCTACTTCTTCCCATCCCTCATCACCGGGCTTTGCAAGCGAGCCGACTTCAGATGGGAGCAGACACAGGAGGTGCACTCATCGATGACCTCTCCTACCGCACTCAGCCCCGGGTTCGCACCGCCACAACACGACCCAGAGCAGCTCCACTTGCGGGCCCCTCCTTGCAGCCGCTATCCACGGGCGAGCGGCTAACCAACCTGGAGAACTTGGTTGCAGCCCATGAAAGTTTGGCTGGTGATGGATTAATGGCTTGTGTGGACCATCCATGCTTTTGCTTCGAATTAATTGACCGCCTTGATTCGCATGTGCTTTGCTGAAATTTGGACGACTAGAATCATTTGGAAGTCCAGTTATGGACGTGTTGCTGCTGTTTAGATGGTTCTGATTTGTGAATTTCTTGCCGTTGATTTCTTTTGTTTGATGAAATCACAACAGATGGGATTGACTGGCTATTGGTGGGCCACAAAAATACTGCTGCTGATGGGCGGTCAGATTTTTATGGGCCACACGGATTGTGGTCATTGCACACTTGCAAAATGTGTAATTTCAGTTATTAATTATAAAAAAATTTTGCGCTATTAGGCTAATAAATATTCCTCAAATTATCTTGTGCATATTCAGGTTCCATTGCAACAAATAAATAATTATTTACTTTCAAATTAAAATGCCAAAAAATTATTATATTTACTTGAAATTAATATTTAATGCTAAAATTTTACGAATACATTTTAAAACAAATTTCACATTTAGCATCACACAATTGCCTGCCAAAGAAAATACACACAAAATACTTTATTATTTGCCACGTATTAGTTCTTCAACATTATCAAAATTAATACTGTTGTTGCTCATGTATTTTCCAGTCCGATATGCATATTGAGGATGCCTAGTCCATACTTTTAGGCTCTTCTTCCTCTTCCTCTCCTATGATAGGGCTTTTTTCACAATCCCTACTTATTGGAGCTTGTGACGGTAAGTATGGTCAGTGATGTATATGGATATGTACGAGGTACAACATTGTTACTTGTGCTACCTACTTCACCCTTAGGTTGATGTCCACCACCACTATCATCATCACCATCCTTGTCTTTGTCATTATTATCCTCATCGTTAGTTTGTATTACACTACTATCCCCTTCAACTTCAATAATTGCCGCTGGCGAGGTCATTGTGATGTTGTTCTAGTGGTAATCAGACCTTAATTGTTCTCTTCTTCATTATTTATTACTTCAATTTCATTCTCTCTATTTTCAACCGTAAAAGAAGGGATCATTTTCGTCAAATGTGTAATTCAAAGTTATCGAATAATAATCTAGTTGTTCATCTTGATTTTTAGCCCTCTTCATGTTCTTGAGCCCAAGTCTCACATTACAATGGATGAACACATTCCTCTCCACTTTTTTCGTGACATCATATTCCTTTGCTTAGTATGAACTAATGTTTGATTTAAACTTGAAAGAGCAAAGTAGAGGTAGGATCCATGTTTTAAAGCACAAGTTTCATTACTGAATAAGATATGGTGATTAAATGTCAATATAAATAGAAATATACCTATTAACCCTGTGTGATCATAGTTAGACTATGTGCAAATTGACTTTATTTCATTCATTTACATGGGAACATAGTGATTGAATAAAGTTTAGTTAGGCTTATATATGTTTGAAGACATAAATGAATATTGTTAAGCCTAGACTAGTAAATTCTTGCACAAATTACTATTATGGAACCTTTATAGTGTAGTTTTAAGTTAAGAGATTCATAATTCTTAATTATCAAATTATCTCTTTGAAGAAATCAATTCGTTCTTCTCTTTTTAATAGCTATTAGTTTAGTTTCTTGTTTATCAACACTTTTAATTAATAAAATTCATTCAATTTGACAGTTCATAATTGTCAAGTGAAATTTTTTGTTGTGTTGTGCACAAACCTCCCTCATCGCAGGATTTGACACTCTACGCCTCACTTACTATTTGATCGACATGTATACTTTAAATCAAGTAATACAATTAGAACTATATGCAGTTCTATCAAGTACTTATAAAATCTTAAGTTTCATAGTTAGTTTTAACCCTTTATATTAAAGTAGATAGATAGAAAATATAGATGATAAATTAATGTTGTAATTAGTGAAAAACTAAGGTGAATTTACCATAAATGAAAACCTAAGGTTTAGTTGCTTTAGGAAGAGAAGGAGTTGATATATAATTAATGAGTTTACTTGAAAAGGCTAATTTGGAATTTAGAAAAAGTAGAGACTAAAAGAAGCTAATTTGCAACTTTAGAAAAGATAGAGACAAAATGAGATAAATTTATAATTTTAGGAGTACAGACAAAGCAAAATTTTCATTTTTAGAAAGAATATAGACAAAAGGGTTATTTCTAGGGCAAGTAACACAAGGAGGTAGAATTGTTAAAAATTGGAAGACAAAAAGGTTTCTTTTACGGTAAATTAAAAAGGTGAGATTGCATAAAAGTTAGGGCAAACAAGGCCTACATAAATGCAATTGGGACAAATTCAAAGTTGGAATTTAGGAAGATGCACTTAAGAGAAAAATTTGCATTTTTAGAAAGAGTATAGAAGTATAGACAAAAGGGTTACTGTTAGGGCAAGTAACACAAGGAGGTAGAATTGTTAAAAATTGAAAGAAAAAAAGGTTTCTTTTAGGGTAAGTAACTTAAAAAGTTGAGATTGCATACAAATTAGGGCAAACAAGGCCTATGTAAATGCAATTGGGGCAACTATTGAAATTCAAAGTTGGAATTTAGGAAGATGTACTTAAGAGAGAAAGAGGCCAAAGAGAAAGGAGCATAAAAAAATAAGTAAAATATTTTTATAATTTTTATTTTATTGATTATTTCTAAGCATAAAATATAGTCTTGTTTTAATGCATCCGAATGGATTGAAATTTTAATGCACTTGAGTGCAAATTATTTTTAATTTTTAAATAAAATTTTTAATCTAGGGGCATGTTTGGCTATATCAAAAAATTTTTTAAACTAATTTTTTTAATCTAACATTTTCCACTCTCCACAATGATTCTATTTTTAATTATTTTTTTTATATCTTTCTATACAACTACTTAAATTTTTAATTATTTCTACAAAGCTATCCATACAAATAACTTATTTATTTTAAATTTATTTTATTTACTAATCATTATTACTCTTATCATATCACATCATTTTTTTGCATTTCAAAAGCTTTCATACAACTAACTTTTTATCCAAAACTTTTATTATTTCTCCAACACACACTACGTGTATTTAACTTAGATATTAAAATTTACTATTTTTGGAGATGTGTATATATTTTGATTTTTTCAAAATAAGGATATTTTAGTCATTTTTCAAATGAATGAAACACCTATATTTTTAAAATAAAGACAATATATGCACTTTTCCAAAATGATAAAATTAGTTTACAAATTAAATATACCTAGATTAACAGTTTCATGAAAATATTTTTACAAAAATTGTAAAAATGAGTTTTGCATATGGGATTAGGGTGCATTGAAACATTGCGCTAAAATATAATATATAGAAAAATATAATAATAATATAATAATAATAATATAGCTCCGTTATATAGTAAGTTATCTTAGGGCTTCGCTTCTATGTAACCATGTAACCCTTTTAAAATTTAAAATTTTAATCTTTGATGGAAAATCTAATTCATTCATTATATTTAGCATTATTTATTTAGTTAAGAGAACATGTATCATCCAAATTAAGTATGTTCATGGGTTACATTTGCTCAAATGTATACATTCATGTATAAATTAAAAAAAATGCTTAGATTCATTTACACGTATATTAAAATGTAATAATACTTTATATTATTATTTGTTCACATAGAAATGATATTTTAAATGGTTTAGATATTGAAAATACTACTTTAAAATTGATATTTTAGCATTAAACATTTTATTACGTTGATTTTACATATTTATAAATGAGACTCATATACAATGATAATAGACAAACGAAAGGGTTTCCATGATAATATAAACTATCGAACAAGATTTTAAATATGTAAGGGTTATATAGAAATAAGATTTCATAGAAGCAAGCTTAGTTATCTTATATATATGGTCCAGTAGTTATAATAATATGTCTAAGTGATATAATGACATATTAATATGGTTTTGTGGTTCAGGTGATACTGTTATATATATATATATAAATATAATAGGTTATGTTAGTATGGTTAGGTGATCCAGTTATATAACATATATTAGATGATCCAACTAACTAATTTCCATGGTCTAGGTTATATATATGATAGAAATTAGTGGTACAATTTAATTAATAAATATGACTTTATATTATTTGATTTATAATTTTATTAATAGGATATTAAAATAAATATCCAGGAGGTTTTGTTTGCCTTTTCATTAAAAAATTTATAAATTAGATATTTTTATTAAACTTTCTTTTATATCTCAACTACTATAATAATAAATTTCATTTTCAATTGATCAAACTAGATGGAATACGTATAATATTTTATGAAAGGATGATTCAAATTGAATGTCTAGCATGGATATTTGAATTTACGTTTGTGAATTTTAATATTATACTTATTTAGTATTTAGTTTGAATATTATTTAGTGCTTTGGATTAATTGAAATTGATTCTCATACATATAAAATATAGGAAAAGGAATTAGTCATTGTTGAATTGTGCTAATATTTAAGAGATGAACAAGGATTTATAATTATGGTGGAATTTTAAAGAACTGAATTTTTATTCAATATTAGATTTTATGAGTTATTTGAGATAAAGTGGTTTTAAGTGTATTCTGCTAGAAGAAAGAGAATTTTTAATTACGCAGGTCAATACAGAAGTATGAAAAAGGGCTTGTGGATTATTTATATTTTATAAAATTGGAGTAAGAAATATGGTTACTTATTATAGAAGATCTATTAATAAATTGTTATATATTTTTTTAATGATTAAGGATAGAGGGTTTGAGATTTCAATGTAAGGAAAAGTTTGGTTTGTGTATTTGCGGTAAGTAGGATTTTGAAATTAAATTTTAAGATTTTCTATGCCAGTCCGATCTAATGTATTTGAACCGTTCAAATCGGGAGAACCACGGTCGAACTGTTTTTCACGGTTGAACCTGATTGGCTCAATTCGGTCAACAAACTAAAAGCCCGAAAATATGCCGCTAGATTTTTTTTTTATTTGCTTAAATTACAACAGATAGGATTGATTGGCTATTGGTGGGCCACAAAAATGCTGCAGCTAATGGACCGTCAGATTTAATTCTAAACAGACTTTTTCCCTATTAATTTTAATAGGCTAATAAATATTCATCAAATTATCCTGTGCCTATTCAGGTTCCATTGCAACAAATAGATACTTATTTACTTTCAAACTAAAAAATCAAAAAATTATTCTATTTATTTGAAATTAATATTTAATGCTAGGATTTTGTGAACACATTTTAAAGTAAATTTCACATTTAGCATCACACAATTGCCCTCTAAATTGGTACAAAATACACATAAAATATTTCATTATTTACCACATATTAGTTCTACAACATTACCAAAATCAATACTGTTGTTGCTCATATATTATCCGATCCGATATACATATTGAGGATACCTAGTCTTAAACAAGTAATATTCATATTCTATTTCAAATCAATGACCTTCAGGTGACTCTTTTAGATGTAGGATAAAATATTTATTGTGCGTATATATTAAAACCTATGCTTGTAGTCTCTTCTTCCTCTTCCTCTCTCATGATAGGGCTTTTTCCACAATCCCTACTTGTTATAGCTTGTGACTGTAAGTATGGTCAATGGTGTATACGGATATGTACTTGGTACGATACTATTACTTGTGCCTCCTACTTCACCCCTAGGTTAACGTCCACCACCACTATTATCATTACCATCCTCGTTGCTGTCATCATTATCCTCACCGTTAGTTTATGTTACACTATTATCGCCTTCAACTTCAATAATTGCCACCTGGTGAGGTCATTGTAATGTTGTTCTAGGGGGAATTGGACCTTAATTGTTCTCTTCATCATTATTTATTACTTCAATTTCCTTCTCATTATTTTCAAGCATAAAAGAAGGGATCATTTTCATCAAATGTGTAATACAAATTTATCAAACAATAATCTAGTTGTTCATCTTGATTTCTAGCCGTCTTCATATTTTCGAGCCAAAGTTTCACATTATAATGGATGAACACATTCCTCTCTACTTTTTTTGTAACATCTTATTCCTTTGCATAGCATGAACTATTGCTTGATTTAAGCTTGAAAGAGCTAGGTTGAGGTAGAACCTATGCTGTAAAGCATAGGTTTTGTTACTATATAAGATATGGTGACTAAATGTTAATACAAATAGAAATATACTTATTAACTCTGTGTGATTACGGTTAGACTCTGTGCAAATCAACTTTATTTCATTCATTTACATAGGAACATAGTGATTGAATAAAGTTCAGTTAGATTTATATATGTTTGAAGACATAAATGAATATTATTAAGCTTAGATTAGTAAATCCTTACACAAATCAGTAAAATGGAACCTTTATTGTATAATTTTAAGCTGAGAGATTCATAATTCTCAATTATCAAATTATCTCTTTGGAGAAATCAACCCGTTCCACTCTTTTCAATAGCTATTAGTTTAGTTTCTTGTTGCTTGACACTTTTAATTAATAAAATTCATTTAATTTGACAATTCATAATTGGCAAGTGCAAATTTTTGTTGTGTTGTGCGTAGACCTCCCTCATCGTCTATGTCAAGAATTTGACATCCACATCAATAAGAATGCAAATCTTTTAATTGAAAATTAATTATATATTTTGTTTGCATTTTATGCCAATTTGGTAGATAATTATTTGAGTTTAATGCGAAATTAGTTTTAAAATATTTTTTGGCAACATTCATGCATCAAATATTAATTTCAAGTTATTTAAATAATTATTGTGATCTTTTGGTCTGAAATTATATTTTTATATGTTGCCATAAAATCAAATGTGTTTGATATTTTTATTAAAAATAATTGTTGTAATGATTAGATTTTAAATAATTTTAACCACCTCTTTATTTATTAATTGGAATAATTAATAAGTTAGTTTTTATTGCAGACTAACAAATTCCAGATGTGTGGCCCACCAGAAATTACAAAAATCAAGACCGTCCAACCCATGATCAAGTAGCCGTCCACCAATTCAGCACCGCCCTTAAGGATGAATCCCATCCGTTCAGAATTTTTCTTACACCATCCAAGATCTGCAACCACTGATCTCATGCAAACCAGAAATTCTCCAAGCATCTATCACGTGATCATCAACTAGAAAATCCTAGCCATCCAAGTAAGCAGATCACGCCCATGCAGAAATCATGCAGCCCATTTAATGCCATCAGCACCGTCAAAGCCCAAGAATGGACCGTCCAGATTTTCTCTCTTGTTGTCCATCCAAAGCAGAGATCCCAGCCGTCCATTGCGGAAATCCATGATCCAACCGTCCTTTTTTTATTGCAGCATTTTTTTTTAATCTCAGCCGTCCAAAGCATCTCAATATCCGCAGCTTAATTCCATTGCCTCAGCTCAAATCAACTATCCAAATATCCATAAATTCCTATCCATCCAAGCCAAATAATTCATGACGCCTAAGCCATGCATGCACGTCTAATTGGCGGAGCAAGTTGTCCACGTCAGATTTTGATGCGCAATCCGTAGACGTCGAGCTACCCGCTTAGATACAAATTACGCAGGCTTTAATTATACGCAGGTTGCTCCCTTATAAATTTAAGGGCTGGACGAGCATAGCGGGGCCAGTAGATTTTAGACAGAAATTCCACAGCAGAAAATTGAAAAGAAGAAAGAAGAGATGCCGAAATAAGAAAGGAAGCAGAGGATGAAAGGAAGTTCTAAATAGGTAACTATTTTACACTTCAGTTATTATCTTATATGTAGGTCTTTTTTCAAAAAAGCATAGGTTTCATATAAAAAATAATGCTACAAAAGTGGGTTTATAAATTATTGAATGAGAGCTCATTCATATGGCAAATAATTATATATGTATTGAAATCGGTATAAATCTAATACCATGCTGAAGCAACAGTGTCATTTATATATATATATATATGAGAAAAAAATTGAATAATATTTCAAGTAAGCATGAAAATAGATGTAAATAGAGTTCAAATTTTGATACCCGATCCTTTGACAACTACGGTTAAGGATTTAGATACTCAATTTTAGGTCCTAAGTACAGTTCGATTATGTTAATTTTTTGTAACTATGGCTTGGATTTCTTAGTTCAAATAAGTATATTATAATATCAAAATGGTATATAAGTGGGAGCATAGACCAATGGTAAACAATAACCTCTTAAAGACTTGATGCGGTTTTCCAACCACCACTCTAACTTTTGTATATATAAAGAAAATGAGTTTTAGTACTCCCCCTAGTGGCTCTGATAGGCGGTTTGGACGCGCTCGGAGCCAGGTGGAGGAGACGGGGAGGTGGGGACAGTGGCTATCAGTGGGATCCAGTGGCATCTTGTGGGTGGCAGGGGCTGTCAAAGGTGCTCAACCTCTACGGTAGGGAAGTTCCGGAAGGTGGGCAGAAGGGGTACATGGACCCTAGCATTGGAGATCTTCTGGGAGCAGAACTACAGACCATGGCAATTTCGGGGGAGGCGTTAAAGAAAATTCAGCCGGGCGAGGTGGCTACTGTTCTCTGTTCTATTTGGACCTCTAAGAATTATAACCGGGAGATCTTCAAAGCCATGATGAGGCGATTGTGGAGGACGAAGGACACATTCCAATTCTTGGAGGTAGGGGAGAATCTTTTCAGGGTCTCATTCTCGAACTCAAGTGACAAGGCTAGAATCCTAGATGATCGCCCATGGTTGTATGATCGGTGCATTGTCCTCCTAGCAGACCTGAAAGAAGAAACAGAACTCGCTCACCTGGTGCTTGTTAAAATGCCTCTGTGGGTTCATGTAGTGGGCATTCCCTACATAGTGGACAAGCAATTTCTGGGCACTAGCATTGGGAATTCGTTCGATGAGGTGGAGGCAATTGTGGCTACTAAATCAGAACTCAAGGTCAAAGTGGTGGTAGATTGCAGAGAGCCATTGAGAAGAGAAATTTTGATCAAGGTTGGGAAGTAGCAAAGGAAGTGGGTTAGCTTCCAATATGATAAGCTCCCACTTTTCTGTTACTACTGTGGGGTTATGGGACATGCCCTCAAGGATTGCACCAACATGCCCAAGGAGAAGAGGACAATGGCTGAAGTTGATTTGCCATATGGCAGCGGGTTGAGAATGGGCGCAAGGCCAATGTGGTTTCGAGCTGAGAAGGACCAGGGGAACAGGGTAAACCCGGCGAGGTATTTGGGTGGTCAGCTCTTCACTAACAGGATTCCACCAGTTGCGGGTTTGGAGCATGGAGATGGGACTGATTTCAGGTCTTGGTCTGATGGGGTTATGGGTGCGGCACCTAAGCTAAAGCGTGGAAGCAGTAGTGTTGATGTTGGACAGCCATTCCCTCCAGCTGACCCGTGTCTCCAGCAGTAACAACATGTGAATGGATGGGTTGAGGGAGACTATGCAGGACGGGAGTGGGTGGGTTAGCAGTAGTGCTACTGGCGACATGTGCTAGTTGGGGAGGCGTGTTGGTCAGATTGGTGCTTCTGATGTGGGAGCAGGAACTGTGAGCTCAACCATTGGCCAAATGCATACTTGCCCACCCAAATATCTGGGTGCGGCCAGCATGAAGGGTGCAGATGTGGGACTGTTATCTGAACAGGTTATGGACTGCAAGGAGAACAGAGCTGATGATGCAAGGATGGGGACAGCTGCGGGTGATGGGAGTTTTGGGTTTCCTGTAGGGGCTGAGGACCTCATGGGGCAAGGAGGAGAGGTAGTACCTATCTGTGGAGGATGGGAGGCAAAGCGATCTAACATTCCTCTAGGTGATCCAACTGTGGAAGAAGGCCTGCCTGAAGCTCTAATACCTAATGGGGGGGAGCCACCACGAAGATTCAAAGGGAGATGAAAACAAAAAGCAAGGAGGGTGGAGGGGTTTGGAGACACTGGCCTGAATAGGGGCGAAGGGGGGTCAAAAGCAAAGAGGGGGCAAATTGATGATCCAGTCGGAGCGCACTACACACTGAAGCGGATGAAGGGGATTGGGAATACAGGGAGTGTAGAGGTGGCAGCTAAGGGGGGACCCCAGCCTCGCCTCTCTTAAAATGGCCCTCATTGTTTGGAATTGCTGTGGGCTTGGGAACCCACGTGCAATTCGTTGTCTTCTTGACTTGGTCAGGAAATAAGATCCCAAGCTAGTTTTTCTCGGTGAAACAAAACGTAATACAAAGGAGATGGAGGGAATTAGACGCAAGTTAAAGTTTGACTGTTGCTTTACGGTTGATCCGATAGCGAGAAGGGGTGGTCTAACACTTTTGTGGAATGATAGGGATCCAGTGAACATCCATAGCTTCTCCAACCACCACATTGATGCAGGTTTTCAGGATTGGCGATTCATCGGCTTTTATGGTCACCCAGATACTCATTGTCGTCCTCATAGCTGGCGTACTCTTATCCAGCGGTGTGAGCAGAGTGATACCCCGTGGCTTGTTATGGGCGATTTCAACGAGGTGATGGGTCCAACAGAGTACCTTAGTCAGAGGACACGTGCTAGGATCAGATGGATCTTTTCTGTGGTTCGGTGGATAGGTGCAACTTAATGGATCTGGGGTTTGTGGGACCACCTATGACTTGGAGCAATAATCGGCGTGGAGCTCAAAGAGTGGAGGCGAGATTAGATAGGGGGCTCTCCACGCCCCCAATGGCTAGCCCGTTACCCTTTTGCAAAGATTTTTCATGCGGCTGCCTCAACGTCCGATCACTGCCCACTTCTACTAATCCTTGACTCTATGGGGCGCAAGAGGATGCCCCCAGGGAGTTTAGATATGAGTTGTTCTGGGCAAGGGATAGGGAGGCCCACCGCATTGTTCACCATGCTTGGTCCACACAATCTTGGGGGGACATGTCTACATCAAATCTGCTTGGGTGAAAGATCCAGTCATGCAGTAGAAATCTCTAAAGATGGAATCAGACGAAGAGAGGTAACCTAAGGCGTGCCATTGATCTGAAACAGAGGGAGCTTGCTTCCCTTATGAATCAAGGCCCCACAGACCAAAGGGATGCGGCTATAAAGGATCTCAAATTTCGCATCAACCTTCTCCTTGATGATGAGGAACAGTTATGGAGGCAGCGTGCTAAGACCCATTGGCTTCACGAGGGGGACAAAAACATGAGGTCCTTTCACCGGATGGCTTCTAATCGCAGAAGGGCAAATGGCATTGACGCCCTGTAAGACACCGATGGTAGGTGGGTCCGGGATCAAGATAAGATGTTGGAGATTGCGGTCGATCACTTCTCCTCAATATATTCCTTTTCGGGCCCAGCAAATGTTGCTTGCATCTCTGACCTCATAACTAGAAAGGTATCTGATGATCGAGGTAGGCTATGATCAAACCACTCCAATTTATTGAAGTTGAGAAAGCTGTGAAAGGTATGAGCCCAACAAAAGCCTCGGGACCGGATGGGATGTTAGCGGGTTTCTTTCGCTCACAATAGTCAACAGTGGGTCAGGATGTGTTCAATTGGTGCAAATCTTTTATGGGAGTGCATGACCCATCAGTGCTTGATGGTCACCTTCGAGGCTTGAACTCAACCACCCTGATCTTGATTCCGAAGAAGGTTGCAGCCCAAGACTTATCCCATTATCGCCCTATTAGCCTATGCAATGTTGCTTACAAAATCCTGGCTAAGTTCTTGGCAAATAGACTCAAAGTGTGGCTGGGGGATGTCAATGGTGAGCAGCAAAGTGCGTTTGTACCTGGTCGACTAATCACTGACAACATGCTTGTAGCCTATGAAGCCATTCACTCCCTCAGGAGATGTAGGGGCAGGAAAAGGCAGGAGATCGCTATTAAACTTGACATGTCAAAGGCATATGATAGAGTGGAGTGAATATTTTTGAAGCAGATTATGGTTATGATGAACTTTAGCCCAATTTGGATCAACTGGATCATGAGTTGCTTATCGACGGTGCAACATAGGGTCAACATAAATGGTTTCAAATTTGGATATTTCAATCCTACGAGGGGCCTAAGGCAAGGGGATCCGCTCTCCCCTTATCTTTTTATTTTGTGCGTTGAGTGACTCTCTGCACTTATATCAAATGTTGTTGCCTAGGGAAATATACATGACATAAAACTCAACCCGCTCGGGCCACCACTCACTCACCTTTTGTTTGCGGATGATGCCCTTATCTTTCTTTGATCTACGGACCAGGACATCACAAGCTTTTTGAATATTTTACAGCAGTATTCTGACTCGTTGGGGTAGGTGGTCAATGTAGATAAGACTGCAGTTTTCTTCATCTTCAACATGGATTGCACTACAAGGCGGGAGATAACCCAACTGCTGGGACCAAGGGGCAATGAGCTCTAGCACTACCTCGGGCTCCCAGCATGGTTGGGTAGAACCAAGAAGGGGTTGTTCATGAACCTGAAAGAGCACATTTGGCAAAGAGTGCAAGGGTGGAAGGGCAGGCTCCTCTCATGGGGAGGGAAATAGATCTTAATTAAGGCGGTTGCCGAAGCCATCCCGTCATACACGATGATTATATTTCTATTGCCCAAGACTTTTTGCCACAATCTCAATGGTATGCTGAGGAGGTTCTGGTGGAGCGAACAGTGAAACAAGCGTAAAATGAGTTGGATAGCTGGGAGTAAAATGTGCAAGGAAAAGTTATCAGGTGGGCTAGGGTTTAGAGATTTTCTCTGCTTTAACAAGGTGCTTCTTGCAAAACAAATTTGGAGGTTATCAACCTGTACCAGCTCCCTATGCCACAAGATTCTTAAGGCCCGTTATTTTTCAAATGCAGACATTTGGCATTACCAGGAGAAAGCCTCTGATTCGTTCACTTGGAGGAGTATTTTGAAAGCCAGAGATGCGATCCAGTCGGGGTGTAGATGGTGAATTGGTAATGGCAGACAGGTCCATTTTTTCAGGGACAGGTGGCTAGATTCATGGGTAACCAAGGCGGGTCATCTCCCTTTATCGATTCCTGATGACGTGACGGTTAGCTATTTTATTAACGAGGACACAAACTCATGGAACAGGGACCTTGTGGTGGCTGCAGCAGGTGAATATGGATGGCAGCAGATTAGTTTAATCCCCCTCCCTCACTCGGTTGAGGAGGATGCTCTATTTTGGAAACATGAACCCAGTGGTGCATTCACAATCAAATCAGCTTACAGGTTCTTCACGTCGATGGCCGACACCTCCTCTAATGTAGCTATCTATTAGGCTGTGTGGAGGACAAAGCTCCTAAGCAAAGTCCTTATTTTTGGATGGAGATTATTCAAAAATGCTCTTCCAACATTGTTGAATATGCAGCGGAGGGGTATTGCTGTGAACCCCTTTGCTTGTTTTACAGGACCTATGTAGAGGATGCAAACCACCAGTTCTTGGGATGCGCCTGCACGAGGGGAGCGTGGCTAAGGGCTGTACGGCTCGCCCCTCCGGGGGCGACTATACAGGATGTGCTGAGATCCCTTACCCAAAATTGCAAACTCAAGGACCTGGTTTTCTTTATTCTTTGCTATTGATGGGTGTGGTTTATGCGTAACAGGTTCAGGGAGGAAGGGCACAATCCAGAGTTTGCTGGGATCCCCGATTGGTGTCATGACTTTCTGGAGCAACACATGAGGGCAAAACTTCTTTTCCTCAACGGGTTGATTGACCGACCTCTTGTTCCCCGATGGACTAAGCTGCCGATTGGTGGGTTCAAGATGAATGCGAATGCTAGGAAACATAGAGGCAGGATATATACGGGTTTTGCGACGGTCATTCAAGATTCGAGTGGTTTATTTATAGCGGCGAAAAGATGGCGGCGGAGAGGTGCGATGGAGCCGTTATTCATGGAAGCCAATGCTTTCCTTATGGGAGTAAAATGGGCCCTCCAACTTGGTTTTGGCCAAGTACAGATTGAAACCGACTCTCTCCTCCTCTTCAACTACTTGTCGACAGATTCTACCGTTTCATCACCGACGGGGTTTGTTGTGGCGGAAATTAAATCTATTTTGGCAGCTTCACCTCATTTATCGGCTCTTCATGTATTAAGACAAGGAAACAGGGTTGCTCATTTCCTAGCCAATTTTGTTTATGTTACTTTTTTGGATCGCTACGTTTGGTGGGGGAACCCCCCTAAGACATTATGGCAAACATTTGTACAGATAATTTTTTGGCAATGCATTACACGGACCTCTCTATCCCTCCCTCCTTTCACAATGACAGGGAGCTGGGATAGGGTAGGATCCTTTTCATCAAAAAAAAAACTTATATATATATATATATGTTTTTATGTTTATCATATTATTTAGCTATTAACTTTTAAAAAAAAGAAAAGAAAGAGAGAAAGAGAACATTTCTCAGTATTTTAAAAATGAACAAACCGGTAATAACATACCGTAAATTAATATTTTAATCATATACAAAAGGAGTACGTTGGTAATAACATAACTTAATAGAATTAAAATATTATTCGAAAAATGTTTCATGTATGGTATTTATCAACATGGTCAGAGATGGGTTTTACTAACTAAGTGTTATGGGATAAAATCACGGTAGCACCTTACAAACATTTTATCCCAAATACTTTCATTTTTTTTTAAAAATATATATATGTAAATTATAATATCAAATTCTTTTTCAAGTACTAATTTTACCAAAATGGTTTAAAGGATTGACTTGTACAAGTTACATGTAAGTTCAAAAAACGTTAACCACATCTTTTACTTCAAATATATTAATTCGAGGCAAAATCATTGGTTATTAATAGAATAGACATGGGTTCAAACCACGCCTTTACCACTTTTCAAAATATTTATTTATTTATTTTTAGTTGAATTATTAAAGACATTTACATTAATTTTATTAAAAATGTGAGTAAATGATTATAATAAGAAAGTTATATAAATAAATATTTAAAAAGGAGTGTTAAAAATACAAAATAATAAAATGAAATAATCAGTTTACAAATAGATAAGACTTTTAACGATAATTTTAAATAATAGATTTGGCAACTAACTCTTGATTTTAAAAATAAATAAATAAAAAATAAAATACAATATAATATGTAATATAGTTGACAAATATTAATGTTCCTGCTCAATTGTAGGAATAAGGAAAGAAAAGAAAATTCAAGAGTACTAAATAATCTATGTGAAAGGTAAGTAGGCAATGTTTTCTATTTTTTAAACCATATTTTAGAAATATTTCTCAACACCTTTATGAACTATTGTGAATATTTATGAATGTTTGATATGTGTTTAACTTACACACTTCAACATAGAAAATTTCAATTTATTTTATGATGATATGTATATTTTCTAGTAATGATCATAATTTATGGTGTGTACATGACACATTAACCTTGTGGGTTTGATATAGGAGATGACGTTTCCAAGAAAACTGTCCAGTCACTTGATCATGCAGTCTTAAGGGTGGTGTTAGAGTCATTTCAAGTACCCTCTCGACATAAGTAGGATATTTATGATTCATGCAATATATTGATAAGCATATAAAATGATTTGTCAATCTTGTTCTTGTGTGTCTAATTATTGAGTAGTATACTTATACCTTTCAAAATTTAAAACGTAGCTATGCGGGTTGCATATGATGAAGCAGGCCTAAGTCCATTATTTAGTTTCTTAATAGGTTTTAGTTTCTTAATAGGTTATATTTAGGCAAGGATTTGTAATATTTTGGATAATCTTAAAATTTTTATAATATTTGGAAAAAAGACCTCAATGTGTATGCATAGACTTACGTTACCTTTAGTGGAAAATTTTTGGATGAAAATTTTCAAATTCGTTATAAGTCAATTTCTAGAGTAAGGTAATTATCACAACACCTTGTGTTTAGGATGCTATAGAGAAAAATGTTTCATAGCGATGTTTATAGTAAATTGTAAAATTTTATATTAAAATTTTTAAATTAGATTGCTAACTTTAGAATTTTGGAGATAGAGAGAAAGAGGAAGCTAGAGTTTGATTTTCCTCTAGCTAAAAGGATTAGAAGACATTTGTCACACCTAAAAATTTATTGGTGGGGTCATCTAGCAAGTTCTCCTCAGAAATGGGGTAGGTCCTAGAGCTAAAAAATTTGAGAGGCACATTTGAAGGAATCAAAGGAAATGATTGGGTGACTTTTTCTTAGAAAGATCTAGATTAAGAAAAAGGCAGGAGAAGTGAAATTATGAAATAGTATTGTATATAAATAAAATAATAGACTAGGAATTAAGCATTGTTGAGTTTCAACTAGACCAAAATACTGTCCAACAAGATCATGCTAATTCATGTATAGTTGCCCTTAGTAAATTTTGCATGAAAATTTACCCACCATATCGAAACATGATAAAAGGCAAGTGCAGAAAAAATGAAAATAAAGTAGGAAGAAAGAAGAGACGCTGAAGTAAGGAAGTAAGCAGAGGGTGAAAGGTTTTTTTTAAAAAAATTATAGGTTTCATATTAAAAAATAATAATATGCTAGAAAAGTGGATTTTATAAATTATTGAACGAGATCTCAATTATACAATAAATGATAATATATATGTATTGAAATCGGTATGTGTAACACCTTGCCGATAAAGTCAACGATTGTTATTAAAGTACAGGATTAATAATAGTGGGAGAACATACACAGGTGCAATACACAATTCCTTAGACCATCATGATCTAGATGTTTCACTAAATTTAAATTAAACTAGATTCAAATGATTAATTCATAAAATACATACTTCAATTATCTACTAATCACACTTTAAAAATTAAAATAAATAATTCTAGTATGGTTTTATCAAGTCCTAGCCTCATATAGTATACCAACCTCATATTGGTCTCTAACTGCATACCTATTATTTACAAAAAAATAAAATAGGATGACTTCTGTGAAACTTAGTAAGTAGAATATATAAATAAAAACCAGTAAAACTTGAGTAAACAGTATGCATAGGGGTTAATAAAAAATAAATTATATCACAAATCTAAATCAAGTTTTTCTAGGGAAATCTAAATCAAGTTTAAATTTCATATGAAACATATGTTAACATCCAAATATGCATCAATGCATCATATGCATGTCACTTCTCAAATCAATCCAGCAAGGTCTCAAGTTCAATGGGAGGTTCGGTATCTCACTCCATAATTGAACCTAATGTACAACCTAGGCTGCCATTACTGTGTCCTAGCACAAGCGGCCAACCTTGCATAATATGAGTAGTCGGGAAACACTTTTATCCAAACCGAAAGTGTAACTGATACCCTACTCTTTACACAGCCGCAACTATGCTACACCACATTACGCAATTGATTCTGGCTCAAACCATTACGTTGATGACCACTGTTCCCATAGACTAGTTCGCAATATACATTAATCAAATCATAAGGGCCAGAGAAATCTAGTCTATAGCCAACCAAATCCATAATGGTCAAATCTGTAGGTCTGAACTGATACCATTTCAGGCGATCATATCCTGATCTTCGGTCAGGATGTGCCGACGGTCGTTATCGATGGTCCAATAACAACAATTCACAAATCCAACAACTACAGCCATCACCAATGGTCCAATAACAACACTTCATAAATCCCACAACTACAACCATGACTGATGAGTATGTCAGCATACTAAGTAATGTATGCTAATGTTATAATGCATAATGCTAGAATGAATAAAAGTTAAACTCAATATCACAAAAAATCATCATGTCTGATAATATTCGTTCACTCAAAAATTAGAATGCAACAACATCTAAAACATCCATGCTGGCAGCCATATGTTACAATATAAAATCAAAAAGAAAAGAAAAGAAAAGAGCTCTACTTACCTTCTATAAATTTCAAATCTATCCTTGTACCATATTTTGTTACAATGCTCAAATCATCGCACTGAAAAATAATAATTTTCTTTAATCAATGTTTTAACTCAAATTAATTTTTTCTATCATGATTTAGCATGATATTCTATCTTAAAATGTATGGATACCTCTGTATATCTTAACTTTATAATTTGGTCAAAATGCAGTTGTTTGTATAAATTAAATTGTTTTGAAACTATCTTCTATAATAAATTTCATTAATTTTAAAATGTTACTCGTTCCAAGTTAATAAGATAATTAATTTGAGTTGGAACTCATTTCACAAAATCACCAAATTACTCTTCTAGCTTTTAATTTGTATTTTTTTGCATTGTATTTAACCATATTTTATAAATATTTAATTTTAACTACTAAATATCATTCTCAGATCATTAATTACTAATTAATAATTATTGTATCGCCAAAACTTAATATGATCATAGGTGGGCCCTCCCTTGATCACATTAAATTTTAGTAGTCTATTTGCATCTAATTTAATTTTCAATATTCTTCAAATATTTATGAAAATTTTCCACATGAATCAACTCAATAATTACATTTCTTAACTAACCATGTTACTTTACATAATATTAATTGAGTTTAAAATTTTATTTTGACTATTCCTCAATCCGCCATACTTGTTGAAATTAGATATCCTGAGTTCTTTTGATTTTTCTTTATAATCAAATCAAGAAGTTTAAGTCTTAAATTCTATCATACATCAATAACTATATTAATTGGCAAAATAAAATAATTATAGTTGAAAATAATAATTATTTATATTTATTTATATATTTTTATTTTGCTTGACAGAGGTATATGTTTAGAGATGATTTAAATCATATTAATGTTTACCCATATTTTTCTCATTTTATTTTTTGAGTGATATTCGTTATGTTGTATATATTATATAAAATTTTGAGCCTCAATTTCCTTGTGTAGCAATTATGAAAATCAATCAATATAGCTAGTTTTGATAGTCATTTTACCTTATTCAGGCTAATATTCTAATATTTTTTATTTATAAATTACAAAATATATATAAATTTTGGTCATTCATTAATAGTTATAGAAAGAATTCTTAGTAAAACTTTCATACTAGAAATAGTTTATTTACTATTTCTTTTATATTTTTCATTTTGGTTTCAGATTTAGTGTATTAGTTATGTAAGTTAACTTATAAACTATTATAATTGTTAATCTAATCAATTAATTACTGTTCTAATCATAGATTTAACACATATATCATATTGCATAACTTATTTAGTCCTATTTCAACGGTTTTGATCATCAAAATATGTTTTCAATTAAATCTTTAATTGTCTAGATCAACTCATTACCATTTCTACTAATACATGTATTATTGAGACGAAATTGCAAATGCTTAAAACCAATCATTTATCAAGGTGTACACACATGATCTAACATCTTATCGTTATGTAAAATTAAAATTTACACACATCTAATGGTTTAAATCATCTTGATTATATATGGAATCATGCATCGAAGGGCTAAGATCATCTTCTTGCTATCTAGTGATATAGGATTTGTTTAGGTCCACTTTGATCAAAGTTTTGGGAATTTGTTTTTCCAAATAATAGCCCCTTATCAAGGCCATGTTTAAGTACCAAAAAATTTCAATTCATGGATTAGAATTGACCTCCATCAAATTTAACAAATATGACTTCTGTGGACAACTTCCATCTTTTAAATATGAGTTTTTTCTCCCAAATTCAATGGTCCGGATTGATCTTTACCCTTGATCCTTGCTTAATTTAGCAAAGGAGAACAATAAATAAATAATAAATAACCTAGATGATGATGATTGATTGTTAAGTTTAACTTGATTAAAGCCCCATCTCCTCGCTTCTTTCTCCCTCCCTATCTTTATTCTCTAGTCTTTACTCTCACTTGATCTAAGATGGGCCATCTTATTTATAATTTTGGAAAGTTCCTAGCAAAGGGAAGGCACAGCTAGCCACCTCATTTTTTTCATTTTTAAAATTAATTTTTAATTATTTTGCTAATAATAAGTCATTTGCTCCTTTCTAGAAAATGAAGTTTGACTTTTGGCATTTGAACTTCACATAGCCTGTGCATTGCTGGATTTTTTTTATTTTACAATTGACACCCATTTATTGTTATTTATTATATAAACCTAAGTTACTAAAAATTGCACTTTCCTGCCCGATTTGTTATAAAATATCAAAATATCCATATTTCCCTTCCAAAACTTCCAAAATCATTAATAATGACATATTTGAATGTACTCTATACATTAATAGAAAAATTCAAATATTCGAAACATGTATTATCATACAAAAATTTATTAAAAATATTTATTCTATATTTATGATGTATACATATTCGCGAATGTACAAATTTCTCTCCAATATGTAAGCCTGGTGTTTACAGAATGAATCTAATTCCATATTGCTGAAGGAGTGGTGACATTAATATATACATATAAGATAAAATCGAATGATATCTCAAGTAAGCATGAAAAACAAATATAAATAGAGTTTAAATTTTCATGACTGATCCTTTGATAAAAACGGTTAAATATCTGGATACCCAATTTTAGCTCCACAGTACAGCTCGATATATTAATTCATTATAACCATGGCTTGGATTTCTTACTCAAATATGCATATTATAGTATCAAAATAATACATAAGTAGGAGCATGTCCGATTGTAAAACAATGACCTTTTAAAACTTAACGTGGTTTCAAACCACGACTCTATCTTTTGTGTGTATATATATAGAGAGAGAGCTATCCTGGTGCAGCACCACTACACCGGAACAACGGTACATTTGTCCATTTTTTGGATCATCACGTGGGGCCCATTTCAACATCATTGTAATGGAAATTCTGGTGCAGTGACATTGCACTTGAATATTCCTCATATATAGATATATGCATTTTTTGTGTTTGTTGTATTATTTAGCGGTTAACTTTTTTAAAAAAGTAAAAGATAAAGAGAAAAAAATGTTTAGGTATGTTAAATAAGGACAGACTGGTAATGACAGTGTAAATTAATATGTTAATTATATATAAAAAAAAAGTGTAGGTAGGTAATTACATAGCTTGATAGAAATAAAATATTATTTGAAAAAGAAATTCTACGTACGGTATTTATCAACGTGGCTTTGAGATGGGTGTTACTAATCAACTATTGTGGGATCGAATCATGGTATTACCTAACAAACATCTTATTACAAACACTTCCTTTTCAAAAACAATGTATATTATAATATAAAATTCTTACATAAGTACTAATGTTTCTGAAATCGTTAAAAAGATTAAGTTGTACTGGATACATGAAGGTTCAAACCACAATAACTACATCTCTATACTGCATATCTCTTTTACTTCAAATATATATTATATAACATCAAATTATTATACAAGTGTACCTTCAACTTGATGACAAAAGTGTTGGTTATTCATGGAATAGACTTGGATTCGAATTTCAAAGCATGTCTTTGCCATTTTTCAAAATTTTTATTTTATTTATTTTTCAGGTGAATTATTAAGGAATTTTACACTAATTTATTAAAACGTAAATAAATGATGAAAATAAGAAATTTCTATAAATAAATATTTAAAAAGAGTGTTAAAAATAAAAATAATAAAATTAAATAATTATTTTATAAAGAGATAACAATTTTAATGAAAATTTTAAATAACAGATTTGGCAACTAACTCTTAACTTTAAAAATAGATAATGAACAATGAAATATAATATAATATGTAATATAATTGAAAAATATTAATGTTCATATTCTAATTGTATGAAGGAGGAAAGAACAAGAAATTCAAGAGTACAAAATAATCAATGTGAAAAGTAAGTAGGTAATGCTTTTTATTTTTTAAACCATATTTTAAAAATATTTCTCAACACTTTTATGAACTCTTGTGGATATTTATGAATGCTTGATATGTATTTAACTTATGCACTTTGAAATAGAAATTTTCAATTTTTGTTACAATGATTAATAGATCAAACTAGGCAACGACTAAATTTGAAATTGAATAGGTGGGTAGACGCCTTAGAATCTAATGATTTTAGAATTAGTTAAACAAAAATTGAATATATAAAATATAATTTTAATAATAGTGAAAATTTGGATGAGGGACCAATTAACATTTTAGATCAAGTAGTAATAAGAACTAATCATTTTTGGTATCTAGAATCAATAGTTCAAGAGAACAGAAAAATTGAAAAGGATATAATACATAGAATTCAAATAAGATGAAATAAATGATGAAATGCATCCAGAATTTTATGTGATCGTAGAGTCCTAATTAAATTAAAGAAAAATTTTATATGGTTGCGATTAGATTGCTATGCATTATGGGGCAAAATATTGAGCAGTTAAAAAATATATACATAAAATAAACGTAGTGGAAATGAAAATGTTAAGGTGGATGAGCAATATAACAAGAAAAGATAAAATTAGAAATAAAATAATAAAAGAAAATCTAAAAGTGAGGCTAATAGATGATAAAATGAGGAAAACATATTAAGATGGTTTGGTTATGTTAAATAGAGCCTGAAATAGCAGTGGTTAAAAGAGAAGAATCTGTCCAAGTAAAATGTGGTAGGAGAGTAATAGGAAGACTCGAAAAATATAGATTGAAGTAATTAAACAAGATTTAAAAATACTACAGATTATTGAAAATTTAGTCTCAAATTATCAAAAATGGCATAATAGAATTTATGCAGTTGACACCACCTTGTTAAGAAATGGCTTATAATGATATGTATATCTCCTTGCAATAATCATAATTCATATTATGCATGTGATACATTGAGTAACCTTGTGGGGTTAAGATAGGAGGTAACGTTTCCGAGAAAATTGAGCTCAGTCACTTGACCCGAGCTCTTAAGGATGGTGTCAGAGGCTTTTCAAGTACCCTCTGGAGATAGCTAGGATGTTTATAATTAATGCAATCAATTGATAAGCATATAAAATAATTTATCAATTTGGTTCTTGTACATCTACTTATTAAGTAGTATAATAATACCTTTCAAATTTTAAAATATAGTTATGCAGGTTGCAGATAACAAAGCAGGACGGAGAACAACAAGAGGAGAAGCCTTCAATTAATAAGCATATAAAATGATTTATCAATTTGGTTCTTGTACATCTACTTATTGAGTAGTATACTAATACCTTTCAAATTTTACAATATAGTTATGCCGGTTGCAGATAACAAAGCAGGATTGAGAACAACCAGAAGAGAAGCCTATCTCTATTATTTAGTTTTTTCATAAGTTTTAGTTAGGCAAGGACTTGTAATATTTTGGATAATTTTAAAATATTCGTAATATTCCGTAAAAAGACTATAATGTGGACTTGAGTTATATTTTTTTAAAAAAATTAGGTTAAAATTTCGTAATCTTCCATAAATCAATTTCTAGAGTAAAGCAATTCTCATAACACCTTGTGTTCGAGGTGCTACATGATTAGTCTGGATACTTTGTTTTATCCTCCCAAATCACTAAATGTCACTTTTATAAGTCAATATGATTAGTCCTATTAGGATATGGGGATCAGTGAGATCTTACTCTAGGTATAAAACTGTCATGATTGATGAGATCTATCAATCAATGTGGGTCTTTTGCAACTTGTTAGAGAAACTAGCAAGCTTTCATGTTTGGACATGGGGGTTAATGGCATTTGACTGTTGGGATGACATGTGCTGGATAACACGGTGCCTTATGGTACTAGATGTGTTTGAGAAATGGATCCACATGGCTCTTTCAGGCTTGTGAGAAGGAGATGGATTGGCTTGCACTAGATGACTAACAAGGCAAAATTGAGGCTTATAGTTTGACCTTTTGAAGTTTAGCTAGTTAACTTTGGTTTTGAAAAGAAATACTAGACCGTGTTGGAACTATTCTTTCATTAGGCATATCTATAATTTACAAATTAATTAATAGATATACTTGTAATAATAGTCAAATTATATGGGCATATTTTTAAGATTCAATTTCTTTATTAGATGATAGTTGAAGTTTAAAATCTAAATTGAATGTTTAAAAAGTTTAATTTGTAAAAAAATTAAAATTAAATTCTATAAGTTTGTCATTTTAAACTTAATTGAAGGACTTATTTTGGAAAAATTTTGTGCTAAAAATTTATTTTATAAATATCCAAAACATATTTGTAAATTAAAATTTATGAAATTTACTAGGTATATGTATTTCGAAAATAGACACTATATCTATTGTCATTGAGTTGAGCATTAGTGATATATTTACTTATTCTTTCTTTTGTTAATATAACAACTTAGAACTGAATCTTATATTGACAAAGAGATAGAGTTCCTTGGAGTTTATAAGTGGGTCTAAGCTTAAAATACGATGTGATGAGTTTTAAAAACCATGCGGCTGAGTTGCAGAGCTAGAGCAAACAATATCACACTATAAGACCTACAACCCACGGGCCTAAGATGATTTTTTTGGCCTAGGCGTTAAAAATGGTATTAGAGCGATTCGTCTCTAGTAGATATGGAGCAGAGGTCCAAAGTTGAGTTAAGAGGGTAGCGGATCGAAGTTCAGTTGACATGTAGTTCGAGGATAAATTAGTCAGAAGCTGGTGATAGTCCAAAACTGAATCCCACATAAAAAAAAGGATAGAGTTCTTGGAGATTTGTAAGTGGGTCTAAGCTTGAAACATGGTATGACACATTTTAAAAATTGTGGGGCTGAATTGCAAAGTCAAAGCAAATAATACTATACTATGAGGCCCACAACCCGTGAGCCCATGATGGTTTTTCTGGGCCTAAGCATAGTAATTAATGACAAAGATCATTCTCTATAACTATAGTTTTTACCCCCCCTCCCAATGTGACTAAAAATGACCAACCAAAGTGTCATGTTTGGGCATGTAACCCCTTATGTAACAGAGTTAGATATAAGCACACATCTTTTTTTATTAATAATAATACTTTACTTACTTCTATAAGAAGTTAATGCAAAGTTAAATTGCCACGAAAATCTATTGCCACTTAACGCACATGGCATGGGTTCGATTCACTGTTCAACCTTGATGTTGGGTAAATTTTTAGAGTTCCCTTGAATTAGTTTTTTTTTTTGTTGTTGTTGGGGGAGGTGGGTGGGGAGGGAGGGTTTAACAATTCCCTTAGTGTAGAGGCTTCATAGAGGTTTCATACAAATTTCCTCTCATGTAGGGGGGTTTATAAGAAAACTTCTTCTATGTTGTGAGGGTTATAAATGTACTCAATTTTAATATTAGTTGTCATGTTGTATAAATTCTAATAAAAAATACAAAGTTAAATTACTATATTGCCTTGTAATACAATGATGCCTCTTTAATTATATTAATTTAAATTATAGGTTTTTAAAATAATATTATAACAATTTAAATAAATAAATTTATATAAAAATAATTTAAAATAAATAAATATAAAATAAATTTATAAATAAATTAACATGAAAATTTATGATTGAAAAAATATAAATAAATTTATAAATAAATGATTGGAAATAATATTTATTTATTTTTAATACAAATTTTATGGCTTAATTTTTAAGGAGGCATCACCTACTATAAGAACACCATTGTGAGTTTATAACTTTGTCATTCCATAATTTTCATCCATATTAACAACGGGGTTGCACAAAAACCGCGTCCCTTGGAGGAAAGTTGAGAAATTGTGTGGTCAATGTTGGGCAGGTTACTTTACATTAAAAAAAGAAAAATAGAAAATAGATGGGTAGGTAACTGCACTTTGGCTGAGCATCCCATTTCATGCACTGGCGGCCAATAATTGGATTCCTGAATACGTCCAAAAATAAGCCAGCTAAACGGACCACATATCAAATATTAGACATTATGGTACGACGTGTACTCGTTTATTGAATTTTTAACCCGAAGCGAAAGCAAGATGTTAAAATTTATTTTTGTGCATGTAGTAAGGAAATTTAACCGTCACTATGTTTTGGATCTCAACAAACTTGTAACTGCGCCCGCGTAGCATTGTCACGTTCTTTCAGAGTACCAAAGATTTCCCTTCCACTTCCTCTGTTCCTCATCATATTTCGCTTTAGCATCAAAGCAGATTCAGTCAAATCGAGGAACCCAAGGTCCGAATAAGCAGATGGCAATTGCGTTTCTTTTTCATTTTTTATTTTTCACTTTTGGATTCTTTTAGAACGTGGACCATTGCTTTATTTATATTCTTTAAACAATCCACCTAGCTAGCCATTTTGCACTCAGGGCAAAGATTTGGATGATATACATGCATGCCACTTTCTAAGAGAACTTTGTGGGTGTGGACCATCATCAGATGAATCAAGTGATCAATGGCGTAGATTGCTTGAACTGAAAGAATATGCATTGGCCGTCTTTAGAGTCACATGATCAACCAATGATCGTCGTTTTTTTTTTTATTTCATTATCATACATCTCAAATCTTTCCAAATAAATATTTTTTAATTCTTTCTCCAGAGATGTAAATATAGCAATATATATCTATAATAGACATTGCTTAGACATGCTGGCCAGGACTTTTAGCAGTCGTATAAAGCAAGCTAATCACCTATGGTCTTATCTTTTAAAAAAAAAAAAAAAATTATTTATACATACACCAAGTTATTAGATATTACAAATCACTATACGCATGGTTCTCATAATAATGAGAAAATTCTATAGTACCCCATCACGAAGGGGAAATTAATACCCCACTACGGGAGGAAAGATGGGTTGAAAGTTGAAACCTCGGCGAATGGGATAATGCCCACGTTGCTGTCCAACCGCGCTGCGGCACTGGACGCTCCTATGGTCTTATCTTAACCTTTCATTTACTAGCAAGGATCTGCAAAAGCTAAATTGATGTTTAGTGGTCCAAACTCGGGCGAAGATATGAAAGGTGTGATGATGTGATGGTATTTGGACCTGGTAGTTAATTGTTAGGCCGCAATCCATTAAATTTTCCTCTTGCTGTGTATATATTTCCATGGGGTGTGCACGATTGTATTGGAAAGTGTGCAGAACGGTCATCATTGCCTGGCCTTAGTTTTATCTATTGTGATTTGAAATGCGTCACTTACGAAGCTAGCTAGCCCCACTGGAGAAACTATGAATAAAATGTTCAGGTTTTTTAAAGAGAGGATCAACGTCAGGCCAACGTCATGCTGATCACTATCCAACCAGAGTGTTCCGGGGGGTAATTAGGAAATTTTTTTAATCGTGTTTAAAGAAAGACAAATGAGCTAGTATGATGAGTGGAATACGCTAAAGTAATATATTTCATGATGAAAACGGACCTTCCCCACAAATGATTGGTAGGGAGTGGATTTGTTTTGTCATTTCCTATATTTTCAATCCTTATTTTTAAAATTCATTTTAGCTTGTTTACTTCACAGCTCTAATATCGTTAATTTTAGGGTAATTTACAAATATACACACTTAGTTTGATTAAAATTACAAATATATCTACATAATTTTTAAAATTATAAATAACCCGACATGGTTTACCATAATTGTAAATAATCCCCATGTCATTATAGTAACGTTATAGCGTGAGTGTATTTGCAAAAAAAATGCAAATTATGTGTGTGTATTTGCAATTTTAGAAATTAAGTTATATATTTAATTTTTACAAATAACTATAATATAGTTTAATCATAACTGTAAATAACTCCCCAAGCTATGATAATACAGTAATGATGTCATAACGACATTAGGGTTATTCGCAATTGTGTTAAACTATGTGAGATTGCAATTTTTAAAACTATTTACAATTTTGATCAAATTAAGTTGGTATATTTGCAAATTACCCTTAATTTTCTTATGGTTAGTATCTTTAGTTTTTGTTAACAATAGTTTCATTCTAAATATTCCTAGTTGGTCGAATGTGCTAACACGGAATTCAAAAATGGATCATCTTGGATGAAAATTTCAATCGATCATCAAAATTAGCATTTTTACATTTGTGCGTATAAGGTTTATTTCAATCCCTAAACCCTTTGGCAAATAACGAAGATACCCACATAGGCAACAAGATAAAAATATAAGAAAATGATTTTTCATACATACCTAAAATGTTTGCCCCTTTGTCATTACTTTGAAAAATTTTCATACATACCTAGAAAGTTCGTCTCAAAATGCAAGTGTAGCTTAAAACCTTCAACCCTTTACCAAATGACAAAATACCCCCCATAAGCAATAAAATAAAATTTAAAGAAAATGGTTTTAACATACTAAATTTTTTATTTTTAACAAATATTCCTTATGTTAAAAGGAATTAAAAATTAAGTATTTTATCCATATTTTTTGAATAAAATATAAGAAAATGCCTTAAAATACTTAAAACTTTTTTTTACAAGTATTCCTCACTTCCAATAGATTCATTTAATGTGAGAAATATTTCTACAATCAATTTTTTTGTATTTTAAGATATTTTCTTGTGTTTTTTATTTTATTATTTACAGGGGTATTTTCATTATTTTCAAAAAAATGTTTATGGTTTGCCTCTACACCTAAAATTTTAGGAAAACCTTGTTGGTATGGATAAAAGTTTTACAAATGTTGTAATATGTCTATAATTTCGCCAACATTTAATACTTATGAATGCAAAAAACTCATCGAAATTTAATTTAATTGTACTTCAATAAAGATTACTTAAATAGTGGTTGAGTTGCTAATCAGGTGTTAGTCCTGCTGGGGCGATGGCAACCAACCCACTCAACTGTGTTTAAATCCTCCCATCATTGTGGGATTCGGAAATTTGTCTCCCCATTATGTGGAAATTCGACTATTATAGGAATTTTTTGCCTCCCTACATAATTGATTGAAGCTTATTGTCTTCCTTAGGTTTGATTGTAATATTTTAAAATGAGTTATAATATATACACCCAATAAAAAATAGTGGTTGAGTTGGGTTAGTCAAGACTCCTAATTTACAACTTGCTCATGGCATATGAAGTCATCCATGCACTCCAAATTAGAAAGAGAGGTAAGTGGGAAGAGATATTTGTTGAATTAGATATATTAAAAGCATATGATTAGGTTGAGTAGTCATACATGATTCTAATAATATAAAAGACAAACTTTAGCAAAACCTAGATTGATTGAATTAGCAACTTAAGCTCGGTATCTTATGGAATATCAATGTACAGATTAAAAATTGAGCAGTTTTTTCAAGTATGAGATTACAACAAGGGATTCCCTATCTTCTAATCTATTTTTACTCTAACGAAGGATCTGTCAGCACTAATTTTGAAAGCCAACTTGTGTGGAAAGCTAAAAGGTATGAGATATGTCCTCATGGCCCCTTGATTAGACATCTTTTCTATCTAGATGATGCACTACTCTTTATCTTTTCTATCTAGATGATGCACTGCTCTTTATCTAGGCAAATAGAGAAGAAGTTTGCAAATTGAAGATTGCGATACAATTATATAAAGAATGCTCTTGTCAGCAAGTGAATATGGATATGACACTTTTCTTTTGATTAAACACAAGGGCCAAAAAGCGAATGAAAATTGAGAATTTGATAGGAACGCAGGAACAACAAATTCAATCATACTAGGGTCTCCTAGCATCATTTGACAAATTTAAATTAGAAATGTTCAAGGGCATGAAGGGAAAAGTATGGAAGCGACTTCAAGAATGGAAAGAAAATACTTTTCATAGAGAGGAAAAAAGTTCTCATCAAGGTCATTACAGAAGTTATACCCAATTATGCCATGAGTATTTTCTTAATGGCAGAAACTTTTGCAATGAGATAATGTCATTATCAATAGGTTTTGATGGGGAACGAAAGTTAAGCAAAAGGTGAGCTAGTTGTCATGAGACTGAGGGTGTGTTTGGGAAGCAACAAAACTTTTGTATGAAAAGTTTTTTATATAAAAGTTTTTGAATTGGAATAAAATGATGTGATATAATAGAAGTAATGATAAGAAGTAAAGAGAATAAAGTTAAAATAGATAAGTTATCTGTGTGTGTATTTGTGTAGAAATGATTGAAAAATATGGTAGTTGTATAGGAAAATGTGAATAAATAATTAAAAATAAGATAGTTATGGAGAGAGAAAAGTTTTGGCTTAACATGTTATTATTATTGTCAAATGCACTCCGAATGGTGCAATGCAAAATATGTGGAGTACTTGGTCTTTCGGACTTCCACTTCTTCTACTTAGTACTCCTGGTAAAGTAATTTTGGCGTCTGAATGAAAGGTATGAATCCTTATGCCATGTTTTTGTAATATAAATACGTCCTAATGGAAGGAACATACAAATAGCTCTTACATATGGAGAAGCATTATGAAAATAAGAGGAGTAATAACAAAAGGGTGCAAATGGTGGATTGATAATGGAGAAAAGTAACATTCATCCAAGAAAAATGGGCAAATGAATTGACAAAGAAAGCAAGGTCATTATTAGAATATCAATGATGATGTGGTGGTAAGCCAATAAATTGCTATGGATACAAGGCAATGGAAAAGAGAAGCAATCATTGTAGTAGTTGGGGAAGAGGGAAGGAAGCTAACCCAAATGGTGTCCATTTCAAAAGAAGGGGTAAGACATGTTTTTAGGAATGGAAAGCAAATGGTCACTTTCAGGTTAGGTTAGCCTACAGGATAATCAACTTAGGAGCTATACATTAATCTAAATCATCTGTTCACATGAATTGAAGTAGCAAGAGCACTGACAAAGAAGTTTTTTCAAAACATATGGAAAACAAAACTACCAAATAGAGTTCAAATTTTTTGATGAAAGTTGTCCATGAATACCCTTCCCATAAAGCTGAACCTAATTGGATGAGTGATTCAAGTCAATTAGATATATGTATTGTGCAAGGAAGTAACCAAGACATCTGTCATATTTTAAAAGAAAACTATGTGAAAATCAGTGATGTGCTGAGAAGGTTTTTGATGAGCACCATCAATTGAGATTCGACAAAGGTAATTAAGGAAATATTAAGTAATATGGTAATATTAAGGAAATTTTCAAGCTTCAACCTGTACATTCTAATGTGCTAAAGAATATGACAACTCAAGAACCAAACGGTCTCAAAAGGAAAGGATTTGGATTTTGAAGATGTTATAATTTCTAGTCTAAGGCTAGTCTAGACCAGAGCCAAGGCCTCAAATATCTAGAAACCATTTCCTACTCACAACACTAAATGTCAAGTCTTATATTGGATCTAAGGCTCTACCGAGTCACACTAGGGGCTTGGATCATTTGATGAAAAGGGTGTAAAGAAAGATAGAGTTGAAAGTAAAGAAAATTGATAGGATAAACTCTAATTTTTAAGTTGAAATAGAGTGCTCCTTGATCACGAGATAAAAAAAACTATGGAGTCTAGGGTAGCCAAAGATCCACTATTAAAACTTGTGAGGTTACTAGGAGTAAAATACAAAGACAAGATAGTCTTTCTTGTTTTTTTAATCTATTCTCTCCTCTGAGAGGATTTTCTTGTTAAAGGCTCTTAGTAGGAAAAGCAAATGGGTTCAAGTTATTCTTATTGCGAGTGGATTCGCCCAAGAGCATTGGCTCTAGCTCCAAGCTATGTGTGATAGGATTCTGCATATGGTTTCTGATCAAAGTCCGAATCTTCAATTCAGGTCGTGCAACCACACCAACTAGACATATGCTTAGTATAGGAAAAAGATCTATAATCATTCAATCAAATTTTCTTTAAGCTGATGTGTTTATCTTCAATTTATTGGACACTAAATAAGGCTTATCTTGAAGGACTTATGATGTCTTGAGATGACTTAGCTTCCCTAGGATGTCAGGGCTATCATTAATGTTAGGTGGTGTTGTCTTGCTTGAAGACTATGATGTAAATGGTCTTCCTTAGGGGAGATGAAATCTGATGTCAATGGGATGTCACTACGTCTATTCCATCTTGATTTTCCAAGAGAGGCTTCGACCCTCAGGACAGGCCAAGCCTAGCTTAAAGGTCTTGGCCTTTAGAAGTCCATCACTCCTCGCAGTATATTTGACTACCTCTTTGAGTAACTCTTTGAGTAAATGGATCGGATGGTCAGTCAACCCTTATCATTTGTTCTTTCTAGAGTTGTGGTCGCTATCTAGGGACAATGGTTCTGCATGTCTTCGCTTGAAGAGTTGTGCGGCTTTAGTGTGCTTTTAGTTTCTGTGGCTTTAGGATTCTTTAAGAACACAATTAGGAGATTTTGTTAAGCTTATCAGGTCTTTCTATGCTCGTTCTTCCTAAGTGCTTCTAGAGTCATAGAGTGGTTAGCCTCCATTGCTATATGGTTAATATATTTAGTTTGTCATAGCTACAATTCCTCCTGCTTCATAGATCATGCCAATTTCCTTTGGATGTGAATCTTCACTATCTAATGCATGTGAATTCTAAGCATGTGTGGGCTTCAATGGTTATTAAATGTCCTCTTTACATTTTTGAAAAATAGTTTGGATATTGGACAAAGGTGTTGGTTAATGGAATACGAGAATATCCTCATTCAAACTTTCCCATTTCCTGCTCCTTTGGTGGCATGTGGTTTCCTTAGATTGGTCTCGAATGATGACACATTTTTCTGTAATTAAAGCTTTAGGAATGCTTTTGTTTTCTAGTAAGTTTCCAATTAGTGTGTATCGCTTGTCTTCTATGTTCTTATCGCCGATCATGGAAAGTGTAATGCCCAAGTCTGAAAAACGATCCTGAGCCTGTGGATTATGGGTCTGATGGTATCATATTATTCACTTTGGCCTAATGTCTTAGATACATGGTTTTAAAATGTATCGCATTATATTTAACCTAAGACCCACTTATAAACTCCCAGAAACTTTATCCCCTTTTAATGTGGGATTCAGTTCTGAGCTGTTATACGCTCACTAACTTTTGCATGGTTTGTCCTCGAAATACAACTCAACTCAACTCTGGCCCCCACTCAATTCAACTTTGGGCGTCTGCTCATATCTAGGGGTGCAAGTCGATTCGGGTACCCCCGGGTAGGGGTGGAACCTACCCTTACCCATTTTTTAAAAACGTCTACCCTACCCTATTTTAGACCGGATCAGTCCGGAGTCTACCCTACCCAATTTTTTCAAGTGCTGGTCGGTTCCGGTTCGGTTCCAAATCGGTTCCTGTAGAGAAGGTTATTTGTCAGTTGCTTAAACCTTGATCTGATTTACAAATCAGTACTTTGAGTTCTAATCCTTAGCTTTACAAAAGCCCCTCCTTAGTAGAAAAATAAAAACGAGATTCACTATATAATCAATGAGAAAAAAAGGCCAATGGAAAAAAAGGAGAGAAATCAACAGTCTAGGAAATGAATCCCATGGAAACGATAAACATCCGGGCAGATGAAGCTCAGATGGTCGACGGAAAAGTCAATATGGCATCCAACATGAAAATGAGTCTTTCAAGCCCGTCCATGGTCCACGACTGCAGATCAGATTCATAGAACACAGGAATTGTTTTCTGACTGTATCGCCTTACTACATTGATTGCATCAACAACAAGTACACAGTTTTATTCCATCCATCACAGACAGACACAAGCACAGCTCCAACCCGGAATCAAACACCTTTTTCAACATATACAATACGCCTATTTACAAGGCCCACAGACGATTGATCGCTTCATCTCCACCGTCCGACGTCAAAGATGATCCGGCGATGCCAGACAAGAAGCGATCGAGGAGTGGTACATGACATCGTGCCAGGTCTCCGTCACCCTCGACCCCTGCCTCAGCAACCTAGCCTTCTCAGCCCTTAGCACGGATCTCCTAGCCGCTAACCAGAAACTCGCTCGGCACGCTCCCGTTCAGGAAATTCCCGTCCAAGTAAAGCTGCTTTAAAGAGAGAGAGAGAGAGAGAGAGAGAGAGAGATCACCGAGCCGTGGAGGGGAGCTGTGCCGGCGCCGCTGCCACGATTTCCGCCGGCACCGCTGCCACGATCTCTGCCGCTGCCGTAGAGGAGAAAGGAAATGCCGAAATGGGGAATGGCCGAATGCGAATGGGGATAGGGTTGGTCGTGTACTCGTGCGTGGTCGGGTGGGGAAAAGTAACTTAAGTATATATATTATATATATATTATAATATATGAAATTCGGGTCGGTTCCGGGTACCCAAAACCGGAACCGACCCTTACTCGAAATTGAACGGGTATTTCGCCCGAGGAACCGAACCTACCCAATTTAGGGTACCCAGCGGGTCGACCCGCGGGTACCCGAACCGACTTGCATCCCTACCCATATCTATCGGAGGGGGTTTGCCATGATACCATGGTACTATTTGTAATGCTTAGGCCCAAAAAATGCTCTTAGGTTTATGAGTTTTAGGTGTCGCAGTATGATATTATTCGTTTTGGCCTTGCAACTCAGCACACGGTTTTAAAATGCTTCACACTGTATTTAACTTGAGACCCACTTATAAATCCTTGGGAACTTTATCCACTTTTTGATGTGGAATTCATTTATAAGTTGTTATAGGATGGTTCGACAAGAGTCTTCATTATCACGCCTTCTCTTACTCTAAGAAGCAATGGTGTTCTTCTCAATGGGGAGATACAACTTCTCGATGGTTGTTAGAGAGGAGCAGTTGTTGCTCTCAAATGGGGAAATGATCGACTGACATCATTGGGTTGCTCTTGAGCTCATCTAAAGAGCAATTATTTTTTCAAACACGTGCTTAAGGCCTGAATTCTCGGACCAAGGTATGTATCATATTTTGTTGCTACCCTCAAGCTTTTGTTAGACATCTCTATTTTATGAGCAAGCTTTTGTTAGACATCTCTATTTTATGAGGAAGCTTTCTAGTCTAGTGAGCCAACTCTAATGCTTGCCTTGGTGGTTATGCTTCTTTGTGCACTCCTTAGAATTGTTGGCTTTTCTCCCCCTTATCCCCATTTTTTCTTTCTAATCATGCTTTTTCCTCCCTCCTCTACTTTCTCTCCTTAGGGTGTTATGAGAGGTTTTAGACTATGGGTCCTTTGTACCCAAGTGACTGCACTTAATTCTCCTTTATAATGAAAATGATATCTTCTTTGTCTTGATAACTTTTTTCTCCCTTTTTTGTGGTAATTTGGTGACTTTTGCATGTTGGGCTATTTGCTAATTTCAAGCAATTGGGAGTGTTTCCTCAATGTTGGATTATTTACATGCCTAATAAGTATGAATGGTTAGGTCATGTTCGACTTTCATTAAGGGGCATTCAATGGTGTGAGTGTTATCATGATCAAGGTGATTTAAGCTTTTCTGACATCATCAGGAGCAGTATATAGTGTACTCGTCTTTACAACTTCAGTGAGTGAGATGGAGACTAGCCCAGACACCATCCCTCATATATTATTTCCTTTCTACCATAATGGGATCCTTACATGATTTTTGTAACTCAGTGTGAAGTGTTTTATTCAACTTGACACATGTATTTCTTGCCTAAGCTCTATCTGAGACTAGCTTGTGTCGACTAGTGCCATTATTGGCTAACTGGATGGCTAGGCTTCTTGGAGTCCGTGGCCTACACCAGTATGCCATTTGAGCTTTTGAGGACCAAAATCTTTTGGTCACTTTGTCAAATGCAATTGTGCCCTTTAGCCTTGTCTGGATGGTTAAGACTTTGCTAAGTCGAGTATAACGACTCCACTCTTATAAGCATACAACTTTTAAGTCTTGGATTTCACTATTATATGGCAATATAACTTAAAACTCACACTCTCTTCTAAAATTCAAGCTTTTAAGGGGCTTTATACATAATACACAAGCTATTGGTGAGCACTGCTGAAAAAAAAAAAACTCAGCTTTTACCAATCAATTATCCTTGGCCTCCAATACTAAGCCAATCAATATCTCACAAATAAAATTTAAATACAAGAAAATTATACTTTACAAAATGTGTATAGACAATGAAGTCTAGAAAGCTCCTAATGATTGTAGAAAGATTGTGCTTTGAAGCTTGAACACTTAAACTTGAGAGTCTGCCACTAGGTTTCTTTGTATGAGACTTTTAATCCTTGTAAACGAGAAGGTGGAGATTCATTCAATTGTCTAGCTAACGCTCATCACTGTTCAAGTCATGATATTTAAAATGTTGAATGAGAAATAGTCATTTGATGGTAGGCGGCGAGTAATAATGCGCCAATGATCGAATTTATTTGATCATTAAAATTCAAGTCAAGTGTGGAGTGGACTTGGGGATTGACTCCACTTTCAAGTTGCATGTCGTGGTTGACTTGGATGCAAGTTCAAACTCTATCTATTTTAGAACTTATTTTATTCTCTTAAATGCTCTTCAAGTTCATGCAAGGTCGACTTGGGATGTGACTTCATTCAGGTCATATGTGAGGTTGACTTTGGGTGCGAATCTAGACTTCAATGCACTCTAAGTTCTTGTTTTCTCTCTTACTTTATCTCCGAGTTGTATATGAGGTCAGCTTGGGCTGTGACATCACTTGGGTCACATGTTGAAGTTGACTCAAGTGTGCGATTTTGCATTCCTATGAATTTTGAAAACTTGTCATTTCTCTTGATTCTTCTCTTACTTGTAGCTAGGCTCAACCTAGTGCACGACTTTACCCAGGTCATAGGTGAGGCCAACTCAGGTGTACAATTTTGCATTCCAATGGCTTTAGCTCTTGTCTCATTCACTTGATATTCTCTCAAGTTGCAGTTCAGGTCAACCTAGGGTACGACTCCAACCAGGTCACATGTTTAGTTAACTTCGGTTTGTGACTTCACTTCCGAACTTAATTTTTTTCCAATGTATACTCAAGTCGCTCTTTGGGTGCACTTTTATTTTTAAGTTGATTCTGAGGTGGACTTGAGTTGCGACTTCTTATGTTCTGCACTTGTTCATAACTTCTGATATTTCTTTATAACTCTTTTCAATTTGATTTTTGAATTTTAAACATGTATTCATTTAACATAAAATATGTTAGGATGTTGATGTGATTTTAATTGAGTTATTAGTAATTATCATTGATTCGCAATTTCCTACATCTAAGTTCACTTGATTAAAATAAAATTTGATCCTAATCAAATAATTGATGTTAAAACACATAAGCGGATTAGATTTTGATTTAATAATTAAGGTGAGCCTAAAAATTGTATTCGCAACAGTGGAATCTACAATAATTGGTACCGGTGTTTTCGAAGTATTTCCCAGTACGCAAATTCTTATTCGGATTTATTAAACAAGGATGTAGTGTAATAAAGGGTGTACCTGTGTAAGAGGAGCGACTATACCCTATCACAACTCGTTGGAATTTGAGACGGTTCACATCTGCTTGGTTGAATTTATGCCTATCATACTAGGTAATACACCTATTTTTAAAAATTATTTTCATGAAACTATTTTCCAAAGTTTATTTAACTTATATACCAACGTTTAAAATTTTTGAATATAAGTATATATTTTCTAATTTTCAAAAATCATCATTTTGGTGGGTATTTAATCATTTTAACCCCAAGAAATGATGATTTTTGAAAATAGAATATACATATATCTATATATTTATGCAAAGGATAATGATATTATACATCCCATTGTGACTTATCTAAGTAACAACCTTGAGTATTCATATTTTCAAATATTTTTCTTTTGTTTTCTTTTAATTTTCTTGTAAGCCCAAATGTATTTGGGTCATACATACTTTTGAAAAACACTTTAATAAAAAAAAAAAACTATCGGCGTATTAGCTAGGCCGTACTAACATAAGCTTACGGGGTCCTAAGATCTGCAGCAATAATTAAATTAATTCAAACTTGAAAGTTCGAATAACACGAGTTCCAAACCGCACAAGTTATATAAGTGATATGTTCTTTGTTTTTTTGTTTTTTTGTTTTTTTTTTGAGAACTTGCAAGTGATATGTTGATACGGGGATTATGCTATGCTGTTGACTTCCAGCCTTAGTTTACAAGTGGTAAAGAATAAACTTCCTATTTGATATGTAATTCAAGGTATGATAGGTACTGTGAGTCCGTATTGACTTCCTTTTACGAGAAAAGAACAAACTCATCATCTTCTCATTAGGGTAAAAATCCCCTTTTTTTAATTTTTTGAAAATTTTTTGATAAGACAGTTAATCTAAGTCTATATGATTTATTAACCGAGTTTTATCAATTTTAAATATATGTATATATTTAAGGGATATTGCAGTCATTATTATAGCGGTGAAAATGACCACAATACTCATATATTTAAAATATAAATAAATATATATACATCTCTAAAATTGGTAAAACTTAGTTTATAGACAATATATACTTAAAAATTTTCAAAAATAAAAACAAAGTGTATGACCGGTGGTAGATGATCAGCTGACATCTTATACAGCTTGTTACTCAACCAAGCTCTACTTACTTGTGGCTTTATAGATGGGACCATGTAGCTCTTTAGTTATGTATGAGGCATAGTCTTCTCAAATCAGTTAGAAATCTGGTGTTTTCAAACTGGTCTAAAAATATTTTTTTTTTTGTTTTTTTGAAATTTTTTTCATAAAAATGTTAATCTAGTTATATTTAATCTATAAACCATATTTTACCATTTTTGGATGTGTGTATATATTTAATGTAGATTTTTAAATACAGAAGTATTTAAGTCATTTCAAATTATAACCTGTTTATGAAAAAAAAATTTCAAAAAAACCAAAAAAAATTATTTTGGACCGGTTCAAGCCGGTCCGAGAAGATTAGCAGGCGTTATGTATAGCCTCGCGAAATGTATCTGGATGATGAAATTAAAATACGACCAGTTAGATTGTATAACAGCATTTGTTATAGTCGTTCCCTAAACATGCCCATTTTACTAGATCACTTCAACTGAAATACAAATTTACTTGTTACAGTCATTCTATAAACATGCCCTTTTTGCTAAACCACTTCAACTTCTATACAAATTCACCAAATGTGACTGGTCTGTTATAGAGTTTTAAAAACCAATTACTTGCCGATGATCATATTGATCATTCATATGTAACATTTCGCTAGCTACAGATTTTTTCATGGCCAGATTTTAGCATTGTGGAGAATATATAGTCAGTTTCACAGTGCATGCAATGCATACAAATTGATATGTATGAGTTAGGCAGGTCCATGCATGTTAGCTAGCCTCTTTACACATGATCTAACATTACTGTTTGTCGTTGTCCAAAGAGGGGGATGGCAGGTAGCTTTCCTTGTCGCATTCTTTCCATGCAATTAATACTAGAGAAAGAGGATAACACTATTCCATTCATTCATTCTCAAGAACGTGAAGAACATGATGGGTCCCACCCGCACGGGTGATCTAGATCTGTTCAAACAGTAATATTGGAATGTCATGCTTGTCTTTGACTGCCTTTGAGAGAGATTGCATGCATGTATCACAACTGTCCAAATGGGCAATGGCCAATGGCCAACTGGGTACTTCAGATGAGTAGACGACCACGTGCACGCTGTAGTCTGATCACCACTTTATTGAATTTCACATTCTAACTCCAACCAACCATTAACTTCTTAGGCCCGATTTCATTAACAAGAAAAAGCTAAAACAAAGGACATTGTGATTTTTTTACATTGTAAGTATGTTTGCTTGAAAACGTAAGTACGTTAATAATGTGATGAAATATACGTTAAATGTATACCAAAAACCAATCTATTCCACTCGATTATCATCCATTAAAGCATGTTTGGATATAACTTTTAAAATTGCACATTTTTCAAAAATATTTACAAAGAAATATTATATTTCAATAAAATTTTATTACAATAGGTATAGTTGACAAAATGTTTTATATTAAATATATATTATGTTAATTAAAGTGCATATGATAAAGGTACTTTCAAGTATAACAACTTCTAAATTAATTTTTGAAATTATGAATTTTTTATTTTTTATTTTTGCGATATAATGAAGTCTAACTAAATCCAACAAAATCTAAATGTGTTTAACAAAGTCTAACAACATCTAACAATGTCTAACTAAACCTAGCCAAATCTAATGAGATCTAACTTGCATAATCAATGTATTCATCATGATTAAACAACCATAATATTCTTTTGAATTTTTAAAATATGATTCACATCTAAAATACATAGTTTAGCTCTCAGTTGAATCCATCTAATTATAAGAAATTTAACCAAATGTAATAAAGTCAAACAAGTTCTTACCTAGTTCAACAAATCTTATAAAGTCTAACCACATTTAACAAAATCTGACAAATCCTAACTTCTATTATGGATATGCTAATCATAATTTAATATCGATAATATACTTTTCGACTCCTTATAAGATCATTTAAACCTTAAAAATACAATTTAGAACTTAGTTAATAAGATTTAATGGAATCTACTAGAGTCTAACAAAATATAAAGATGTCTAATAAAGTCTATTCATGTCTAACAAAATTTGACTTTGTCTAAAGCATTCTAACAAAATCTAATAAAATCTAACTAAGTCTAACAAAATCTAACCATATCTAGCAAAGTCTAATAGAAGCTAACTGACCTTAACTAAATTTAGCCAAATCTAGCTTTCATTACTAACATTCTAATCATGATTTAATACCGTTTATATACGTATTTGTCCTTATAAAGTCATTTTAGTCTTAAATATATAATTTAGAGCTTAGTTAATAAGATCTAATGAAATGTACCTAAGTCTAACAAATTCGAACTAAGTCTAATAAAGTATAACCCAGTCTAATAAAATCTAACCCAATCTAACAACGTTTAATTGAATCTTACCAAATCTAACCAAGTCTAATTAGACCTAATGAAATAAAATTAATTTACATGAAATTAATAAATATACAACAATCGATCTAAGAAAAAATTTATTTTTAAAAAATATTTCTCACATTAAAAATCAATTTTATGTCCACTATATTTTAAAATTTTCTATTTTAAATAATTTTGAAAAATAATTTTCTAATATTATAATAGAAAAATTCCTTAAAATGTAATAAGTTCCCTTTTACAAATATTTTTCCTTAAACGAATTGTTTTATAATTTCAAAAATCTCATGAATTTCCCAATTAAATAAATATTTTAAGTAAAATTTATAAAAATTATATTTTTATAGCAATTTTGTATTTGCTATAAAATGTTGTAGCATTTTTATATTTCCTATAAAATGAGCAGTTTTGCATTAGTTTTTAAAATATAAAATATAAAAGTTTAATTCATTTTGCGGTAAAATAAATCATATATATTAAATAAAATTAAATAGGAAAAAATAACTAAGAATATTTGCAAGCCTACTTAAATGATTTGGGGCCAAAATTCTAAACATCTTAAATGATTTAAATCAAGCGGGTTGCATTTATTGAAATTTATAGTGCATTCGAAAATATGGTTTCAAAATATAGTGGAAAAGATTCATATGTACAAGTTTGAAATAACTTATACCCATATGTCGATCTATTAAAATAACTAATCTATTTTAGGATAATCAGATGGCTTGGATTGGCCGGACTTGGAGCACCAGACACCGTGAGCCATCCAAGCACCTGATTTGGTGCTCCACCAACATCCCCTAAGTCCATACTCCACACGACCTCCAGCATCAGGTCTGGCAAGAACCAGACCAATCCGGCCAAACTCGGCATTCCCATGCTCTCCAACGGTAACATCCTGTGTTCGGGGTGTAAATAGGATCAGGTTCAACCCGAGCCCACATCAACCTGCACCGATTTATACCATGGTTGGGTTGAGGTTTTGGAAATTCGGTTTTTGAAAATCGGGTTCAACCTGACCCGATTTTTAGAATCGGTTTGAGCTAGGTTAGGGGGTCGGTCAACCCAACCCGACTTGCCCCCATTATTCTATTATTCGACCTTGTATATGCATTTTAAATTCAAACCCTAAACCGACGAATTCAAAGCCGCAGCCTACGCCACAGGCCTGCAGCCCGCATCGCCTCGCCTCCCCGCTTGGCCGCTCCTGCTGACGATCGAAGCCGGCATTGCAACCCGCATCTCCTCTCCTCCTCGCTCCTGCTAGCTGCTGACGATCCTCCTGCGTCGTGCTGTCTTGCCCATCTTCTCGTCTTCCTATCTTCCCCACCTGCTGCGTCTGCTGTGAGCCACTGAGTCGTGAGGGCAGAGGGCGTGAGGTATATTTTTAAATTTCAAAATATAGATTATATTTATATATTTAACTGTACTGGATTACTGTAATGTAATGTTTGTTATTTGTTGATTGTTTCATTATTTTTATTGAATTATCTATGTAATTGATGGATTAAAATAGTCAAATTTTATGCATTAATTAGAATGGAAGATAAATTTGTGCATTAATTAGAATGGAAGATGATGATGTTATAGAAGTGCATGCCAACACACCATCATCAACACCATCTGTAGCATCTGAAGCTATATCCAACAAACCACAAAAATGAAAATATAAAGCAACATCGAGTGTGTGGGAATTTTTTGAAAAAGTTTATGCACTTGGAGCTTCAAAAGCACAAATCTGTGTATGTAAAAAATGCAAAACACAATATAGATGTGAGAGCAAGATTGGCACAAGTACACTCAGAAGACATGCAGAAAAATGTTATAAAGGTGGTGATGGGACCTCACAACAAATCTTGCAATTCACTAGTCAAGAAAGTGGAGAGAATGCATTAGGCAATTGGAAGTTTAATCAACTTACTGTTAGAAATGCTATTGCCAGGATGATCGTGATTGATGAAATGCCTTTTAGCACTATTGAGCGTATTGGCTTTAGAGGATTAATACAAGTAGGCATGCCACAGTTTAATTTTGTCACTCATCAAACAATTACTCAAGACCGTCTAGAAATTTATCAAACAGAGAAGACAAAGTTAAAAAAACTATTGAGGGAAAAGGTGCAAACTATTTGCTTGACTACTGATATGTGGACCTCAATTCAAAATGTTAGTTATCTTTGTCTCACAGCACATTTTATTGATGCAAGTTGGTATTTGCATAAGAAAATTATTAGCTTTTCTCTTTTCCCTTGTGCACACACTGGTGAAGCAATTGCATCTGCAATAGATCAAAGTCTAAGGGAATGGGAAATTTCAAGTGTTTGCACAATGACAGTTGATAATGCTAGTTCCAATGATGTTGCAATTCGCCATTTGAAACATTGCACTGAAAATAGAAATGGTTTGTTACTTGATGGAGAATTTTTTCATGTAAGATGTGCTGCTCATATTCTAAATCTGATTGTCAAAGATGAACTTAAAGAAATTGGTGATGCAATTGCTCGTATTAGAGCAGCTTTTCGGTATGTAAGATGCTCTCCTTCAAGGCTGAGGTTGTTTAAGGAATGTATCAAAAAATGTTTCATTCGAGATAAGGGTGCATTGGTTTTGAATGTGCCCACTAGATGGAATTCTACATACCTTATGTTAGAAAGTGCTTTGAGATTCAGAAGAGCATTTGAGCAGATGGAGTTAGAAGATGTCTCCTTTATTAGAGAAGATCCTCCAACACATGAAGATTGGAATAAGGCAACTCAGTTGATTGCTATTTTAAAATAATTTCATGAGGTAACTCAAATTTTGTTAGGGTTTTCATATGTTACTGCAAATTTATATTTTGTTGAAGTTTGCAAAACACAAAGGTTGTTAAGCGATTTTTTAACTAACCATGACCCCCTCATTGTTGATATGTGCAAAAGAATGAAAGAGAAGTTTGACAAGTATTGGGGAGATATTGACAATATCAATATGATTTTGGTCATTGCAGTGGTTTTGGATCCAAGGTATAAGCTTCGATTCCAATATTCTTTATTGTATAATGCAGAAGAAGTTAGTGAAATTTTGATAAAAGTTAAGTTGAAAATGAAGAGGTATTCAAAAGTTACCAAGCGAAGTATACTCTAATGACAGTACCTCAAGAGGCGAAGGAAACTAGTGATGAGAATAAAAAGCTTGTTGAGTCTTCTCATTCAAGTAGAGATGCCTCATATAAGGATTTTTTAAAGAAAGAGGCAGGTTTTGATGTGAGCAATGAATTGGATCGATACTTGAAAGACCCTGTAGAAATAGATGATGATGATGATAATTCTTTTGATATTTTATCATGGTGGGCTTCTTCAAGATATCGAGTTTGATAACACATGTCTTGAAATATTCTTGTCATTCCTGTTTCTACAGTTGCTTCAGAGTCTGCCTTTAGTATAGGAGTTTCTGTGCTTGATCCTTTTAGAAGCTCTTTGCAATCTCATGTTGTTGAGGCTTTGATATGTGCTCAAGATTGACTATGTCCATCAACGAATCTTCAAATGAAAGGAGAAGATTTGGTTGAAATTGGTCAGCCTGTTGAAGGTAATTTGAATCTATAATTATGTATTTATAACTTGACTACTTGCAACTAATACTATAACTGATTTCTTCTATTTTACAGCTACTCAAGGTGGTGTAGAATCTGGAACTTCTAGCCATGCATGAATTTCCACTCAAATGATCTAGGTACTTATATTTTTAATTTGTTTTTATAAGAAATATATATTCATACTTACTTTGATAATTGTTTGTTTCAGGAAGAAAACCACACATACTAGTCGCAAAGAGGGCATAAGATTTGATTTGAAGAGAAAAGTTGTGTTAGATTTTTAAATGAGTTATATTGTGGACATGTTATTTAAAACAGATTATTTGGATATGATTATGTTTCATAAGATATGTATTTGGATATGTTTATGAGAGTGTATTTCATTCATGTTGTTTGGATATTTAAATAAAATTGTGTGGAGTTTGGAAATATGTTTGACTATTTGGTTGTGAAATGTTGTTTGAATTTATTTGGTTTGAAAATATATTTGGTTAATTAGTTGTGAAATTGTGTTTGGATTATTTGGTTATATTGCATTGTAAATAGGTTGTTTAGATGTTTGCTTGCATTGGTGATTTGGAATAACCGAACAGGTCAATTGAGATTTTGAGATGTTTGTAGCTTTGATTGGAAGCCAACTAAGAAGGTAAGTAAGACTATGATATTCGTTTTTTTATTTTGCATAATTTACTGCAATACTTTTACTTGGCTTTGACTTTTTTACTTGTAGAGGACATCGATTGTTCAAAGAATACAAAAGCAAAAAAATAAATCAATTACTAAATTTATCCTCCACTTTTGAGGTACGTAGAACTTTTATTAGTACTTATTGCTTTTATAATTATCATTGCTTTTGTTATTTTAGAAATTTGAGTGAACAAAAGCTTAACTAGCATTGATAATATGTGTAATCTATTAGCCCGATTTCTAATCCGAACCGAACCGATTTGAGGTGGGTTGAAATAGGGTTGGGTTAAGGTGTGAAAAGTAGGGTTGGGTTGGAATTTTACAAGGTGGATTAGGGTTGTATTTGTCTCAACCCGAGTCACCCCGACCCGATTTACACCCCTATCCTGTTCAACGAAAAATCGGCAACACCTCTTTGTCCGATTCGTACACCTCTAGCCATTTGATGAAGAAATCAACCCACAAAAATATCACCCTGCATCCAACCTCATTGCCCTTCTAGACGTCCATTTCAAAATCCCAGTCAGGACTGGAAAGCACAGCCGTAGATCCTGCCAGGAAATCTAGCAAAATTTTCTTTCCATCTTAAACAGTTCTGACCACCGCTGCCGCACTAGCTCCATGGAACCTGTTCCACCGACCGCTGCAAAATCACCGATCCGTTTGAAACCGTCCGAGCAGCAATTTTCGGTGGTCACAGTCCCGTCTTTTTCTCTTGGTGTAGCGGTCGTTCGAACCCACCTGAAAGAATGCGAAGTCCGGCAGTGAGCATGCATTAATCCAGGCATCAGGAAGCAAGCCCATCAACTCTGCTTCTCAAATTTGCACGAGTGCTGATCCCTGAAACGAAGACGCAACAACTGTCAACACCAGTGACTAAGCATGCAGCAAATGGCTCCCCAAACAATAGCAACCCACACACGACATCCCCTTGAGTCCAACAGCAGGGATCATGGTTGCAATATCGTCCGTCCGAGGAAGGAAGGAGGAAAGAGGGGGGAGATGGATGCAAGTAAAAAGGAAGCATTCGATGCCCAGTTTCGAATTTTTATATTCCCACCAAGCTCTGGCTCATCCCAGCCATCCAACAAAAATCAACCGCAGATAGGAAGCTTCAACGGAATCTCTCCATGGGAAGGCTTCTAATGAATTTGGTCTCTGTGCCAATGAACTATTGAGCTCCCTGCAGCTTACATTGTGGCTCAATTTGACCATTGAAGTGACCGCCCTTTGTTGGATTATAATTTGGTGATATAAAAGATGTTCTTGAGCTTGATTTAAATTCGATCCTATCTTTAACAGGTTCTATGTGTGGATAGGAGCTTTGGTTGTATCTAATTTGATGGTTAACTGTACTCATGACAAGGGCTGAGGTGGTTGAGAAAACTTGTGTGTGGTTGTTTAGAACTAAAGCTTGAGTTTAATTTGGAGTGAGATGTGATGATGTAGATAACCTTTGAAATTATCAGAGAAAATTTTATATTTTGTAGAATATGGAAAACGTCTCTAGACAAAAAAGTCAACTAATAATTTAACAAAACCTCACTAACCTCTCTGCTAACCTCTCTGGTTGTAAAAAGGTCAATGATTTGGAGGCAAAATGCCTAACTTTCCTGTTAGTAAGCAAAACATGTGAAAATCATGCAAGCAAATTTGGATAAGCTCTTTTAGCTATTGTTTCTATATTTTAAGTTACTTTTTAGAGAAGGACTTATGGCTATAAATAGGAGTTCAAGGACAAGACCATAACATGCGTTTTAGAAAGAACAACTCTAGAGGAAAATATGAAGATTGAAGAGGTAATCATGAAGGACTTGTAGATAAAGTCCTTGGAGCTTAATCGAAAAAAATTTATGCAAGTGTTGCAGCTCGCACAGGCCTAATGATTTAATTTATCTTTTCCTTTCAGGTTTGTTTTTGTACTACTTTAGTGTTGATAGCGGTCAAATCAAAGAAAAGTAAATTATAGTGTTAGTTATTTCATTAGCCATCTCAAGATAGGTTTTAAATCTAGAAAATAGTTACTTTAACTATACCACTATAACATATATGATCTGAATTGCTAGTGGAACCTAATCTTCGTGTGCTTGAAGATTAGAGTTAGGAGATCAAACCACCATAATTGCATTGTCATTATAGTTTGGATTTAAATTATGGCAATGATTGTGATTGATTCACTATTATTTGTTTAAGTTTTCTTTAGTAGCCATTACATAGGACCAACACCATTTATTTTTTGAACCATTGCATGTTAATTGTAGTTATATATCAATACTATAATTTAATTCAGGCCCCAAAGGAGGGGAAAAACTCGATCAACACGCACACATATATTTATCTGCAGAAATTAAGAATTTGGTTTGATAATATTAGAAAATATTTAAATTGGATTTGTTAAGGTGAGTAAATGGAAAGAGATTATTGTCAGGGTTTTACCGAATGGAAAATTTCTATAAGCGGAATCACAAAAGATATTTATTTTGCTGCCCATTTTGCTACACATTGGTGCTTATATTACATTTAGAATTATTTGTGTTCTTGGAAATAAAGTTTACTTCAAATCAAAATTTTTTTGTCCCAATTCGATAAAAACAAAAAGGTATAAAATCAACATAATAAAAGTATTTAAATTTGTATATCTATTTTAAAGCCATTAATTCAACATTTATACACTCTAAAACATTCTTAATTATATATAGATAAATTATTTTATAGAATATTATAACATTCTTAATTCTATACATATTTTATGTATGATTATAAATATTCTAAAGCAGGTATGACTCATCCAAAACTTTGATAGAAATAATTTTTAAATCATGATAAAACAAATGATTCGAAACAAAATGAGTGAATTGAATTTTTATTTAATCGTTAAGGTAAGTCAAATGTAACACTAACATTGAAGACTTCATTGGCATCGGAACACTTAAGTAGGTGGTTGAATAATTGTCTAAAACTAGAAGTCTTAATTTTATCAAATTAGATTGTAGAAAGAAAAGTGCTAGGCCAACAATTTTTGTTAGAAAATTACATTAAGCTATGACTAATTCATCTGATTTCTGCAATGCTCAATCGCATGCAAGGTTAAAATAATAGACAAGCGCGATAGACATGCGGATGAAGCCGTTTTACACTTTTACTATTCGATAGGATCCAGACCGTTCATCTTGTGAGCCACTTTGTCAACGGTTTGTGATCAATCTTCCCTCTCAAGAATGTTTACAACTCAGTTTGGTACACCAGTTTGATGTCTAGCTCTCTGCTAGCAACCAGCGGATGGGGGAGATTAGGTCCACCAGATCTGGATAAAAGAAAATAATCGAATGTTTGACTTATCATTATTTTGTAAAATTGAGAATTTCAGAAAAAAAGTGTAAGGTAAAAAATCCACATGCAGACAAAAGTGCAAAATCCCTAAATAAATAAATTTAAAAAGGATTTTTGTATATCTCACTTCCCAAAAACATTTTGAATTATTGCAGGGACAAGCGAAATATTTTCAAATATCATAGATATAGATGTAATTATCTCAAAATATTTTAGGCATAAGCGGAATTATGCAAGAAGAAATAATTAGATAACGGGGTTAAATTCGGAATGCTAAAAAAGCCGGAGGCATCACCTTTCTTGTATATGTGATTTTTCAAACGTCTAGGTATAAGTGTAATTTTTCTCAAAATAGGTAGGTATAAATATGAACCCCTAAATAGATTAAATTAATTCCCTAAAAAAAAATTAAAATCTAATTACTTGCTGCCTCCCCGAATTAAGATTCGAAGAGGAGAGTCCACATCAGTCAGTCAATTGAGCTGCTCCAAATACAGAATTTTTTTACCCCCAATAGATGTTGCACAGCTTGCAAACTGCACACGTATAATTGCTACTGATTGAACATCACAATAAAAGCCAGCTTCAGCTCCTGAATTCTTCATGGAATTTCATACATTCCTTCAAATGGGTCACAAGAATTTAATGTTTGCATCTACCTAAATAACTGGTGGGCCTGAATAATTTTTTGAGTTGCCATTAAAGAAACCCATCTGGTTGGTATGATTTTCCTTGGATTTCCGGAATGTTTTCTGAAGAATGGAATATTTATTGGCACCCATGCAGGCATGCTTCAGGCAAAACATATTTTTATTTTTTTCGGAATGTTTTTCTTTTAAAAAATTATTTAGGATTGCATATTTGTATATGCACGTGACAACATGGGAATGGAGCGTGTGGTGATGATGGGTGATGAATGGGCCGTGAGTGATTAGCTCTATTGTGATTCAATGATTAGCATATGTAAGGAGCTAGATATGCACCCATACTTTTTTGTTTGGTTGTCCACATACGCCTGTTTTCCTTTTGGGAAAGAGGCTGTCACACCCACCCCATTGGAAGCATTTGAGTGCTTGCTTAAAAAGTGAAGTGCCCGGCTTCATGTGCGGGGCTCACCGTTGAAGAATCATCTGACTCATTTGGAGTAGATAAAGAATATACTAGAGAATGAATGCTTTTCATGATCAAGCTCTCCACCTCAAATGGTTTGCTTTCACATTCATCCAGGAGTTGGAATGATTGATTGATGGTCAATTAAAAATTATTTATTGAATGGCAATGATGCGGGTAGCATTGTGGTAATCCACCAAGCCAAGGAACAGGGCCAAGTGGGTTGGAGTGGTAACAGTTCTCTACATTATTATTGTGTGAGTGTCCACTGTACGAAGAAATTAGTAATAATATTGTTAAATGTTTATTAGAATATTGTATGGAATTTGTAAGAATGTCTGGAACCTAATTGTAATACTAGTTCATATGATTCTAAATAAGCATGAAAAAGTATCTATTGAATGTGAGTTCAAAGTAACAAAAAGTTGAGCATGGTTGAGTCCAACCAAAAAAAAAAAAAAGTATATATTATTTGGTATTGCTTTTGCAAAACCCTAACTCGAGTAACCTAATTTGTAAATAACGTTAGGGTTAGAGTCCAAGAAAGCGTAAACCTAATTATCTTGTTTTATTTGGTGTAAAATATATCACACATGATGTGGGTTAGCTACCACTGAACCTGGCCCTCTCTTTCTTGGACGGGATTCTAAGCCTCCGTCAAGTATACTATGAGCCCAGATTTGCCTTATGCCTGCCACGAGGTTGCTACTCGACTACTTCAAAGCAGCCTCCATTGCTACACATTACAAGAAAGATAGTATAGAAGATTGCCATTTCCACCAAGGCCATTGTGGCTCTGTTGAACATATGCTAACCTCCATCCAGAGGAAGTTATTAATTCTAAAGCTAATAAAAAGTAGAAATCTAAATGAAACATAACACGCAAAAGCATAAACTTCATATTTGAAAAATATAGGGTCTACAGTTTCATACTTAACTTTTTGCAAAGGATATATATAATCTGTCTATTTACTCTTTGCACATACACATTTGTACTCTGTTATCCAATTTACCAATTGTTGAGAGACAAGGGTTCTAGGCAAAAACCAATCAATAATATGGAAATTTTAAAAAATACTAATAAGAGAAATGATCCCATGACTCCATGCATTTGGCCGCATGGGACCCCTTTTTTATTTTTCATAAATATGTAGAGTCATTTAAAAAACTAAGTTTTAACATTTTCAGATACTTTTAAATTTTTTTATTTTTAAACACAATGAAATTTTTTCTAATTTTTGAGTTAGAAAATTACAAAAATGCTACTGGTTTAAAAATAAAAAAAATACTTAAAAGCATTTGAAAATATTATAAGATTAAATACATCTAGCTTTACGTGTTTATAAAAAATAAAAAATAAAAAATAGATTTTGCGGCTGGATGCATGAGAGGCAACCATGCATCCGGCCGCAGCTAGGGGTGTTAATAGATTGGGTTGGACAGGTAAGAGCCTAATCTTAATTCTAACTTGTTTAAAATATTTTAACCATAATTCGTTTATTAACATATTAAAACCTCAATCATAATCCATTTACAACCCATTTAATAAACGAGTTGGCAGGTTGTTAATAGATTATATAGTAAACAACTTGCAAGCTTAGACTCTGATAGATGATGATCTCACAAGGAGAAACAAGAGAATTTTTTGCATAAGAAAAATAAAAATAGGGCAATAATTGAAAAATAAAATTAGGACAGTAATGGAAAAATAAAAATTATGTGGTGGGAGGACGACTTAGCAGGGAAAAATAACTAAGGGGTTTACATATATATATATATATATATATATAACTTTAATGAGTTAAATGGGTTGACCGATTATAAAATATCAACCATAATCCGTTTATTTAATTAAATGATTGAATGGATTGACGGATCATTACCCACTTATAAACGTGTTGGACGAGCAGGTCGATGGATTGAATGGATTGATGGATTGAATGGATTGAATGGATTATCACCCTTAGCCACACCCGATCACCCCTCTGTAATACTCTAGTTGTGTTACACACAGTCAAACAAAGCTAAATTTGGGTAAAATAGCGTGATTGGTAAAATTAGGTTTCTAGATGGGCAATTATGTATTATTCCGTTTTTTGTTCTGTATTTAGACAATCAAAAGACTGTGCACGTACGAAAGAAGAAAATTTTCTTATTGTATTAATATTCCACCTACCTTTGATTCCTAACCAATAAAGTTACCAACGTTCTTCCGTTAACACTATCATTTTTATAACTGGATATATATTCATCAATATGTTTTTGCAAAACATATTTTTCCTAAATGATGCTAAAAGTGGTGAAATAAATAGAGACATATGAACGAATTGCATATGACGACAAAAATATTAATATCAAAAGGTTAAACATTGATCACAGATAATCGAAAAACACGTTAGTCTGTAAGAGAAAATAAATTGTACCTCAAATTAATATTGAAAAATAAGGATTGCAAAGAAACAGAACCATTTTCGATGGGCGTCTGAATCCAAATCCACGATCCTGAATCTTAACATGTTATTATTTCACCTTCCTATATGAATATTTGCAGAGTGATTATTTAAATTTTTAACCGTGAAATAAAGTGAAAAACCCTTTTAACTGATGCAACTCAAATCAATATTAGTGATAAAGATTCAATATATAAAATTAGCAAATTCTTAGCTTAAACTGCAATATTGTTTATAAATTATGGGTGTGTTTGGAAAGTGATGGAACTTTTGGATAAAATTTTTTAATATAAAAATTTTTAAATGAGAGAAAATGATGTAATATGATAATGGTAATGATGAGAAATAAAGAGAATAAAGTTAAAATAAATAGGATAGTTGTATGAGTAGTTGTGTTGAAATTATTAATAAGTAAGATAATTTATATAGGAAAATGTGAAGAAATAATTAAAAAATATAGTAGTTGTAGAGAGTGAATAGTTTTAGATTGAAAAGCTTTATTTTAAAATAAACACACCTTATATCTTTTAAAATTTATTATCATACATTTAAAGTTCTTATCATTAGTTTGTATCACAATTTAGTTTATAATATTCAAAACTAAGCAGTGGATTAATTTCGTGAAGTCAAAAAAATAAAGAATATTAATCTTAATATTTTCTTTTACGGGTTATGAATACATTTTTTAAAAAGAAAGTCAATATCAAATCACAATATCTCTCTAAAAAAATTAGTCAAGAAACTAATGCATAGAATTGCTTCAACAAATATCAAATTAAAGCTAACTTGAATGTTCTTCTAGCAGATTTGGAATTATGACCTAAAATTTCATCGGCGCCAACTGAATGCACCTTGTTGCATTCAACCTTAGTACACCCGGGTGCATTTTACCTTTTTTTTTTTTCTTTTTGAAATTTTTTTATACGATTGTTATCTAGATGTATTTAATATATGTATCAATTTTTAGCCTTCTTGGCAATTTTTAGATATTTTTTATTTTTAAAATCAGTGGTATTTTTGTAATCCATAAATTATGAAAATGTCACTGATTTTAAAAAATAAGAAAAAATTTAAAAGTATCAAAAATGGTAAAAATTGATATACATATTAAATACATCAAGATTGATAGTCATATAAAAATATAAAAAATGGGTTTTTGTACCCGAGTGCACTGGATTGGAACTCAAATTTCATACTACAATCTAAATGATTAAGAAATATACCTAGAGCATATTTGCTAAAGATACCATGTCAAACCCGTCACCACAATTTTTTCAAAGAAAAATTGAAAAATTATCATGAAATTTTTTTCCTTCTTGATTTGATAAGTTTGAAAATTAGTTGGAGTATAACATAAAAATGGATGTTGTCTTTTTCTTATAATGTTATCTTTTTAGACTTATTTATGGAAATCAAGAAAGTGGAGAATTATCTGTTAGAAGGGAGTTATTAATTAGAATAACAAAGATTTAAACACATGTTGGAGTCCTAATAGTGCTCATGATCATGCTTAGAAGAAGTATGAAGATTTATTGAACCAAAGTTGATATATTGAAGTCACCATGGCTAAGAAATTGAGTACCTTCATTATCCATTTTGTCAATGGTTAGTTATTCAAGTAACGTTTCAATACATTAAGATGCAAAACCCTATTTTTAAATTTTTTTTTATAAATTATATATTTAATCTATAAATTAAAATTTACTATTTTAGGATATGTACATATTTTTTAATTTTTTGAAATAGAGGAGATTTTAGTCATTTTTAAATGACTAAAATACCCTTATTTTTAAAAAATTTAAAAAATATATTTATACATCTCCAAAAATGATAAAAATTAAGACATAAGTTAAATACATCTAGATTAATAATTTTATAAAAATATTTTTAAAAAATGAGGATTTACACCCCTATGAATTGAAATTTCAATCATTAGGATGCATTGAAACATTACTCTAGATTTTCATGATTATAATGAAGCTGAAGCTTCTACTAAGTAATGTAATTTCTTGAATTTCTTGAATTTCTTGCTAATTACAATAACAAAAAAAAAGATTGTCTTAAAAAAATGCATGAGTGAATAATCAATTAATTACTCATAGTATTTAAAAAATATTATTAATGTTATTTTAACTGAGACTATTAACATAATAATGGATGAACTTCGTAATGAATTATTTTCTATGACGGTTGATGAGTCTTGTGATATATTTAACAAGGAACTGATGGCTATTTTCGCACGATACATGAATAAAAGAGGAACTGTTACTGAGTATTTTGTTGAGATTTTGCATATTAATTGTAATTCTGCTTTATCACTTAATATCATAATGGAATCATCATTTTCTAAACTTAGGTTGAGAATATGTGGAATATGCGGACAAGGTAATGATGGTGCAAGCAAAGTGCAAGGCAAGCTTAATAGTCTCGAAGGCTTAATTTTAAAAGCAAATCCTTCGGTTTTTTTGTTCACTAGTTTGCTCATTAACTTCAATTTACGATCATTGCTGCTACAAAAAATCCTTATCGGGTCATTTCATTTTCAATTTAAATGCATTTTATTGAATATTGTTGTCTTGCAAAAGACATAACTTGCTTTGTGAAAATAATATTTGCAAATATTTAAGAACCATTATAAACAAAGAAATTATTAGTGGATGGAGTTTAAACCAAGAAACAATTCTCTAACAATCTAGTGATACTCATTGGGGATCGCATTATGGTACAACAATAACTTTAAGGTATCTTTGGTATTTGAGAAAACTTTTGAAAGAGAATTTTTTGTTGAAATGAAAGAAAGTGATTGATATGATAGAGATAATATTGAAAAGTGAGGAAAATAAAGTTAAAATTAACTGGGTAATTACATTAAAAATTTATAAAAAAAATAATTGAAAAGTAGGATAATTTTAAAGAAAGATGTGAAAAAATGATTGAAAAATAAGATAATTATTGAGGAAAAAGTTTTGAATGAAAATTTTTTATTTTAGTGAATACCAAATGCATCCTTAACTCTTATGCATTCCTTGTGCTTCCATCCACAAGAGGTCTTCTCATCCATGTTAGGACCAACATCGAGCTACTAAGAAATAGCTTTTGCAGTCCTGGATGATGACACTAATGCTAATGAGACTCCCCCATCGATGAAATCTAGCACCAATGTTAACCTTTACTTGTACCACCCTTGGGGCCCTCCATTGAACATGGTACTCATGCTAAGTGTTGCCTCTTATGAAAGAGATGAGTTAAGTCAATTTAATGCAAAAAGATGGTGCAGCTATCCTAGACTTGAGAGAAAACAAGGGCCTCATAACCAGCTCCTTGTAGGTTCCTATAGTGCCAAATCTTCAAGCATGTAACCACAAAAGATATAGCAATTGATTGCCTTGGGTTATAGAGAGGAAGTTCAATAAGTCAAGAAAATAGTCCCAGGCACCTAATAGAAATAGTCTGTGTAACTAGGGGTGTTAACGGATCGGGTTGAACGGGTTGGAGCCTAATCCTAATCCTAACCCATTTAATATATCTCAACCCTAATCCGTTTATTAACCCATTTAAAAAACTTCAACCCTAACCCATTTACAACCCATTTAATAAACGGGTTAACGGGTTGTTAACGGGTTGTGTTTGTTACTAATTTTCATGCTAAAAATCTTCAATAAAATCTGTAAATTTAAATAAATTAAATAATTCGAAGCTAACATACCTGAATTTAATTTATTTTAACTTGAAAACATCAGCGCCAATCTCAAGTCATCTCTTTAATGTCAATTCCTATTATAAATATTATATATATATTATAATATAATATATTAAATGAGTTATACGGGTTGAACGGGTTGGACGAGTTAAATAAACGGGTTGGACGGGTTGACGGGTTGCGAAACCTCAACCTTAATCCGTTTATTTAATTAAACGGTTGAACGGGTTGGTGGATCATAACCCATTTATTCAAAAATTCCAACCCAAACCCATTTATTAAGGGGTTAAACGAGCGGATTAACGGGTTGACCATGACCATTAACACCCCTGTGTGTAACCTTTGGTCATGGGTAGCAAATGTTATTGAGTAGCCTCAACAAGTGGAAGGCATATTCAACTTCATTCGTACACAAAGAATAGGTGGGATCCAACTAGATACCATATTATGAGAATATTACCTTGATGGCGATAATGTCCATAAGCAATCTTTAGCCAAGTACGTGAATCTTTTTTAGAAGTTTTAACTTCCAAATCTATTTGAGGACTATCAGCTTAAGAGAGTTGTTATGCCCCCACCCCATTAAATGCAACAACTTTGCCTTGAGTAGTAGCCCTACTGTGAGCAATACGGTATGCTAATTTCATAAAAATCATCCTATTTTATTCATAAGGCTAGAAGAAAATATTATTCTCTAAATTCAAAGTCAAGGGAATTTATTCGATGGTATTCTAGCCCATCTCTCCCACGACTACCTTCAGATCCTTTTCTTTTCATGTTTTCTGATTCTAGTCTATTAGATGATGAAGTTTGACATCTTTATGTACGCCATTTGGAAATGGACCAGCTTTTGCCAGGCCATTGAGGGTCCATATACCTAAGAAGAATCTTATTTGTTATCAATCCTCAATCCTCCACCTACATTCTTCCTTCAAGACGTCCCTTGCCAACATAAGACTTCTTCATGACAATGATGGAGCAGCCTTTAGAGAGCAATTTTAGAAGTCACCATTTGAAAAAAAATTTAGATCTTAGAACTTGATAGGATAGTGACTATGGGTTTGTTGAAATGTGCTTGACTTGCTTTGTTAGGAGAGCAAGATTAAAGTAAGCTAAATTCTAGAAACCCATTCCTACTCCTTGCTTTGAAATGCACACGTTGTTCTAGAAAATTCCACTAATCTTTCTTCCACTCTCCTTCTCTCCCCACTAGAATTTACTTATCACAGAGTTGATCCCAACACAAATTCTCTTTGATAATTTGAAAATACTCATTTCATAGTTTAGAATTGATTGAGTTATAGCCTTAATCAAAGTTCCTATCCCTAATAAGAGGGGAATTTTGATTGCCAACTTTTGATCTTCCTCCATATTTATTCTTTGATGTTCTGGAATACTTTAGATTTTGATTTTCCAATACATGATAGAAGACCTAAATAAATCTTGATGAATTTTTCTTAAACTCTAATTAGATGCTTTACCATTCTTTTGGAGCTTTTATTTGTGTTTTTACTGAATGAAAGAGCTATTTTTCTCATATCCATCATCTGACTCTTATATTCAATATATACATAAAGTAAATGGAGCATGTTGCTAATTTTCTTTTCAAAAGCTTTTAAAAAGAGAAGGGTGTCATCAACGAAGAATAAATGAGTGAGCCAAGGACACCCTGGACTAATCCTGATTTCTCTTATTTTTTCTTTTATTGACATCCATAAGTAAGAGAGATGGACTTTCGGTGCAGAAAAGAATAGGTAGGGAAAAGTGTGTCCCCCTTGCCTTAATTCCCTGGAAGCATAGAAAGAGCTCACTTTGAATTTGTCGATATGTATTTGACATGTAATAGAAGAAATACAATTGAGAATCTATCTTATCCACTTTTCATTAAAGCCCATCTTTTATATGATTTAGCACAAAAAATTCTATTCAACTCGGTCATAAGCCTTATACATATTAAGCTTTGTAGCCAGTGTTTTGTTCCTTCATACTATCCTTCCTTGAAGCAAGTGGAGGGCTTTATAAGCAATGCTCATGTTATTTGATATTTGTCTTCCTAGAATGAATGCACTTTGAGTTGGAGAGATAATTCCTCACAAGCACCTCTTTAATCTATTGGCCAGCATCTTAGTAATTTTTTTATAGGAGTTGTTCACTTTATTTAGATGCTTATGGATGTTGATGGATTTTTTTGGGGGCATGAGTGTTCTATGTGAGTTGGCTATTTTATTTGAGACTTTTATAAAAATTTCTTTCTTAAAGTATATGATTTTCTTGGCTTTAATTATTTAATTGAGTTGAGTATGAAAATTTTGTTTTGAGTTAATGATGGATTTATAATTTTTTTTAGCAAGTAAATTATTTGAGTTAGATGGATATGTTTTCAAAGGAGCTATGAGCATAGGCATAATGTATGACGCATTGTTGGATGTTGAGTATAGCATATGGTGATTCTTCATGTGAGCGAAAGAAAAAAGGAGTTACCGTATACTACAGTATAGTCATGTAAATGTTTGATGATGATGAATCTACCTGGTACATTGGAAGACAAATGATGATGAAGGATGAGGATGAGGATTTGTATTGTATGAGCATTTGGAGCATGAATGCTTGCATGAGCATTATATGGATGAACATATAAATTTTAAAATTTTCAATTTTTGAGTTATTTTGTGGAATGGATATTTGTTCAGTTTAATATTTAGGTTTTTTACTATTATCCCACTTACTGAGTTCGCCCGGATTCATATTTTCTTATGCTGATATTTTTAGATGATAGGACTGAGATAGAAGCCCAACAAGGGTTGGTGCTCAGACAAAAGTGAGGAAAGATCTTAGTTTAATAGAAAATATCAAATTTGACCCTTTTCGTGATTAAATGAGTTATATGGTGAGGACTTCTTATAAAGCTTATTTTATTATGGAATAGATATGTGGTTGTTTATGTGGATGAATCGAGGAGATTTGGATAAATTTATTTTGTTTAACTTCTATATTTTATGTATGTATTATAATGGATAGTAAAATGTGAGAATGCTTGTACAAAGTGATTCCATCTAATCTCTCAACCTCATGATTCTAGGAAAATGCTACTGGATTTTTTGGTGAAATCTAATGATCGTTGGCTAGTGTGGACATTAAATTCCAGTAACCCTACATTCTCTATATGAGTTACAAATCACAAAATTCATCTCAATACATATTAATTTCATGAGAAATTACTTATAATCACTTTCATTTCCACATTTACATGCATTTTTTCTAAAACCACTCATTTCCAACACCCATACATTCTCTAAATAAGTCCCAAATCATAAAAATCCATGCAAGTCATTCAACAAAGATAGTGCCTTAAGCAACTATGAAAATACATCATTTCCAACCGAAATCTATGCATAGATTCAAAAGAAATCAACCTAATTATCTTACATTTGATTTTGTTTCTAAAAATCTCTAAGATCCCAAAAGCTTTGTTCTCAAAATTACCATATTGAATTCATTCTCAAACTACATAAGCATACTTCGACTATGCATTATTCTCGTGCAAATCATGACTCACGTTAATGATCCCTGATTATTTTTACCATTTAAATTCCTTCAGACTCAATTATACAATAAGGTCCATTTATATTATTATATCAAATTTATCATTCAAATCTCACTCATAACCATATATATCCATTTTAAACACACTAGGAATCTCACCCATGTGTAGACATATTATAGGTCCAGTTAACTCTAAGTTATGCTTTTCCAAGTTCAAAATCTCCATAAAAGCATCATACTTTAAAAATCTATCATTTAATCAAGTAAAGGGCCTTACACATCTAAAATTATTTAACAAACATATTGAAACCCATCCCCACCCCCCATTGAGCCATTTACTTAGATTTACTCACCTAGTTATCAATAACCAAAATTTACACATTTGCCACAATTCACAAATTTTTACATATTCAATCCTTGATTGATAAAAGTTATACTATCCCATGGCTTCTTAGGATACATTGTACACACACCACAATTTATATAAATTGCTAATACCTAGACTATTACATTCTACCTCTCTAATAAAAAGTTTCGTTCTCAAAAGTTATTTCTTGAGATGTATATTTTCTTGGCTTTAATTATTTAATTGAGTTGAGAAATATAAAAATTTTATTTTGAGTTGATGATTGATTTATAAAATTTCCTTTAGTAAGTAATTATTTAAGTTTAACGAAGATGTTTTAAAATGAGCATATGAGTACTAGCATAATGTGTGAGTGCATTGTTGCGTGTTGAGCATGATATATGATGATTCTCTGGCCGAGTTGGAGAATAAGAAGAGTTACGGTATACTGTGGTGTAGCCACATAAAATGTTTTATAATGATGAGTCTACCTAGTGTGCCGAGTGACGTGGTTGATGGTAAAGATGAGGGGATGAGGATGAGCATTTGGAGTACGAGTTCTTGCATGAGCATAGTATGAATGATCACATGAATTTTAAACATTTTTAATTTTCGAGCTATTTTACGAAAATGATGTTTGTTTGATTTAATATTTGAGTTTTTATCGTTATCTTGCTTATTCAGTTGGCCCAGACTCATGATTTTCTTATACTGATGTTTTTAGATGAACAAAGGTAGGAGCCCAATATAGGAGTGATGCTTGACAGAAAAAAAAGATTCTGTTGGGGTATATTTTATGGTTTTGAGCATTTGGATACAACTCGTTTTAGATTTAATTAGACATCTAGTTTATAGTAACTTATGAAATATTTGATATTTCATCATGTTTTATATTATTGCACCTGTGTTCTTCGAATTATCATCAATCCTATAGTCTATTAGTAGTGACGTTGACTTGGTCGACGGGGTGTTATAGAATCCTTACATCCATCCAATATAGCTCAAGGTCAAAATCTAGTACTAAAGTCATTAATATTTTAAGGGTAATTTGCATATATACCCACATAGGTTGACGCTAATTGCAGATATACCCACGTAGTTTAACGAAATGCATATTACCCCCACATAGTTTCACCAAAATTGTGTATTACCCTCACGTCATTAACTGCCGTTAATATCCGCCGTTATATTTTCAAAAATGACAAAAATTCCCTCATCTATAGTTTCACGAATTGCATATCATCCGCACATAGTTTCATCAAAATTGCATATTAACCCCATGAAGATGAGGGTATTTTCATCATTTGTGAAAATATAACGATAAATATTAACGGTGATTAACGACGTAGGGGTAATATGTAATTTTGGTAAAACTATATGGGGGTAATATGCATTTCGTGAAACTACGTGCATATATCTACAATATCGGTGAAATTATGTGGGTATATATACAAATTACCCATATTTTAAAAGAAAATTTCAATAAAAGTAGAGAGAGTTTTTTATAATCAATGTCTTTCTTTAAATAAAATTCTTTGCAAAAAACAATCCTTGTATCCATCTACATTGGTAAGAATGACGAAAATAGAGAATTTGAAGATGGAATTAAAAATTTATTTTAAGAATATTATGGCTTTTTATGTAAATTAAAGTGAAAAGATATTGAAATTATGTAGAGCTCAAAGTTAGAGTTTAAAAATTTTGAGTAAAAGGAAAGTAAAATTTTTTCGCTTTTATTTGGATGCTTATGGATGTTGATGGATGTTTATTTTTTTCAGTATGGATGTTTTGTTATGATTTAGATGTTTTATTTGAGATTTTTATGAAAACTTCTTTTTTGAGATGTATGATTTTCTTGGTTTATTTAATTTAGTTGAGTAGTGTGAAAATTTCATTTTGAGTTGATGATGGATTTATAAATTATTTTTAAAGCCAGTAAATTATTTGAGTTCAATGGATATGTTTAAAATAAGCATATGAGCATGTCATGATGTATGTGTGCATTGTTACATGTTGAGCATAACATATGATAATTCTCCATGTGAGCTGAAAAATAAAAGAAGTTACGATATACTACAATATAGCCGCATCAGATGTCTGATGATGATAAGTCTACCTGGTGCACCAGGTGATATGGATTATGATAAAATGAGGATGAGGATGAATATTTTCTTTGCACGAGTATTTAAAGCATGATTAGCATTACTCATATCTAAAATTGTACTTTTTATATAAATTACAAAGAATTATATTAATTATATTATTTATTTGAGGGTATAAATTATTCATGAGCTAATAGGCTTGAAACACTCAAGTTTGACATTAAATTGGTTCAAGGGGATAAATATAATTATTGATTTAACATTTTTCACTCATCTTGATTGGTCTTAGCAGTTCTTCCTAAGTGACTGCTGGCTGAAGGAAGTGTTGGCCGATGGGCTACACCCAAACCCAGAAAAATCATTTTAGGCTTGTGGGTTATGTGTCTAATGGTGTTGTATTGTCTGCTTTAGCTTAACAGCTTAGCCGCACGGTTTTAAAACTTGTTACATTAAATTTAACATGAGACCCACTTATAAACCATTAGGAACTTTCTCTCCTTTCAATATGGGGTTCAATTTTGTGCTATTAAAAGTGATAATTCTATAAAAATAGAGTTATTAAGACTTATTTTGCATTCATTTTGAATGTTAGTTCAAGAGAAATATGTAAATACGCATAGATGTTGTATTAGTTTTCATCATTTATGTAATTTTTACATCTTGTGGGGTTTTCATGCATTTTAGGTTGCATCTAGTTTAAATTCATCTAATTTTGTTTGTTTTAATTTCACTTGATTATTTATGAATGCATTTACTTATTTTTACTTTGTGTTGTAGGTAAAGAAAGCAATTACCATGTAAACTCAAGGCAAAAAGAGGATGAAATATAGAAAAAATGACTTGAAATTGTCAATGAAAAAGCCTAGCTCTAGCATGCCCATGGTCATGGACACCAGTTCCACCACAAAAATCTACTATCAATTTGTCTAGGAGCGCCATGGCTAAGACCACGAAGTGCATGTGTGAAAATTCTCATACGCGTGAAGCTCCAAGCTAAGGGGGTTATAAATACTTCTTTTAACATTTTAAGAATGGGCTCGTGGCTACTATGAGTGGAGAAGAAAAACCAAAAGCTTCGAGGAATGAGAGAAGAGCAAGTAAACAACAAACTGATTCTTGCAAATATATAGAGTTTCATCTCCTTTGCTCATTTTTCTCTTCATTTTTGTTATTCTCCTTACTTGGGATGATTGTACACTTGATTTTGAAGGGATTTAAAGTCATATTTTTGGGTTGAATCTTTTTAGTATGGGAGATATGGATAATTTAAACTCATAGACTGTGTTATTTAGGTTTCCTTTGTGCTAAATGATTACATGAATGTATTGTAACTTGTGGTGCTTGAGATTACTATTATATATCATGCTTAATACATTTACAAGCTTTGCAACCTTATAGATTGTTTTGATATCCAATTCTATGTTTGGAAGAGTGAATTTTAGATGAGATCCATATATAAGGCATAAATTTTTCACCTCTTGTTTATATTAGATGTTAATATGGATAGGAATATACCTATTAACCCTGTATAATCTTGATTAGGTTATGCAGTTATTAGCCTTATTTTACTTAGGTGTATGAGAACATAGCAAATAACTTAAACAGGGTTAGGTTTGTATGTGTTGGAAGATATATATAAATATAAATGAACCTAAATTAGTAATCTCTACACCAATTTAATATAGCTATGAGTCATTAAATTCATACTCCCATCCATCTTAATCATCTGAAGACAAACTCACTAGTAGTTATCTCACCTTTAATCATTTACTGTTTTACTTAGTTTAGTTTAATTTTAGTTCTTTAAACACGAATTTCATTTAATTTACCAATTCACTTTAGAAACTTGAATTTTAAGATGATAAAACAAACACAATGCTCATGGGAACGATACTCAATTTATTATATATTACTTGATGATCATGTATAGTTGCGTTAAACCAAGCAAAATAATTACACATATACAAGCTGCCTACCAGCTTTCACCTAGTTTGTCCTTAAGCCACAACTCAACTCTGAGCTTCTACTTGCATATTTAGCTTTCACTAGCTCAAGTCTCCGAACCGCATCTACTGGAGGGGATTTGCTGTGATACCATTATGTAACTCCCTGACACTTAAGTCATGGATATTGTCCACTCTAGACTTTAACTCGCATGGTTTTGTCACTTTGGACAATATAGTACCTAAAAGGCATCTTGACAGTTCAACCTGCGGCCTCCACTTATAGCCTAGGCTCCCTTCTTTACCCTATTTGATGTGGGATCTTAGCTCGTATTTTTGCATTCTTAGGTTCTAAGTAAACAAGAAAAATGTGTTTTGACATGTTTTAAAATCATAAGGCTGAGCTATTAGGCCAAAGCAGAAAATATCATACTATAAGGCTCATAACCCACAAGCCTAATAGCCATTTTTCTGAATTTATCCATTCTATGCATTAGGCACAATGGTCACTTCTGTATTTCTATGCATTACATTATCCCACTTCTTCATCTTCTTGTGATTTCTCCTTATATTCTCTGTATGTGATAGCCTAAGAGATTTGCCTTTTAGATGGTCCCCATACTAATTCATGGTTATCCTCCCTCTTCCCACTTGACCACATCCTCTCACCATTCTTTTCAATCCCCCCTAATCTTCTATTGATAAGCTGTTAGGTGTGTCTTGTATTCAACATATCTTAGTTGAGTGAATTTGGGCTTGCGTATGGGTACGCAAGTTGTATGTGAGGGTTGCAAATAGACATATTATTTATAGGGTTTAGTATCATTGAGTAAAGAGAGTCCACATGAGATTTTTTGAGAGAGGCAATCTATTGCATGTGAGAGAAAAGTTGTAATTATTTGTTAATTAATTAATTGCTCTTTTCTCTGGTAGAGTAGGCTTAAAAATTGATCCACGTTATTCTCCGCGTTTATATATTTGCTTGCATCATATTCTCAACCCTAAGATAAAACTGGTAGTGTACCCTACAAAGAAATCCCTCCTCGTGTGAGTCTTCTTCTACCTTCCTCTATTTTTGGTTTATCCTTAAGGACCGCATTCATTGGGATATTTGTTTCCTTTTTCTGTTCGGCAGTTAAGACTCTCATGCTTGGTTATTCACTTATATTTGAAACACTTGCTACTCTCTTCACTTCCCCTGCTTAATGACCATATTGTACGATCAATTTTTCTATTAAAACTAGATTTTTTTGCAACTATCTCTGGGCATCGTTTGATGCTAGAATAAGTCCCATCATTAAAATTCAAATTAGTGCACTGTGAGTAGTAGTAGGAGACACCCACACCTATCTCCTTCTGTATTTACTCCACCCATAGCTACTTCCTCCCCTTCATTTACCACTTTAACACAGCTCATACTGGTTTTGTTTACCCCCTTTATTCCTGAGAGGTACTTGTATGGATGAACCTTGTTGCCCTTATTACCCTTCTGTACCCTTCTTACTTGCTTGAAACCTGCTCGAAGAAAGTCTCCATATGGGATTTCTTCCTCTTGTTTCTCCCTTAATTCCTACTGAGTATATGAGCATTCTTTCAGAATGTGTCCCATCCTCCAACAATTGAAATAGAAAATAAAGAGCCTATCATATTGAAAATTTAACTAGCCTTTCCTCATGTTTGAATTTTTTATATGTCTAATTCTATTTGGATTTGTAAGTTGTTTCCTTCCAATTTCATTCTCCGAAAAAATTACTAAAAGACTTCAACATCATATTTGTAATGGCCTCCTTTTCATACAAAAATTGAATATCTTTTAAGATCTCTAATATGAAGCCATATTGGGGTTTTATAGAGAGCTACCTCCTTCTGTCAAATTGAAGGACCAGATGTTGATCTTAAAACTAAGGTTGTCCCCTCAAGACATTCCCAAATCATCCGCCTCTTCAAAGGTAAAGATTTATAAGTTTTCATCTACATCTTGGATTTTACATTTGCCTCGTAGTTTCCACATATTTCTCATGATGGCTCTAAAAACCTCTTTGTTGTATGATTTAGATGACCATAATGCATATTGTTGTAGGGTGGTTATTTGGATCTAAAATTGACACGATGCCATTCATTATGTCTAACATTTGTAGTTTGTTGGTTAGCAGAACGCCCTCTTTCATCGACGTTTTGTAGTTGTTATAGAAAACCAAAGCGTTACTCCCTCTTTTTTCCCTTTGAATAAGAAAGCTTCAAATAAAACTAGCCCTCTTACCCATAATGAGACCCTAAAACTATATTAGTCTTTCTATAAAAATCTACATGTCGAGAAATTTGTACCCTTCTTTCATTATGAGAAATTGCCTTTCGAAGAGATAAGAGGGAGAGGGCTAGTACAATAACCACTACAATTGATGAGACAATAGGTGGAAAATTTTATGAATAAAATATCTTCATTTTGCAATAATTATATTAGAAAAAATTTTAATATAGATGAAATATATATATATAGTGAAGCTCAATATGTTACAAATATCCATTGTTATTGTGTAAATTTATTTTATAATGTTGTAGATATGTAACTTCAAGAGCTCAATGATTGATTTTTTGAGACAATAGTTAAATTATTTCTCTATGTAGAATGTCTGAATCCAAGTACTTTTTTTACTGTTAATAAATGCACTGGCGCCTAGGCGCCAACTCCCTGGACATTCCTGGCTTGGAGCTTGGTCCTTGAAATCTTGTGATCGATCATGCCTGGCACCTGGGCGCCCCTGGCTGGCGCCTAGGCACCAATTCCCTGGAGTATTGCCTGACTTGTGGCTTCAACATCGTCTGAACTTGGGTTGCACATAGATGAAGTGGCGCACCCCTGGGTGGCGCCTAGGCGCCAACTCTCTGGAAGCCATGCTGTCAGACCTGTGTGTTGAAAATGGCTAAGGCACGTAGGGTGGCACCTAGGCGCCATCCATCTGCCTCTGGTTGCCTCAGCTTGCATTCAATTAGCCCGCTTTGCCTTCACATGTCCCGTCCTTTCTACAAAAGATGGAAAACTAAGTAAATGAACTAAAAATGCCTAAATAATGCTAAAAATGCCTAAAAACTAAATAATGCTCCTAAAATGCCAAGCGAGTGAAAATTAAGCTAAATGGATGCAAACTAAGCCTAATCTCTCGAACTAACGCACAAATCAAGTCTGAAATGGGCCATGATAACTCGTAAAAATACGAGTTATCAATAGATAACTCAATTCACGCACAAAGAAACTATAAAAGACGACCAAATATACTCCTCCAAGAGAGACAACTTCATGCCTAAGGCAACACTGCTTAAGAAACACCAATTTCTCTTCCAAATCTTAAGCAAAAGTAAATTATTCTCATACCTGTTCTTCCTTTCTCTCTATATTTTTTATAGGTTTTCCCTTCTTAGGACTTCTAATACTCCACAAAGAAGACACAAAACTATTACTTGTACTTCTTTCTTGGTATTATAGTAGAAACTAACCCTCCTTTCTTATGGTTTTTAAAGAAGGAAATGTAAACTTGCAATAACTTTCTTTCCTATATAAACATTCTTAGTGTATTATTTCTTTTTATACTTTGCATCATCTTGTATACTTATACCTAATTGACACTATGATAATTGACGTTTTCAACCATCAACACTTTGTGCCATCTATAAGAACATCATAAAATTCAATGCCAAACATGGGCGAAAAGTTTAACTTGTAGAGCTCTAACAATTGATAAGTTCATTAAACATCCAACCTCAGTCACTCCTACAACTACTTTCCTTTATGTTAATCATCTATAAGTCGAACCTTCCAGTAGAAAGAGGCAATAATAATGATAGTGTCTACGATGGCAACCATGGTATTAGTAATATCTACTATGGCAATGACCATTATTCTGCAGGGTCTCCACTATGGTAATGATCATGATTCCAATGCCCTCTATCCTTGGATCGAATTTGGACAAACCTATTTCTAGGGGGAAAATTTTTGTGTACTAATGAACATGTTTTGCTCACTGTAACAATGTCTATTCAATACCTAAGCGGATTTCTTATAATAACAAGTGGCCAAAATATAGGTGGAGCAAACAACCATCACTGATGCAAGAATGACGCAATGACCCCAGTACCAAATGCTGCTATAACTATTTCAATTGTTGTATATCTTGCCAACTCTCTTTCATCTCTTTCCTCCTATCCAATTTTGCAATGGATTCCTCATTAGAAGCTTGATAAACTTAGGGAGCATAAACTTTCCTGGATGTAAAAATATACAACCAACTAGGAAACATGTAACACATGTATAAGCTATCCACTCTAAATCCTATCTCACTCCCTATACTCAAAAACCTTATTATATCATATCAACATGTTGGTCCAGAGTTTATGAAAAAATCCAAGAGTGGAGGGATGAATTGGATTCTTGAAAAATTCTTTTGGTATATTTAGTTTAAGCCCTTATGAGATTAATCCTCATGATGAAACATTCTAAGAGATAGAATGAGATGGTGCAAATACAATATAAAATGGTTCAGGCAACCTTCCTACTCCACTTTTTTAAGTACGCGCCGTTGTGCCTTAGGTTCCACTATTGTATATTCAATACAATATAAAACACTAGCTTTCTTCTAAATTCTTGCTCTAGGGGGCATATACAGTAATCACTTATTTGTGAGACCAACTCCAACCAACCAAGTCTAATCCATTGGTGAGACAAACTCAAACCAATCAAGCAAAACCCATTAGTGAGACAAACTCAAGCTAACCTTTTATTTTGCTTCTTCTTGAATCAAGTCTCCAATACTAATTCAAGGCAATAACCCAAAATAAAATAGACAAAAGAGAATTTACACTTTACAACGTATAATCAATCTACTCCGGAACCTCTTTGTTATGTGAAGAAGATAATCTTGTAAGTTCACTTGAAATATTGAATATTGGAAAGTGTAAGCTCATCTTGTGTTTTCCTACTTCCTTCATGTTCGTACTTCAATGATATTTACAGAGGAAAAGATGATCTAGCCATTGGAGTGGTGGTTAGCATGCATTTATGCTCCAACATTCGAATTTTCGACCGTTATAACTTAAAATCGCAAGTGGAGTCGACTTGGGATGAGTGGAGTCAACTCGAGATGAGTGGAATCGACTTAATTACAACTTTGATTTGCCCAAAACTTGTTGTCCACTTGCTATCTATTTTTTTGCCTTCGAAGTCGCAAGCGAAGTCGACTTGGGTTGAGACTTTACTTTGTTGTCTATCCGAAGCTACAAACAAAGTCAACTTGGCTGTGGAACTTCACCTAAGTTGCAAGTAAAGTCGACTTAGACTGAGACTTCACTTTGCTGAACTTACTATATATGGACTTGAGCTCTTCAAACTTAAATTATTTCACATTTTTATTTTAAATATATAATTAAAGACAAAATATTTGAGTACATTTACACAAATTCATTAGATCCTTTTTAATGATATTTCAATTGTTTGTTAATCATCAAAATCAAATTAATCTTTCTTAAAGCAAGCATATGATCAACACAACATACATAGTTGCCCATGCAACAACAATCCATGCCCCAAATTCAACAATTCCCCTACATATCATTTACAAATCCAATCGATGATAGACGAATTTGAGATTCCAAAAATGTCAACCTTTGGCCCAACCCTGGATCCTACTACACATGAGAAGAACTATGATATTCACAGGGACTTTCATACCACCTCAAAAGGCCTAAAATCCCAACCCTTTCCTATGAACTTGAACCAAAATGAAAAAATGTGATTTGCCTTATGATAACTCATGAAAATGTGAGTCATAACGACTCATTTCAAACTAGTTTTGCATGTTAGTCCAAGAGAATGTATTAAAATTTCAGTAATTTAGCTTAGTTTTCACGTGTTGTGCATTTTCGGTGCAATATGTAGTTTTTATGCATTTTTAGTATAAAATAGGTATTTATAGTTCATTTATTTGGTTTTAGTTGATTTTGTAGGAAGGACAGGCAACTATCCGCTTGTGAGTGAGTCGGGATGAAGCACCGAGTGAATTGAAGAAGCAAGCAGGCTGGCGCCCCGACGTCAACCAGCGGTGCCTAGGCGCCAACCCACCGCATTACAAAAACAACCCAGAGTTCCTAAGTCAGCAAAGCCTCTAGAGAGTTAGCACCTAGTTGCCGACCGCCACACAAGTGAAATTTCGCCCATGTCTCGGGCTAAATGCAAGGGGGTATAAATTATCACTTAGGGTTTGTTTGGGCAAGAAAGGAACAGAGAGAGAAGTGGTCATGGCTGCTATGGAGAAAAGGAGAAAAACCAAGGCTTCAAGGAAGGAAAGAAGAGCAAGTGGAGATCCAAGCTATCATTGCAAATCCATTGAGTTTCATCTCCTCTTCTTATCTATCTCTTCATATTTGTTATTCTCCTTGCTTGGAATGATTGTAAACTTGATTTTAATGGGAATTGAAGTCATGTTTATGGGATAAACCTTCCTATGGTGGGAGATATGTATGATTTGAACACATAATCTATGTTATTTGATTTTCTTATGCTTGAATTGGTAATATAATTGTGCTGCGACTTATGTTGCTTAAGATTACCCTTATATATCATGTTTAATGCGTTTACAAGCTTTGCAACCTGGTGGATTGATTGAATATTCAAATTCATGCTTGAAGAAGTGGGATTTGAATAAGATCCATATATGAGGCACAAGTTTTCCAGTTCTTGTTTGTGTTGGATGTTAATATGGATAAGAATATACCTATTAACCCTGTACAATCTTGATTAGGTTATGTGGTTACCAACCTTTTTGCACTTGTGTGCATGGGAACATAGCACATAGCTAAAACTTGGGTAGGTTTGTATATGTTGGAAGACATATATGAATATGAATGAACCTAGATTAGTAATCTCTGCACAACTAACTTAATTGGAACCAAATGACATAGCTATGATTCAATGAATTCATATTCCCACCTACCTTAATCATCTCAAAACAATCTCAACAATATGCACTCCACTTTGGTCATTTACTACTTTGCTTAGTTTTATTTAATTCAATTCTCTGAAAATAAATTCTCATTCACTTTACCAATTCACTTAGACAATTGAGATTTAAGGTGCTAATTTGTTTAACACAATCCTTGTGGGAACGATACTCTACTCACTCTTTATTACTTGATCAGCACGTATACTTGCGTTAAAACAAGCATTTTAATTAGACATATCTGCAGCTTGTCACCTTACTAGCATTAGGCTAATCATGAGCTTTAGGTAACTCACTAATTTCAATCTCGTTTAATAATTAGCACTAATGGCTAATCGTAGATGCTTAACTAATGTGCATTCAAAAGGTATCAAATGAACTGTTACAAGAATATGTCACTTATTTTAATATCAAAGCTTGAAAGGTTCCACAATTACTCACTAAACTAACATGTCTACTTTTGTTTCTAGCAATTTGAAATTGAGAACTCACCTAAGAACTTAAGCTATGCCATCCTCGAAGCATATACAAAATCAATAAAGTCATATCTCACCACATCTCCACTTAAGAGATGGAAAAGCAGCACACAGAATAAGATAGAGTGCTATCGAGTCCATTAGATTGGCTTTTTATATGATGGAGGGTTGAAATGATACTCACCAAACCACCAAAGTAGATGAAGTCCTTCTTAGCGCCAAAACATCTAACAAGTGGTACCATGACAACTTTGGAAATTGAGGGCAAGATCGAAGCCCTCAATGGCATTGGAATTAAAGCCTTAGCAATCAAAGAGAGGAAAAAGGCATGGTCCTCTCCCACAAGGAGATTTTTTCTTACATTCCTCTCATCACTTCCAAAAAGTAAGTATATTTGCAAATTTCGGAGCACATTCATCTCTCAAAGCTCAAAAGTTCTTCATAAAAGAGGAACACACAACTATACTACCATTTCTATATTAATAAAGCTCACCAAGTAGAACATTATCGCTAGATGAAAGATGTGATTAAAAAAATATGTGAGGGATAGCTAGTTAAATATATTGCCCACCTAGACTAAAGGCAAAACCTCAAAGCCCATCACCGAATGTAAGCCACCTATAGTAATGCAAGAACTACCCTCCAACACCTCATCGAAATCAAAGCCCTCAAAGCTAGTTACACCATTTATGGTGGAGCCACTCAAAGAGTAATGATGAGGTAGCAATGCAACCATACATGAGAATTCTTCAACATAGATGACTTCTTGAGGAATTGGCACTTCTTGAGGAATTGGCACAAGCAAGGAATCTCCCTCACAGGATTGTCGAAACATCCTACATTTATATAATGACCTCCTAATGATATCTATGATTCTTGACAATGCAAAAGTACTTTGCATCATGACACACTCTCATCTCAACAAATGTTATCTTTCTAAGAACTTACCATCAAATGGGAATGAGCCAAAAGAATTTACGGTCAAACTTGACCTCCCTTATCGAGTTCACTAGCTATAATATTCCGGTAGAGGGGCTCATCACTCTACACTCTAACGGTTCAGTTAAGGCAGGGCTCCTGGTCAAGCACCATTGAATCAGATTCCATGGTAGTGGATGTGTCATTAGTATACGATGACATATTTAGATGTAGTGCACAATAAATTTCAAATGGCTATCTTCACTTACCATCTTTATGTCAAATTTCCAATAACGCACGGTTAAAGCACCATCTAAGGAGACTAGCAAACGACCCAAACCTACAACCTCACACTGATGATAAGACTAGCACCATCCACTTATTCAATAAGCCGAATGCACAAATGCACTAATCCAAGTTAGTATGTATTTCCACCATCTCCAAGGGAACTGTTGATTTAATTATTAAAAGTTAATATTGATATCTTCTCTTTAAGTAAAACATGAATGCTAGGGTGGACAAGTAGCTAAATATTGGCCCCATATGAGATCGACAACAAAGCATATTAAATAAAAGAGGCAGCCAATGATACACAGGCAGAGGATAGTAGAATAACATGTTAAAACTCTTATAGACAGGATTTACTCAAGAAGTTGAATATCAAGACTAGTTGTTAAACATGGTCTTCATATAAAAGCAAAATAGACAATAGTGAATGTATGTAAATTTCACATATCTCAAAAAAATCTATCCAAAAAATTGTTATTCACTGTCTAACATTGATCCACTTATAGATTTCACCTCTAGCCATGAGTTTCTAAGATTTTCTTAATGCTTTTGTAAGTAACATCAAATTAAAATGGTCCGCATTGACAAAAAAAAGACTTCATTTATCATACATCGAGGCACTAACCATTACACTTCAATGTCATTCAAATAAAAAAGTTGTGGCCACTTATCAAATACTAATGAATAAAGTGTTCACTAACCAACTTGGTTGGAATATAGAGGTATATGTTGATGATACCTTTGTAAAGAACAAGACTATATCGAGCCACCTACAAAGCCCTCTTTGAGACCTTTGCTGCCATTCAAGTGTTCAATTCAAAATTAAACTATAAAAAATGCATAGTAAGGTTATTGTAATGCACAGATCTAGAAAAGTGACTATTGAGTCTAACATAACAAAGGCATAGACCAAAAAAATGACCATTGGGCCTATGGGTTATGGGTCTCACTATGTGATATTGTCTGCTCTGACCTGGCAGCTTAACCGAATGATTTTAAAATGTGTCACACCATATTTAAAGCTTAAAATCACTTATAAACTACCAAGAACTTACTCTCCATTTCAACATAAGATTTGGTTCCAGGTTATTACAAGCTCACCAGCTTCTCTTTCGTTCATCCTCGAACCGCAACTCAACTTTGAGCGTTTGCCTATGATGCTGGCTTTCACTGGCTCAACTCTCGGACTATCTGAACCACATATACTAGAATGGGATCCTCTCTGATATCACTTGTAACGCATAGACCCAGAAAAGACACGCACAAAATGCACAAACCCAGAAAAATGACCATTAGGCCTGTAGGCTATGGGTCTCATTGTGTGATATCGTCTACTCTGGTTTGGTAACTCAATCGCAAGGTTTTAAAACATGTCGTACCATGTTTCAAGCTTAAAATTACTTATTAACTACCAAGAACTTTCTTCTTTTTTCAATGTGGGATTTAGTTCTTAGCTATTATATTTATTGATAAGGAAATTCCTAGAGTTCATAATTTCATAATGAGGCATCAAGTCCAATACTAAAATAATTGTGACTATCAAAGAATTGAACCTCACGAAATGTAAAAAAGGTTAAAATTTTGGTGAGGAAGATAGGCATTTTGCATAAATTCATCACAAAATCATCCAACAAGTGCCTTTTATTTTCTTAAATTTTAAAAAGACAAACATTCCAATAGGACAATGCTTGTATGGATGCTTTCCGTATCATGAAAGATTATTTACAAAGGTCACCATTAATCATGAAACAACTCTCAGGAGAAACACTAACTGTCTCTGCTTTAGCAATTAACTTTATCCTTGTGAACAAAAGAGTCTACGGATAGTATCATGTATACTATACTAATAAGGTACTAAGGCAGACCACGCTCAACTACTCTCTATCAGAAAAACCAACCTTCATCCTTATTATGGCTTCATAAAAACTATAATCATACTTCCAATCTCACCCCATTAAGGTTCCAACATAATTTCCTCTTAGGCAAATATTTCATAAGCATGAAACTTCAAGATGATCAATAAAGTTAGAAACAAAGTTGGGATAATTTAACACATAATATATGTGATGAACAACCATAAAAACATAGGCCTTAGCTAATTTCATTGCAGAATTCACCAAAGAAGATCAAAACATACCAAATCTAGAATAAATTATTTATACCAACGGCTCTTCTTACAAAACTATGGAGGGGCAAGAATCGTAATCCATACCCTCGATAAGTGGGCAATGGAATATGTAATAAAATTCTCCCTCCACATGATTGACAATGTTGCAAAATATGAAGCCTTGATAATGGCCTGAAGCTTACCAAATATATTGGCACAAAAATGGTGCTAATACCCACCAATTCTTCCCTAATAGCAAATACACACCAATTTCTCCTTAATAGCCAAATAAATTATAGGAGATTACGAGGTAAAAGATGAATTAATCGCTCAACACCTCCCCCTATCTCAAAAGATCATCGAAAACCTAGATGAGGTCAAAATCGTCCCCATTCTAAGGAATAACAATGTTGAAGCCAACATACAGTCTAAGTTAGCATCCACAGACATAACCACTCAAAAAGTAATTATTGAAGTCAAAGAAAGACCTTCAATATAAGAATTAAGATACTAAAGATAAAATTACTAATGAAAGCCACTTGATGGACCTAATTATAAGCTATTTATAGAATGAAAACTTCTAATAATCCAAGTTCGATGCACAAGCCTCACAAAATTGAGCATACGATATGCCCTGATTGAGGGGAAGTGTAAAGAATGTCTTTCATCCACCTATATCAACGATGCCTAATTCTAAAAGAAGCCCAAAGAGTAATGATTAAATTTCTCACTGATTACAGAAACCACCTTCTTTGAAAAATCTAGTTCTAAAATATCTATGAATGAGATATTATAAAACAAGCTCATATTTTATCTTCATTATCTTTTCTTCCTAATGAGAACTACTTTCAAAATTCAAGTTGAAAATCAAAAAGAAATATGTCCGCAGAAGAGGAAAGAAATATACCCCGAAAGGAGAAAAGCAATGTCCTAAAGGGAGAAAAAAAATTATCCCGAATCCGAAGGGAGATAGCTCTGGAAAAGAAAAGCAATATGTCTCGAAGAAAAAAAAGGTCTAGCATGAGTGACAATCCAGAGGGCTACATGCATAATTGTAGTGCCAATATATGTATTGATACCATAACTTCCACTAATAGGGCTTACTACTCTTACGGAGGCATGATCTTCCGTCACTGAAGCCTGGACCACCTTAGATCATTTCTTAAAATGGACAAAACTCAAGTTGTTGGCTAGAATCCATGCATGAAGCATCATGACATTCCTAAGGAAAAATATCCTTTGAAAATTTGGAGTCTCTCACTCTTTGATCACTGACGATGGCACGTAATTCACCACCCACAACTTTGAAGCCTACTACCATCATTCCATGATCAAGCACAAACTAGCCTTAGTTGCCTATCTACAAGCAAATAGTTAAGTAGAAGCCACCAATCAAATCTTACTAAAATTGCAAAAGAAATGGCTAGAAAAGCATAATCGTCAATGGTTGTACCCTATGTATTTTGGAGAATATAATATGACATATTAAATCCCAGAACTTCATTCTCTACTCATGTTCGCAATCTCACCGCAAGTGCATGAGTCGTAGATTGTAGTATATAAATATCGATCCACAGGAAATTCGAGACTTAAGGCATTGGATCTAAACGCTTTCTAACAAAATAAGATAAGGAGAAGAAAGAATATGAAAAAAGAAAAGTTGATCTGTAGAACGCAGAATAGGGATTAGAAATCATAAGATTGAGAGCACCTAGGATCTAGAATTTCACATGTCTTTTGCAACGGATATATGGAATGTTTACTTAATCTGGATATTATGTGTTAAAGGAGAATTATCCTTATATTATCCTTGTACCTTCTCTCAAAACCTGCAAGGCGTACCCTAATCTTCTTAACCACCTATTCTCATGGGATTAAGTCAATTAAAATCCATTAAGTTCTGTGGAAGTTCATGAAATTACTCAAGGTCATCATGTTTATTCTCATGGTCTTAGATTTTCAGGTTTAATATCTTGATTTTCGTATATTAGACTTCCACCTCTCGGTTCCATCACCTAGTATGTGAGAATCATTGCTAAAGTATAAGCCTTTACACCAAGAAAGCATTAAATTATAAGATATTAAATTAACACACAATATCGTCATAAATAAATCAAACTACAATATCTACTATATTATACATATGCTACATCCTAAACTCTAGATTAAGGGTTTAGTTTAGCAAATTTATAATAAAAATCAAATACAAAATATATTGTATTCAAAGTCCATCACAAACAAGATAACTAAATCAAAATATAAGAAGAAAAGGAAAGCATATTGATTAGAAGCTCCGATGGTGTCTCGATTGCCTCAAGCAACTCACCGCCTCTCCTCTTACCTCGTACTTTACACCTTCTCTCGCTCTCTGAACCTCAATCCAAGCTCCAAGGACGTTTTTTCGATCTTCTGTGATGTTCCTAGGAGGTGTTTTTATAGGGTTCCAGGAGGTAACTTGTGCACATAGTCCAAAATGAACTGAGAATTGTGCATGACAGTAATGTGAATAGTGCATATGAATAGTGCATGTGAACAGTGTGCATGAACAATAACTGCATATGAATAGTGTCTTGCTTGAAATGCAATTTTGCTTCAGATTTGAGTCTTGAATGTGCAATTTACTCCTGCTTTCATCAACGCTTATCAATTTGTCCATGTTGTATACCAAAATTACACGTATTCCTCCTGCTTTACACTAATCAGTCAATCGCGAGTGTTTTACACTTTGTAAAGCTAAATCAATCAAAATATGATTTAAAATATCTTAAACACTTAAATTCTTCTCAATTAATAATCAAAATTCATAATATAAATGTGATTCAACAAATACCCCCACACTTGAACCTTTACTTATCCTCAAGCAAGTACGGAATAATCAAATCACAGAATTTCAAGAATTAGCCTTTCAAGAACTTTGAGAAAAAACCAAATGTAAATAATCATCAAAACGAATAAGGATGTTGAATAAAAGACTTTGAAACAACACTTGTCAAAATCTCAATCAAAAATCCTTTTTCATTAGATTAATATTGTACACTTTGTTACCATTTCTGCTTTCAATCACTAAGAGTTCAAAAACTTCCACAATAGACGCTGCTCATTTATTCATGGACTGTCACCACATTAGGGCGGCGTTCTCGAAAGCAGCCAGAATTACCTTTCACTCGGGGTCGATCCAGGATATTTTTCGATGCATGGCCTCATCGAACAGGCAAGGTAGACTAGCCTTTCTCATCACATTCTGCTGGTGGATATGGTTCATGCGCAACAAATTCAGGGAGGAGGGGGTACCGCCAACTTTCGGAAACATCATTGAGTGGTGTATCGACTACCTCGAGAAAACCAAGAGAGCTAAACTCCTTATTCTGGATGGGATGATGGACAGACCTTTAGTGGTCAGATGGTCGAAACCACCTGGCGGCTACCTCAAATTGAATGTTGATGCAAGGAGACATGATGACACCCATGCGCTGGGGTGTGCCGCCATTATTCGGGACTCCAACGGAAGGTTCGTGGGAGCTAAAGGATGGAGATTTAGTGGCGCTATGGGACCCCTCAGCATGGAGGCGACTGCGCTTATCTTGGGTCTCAAATGGGCGGTTCGACTAGGATTGGAGAAAGTGCAGTTCGAAACTGATTCTCTACTTCTTGTCAATTATATTCAGAAGGACGAGCCAATTCTTTCACCAGTCAGGGCAACTATTGAGGAAATCAAATCTTTCTTATCTTCCTTCCCATTTTTTCTCTTCTTCATGTGCTAAGGCATGGTAACACTGTCGCTCATGCCTTAGCTGACTTCGTTTCTATTTCTGGTATGGGTGGTCTTGTGTGGTGGGGTAATCCACCTCAAATTATTTTAGAAAAACTTTGTACATACAATTTTTTGGTAATGAATTGCATGGACTCCTCTATCCCACCCTCCCCTTCGAACGTAGAGGAGAGAGGATAGGGTGTCCTTTTACATCAAAAAAAATTTATCAAATATCCTCCCATTTTATTTGGTTATTCAATACACACATTTAACTATTCAAGTAATGGTAGTGATGTAGAAAAATATCAGTCAAATTACCTCATATACATCTCATCAAAATCTTGCATTCAAATTTCCTCTACCAACTCAATCAACCAATTCATGGATCATAAGGACTTGGTAGGACAATGATTAAGTTTAGCACAAGAAATAAAATTTTAAAAATTGAACCGTCTCCACATTGATTTGAGCCTCATTTTGCAATAAGAAATAATGTTACCCCACGCTTAGTGCTTTCATTTTTTTTAAAGCTTGTTCTTACCCTTAGTTTAATATTTTTTATTTAGAATAATTTTTAAACCAAGTCCAGTAATAATTTTCCTCACTATATTTTAGGATATCTAGGAAACTCACTTTTTTTTACAAATAACTTCCCTCACCGTATTTCAGGTATCTAAGAAGTCATTTTCATTATTAGCACAAGCTAGGAGGTCAAACCTTATTCTCACTTTACATTTCAGCTCAAAATTCAATTTGAATGTTGGTTCAATTAAGTGGGAATTGAGGTTTCGAGAAGAAAATTTAAATTCATGCTCAATGGGGGTAAACAACAGCTATGCTCTCAAAGACAAGCTCATAAGGGAAAAAAAGCCTTAATCATGTCCATGAGCAGGTCAAATTGAGTTTTAGCTTTGAAAATTCTTTAACCAGAATAAGATTTTCATGTATATGGGAAAAACTACCTTTCAAAATAGCCAATTGTGTGCATTAGAAACAACCTTTGACAAATTAGAGAAGATTACTCTGACTTTTGTAAAAAAGAAAAATTAGTTCCTTGGTATATTAATTTCATCGAGTAATTCAGGACAAAAAATCCAAGTACTTTCAACAAGTACATGTTCAAAAATAAATTTAACATCTCACTAGAATTCATTTATTTGCCTAACTCCAAGATTTTGAAATTCCAAGTGTCGTTTGCTTACAAGACTAACACGAGTTAAAAGTGAGGTCTTAATTAATTTGGGATTTAAAATTTTACAAGATTTGCCAAAGAATTGTTTTAAAAAATTTTTCAAAATGTGACAAAAATTATAATCAATCGGGAAATGAAAGAAATAGTTAGAGAAAATAGTGCAACACATTCACTCCCATGTTTGAAACTAACATTGTCCTCAATGCAATTCATGCTATCAAAAAGATATATCAAAATTGGCTAGAAATTTTAAGGAATGTGAGATAATGACTTCCCTATTTTGGCGAGTTGAACTGACTCTTCATCCCATGGTGCTTCCTATCCAGGTAGGTTCTGAAAAGTAACCAATAAAACTCCAAATTAAAAAGTATAAAAATTCTAAAACAAAATAAACTCGAAGAAAAACTAAAACTCCCCTGAAAAAATGAAAATTTTTGGGTTGCCTCCCAAGAAGTGCCTAGTTTAAAGTCATCGGCCTGACTTTAGATTCCATCAAGTAATGCCCAATCTTTCAAATACAAGTTCATGTGGGTCTTTATCTAATTTCTCTTGTGGTGCATTCCACACTCTTGTGAAATTTGGACTATCACCAGACGTGATATCCAATATCTCCTTTTGCAGCATCGTCTTGTTGTGCTTTCCTGCAAAATCTTAGATGTTGTTACTTTCTAAAAAAGGATCTAAATAAGATGAGAGAGAAATTTTCCTAAAGTTATAATAATTAATATGCATCTCTTTAGAATTTGTGCAATATTCAGTGGCTCTCTGTAGAAAAATAAATGATGGCATATATAGCTCTGATGGTATAGATGACTCCTCGATCATTGTTTCTTTGAATGGGCTAGTTGCTTTAATTTTCTCACTGCTTTCATCTTGAGTTTCATCAGGATTTAATTTGTCTTGAATTTTCTCTATGTCCTCGTCCTGCACCTTGCCCTCCTCTTGATTTTCATCATTCAGAACGTCTTCATAATATGCCTGGTTTGGAATCTATACTTGTTCATCTACATGCATCTGTTCATCTGCGTGCATCACATTGTCTACTTTATCCATATCACTCAAGATGGTTTCACAATAATCCTCAGAAAAATTTATAGAGTCCATGCATGGTTGACTAGGAGGTTCGTCAGGTTTCTCATTTAGATGAATGGCTTATTGTGTAACTTATTTTTCTAGACTCAGAAGCTGCTCCTACATTTGACCAAGTTTTTAATGAAGCAGTTTTAAAATTTTGTCTTTAGCAGCTTCTTTAGGCCATGGTGGAATTGCAAGTGGCATTGAGGGAAAAAAAAATTTTAACAAGTTTTCATAGTAAAATTCATGGGTTTGAGGTAGAAAGCAATTTTGTTTAGATTGAAAGAAAAGATTGTCAGACCAAGAAAAGTTTGAATGCATAGGTCCATTATTATAGTAAATATTGAGCAAGGGTTTTCGACAAAGTGTGGGTTGTCATGGTTATGAGAATTTTGTTAATATATCCCCAATCTTGTTCGTATGATGCATTTATCATGAAAGTCCCCTCTCCATATGAATTATACTGGTCCGCTACTTCACAATTCTCATAAAATTCATCAGCAATTATTCTATTATCATGAAAATATCTATCACTCATTCTATCATCATACCATTGATTATAGTGTGCCATCAAACAACTTTTTAGAAAAATAAAAGAAAAAATCCTAAAAAATATATGTACAAATAGAGAATAGAAAAATAGAAGAAGAAAAAAAGTATTTAAATACAAAGTCCTAAATAACACCGAATTTTCCAGAAACGACACCAAAATACTTGATCGCAATTTCACCGCAAGTGCACAGGTCGTAGATTGTAGTATATAAATATCGATTCATAGGGAATTCGGGACTTAAGACGTTAGATCTAAACACTTTCTAACCAAATAAAAAAAGAGAAGAAAGAATAGAAAAAAAGAAAAGTTGATCTGTAGAATATAGAACAATTATTAGAAATCACAAGATTGAGAGCACTTAGGATCTAGGATTTCACGTACGTCTTCTGCAACGGATACGTGGAGTGTTTACTTAATCTGGATATTATGTGTCAAAGGAGAATTATCCCTATATTATCTTTATACCTTCTCTCGAAACCTACAAGACATACCCTAATTTTCTTAACCACCTATTCTCATGGGATTAAGTCAATTAGAATCCATTAAGTTCTGTGGAAGTTCATAAAATTCCTCTAGGTCATCACATCTATTCTCATGGTCTTAGATTTTCAGATTTAATATCTTGATTTTCGTATATTAGACTTCTACATCTCGGTTCCATCAGCTAATATATGAGAATCATTGTCAAAGTTTAGGCTTTTACACCAAGCAATCATCAAATCACAAGTTATTAAATTAACGCACAATATCAGTTATAAATAAATCAAACCATAATATCCGCTACATCCTAAACCCTAGATTAAGGGTTTAGCCTAGCACGTTTATAATAAAAACAAATGCAAAATAATATTGTATTCAAAGCTCATCACAAACAAGACAACTAAATCAAAATAGAAGAAGAAAAGGAAAGCTTATGATTAGAAGCACCGATGGTGTCTTGACCGCCTCAAGCAACTCGTCGCCTCTCATTTTGCCTCATGCTTTATGCCTTCTCTCGCTCTCCGAACCTCAACCCAAGCTCCCGGGACGTTCTCCGATCCTCTAGGATGTTCCTAGGAGGTGTTTTTATAAGGTTTTAGGAGGCAACTTGCGCACATAGTCCAAAACGGACTGGGAATTTGCATGAACAGTAATGTGAATACTGTGCATGAATAGTGCATGTAAACAGTACAACGCATGAACAGTGCAACGCGTGAACAGTAACTGCGTATGAATAGTGCCTTTCTTGAAATGCAGTTTTGCTTCAAATTTGAGTCTTGAATTTGCAATTTACTCCTGCTTTTATCGACACTTACCAATTTATCCTTGTTGTATACCAAAATTGCACGTATTCCTCCTGCTTTACACAAATCATTCAATCGCGAGTGTTTTATGCTTTATAAAGCTAAATCAATCAAAATATGATTTAAAGTATCTTAAACACTCAAATTCTTCTCAATTAATGATCAAAATTCATAATATAAATGTGACTCAACAACTCGAAGGTAGTAATCCCAGTAGAAGTACTTGAAGCCACACTTAAAAGTAGGTATTTAATCCTGAACATAATAACCTCCGAATGAGAACTCATTTGGACCTAGCTGAAGGCTAAGAATGAAGCAATGACAAGAAATATATGATACCAATAAAGAGTATCATGATGTTATGGCTCATTCCTAAGGACCTTTAAACTAGTGAGCCTAAAAGGAAATCAAATCTCATAAACATGATATGCTTCATATATAAAATGGTACTACCTCTAAAAGGGAAGAAAAATGTAAAGACAAAAAACAAACAAGAAAAGTCTAATTTGATGAGCATATCTTAAAAAGGGCTCATCTTGAAAAAGGAGTCATCCTCTTAATGGGCGTCGACAATGGTAATTACTCACAATTTGTTGTAAAGTGAAGTTCGCATATAAAAGTCCAACTAACGGTGCTATGATTCACAACTAACCTTTCGAAATCATGTACAAAACAAGCATGATTATGAAGCAACAATTGATCATAATCAATTAGAAGAGGAAAAATTAGTCTTTATCACTAAAACAAATGGATTCCCTAAAAAATAAATCATATCACAAAATATCCATAAAGAGGAAGCAATGAAAGAGCTTTGAAAATAAAAAGTAGTTCTCATGAAATATTATTATGTAAGACATATTGATCTTATGACAATATATAGAGAAAAGTAAAAAGTGCATAAAAGTCAAAGAAGGGTTGACCCAGGACAGTGTTGAGACATCATTGCATGTTTGAGCCTGCTATATGGCAGTGTAAGGGAAGCCTTGGGAAAGGCTACAGGCTTTCAATCACAACTTATCTCTCGATCACAAGGGCACCAACAGAAATAATCAACATTAGAGGCCTCAAATGATCAAAACAAATTTCCCCATCTTTAAAGTGATAATCAACCTTTAAAAGTCACAGAATCCTCCCCTTAATAATCCTTTCTTCAATACACAAAACCACTGCAACATTAAAAAAAGAGAAGACAATCAAACTTTTCTTCCATTCTAACACATTAATACCATAGTTGAAACCACACCAGCTAGTGAACCAATTTATAAGGAAACATCCCCACAAAGAAAGGCACAACTGCGCACATAAAATCAAAATTGTTAAGTAAGCTAGCCAAGAAGGCACTTAAAAACCAAAGCCAAAGAGCACAAGTTCATATTCTAAGCCACAAACCTAAGGATATGTATCAGGAGATGTGAATAGAAGTCCCCTTAGGAAGGCTAGAAGTTAAAAAAACAAGTATATTGCTCAAGACAATGAAAAAGCACTAAATACATCTTAGAAGCAGCATGATAATTCAAAAGTTAGGTGATGGATAGACATTTCTGGGATAAGAAAATCCTTTTAGGAATGTAACAGGCACAACGGCTAGTGATGGCAAAGCTTTCCACTAAACTATGACACCCAAATCATGACCAAGTTACGATGCTTGGTACTGAAATTCTGACATCCATTACATAGTGATGAGGTACCCAATGTTATTACCAACCACAACACTAATGTGATGTGCCTTACATCCTCAAGATGAAAATCACTCATGTTAATGCATTATACGTTAAAAAAAATACTTTCTAGTGGAAATTAATAAATTTCCATAAATAACTACAACAGCTCTAAAGAAATAAGCTAAAATTTTCCTAAGTACATCACCATACTTCAAGTAAGTAATGATAACTCGTGAAATAGCCTAAGAAAGCCTACTAAGCCAGTCAGCTTACTAATAGAACTACAAGGAGAACAATAGTCTTAATTATGTGATAGGGAACTAAAGTCATGCATGGAGCAATCGTAGAAGACAAATAAACAAATTCCACTGGTAAAGGTAACTTCACACCTAAGACAACACTACTTAAGCAGCACCATCTTCTCTTTTAAATTCTAAGAAAATGTAAGCAATTCTTGTACTTACTTTTCCCTTCTCTCCATTATGTACAACTTTGCCCTCCTTATGAGACTTCTAAAACTCAATATAGAGGATACAAAACCATTGTTTATGCTCCTTCTTTTGTATTATAGTAGATACTAACCTCCTTTCCCATGCTCTTTTAGGAATGCATCATAAATTTGTTATGAATTTTTTTATATTAAAAAAATCCTTAGTGCTCTGTTTACTTCTATGCTTTGCACCATCTTACATACTCATCCCTAGTCAACACTGTGATACTTGATGTTTTTTACCATCAAAACCCACCTAAAAATGATAAGAGAAAGAATCAAAATTAAAATTATATACATCAATCATATAGCCATTAACATTAATGAACGGATGTGTATATTCAGTCATTTGGATGGTTAGAAATGAAGAAAGCTAGAAAATACTCAAGCTGGCGAATTTCTGCTAAATTGAATAATGAAAGCAATAGATCTAAGTAAGTAGGTTGATTTAGGTGCGAGATTTTGTTGGAATTGTTTAAGAGGGCAATGTCAATGGTCAAATGGTTGTACTAGGTAGTGGTTATGGCCGAATTTCATGAGAAATTTCTATTTTAAAATAGGCAAAATTAATCTTTCTAAACTTGGAGTTTCATATCTAAGTTTTAGGATCAATCACTACCATGACTGGGAGTGCTGCCTGAGATGGGTTTTCTCCCTTGATGGTGACAATGTCATTATTGATCAATGATGTTGGGCGATTATTCATAAATTAACCTCAAAAACCATGAAAATTAGTTTGATGGAATAATAAAAAGCTAAAATTCAAGAATATTATAGGGTGCAAGTGTGGGCTCAATCTGACTATAAGAACGCAAAATTCCCTCTTGTTCAATGCGGAAAATGGTTGAAGAGGGGAGCTAACCCTTGGGAAGCACTTCCCACAATTCTTTCATGGGAAGCTACATCCCCATTATCAATTTAGGTTAATGATTCTCTCATGGGAAGCTGCATCCCCACTATCAATTTAGGCTGGATGGCTAAGTTGCACTAGGGCATTTTTGGAAGGAGAAAAAATTGTGGGGGAGCATCAAATTGGGTGCCTGACTGGCATGCCTCCTCCTGCCCCCACCCTCAAATATCCATCTTCGTTCCTCCCTCTTCCATCTTCCTTCTTCCCTCTTTGGTGATGGTGGACACCATAGATGGTTTGAGCTTTGAACCACCAAGATAAAGTGTTGGCAATCTATGTCATTTTCTAACCACTTGTGGAGAGAGATAATCAAGGCCACCATCAATGAATGAAAAGGATGTTGTTGAGCTGGTGACCGCTAACAATCTTGCATAGTGGATTTTTCAAGTAAGCATGGCTGCCAAATTAAAACTAATGTATCTGAAAATTAATTTGGTTTTATACCAAAAAGATCAACCACTGAAGTTATTTTCTTACTTAGAAGACTATTTGAAAAGTATAGGGAGAAGAAAAAGAACTTATACATGATTTTTATTAATTTAGAAAAAGCTTATGATCGAGTACTAAGAAAGTTAATATGACAAGTGATGAGAAAGAAAAGAATAAATAACAGATACATTGATATTATTAAAGATATGTACGAGGGGGCTGTTACGAATGTGAGGACCATTAGTGGAGATACTAATGTCTTCCCAGTTAAAATAGGTCTACATCAAGGCTCAGCCTTGAGTCCTTACTTTTTTACCTTAGTAATAGATGAAATTACTAGACATCACCAAGAAGAAGTACCTTGGCGTATGTTATTTGCAGATGACATTGTTCTAATAGATGAAACTAAAGAAAGACTAAATTTAAAATTGAATAGGTGGGTAGAGGCTTTAGAATCTAATGGTTTTAGAATTAATCACACAAAAATTGAATATATGGAATGCTATTTTAATAATAGTGAGAATCCGGATGATGAACCAATTAAGATTTTAGATCAAGTAGTAACAAGAACTAATTACTTTTGGTACTTAAGATCAATAGTTTAAGAGAACGGGAAAATTGAGAAAGATATAATACATAGAATTCAAGCAGGATGTTATATTACCGTTGAGTTCCAATCAAACTAAAAAGAAAATTTTATAAGACTGTGATTAGACCTGCTATGCTTTATGGGGCAGAATGTTGGACAGTTAAAGAACAATATATACAAAAAATGAGCGTAGCGAAAATGAGAATGTTAAGGTGGATGAGTGGTAAAACAAGAAAAGATAAAATTAGAAATGAAATAATTCGAAAAAACTTAAAAGCGAGACCAATTTGTGATAAAATGAGAGAAAATAGATTAAGATGGTTTGGTCATGTTAAAAGGAGACCTGAAGTAGCACCGGTTAGGAAAACAGAGTCTATCCAAGTACAAGGTAGTAGAAGAATAAGAGAAAGACCCAAAATAATATGGATGGAAGTAATTAAATAAGATTTAAAAATACTACAAATTACAGAAAATTTAATCTTAAATCGCCAAATCGCGAAGAATTGCGCAACAGAATCCATGAAGCCGACCCCACCTAGGTGGGAAATGGCTTATGATGATGATGATGATGACGACTACCAAATTGGGTGCCAGACTGGCACGTCCCATCCTGCCCCGCCCTCAACCCTCAATCTTCATTCCTCCCTCTTTGGTGATGGTGGACACCATAGATGGTTTGGGCTTTGAACCACCAAGATAAAGTGTTGGCAATCTATGTCATTTTCTGACCACTTACGGAGAGAGACAATCAAGGGCACCATCAATGGATGAAAAGGATGTTGTTGAGCTGGTGACCGCTAACAATCTTGCATTGTAGATTTTTCAAGTGAGTATGGTTGCGTTGATTTGTAGGTGAATTAAAAATCATTGTAAATGGATGGCACAAACGAATAATGTTTCTTCAATTTAATGAGTCTCAATAATTGATGGACGAATCAGCCACCGAAGTTGTTGATCGATGCTTTAAATCTGTTTACTATATGCAAATTGCAGTTGAAATTAGGAAGGCTTGTGATCGGTGTGGATGATGGCAACAATCATGATTATAGGCGGTAGCGATAGTGCATTTGGGCGGTGATTATTGCAGGTGCTGAATGGATTCATGATGAAAGATTGAGATGGGCGTTTCATGCTGCTATTGTTACTGGTGGAGATCAGTCCTTGGAGGTGGGTGGGTTCGACCATGGAAATCTTGGAAGGAGGAAAGATGTTGGAGCACCATAACTAGTACTCCAAGGGTACAATTCGACTGGTGCTCATGCGACCATCAAAGATGCAATCTAGACTGGTAAAAATTTGTGTGATTTTCAATATTTAATTCGATAGTTTTGTTCTATTAACTTGAAATTTTATTTAGATAAATTTTAAAATAAAAATTTTTATTTTTCAATTTTTCCCAAAAATGTTTCTCTTTCTATTTTAAAATACATGATTTCAAAATTATGGTTTGCATATTTTTAATAATAAGTTTATAGCTTTTGCAAATATACAAACTAATATAGTTTGTTTTAAAAATATTCAAATTGGATGTGTGAAAAATACAAATATACAAAATTATAGATCTATTATGTAAAAACCAAATAATAACAAAATGTAAAATATCGCTAATATATAAACATTAATATTTAATTGTATAAATTTGAATGATTTAATATGCATTTAATTAAAATAATAATTTATAATTTATTCTTAAAATAAGATTTAATAATTGATATTTTTTCATTTTTACTTTTATTACTTTTAAATTAAATAATATCAATTTTTTAATTGGATGTCTTTAAAATGATATAAATATTTTTTATTTAGATGTAATTACGAAAGGATATTTTCATGTCAATATACACGTCATTTTAAAAAGAGGTAATCATTTTTAGTTTTAGTTATTTTCATTTCAAGTCAAATTAAATTTTTCTATTTAATATGATTATTGGTGAAATAGGTTATTTCATATTGATTTGCTCTGATTAATATTTATATTTATTTTTTTACTAATTTCGGATTGAAATGAGAAATTAGAGAGATGACCGAGGGTATTAAAGTAGAAAAAATAAGTGAACCAATCCATTAATTTCAAATAAATAATTATCCACCAATCTAGGAATATTTAATTATTAAATCAGTCTAAAAAAAGTCATTTATATTTCACAACTTGCATTTTTGCAAATTGTATATTTTTCAGTTATAGCATTCTTAGGGTTGCATCTCTGGACTGAAAGCAAAACTTGTCATATTAGATAGATATGTAGATTACATTCTCCATTTTAAAAAAAAGTAATTATATTTTGGTTGGCATAAATTTACAGTAAATCGATTCTCTTTAATATTAATTGAATTGATCTTTAATTTAATTAAAAATTAATATATTTTTAAATAATTTCATTAATTTTAAATTGAAAATTGAGGTACATTGATTTTCACTTAAACAGCACAGGTGATATGAAGATGTTTTTATTACACAAGGAAAAAACCGAAGTAATAATAATTGATAGATTTCTCATCATAGCTCATTTTTTATATTAGACAGCCAATTATTTTAATTCATGCCTGTTACACCAAATTAAATAAATAAAATTTTGGTGATAAAAAATTAGTTAGATATTTGAAGATTGATATTGGTATATGGTAAACTGCTCTCTGCAGGCGGCAAAGAGATACTAATTAAGGCAGTGGCCCAGGCTATACCATCATATGCAATGTGCATCTTTTTAATGCCCAAATCTTTTTGCAACGACATCAACGCCATGCTGAGCAAATTCTGGTGGGGAGAGAAGAACGGAAAGAGGAAGTTGAGCTGGGTGGCTTGGAAGGAAATGTGCAAGCCCAAATGCATGGGGGGAATGGGGTTCAGGGATCTCCACTGCTTCAATAAAGCCCTTCTGGCCAAGCAAGTGTGGAGATTAGTTTCATCTACTCAATCTCTTTGCCATAAAGTCCTTAAGGCCAAATACTTTCCGCATTCGGATATTTGGAGCTGCAATGAGAAACCATCGGACTCTTTCACTTGGAAGAGCATTTTGAAAGCTAGAGATGTCATTCAGTCGGGGTGTAGATGGCGGATTGGTAATGGCAATCGGGTGAAGGTGTTTTCCGATAATTGGCTGGTGAGCAATGTATGCAAAGCGGGTCCACTCCCTTCTTCTATGCCGGATGACATGACTGTCAATCACTTCATTGACAGTGCTACCAAATCATGGAATAGGGATCGGGTGGTAGCGGCTTTGGGCGAGGACCGGTGGCCCGAAGTTAACTCGATTCCTCTTCCGGGGAGACCAAGTGATGATTGTATGTTTTGGACCCATGAGCCTAATGGGTTCTACTCGGTCAAATCTGCATACAGGATGATCTGCGGAGGTACAAATTCGATGGCACAGGCGGCTATATTTCGGGCAATGTGGCGGTTGCGGCTTCCATCAAAAGTTATCATATTTGGTTGGAGATTGGCAAGGGATGTTCTCCCCACCTTGCTAAACCTTAACCGCAGGGGAATTGATATTGACCTTTGTTGCATGTTTTGCAGGAGTGAAGTCGAAGATGCTAACCATCTTTTTATCAGGTGTGAGGCGACCAAAGACATCTGCAGAAGGGTTCTGCGGGGGGACCCTCTCAGACTATCGGTTATGGAGGTCTTTGAGGCTTGTGTGCGTGATATGAGGCATGAGGATATGACTTTCTTCATTCTTTGCTGCTGGCGGGTATGGTTTCTACGCAACAGGTTCAGAGTGGAGGGTGTCCAGCCATATTTCGCAGATACCTTCGCATGGTGCACGGAGTTTATTACCTGCTACCGAGAGGCAAGATTGTTCACATACGCGGAGCCGATGGAGCGAGCAATGGTAACCAGATGGGCAAAACCACCTCGGGGTTTTGTCAAGATTAACACGGATGGCAGATGTCTTATGGATCGGGACGGATTTGGATGTGCTGCGGTGATCCGAGACTCGAGGGGCTCTTTTATTGCTGCTAGGGGTTGGAAGTGGGATGGGGTGCGTGAGCCACTACTTGTTGAAGCGACTGCTCTTCTTTTGGGAATCAAATGGGTTGTCCAACTAAACATCGAGCAAGCGCAATTTGAAACTGACTCCCTACTGCTTTACAATTTTTTGTCCAACCTGGAACCAATCTCATCCCCGGTGGGTTTCTTGATTGAGGAAATCAGATTGATTCTTAATGTAAATGAGTCTTTTTCTATTCATCATGTATTGAGGCAGGGAAATGCTGTTGCGCATTCCCTTGCTCATTTGGTCTCTGTGTCAGATGCGGACCAGCTAGTATGGTGGGATGTCCCACCTCAAGTTGTCATTGAAAAACTTTGTACGGATAATTTTTTGGAAATGAATTTGGGGGACTCCGTTGTCCTTCCCTCCTCTCAATTTGAGAGGGAGTAAGGACAGAGGATATCCTTTTCATCAAAAAAAAAAATATATATAAATTTTAACACTTGATATTACGATTTCGAACCTTTATTTTGAAAAAGATGTTACTTAGCAAATTGCACATGACATATAATTTTTATTAAAAATCATGTTATCTGAGTTTTAATTTTTGTACTTAAGGTATAAATGGTCTTATAAGGGCCTATAATCATATTGCAGGTGTTAAATTAAGATTAACTTATTAATATTAAAAGTTATATCTGATTAGATGCAGTTAGATACTGTTAAATTGGGTTAGATCCAGTTAGATTTATGTGGATTTCATTCAATCTTATTATCTGAGTTTTAATTTCTATAATTAAGGTATAAATGACCTTATAAGGGGCTTAGGATCATATAATAGACGTTAAATTAGGATTATCGTATTAATATAAAAAGTTAGATCCATATAGATCCTGTTAGATGTCGTTAGATTTAGGTGGATTTCATTAAATCCTATTATCTAAGTTTTAATTTCTATAATTAATGTATAAATAATCTTATAAAGGGCGTAAAATCATATTATTGGTGTTAAATTATGATTAATTTATTAATATCAAAAGTTAGATCCAGTTAGATTTAGTTAGATGTAGTTAGATGTAGTTAGATGCTTTAGATCCAGTTAGATTCTATTATATTTGAAAAATAATATTAAATTTTTAAAAAATTCAAAAATAAATATTGAAATTGTTATCATCAAGAGTAGCTTCTTTATATAAACTTTAAATAATATAATATAATTTCTTATACAAAAATATTTTTAAATTTTACTGATTATAATGAAATCTTGTTAAAAAATAATATTTTCTACACAAATATTTTTAAAAAATATCAAATAATGAAATTATGTCTGCATACATTTTAGTGGTTGATCCACCAAATGAATGAAATAGATTGATATTTTGTGTGTATATAATTTAAACTTTATCAAAAAAATAAATATAATCACACTTTTTAATGGATGTACTTACGCTATAAATTTACCACAGCACCCCTACTTCCTTTTTTTTCATAGAAAGTGCTTTTCCATGGGTTAAGCCTCGGTCGAAGAGAAGGAAATCAAGGTTACTTCTATCTTAGGCATTCTATGGATTTTAAAAGTTTTTTCTTATTATTGGAGTGATTTTAGAATGTTTAACCTTAAAGAAAGGATGAGACATGACACCATGGGGGCAGATGGAATTAGTTGCAAATTGGAAAGTCATAGTTAATATATTTGGAATATAGGTATAACTTTTTTTTTTTGGAACTGATCATTTGAGGTAGGCCAAAAGCTTATTTTTTAAATTTTTTAAATTTTTTTATAAAAGTGTTAACATATGTATTTTAATCTATAAATTAAAATTTATAGATTAACTTGATTTATAAATTGAATATACCTATATTAATAGTTGTATAAAAAAATTTTAAAATAAAAAAAATATACACTTTTGGTCTGGTCGCAACAAGGGCAAATGATGATACCCTTTTTTTCTAACTAATTTGTGCACATCGCTCATCATGGGATCCAGGGGAGGGAGATTGAGAGTAGGCATTGAGTTTGGAATTTGGATGCGTGTGGGTGGGGCCATCTTTGAATGAGGACCATGAAAAAGCAAGCATTTGAACCTTGGAATTAGATAAAGCCTGGCGCTTGAGTCTCGACTGTCGCCTAGTAGCCTCCCGATCATTCCTTTTTGAATGCCTACTAAAGCTGATGCTGCTGGAGTGAGGCTGGGCTACATGGGGCCCACAAACAATATTAAAAAATTTTAAAAAAGTTAGTGCAATTATTCAACCTGCATTTCATAAATTAAAAATAAAAAACTTCTACGCTTATGCCCTTAAAAATTCTTAAAATTTTCATTGATGGAGCACCTAATTAAAGTTTTATAATTAGACACGGATATTATTTTCATGGTGGTCATCAAAAAGATATTTTCGGCTAGTTATTATTTTATTTTATTTTGCAGATTTCCGGCCCAATACCAGCTAGGTACAGGGTAAGATTGGGGTCTATTGGCAACCATTAGGTACTGTAGAAAAATAGCTTTTAGTTTGACAGAGGATTGCAGCCATTAGCAGGAGAAAGCATTTTGTCAAGTGATTACGAATTGAAAACCATTTTGCTAGTTGGATTGATACAGGGGTAGAACTTGCCCGCATTGATGGGAGGGAAGTAAAAAGAAAAAAGAAAAAATTTTAAATTATCTTGAAGATACTTTTTTAAACTATTAGTAATATTGTACAAAAATTTTATTTGATTTCTTATATTATTATTATTATTATTATTATTATTATTATCTAGGTTCCTCTTTTTTAATTTTTTAATTTTTTCCTATGTCGCAACTAAGAATGATAATATAAATGAAACAATTAAATTAAGGCTTATGGTACAAGAATCATGGTTACATTATAGATAAATTTCGTGGTATAAATTAGGTGAACAGGATGACTCGTGTTGACAATTGTAGTTCAAAAAGATTAATTTAATAATTTATATTTGTATAAACTTTATTTTAATTATGAATATGTTATGCTAACTAACATAGAAGAAAAAAGACATATTTTGAAAACTAAATTTTTTTTTAGAGGAATAGACGGACTGCACTATAATTATAATATAACCTGTTGCAAAATGGACCTTACTTGTATTAAAATATATTAATACACTATGCAATTATTTATATTCTAATGCCATGACGACAGTGGTAACTTGGCTTGCTCCATAAGCTAGCACCAAGTTTCAATTCATAGCAAACACAAAAATCAATAGCATCGAGTAGGTGGCACCATGTCTCCTCAAGTGTGTGGGACTGTCTACCATATGGATAATGTAGAAATATTGTTAGATTATTGTAAGAAATTTGTAAGAATACCTCAGAGCTTAATTAAAAAATACATGTTGAAATGATTATAAATACCCCATTGAAAAAATTATTTATATTCTAATCTATTTCAAAATCATACTTTAGATAGTTTAAGTGTTAAAAATGTCACTTTAAAATTCATATTTGCATTAAACTATTTTATTACATTGTACTATTTTAAGATGAGACTCATATACATGTTTGATTTAAATGAAAATTAGTATGCTAATAAAATTAATAATTATAAATATAATGGATGGCATAGATGTCCTATTTATGATCAAATGGGTCTTGTTTTACATAGACCGCATGGTGCAATTGTATGTGCTGGATCAATTTTATGAAAAATTCAACCCAAATTACTAGAGGTGCAACTTGGACTGTGTATGTCCGATCGGAGGTTAATTGTTGAGCTGCATATATGTCTAATTAAAATACTCGTTTTAACGCAAGTATACGTGTCAATCAAGTAATAAAGGGTAAGTAGAGTATCGTTCCCACAAGGATAATGTCTAGCTAATTATATCGATTACTTCAATTGCCTTGGGTGAATTGAGAGATTTTAAACAATTTTAATTGAATGTGTAAAATAAATAAAAAGTAATGAGATAAAAGATAACGGAGGAGCAGAATCTTAATGGGGCTTCTCAAGTTGGATGAGTAGATGGGATAGTTAGGATTCCTTGCTCCTAAACTATATTAGATTGGTTCTTTTCATTGGATTGTGCAGGGATTTCTTAGCCAAGGTTCAATACTCTTTATATATGCCTTCCAACACAAGTAAAGCTAATTGCATAACACCCAATCGCTATATTCCTAGGGGTGCAACTTGGGCCGGGTTCGGCCCGAATCCGGCCCACCGAACCCGAAAAACTGTAGTGTTGAAACTCTGATATTTTCAATCCGAACCCGATTTTTGAGCCCGAGCCCGAACCCGAATTCAAATAGGTCTCGTTTCGGATTCAGGCAAGCCCGAACCCGAATTTGCATTTATATAAAATATATAATTTATATTATAATAATAATATATTATAATAATAACATATTATAATAATAACATATTACTCATGGATGGATAATGGACAACAGGAGTACGGCATGGCAGGCATGGACAGCTCATCGCCGAGACAATCTAACGTTTTAAGTGATTTCAACAAAATATCTATTCCCAATTTACATTACGATACAGGTCCAACAGTTTTTTTTTTTAAATTACTCTTCACGCCTTTTCTACTGAAGCCTTTTGACCAACGAAATCCTGTGATATTAAATATTAAATTTTTTTGAGATCTTTTTTTCCAACGGGAAAATTTATGAGAACTTTAAAATTATAGTTGTAAAATAAGCTTAAAACAATAGAGGAGTAAAAAAATACAATTAATGATTAATAACACAATTTTATTGACAATGTTTACACATAATCTATATTTTACTTGATACAAAGAGAATGCTCAAAACAGGTTTCTTTTTTTCTACTCTTAAACGGTATTTGAATTTTTCTTAATTTCATACAATAAATTGTTTTTTAAACTTTTTTATATAATAGATTTGTGATAAAAAAAATTAAATATAAGATGAGTAACAAAGACATATTAATAGAAAATGTCAACCCGAGCCCGAATTTCAAAAATAGGGTTAGGGTTAGGGTTGAAGTTTTACAAATAGGGTTAGGGTTAGGGTTGAGGTGAACCCGAGTTTCATGAGCCCGAGTTGCACCCCTATATATTCCCATGCAAACGAATGTTATGGAATTGATTTGCACATAGCCTGCTCGTAACTACACAAGGTTTAATGGTATATTCCTATCCATTAAACAATCTCATTATACCAAAAGAGAAACCTATGCCTTACACATGTATCTTGCCTAGATTCTCTTTTTCCCAGGATGAATCTAGTAACAAATCATCTTACAAGGTAGCTAATCTTATAAAAAGCATTACACACCACATGTAAGGGTAAATCTACATAGCACACATATACAGCAATCAAATATTCATATTCAAAACATTAAGAACTAAAATAGCATAGTCTAGACATCAAGTCATCTCAACTTCCCATCTAATGAAATTTAGCTCATGTACATGGAATCAACTCCCATTGAAACCAAGATTGAATTCATTTCCAGCAAGAGAGACAAAGAAAAATATGTAGAGAACAAGAAAGAGAAGCTAAAACTTGCTAGTTTCCACTAACGAAGTGATTCTCCTCTCCAAGTTGCTCTTGGCTTGAAAACCCTTCTTTTCTCCTTCTTGAGCTGCTCCCACTTGTGCTCTCCTCTGTAGCTTATGCCCAAAACGAACTCTAAGTGATAATCTATACCCCCTTGCAATAAGCTCGAGTCACGTGTGAAAATGCACATGTGTGGGGGTTGGCGTCGCGGCGTACCCTGGTCGACGCCTAGGCGCCAACTCTCTGGAAGCTTTACCTACTTGGGGATTCTGAGTCGTTCTTGCAAGGTGGTGGGATGGCGCCAAGGCACCGCTGGGGCGCCAGCCTACTTGATCCTTCAATTTGCTTGGTTCTTCATCCTGACTCACAGGTGGATAGTTGCCCGTCTTTCTTGCAAAAATCAACTAAAACGAATAAATGAACTATAAATACCTATTTTATACTAAAAATGCATAAAAACTACATATTGCACCTAAAATGCACAATGCATGAAAACTAAGCTAAATGAATGCAATTTTACTACATTCTCTTGGACTAACATACAAAACTAGTTTGAAATGAGCCATGATAACTCATATTTTCACGAGTTATCACACCCCCAAACTTAAACGTTGCTAGTCCTCGAGCAACACATGAACACAGAATGAATGAATATTAATCCTGTCAACTTAACCCGGTTCCAATAATACTTCTAACAATCACATTTCTCCACCGAACAAGGCAAAGAATAACCTTAACTTGAAATATTGTAGAAAAAATCATCAATTCATCAAAATAGGAAATGTGTTTTTATTTTCATTCTCGAATCAAGTTACATGTAAATGACAATGCTATTAGTCCAAAGTAATAATTCAATCCTGCTAGTCTTCCTCCTGATCAAAAGAAACTGGTTAGAAAATCAATACCAAAACAAGTGAAGACATGATGTTAATTCGCTTGATCTCGTTTTGCCTACTTGCACATTCTCCCCCCCAACAAACTTATTGCATGACTCTCCTCACCATATTTCAAGATATTTGGAGAGATGTATTATCTTTTGTTTTGTCTTTGGCTCCCCCTCACCATATTTCATGGTATCTGGGGAGAATTTTCTTTTTAAAGCGTTATTACTATGACTTTCCTTTGCCTTTTTACGCGAATCTTGACATTTGTTGATACCAAGTCCCGGTTACTCAACTTAGGTCAGTCACTCCTTTCATTATTCTGATAGTCTGATAGGGGTACTGAACATGCAAGTTAACCCATTTTAGATCCCATTAGAAATTTTTTAAAAAAATTTTACACAATTTTGAGACCATTTATTTCCTTAAAGCACGTGGTTATCATCCATTTAACTCAGTTCTTATCATTTCAGTTGAAAAGATTAGCATGGAATTGAATTATAACAATGTACCATGAAATTTGCTCGATTCATTCATACGTCACTTGTTACTTTCCTTTAACACATAATCCTTAGCATGAATTTTCAATTTTTCATGAAATCAATTTCAAGTTAAAATTTTTCTCAACCTTGCACATTTTTTATCAAAGTGAATTGAAACAAGATAATTTTCATAGGCAAAATTTGACATGATATGCAATCTAGCACATATATTCAAAACATGAATACAAACTCACAGAAGGGAGTTATATACCCCCCCCAAACTTGAGGGATGCATTGTCCTCAATGCATGAAACTACATGAAATCTCATGATCATAAACTGATAAAGAATACAAAAGTAAAACAAAATGGAAAGGACAAGAACTCCCCTAGGCGTCTCATGCGGAGAAGTCGTCGTCATCGCGCTCAGTTTCCTCACCCGGCTGTTGTGAAGACTGACCAAAACATGCTCAGAACTCGGGAGGTGTTGACGAGAATAGTGGTAATGCCGTCATATCAATGTGTCAATCCTCTATAAGTTTGCAAAAGTGCGCCTCCATAGCCCGATTAGACTGCTGTAGAAACCGGGCTGAGGTTGTCATTAGATTTTCCAGGTTGGTCAGCCTCACACTGGTCTGGGTTAATTGAGACGAGGAAGCAGCCGGTGGTTGTGTTGTTGGGCGAGTGGTGGCGGTTCGTACTCGGGAAAAAACTTGGAAGGATAAGTCATCTATGATGGCCTGACAGTTGAGTACCTCTTCTGTGGCTTCCCATCGAACTCCCGCTCTCTTGCATAATCCAGTGATAAGCGACGGGAACCAATAACTGCCTCTAGGAGCCCGAGCACTAGCGCATATCTGATTATACAAAAATCTCCCCACATCAATAGACAAGTTCGAGTATATGGCATGTAGGAGAAGCGCCCTATCCATGGTAACCTCACTCATGTGGGTCAATGGCATAAGTCTGGCAGAGATAAAGTAGAACATCATCTTCCCATGATAGTGGAGATCCCTACGCTTGAAAGATGTTAGTTGCACTCCCGTCGATTTCCACGTGGGTGGCCTTTCATAGTAGTCCCGGGTGATTGCACTTATATCCCTTTCGTCTCCCTCTAACAGTTCCTCATATTGATTCGGGCAATCAACATTAGGCATCTCATAGAAGGCGTTAATTGCTTCGGGATGAAAGAGGACTATCTTTCCTCTGACTTTGACCCAGCCCTGGTTATGCTCCACTGCATTTGCATAAAAATTTTTCACCACTGGTACAATGGTCGGTTGTAGCTGTGCCATGAACTTTTGCCACCCTCGAGCCTTGAGTGCATTGATAAAACTGTCAGAGAAGGAATCTATCTTTATCCCCTGGTCAGGTATGAGGTGTCTCTTTTGCAACGAGTTGGTATACCGATTAAATGCCTTAACCGAGACAAAGCGGTTGGCATCAAAATCAACAGGGTCTTGAGTTTTCTTTCTTTTAGCAGAGAAAGAAGAGAGGCATATCTCCAATGAATCAAACAAACCACAAAGATGACAATCCAAAACCAATTCAATTCAATCACCACGCCAACTTCAAACCACACTTCCAACCACCCTTCCAATCACAAATATTCAGTCCCAATGCACCAAATTCACATTCAACCACACAAGGATTCCACAATATCAAGAGTATTAAGCCAACCAAAGATCAAGAAGAGTTACCCAATTGCTTGCTTTAAAACCTTGAAAGTTAAGGGTTGTTCTGCACTGGCACCGCGGCACGGCTGGGTGGCGCTTAGGTGCCGATCATCTGCCTTCGAAAATCTAGCGCTTGCCGGAAACGGAGAAGAAAATGGTGGTTTATATGGGATGAAAAGAAAGGAGAAATGGAGTGGGAATGTATGGTAGAAATGGGGCGTAGGTTTAGGAAATGTAGAGGCTTGATTGGGGAGGATTGGAGTCGGATCTAGAGATGAGAGAGAGGGAGAGATGGAATGGAAGAAGAAGAGAAGGAAATGGAGAGGAGATTGGGGGAGAAATGGAAGAAGAATGGAGGAAGAATGGATGGGAATAGAGGTGCTAGGGTTTGGAGAGGAGGAAGAAGGGAAAAATAGGTGTCGGAGCTCGGGGTTAGGGTTAAAATCCTAACCCGAGCTATTTATGCTCATCCTGGTCGCACTACCCACGAAGCTATGCCTAGGCGCCAACTCTCTGGCTCTGAAAAATCCAGAATTATCTCACAATGCCGGGCGCCGAGTTGGGGTGTCGCGGCTCCTATGCACTTCTATCTCCTCTTTGATCTAGCTACCAACATACTTTATTTACTTTCCCATACTTAAACATTTGGTGCTTGGAGCGAATTCACTTGGCCTTTCTTGTTTGGCATACCATGATCTTGAGCTCTTCAACTCGAAGGGTTCACTTTCATTTTCCAAAAAATCATAAGAATTAACCAACCAAATGAATAGGATTTGCATGCTTGGTTGGCAAAAATGGTTTTCAGGTTTCCCTACTTCAAGGCACATAGATAAATCATAAATCCATGCCTCGGAACAAAAATAAAAAAGAATAATATGTTGTCTCCCATTCAGCGCTAAGTTTAGTATCCTCAGCCCGACATTCCATCTTTTGATGGATTTTCCAGCAGCACCACCTCCTTGCAGCGCTGCAGATCTTCCCCTAGATAGTGTTTCAATCTTTGTCCATTCACCACGAAACTCCCATTTGATTTTTCATTGTAAACTTCCACTGCCCCATGATCCATTGATTTTAGCACGATAAATGGCCCCAACCATCACGACTTGAATTTTCCTGGAAAAAGCTTTAATCTTGAATTGAAAAGCAGGACTTTTTGGCCTGGTTCAAATCGCCTTAGCAAGATCTTCTTATCATGTCATTTCTTCACCTTCTCTTTATAGATTTTAGCATTTTCATAGGCACGCATCCTGAATTCATCCAGCTCATTAAGCTGCAAAAGTCTTCGTTCACCCGCTCGTTGCATATCCAAATTCAGTTTCTTGATTGCCCAATATGCATTATGCTCCAATTCAAGTGGTAAATGGCAAGCCTTACCATATACCAGTTGATAAGGAGACATTCCAAGCTGAGTTTCGTAAGCAGTTCAATATGCCCACAAAGCATCATCCAACTTGAGGGACCAGCCTTTGCGAGAAGGCCTAATTATATTTCTCTAGGATTTGTTTCAATTCTCTGTTAGCCAGCTCGACTTGTCCGTTGGCTTGTGGATGATATGCTATGGTCACCCTGTGGCGTACTCCATACTTACTCAAAATCGCCATGAATTTCCTGTTGCAGAAGGGTAAACCTCCATCATTAATAATCACCCGCTGTGTGCCGAAACGATTAAAGATATTCTTCTTGACAAATTTAAGAACCGTTTTAGCATCACCCGCTAGAGTTGATACTGCTTCAACCCATTTGGATACATAGTTAACTGCAACCAAAATAAACTAATTGTCAAAAGAAGGGACGAAGGGTCCCATGAAGTCGATACCCTATACATTAAAGAGTTCCATTTCAATGATATTAGTGAGCGGCATTTCATATTTTTTCGTGATATTCCCCGTACGCTGGCATTGATCACACCGCTTAATAAATAAATGAGCATCTTTAAACAAAGATGGCCAATAAAATCCAAACTGAAGTACCTTTGCTGCAGTTTTATCCCCTTGGAAGTGGCCCCCATACGGTGATGAATGACAACTTTGCAAAATTTATTCTGTCTCACATTCAAGAATGCATCTCCTATATAACTGATCCAGGCATTGCTTGAACAAAAATGGTTCATCTCAGAAATAAAATTTGATGTCATGGAGAAATTTCTTCCTTTGGTGAGAATTCATCTCCGAAGGCAATATACCACTGACAATATAGTTTACAAAATCTGCATACCATGGCAGACTGCCTTGGGAGATTAAAAATAGATGCTCATCCGGGAACGCTTCTCGCATTCGTTCCATGTCTTGGAACTGCTGGCTTCTCTCGAGGCGGGATAGTGATCAGCTACCTAATTTTCAGCTCCCTTTCGGTTTTTAATTTCAAGATCAAATTCTTGTAGCAATAACACCTACCGGATCAAGCGTGGTTTTGCATCTTTCTTTTTAATTAGGTATTTAATTGCAGAGCGATCCATGTATACAATCACCTCAGTCCCCACCAAATACGCTCAAAATTTATCAAAAACAAACACCACCGCCAGTAACTCCTTTTCTGTCGTGGTGTAGTTTAGTTGTGCCTCGTTTAATGTTTTACTAGCATAATATATGGAGTGAAATACCCTGTTCTTCCTCTAGCCCAACACTGCCCCGACTGCAAAGTCGCTAGCATCACACATTAACTCAAAAGGAAGGTTCCAATCAAGAGAAATGATAATCGACGCTGATACCAATCTTCGTTTCAACTCTTGGAACGATTGCACACATTCTTGATCAAAATCGAATGGTGTGTCCTTTTCCAACAATGTGCATAACGGTTTAGCAATCTTCGAGAAGTCTTTGATAAATCTTCGGTAAAACCCGACATGTCCCAGAAAACTGCGAATGCCTTTTACTGATGTGGGAGGAGGATGTTTCTCAATAGCCTTAATTTTTGCTTTGTCGACTTAAATCCCTTGGTTGGAAACCTGGTGCCTGAGTACTATATCCTCTTGCACCATAAAATGACATTTTTTCCAGTTAAGAATCAGAATTGTGTCTTCACAACATTAAAGCATTTTAAAAAAATTGACAAGACACTCGTCAAATGAATTTCCAAATATGAAGAAGTCGTCCATAAATACCTCTAGAAAATCTTTGACCATATCAGTAAATATAGCCATCATACAACGTTGAAATGTTGCTAGTTGCGTTGTAGAGGCCAAAGGGCATTCGTCTGAATGCGAATGTACCATATGCATATGTGAAAGTGGTCTTTTCTTAGTCCTCATGCGCTATCGTAATTTGGTGGTAGCCTGAATAGCCATCTAGAAAATAACAAAACTCCCGCCAGCCAACCTATCAAGCATCTGATCGATGAACGGGAACGAGAAGTGATCCTTCCTTGTGGCTTTATTCAACTTCCGGTAGTCCACACTGACTCTCCAACTCGTAACTGTTCGCGTTGGAATCAATTCGTTATTTTTATTAGATACTACCGTCATGCCACCTTTTTTTGGAACGCATTGCACAAGGCTGACCCAAGAACTGTCAGAGATAGGATATATAACACCTGCATCAAGCTATTTGATAATCTCCTTTTTTACCAATTCCTTCATAATAGGATTTAATCTTCTATAGGCTTCGATTAACGGCTTTGCATTCTCTTCTAATGGGATTTTGTGCATACAAAAAGGACTAATTCCTCTAATATCTATAATAGTCTAACCAATAGCCTTCTTATGATCTTTAAGCACTCTAAGTTATTTCTCTTCTTGAAGAGAATCCAATGCCGAAGAGATGATAATCGGGAGCGATGATTCAGCCCCTAGATATACATATCTTAGATAAGTGGGTAGAGATTTTAGCTCCAAAACTGGCGGCTCCTCAATTAATGGCTTTAAATGTTTGAATGACTCCGGTTTGAGCTCCAGCGATTCAAACTTCTGTGGATAGCATGTAAAGGTCGGAGATTGCTGCAAATATTGTACCATTTCAGTTGATTCTTCATTAGCTTCATTTATTTCCCCAACCAATGATGCTTCCAATATATCCTTGTGAGAGGTAACTTGGAACTCGGCTTGGACCACTTAGTCCATCATATCTATCATAAAGCATTCCTCTGGATTATTTGAAAATTGCATCGCTTTGGACATGCTAAATGTAACTTGTTCATTTTGCACACGCATGGTTAGCTCTCCGGCTTGCACATCAATGATTGTCTTACCAGTTGCAAGGAATGGCCGACCCAAAATGATTGGCACGTCTCGGTCCTCTTCATAATCCAGAATAATAAAATTAGCTTGAAAGATAAACTTGTCTACCTTTACTAGAACATTTTCAATAATTCCCTCTGGATATGTCATAGATCAATCCGCCAGTTGCAACATTACTGTAGTAGGTCGGGCTTCCCCAATGCCAAGCTTGCGAAATATAGATTTTGACATTAAATTTATGCTAGCTCCCAAATCACAGAGAGCTCTCCCAAAATACTAATTTTCAATTGTACATGGGATGGTAAAACTCCCTAGATCTTTGAGCTTTGGCGGCAATTTTCTCTGCACCATAGCACTAGTCTCTTCTGTTAACACCACCGTCTCAAATTCTGTCAATTGCCTTTTCTTCGACAATATATTCTTCATGAATTTGGCATAACTAGGCATCTACTCCAAGGCTTCGACAAGATGTATATTTATATACAATTGCTTTAATACCTCCAAGAACTTTTTAAATTGGCTCTCCTTTTTGTTCTTTGCAAGTCTTTGAGGAAATGGAGGGAGAGACCTTTGAATAGTTGTGGTTACATCATCAGGCTGCTTTTGGTGTGTATCGATTGACTCTTCTGCTTCATGTGATCGCTGAATAGAAGGACTAGCAGCTTCAAATTCTTCTTCTGGTTGTGTTACGTCCGGTAGTTGCCTACCACTACGTAACGTGACTGCTTGCACCTGTTCCTTGCCTTTTCCCTTAGGATTCTGTTCAGTGTCACTAGGCAATGTGCCTTGGGAGCGACTATTTAAGGCTGAGGCAAGTTGGCCTATTTGAGCCTCTAGATTCATGTTCGTGGTGATCTGAGATTGCATGAACATATTTTCTAGATCTGACTTCTTTTCTTCACGAGGAGGTGGGTTGGGTTGAATTAGTCTGATTGGCCGTTGCTGCGGGGGCTGCGAGAATCCCGGTGGCTAATTCGGCCGAGCTTGGTTACTCCATGAGAAATTAGGATGATTTCTCCATCCTTGATTATAATTGTTGGCATATTGATTTATAGAATTTTTTTGTAAAGTTTCCCACGTAATTAATGGACTTCGGATTGGAAGCACACTGATCACATGGACGGCCGAATTCTCCACACCACGTGCAATATTCTGCTGCTGATGATTGTGATGTAGATGCCCCGACTGCGTTAACATTGGTAGGCCTTGATAAATTTTGAATCTACCTAGATAGAGCATCAATGTAGGCTTCGATAGATGAAATTGCATCTAATTGTAGTAAGCCTCCACTTTTGCTTCTATCTGACGGCAACTGATATGTATTGGCTGCCATATTCTCTAATAATGCATAAGATTCCCGATAGCTTTTTCTTAGCAATGAACCATTTGATGAAGAGTCTACCATATGACGAGTGGAATCTTGGAGACCATTGTAGAATATTTGGATTTGCACCCATGGTTGAATTCCATGATGAGGGCATTTTCGAAGTAAATCTTTGAAGCGATTCCACGCCTCTGATAGATTCTTTTCTCCATGTTGCTTGAAAGAAACAAAGTTCATCCTGAGTTTGGCTAACTTGGCAGGCGAAAAATATTTTTTAAGAAACTTCTGTGCCAAATCATTCCATGTACTAATAGAGTTTGATGGCAAAGAATTCAGCCACTCTGAAGCTGTCTCTCAATGAGAATGGAAAAGTTCTTAACCTCATCGCTTCATCGGAGACTCCGTGCTGCTTAAATGTATTCATAATTTGCAAGAAGTTGCGAAGATGACGATGTGGATCTTCAGAAGGTAAACCCCCAAACTGCCTGATAGATTGGAGCATTTGGAATACCACCGGCTTGATCTCGAAATTGTTGGTGTCGATGGGGGGAGGTTGAATGCTGGTCTGCACTGCATTCTGTCCTATCGCAATAAGATCCCAAATAGGTTGGTCCAAATCATATTGTGGTGGATGAAGTGGAACCTCAACCTGTTGGTTCCCTTGTTGATTGACAATAAGATTTTCTTCTTGTCCTCCAATACACTTCATTTGATTATGCAGATTCCTAGCTCCCTTGCTTCTATGACGCCTTCTCAAATATGTTCTTTCTGGCTCAAGATCAAATAGTACTATATTATCCTTTGCAGCTCTGCGTCGGTGCATACAACAGGCAATAAACCCTGCAAGAACCAATTCAACTGTGCTGAACTGAAAATTTTATATAACTAACGGATTTATACAATGGAATATAATTACAAATTTATTCACAAAGACAATAGGAGTAACAATAATTAGTTAGTACCAAAATATCTCCGGCAACGGCACCAAAAACTTGATGAGTTGTGTATATGTCTAATTAAAATGCTCATTTTAATGCAAGTATACATGCCGATCAAGTAATAAAGGGTAAGTAAAGTATCGTTCCCACAAGGATAATGTCTAGCTAATTATATTGATTACTTCAATTGCCTTGGGGGAATTGAGAGATTTTAAATAATTTTAATTGAATGTGTAAAATAAATAAAAAGTAATGAGATAAAAGATAACGAAGGAGCAGAATTGTAATGGGGCTTGTCAAGTTGGATTAGTAGATGGGATAGTTAGGATTCCTTGCTCCTAGACTATATTAGATTGGTTCTTTTCATTGGATTGTGCAGGAATTTCCTAATCAAGGTTCAATATTTTTTATATATGCCTTCCAACACATGTAAAGCTAATTGCATAACACCCAATCACTATGTTCCCATGCAAACGAATGTTATGGAATTGATTTGCACATAGCCTGCTCATAACTACGCAAGGTTTAATGGTATATTCTTATCCACTAAACAATCTCTTTCTACCAAAAGAGAAACCTATGCCTTACACATGTATCTTACCTAGATTCTCTTTTTTCCAAGATGAATCTAGTAATTAAATCATCTTACAAGGTAGTTAATTTTATAAAAAGTATTGCACACCACATGTAAGGGTAAATCTACATAGCACACATATACAGCAATCAAATATTCATATTCAAAACATTAAGAACCAAAATAGCATAGTCTAGACATCAAGTCATCTCAACTTCCCATCTAATGAAATTTAGCTCATGTACATGGAATCAACTCCCATTGAAACCAAGATTGAATTCATTTCCAGCAAGAGAGACAAAGAAAAATATGTAGAGAACAAGAAAGAGAAGCTAAAACTTGCTAGTTTCCACTAACGAAGTGATTCTCCTCTCCAAGTTGCTCTTGGCTTGAAAACCCTTCTTTTCTCCTTCTTGAGCTGCTCCCACTTGTGCTCTCCTCTGTAGCTTATGCCCAAAACGAACTCTAAGTGATAATCTATACCCCCTTGCAATAAGCTCGAGTCACGTGTGAAAATGCACATGTGTGGGGGTTGGCGCCGCGGCTCCCCCTGGCCAGCGCGTAGGTGCCAACTCTCTGGAAGCTTTACCGACTTAGGGATTCTGAGTCATTCTTGCGAGGCGGTGGGATGGCGCCTAGGCGCCGCTGGTCAACGCCGGGGAGCTAGCTAGCATGCTCCTTCAATTTGCTTGGTTCTTCATCCCGACTCACTCACAAGCAGATAGTTGTCCATCCTTCCTGCAAAAATCAACTAAACCGAATAAATGAACTATAAATACCTATTTTATACTAAAAATGCATAAAAACTACATATTGCACCTAAAATGCACAATGCATGAACACTAAGCTAAATGAATGCAATTTTACTACATTCTCTTAGACTAACATGCAAAACTAGTTTGAAATGAGTCGTAATAACTCACATTTTCACGAGTTATCATTAATTTTACCATTACTCTATTCTCGAAAATTCCTACTTTACCCCGTTTTACATTGAGTTGACTCTAAACATATCTTATCATATTTTTTAAGATTGGTTCAATCCCAATTTTGGTTTCAAATTGGTTTTTTTAAATAGTCTTTACATTATATTTGAAAATTATAATTTAATTACAAGTCTTATTTAAAAACCTAAAATCAAGATAATAGCAATATAATTTTTGAAATATATTTATTAAATTCACTAAATAATTGATAAATTAAATAAATTTTTATATAGTTAAAGAATATATTTATGCATTTTACTAAAAAAGATATTTTATAAAATCTAGATTAAATCTGTATTAATAATTTGAGTCAATTTTGAGTACCCAGACCATAAAACCTACAATGCCATAATTGAATAGATATTTTTTTCTTGAAACCTATCCTATCCTTTAAGTATAAAAATAGAAACCTAATCTACTCAAGATACCAAATGAGTTAACCTATGAGTGCCTTTCCAAAGTTACACCCTTATGAGTTATAATTTGGATCCTTTCAAACCTACAATGGCTCCAATGGTAATTAGTTAATCCAAACAATTGATAATTTGTTATATTATAACATTTTACCACATATTATATTTTTAAGAAAATAATTTTAACCATTGATAAAGATAATTATACCAATTTGATATTGGTATGATCATCAATAAGTGAAAATATATATTTATCACATAAAAATTATTATTTAGTGCTTTGAACAATAAAAAAAAGATTTCAAGACTCATATAATTAAAATATATAAATTTTCAGAATATATAAATTATATTATATTATTATAATCTAAAAGCATCTTAATTAACAGGTCATGATCATCTAAAACGACCGGAAATGGGGATTTTTCAACCTATCACAAAAAGCATTTTTTAAATTTGTTATGATTTTTTATGAAATTGCTAACCTAGGTATGTATAATTTAGAAAATAAGTTTTATCATTTTTAAATATATGGTATATATTTTTCATTTTAAACAAAGGGTTTTGTACTTTTGTGTTCTTTTTTCAACATGAGAAAATAACTACAATACCCTTATATTTAAAATTCGAAAAAATATTCAACTAAAATAAATTCATAAAAATATGAGTGTTTGGACCGAAGAAAAGAGATTTTCAATAAAAAAGTTTTCTCTCCACTTTTACCATATTTTTCAATTATTATATTATATTTTTATACAATTACTATACTTTTTCATTCATTCTTTAGTATCCTTTCATACTACCTTAATTGTTTGAATTTTTTATCTTTCCTCATTATCATTACCCATGCCACATAATATTACTCTCTCGTATTTTTAAAAATATTTCCACCAAAAATTTCCTCTCCGTTTTTTCTTAAATGCCAAATATACCTTGTACATAAACATACACAAAATTGATAAAACTTAGTTCCTGTATTATATACTTTTAGAATAAGAATTTTATAAAAAACTAAAGTAAAAGTACCACCGCTTACAAATGACCGGTAGGCTTAATTAACGCTATTTAATTTGTATGATTTTTCTGTTAATGGTGAAAATTATGTTTAAAATATAATTGATACAGAAAACTTGTCCTACACCCCAAGCCAATATAATATTCTTTTTGTATTAGCTCTTGCTCTCAACCTCAAGGTCCCATCGCCTAGAATTACGACGATTAGTCCAATGCATGCAAGGCACATATCCAATCGACCACCTCAAAACTCAAAAGTCGACCATAAGAAGGCAACGAGGTCGGAGCCTTATAGATTTATAAATACATGTGATGTTAACCTTATAGCTCCAGCGTTGTTTATGTCGTCATTCTTGATCACCCCTCTAACACCATCATTAGTAAAAAGTGACCCATGCCAGCAAAACGACTTTGATCTCATCATTTTTAAATGATCTTATGATGAAATCAGCCTTGAGTTCACCGCGGAAATCGCACACGAACTCAGAGAAGAGATGAATGAAGGGAACTCGAAGAAGAAGAAGAGGTTGCAACTTTCCAAGCTTGTGTTATCATGTCTTCCTTCCTTTTTCTTTGTACTTCAACTGTTAACTTAACTGTGCAGCTTCAAGTACTCTGCCCAAGTCTTTTTGTTTCTTTTTCATTGAGAACATTATTGTACTTCCTGTTTCTTACATAGTGATGAAGACGCACTCTTCTACGTGTGTGTGTACAAAAATATTCAGGTGCAGCGATACTGAAATGGGCCCCACTTGATCATCAAATCATAATCTATTCCACCTATTATATTTAAAATAATATATTCTATTACCATACCAATTTTCATCCGAATCAGATATGCATATGGCCCCATCTGAAAATGATACAAATTCAACGTAATAAAATACTTTGATGTAAATAACAACTTTAAAGTATTTTTTTCAACATGTAAATCATTTTCTATAAAATTTATATATGGATAAATGATTATATAAAGTTTCATTGCATTCTAATATATGTGGGATTAGGGGTGGGAATCGGGGCGGGTCAGGGCGGGTCAGGGTGTGCCCAACCCTGACCCTCCTTTTCAAAAATCTTGTTTGACCCTTATTTTATACCGGGTCGGGACAAGGTCGGTTTGACCCTTACTTTTTTCTACAAGGTCTCGGGACAAAATTCGGGTCGGTATCGGGTCAACGGGTCGGGTAAAAAATTGCGGGTCAAGTAAGAAATTTTTAAAAATTTATAAAACTATCAAGTATAAAGACAAATTTATATTAAATTTAACTACTATATGCTTGAATCTATTATTAATCAATCAAAGTAAATATAAATAATTAAATAAAACATGAATATTAGCATTGAACGTGGTTTTTCTTTTTAATGTAAAATATCAGAAAACGGGTCAGCAGGTAGACCCGCCCCGACCCGCCTTGACCCGCCCCGCCACCCTGTAAAAAACTCAAATTTTGCCCCGACCCGCATTTCTTTAAAAACCCGAAAATCCCGACCCGCCCCGGTATTAAAACAGGGTCGGGCGGGTCACGGGTCGACCCGCCCCGATTCCCACCCCTATGTGGGGTCCACTTTTGATCAAATGTACCGCCGTTCCGGTGCAGTTGTGCTGCACCGAAACAGCTTCTGTCTCTGTATATATATTCTTTACTCCTAACATACACTACCTTCACAGTTGTTAACCCATGCCCATTGCTGCTGCTGCTGCTGCTGCTGCTGCTGCTCAATAATGTAGGGTAAATGTTTTAAAACAGAATCGGAAAACTAATTACTTGGATTAGTTGCTACTGGTGTACAACTTGGGTTGGGCAGGTGTGATCAAGTTTAATTTTATTCTTAAAAACTCTTATCCTACATTATTTTATATCGGGTTGATTCAAAGCCTACCATAACTTATTTTTTATCATTTTAATTAATTTTAATTTCGATTCTAAACAATTCTTTAAAATAGTTTTATATTATATCTCAAAATTGTAATTTTTTGCAAGTCTTACTTAAAAACCTTTAATCAGGATGATAATAATATAATTTTTAAAATACATTTATTAAATTTATTGAATAATAGATAAAGTAAAGAAGTTTTTATAAATTTAAAGAATATATTTATGGCAATAAAAATATTTTATAAAATATATAGTAATCATATATTTGTAATTTGAGAAGGTTCCACGTACTTGGACTTTGGAATCTATTTTACCCTAATTCAACTTGATTTTTTTTTACGTGGAACTTATCTTTGTTCTACGTGTATAAAAATAGAAACATCCCAACTCGTTTTATGGTTTCTAATGAATTGATCTACCAATGCCCTGCCCAAATTGCATGTAAGTATGGAAATTGTTTCCGTCGAATTTGTTCCCCTTCAGAGCTAAAGCAAATTTTCATTCCCCCGCCACTCAATTTAACCCATCTTCGGATGGGTTTGTCAGTTGGGTTAAACCCAACCCAATTTTCCCATTCCACTAAAGGCTGGGCTCGACCTTTTCTGTGGACTTCTTTGTTTCAGGACGTATGACCTGATCCTAATAATGGGTTCAAATTTGAAAGTATAAAACTTCTGTTTGGATTAGAATGGAATTTGAGATTGAAAAAGAACATTTGTTATGGTAGAAATATGTCATATCATATACTAGTGATATTAGGATATAAAAACTATAAATAATAATCAGGAAAAAGAAAGTTATTATGTGTAGAGATATCAAAAGTAAGGTTGTTACATGTTATGAGAGGAGAAAATTCAAATATTCCGAATCCTAATTTCCAGTCTCCAGTAGCCCAACAACCCTGAAATGAGCAGGAACTTTTTTTGTCAATAATTTTAGTCCACTTGCTAGTCCTCAGGTTATGAGTTTGATTTTGGAGGTAAATAGAAAAACCTTGTCCTAAAGGGATTTTTTACTCCAAAGCAATAAAAAAAAATTCAGAATTGGAATAGTTGATGAAATGTATAAAAACTCCTTTTTTGTCTTCATCCTTTTATGTTATCCATGCAAACATTCATAAAGAAGCTACTAATCAAGATTCAAGGAATAATTTATTTGTTGAAACACCCCCAACCAATTTGGCCGGAGCTGATCCCTAATTATTTCAAAACTAATTTCAGGTTGGAAATGGATGAAAATAATGAAGTTTTCTTTCTCGCTGTAGAGAAAACCTTCTGAAATTTGTAGTCCCAGTCTCTCTGAATAGTAAAATAAAAAAAAATCTACAGGACTTTTTCTTTAAAGAACATATTGATGATAAAATTAAAAATCTTATCAGTGATATGACTTAATATCATTTGCTTTACCATAATTCCAAATGTCATCCTAATCATATTCTTAAATAGGCCACATTTGCTTAAAAACCATGCATATTCATGTATGAATTATGAAAATACTTACATGTGGTCATTGATACTTTAAAATGTATACTTGTCAATTGGGGCTAGCCCATTGGCGGCAGCGGTGGTTTTAAAACCGTCTATGAGTTTGAAACCCACGAGCCGACGATTGGTGGGAGATTTTCGTAACCCTTTGTTTGTATCCCCAAGTAATAGAGTGTTTATTATTCCCCCTAAATATGGAAGTATTTTACCAGATGTCCTTCCATGGTGAGAGTTGTAAATGAGTCCGATTTGTGAGATCAGATGTCCCAATGTATATAATACTTATAAAAAATTTAATAATACTTTTGCAATAATTTATCACTATAAAAATGATTTTTAGATGGTATAACTGTTGAAACACAATTTGAAAGTTGATATTTAAATTCAACAATTTTACTTCGTTGGTTCTGCACTATTTTCTCATGGGCCACTACAGATGTCTGATTTGAATAAAACTTGTTATGCTGTTGAAATAAACAATTTTCAATACAGTAAATGAGCTAGATTTTGATCTTATGATAAATATGGGGCTCATTTACAATCAGCAACACCTTAATTAGGTCCAGCCAGCTGAAGCCTAGCATTTCCTAATATAGCTATATATTCATATGTAGTTGGTGGAGTTCTCTCCACAAATTAAGCGAATTGAATTTTGAACACCCAATTCATGTGAACTTAGTCGGTTAATCTCGTGTAACACATGAGATTATTTCAAATCTTATATATTTTTATTTTTAGGTCGTACATCGTTTTTTTATTATCACGTTTTTCTGCAAGTCATTTGAATGCAGACTGTAGACTTCCATAACATAGGAGTAAGAAGAATCCTAGTAATTTTCTATATTATCCCTATCATATCACATAATTTTCCATCAACTTGGCAACTTCTACTCTGAAAAGTTTTCATAAAAAAGTTTTACCTCCAACCAAACGCACCCTAAATGGTGAAATACTTTACCCGCCAATCCAACCCGGTTTTTGATACATCACGGTTGAAAATTTTCAACATCCTAATCCGTTTGTATGATTACAGATCCATTTAAATAATGGGTAAATTACGGCTTAACTTTCGGATTCTTGATTTATTATATCCTCCTTCCTCTTACCAATGTTTTGAAAACTGTACTGGACTATGAATTAGTTTTACGACGATTCTCAATTTTTCCGGATCAATCAGTGTAAATCGGTGATCAAACCACAGTTGATCCAGAAGAACTAGTGATCCATGATATGGCCGATTCACGGTCTGACTGCCTGATTCGGTACGGTTTTTAAAACAGTGCTTCTTACAAGATAGCCTTCTTCCCTTACACCCCTTTTCCCAATACTCCCCCACTATCCCTCATTGAAGTGATTGGTTCAACTCTATTCCCCTTTAAATCCCCTTTTCTTCCCCTTCCTAAATTGCTTCCCGCCCTTTGTTGACTTCCAAAAGGTAGGATTGATTCAAAAATCCCCTCTTTCTCTTCCTCCAATTCCCTGCATTCTTTAAAGATATGTCCGATTTTGCTGCAAGCATAGCAGTAGGTTGCAAGCTTTTCATACTAAAAGAATATCCATCTTTTCTATGTGGCTTTCTCATATCTATCTCCACTTTCACATGCAAACTTTAGCCAGTTTCAGCTATTTCATTACACTTTTTTAAAAAAAAAAAGATTGCCCAATCATCACTCCTTAAGCTTCTCTATCAATCAGGTTTGGGATATCCATCACCTGAATCTAGATGGGGGGTTTTGCATAGTTCAATTTCCTCTGGTTTAATCTGTATTTTCTGCTCTTCCATCAGCATCACATTTCCATCGAATAACCACGGACAACCATCTATGACCTTTCCCATATCTTCAGTTCTGTCAAAAGTGATAACGTAGAGGTTTTCCTCAACTTCCACTACCTGCATTTTCCTTGTAGGTTTCCATATCGGCATTAATGTTGATTTAAAAAGCTCTCTGTTGTATCCTTTTGAACTCCAAACAGAGCACAGTAATATCAGCTTGCCTTCCGGACTTAGCCTCTTCTTATTGTTCTCATTTAGAGTTCGGATTAAGAGTTCTTCAGACAGGAACTCTTCTTCCTGCTCAAGCCATGTTCCCAATCCCTAATAGATTTCCGTAGACCAAGGTTAAAAAGGAGAACTTACCTGCTTCAATTGACTGCAGCTTAGGCTCTTGCATATTTGATTCCCCGAATCAAAAATCCTTTGACACTGAAAAGATTAGCCCTGATGCTCCACACCCCTAACAGATTAGCCGGCTCTTGCTTCGTTTGACCACGCTTCTACTTTCTCCTCAAATTCTTGTCGCCAGAGAAATACTGGCAGCTGCTAATATTACGTGTACCGTTTTTTTTTTTTTTCTTTTTGAGAAAAAAATATTACGTATACCTTAGATGGATGACAATTGATCAAAATAAAAAGTGGGCAAGTGAGGCTATTTAGATAACTATAGCGAAGTTTTTTAAAAAAAATTATTTGATATCTCCATTTTCATCTGAATTGTTGTTACTCTTGCGGTTAAAAAATAAAATACCAAACCAAGCTGGCGATCGATAATTATTATGGGTGCATTTGGTTGGAGGTAAAACTTTTTGATGAAAACTTTTCAGAGTAGAAGTTGTCAAGTTGATGGAAAATTATGTGATATGATAGGGGTAATAATGAGGTGTAAAGAGAATAAAGTTAAAATAGATAGGGTAGTTGTATGAGTATTTGTGTAGAAATGATTGAAAAGTAGAGTTGTTTATATAGAAAAATGTTAAAAAATAATTAAAAAAAAATGTAGTTATGATGAGTGAAAAGTTTTTTATTGAAAAGTTTCCATTGACATGTTTTGTGTGTAACCAAACACACCCTATGACATATTATCTAAATATTAACGGATTTCAATCCTGTGCACCCGGGTGCATTGAAGCCATTTTAACCCACTTTTTAAAATTTTTTTGAAATTTTTTTTATACAAGTGATAATCTAAGTGTATTTAACATGTATATCAATTTTTACCATTTTTGGAGTATTTTAGATATTTTTTTATTTTTGAAAATCAGTGGCATTCTAATTTTCAAAAATCAAAAATAAATATTTAAAATACTCCAAAAATGGTAAAAATTGATACACATGTTAAATACACTTAAATTAACACTTGTATAAAAAAAATTTCAAAATAAATAAAAAAATGGGTTAATGCACCCGGGTCATAGGATTGGGATCCAATATTAACAAGCTAAAAGATATCGCCTCTAATAGAAATGCAAAAATTTAAATAGTATTTTCATTTATAGATGATCTTGTTAGTCCAGGCTAAGCAAATGTTTTATTTAGCTTACTTCAAAAAACTCATTTAAAATACTTTTCTTTTACTCTTTTCTTTATAAACTTGTTTATCTAAGTGTATTCAATATATAAATCAAGTTTTATTATTTTTGAATATGTGTATATATTTTTTGAGATTTTTAAACATAGAGGTATTATATACACATAGATGTTTAAAAATTTCAAAAAAATATATACACATATTCAAAAATAGTAAAACCTAGTTTACATGTTGAATACACTTAGATGAACAAGCATATAAAGAAAAAAAAATATTTTAAATAAGTTTTTTTAAGTGAGCTAAACAAGATATTTACGTAGTCCAGATAACAAGATCACTTCTCACTTATATATACTCATATCAATCTTATTGACCCACAACTATTATCTTTAATTTAATATTTATTCAAGGTTGGGAAAAATAAGTAAATTTCCGTGCGTATTAATTGATATACAAGTTCAATACGATGTTAGTTATTATCAATATTAAGGGTGTAATTTGGGTAGAGTTGAGTCTGCACGCAATTTCCAATAGTATTAAAACTTACTTCTTTATAACTCGAACTTAATGAACTCGATTTGTAAATATGATAGTATTATGGTTCAAGTGAACCCGTGTCTAATTTCCCATTTCTTATTGATTATAAAATATATTATATATAATATTTAAATAATATTTCTTTTATATTTTGTGTATTTTATGTTATTTATATTTATTTTTGAATAATATTTGACATATCATAATTATATTATTAATAAATATATTATTTTCATTTATATTTATCTTTTGTTTATATAATTTATCTTTACATCCATTAATTTTTTCCTTTATTTTGTTTTTTATGTTAAATTTTTTCTAGAAATATTATTTATATTACTATATTTTTTATAAGTCCAATAGTTTGAATATATATTATTATGTGAATTTACATGATTTGTTATTATTATATATTCATATAAAATTTTAAACTTATCACTCTTAAGTAAAACATAAATTCATCGACATAAATTTCACACTAAAACTCAACCCAAACCCAATTTTAAAAAAAAAGGGTTAGAGATTAGGTTTTAAAAATATGGTTAGGGTTAATGTTTTAAAAATGGAATTAGGTTAAGGTAAACCCGAGTTTCGTGAGTTCGAGTTACACCCCTAATTAGCATCGGATCAAAAAATTTATATAGTTGTAAACGCGTTGCTCATGGAGAATTGCGTTTCTACCAAAAAAATCCGATCACATGGAATAAACGCTCGGCCAAACAAAGCATACAGCAGCATAACTATCGATGGAAGAACCGATAACATAAGAGCTCATTAAGTAATCTTTGCTGACGGAAAAATAAACAAGATGTAAACTTCAGAAAATTCCGTGACATGGTGCGTCGATGGTAGCATTGATTTTTCAAATAGCAATATACAGAACCAAAGTAGAAAATTTTAGGCGACATGAAATTACAAAAAAGCATGAGTGAATTTTTCGACGCAGCTAAAGAAGGATCAAAGGATGAGGTTGCATCAATAGAAATTAAAATTATGTCTATGGAAAATCACAATGGTTTGTCATTAACGTTGCTGCCTACCTTCTGTAGCTTATATAAATGCACCTCACCATTAAAATAACAAGAAATTTTTTTTGAATAACAAGTGGTTATACATCGGGTAGGAAGTCCAGGGTCTAGAGTCTCGAAACCAAATCGGGGCCTCCGACACTAATGCTAGGTATGAGCACCAATTAGGCAATTACACTACGCATTCAGATTCATATTTTTAAAATTTTAAATGGCAAGTTGCAATTACACTCACTTAGTTTGACAATAATTGCAAGTATACTTATATTTTCAGAAATTGTGAATAATCTCACATAGTTTAATTATAATAATTGCAGGTATACCTATAGTTCTAGAAATTGTAAATAACCTCACATAGTTTGACCATAATTATAAATATAAGTATGTTGTTATAACATTATTACTACATCATCACAAAGTGAGTGTATTTGTAAAAATATGCAAACTATACAAGTCTATTTACAATTTCAAATTTTAAGTGAATTATTTAAATTTTTTGCAAATATACCCACATAACTATATAATTTTGCAAATATACATATATTGTGAGAATGCAACAATGACATTATAATGGCGTGAGTATGTTTGCAATTATGATCAAACTGCTTTAGATTATTTGTAATTTTTGAAACTATATGTGTATATTTGCGATTATAGTCAAATTAAATAAGTATATTTGTCAATTACCCATTTATACATAAGGATATTGTACTGATACTACAATATTATACTTGTGTTCAAAATCCTAAAAGATATATATATCATCAAAAATGATTAAAAATTTTGGTTTATAGGTTATACATATCTAAACTGACGAGTTTATAAAAAACAAAAAATAAATAAATAAAAGTTTTGCGAATTATCAAACTCGTTTATAAATTTGTATACTTGTTAAGAATTTCCGATTTTTTTTTTCCTGACAGATCAATGTTGACTCTTCGCTTTAGGCTTTACACAATACATTGTATAGCCACCCGGGGGAGAAAATTGATCGCGTTGGTCAGCTCCTTTATTTGAAATATCTTTATATTAATTCAAACCTACTAGTCACCACTACCCAGTTGTACGTCTACGTCAAAGCTAGAGGAGGCCGCAAGCAGACGAAAAAACGAAAGAAGAAATATTTTGATTATTTTAGAAGAACGTGATGAACCATCAATATTATAAAATTAATACAAATTAAGATGGAATGCAACTAATGCATGTCAGAACACTCCAAATTAACAGTCTTGTTTAATTGCTTCAAAGGTATCCGGATTACAAAATTTTGATGCTTGTCTGGTTACTTCGCTTTTGGTTAATGCGTGGGCTGTCCAATTTGAGTGCACAAGTGCGATTACCAGTTACATAGGAGAAGCCACGTTTATTTCTTTTAGGATTTGATGGCTGATGATGGTGACACAAGCACCAGGGCAGACGCCACCCTAGTGCAGCTGGATTATTGAATTACGCACAAGCATAAATCAACTCAATGCTCCCCCGAGCGTACACCCTTTTTTAATTTTTTTTTTTTTTATAAAACTGTAAATATAAGTGTATTTAATATACGTATAAATTTTTAACATTTTTGGAGTATTTTAGATATTTATTTTTTATTTTGAAAATCAGTGGTATTTTAGTAATTTTAAATTACCTAAAATGTCGCTGATTTTCAAAAATAAAAAATAAATATCTAAAATACTTCAAAAATGGTAAAAATTTATACACATATTAAATACATCTAGATTAACACTTTTGTAAAAAATATTTAAAAAAAAAACTAAAAAAAAAAAGGATGTATGCACCCGGGAGCATTGAGAGCTCAATGCTCCCGGAAGCAAACGGTCTGCCTCCAGTTTATGGTTGTTTACAGTTTAATGGGATGAGTACATGGAATGGAATGAAAAAAGTATTGTTGTATATTAGAAATAAAAAAATGTATTAAGAATGAAAACAATAGACTTTTTTTTTCGAAATGAAAAAAAAATTAAGAAATTGGATATTCCATTCCACCTTAATCCCAGGATCACCCCATCAGTTCGAGAGCCTTTTGATGCATTGATGATAATCAGTAGTAAAATGTGCTCTTAGGGTCTGTTTTTGCAACATATGTACGTGGGAAGCGAATTTTTCTCATCTCTCCCTGTACACGTTTCAAAAAATGGTTTAATATTTTAAATATCTATCTATCGTACTTTTTTATTTTTATTTCTTTATTCCAATCATTTTCTTACATAACTACTTTCTTATTTTTATTTTACCTCTATCATATTCTATCACTCTTATATTTCTAAAAAATAGTCTCTTTTCAACCTCCTCGCCTGCTCACTGCCCATGTTACCAAATAGTGCCTTAAACAAGATCTATTGCTTTACACATGCTGGCCATTGGGTTAGAACTCTAATAATTGGGATCGTTATATAAATAATTTATTTCAAGGCCATTTTAATGGAGATGTTTGGATGCATTAGAAAGAGAGCATAATTGGAAGCAAGGTTCCACTTTGAAATGTCCGTTCTTTTATCATTTTTTCACATACGTATCCTGTATAACATTCCAATATTTGCAGAAGTTGCTCATTTTTTATTGGGTAATTTACAAATATACCTACTTAATTTGACCATGATTACGAATATATTCACATAGTTTCAAAAATTATAAATAACCCTACATAATTTGACCATAATTGTAGATATATTCATATGATTGTAACACTATTATGGTGTCGTTATTGCATCATATAGCGTAGGTGTATTCACAAATATATACAAACTACGTTGGTATATTTGCAAAAACTAAGTATAACTACTTAATTTTTGAAATTGCAAATATACCCACATATTTTGCATATTTTTGCAAATATACCTACGCTATAACGGTACTGTAATAGTACCATAATGACATAGATATATTTGCAATTATAGTCAAATTATATGAGATTATTTGTAATTTCGAAAACTATATAAGTATATTTACAATTAAACTAATTGGTTATGTTTCCAAATCACCCTTTTTTAAAAAAGTTTATAAACTATATGCGACTTTTGGGAAATGAAAGCTTCGTTCTACTAAAAGTCGTTTGGCCTAACGTTGTTAAACAATAATATTCCACCAAACATATATTTGCTTGAAGCATCAATGATTAACTTCTCCAAACATTGAAACTTTTTACATTTTCTCTTATTTTATAGGACAGAATTAAGTATTCCAACCGAACACATTGAAATTGTTGAAAAGCAAATATGGATTCAGGCAACCCACGACCAGTGTTTTGAAAATCGGACCGAACCGGGCGGTCGGACCGGTCGGACCGTGAACCGGTCACGTCCCGGTTCGGTACTGTTACCGGTCCAATCGCGGTTCGACCACCGGTTCGATCCGGTTGAACCGGAAAAACCGGGAACCGGTCACAAAACCGGTTCAATGACCGGTCCGGTTTTAAAAACATTGCCCACGACCACCCACGACCAAATAGGCCTAAAGACAAAGCCATCACATCACCTAAAGGGTAAACCTCGTAATAGCTTAGCGCCAGTAGACTTCAATGGCAATGCTGAGCTAATTTAATCCTCACTAGTAGTCCAATCCTCCATCAGCTTCCCCATCAAGTCTAGCTCACTGCTTAAATATTGTTCGTTGATCCAATACTTCAGTGCTGATGCAATTACCTTAGAGTGTGTTTGGTTGAAGGTAAAAATTTTGATGAAAAGTTTTGGGAGTAGAAGTTGTCAAATTGATAGAAAATAATGTGATATAATAGGGATAATGATGAGGAGTAAAGAGAATAAAGTTAAAATAGATAGGTTAGTTGTATGGGTAGTTGTGTAGAAATGATTGAAAAGTAGGGTAGTTTGTGTAGAAAAATGTGAAAAAATAATTAAAAAATAGAATAGTTATGGAGAGTGAAAAGTTTTGAGTTGAAAAGTTTTAGTTGACATATTTTGGTCCCAAACAAATACACCCTTAACTTGATTTTATAAATCATGTTTTTCACCAATTGAGGGGACGTGAAATAAAAGGTATCTTTTTGTTATTGTTCATTGGTTCAATACTTCAATGTTAACGGAATTACCTTCACTCGAGCCCTACACTGAGAGTTGAATTGATTTTATAAATTATATTTTTCACCAATTGAGTTGAGGGGACATGAAACAAAAAGTGTTATTTTATGACAAGAAGTTGTTGGTCCCGAGTTAATGGCGATTACCCAAGAGGGGAGGGGTGAATTGGGTATTTAAAAATTTATAACTTAAACAGAAACTTTACCCCGGATTATTGTAATCCCCTTAATGATGAAACGAAATGGAAAGCAATATAATGTAGAGAACAGAAATATAAATCAAGCACACAAGATTTTATAGTGGTTCGGGCAACCTCCCTACTCTACTCTTCCAAGCTCACACTCCTTGTAACTTGGGTTCCACTATTGTATTTCACAAATACAATTAGAGCCACTGCTCTTTTCTAGATTTCAGCTCTAGGGGGCATCAACAAATCACAGCACAAGTAGGTGATGAGTTCCACTCTAATCACACACTACTTTGCTTACACTTGATTTTAGTTCCTCAAACTAAATCAAGTTCAATACAATCAAATGAAATAACAAAAGAATCTACACGTTACAGTTGTGTAGAAGCAGTTTGGCGCAGAGAAGAACTTGTAGTGTAGGCTTTGAAGATTCAGAAGTTGAGCTCTTGCAGTTTGAAGCAAAGTTCTTCTTCTAAGGATTTTCTTGATCACTTAATGCTCATGAAGATGGTAGTTATGCACTCTTAATGATTTTCAGCTACTTCCCTCGTCCACAATGAATGCCTTTTATAATTGTGGAGGGAATACGAACGTTTGAAGGTAGGTGGCGCGCATTTAATGCGCCAACGTTCGAATATTTTTCGACCGTTGCGACCCAAGTCACAGGTGGAGTCGACTTCGGATGCGACTTCGCCCAAGTCGCAGATGGAGTCGACTTCAGGTGCGACTTCGCCTTCCGTAGCGACTTCAAGTTTCAGGTCGGGTCGACTTGGGTATCGACTTGACCCAAGTCGCAAGTGGAGTCGACTTCGGTGTGCGACTTCACTTCGTCAGTTGGCTTGATGTACTTGAAAATTTGTTTGTTTGGTTCCTTCATTTCCTTTTGAATCATTGTCTTCTTGCTTTCATATATTCTACGTTCAAGCCTTGAATCCATGAGAACGTGAACAACCTTCTTGGTTGAGTTTATGCATCTTGCTTGAACTTGGATTGGTCTTCAATTTTTGTAGACCTTGTGAATCTTGGAGCTTTGATTTATGCAATTTGCTTTCTTTTGATATTAGTCTTCGTATCTTGGATTTCCTCATCTTGAAATGTACTTGAAGCTTTGCCTTGGACTTGATAAACTTAATTTGATAATGAGCTTGTATCCTTGAGTTGGTCTTGAGAGATCTTAAGTTGATCTTGGAAATGAGCTTGAATCTGCATCCTTGAACTTAGAATACCTCAAGTCGAACTTGGAGTCGACTTCGTCTACGACTTTACCCAAGTCGCAATTGGAGTCGACTTCGTTTGCGACTTCGGTATCTTTCTCTCCCAAATTCAACTCTGGAGTGATTTTGGCATCTGAAGTCGATGATGGAGTCGACTTCGTTTGCGACTTGGCTTCCCAAGTCGCAAGTGGAGTCGACTTGGCCTGTGACTTCACCTGCTCTTCTTCCAATTTCAACTCTGGACGAATTTGACTCCTTGAAGTCGATGTTGGAGTCGACTTGGGGAACGACTTGGCCTTCCATGCTCTATTTTCTTCAAATGTATATGCCTTAAACACTTCCACAAACATGTTAGTAGCCAAGACTTACTCAAATTGATTTGTTAATCATCAAAATATAGATTTAGCTTATTTTCCATATATTTCCAACAAAAGTGATTTTGTTAGTTGAGCTAAGTAAATATTCTACTTAGTTCACCTTCAAAAACTCATTTAAAACACTACTTTTTATTTTTTTTTCTTCATACACTTGTTTATCTAAGTGTATTTAACATATAAACAAAATTTTACTATTTTTGGATATATGTATATATTTTTAAAATTTTCAAATATATGGTTATTTTAAATACATATAGATACATAAATGTTTACTAATCTCAAAAAAATATATATGCATATCCAAAAAAGGTAAATTTTGATTTATATATTAAATACACTTAGATAAACAAGTGTACGAAGAAAAACAAAAAAAATATTTGAAATGAGTTGTTTAAAGTAGATTAAGCTAGACATTTGTTAAGCCCGAGCTAATAAGATTATTTCTCTTTTATGACATCCCTGAATATGTTATATAAAAGGCGCCTTTTATATCATATCCTTGGAATATATAATGGAGTAGGATGTAATGCTAAAACTAGGAAATAAAAATTAATTTGGTTTAATAAGATAAGAGTAATAATGTAATATGTAAAGAGTTAAAAAGCGGGCCTATTTGACATTAGCAAAATCAAGGTAAATTGTGAAGAAAAAATTTGAAAAAAAAAAGGGAAACTGATATGAGATTTTTTTTATGAAAAGTGATACGAGATTTTGGGTGGTTATCTAATGCAACTAAGTGCAAAAACCTCTTTTTATATTTTTTGAAATTTTTTATAAAACTATTAATCTAAATATATTTAACATATGTATTAAGTCTTATCATTTTTGGAAATTCATAGTTATTTTTTTGATTTTTTAAAAATAAGAGTAAAACTCCATATATGTACAAATCTCCAAAAACGGTAAAACTAAATATATGTATATGTTAAATATATTTTGATTAACAACTTTATAAAAAAATTTAAAAAATATAAAAAATAAATTTTTGCCCGCAGGTCCACTAAAGTGTACTACACTCAAGTGCATGGAATCAAAAACCAAGATAACAAGCTAATGATTTAAGAGTAAGGGTGTAAAAATGAGTTGTGTTAGACACTGCCCACGTTCCTATTTGAAAATTTTCTTACCTTATATATTATTCTAACCCTACTATTTAGAGAATGGGTGAAGATAGGGCTAACGTTGGGTTAAGTTTAAAGGAAACTGATTTCATGCAAGCGAGTGCACTTAGCTTCGATACACCTAGATGCAAATATCTATTTTTTATTTTTTTGAACTTTTTTTTACAAGAATGTTAATCTAAGTGTATTCAACATATATATTAATTTTACCATTTTAGATTTTTTTAAAATTTTTTAAAATCAATGAAATTTTAGTAATTTAAAATTACTAAAAATGTCACTGATTTAAAAAAATATATATAAAAAATTCTAAAAATTGATACATATGTTTTTTTATTGGAATTTATATACAACACGACATTTGATATTACAATCATAATCTTCACAAAATAGAGTAAATTTTTCTATAACTCTCGTAGTAGAGAGAATTATATAAAACTCTCACAAACTTTGGGGAGAAATAACAATAACATGCATATTGCATGACTCGAATGCGCCATCAACCCATTTGGTGATACGTATGTTAAATACACTTAGATTAATAGTTGAGTAAAAAAAATTTCATAAAAATTTAAAAAAAGATTAAATACTCTTGATTGTATTGAAGTTAAGTGCAGTCAGGTTTATAAAATTAGCTTCCAAGTTTAAATTGGTAATGCAAGTTGAAAATGTAAACTATATTTCAAATATTTAATATTTTCTCACATATTATAAACTAAAATGTGATGTAGATGTTTAAATTAAATATCGATACTAAGCTGTTGATTAATAAATCAAATTAAACTATAAATTATCATGATCTCAAATTAACTAATTGGGTTGATTCGAAATTTTAACTACTTAACTATTATACTTTTTATGATAACTTAACTACTATACTTGGTTGTGTTTGTTTAGTAATAAAACTTTTTAAACTAAAACTTTTGATTCTCCATAACTATTATATTTTTTAATCATTTTTTTACATTTTCCTATACAATTATCCTACTTTTCAATTATTTTTACGTAACTACCCATACAAATAACCTATCTATTTTAAATTTATTATCTTTACTCATCACCATTACCCTTATCATATCACATCATTTACACTATTTTAAAAACTTTTCATCCAAAGTTTATCACTTTTCAAACACACTATATTTCAATCATTTTCTTATACAACTACTCTATTTCTTTTTTACTTTACCTTATCATATTATATCACTCTTAAAATTTCTAAAAATATTTTCTTTCCACTCCCTCACCTTCCTCTCTACCAGCATTGCCACATGATGCCTAAAATTAAAATAGATATGATAAAAAAAATGAAAAAATAATTAATATAAAAGAGTAATAATAGAAAAGGTATAATAGTTAAGTAGTTAAATATATCAAAAGACATTAAAAAGCACATAAGAAAGGATAACAATTTTTTTATAAAATGCCAAATGTACCCTAAGGATTTAAAAGCTTTTTTGGTATCATGAGGGTCAAATTAGCAAAAGAGACTTAGAAATTAGATAACATTATTATTATTATTATTATTATTATTATTATTATTATTATTATTATTATTATTTTAAAAATAAAAGGCTTTGCCCGTTTTCCATGGTTGGGCTGCATAGTAAAATATATGCAATCCTTGTTTTTTTATTACAATATATTTATTTCAAATTTATTAGTTTTATCATATGTTTTTAATTTCGCGATGTCAAAAATCACTTGATTGTATACATTCATCTTATATATTATTTTGAAACTTTAATAGTTATACATTTACTCTTAAAAGATGTTAAACTTTTGTATATGTAAGTTTCCAATCAACATGATTTCAATTATAATGAACAATTTTATAAAAATAAAAGAGATATTTGTGCTCATGCATACGAATTTTTATACAATTTGTATTTATTTCTATGATTTGAACTTATTATGAATACACCTAAAATTTTAAAATATTTGTAGTTACACTAATGACAATGTTTAATCTCTTGAAAACCAAAATGACTTTTGGTAAATTTAAACCACGCAGTGTTTATTACTATGAAGTTAGTTAATATATTAAAATCACTGTGATTGATGAACTTGGTAAGCCCTAATAAACCTAAATTATTTTACAATTAATTATAACCCATGAAGATAACCAATCAAAGTAATTTTTGATATATTAATTAAATTCAAATTAATAAACCTGATGGATCGTTTATATTTGCCATAAAGAATACTAATTTTTTAAAAATAAGAGGTGCGTGCTTGTCATAGACATAATTGCAAATATTTTAAAAAAAATTAAGTGCATGTGCAATAAGTTTCAAATCATAGATATAAATGTAATTTTATAAAAAAAAACTTTTGAATGGAAAATTTTTAGTATAAAAATTTTTTAAATAGGAGAAAATGACGTGATATGATAAGTATAATAATGAAGAGTAAAAAGAATAAAGTTAAAATAAATAGATTAGTTGTATAGGCAGTTGCGTAGAAATGATTGAAAAGTATAGTAGTTATATACAAAAATATAAAAAATAATTAAAAATTATGGTAGTTGTAGAGAGTGAAAATTTTTAGGGGTGTGTTCCTTTACACATAAAACTCACACCCCAAACTTTTCAAACTAAAATTTTTTAATATAAAACTTTCACAATCCATAATTAATCTATTTTTTTAATCATTTCTTCATATATTCATATGCATTTACCTTATCTTTCAATTATTTTTATACAACAAATGTGTCGATTTTAACTTTGTTCTCTTTAATACTCATCATTATCTTTATCATATCACATAATTCTCTCATATTTTAAAATTTTTTTACACTATAACACTTCCTGGACACCTTCAAAAGTTAAAAAGTATTTTTTAAATGAAAAATAAGGGATGCTTACAACCCATTGCATACAAGATAAGCCGGAAATAAATATAAGCCTTGAATATCCTATTCCACTAAAATTCCTCATTGTCTTTTTTTTTTTCGTATCAACCTCGTTGTCTTTTTTAATTCACCTTTTCCGAATACAGTTCTTCCAAGAAGTGCTGGCTAGTCGAGCTTGCTGATACAAATTTTTCCAAATTTTGAAGCCCGATAATTTTTTGTTGAAAATAAAAAATATATAAGGATCACTCAAAAGAGTCTAATAAGTTTCAAAATTTCTTTACCATAGTGATTACAAAGATTTCGGGGGCTATATATGCATGCAAAAATTAGTATACATGTAGACAAAAGGATTTGAAAACGAAAATTCAAAGATAGATGTGTGTTAAATAATATTTAAATAAATAAAAAGAACTAGGAAAATAAAGATAAAAATAAAAATAAGAAGAAAAATATATTTCAAATCAGACGTACAAACAAAAATTTTCTTCCTAATTCCTTGTAAATTTTGGCAGCCACATAATAGTAACAACATACAACTAAAAGCCAAAAACTAGAAAAGTAAGAGTGCAACTTGGTACCGGATCAGTTCAAACTAGCTTGACCTAGTCTAATTTTAAAGTCAAATTTGGATTTTATTTTTGGAACTTTTTTCTATTTAGGCTAGTTTTGACTTAAACCAAAAGAAATCGAAACCAATACTGAATTTGCATCAACCTAGTACCAAAACTCGACTAGTTCGAACCCAATGTCTTCCTTAAGTTGTTAACAGAATTATATTAGTTTACGCATTATGCATTATAATTATAATTGTAATAAAATTTCTTCCATGTAATCGTAACTTAGTTAAATTGTAAAATAAATATTTTAAAACCTAAATGTCATATACATTTGTCCTGAAAAGTTGAATTTTTTGCATCTACGTCAACTTAATTTGTAAATACTTATAAATATACAAACTCTTTAAAATTATTAGATACATACTAATTAATTATAAAATTATAAGTTTTACTTTTATTAAACTTGTTTAGATAGTAATCTCATGTAATTCCATATGTTTTTCTTACCTTGATTGTTGACGATAAATTCATTATATTTAACACTATATTTTAATTAGAAGACCAACTTTCATCGAAATAAAAAATAAAGTAAGTCATGTAAGTATATTGTGTAAATTATAAACAAATAAGTTATCATAATCAAAAGTATATTTTAGAAGTAGTTGGTGCAAATGTAATAATATTGAAAGAATTTGTTATTTATATTAGTAAATTTGGATTCTTGTTTGGTTGAAATTAACATGAATTTTAACTTGAAACTAAGAACGACACTAATGACAATACGGTCGAAATCTCACCCACACCTGAAGTTTAATATTAGGTTTAAAATTTACCTAAATCCAATACAATACGAAGCAAGTTGCACCCTCAAGAGACAGGTATTAATATTATTAATTGAGGGCCCACCGCGAATATTCCCCAGGCATCTAGTCTTCTGAGGGTATAGCACTATAGCTCGGTTGTTCAAGGCTTCTGGAAGGGAATCGCGGGCCCGCCGAGGGAATTTTATTATTATTATTATTATTATTATTATTATTTGATGAAATCCGCGGAGAGAATTTTCACATGGTGGGAGCTGTGGTATCCCATGTAAAAACTGTTTGGTCTTTTTAAAAATTGTAAAAGAAAATTTGGTCCCAAATTTGTAAGATAAAAAAGGAAAAAAATGTAAGAAATCATTGTAATATAAGTTGAGGTGTAATATTCACAGTCAAAAAATTCAATGTGAAAGGAGGAAGAATATGAGAGGAGCCGTGACGAATGATTTTTTTAATTATTTGATGTTATACCTGCCCTTATCGATGATTTAAAAGCATATGAAAATTCAAAGGGGAATTAGAGATAGGATAAGCGGACGATGTTCTGCAAATTCTGGCGAATAAAGTTTACGATGCATGTATTACAGATATTTGCGAATCCACAATTACTAGGTAGTGTTTCGGAAAATAATTTTATAATTGAACATTTTTCTCATTCACTGCATCTGTATAATAAGTCAACATTACTAGACTTAGACCCTGGAGTTAAAGATTAAAAATATGTACTTGAATGAGTTATAAATAAAAAAATTTTAAATAAAAATAAGTAATAAAGGACCTCTACAATTTCCGCATAACTGTACCTGCTTATGTTGTTGCCTAGAAAAGGTAACAGTTCCAAGCAACTGGGTGACTTACACTCCATACGATAGATTATTTCTTTGTGAACTATTTTTTTTTTTATTTACTCTAAGAATGGTTATTATCTTGTTAGCACGGGCTAGCTAAAAGGGGCATACGTTTTATTTTTTAAATAAAAGTATCTTTTTAAATGGATTTAATCCATATACCAAAATTTATATTTTGGATATGCGTGTATTTTTTATTTTCAAAAATTCAACATTTTGGAGTATTTAAGTTATTTTCACCCTAAAAATGGTGATTTTTTTAAAATCGAAAATATATACCGTACGAAAGCTGAAAATTTGGCAGATTAATTAAATATACTTAGAAAAGTAATTTTCATACAAATATGCAAAAATTAAAAATATATAAATCAGCCCGAACAATATCATAGCCTCGCTAATAATGAGTAAAGTAATACTATAAAAAAAATAATGAGTAAAGTAATGATACATACTTACTTGGCTTGTTAATTTTGAAATATTCTTTTTTCAATCTAAACCATTTACCATATTTGACAATTTTTTTATCATTATACTGAAAACAAATTTCATTGGAAACCTATGTTCTGTAAAAAAAAAAATTGAGACTGAATATACAGCGACTATATTTTTGAAAAATATATAACATATATATAGTATATAAAAGTTTACAATATATGCATTTTTAGAATTATAAATAAATGGACATAGATAAATATAATAAATGATTTATATTTAAAACATTAATTAAAATTTTCATCTTAATCATTACACACTAAAAATTTATTAGTGTGCATTTATTTGTGATCCAGGAATGCTTAATGCAGAAAACATTCCTCATTGAAACTTAGGCATTAGCCCAATTGTCCTAGTTAAGTCTTGCCCCTATGTGTACTAATGCTTTAATAAGCCTTTTACTCTACTGTAGAGACAATGTAGAGACAAGACTGAGAATTAAAGTCAAAAGATCAAGGTCATAACCATATAGTCCTATCATATATTTAATAATTGTCTACTTGTCTTACTCTTGTATGCTTAAAAAAAAGGTCATGCAAAATCTAATCCTCATTTATATATATGGGCCAGTATTCTCTAGTGCACATGGGTGTGTAAAAAATTATTTTTAAAATTTTTTATACAATTATTAATTTAAGTGTATTTAATAATATTAAGTTTTATCATTTTAGACTTGTAGATATTTTTTATTTTTCAAAGACAGAGGTATTTTAGTCATTTTTAAATGACTAAACATCCTTATTTAGGAAAAATCAAAAAATATTTGTAAGTATCTAACAATTGATTCATATATTAAATACACTTAGATTAATAATTTTATAAAAAAATTTCAAAAACCATTCAAAAATAGGTTTCTTGCACTCGAGTGCACCAAAGCTAAATGCGCCTAGGTGCATTCAATCCTATACTTTTATGTACGAGGTCTATGGTATCACATTGACTCTATATTGCCTTAATTGTCAAACTTAGTCATCTTCTTAATAGAACTACTTACAAAGAATAAATCGCATCACCGAATCATTCCATTATACCTTTGGTTTACTAGAAAAATGGTCTAATCCAGGATTGCAATTGATCCTGTAACGCCCCAGGCCTAACAGTAAGGTATTGTCCGCTTTGGGCCTTGGGCCGCACGGTTTTGCCATTTGGGGTTCACGCGCATCCCGTCCTTCCCCAAAAGGCGCCTCACTGAGGTATCTGGCGGCCTCCACTTATAGCTCAGGCTCCCCCCCTCATCCTAACCGATGTGGGATATCACATTCACCCCATCCCCGTTGGACACCATCGGCCGGAGGTCGGGAGTCGGCTCTGATACCATTTGTAACGCCCCAGGCCTAACAGTAAGGTATTATCCGCTTTGGGCCTCGGCCCGCATGGTTTTGCCCTTATGAATTCACGCGCATCCCGTCCTTCCCAAAAGGTGCCTCACTGAGGTACCTGGCAGCCTCCACTTATAGCCCAGGCTCCCCCCCTCATCCTAACCGATGTGAGATATCACATTCACCCCCCCCTTGGGGCTCCAGCGTCCCCGCTTGACACCATCGGCCGGAAGTCGGGAGTCGGCTCTGATACCATTTTGTAACGCCCCAGGCCTAACAGTAAAGTATTGTCCGCTTTGGGCCTTGGCCCGCAAGGTTTTGCCCTTCTGGGTTCACGCGCATCCTGTCCTTCCCCAAAAGGCGCCTCACTGAGGTACCTGGCGGCCTCCACTTATAGCCCAGGCTCCCCCCCTCATCCTAACCGATGTGGGATATCACAGATTTTATGATCAGTTTGCAACGAACCTTGCAATCAGAAAGATCGCACCCATCTAAATAGAAAGAATATATGTAAAGAGTCCTTAATACACTAAAAAAGATTCTTGGCTCCCTTTGATTTACCAAAGATAACCCCTACAACCTCTTTCTAATACCTCTTTTATACTCGTAAAAGTTGGTGCCTTCTCAAGCATGACCTAAGACAAAATTGGACTTTTTTTCTCCATTAATGGAATATCTTTCTCTAAAAGGGTTTCAACCCATTGAGCCTTCTTTTTCACATAAATTCATTATCCTTTCGTTTTAATTTCATTATAGCTTGTTTTGTCATAGTGTGTTCATCGTTACTTTTCTCTCAGATGATCAAGTGGTTGATGTGAGTATGTATAAGAGTGTAAGATGAGAAGTCTAGGGTTTGAATTTAGGCAGAAGCATTTGCTTCATTATCCTTCCCTTAAAGTTGTCCTCCATCAATTGTCCAATCATCCACCGGGTAACATAATAAAATAATAGTATAACGGAATTTTATGTTTTCTTATTTTAAAATTTTGATCAAGCGACTAAAATCTTGTGTATAGCATGAATATGCTATATAAATTTCCCTCATCCTAGCATCGCGCTTAAGCACAATGATAATAACTTCATAGAATTTTTTATAATTGCTAAAAATAACAAGATCAAATAGATGAAATCATTTGTAATTTTTAAAATTCAAAGATGAAAAATACCTGCCATGTAGCTTGTGGAAGGTTAGAGATATATATTCAAGATGAGTTTGTTTACACTAAAAAATTTTCATTCTCTATAACTACCATATTTTAAAATTATTTTCTTCATATCTTCCAATCCAACTATCTTACTTTTCAATTATTTTTACATAATTACTCATACAACTAAACTATCCATTTTAATTTTATTTTGTTTAATCCCCATTATGACTCATATTATATCACATTATTTTCTCTTATTTTAAAAATTATACTTAAAAATTTTTATTCAAAATTTTTATTATTTCTTGAACGCAACCTTAAAGATAAAAATTCTCTTTTAAATACTTATTATCTAGCTACAATCCTATTACATCCGAAGTAGGAGATGTGCAAGATGAATAGTCATGAGTGGGGCAAAATTTTTGTTTTAAAATATTATATGTTGAAAGCATTCCATATAGGAGATAAATGTTTCTTAGCAATGAGGGTATATTGGCAATGAATGACATGTTCTTAACAAATGACTTGATTGAATGATACAAATTAAGATGGTTACAAAAATGCTTGCCCTGATAACACATTGAGTGAAAGTCAATAAGTTGGTAAGCAATTTTATAACCTTGAGAATTTACCTATACTTCAGAAGGTATACATTTTAATTAGTTGTGCTAATCATAAAAAATGAGAGATTGTGAACTCAATTATGGAAAATTGCAAATCAATGATAATTACGATGATTGACAACTCAATTAAAATGAAATGAAGCTATTAACAATGGTTTGGGTTAAGTTTGTACAAAATAAAAATTAAAAGTTCAAAATATATAATGCATCATCTGAAGTTGCGCACCAAGTCAACTTTCCCATGCGACTCGGGTGAATTTGCAAACCAAGTTGATTATAAAAGCGACCTCAGACGAGTTTTTGAGAAAGTGCTAAACAGAAGAAACCAAGTATAGGTGAAGTTGCACACCAAGTCTACCTTACCTGTGACATGGGAAAGAACTCAAAAGGAAAAAAGTTTATATGAAGAAAATTCAAGCTGAAGTGGCACCTGAAGTTGACTCCACCTATAACTTGAGAAACATAAGAAAGAAAACCTTGCCGGAAAAAAATCGATATTAAGTCAATAATCAAGTTGATCCCAACTGTGATTTAGTTAAAGTCACACTTGGAGTTAACTTCACCTGCAACTTAGAAGATTTTGTTGGAAGAAAAAATGAAATTGAAGTCGATAGCCAAATTGACCTTAATTGTGACTTAGGTTGTGATACACAGACCTAAGTAAGGCTTATGTATATGCATTTGGCATATACATATGAATCATGTATGATTTAGATGAATTATGAATGATTTTCTTAAGCAATATTGATGATTTATTGCAATTAGGGCAAGTGATTATAAATGATCAATATAAGCCGATATGGGTCAATGTGATTAAAGAGGCTTAATGAGGATTAGGAAATGAGAATATATTGAGGATAATTACCTCATATATTAAGGTTTAATTAATGGAGATTATGTGATAGTTATGGATTTAAGGTAGCAAATGCTAGAAAATCCATAATTCGACGCTAGGAAGGCAGATTAAGATGAAAATTGAAAGGTAAGCATATAATTTTGTGCTTAATCTTAAGGAAATGATGGATTATGAAAATGTTGATGAAATTAGGGTGAAAATCGATCATCACCATCAAAATTCAAGGATAACTTTAAATGGTCATAACTTGAGCTAGAAAAATCGAATTGAAACGAAATTTGAAATGAACGGTTAAAATTATGAGATCCATGCAATGAGAGTCTTGGATTAAGATAATGATGATGGGATATTTTTTGCACAAAAATGGGTGTATATTATTGACTTTTGTGCACCAAAAAGTAAGTTTGCATTTATGTTAAAGTAAGGTGATTAATTATATTTTTAATGGCATAAATGAGGTGTCAAAAGGAGATAATTACACATGAATTTTATGAATTGCTTAAAATAATAAAGTCCATGACAAAATCAAGTGCTTAATGACATGATTTAATGGCTAATGGATTATCTCAAAGGAGCTTGAAAAGATGGCCCACACATGGACGTGAAAAGGGGCTGATTACATGGAAGTTTTAATTTTTAAAAAATGCAAAATGTGTATTTAAATGACCTAGGAATCTTGGGTGGTTAGTGGACATGTTTGGGGTTGATTTTTGTGGCAAGAAAATGCCAAAAAGTCAATGATAAGTGGACCCCACTTGTGGACAACAACATGTAGCTAAGGAGTGATGTTCGGTCAAGCTACTGTAATGGGATTTTTATGATTTTTTAAAAATTCAAATTATGCATTTAAATGAGTTATATGACAAGGGTGGTTAGTGACATTAATTAAATTCAGATTTTTGTGGCACAAAATGCCAAAATACCAAGCTGCATGTGGACGTTAATTAAATGGACAGTAGCACGAAGGTTTGAAATTGTGCACGTCCAAGTTGCTTTTGGATTTTTTATTATTTTTTTAAATATGCTAAATGACCCTTATTACCTAGGGAGGTTAATTACCCATGAATTAAAGTTAAAATGGGGTGGAAAAAATGTGCAAAGGGCTGCTGAAATGGACGTTGCATTTTGTGGACAGATTATGTCCATTAATGTATGGATTTTTGATATTTTTTATAAGATAAATATCTAATTTAAATGGACCAAATTTTTCCATGTCAGCAATAAGAGATAAATATGCTTTAATCACATGATAAATGATGTGGCAAGTGGGACCACAAGGCTGGAAAATTCGAACCACATATGAAGTGCACGTCCATATGGTGTATGGGATGAGAGAGAAAAAAAAGGGAAAATCAAGGCAGCAAGCACGTTCCTTTTCCAGCAGCAATGAATGGGAGAAAAAAAGGAGAAAAGGAGAAGGAGAAAATGGGAGGAAAGAAGAGGAACCAAGCCATGGAAATTGGGTTCAAATTTTATCCAATACATGTAAGTATACCCCTGATTATGGGTTGAAAATCATAACTGAAATTTTCTTAAACCTTATACGATGTTGCTGTTTTGAGGATTTATTATGATTACATGATATTCATGATTTAATGAATTACATAAGTTTATTTGGGATTAAGTTATGAATTTTAGAAAGGATATGAATTAGGGTTACACGTATGACCCGATTTTCATGTTTTTGTGTTAAAAATGATATATGAATTAGCCCAAATAATTTATGGATGATTAAGAGGATAAAATATTCTAAATTTAGAGTATGTTGGACATTCAAAGTGGGTTGAAATGATTGCCCTAAATCTGATTTTAAGGGTATGTATTGGAACGTTCAAAGAATGGTGAAAAAGGGTACCCAAAATGTGTATGAAGTTGCTGTTTTATAAGCAAACGAATTTTGGGTTTTAAGTATGTGTTAATACCCTAAATTTGGGTTAAGAAAAGCATGATTAATTGCTGAAAATTATGAATTAGAAAACTGTTTTGAATTAAGTGTCAAAAGAGGAGTTGAAATGATGAAAAACGGGTTCTAATGTTGCTGTTTTGGAACCCTAAGATAAATGGATTAAAATTTCAAAATTAGGCCCTAAATTAAATGTTAATTAAGGGATTTAATCATGCTGATTAAGGACCCAATTTTCTGTGTCAAAAAATTTTAAGAAACACATGATCTATGTGTTGAGAATTTGACATATATGAAGAGACAGGCATGCGAAAATGACATATGGTTTATGTAAAATTGTTAAAATAAAAAAGCATGAAAAAGTAATGAAAAACATGGATTAAGTTTCTGTTTAAGTAAATAATGATAATTTCAAAATTTAAAATTATTATATGATGCCTAAGTTATTAATTAAGTGCTTAAAATGAGCACCATCGTATGAAAAATGAAAAATATGTTAAAAATGATAAATGAAGGTAATGAACCTCCAAATAATGATTTAATGAATGATTATTATATGTATATAAGTTTACCCTACATAAGGGTACTAAAATGAATGAATGGATGATTGATATGTATAGGCTATGTTGCTAAGTATGAATACCCAACTTGAAAGACAAGTAGGTTAAGATAGATGAACTTATGTAGGTTGGAAAAACTAAAGAATATCAGTATTTGAAGTGATACAAATAAATGAAATGTTATTTTCATTTATCTAGGAAAAGACAAGGAAAAGAATGGAAGAAAGGGATTATAGTGATCTCAGGTAAGCAAGCGAACTTTCTAAAATTACTATTTTCTTGTTATGTGATGATATGAGATTGTAATGTTTATGATTATGTTTTGTCGAATGGGCAAGCACAAGTTTTGAAAATGACGGCTTAAATGAAAAGCATTAAGTTTTGGAAAAGAATGACTTTAAGGAAAAATTTTAAGGTTTGCTTCATGAGAAGCAAGCAACATGTTTTTAAGATAAAGAATTTATCACAAGTGTTGTCATGGGTTGACAATGCTTTATGTTAATGAAAGTGAGAAATTTCTTATGAGTAAGAAAATTCTCCATGATGATACATTTAAAGAATTTTATGTTTTATGTCTATGATTTTTAAGAATTTGCTTATAAGCAAACAAGTTTTTTATGATGTTGTTTCAAAAGTATTTTATAAGAAAAAGAGAATTTTACCATTTTTCACAAAGCATTGTTTGTCAATAAGTTTCGAATTTACACTTATGATATGTTATGATAAACACTTATATTTATGAAAGAAATTGAAAATGGGATTTGACTTATGAAAAAGATTGGTTTTGCTTTGTCATGGTAATTAAATATAAACAATGATTTGGACATAGTCCATATGTTTTAAAATGATATTCGAAAAGTTTTTGATTTCCTTTAGATAAGGACATCTATGATGAAAATGTCTTCAAAAATGTTTATACGAATGTTGTTGAATGGGTTTTAAGGATGACTAACCTAATAAGTTGATTTTATAAATGGTTTGATTTCGGGTTGCTAAATTGCATGCAAAAGATTATGCAATTCCCCTTTATGTAAAAATGGTATAATAGATATGTGGACAATAATTTAATCATCAGGGTGGTTAAAAAGGGGATAACACAATTGCATAACTTTTATAAGCAAAAGGCCTTGCAATGAAAACTAAGAAAATGTTAGAAAACATATGGTTTAATTTTAAAAATTTAAAGATTTTGAAATTCTTTTATAAAGATTTTAAGATGTATTGTTTTACAAACATTTCAAATGTTTAACAAAATATTTTACTCAAAATTTTTCTAAAAGAATTTAAGGAAGGTCATCCTAAAACTAGATTTCAAATGACAACTTGTTAAAGTGGGTGCGCTTGCTTACAAGTTGACACGGACTGCGGTCTGTGATATGTTTATTTTCAAAATGATTTGTTTTAAAAAGACTCAGACTTCGGTCTGTGATGGTTTTCAAGTTATGGATGCAGACTTCGGTCTGTGATCCCGGTTTAAAAGGACACGGGCTGCGGTCTGTAATACTTTAAACCAAACGGACTGTGGTCTATCAGGATTATGTATGGTGCACCAGTACAAGGAATAGGCCGGTTGTAGAGCACAGTCGGGATGACCGGGGCCCACTCTACATAAGGCCAAGTCGCTAACGGATGGCAGGAGTGCCAGCAGCGCCCTCATTGAGATGGGAGCAGGATGAATGAACAGCAGTCTGGCTAGAGTGCTGTTAAGGATTCTCTTCTAAAAGGTAGCATGATCACTTGCTAAGTGTCACTACTGGATGGAGAGAAATTCTTTTTCTTATGTTTTTCTTTTAAAAAGCTCAAAGATTGGGAAATGAAGGTATGTTTTTATGAAAGTTATCCTAAAAGGATTTTTATGAAATGATTATCCTAAAAATAGGGTGTTTTACACAAAAGTGTAAATAACAGGACTGAAAGGAAATTTTTTTATGCAAATGTATTTATGAAAATGGATTATGTATTTTATATGCCTTATTTGTTATAAATAAACCCCAAGACGGGGAATATGAAAATGATTTATGTGAAACTTGGTTTTAGACATAGGAATGTCTATTTCTAAAGAGCCTAAATGAAAAATGTTTATAGACATGAAAGTGTCCAATGTTAAAGTATTTAAATGAAATGTGTTTTAGGACATACGAATGTCCATCGCTAAAAGAAGCTATGTTAAAAATGTTTTGAGACATCAAATGTCTCTGGGCTAAAAGATTTTATGATGAAAAATATTTTTAGACATAAAAATGACCTTTGCTGAGAAAGGCTTATGTGAATGATGTTTTAGGACATGAGAATGTCTTCCTTTAACAAAGGATTTATGAGAAAAATATTTTGGACATAAAACATCTACTGAAAAAAGATGGTTTTATGTAAATATCTTAGAACATTGGAAATGTTCACTCAAGACAAAAGGGAATTAATTATAGAGGGTAAAACATGTATGTTTTGCCTTAATAAGCTCAGATGTGGCTTGTAAATGATTTTAAGAATGAATGTTTTATGAAAATGTTCAAGGACATAGAATTGTCCTCGTGAACAAAGGATTTCATGATAATATTTTAGGGCATATAAATGTCCAAAGGAAAAAGGTGTTCAAGATGTTTATGAAAAAGGTTTTCAAGGAAGTCTTTCCTTAACGATAAAATGTTTGCTTACTGAGTTGTCACTCACGTTTTGTTTTCCCAAACCTTAGACAGGTACCGGAAACTCAGGAGGTTGCGAACCTAAGCAATGAAGGAAGGTACGTGATGGTAGCCATGTGAGCTATAAGGAATGGGAAAGCATTGTTTAAGGTTCTGAGGTATGTTGACTGAGATGTGAACTTATGTAGAATTATAAGTTCTATGTGATTCAATGATTAAATGTAAATATGTATAAATGTAAAATGATATAATTAAGTCAAGAAGACTTTCATTGTAGAAAAGCAGGATGAGATGCTATGAAATAAAATATAAAATTTTATTACAAGTGTGATGTCTCTTGTATGATGAATGATGTAGAATGTAAAGAAATGAATGGAGATAGATAAAAAAAATTTAGACGAGTTCCAATTAAGAACTCGCCGTGTGATCAAGGCAACAATCCTGATTCACATTTACCAATCAATAAGGTCTTGAGGTAAGGAAGTGACGTCTCAGTCTGGGGCGTCACGTAGGTGAAGTTGCATTCTAAGTTGACCTAATTTGTGACTTCAATCATAATAGTTACTAAAATTCAAATGTTGGTGCATTAAATGCGCAACATCTAGTCCAAATGACCATATTTTTCTCAAGCCTTTAAATATCTTGCCAAGTGGAGTTAAGAGGGTTAGCTAAGCAATTGTATGAACTCTTACTTTCCTATTTATAAGCATTAAAGGCTAAATACAAAAAATTTCAAGTCAAGCTCTAGAATCCAATAGTAAAATGCTTCAGTGCTTATCTTTTTGCTACAAATCAAGGGCTTATTGTGTTTCTTCTTACGCATCTCTATAAAGTATAGATTTTTTCTTTCATTGACCAATAATATAAAGAATGCAATTTGAGTGGAACATCACAATAATATGTCGACAAACAATGCCACATGATTCAAATTTCATACATGAACAAGTGACCATTTTCTCATCCGTGTTTCATAATACAGTCTTGTGTTTTCTCTCATCTAGATAAGTGTATTTGTGAACAATCTAATGTTGCAATGTATTATTGCTTTTAGTCCTAAATGCAAGGTAATATATGCTATATTTCTTTTCTTTTTGGAATTCTATGAATACATTGAAGGTGTATACATTAGCCATCTCAGCTTCAATTGTCAGCAAGGTAAAACATTTTGCTCAAACATGTTTTAAAGCCATAAATTGTTATGCGGATCAAACTCATCTAACATTGCTAACCAATTTCTCTCACACGCCTCAACAATCTTTGAATTGTACAAGCAATTATACTATGCCTCCATAAATTTTGAATGACGATGGATCACATACGACAACTTTTTAGGCAACTTCTTCTCAATGTGCCACAAGCACAATATATGATTAGCATATAGAAAATGTTGCTATTGCACCTCCAATTACTGCATCTTGATGAGCCCATGCCCAACAATATAGTGTGCTCATGGCATTGACTCCAATGATTAGTGCAAATGGCATCTCATACTCATTGGTTTTGTATGTTATGTCAAAACAGATAATATCGTTAAAAACCATGTAATCCACCTTTGATTTACCATCTACCCAAAAACATGAAGTGAATCATCTTATCTCCTCATTAACTTGTATTTCATAAATGAATTTAGTATCCACTTGACTCTTTAATTGAAAATGATGCGAGAGATTATTTGCATTACTATCATATTTTGCTTAATACTTCCTTTTCAAAGCATTTATGGCATCCCTTTCTAAGAAACCAAGATATGAACTACCTCTAGCTTCCACTCTCATGAAATTAATGGACTGTGCTACACCAATACTTAATGTTTTCAAACTTGAAATCATATTCAAGTCATCTTCTGTAAATTTTGTGCGTGACCATAACCTACGTGTTTTTCTAAGAGTGCAGAGAGCATGATTATGTGCCTCTGCAAATTGCGTTACTTGATATAGTTTCTCTTTCACCTTCAAATTCACACTACACATAGCTGAACATGAACAACAAGTGGAAGGATAGGCAATGTGTATCTTGTTAGCATCAACCACCAATTTCTAATCATTCATGTCAGCATTCGAGCATCTAAATACATGCTTACTAATTTCTCCAGTTTGTATCTTTCAAATGTTGTCTTTTCTAACACTAAAGTTGCAATGTCATGCATAAGTATTGTAAAATGTGAATACTTCATCTACTATGGAAAACATCATTCAAATTCTTGGCATCAAGCTCTATTTGGGTCAATATCTATGTCTAAATTGACACTTTCTTGTGCTTGCACAGTTGAATAAGGAATTAGTCCAAATTCATACACTTCCTCCCCTATGTCAATGGAAGCATTCGTCACAAAATTCTCTGAAGAACCACCTACAACATGCACAGCCACAAGTGAAGGTTGAACTAAATGCGTTTCATTAGCACTCTCACTTTGGACAAAAGGATAATCACTCATGGTAATTTTCATAAAGAGCTAAAGAATAATTTATCATTGACACTATAAATTAAAAAAAGGAAAAGACATAATAATATTGTCCAAGATTAGATAGAATATTTTGGAGTCCTAATCTCTTTGGGGCATGTATTTGCCTTCACAGCCTAATATAATTCTCAATAAAATTATAGGTAGATTAGTTGTCTTTAAGCTTTGCCAGTCTTGGACATAGAGTCGAAAGTCCAATTATAAAACATGCACAATTTTTGTAAAAAATGCATCAACAAATACCTAAATGCTACCTATTACTATTTAACAAAACTAAAAATATGCATTAACTATGAAATGTTTCAATTACTTCAACATGTGGTATGTGGTTATTAAACCTTTTTCCTTTTTTTAAGATTTTCTATTGTGAGAATTAAAAAAGCAACAACTATGTGAGATCTTAAATTACAGCAAGTAATTTTAAGTATTAGCAATGCACAATGAGGGCTTATGAAGATGGTGGAGTAGGTGGTTCTAGCTTTGAATTGAATAGTCCTCCACATCTCGTTTTAAACATGCAATAATAATAAAACAAATTATAAAGGAATAAGGAGGACTTATACCTCAAGCAAGGAGAAGATGGAGCACAGCAACTAGCAAGGAAGAGGGGGTGAGAGGAGGAGAGAAAGAAGGGGAAGAGGGCTGGTGATGGAGAAGAGGAGGAGACGTGAATTCTTGCAATAGCGATGCACTAGTGAGAGTTTTTCTCCATAAAGCTTGGATCGAATGAGAAAGAGAGTGCGGATGGTCGAATGAAATTTGGACGTATCAAGGGTGTTTTAAAAAAATTAGCTTTCAATCAAAAATATCCTAGAACATTTGCCCATAAATCCTGTAGCATCCAACTGTTCTCTTTTCTTCTACCGCATCTAATGGCTACCAATAATGTATCAGAAAGAAGACGAAGTGTGATATATCGCATAAAAGCAGCACTCTTTAAATAATAAAAATGACTAAAATACTCATATATTTAAAAATTCAAAAAATATATAATATCATAAAAAAGGGATATGATCAAGCGCAGTTACACAACATTGTAATTTCAGGGCATGTTTTTGGTCCGACTGTTCATTCATGTGGGTGTAATCCCAACAATTGACGAGTTGAGTTCGAGGAAGGGAAAACATTTTGGAACTTTTGATTTGCCTCCAACAATTTTTTTGACAGTAACAATTTTAGGCAGAAGTCTAGATTTTTTAATGCCACCAATTCCTCCTTTTTCCACTTAGTGTATCACAAGCTAAAAATTTTGATTGAAAAGACACGAACAATGGAAGTCGGCTTTCTAGTGGTGCCCAAAATTTGATTTCCTTCCCTAACGAAATCAACTGAACTTTTGAATTTTCAATTCCATAAAATCAGCACTTATTCCTCCTCCCAAAATCAGTCATACATGTGGTCCTTCATCCATCTACTCTCGTCAAATGCATATACGGCTATGATTTTACTGGCCCACTTCGACAGCCAGATTGACACTCCCATTGTTAGGGAGCAGTGTAACTGCACCTGATCATATCCCCTTCAAAATGATAAAACTGGGTTTGTAAATAAGAAATGTATTTGATATTTTTATAAACTTGTCATTCTAGGATTTTTCAATTTAAAACTATTATTGTCAAAATTGAACCAGTAAAGTAATTGTTCTGGTTTGAACTGTTGACTTTAGCATGACATATTATGATATCATAAATGTTTAATTATTTTAATTGATTATATATGAGTAGAATTATATATTCATAATCCTTAAATTTATATGTTAAACTCTAATCATCACAACAAAATATGCATGAAAAATTAATAAAAAAATTTAAGAAATCATTAACTAAGCACAAATTAACATAAAAAATTAGAAAAAAATCAACTGCATTAACTGACCTGAAATGTGTAATAAGCCTCGACTCTTGACACTAGATTCTTGAATTCTCCTTGTTTATCTCAGTATGTTTATGAATTGCACTTTCTAAACATATCTATACAATAAGGAATACAATACAATCATTAATGGTTGAAATATTAACAAAATTAAATCATTCATTATAATATAAGAGTAACTCATGTGCTCAAAAAATACGAAAATTTAAAAGACTACAAGTCCATCATTATCATCAAATATAACAACAATAACACAACTATACAATTAAATTGAACAGATGGATTTGATGTTGACATGATTATCAAAAAACTGTCTACAGTCACAAAAGGAACAGATTCATCATGCAACCAATGACAATAACACAAGCACAAAATTAAATTAAACGGATGAGTTTTATGTTGACATGGTTATCCAAGAACTGCCTTAGCTTGCAATAATAAAGCAAACATATTTATCATGAAATCAACAACAATAATACAACTACACAATTTCATTAAGTGCAATATAGTATAATTGATTACACAATCAACAATTCAATTGCATAGTCTTTAGTTTAAATTTTTTTTTAAAAATTAAAAAATCAAGAGAAAACTAAAGCTTGCACAAAATGATCCATATGCATGATAACATTCATCGGTGGTATCTAAAAACTTTGATGGGCATGATCAGAACCTTGCTAAAAATTACTTTTACTCAATTTGCCATTAATTACAAATGGAAAACTAAGGCTTGCACAAAATGATCCATATGCAACAGTAAAATTTCCTTTTTGGCAACAATCCAAGAACTTATCTCTTTGCCAGAACCATATGCATGATGGAATCATATGATAACCCAAAGAATTCATGCTATGAGCTTACTACAGTTCTAAACTGCATCACTGTCACATTAGATTCTAACCAAAATCTCTGTATGGGTAGCATATGCATCATTGTAAATTGATAATGATAATTTTGTACATCGATTTTCATGAATTATAATTTGATTCAGTTCTAGAATCATTAAAAAAGATCCCCACAATGCAAGCACTAAAAGAAAATTAGGCAATAGGACATTTTGTTGGCTAAATCCCCACATTATTATAAAGAAGAAGGAAACCTTAAATGCTTAAAGCAAACTGATCAGGATGAATAACATGAAGTAAGACAGTTGTCAAAATAGAGGGAGAAAGGTAGAGATGGGTAGACAACATCAAGGAGCAAGGAGTTGTCAAAGAGCCAACGATGTTAGTGAGGTCGAGGAGTATTGAAAGGCTAGATAGGCTAAGATAGGGTAGCAGCCTTGTAACAAATAGCAGCTGTTGAATGAATAACAGTTATTGAAATAGAGGGAGAAAGGGTAGAGATGGGGTTGACAATTACAGGGAGCTGTTAAAGAGTCGACAACATTGGTGAGGTTGGATTATTGAAAGGTAGGACAAGTTAAAAGTGAGATCAGTGAGCAGGGGGACTCTAAGACAATAGAGTGGTGGAGATTGGACATCGGAGAGGAGGGGAGGTGATGCTTGTGACGAACGTGGGTGAGCAGTGGAGGCCGGAGTAGCTATGATTCTTATTATCGTCTTCTTCGGTAGTTCGATGGAGGCCAACCGGTCGCTAAGTTTTTTCTTTACCTAGCCGAATTGACTGAACTAGGTTCAACCAGAAATTTCAGTTCAACCACAGTTCAAGCAGTTGAGACGGTTTCTTGCCAACTGTTTAGAACGGCTAGCAATGAACTAGACTTTGGGCCGGTTCTTACTACACTGTTTTGAATTTTTTATTTTCTACAACTATTCTCTTTCTAATCATTTTCACATTTTTTTATAAAATTATCATATTTTCAATCACTTGTCCATACCTATCTTATCTATTTCAATTTTATTCTTTTTACTCCTCGTTATTACGCTTATCATATCACCTCACTTCTATTTCAAAAAGTTTTATGCTAAAAAATTTCATTCAAAAGTTTTATTAAATATCAAATACACCCTACATATACTAAGATTAACAGATTTATAAAAAATAAAAATAAATAAAAGAATACGTTTTGCACCGGTAAGAAATGATCAGACGCCAATAAAGTAGACGGAACGGCTTCCGATTTGCACCGTATGGCGTGTACGGAATCCGCGGGAGCACGGAGATACAGGCGCTGAATCACGTTGTGGGCCCGCACTCTCTCTAGTCTCTTGTAAGTGTAGGACCACAGCAAGTTATACAAGTGTGCGCGTGTCGGTTAGATCTGCTCCTCTTTGGAGTTTAGAAATTGGAATTTGGACCGAGACAGGGAGCCGAAGAAGTCGAAGAGAAAAACGCGAGTCTGCTTCTTCTTTTCAAAAATCCATCAACATTCCCACCTCCCTCTCTCTATTCCTGCCTACAAGTCAAAAACCTCTGCTACATGTAAAACACTGACCAACGTCCCTTGATAGGTCCAATTCTCTCTTGCTTCGAATCCATGGAATCCTCTCCTTCGTCTGCATTGAAGATCAATCCGTCTGCGGACGCCGCTTCGGAAACCTCCTCCATCGGAAATCACTCGGACCGAGATTTTCGATCCAATTCTTCTGGCCGCCTCGGCAGAGAATTCGATATCCAGGTACTTTCTGAGCGTTCTCACCTTCGAGTTCCCTGGTTTTTGTGAATTTCTTTGCGTACAGCGTCGGCAAGAACGTTTTTGTTGACCCGTGATGGTTTTTCGGATGAATTCTTCTCGCGTTCGTGTTGCAGTCTCCGGCATCGTTGAGAAGCGAGGAATATCGGCATTTGTTTCATCTTCCGCCTGAGGAAGTACGTAACTTACTTTACAGCCGATCATTGCCACTATCTTTTTTTTTTTTTTTTTTTACACTGATTTCTCTCTCAGCTGTTTTTTTTTTTTTTTTTTAAATGAAGGAATGAATTGCATAATGATCTGTTTGTCTTCTGATACTTACGAAAAGAAAAAGATATAGTTTAGTTCTGTATGGAAGAATAAAATTGTAATTTTTTGATGAGTCAGTTATCAATTTTACAGTTTCAGTGAAAATTCGGGTGCGACAGCTTCAGAATGTCATTGGATGCACCGAGGAATTGAATTTCGTATGTTTACCTGTGTTTAATCGAGAAAGAGGTCGAAATTCTTTAGTGATTTTGTCGTCTCGTGTTTTTGAATTTGGGTTTGCCCTGGAATCCAGATCTTAGTTACCCATTTCTTGATGGCCTACGAGAATCAAGTAAATTTAAGAAGATTGGCAGTTTTCTTACTTCCATTTGTAATTGAAATAGATGGTGAATAAAAGTGGGCCTTGGTGTTGCTCATTGACCATGTTGACTGGGTTGGATTATAGCTTCTTTTCAATCGGGATTACTGGTCTGGAAGTTAGTATTTCGGACATGAACTTTCTTTGGTTCCATGCATCTCTGCGGAATTAAATGTTCAACCTTTCTTGGTGACAATTCAAAAGTGTTTAGAGGCTTTCAAACTCTTTCTGTAGTCATCCATGATTGAAGCCCAAATTCTTTCTTTATCCTTTCTTGGCATCAATAATTCTGTTCTTTGCTCTCTCTCTCTCTCTCTCTCTCTCTCTAATTTTGTCTACAGGTTCTTGTTGAAGATTTCAATTGTGCATTCCAGGAAAATATTCTGTTACAGGTTAATTATCTTCTGTCCATTTTTTAGTTTTTCTGTCTCTGTTTTGAGTTGAACCAAATTTGGACATTCATATGCTTTAATGTGTTTTTTGGATTTTCTATTTTCCCTTTTCTTTCAGAATTTGACTGGTGCAGGTGTATATGCAAATTTAAATGATGTTAGTAGCATAATGACGACACCAACTATAATTTGAATAAAGAAAAAATAAACAGAAGATTATGACGAGAAAAGATAGGTAATGATGAAGAAAAGATAATCATTGTGAGTAAACATCCCTGGAAATAATGAGCCGAAAATCATGTCATTTATGCTTGCATTATCCTGGATAACTTAGCACAACCTCGTAGTAAATAGTCCTGTTGTTGATACTATTTGAGTTCCATTGGTTTCTATCCTTGAGTTCATATTTTGAGTCTCATGAAAGAATTTTTTTGCTTCTACAAGATATAAGACTTGGGGGGCGCTATAAATGTTCTTTTTCTTAAAATATAATTTTGAATTATGTGTTGTTGATTATGGATCATCACTCAAAAAGAAAATTTTTGAGACATTTACAAGATATGCTCTATAATGTGGAATGATGGATTGTCAAAACCAACATGTTCATAATATAAGTTTCACTAAAATGAGGTTGTTGTGGTAGATGTATGGTAAAGCGGGAATGATACAATAAAAATGTAGTAGCTTGAGATAATGTAAAGGTAGAATCAAGAGGTAATAAAAGGAAGTAGATTCAGGTGGTTTGATCTTGTTGAATTAAGGCATTGAACTAAAACCTGCAAGGAGTGAGTGTATCCAACTATAAAGCCATGAATGTGCAAGAGGTAGAAAGCATGACTAGGGATTATTAAAATGTATGAAAAATAATTAAATTTACTAGGGACATAGTTCAAGATACAGTGTTGAATATCGGTCGATGCTGATACAACATAGCCATATTGTATGAGTATCAACTGAGTTCAATACACCATAAGGGGTCATATTGGGTAACATCTAACATGTACCTTATTTTAGTTATTTCATATGCATATTGGCTAACTTAGGGAGAGAATGGATTAATGTAATGTCACTTGTATATGCAAGTGTTAAAATATTTAGATATTCTTGCATTCTACACATTTCTTGATTTTTTTCATATTTTTTGGCTTAAAAATGGGGATGTTGTCTGATTCCGATACAATGCTCGTATAGGTTTGGTGGGAGCTGACATAGATATTCAGAACCATGAGTTCAAGATCAATAGAAATGGAGGGACAAAATCCATGTAGCTGACCAACTTAGATGAGAACGTAATAATGATAATTATATCATCTTTGACATGTGCCTCTATAGGAAAATAAAATGGCATATCTTAATTAGATTCTGTAGCTTTACTTTGACTTGAGTTTACATGGTCAATAAAGTCTTGGTATCTTCTACTGTCTATTTATTATATTATTCGATATGGTTGTTTGCAGGGACATATGTACTTGTTTATACACCACATATGCTTCTACTCCAACATTTTTGGTTTTGAGACAAAGGTAAGCAGGTTTGGTCAAAATATTAATTTCACTTTTTTTTTTTTAGTCATAATTAAAGCAGTCCTGTTTGAATTATTTTGATTAGCATGCGGAATCCCTTTTGTACTTGTAAGCAATATCTATTATCCGTTTTGTTTTTATTCTGTTGATGATGTCTAAATCTAAATGTTTTATAAAACAGATATGCATACGTGAGTATTTTTTGTTCATCAAAAACAAAAAAAATGCATACGTGAATTGATTGTACTGAAATTCAGTTCCTGCTATGTACCATGTAGCACGCTGCTGTCACATTTGAGAAGAAAATTACTATGTTGATATTTTCTCAAAATAGGAGCCAATTATGTGCCTCCAAATCTCATCAATGTGTGTTTTGCAGGTTTTTTTTTTTTTTTCCTGCAAGGAGTTAGTTTTATGTGAAAAACATGTATATTTTGAATGGATCTTCAACTGCAAAACCAAACTTCAACTGTCTGAAACTAATAAATGGTGATGGTCAATAATTGTCAACTCTGCGAAAGACAGTATTTTAACGTTAGTTCATATTGCAGAAAGTAATCTCTTTTCATGAAATCACATGTGTCCGAAAAGCAAAAACAGCTGGAATCTTTCCAAATGCCATAGAAATCTTTACAGGGGATAAGAAGGTAATTTTGCTAAGTTTCTCCTGTATTTTCATGTTTACATCTTTTTTGGGCAATGCCATTAAGATTTGAGAAGCATGCCATTTTAAAACTTTTTCCTACTAATTTCTGTTGCTTTTATTCTGCTGGATAATTTTAAATTACCTAAAGAGACTTCTTGGTTTCTTGTTAATTATCATGATCATTGGTTTATTTTTACAGATTCTTATCAAGTTGCTTTTTCATTGTTTAATTTTAATTATTATTTATGATTTGATTTTGACACATCAATCTTAATAATTTCTGTAATCTTGCAGTTCTTTTTTGCATCATTTTTGTCCCGTGATGAAGCTTATCGACTCATCAATGATGGATGGTCACAATGTGGTCTGGCTGAGGTCCTTTTAAATCACCAGGTGCAGTTTGTGTCGATGTCTTGGTTTCCCATATCGGTGCCTGGGAAATTCGTAATTTCTTCAGTTTAATTAGCTTTTGCATTTCAGGAGTCAAAATCTTATGCAAGTGGCCAAGAAAATGGACTTATACCATTTGACAAAGTGAAAAGCTTGAAACAGCCACCTAATGAATTGGAATTCTCAGGCAGGTATATGAATTCTACAATGTTCATAATTATCATTCACATTGAATTTATGGTCTAATTTAGTCATTCGTGAATCAGGATCAACGATTCTGTCATTCCTCAAGAATCAAAGCCCCCATCCAATGAAGAAGATGCTGGTGGGTACCTAAAGCAATTGGAAGTAGTGGAGAATGCAAAGGAAATGTGTACTGAATGTTCGTTTCATGCAGAGACTTTGACTTGGAGACTGGAGAACATTGATGCCCCTAAGAGTCAGTTACTCAATTGTTTTGCTCTTGTTTTTTCATTTTCTTGCTTATCATTAACATAAATTTTCAATAACTACATATATGAGATTTTTTTCTACTTTTCTTTTTTTCTTCAGATTTTGATTGATTTCCTCTATAGTTTTTTCCCCTGTTCTTTTAAATCCTGATTTTTTCTTGATCAAATTGATAATCTCATTTTGATAGTTGCATATGTTCTTCCTTTTTAAAATTTTTTTTTTTTAACACAGTACCAGGGCATTACACAATGGTTGCTGAGACGAAGTTTCAGGTTATTTGCATTTCTACTTGCACCAAATATTATATTCTGCTTTTTCTGCTACAACAGTCATTTCAATTTCATAGTAGTTAATTTTTTTCCTAATGTGATTTTTCTTATCACTGATGTGCAGATTACTGTGGAGGAGTTCTTCAATCTCTTCTTCTCAGACAATGCTATAGAGTTTGTTGAAACATTCCATAGAAAATGCGGGGACAAAGGTATGCCGGTGGAACTATGTTCACTAGCCTCGTCTGAGTTTCCATTCTTCAAAAGGATTTCCTTGGTGGCCAAAAACTGATGTTTTCGTGATGACTGTGATTGACTGAAATTGATTATTTTGCCTTTCAGATTTTAGGTGCACAAAATGGTATGCGCACGAGCAATTTAGCCATGCCCGTAACTTGTCATTTCAGCATCCTATCAAAATCTATTTCGGTACAGCATAATCCTTCAGTAGTTTTCCTTTAGCTACCTCGTTCATTGATTGGGTTATGTTTTAAGTTTTAACTGAATCGCATTTCTTGTGTTCGATTTTCTGCCCCTTTGTTTTTGCCTTTAAAGGTGCTAAATTTGGTCACTGTCAGGAGGTCCAGAAATTTCGTGCTTACAGAGACGGGTAAATATAATTCTTGGTCAATTTTCCGTGCTTGTGGTGGGTGGAAGTCAAATTACTTGAAGGCATCAGTGAGATCATGGTAGAAGCATTTTTACTTTCAATATAAAGAATGCTGAAAAAAAAAAAAGCTTTCAATGTAAAGAAAATGAACTCTTTCTGGCCCCGGAGAACAAAATTTGTTCATTCTAGCATAAAAAACTAAGGATAATTTTGTGACCAGGGCCACTGTCGGGAGGGTCCTGTTATTTCAAGGCTAGAGAAATAGTTGCTATAATTCTGTCGACTCTCTGTTCTTATGATGGCTGGAAGTCAGCTTGGCTAAGGCATCGACATGACATGGGTAGAAGTTGTAATTCCTTCACTACAATATAAAATGAACACTTTTTTGGCCACTGAGCACATTGATTTATTCATGCTACTTTAAGAAAGTAACGGCAATTTGTGATACTTATTGTCCCTTAAGCTGCTGCCTTAGACACACATGGTTGTATTTATTGGTTCAAACAATAAAGTATCGAAAAGAAATCAGATGCGGGTTGTGGTAAGCAGCACAAACTTCTAAAAACAATGCAACAATTGGGGTAATCAGCATCAGCAGCTTGTGCATAGAAAGCTTTTCATGTCTTCAGAAACGGTTTCAAGCTTATGCCCCTCTGTTTTTGAGTAAAATGTGCTAATCGTGATTCTATTTGTTTAATTGGTATCAACTTGAGTTATTATTATTATTTTTTTACTGCATGATCTAGAATGAAGCTCCAGGTATGTCATTGTCTTTTTATGGTTTTTGTGGTGGAGGCTAAAGATGGATTTGATGATGTCAGTTTTGGTTCTTAGTTCTACACAGTTACTTCCAATGAGTGGTCTTATGCTTATCAGTTTGTGTGTGTGTGGGAAATCACTTTTTCAGAACCAATATCAGAGTTAGCTTTCATTCTCTATCAAGTGCTTGTACTGTATAGTGTCTGTTGCAGAACCATTTTGATGATAGGTCTTGATGTTTCGAATGTTTATTGTCTTCCAGCCATTTGGTTATTGAGACATCACAAGACATTAATGATGTACCATATGGCGATTACTTCCAAGTTGAGGTATCTTACCAAATGCTTTAACACACTTACAATTATCTGGCATGTGTGAAGCAACATATATGAATGCTAATTTTACCAGTGCATGAAGCTCCCATCAATTTGAGGGTGAGATGTATGCAGCCTTTCCTTCATTTTATTGTAGAGGCCGTTATTCTTACTTGAATTGGCATTACCAAGGACAGGTGAAGAGCTGTACTGCCCTCTCTAAATGCATTAATTCTATCAAACGATTAAGTGTTTTGATAGACTGAGATTGTATTCAAATTCGTTTGTTATGAAAAGTGTGCAACAAGGGATGCTTCTCTTCTGTTCTTCCGTTTTTCGTGATTATGTTTCTGGTACTTATTCTTGTTTCGCAGGGACTTTGGGATGTGGAACAAGGTGGTGATGGAGATCAGAATTTTTGTATCCTTCGAGTATATGTGAATGTAGCGTTTTCAAAGAAAACTATGTGGAAAGGTACCTCTCTGCAATTCTTTACTCTATTGCATGGAGTTCAGCAATTAGAATGGTTGATTTTTTATCTTTTTTTAACCACGATCAACTGCAATTGTCGACTAGGACACAAGAGGGTGCATCTCTTTTGTAGCAAGCACAAGATGCCACCTTAGATTGATTTTTTTTTTTTTTTTCAAAACGCTTTTTCCTGCAATAGTATTAAACTTCAGAAATAATTTTTATTCAGAAAGATTCTGGTTGCCATCATACTGACATCAAGATAGTAACCATTGTTCATTGGTCATTTGTTGAGCTACTGTAAAGCAAATGTGAGAAAAATTAAAGGTAAAGAAGAAGACTTCTTGTACATGGATTCTTTTTGTGGGTGATGAAATATACTTCCATTCCTCAAAAAAACATAGAAACAACAAAAAAAAAAAAAAAAAAAAAGCCAAAAAAAGCCAAAAAAAAAGATGAGAAAGAAATAGGAAAACTGTAAATGACTCTTATTTGTTCAGAACGCTAAAGTTGAAACTTCAGATTTATTGGAAATTTGAAAGTGTATGTAAGAAAATCCAGGAGAACACACCAACTGAACAGATTATCATGCTTAAAAAAATACACAAGAGAGATGGTCAAACCAAATGGGGCCAGAGATTTTCTTTAGTAATTGATCTATCCACTTTACTAGTGTTCCATTAAGTCAATACTCTGGGCTATCATACTACCAATCAACCCATCTGGGGCCAGAGATCTGCTTTGCATTTCACAAGTTTTCCTTAATGTCAAAATCAAGGGGGACTTTTGTACTGATGGTGTGGTATAAATGGAGACTAGACATTGACCTAGGTTGTGCAAATGGTAAGGTTAATATGTTTCCACTAGCTGCTACTTGCTTTGTCTTTGAATTCAACTTGAAGATGTGAAAACTAAAAAAAAAAAAAATAGAAGGAAAAAAATAGCAATCACTCAAATTGTGTTTTTTCTTTTTTAAAAAAATTATTTCCTTTAGTTATTTTCTTCCATCCTTGCACAAGCCAGTATGTGTGTGTTGCGTGTGTGTGTGTATAGAGCAGTGATCGCCGCATGGGACCAACCCCCACCGGCGCGCGTCCGGCCCTAGGACCCTTTTTTATTTTTTATATATATTTTATAAACATGTAGAGTTGATTATATTTAACCTATATACCAATTTTTACCATTTTTGGATGCTTTTAAATATTTTTTATTTTTAAACACAATGACGTTTCTCGTAATTTCTGAGTAAGAAAATTACGAAAATACCACTGTGCTTAAAAATAAAAATACTTAAAAGCATCAAAAAATGGTAATTAAATACAACCAGCTCTACATGTTTATAAAAAAAATATTTTTTGGGGGTCCCATGGCTGGACGCATGGGATCACCTCTTATATATATATGAGAAATTTTCAGGTGCAACACTCCTGCACCGTATCAAAATGGGCCCCACATGATGATAAAATTATAATCTACTCCACCCATTGTATTTAGAATAATGTATTCTATTACCATATTAATTTTTATCCCAATCGGATATGTGTATGGACCCCATCTGAAAATGACACAAATGTAACATAATAAAATAGTTTGATGTAAATAATAACTTTAAAGTGGTTTTTTCAACATATAAACTATTTGCTATAAAATTTATATAGATAAACGATTGTATAAAATTTCATTGCATTTTAATATGTGCGGGACCCAAAAATGGGTAAATGTGCTGGCAACACTGGAACAACGGTGCATTTGATCAAAATTGGGCCCCACACATATTAGAATGCAGTGAAACTTTATACAATCATTTATCCATATATAAATTTTATAGCAAATGGTTTACATGTTGAAAAAACCACTTTAAAGTTGTTATTTACATCAAACTATTTTATTACGTTGAATTTGTACCATTTTCAGATGGGGCCCATATATATATCTGATTGGGATGACAATTGGTATGATAATAAAATACATTATTCTAAATACAATGGGTGAAGTAGATTACAATTTTATGATCATATGGGACCCATTTTAGCGCAACTACACCGCTATTACGGTGCAGCGACGCTGCACCTGAATATTTCTGTATATATATATTAAAAATATTCAGGTGCAGCGATGCTGAAATGGGCCCTACATGATCATAAAATCATAATCTACTTCACCCATTGTATTTGGAATAATTTATTCTATTACTATACCAATTTTCATCCCAATCGGATATGTGTATAGACCCTATCTGAAAATGGTACAAAAATAGTTTGATGTAAATAACAATTTTAAAATAGTTTTTTCAACATGTAAACCATTTCATATAAAATTTATATATGGATAAACGATTGTATGAAATTTCATTGTATTATAATGAGTGAGGCTCGAAAATGGCCAACTGCACTGCACTGCACCGGAATATATATATATGGATAATATTCCGGTACAACATCGCTGTAATGGGCCCCACATGATCATCAAATCATGATCTACTCCACCCATTGCGTTTAGAATAATGTATTCTATTACCATACCAATTTTCATTCCAATCAGATACTTTAAAGTTGTTATTTACATTAAACTATTTTATTACGTTGGATTTGTACCGTTTTCAGATGTTATTTACATTAAACTATTTTATTACGTTGGATTTGTACCGTTTTCAGATGGGGCCCATATACATATCTAATTGGGATGAAAATTGGTATGGTAATAGAATACATTATTCTAAATACAATGGGTGGAGTAGATCATAATTTCATGATCATGTGGGCCCCGTTTTGGGGCCACTGCACGGCTGTTCCGGTGCAGTGACGCTGCACCGGAACAGGTCCCTATATATATATATATGAGAGCTGTTCCGATGCAGCGTCACTGCACCGGAATAGCGGTGCAGTAGCCCAAAAATAGGCCCCACATGATCATGAAATCATGATCTACTCCACCTATTGTATTTAGAAAAATGTATTCTATTACCATACCAATTTTCATCCAAATCAGATACTTTAAAGTTGTTATTTACATCAAACTATTGTATTACGTTGGATTTGTACCATTTTCAGATGGGGCCCATATACATATCTGATTGGGATGAAAATTAGTATGGTAATAGAATACATTATTCTAAATACACTGGGTGGAGTAGATCATGATTTCATGATCATGTGGGGCCCATTTCAGCGACGCTGCACTTGAATATTATCGTAGGTATGGTAATAGAATACATTATTCTAAATACAATGGGTGGAGTAGATCATGATTTTATGATCATGTGGGCCCCATTTTAGGGCCACTGCACGGCTGTTCCGGTGCAGTGACGTTGCACCGGAACAGCTCTCACATATATATATATGAGAACCCATCTAGTGCAGACGGACTGCACCATAATTTTGGTGCAGTCCGCTATAAAATAGACTCCACACATATTAAAATTTAATAATACTTTATACAATCATTTATCCATATAAAAATCATACTTTGGACAGTTTAGATGTTGAAAACATTACTTTGAACTTAATATTTAGATGATTGGGCAAGTATTACAGGGAAAATAGAGCAATCAACAGTGGAAGAGTGCCGTGAAGCTTATGCACTTTGGGTCAGCTATGTGAGTGCTTTTAACGTTATCTATAGTCTAAGGTCTTGGGGAATCCTTTTTGACCTAAAAATGCTGTCTCTGAAGCTCACATGGTTAACTTGTTCCAGGCACATGAATTGTTGAAGCTGAGGCATAAACTTCCACAATTAGAAGGTTTGGTAGTTATAACTCTGATCTGTGTCACATTTCAACAAACATAACATCACTTTGTTATTGTACATGGTGATGGATGCTTTCAGATACTTTTATTTCTCATCTGTGCTTCTTCTACATGCAAAAATGCAGAGGATATAAGTGATGCCACCCGTGCATCAGATGATAATGAAGCTGGAGCGAATAATTCAGTGGCAGGACCTTCTGAAGATTTACTTCATCCAGGGCATATCACAAGTGTTCAACTAGGAATGTCCAATTCCAACAATATTATTTCCCGAATTGGCAAACCTGTGTTGGGAGACTTAAATATTGCTAGCTCTTTGGTGTCGCTACTCAGAGAATCTTGGACAGAATTTTGGTCATGCCTAAAAAGTCAACGTCATTGGCCGCTGATATTTGTAATTGCATTTCTTGCATTTCTTGTCTTGACGCAGGTACGTTTCGTATTACTGTACAGATATTTAAAGTTTCATTTTTCATTAAATGAACATTGGCAGTATTCAAATGTTATCCTACATGCATTTTATTGAATGTTTGTTGTGCCAAGTAGGACCTTTTTTCGTTTCATATTTTCGGATCTTTTGTTTATAATGACTTAAACATAAAAAAAGTTGGCACACAGAATATTCAATTTTATCTTTAAGGAGTTTCATTGCGACTGTTGCTCCCCACACCCTCTTTAATGTCAGTTTTGCACCCCTTGCAGCTTTGTGTCATTGTTCTTGTGAGCAGACCCCCAAAAGTGTATTTCTTGTCTGAAGAAAATCTTATGAGGAGTTATAATGACGACAGACAAGAGACACAAGCTTGGTTAGAAAAGCGCATCTGCCATCTTAAGGATGAAATGCTCATGTTTGAGATTTGGCTTAATAAAATGCGCCAGGAATACAACCTGCTACAATCATATCTACAAGAACTTGAAGGGTTGAAGCCAAAATCATGATGCAAATACATACAATTTAATCTCAGGTAAAAATGTCTCTCCGTATATGTTATTTGTATAGTCACAGCAACTAGGTGAATATATACCATGACAAAACAAAGCTCTTGTAAAGGCTCATGCAATTGTTTCAGTTGATAATTTTATAGCTTCATTTTTTTTTCCCTTCAATTATGTCATTTGTATTTAGTTTATGGACAAGCTTCTATAAGTGAAACATAGCCTACCTTGGTTCCAAGCTGACTTCCAAGAGAAACTGATGTTGTTTTCTCAGCTACTGACCCATGATGATGATGATGAAAGCTCTCCATTAGTTGATCCAATATATACATTTAGCGTGCTTCTGTTTGTTTTCATTCTTTGTGAATTGTGTCTCATCTTAGTATCAGCATTTTTTTCTCTTCGGCTGGTCTTGAAACTTGACGTACTAGTCTTTTTCTCGTTAAACAATCGTCCGAGTCTTTAAGATTAGTAGCATGTCTAGGTTGATGTTTTGTGATATGCCGAATGATCATTTTTGACTGGTCATAATACCCCATTCTTTGCATTTTTTTAGATACTTTTTTTTTTTTTGAAAATACACAAACCAAGTTTCCCATTTTTTAAAGATGTGAAAATGACTACAATGCCTGTGTTTAAAATTTTAAAAAATATGTACACACATGTTCAAAAATAACAAATCTTGGTTATGGATTATTTACATTTCGATTAACATTTAATAAAAAAAAACTAAAAAAACACGCGAAGCAAGGTGTATTATGACTTGTTGGAAATTCCCCTTTTCCAACAGGTCGCAAATGATCACAACTGATCTACTTTTATGAAATTTTGATGAGTCGAAATATATTTGACTAAGTAAAAATAAGGGGATTTGCATCACTACAAAAGGAAAATGAAAGCTTTAAGATTCAAGCTACCAAGTGAGGACCCAAGCCATTGAAATAATCAAAGACATCAATAAAGTTGGGCCCTAATGAGCTGCGTATATGTTTAATTAAAATACTTATTTTAATGTAAATATACGTGTTGATCAAGTAATATAAAGTGAGTAGAGTGTCGATTCCACGAGGAGAGCGAGTTAAATCATAGCACAACCATTAATTCCACTTTCCAATTACAAATTGTTAAATTGCATATAAAGTTTGTGAAATCGATAATTTAAACTTCGATAATGAAAATTAACTAAATGACTAATGGTAGGGTGGCAACTAATGGAGACCACCAAAGGATGATTAGATAGATGGGAGTTATAAATCCCTTTACTCCAACTATTCTAATTGGTTCCTTTTTAATTAGTTGTGTTGAGAGTTAGTAATTCAGGTTCATTTATATTTATATGTCTTCCAACGCATATAAACCTAACTATGTTTTGGTCAATTGCTATATTCTCATGCAACGAAGTAAAATAAGATTGATTTGTACATAACCTAAACATAATCACACAGAGTTAATAGGTATATCACTATCCATATTAATATCTAACCATCACAAGCAGTTAGAAACTTATGCTTTACATATGAATTTCATTTAAAACTCACTTTTCCAAGTGTAGATTTATATATTACATCAATTCACAAGTTGATTAAGCTTGTAGAGCTTTAAATACAATATGTAAAGGTAAATCTCATACAAACATAATAAAACCAAATCTATAACTTCATTCAAACACAAGAAACCAGTTCTTGCATAGATATGAGTTTAAGTTCATCATAACTACCAATCACAAATTCTAGCTTATAAACATAATGAATAATCCTATCATAACTACTTTTATATACATCACAAAAGAAAAGAATGATAAAAATAAGAGAATAAAGAAGATAAAATTTAGTTGGATTCCTCCTACAAGTGGATCTTCATCTTCATCTCCATCTCTATCTTGAAATCCCCTCTTTTCTCCTCTTTCTTACTCTAATTCATGCCCCCTTTTCTTTTGTTTGAGAAACCTTAAGAGAGTATTTATATCCCTTGCAAAATGGAGTGAGATGTATGCAATATTTCACATGAGCAAAGTTTGGCGCCGGAGCACCAATAAGCTGTTTGACGTGTTATGTGCTGTCTGCCTGGAAATTTCTAGAATGACGGTTATTGGAATCGAGGTGCCAAATTGTGTTGTTAGAGCACCAACTCTTTGCCTCCACTTTTCAATAGCTGTTTGCAAAGCACCTTTCTTCCCATCACTTTGACATGAAGTCTATGAAGTAGCCACCGTCATTTCCTGCAACAAAAGACATAAAACAAATAAATCATATCCTAAATGATCTCATGCAATAACAATAACCTAAGATGAGATAATTTGCGTTGAATTCAACTAAAAATGTATGAAATCAACGCAAATCAAGGCACAATACATGAAATGCAGAAATTATGAAAATCAATGCAAAACTTATGTAAATTCATATATTTCTCTTAAATTAGCATTCACAATGAATACAAAATGAGCCTTGACAACTCTATTTTTTTAGAGTTGTCAGGCCATACTCGAAATTAAAAAAAACAAGTAAAGATTAAGACAAAAAGACAGCATAAAATCAACGAATGAGAAATAGTTGACTTACTAGCCAAGCAATACCATGGGCTTGCCAAGAAGAGCCCTTGAGATAGAATATTACACAATGGACAAGGTGGGCTTGAGCAAAATATTATTAAAGCCCATGTACGTGCAATTTGTCAAACCCAAAAGGCCATAAAAGAGGCCTCTTTCATCAATTCTGGGGGCAGTCCATCCTCAAAGAAAAAAGAAAAACCCATCTTTCACTATTTTCATTGCAAAACAACCACATATGTCCTTGCATGGCTTTTATTATTTCATTTTGCATGGCACTGCATTATCTTTGCCTAATATGCATTTAATTGTTCCATCTCTGGTCTATTTTTAAACCACGCCCATTACATAGCAGGAATTATCTTAGCTGCATCTTTTTTGCGCAATGCTGACAGCGGGATTTGAGTCCCGAACGTGGAACACTATTGCCACCGATAAGAACCAAATGCGCTGTGTAGGGTTCTTATTGCTGCATCCTTTTTTTTTTTTTCCTTTTGAAATGTTATTGCTGCATCTTTAGTTCACCTTAAAATTGTGACCTTGCATTTTGCTATTGCATTTCTTTAAAAAATATATTTTTATCAAAATCTCGTTATCTACATAGTAGGTATTTATTGCTGTAATAAAAAATATACATATACCTCTACCTATCGCATATCCTGCTTTAGCCGCCATTTCTTAAAACAAAATTACAACCTTAGTCACTGCATCTTTTGTTTTGTTTTCCTTTTTTCTAAAAAAAATTTACATTGTGTCACTTATGCATAATAGCCATTTTAAAAGATCAATCGTTAATGGTGTTCGACGCTATTTATGGCATGATGAGAAATCATTTATAAGCTTCATTTTTATCCCACTACGTCCAGTTTGGTCATCAATAAAAAAATAATTTTATTTTAAGCATTGTACCATTTAATCACAAGTTCTTTCTTTAAAATATATAGCATTTCAAGAAAAATCTTTCAATATCACTGTAAAAAAAGAAAAAGAAAATCAAATTCAACAATGGGAATAGAATCCCCATTCTAGTTCTACCGAGACAAACTCTCACACTCTCACATGAGGGAACTCGCGCACTCATTTTTATATTGAGTTAGGATCTCGTAAAAAACCAAGGGAATAAATTCCTGCTTTCAACCATCCTGAGCTTTTTTTTTTTTGATAAAACCATCCTGAGCTTTTATGTAAGAAGCGTATGTTATTTTTTTTGCACTCTTAGAGTCAATGTATTAGAGGAGAATCATGTCATATTAATTTTTCTTTGATTATCATTCCATTAGAAAGTCTTTGTATTTCAGTGCCTTATTGTACGTGGTTTAACCACCATTACTTGGTTAGTGGTGACTCCAAATAAAAATTAAACTTTAATATTACTTTCCATTTTATTGGTAATTATTTGCATTATTGCATTTTTATGCATAATACTAACTGCTAATTGCGACTAATTGATACACATATGATTTTTACTAATTTTGCATCATTTAAAAGGCTTCAATAACGCGAGTCATATAAAAAACTTAACGCTTGTATTTTCCTTCTTTAACCCACATATATACACATTTTATATTTATTTTCATTTCTTATTTTGAACCCTTCTTTTACACATTTTATCTTTTTATTTACATATTTAATTTCTGTATCTAGCTCGCATCATATCTAACTAGCTAACCCATTAACTCGCAATGACATATTTAATTTTTATTCTCGCATTTGCACGTTTATTTTCTAACAATTTTTACTTTTCCTTTTCCTATTTTGTTTTTAGGCCCATAGGTTGGCCCATAGTAGAATGCAAAAATAAACGTGCTACATCCCTTAAGTAAATAATAATTTCAAACAGGCTCAAGCATGTTTAGAGCCACACATTTGCAACTAATGAGAAGATTAAATTGCTAACATGATGTGGTGCCCTCCTTGAGATGGGAGCAGGATAAAGGAAGATTCTCTTACAAAATGTAGCATAATCACTTGCTAAGTGTCATTACTGGATGGGGAGAAATGTGTTTGTTTACGTTTTGTTTTTCAAAAGTCCAAAGATTGGGATATAAAAGCATTTATATGAAAAATTATCCTAAATTAGATTTTTATGAGCATTATGTATAAGTTACCCTCAAAGCAGGGTGTTTTACACAAAATGTGTAAATATTAAAAATAAAAAATGGTTTTTATGCAAAAGTTTTCATGAAAAGGATTTATGACTTGTTTGCTATAAACAAGCCCCAAGATGGAGATCATGAAAAAGGGTTTATGTTGGAAAATATTTTGGACATAAGAATGTCCATTTCCAAAGGGTTTATGTAGAAAAAATGGTTGGACATGAGAATGTCCATTTTCTAAAGGGATTTATGTTGGAAAATATTTTGGACATAAGAATGTCTATTTCCAAAAGGTTTATGTGGTCTAAAAGAGTTTAAGGGATAAAAGTGTTTGTGGACATATGAATGTCCATTGCCAAAAAGGCTTACGGGAAATGTATTTTGGACATAAAAATGTCCATTATCAAAGTGTTTATGTGAAAAACGTTTTAGGACGTATAAACGTCCGTTTCCAACAAGGTTTAAGTGAAAAAATGTCTTAGGACGTATGAACGTCCAATGCCAAAATGATTTATGTGGAAAAACGTCTTTTCGTGGACATGAGACTGTCCATCGCCAAATATGGTTTTTGTCAAGATATTTTGGAACATAAAATGTCTCCTGGCCAAAATGATTTATGAGAAAAATGTTTTAGGAAATGATTTTCAAGGAAAGTCTTACCCCAAAATGCTTGCTTACTGAGTTATCACTCATGTTTTATTTTCCAAACCTCAGACAGGTACTGCGAGACTCAAGCGGTCGAGGACCTAAGAAATGGAGAAAAGGTACGAGATAGTACCATGTGGGCTAAAAGGATTAGCCATGGTGAGTGGAATGATATGAATGAAAGTATTCAGGTATGCCGATGTATATGAATTTATTTAAAGTTCTAAGTTCTAGGAGAACTAATGAAGGAATGAATGAATGTATGTATGGATGAATGTATGTCTGGAATGGCAATGACATGATTAGGTCAAGAGGGCCTATGATGTATAATAACATGTTGAAATGGTTTAAAGGATATGTACAAGTGTACTATTACTTATGTTATAAATGAAATGATGATGAATGAAGAAACGAAAAAAAATTTAGATGAGTTCCAATTAAAATCCCGCCGCGTGATCAAGGCAACAATCCGGATTCACATTTACCAATCTATAAGGTCTTGAGGTAAGGAAGTGACGTCTCGGTTTGGGGCGCCACAGAGCTTGGTATAAGAGCAATGATTGTTAAACAGGCATGGGAAGGAGAAAATAAAGGATGATGAAATGATAGGTATGATACCACAGAAGTTGGTATTAGAACATGAACTGGTAAATAGGCATGGAAAATCCTAAGTATAATGATTGAATTATATAATGAGGTATAATGATTTTATGATGATTAGATATGTGATTATCATGATGAAATGCATGATATATGATGATGATAGTAGTGATGTTTTTGATGATGGATAATATCACATGATTGTGCTAATGTGAATTGGCTAAGTACAAACGTCGCAAGGACGTGGAAAAGCCGCACAGCCAAGGTAAATAGGAGCAGTTAACCGACAGGTTACCTCTACAAACCTGGTACATGTGCATGCCCTAACTCAAATGGAGTCACGGGAGCAAAAGGATCAGGTGGTTACAGGTATGGATTAAATTTTAGAAAGTTTGGCATTGACTTAGTTTGATTTTGATGATAATCATTTAGTCATAGATTGCCAAAATGTAACCACGCATGCACTATCGGTAGAGGAAACCAACAAGATAATACAGGTGGAATTTCATGTATACTAGTTAGCTAATGTTAGCTAAGTATGGAGGATGTGATCGATTAGGATAAGGATCCTAGATCATAAAGAAAAGAAGCTTCAGAATAGAGAAATTGAATATTTTGAGGTTCAATAGAACTAATATTCCGAAAGCAAGGTTACTTGATTATTAAAGGGAAAAGGTTGAAAAGAAGTACCCCCAGCTAATTGAAAAGTGAACGGTTTCGGGACGAAACCTATTATAAAGGGGGGAGGATTGTGAAACCCTAACTTATGTAGGACTCAATGGTATGCATTCAACATATATATTTAATTTATATGTGATTTAAATGAATTTTGAATGATTTATGGATGATTTTATGATTTAATGATATTTTGCAATTAAGGTTTAATTAGGAATGGTATTAAAAATTTAATCGCCAGAGCCCAAAGTGAGTCGGTATGACCCGAGGGGCTTAATGAGGATTTAAAGGTGACAAGGTGTCATGAATAATCATGTTAATAATCATGATTTAATTTATGGAGATTAAAGTGTAATTATGGAATTAAGATGAAAAATGATAGAAAATTCATAACTTGACGTCTACAAGGCGGATTTCGATGAAATTTGAAAGGTAAGGTCACGACGGTGGGTCCAATCTTATGAATGGATTGGATTAAGGGAATCATGATGGGATTAGGGTGATAATTAATTATTTTTATCCCAAATCCAAAAGATAAATTCAAGTGGTCATAACTTGAGTTAGAAACATCGGTTTGAGATGAAATTTGAAACGATAGAATAAAATTATAAAATTTATGAGATGAATGGAATGAATTAAGATAGTTATCATGGGAAGTTGCTTTCTTGGAGAGCAAGTAAGAAGTTACTTAAGAGCTAAGCAATGAGGGCAAATTGGGAAAGGTGAAAATAGAATTTACTAAAATGCCCTAGGGGTTGCTTAAGCACCAAGCAAAGTGACTTATAAAAAGAAAAAAAGGGAGAGCAAGGTGCTGCACGTCCCAGCAGGGGGGAGAAGGAGAGAGAAAATAGGAGAAAAGGAGAAAAATGGAGATTTTCTCCAAGGGCAGCAGCTAAGGCACGACCAACCTAGCAAGGAAGAGGAGAAAAGAGGAGGAAAAGAAGAAGGAAAAAAGGAAGGAGAAGCTCGGGAAGTTCAGGGCAAAGAATCGACGAAATTGGGTAAGTACTCGTTGAGTTAAACCTTCGAATTTCTAATTTTTCTTTTTGATATTGGAATCATGGTTTTGAATCATAATAAACCTCTAAATAAAGATTAATAATATTCTAAAATTAAGTATTAATTGAGGGTTTTGCATATGTATTGAAAATAGATGCAAATATGGGAGCAAAACCTAGAAGAAATGAGACAAAAATCTAAAATATGGAAGAAATCGTTAATGAACTATTTTTAACATGAAAATTTGTATGAAGACTCATTATGGGGTGATTAAGGAATGAAAAAATTTTCAGCTTAAAAGGGTAAGTACGTTGCAAATTAAAAATCTGGGAAAATCAACCTAGACAGGATTGAACGGGTGGCAGGATCAGCTTGACCAAATGATTTTTAATAATTTTTATACAAGGAATGTTGGGCTGAAAATTTTACAGGATATATAATAAATATTGAGGATCACATGAAAAAAAAATAAAAATTAGGTTTTGATGGGTATAAATATACCCCATCATTTACGTGATTTAGGCTGTCTGAAAAGGGATGCTGCTGTCCAGCAAGGTAAAAATACTAAAATAAATATAAATGCTTAATGTTTTGTGCTGAAAATATTTATTTTAGTTAATTCATGTAGTTATTAAGGTATGGTAGAAATTTCGGATCAAAACTACTTGATTTGATATTAATTCAAGATTTTGAGAATTCAGTGTGCCTGAATTCAGCATTATGGAAAGCTTAAGGAATAAATCAAGATAAATGTTAAATTCTAGGTTTTTATGATGGAATTTAACTTATAATGGGATATAAACAAGTGATTATGAGGGTTTAACCTATTATAGGTAAACAAGATTACCCTAAATATGATTTTTTGAAGATATGAAAAGGGATGTCCAAAGAGGGGTGCAAAGGGTACCCAAGATGTATATGAGAGTTGCTGTTTTGGAAACAAATAATATATGAATTTTAAACATGTTTTAATACCCTAAATTTGGGTTAAGAAAAACATGATTAATTGCTGAAATTTATGGATTAGAAATCTGTTTTGAATTAAGTGTCAAAACAGGCGTTGAAATGATGAAAAACGGGTTCTAATATTGCTGTTTTCGAACCCTATGATGAATGGATTATAAATTTGAAATTAAATCCTAAATTATGTGTAAATTAAGGGGTTTAATCATGCTGGAATTAGAGACAAGTTGCTGTGTTGAAAAATTTTAAGAAACACATGATTTATGTACAGAGAAATGGACGTATATGAAGAGATAAGTATGAATACCCGACTTGAAAGACAAGTGGATTAAGTTAAATGAACTTATGTAGAATGGAAAACCTAAGGAATATAAGTATTTGAAGACAATGCAAATAAATGAAATGTTATTTTCATTTATTTAGGCAAAGACAAGGAAAAGAAAGGAAGGAAAGGGATTATGACGATCTCAGGTAAGCAAGCGAACTTTTTAAAATGATGTTTTCTTTCTATGTGATGATATATGATTTAAATTATTTATGATTATGTTTAAACGAATGGGCAAGAACAAGTTTTGAAAATAATGACTTTAATGAAAAGCCTCAAGTTTTGAAAATGACAGCTTTAATGAAAGTCGTAAGTTTTGGGAAAAGAATGGTTTTAAGGAAAAATCTCAAGGTTTGCTTTATGGGAAGCAAGCAATACGTTTTAAGATAAGGATTTTATCATCAGTATTGCCAAAGATTGGCAATGCTTTATGTTAATGGATTGAGAAATTTGCTTATGAGTAAGCAAGTTCTCCACGATAATGTTTTCAAAGGATTTCACGTTTTTTGTCGATGGTTTTTTTTAAGAATTTGCTTATAAGAGAGCAAGTTCTTAATGATGTTGTTTCAAAAGTATTTTATAAGAAAAATGGAATTTGGCCCCTTTTTCACAAAGCAACAAACATAAATAAGTTTTGAATTTCTTTTATGATATTTTATGATAAATAATTATGTTTGTGAACGAAAAAGAAAAAGGGGATTTGATTTATGAAAAAGATTTGTTTTGCTAGGTCATGATAATTGAATAATAAATGATGATTTGGACATAATCCATATGTTTTGAAATGATATTCAAAAAGTTTTTATTTCCTTTAGATAAGGAAATTTATGTTGAAAATATTTTGAAAAATATTTATACGGATGTGTTGAAGGGAATTTAAGGATGACCAACCTCCTACGTTGATTTCATTAAATGGTTTGATTTCAGGTTGCTAAATGGTATGCAAAAGATTATGCAAGCCCTTTATGTAAAAATGACAAAATTGATATGTGGACAAGAAATTAATTTTAAGGTGATTGAGAAGGGGTTAGCACAATTGCATAACTTTTGTGAGCAAAAGGCCTCGAAAAGGAAACCAAGAAAATGTTAGGAAAAGATGTATGATTTATTCTTGAAAATATAAAAGTTTTGAAATTCTTTTATAAGGATTTTAAGATGTATTATTTTCAAACATTTCAAATGTTTATCAAAATATTTTACTCAAAATATTTCTAAAAGAATTTAAGGTCATCCTAAAATTAGATTTCAAATGCAACTTGTTTAAAGTGGGTGCGCTCCTTTACAAGTTGACATGGACTGCGGTCAGTGATGTATTTTTTTTTCAAAATGATTTGTTTTAAAAGGACACAGACTTCGGTCTATGATGTTTTTAAGTTATGGATGCAGACAGAGGTCTGTGATCCCGGTTTAAAAGGACATAGGCTACGGTCTGTAGTTCTCTAAACCAAACGGACTGCGGTCCGTCAGGATAATGTATGATGCACCAGTATAAGGAACGGACCGGTTGTAGAGCACAGTTGGGATGACCAGGGCCCACTCTACATATGGCCAAGTCGCTAAGGGATGACAGGAGTGCTAGCGGCGCCCTCCCTGAGATGGGAGCAGGATAAAGGAACAGCCGCCTGGCTAGCGTGCTGTTAAGGATTCTCTTTCAAAAGGTAGCATGATCACTTGCTAAGTGTCACTACTGGATGGGGAGAAATGTGTCTACTTACATTTTGCTTTTCAAAAGCCTAAAGATTGGGATATAAAAGCATCTATATAAAAAATTATCCTAAATTGGATTTTTATGAGCCATTATGTATAAGTTACCCTCAAAGCAGGGTGTTTTACACAAAAATGTGTAAATATTAAGAATAAAAAATGGTTTTTATGAAAAAATTTTCATGAAAAGGATTTATGACTTGTTTGCTATAAACAAGCCCCAAGATGGGGATCATGAAAAAGGGTTTATGTTGGAAAATGTTTTGGACATAAGAATGTCCATTTCCAAAGAGTTTATGTAGGAAAAATGGTTAGACATGAGAATGTCCATTTCCTAAAGGGATTTATGTTGGAAAATATTTTGGACATAAGAATGTCCATTTCCAAAAGGTTTATGTGGTCTAAAAGAGTTTAAGGGATAAAAGTGTTTGTGGACATATGAATGTTCATTGCCAAAAAGGCTTATGGAAAATGTATTTTGGACATAAAAATGTCCATTATCAAAGTGTTTATGTGAAAAACGTTTTAGGACGTATAAACGTCCGTTTCCAACAAGGTTTAAGTGGAAAAATATCTTAGGACGTATGAACGTCCAATGTCAAAATGATTTATGTGGAAAAATATCTTTTTGTGGACATGAGAATGTCCATCGCTAAATATGGTTTATGTCAAGATGTTTTGGGACATAAAATATCCCTTATCCAAAATGATTTATGAGAAAAATGTTTTAGGAAATGATTTTCAAGGAAAGTCTTGCCCCAAAATGTTTGCTTACTGAGTTATCACTCACGTTTTGTTTTCCAAACCTCAGACAGGTATTGGGAGACTCAAGCGGTCGAGGACCTAAGAAATGGAGAAAAGGTACGAGATAGTACCATGTGGGCTAAAAGGATTAGCCATGGTTAGTGGAATGATATGAATGAAAGTATTCAGGTATGCTGACATATATGAATTTATTTAAAGTTCTAAGTTCTAGGAGAACTAATGAAGGAATGAATGAATGTATGTATGGATGAATGTATGTCTGGAATGACAATGACATGATTAGGTCAAGAGGTCCTATGATGTATAACAACATGTTGAAATGGTTTAAAGGATATGTACAAGTGTACCATTATTTATGTTATAAATGAAATGATGATGAATGAAGAAACGAAAAATTTTTGGACGAGTTTCAATTAAAATCTCGCCGCGTGATCAAAGCAACAATCCTGATTCACATTTACCAATTTATAAAGTTTCGAGGTAAGGAAGTGACGTCTCGGTTTGGGGCGCCACACATGACGTCCAACAACTCTATAAAAGAAGCTAATCAAACACAGTTCCAAACATGCAAAAAACAAAGTAAGAGCTAAAAAATACTAGTACCATTTTTCCTTTGTTTTCATCCTTCACAATCCAGCCCACTTTTGAGTTTGTCACCATCCACTCCCACTTCTAAGGAATGGTTTAGCCCAAGGGCCCTTGGTCGAACTTTTTTTTTATATCCAAAGGGGATTCTTGTATATATATGAAGGGGATTGTAAGCAAAGGAATCATAAGGTAATAGCATTGCGTATGTATATATATATATATATATATATATTTATATATATAAAGAGGATTCTTGCTTAAGGGACCACTTTAATGCCTTATGTGGTATCTTATATCCATTGGTGAAGTATGAAAAAGTCTTCATAAGATTATTCCAACATAGTTTGAAGAAGGATGCATTATGTGGTATGTATCATTGGACTGCTACTTAATTAAAACTTGGAAAGAACTCTCTTTAGCTTTCACAAGCCTATTCTCCCACAAGTTAAATACTACACCTAAAAGGGTAGACAAGGAAGTTCTAAAGTAGAAAGGTGATGAAATATTTTCAAATATGTAGCTTGGTGGAGGGCACAAGTGGTAAAAATGAAGGCACTCCTAATACTTAATGAGTAAAGTTCAATCATCACCAACTCTGCTCATTCTAGTATCTCGAGATATCTCATTACATATTTTGATGTTGATTTCACACAACTTATTCAATCGGGTGATTAAGTGGAGGTAGGCATTTGACATGAAACTGCCTCCCCATGGTCATATAAAGGAGGATAGACTACACAAACATAAGAAACCAAGAATAGTAACCGTTTAGTCCTAAGAATCTTGATGTGAATGCTACAAACATAGTTGCAAAATATGTCCCAATAGAAGCACAAAGAGATTTCACATCTTTGCCTCAATCTTTTATCAATATTCTCAACTTGCTTATCTAGAATAACATGTTGTCACCTTTGGAATGAAAACCTCTACCTAATCCTCTCCCTAGACATTACTAAGAAACTGAATTCTGTGTCTATCTTTAAGGAAGAGGTCATTCAGTGGAGATGTGTTTTCGTCTCAAGCATGTTATCCAGAATTTGATGATGAAAGGAAAAAGTCTCCATTAATGTACATGAAGACATAATTTGATATCTACTTCCCACACATGAGGTAGGGAAAAATTCAAATACTAGAATAATAAATGTTATTGAAGGAAAAACTAAACTTATGGAATCAAGCCATGATATTTACACGATTACACTACGAGGAGCTAAATAGGATGTGATTGTATTATAAGGAGCACTTCCTTGACAGCTTATCAATTATGAGGAGGCAATTAATAAATAATTTCTATTACCTATGCTGAACAACTTGAACATTCCTCCCTCTCACCAAAACCAAATAGTGCTCACAATAAAAGTTAAGAATTCATATGATCCACATAAGGTCCCTTGGGACTTTAATGTTTAGAGATAGTCTATATTTATTCAAAGGGTATGATTTATTGATGGGAAGCAGTCAAGAATATTGTAGTAAGTTTAGAGAAGGAGCTGACTTATGATGTTACAACTCAGTTAAGGACTCTTTAGCCCAAATATCCATTCGGGAGTTATTATGCACCTCAGCAATTGATAATTGGTAAATAATAATATATTCTCTATGTATTTTTATACTAATTTGATGTGTAATTAATTGAGTTTATTGTGAAATTTGACTTAAAATGTGTATTTGCAACATTTGGGTATTAAACATTAATTTCAGGTTTTTTAAATAATTTTTATAATCATTTGGCTCGAAATTACATTTTATTTGTTGCCATAAAATCAAATGTATTTGATCAAAGTAATTGTTGAAATAATTAGGCTAGAAATAATTTTAATGTATTGATATTTTTTGCAGATTAACAAATTCTAGACGTAGGGCCCACCATTAAATTACGTTCACGTCCAGCAAAATTTTCATGTAAGCAGCACCAACCAGCCGTCCATATATGCGGTACCTCTTGAAAAAAATCTCAACCGTCCAAAATATCATATCTAAAAAATCAACGGCTGGATGACATAAAGACCAACCAATTCAAAGATCAGCTTAGTCAAATCTGTCCACTACCCGAGCTGATCTATACCGTCCATTCCAAAAATCAGCAAGGCAACCATGCAGATCACGTGATCAACATGCAAGCAAATGTCAGCTGTTTAATTCTATGAAAATTTGTCCGGTATGCAAGCCAACATGTACGTCCAAAAATTTAGCAACAAAGATAAGCACGGTCCAAGCTTTTTAAAACCATCAGAAGATCATGCTGATCCAAACCGTGAACAAGCGGCAATCCATGTAATTAATCTTGTTGATCCCGAGTTTGTGACAAAAATCCAAGAGGGGAGAGGTAAATTGGGTTTTTAAAAATTTCTTTTGATGCCTTAAGCTTTACCCCTTATAAATTAAGTCTCCTTGAATGAAATCATGGAGAATAATAAGGCAATCAGAGTAAAGACGGTTCGGGACAACTTTCTCTAATCTCTTTCAAGAGCGCACCCTTATGTCTTAGGTTCCACTATATTAATTAGATATACAACTAGAGCATTTGCTTTATTCTAAATTCTAGCTCTAAGGGGCTTTTACAAACACACTACAAGTAGATGGTGATTCACACTCCAACCGTGTACTACTTGTCTCTACTTAGCCTTGTCTTTAACACTAGGCTAAGTAGTATAACAAAAGAAAGAGTTTAAAATAAAATTCTACACCTTACAAATTGTGTAGGCACAGTTTCAGTACAAGAAAGAACTTGTAGAAATTGAGTTTGATGGAAGAAGCTTCAGCACTTGCAATAAATTACTTAGTCCTTCTTCTAGAGCACATAATAATCACTTGAAAACTTGTAAGTGGGAAGATGAAGAGTTATTGAATGCTCTAGCTAACCTCCTTCTCTCCATTTATCAAGTCTTAAATAATGGAGGATTAAATTTGAATGTTATGAGGTAGGTGGCCCGCATGAAATGTGACAACATTTGAAAATTTTTGACTGTTACAGTGCAAGTTGCAGCTGGAGTCGACTTTGATCACAACTTCACCCAAGTTGTATGTCAGAGTCGACTTAGGATGCCATTTCATTTGGGCCTTTTCAACTTCTAAGTTCTCCTCAATTATGCAGTTCTCTTGAAGTTTCATCTTGAGTCGACTTGGTTTCGACTTGACCTAAGTCTCATGTGGAGTCAACTTCAAGTGCAACTTCGTAATTTCGTATTTTCAGTCAACAAAAATATGCAACCCCCTAGGCTGAGTTGGTTATGGAATTCACCTAAGTGGTTAGTAAAGTTGACTTGGCTATACGACTTTATTTTTTCGTTTGAAACTTAAACTCTGTAATTTGTGCTTCTTTGCTTTCATTCTTTCAAGTCCATAATTTGAGTTGACTTGATCTTCGACTTCATCCAAGTTGCTTAGTGGAGTCGACTTAGGTATCGACTTGACATTTGGTACTAGCATTTGAAATTTTATGTGGCTTCTTCGTAATATAAGTTGTAGTCTGAGGTCAACTTGGTCTTAAATTTAACCGAAGTTGCATGGTAGAGTTGACTTGAGATGCGACTTCATGCTTTCTTGAGCTAGTTAAAACATATAATCCCCTAAGTCTACTTGGCTATCGACTTATCCCAAGTCGTATTGTGAAGTCAACTTGGGTTTGCGACTTGACTTGTTTGCACTTCAAGACTTGCATTCCTTCAACCTAAGTCTCGGCTGGAGGTCGACTTGGGTATAGACTCGGCCCAAGTTGCTTATTTGAGTCGATTTGATTTTGAGACTTGGTTTGCTATACTATTTCATTTGAAATTCCATCTTGATAGCACTTCACCAAATATGTTAGTGACTTGTAACACTTAAAATTGGATTGTTAATCATCAAAATATGGATTGATTTTGGTTTTGTAATTAAGTTTACAACAAATCTAAGACCAGATGCTCAAAATTCAATGACCAGAAATTACATCTAAAGTAAGGGTGCAACTCGGTCCGGGTAGGTCTGGGTAAGGGCGGACCCTACCTTTATCCTATTTTGAAAAACCTCTACCCTACCCTATTTTATGTCGGGTCGGTTCGGAGCCTATCCTACCCTATATTTTCAAGGGCGGGTCGGTTCCGGTTCCGGTTCCAAATCAGTTCCATTTCCATTCCTATCCCATTCCAAATTGTTACAAATCTTTGAAAAATAGGCAACTAATTCCATTCCCATTCTGTTTAAATATTTGTCTCCAAACATTCTATTTACAAAACTAGAGCAATTTTTCCGCTTCACAATCTGTATAACTAAATGTTTAAACTGCAAAACGTATACATATCAAAAAGATAAAAATTGGGGAAATGCAAAACTACGACAAGCCGGTATGTTAGCAATGTCACTTCTAGGAATCAACAACAACTGTCCAGACATTTTGCAGAGGAACTATCTTTTCTAACACAAGCACGAACTGCAAAATGTATACATATCAAAAAGATAAAAATTGGGAAAATGCAAAACCAAAGTTTATTATGCTTTAGGAGACAAACACCACTGGGAGTAGAAGGAATGCAGAGTTGCAAGACCTGACAAGTAATGTGGATTAGTTTGGAATGGAATGAAAAAAGACATAAGTAATACAGGGATAATGTCAGCCAAAATGTTCATGAAGTTAAAACAAATAGATGGGTAGTAATTGAAATTATAAGTGATGATAGAAAAGCCTAGGATTATTGCAGAAAATACATGTCAAATCAAGCCTTCGAAAATGAAAATTTCCAACTAAATCCATTCCAGTTGCCAATAAAAAAACAACAGAAATCCAAGTTCAAACAAGGGCAGAAAGTGCGTTTGACAGAACAATTGACTTTGGATGACGCATGGCCATGAGTGCAGCAATGATAAATGTCTCATCACCAATCTAGCAACAACAGTGATTAACAATAATTACATTAGCTTAAGATGTCATACTCAAAGAAAATGAAAACATAAAAGAGATACTTGAGATTGGGTTTACAGACCTCGCTAACCACAATCATTGTGAAACTTGTAAACATAGCATCAAATATCCCTAGACCTTGATATGCAAGTCCTCCCAAAATCGTGTCCTGAATGCTCGAATCTTGTACATCATGTCCATTTGCAGCCTCATTCTGCTGATTGGACGATTCTATCTGCCCAGATAAATTTGCAATTGTAAGCAATCAATTAAAAAAAATAAAAACAAAAAAAAGAGTGACAAACAGTTCCATCCAAAAGCAGCTCTCAAATTTGAAATGAGATAATTTGCAACTCTGTCAAACTTTATCTAGCTTCAGCCAAAAAGTAAAACAGAACAAGCCAGCATAGAATAACATGCAATGACCTAAACATTAACCCCATCTGAAGACATTTATGGTAATCTTAGCCTGTCTATAGCCACCAGTTGTTCAAGAAGAGACAAATCTCAATCATACAGGTAAAAAAAAAGAAAAGGAAATGACTGCTCACTTTGCTATGGCGATCAAAGAACTGGGATGATTCATTCGCTTGATTATCATTGTCCGTCTCCAACTCTAAATCCTACAATTTCAAAATAAAATGACAACAATAGAGGTCCCATCAATTCACCATTATAAGACGAAGCATAAACAAATTAAAATCCCACATTTAATTCGTCTGTCCAGTCCATACATACTAATCAATCCCTCGGCTCATGGACCAACGTTCTCCAAACAAGTCAAAAATGGGTGCGCATCATCGTCCAGATTAAATTGATCTGCAAAAAGCCATTGATCCAGGTGAAAAAAAAGAAAAAAAAACTCGCCTAGGGAGAGGGAGAGAGAGAGAGAGCTGTCGGCGCTGAGGGAGAGAGAGGGGAGAGGCGACAGCGCGGGAGAGGAGAGAGATGCGGGACGGCGCGGGACGACGACAATCGACAGAGAGGGCTGATTTTTAGGGTTTTGGTATGAGGAGGTTATATATATTATAATAATATATAATCCAGGTTGGTTCCGGGTACCCAACACCGGAACCGACCCTATCCGAATTTGAACGGGTAATTTAACCCGCGAAACCGAACCGACCCTAAATAGGGTACGTAGCGGGTCGACCCGCGGGTACCCGGACCAAGTTGCACCCCTAATCTAAAGAAATCATGCAAAAATTCAATTAATGCATGACATCCAAGTTTCCATGTACATTTTCAGCCACCAATCCATGTAAGAAGAACTGCCCAAGCTGTGGGCCCGATGACCAAATTAGTGTTAAAATAAACAGCGTTGTCCATCTAATATAAATCATTCAATGGCTAAGACTTAGCAATTTTAGTGCAATCTAACTTGCATTATTTTTCTAGCCATCTAATGAATTCCATTCAAATTGCATAAGCTTTAAACAATGCATCCTTTTAGCTGCCCTTCTATGCCAGTGAAATTTAACTTGCGTAGCATAACAAGATACAAAATTTTTAGTCAACGCAAAAATACTATTATACATAAAGGAGCATGACTAGGCTTTAGGTAGAGGGAAAACAGAAAATTAACAAGAGAATTTAGAGAGAGAAAATTTCAAGAGTTTGAAAGAAGGTAAAGAGCATGAGATGAGAGGCAAGGCGGCGAATTGCAAGGAGCAGCCGACACGCCATCAGGATTGCCAACCAATAAGTTTTCCTTTCTTCTTTTCTTTTTATTTTAATCGCCTCGTTTAAGATGGATTTGAATTTGAATTTTATTTTGAACTTTAACATGATGGACTAAACTCCAAATTTAGGATTTAGGATGCAGCATGTGTACAACATAGTGTGGTATGTGGTTTTGATTTATTTATGATGGATATTGTTGTTAATCTAATATCTTGTGGTTTAATGTTTGCCTAGTGTATGAGCTCATACTTTCGCAATGATTTCATATGTATTAGGTAAAGAAATTGAGAGGTAGAAGTCTAATATATGATATTCAAATATTAAACCTGGAAATCTAAGATTATGAGATGAGAAATTTCATGAACAACTACGTAACTTAATGAATTTTAATTGACTTAATTCCATGAGAATAGGTAGTTAAGAATATATTAGGGCTTACACTCTGCAAGTTTCAAGAAAAAAGTGTAAGGATAAATTAAAGTTTGTTCTCCTTTAACAAATAATATCTGAATTAAATAATCATATCATGTTTTTGTTGCACATGTCTCATGTGAGATCGTAGATCCTAGGTACTCATTTCTCTATTTTTTTAATTATTAATTATCCGCTCTAAATTCTATTTTCTCTTTCAACTTTTCTATTTTTTTTTATTCTCTTCACCTTCTTTAGATTTGATAAAAAAGTCTTTTAAACAAAGTTTATAGTCCTGAATTCTCAGTGGATCGATAATTAATACACTATAATCTACGACTCAAAGAGAAGCTTTCACCAAATTCTAAGAGAAGCCTATATTGCTAAAGATGTTTCTCCCAATGCAGTGGCTTGCATGATTGGGCAAATAATAGCACCTAATGTTATTAAATTTACTTATGAAGAATTGCCTCCTTGAATGTGTAATCATGGGTATCCTATAAGAATCACGGTTATGTATAAAGAGTTAAAGATCCCACTAGTTAACATTTACATTACTCACTAAACCTCAACATTTTTCTGCTGTAAATAATATATTGCGTAGGTATTTTTATACCAATTTGATGGATAATTAATTGAATTTATTATGAAAATTGACTTAAAATATGTATTTGCAATATTCGGGTATTAAAAATTAATTTCAGATGATTTAAATAATTTTGCTAATCTTTTGGCTTGAAATTACATTTTGTTTGTTTCCATAATATCAAATGAGTTTGATTAAAGTAATCGTTGAAATAATTGGGCAGCAAATAATTTTATGCATTGGTATTTTTTGCAGATTAATAAATTCTAGACATGGGTCCCACCATGCAATTACGTTCACATGCAACAAAATTTTCATGCAAGCAGCACCAACCAGCCATCCATATATGCAGCACCTCTTGAAAAAAAATCTCAGCCGTTCAAAATATCATATAAAAAAAATCAACGGCCTGATGACATAAAGTACCAACCAATTCGAAGATCAGCCTAGTCAAAGCTGTCCACCACCCAAGTTGATCTACACCGTCCATTCCAAAAATCAACAATGCAACTATGTGATCAGCATTAAAGAAGATCTCAGCCGTTCAATTCTATGCAAATTTGTCCAGCTTTCAAGCCAACATGTACGTCTAAAAATTCAGCAACAAAGATCAGCACCTTCCAAGCCTTTTAAAACCATCAAAAGATCATGCTGATCCAAAACATGAACAAGCAGCAGTCCATGTAATTAATCCAAGATTAGATGCTCAAAATTCAACGGCTAGAGATTACATTTTCAGAAATCATGAAAAAATTCAATTAATGAATGCCATTCAATTTTCCATGTATGTTTTTCATCCACCAATCCATACAAGAAGAACTGCCCAAGTATTGGGCGCCACGGCAAATTAGTGTTCAAATAAACAGCAGCGTCCATCTAATACACATCATTCAGTGGCCAAGACTTAGCAATTTTAGTGCAATCTAATTTGCTTTATTTTTCCTTCCGTCCAATGAATTCCATTCAAATTGCGTAAGCTTTAAACAATGCATCCTTTCAGCTGTCCATCTAAGCCGGCAAAATTCAACTTGCGTAGCATAGCAAGATACACAATTTTCACCAATGCAAAAACTCTCTTATAAGTACAGGTGCCTAGCCAAGCTTTAGGGAGGGGGAGAGCAGAAAATTGAGAAGAGATTTTAGAGAAAGAAAATTCCAAACGTTTGAAAGGAGACTGAGCACGAGGTCAGAGATAAGACTGCGAATTGGGAGGACCGGTCCACACGCCATTGGGACTTTTACTAATAAGCTTTTCTTTCATATTCTTTTTTTTTTAAATCTTGTTTAAGATGAATTTGAATTTGAATTTTATTTTGAACTTAAATGTGCCGGGCTATGGCCTAAATCTAGGGTTTAGGTGTATAATGAGTACAATGTAGCGTGATGTGTGGTTTTGATTTATTTATGATGGATATTATTGTTAATCTAATATTTTGTATTTTCATGATTGCCTATTGTTTGAGCTTCCACTTTCGTAATGATTTCATGTGTTAGGTGATAAAACTGAGTGGCGGAAGTCTAATATATGATAATTAAGAATTTTAACTTAATAATATTCGATGGCTGCATAAATCTAACTCGTTAATTTTAACTTCTAATATAAATGATAAAAATTTAAAATAACAAGCAGTATTAATTACATTCATAATATTGACTACACATGGCTAATAGAAATTTCTATCCATAGTAGCAAATCTAACACATGCCACGAGACAGCACAACCTCAGGATTATGCATAGATCAAGTGTTATTTAACCTTTAGTTCAATTTCGTGTTATCTCTTTCAAGCATCACACAAAATTTCCAAATCAATCTATAAGGTGGTCAATCTCATAGAAGCGTTAAGAAATGGTTAAATAAATAATCTAATATTAATAATATAAAATAAAAGAAGAACTATAACTTAATATTGGACGTGAATTGCTTAGACCGAACTAGATGTTTTATGCTTCTAAAATTAATTGGCCGGTTGAATTTCTACACAGCCATCTTGGGATGCCCTTGGACTTAATTTTGACAGTCAACCAAACTAAGGTCCGGTCTTTGCTAACTGGCTGTTTAATTTCAATTTTTTCTGAACGACTTAACCAAAATGAAAAGCCGGACGGTAACATATTTCTGGTTGGCCATGAGAGAGTTGACATGCTGGATTTTTCTGGCCATTTTTTGAGCCTTGGACAGCTTTACTAAAAATTCTGGACAGCTTGGATTGATGTCTTCCAATGGGCGATCCACTTGGAATTAATGCCCGACAACTGCAAAAATATAACAATTAAATCATAATAAAAGAATCAGGCACAAATAATTTTCACAAATTATTAATAATATCCAAATGTGACTAAAATATATTTTAGAGCATACAAATAATTTTAATTGATTGATATTTTTTGCAGATTAATAAATTCTAGACGTGGGGCCCACCACGAAATTACGTTCACGTCCAGCCAAATTTTCATGTAAGTAGCACCAACCAGCAGTCCGTATACGCAGCACCTCTTGAAAAAAAATCTCAGCCGTCCAAAGTATCATGTCCAAAAATCCAGCAGCAAGATGACATAAAGCGCCAACTAATTCAAAGATTAGCCTAGTCAAAGCTGTCCACCTCCCAAGCTGATCTACACCAACCATTCCAAAAATCAGCAAGGCAACCATGCAGATCACATGATCAGCATGCAAGCAAATCTCAGCTGTTCGATTCTATGCAAATTTGTCTGGTTTTCAAACCAACATGTACGTCCAAAAATTCAGTAACAAAGATCAGCAACGTCCAAGCTTTTAAAAACTATCAGAAGATCATGCTGATCTAAATCGTGCACAAGCAGCAATCCATGTAATTATTCCAAGACCAGATGCTCAAAATTCAACGGCCAGAAATTACATCTTAAGAAATCATGCAAAAACCCTATTATATATAGAGGAGCTCGGCTAGGCGTTAGGAAGGGGGAGAGAAGAAAATCGAGAAGATAATTTAGAGGGAGAAAATATCAAGGGTTCGAAAGGAGACAAAAAGCATGAGGTGAAAGGGAAGACGACCAATTGTGAGTAGCGATCAACGCAGCATCGGGGCTTCCAGCCAATAAGCTTTTCTTTCTTATTTCCTTTTTATTTTAATTAGCATGTTTAAATTGAAATTGAAATTGAAATTTATTTTAAACTTAAACATGCTGGTCGGCTATGCCTTAAATCTAGAATTTACGATGTAATATGCGTATAACGTAGCGTGGTATGTGGTTTTGATTTATTTATGATGGATATTATTGTTAATCTAATATCTTGCGGTTTAATGCTTTCCTAGAGCTTAAACTCCCACTTTTGCAATGATTTCATCTGTATCGGGCGAAGAAACTGAGAGCTAGAAGTCTAATATATGATATTCAGATATTAAATATGAAAATCTAAGACTATGAGTATAGGCTTGATGACCTTTAGGAATTTCATGAATGACCATAGAACTTAATGAATTTTAATCAACTAAATCCATTGAGAATAGGTGGTTAAGAATATATTAAGGTTACACCTTGTAGGTAAGGTGGAAGAATAAATTAGGATTTATTCTCCTTTAACAAATAATATCTGAATTAAATAATCATATCATGTTCCTGTTACACATGTCGCATGCGAGATCCTAGATCCAAGGTACTAACTTCTCTATTTTCTAATTCTCAATTCCCTGCTCTAAATTCTATTTTCTCTTTCAGTTTTTCAATTTTTTTATTCTCTGCACCTTCTTTACATTTGATACGAAAGTCTATAGTCCTGAATTTCCTGTGGATCGATAATTAACATACTACAATCTACAACTCATAAAGAAGCTTTCACCAAATCCTAAGCGAAGCCTACATTGCTAAAGATGTTTCTCCCGATCCAGTGGCTGGCATGATTGGGCAAATAATAACACCTAATGCTTTTAAATTTACTTATAAAGAATTGCCACCTGGAAGGTGTAATCACGGGTATCCTATAAGAATCACGGTTATGTATAAAGAATTAAAGATCCCACTAGTTACCATTTACATAAGTCATTAAGCCTCAACATTTTTTTGTTGCAAATAATATGTTACGTAGGTATTTTTATACCAATTTGATAGGTAATTAATTGAGTTTATTGTGAAATTTGACTTCAAATGTGTATTTGCAACATTTGGGTATTACAATATTAATTTCAGGTTATTTAAATAAATTTTGTAGTCTTTTGGCTGGAAATTATATTTTATTTGTTGCCATAAAATCAAATTGTTTAATTAAAGTAATTGTCGAAATAATTGGGCAGAAAATAATTTTATGTATTGATATTTTTTGCAGATTAATAAATTCTAGACATGGGTCCCACCATGCAATTACGTTCACGTGCAACAAAATTTTCATGCAAGCAGCACCAGCCATCCACATATGCAGCACCTCTTGAAAAAAATCTCAGCCGTCCAAAATATCACGTACAAAAAATCAACGGCTAGATGACATAAAGCACCAACCAATTCAAAGATCAGCGTAGTCAACACTGTCCAACACCCAAGCTGATCTACACCATCCATTCCAAAAATTAGCAAAGCAATCGTGCAGATCACGTGATCAGCATACAAGCAAGTCTCAGCCGTTTAATTCTATGCAAATATTTCCGGTTTTCAAGCCAACATGTACTTCTAGAAATTCAGCAACAAAGATAAGCATCGTCCAAGCTTTTTAAAACCACCAGAAGATCATGCTGATCTAAACCGAGAACAAGTAGCAATCCATGTAATTAATCCAATACCAGATGCTCAAAATTCAACGACCAGAAATTACATCATAAGAAATCATGCAAAAATTCAATTAATGCATGCCATCCAAGTTTCCATGTAGGTTTTCAGTCACCAATCCATGCAAGAAGAACTGTCCAAGCAGTGGGCCGCATGAGCAAATTAGTGTTAAATAAACAGCTCCGTCCATCTAATACACATCATTTAACGACCAAGACTTCGAAATTTTAGTTCAATGAATTCCATTCGAATTGCTTAAGCTTTAAACAACTCATCCTTTTAGCTGTCCATCTATGCCTGCGAAATTCAAATTCCTTAGCATAACAAGATAAACAATTTCCAGCCAATGCAAAGACCCTATTATATATAGTGGAGCCCGGCCAGGCTTTAGGGAGGGTGAGAGCAAAAAATCGAGAAGAGAATTTAGAGAGAGAAAATTCCAAGTTGTGAAGGGAGATAAAGAGCACGAGGCGATAGGAAAGATGACAAATTGCGGGGAGTGGTCGACACTGTTGGAATTCAAGGTAAATTAAGCACAACCCATGTTTTGATGATTAACAACTCAATTTGAGAATGTTTTGGGTACTAATGTAGTTTGCTAAGCGTTGTTAAAGGATAAAAACTCATGTTTAGAACATAGCAGACCAAGTCGTAATCCCAAGCCGACTTAGCCATCGACTTAGGTGAAGTCGATTCCCAAGTCGACCCCAAGATCGACTTCAGATGCTCAAAACCTTCCAGAGTTGAATTTGGGCATAAAGACAGATGAAGTTACAGTCGAAGTCGACTCCACTCGTGACTTAGGTGAAGTCGTAGACCCAAGTCGACTCCACAATCAACTTCAGATGCACAAGATCTTCCAGAGTTGAAATTGAGCTCAGAGACAGGTGAAGTCGTAGTCGCAGTCGACTCCACCTGCGACTTGGGTGAAGTCACAGACCCAAGTCGACTCTACAATCAACTTCAGATGATCAAAAACTTCCAGAGTTGAATTTGGGCTCGAAGACAAGTGAAGTCGCAATTAAAGTTGACTCCACCCTGCGACTTGGGTGAAGTCGCAGACTCAAGTCAACTTCAGAAACGACTTGAGTAAAGTTGAAGACCAAGACAACCTAAGCAAGCAAATGACCATGAAAGAATCATTCAAGATGGAATATTATTAAAGGAAAACTATGAACTACATTGTTGGACATCATTCTAGATCAAGGCCACAAGGATAAACTTCTCAAGAGAAGAAATATATACTAAGTCTCAAGACTAAACTTTGAAAATCAAGGATATCAATTGAAGAATAAGATATGAGTGGAAAATGAAGTATCAAGGATCACTTTCAAGAAATCCAAAGTTCTAATATATGCACATAGATGGTGAAGTCGCACCCGAAGTCGACTTCACCTGTAACTTGGGTCAAGTCTAAGACCAAGTCGACCTGAGATGAAACTTGAAGTGAAAGCTGAAGACCGAAGTTGCACCCGAAGTCGACTCCAGCTTGCGACTTGGGTGAAGTCGCATCCGAAGTCGACTCCACATGCGACTTAGTTCACAACGGTTGGAGAAATTCGAACGTTGGCACATTAAATGCACGCCACTTACCACCAAACGTTCTAATTTACTCATTCATTATAAAATAGCATTCAAGAGGACGTGCTAGAGGTTAAAGAAGGATTCATTAAGCTCACATTCCACTCTCTCTAGCATTAAAGTGATCTACACCAACTTCAAGTGAAGAACTGTGCTCCAACTTGCTGAAAGCGTCATTGCCGATCATTCCATTCTCTCAACAAGTTCTTCCACATGCTACAAACTGCCTATATGAATTTGTAAAGTATAGTTCTTTCTGTTCGATTCATTATTTGTATTTATCACTTGATTTGATATTAGAAATCAAAACTAAGTGAAGGCAAAGTAGTGTTGTGACTTGAGTGTGACTCGTCACCTACTTGTGCTAAACTTGTGCAAGCCCCCTAGAGCTGAAATCTAGAAGAGAGTTGCTGCTCTAGTTGTATTTGACAATCCAATAGTGGAACCCAAGTTACAACGGGTGTGAGCTTAGAAGAGTGGAGTAGAGAAGGTTACCCGAACCACTATAAAATTATGTTTATTGCTGTGGCCTGTTCAACTGTTTTTTATTGCTTTATTTCTCTTCATATTCTCCGCTTGTTTAATTAAGGGGATTAATTAAAAAGGGGTAAAGTTTCTGTTTAAGCAAAGAATTTGAAAATACCCAATTCGCCCCTCTCCTCTTGGGTTGTTGCTATAAACTCGGGACCAACAAGTGGTATTAGAGCAGGTCATTGAGTTTAAACTAAAGAGATCTTACAAATGACATCCCAACAAACTTCCACCCCTGCATTCGCCGAAGGCCAATCATTTACAAGACTATCTCTTTTTTATGGGAGTAACTTTGGTTACTAGAAGTTAAGAATGAAACAACTTATTATGACTACGGATATAGACTCTTGGATTCCTATCTAAGATGGTGTTGTATTACCTATTGATGAAAGAGCCTCCATATGGTCTGAGGAGGAGGTTAGGACTGTTAAAAGCAATGCCAAAACCGTGAATTTCCTCTTTTGTACTTTAACGACATCTGAATATGATAGAGTATTCTCTTGCCAAATCGCCAAAGAAATATGAGATACACTAACATCTATTTATGAGGGAACTTCTCAAGTCCAAGGGACGAGAAAAAATATTTTGATTAGAGAGATAGAAAGCTTTTAAATGCTTGAGACCGAAAATATTTTTGAAATATTTGCTAGATTCTCAAAAATTACTAATGCTCTAAAAGGTCTCGGGAAAGCTATTTATGAATCTGAGCAGATTATGAAGATTCTAAGAGCGCTACCCGAATCATGGACTCTCAAGATCACGGCCATTGAGGAAGTTAAAGACCTCAGCATACTAAGGCTTGAAGATCTTATCAGCTCACTCATGTCACATGAGTTGATAAAGAAGAGGAAAGAAGAGCAACATAAAGGCAAAAGAGCAATCGCCTTGAAAGCTGCACAAATTTTAGATGGGTTCACCTCATCTTCTCAAAACGACGATGAGGAGATTGCTCTACTCACAAGAAGATTTAGAAAGTTCGTAAGAAAAGGAAAGAACTTCAAGAGTTTCAAAGAAAGGAATTCGAAGGAGAAAAAGAAGGAAGCCATAAAGTGCTACCGGTGTGGAGGAGTAGGACATATGTAAGCTCAATGTCCTACACTCAAGGAAAACAAGACAAGGGAATGATCGGAAAAGAAGGACCGAGGCGAAAACAAAAAGTTCCAAAAGGCTAAAGGAAGAGGGATGTACGTCAACGAGGAGACATCTACTACTTGCAGCTCATCAAATAAAGAGAATGAGGCTGTAAATTGTGCAAGAATCTGCTGCATGGCTACAATGGAGGAAGACACCAACCTTTGTCTCGCCACAACAGAAATTTTGGAAGAACAAACTACCTCAATAAATTGCACAAGCAGTGAAGAGGTAACTTCTAAGCTGAGAACTCATTCCATTTTCTCTTCTACAAATGAATGTCTCAAATGTGCTGAATTAGAAGAACTAAAACAAACGTATGATTCATTATATGAGGAAATAAAGAAGTTGAGAAACAAATTCATAATAAAGAAAAGACAATGTGATTCAATAATTATTGTGAATGGAAAACTTGCAGAAAAAGTTGACCATCTAACCAATGCAAAGAATACTTTGACAAGTGAGGTGGAAAGACTAAAGAAAGAAATTGAATCATTAAATGAATCACTTGCTAAGTTCTCTAATCCAGGAAAAAGCGTCAAAATATTTCTAAATATGACCGCCCAAAACAACAAAAGAGGACTTCGGTACTCTACATTTGAGAAAGGAGAATGTAACAAGTCTAATGCTACAAGAACATTTAAGAAACAAGCAAAACCCATTCATACTAAACCAAAAATGAATCACGTTGCTTGGAACAAAAGACCAACTTGGGAACCACCTACTACAAGGATTCCCACTCCAAGACTTATGGGAGCTTGTAACTTTTGTAACAAGGTGGGACACAAGGTATATCAATGCAAAGTAAGAAAATTGTATAACCTTGGTGAAAAATTGGTCTGGGTACCAAAGAGCATTGGATTTATGCCTTCCAAGATGGAACAACGTAGATTTCAATGACTAACTAACCCAAATGGACCCATAAAATGGGTACCAAAAAGATAAGCTCCACATGACTTTATTTTTACAGGTATGTCTTAAAGCAAAAGCCAACAACATGTGATTTATGGATAGTGGCTGCTCAAGACATATGACGGGAGAAAAGGGACTGTTCCATAAGATCAAACCGTGTAGTGAAGGAATGACTGCATTTTGGATCAATGAAAAAGGTATAATTAAAGGTAAAAGAAATGTTTATGGAAATTCAAATGCATGTATTGAGGATGTACTATTTGTTGAAGGGCTCAAACACAACTTAATGAGTATTAGCCAATTGTGTGGTAAATGTTACAAAGTTGTATTTGAATCTTCTATATGCAATGATGATCACATGGTCTTTAGTGGCAAAAGATAAGAAAATGTATATTGGGTTTGTTGTGGTGCCCCGAACCGGGGTGCCTAGAAGCCTTACTCCAGGACCGTTTTTGATTGGTAAACGTGACTCAGGATTGTTGCCCTGACCACACGGCGGGTTCTTAATTGGATCTCGTCTAAAATTTTTTCATTTCTTTCTTTTTCATTTCTTTCATCACATAAACATATACTCAACATCATTCATAATGGACTTATCCATATCATCATAAATCATCAACTTCTCATATTATTCATAACTTCATAATTTTATACAACCTATGTCTTTTTCGTCATATCTCATTAGGGCATTTATTCATATAAAAATCTACTAAACTTTGTAGATTCCTTTTTTCCTTTAGTAATACATGCCTTTTATCTCTTGGCTTTCCCTACGCCTGTCTGAGGTTGGAAAAACAAAACATGAGTCGAAACTCAATAAGCAAGCATTTTTCTTTCATTTAAATGAATTCTCTCCATTCGATAGAAGACACTTACTAAGTGATCAACTATCAACGGAACAGAAACCTTTTCATAAAAATTATTTCATAAATATTGGTTGTGCAAAAACTTCCTTTCCATATCTGACATAAACCTTCGTGTGTGGGTACGCTAGCCTGGGAAACATCTCACATAGCATGGTCTATTACGCCGGCTTCTTCGACTTGGCCTCGTCAAGGGGACCTCGCGTCCTTTACCTTGATTAGCCTACCTGGTCCCCTACATGCATGACTTTTGATTTTTTCGGTCATTATATACCTCTTACATTAGGTAACTTGTTATTCTCATGTAGAGAATTATTTACACCATCCCTTTAAAACATCGTTTCAAATCCATGCTTTCCTTTTCAATGCAATGCATTCATTCGCACATAACATTCAATTGCCTCCACCTTTTGGGAGGATGCTGCCGGCAAACAGCCTTAGCGACTTGGCAATGGTGAAGAGGAATCCTCTGATCCTATTTCCTCCACCAAAGCCTCTTCATTATGCATTATACATGTGGACATGTCCATAAACATCACATGATATCAATATGCCGACATGATAAAAACTCATAAACATTTATCATTTCAAAACATTATAGGAATGACCACCCTTAAACATATTTCATAAATACTTGAGAATAAAATCACATTTTCAAAGTTGTACTTGCTTACCTTGCTTGCTTAGCTTTTCATCTCACTTAACTCTTTGCCTTTACCTATACATATAAGAATGACATAGCATTCATATACTTTCTTTTGCTTGCATTCAACTCTGTTTTCCAACCCATTTTCATTAACATTCACAATCCACTTGAATTCCAAGTCTGATGTACATGCATATCATAACTTGTGCATTATACCATTCATTTCACCATATTTTTAATACCCATTTTTAAGGTATCATTCCTATATACCATAACACATTCATTAGTCATTCATTTGACATCATATGGAAGTTTATTACTTCACTTATCATTTTTCACATATTTTCCATATTTCGCATATTGTGCTCATTCTTAAGCAATTAGTTGATGCTTAATCCTCACATATTAATCTCAAATTTTCTTCAAAATCACATTGTTCATTATTCATAATTACTGTTCAAAATCACTATTCATGTTTACTGTAGAAGATTACTGTTCACGTTTATTGTAGTAGATAACTGTAGCAGGTTACTGTTTACAGTGTTGAAAGTTACTGTTCATGGGTTCCAAAAATAAAAAATAAGATGACATAGCTTATGTTTAGTATATCATGGGAAACTTCATGAATTTCGAATTTATCATCATTAACTTGGCCAATTAAATCATTTTCTCCATATACTAAAATTCATCATAATTTCACTTAAGCATAATCCTTAAATCCAAAAATCATGAGATCAATATATCATCATTCCAACATCATAAATATCATAAAAATTCATCCCAAATCATCATTTAGCAATATTGGAGCATTATTTACTCATTTTATACATGATTTTCCTGAACGCTCTATTTGTGCTACAAATTTTTGATGTTTTGGCATAATTCTAATTAAGCAGCATAACTATACTTATTTTCTTATGCTTAGACATTATCTAAGCAAGATTTTACCCTACTTAACACTCAAAAGAAATTTATGTAGAATCCCCTTACCTCAAGTGAAGATATCCTTCCTCCTTTCTCACTTCTCTCACTTTTCTTCTTTCCTTCTCTCTCTCAAGGCTTGGAACGAATTTGGGGTGGGAAGACTTGAATTTTTCAAGCTTGGAGCTGGTTTGGAGTTCCTTTGGTCGTTCATAGCACCCCCTATTTATAGTTTTTCATTTTTCATTAAATTATAATTTACCCCCTTGCTTGAGGTACTTAATTCTAAATATTTTTTTCCAATTTTCATGATTTATCTTAAGCAATTTGCAGCCCCCTAGCTACTGTTCATGCCACCCTAGCTAGCCTATTTAATTAATAATTTTTTATTTATGAAAAATCATATTTTTAAGCTAATTAAATCTCAACCGTTGATTCTTGATGAAGATTATTTTGGGCCATTGATTTTGGCTCCAAATCTCATGCCCCTGCCCTCCTTGAGCCTTGTGCTGATTTTAATTAATTAAAATTAATCAAAAGTCAATCCTAATTTAATGATAAAGTAAAGCTACTTTTTGATCTTCAAAGACGTTTAATCTTGACCCTTGATTTATGATTTTTGATCAATCTTGGACCACTCATCATGCTCATCATAATACTTTGGTCATCTATAAAAAATTTCACCTTGATCTGATGTCCGGATTGAAAAATATGAATTTTTCTATGTTTTCTATACAAAAATCCATAAAAATCTGAAAATTAATATTTTAATCCAAAAAGCACTTTTGTCCTTTAGTGGAAAGCTTCCTTTTTTGTCTTTTATGATTAAGTTAATCCAAAGTGATTGACTTAACATATTCCTTAATCCCACGTTTACTATTCATGTTTTTCTATTCACATTTACTATTCATCCGTATTAACATTCCATAATTAGCTATTTAATCTTCCGATGTCATATATTGTAAAATATAATTAATATATATTTCATATAAATATCATTACATTACCTAGGGTTTATAACTCTAGGGTTTCATACGTGGTCCTAAAATCGGGGTTTCACATTTGTCTTGATGAACTTGATGGAAAATGTCTAATAGCCATCGAAAATGATCCATGGACATGACATAAAAGGCTTGGACATATAAATATGTCAAATATTAAAACCCTGTGGAAAAAGAGCCTAATGGAAGGGTTACCAAAGTTTAAATATAACAAAGACAAAATCTGTAAAGCTTGTCAATTGTCCAAGCAACCTAAGATGCCATTTTCCACCAAAAAAGAAATTTCAACAACTACACCACTTGAACTATTACATATGGATCTTTACGGGCCGTCAGACATTTTAACTCTGAGTGGGAAAAATATGTACTTGTTATAGTTGATGATTTTTCAAGATTTACATGAATAATACTTTTAGCTAGGAAAGATGAAGCATTCTTTATGTTTATCATATTTTCAAATTTGGTACAAAATAAAAAAATAAAACACATTTATTTCCATTAGTGATCATGGTGGTGAATTTGAAAATAAACGATTTATAGAATTTGCAATGAGAAAGAAATTCACCATACATTTTTTGCACCAAAAACTACCCAACAAAATGAGGTAGTTGAAAGAAAAAATAGGACAATACAAGAAATGGCTAGAACTATGCTAAATGAGAGTAAATTGTACAAAAGATTTTGGGGTGAAGCTGTAAGTACAACATGCCATATATTAAACCGTGTTACCATAAGAGCTATCTTGAAAAAGACCCCATATGAACTATGGAAAGGGAGAAACCTAAACATATCATATTTTCATGCTTTTGGATGTACTTGTTATGTGTTGAACAATAGAAAAACTAACTTGGAAAAATTAGATGCCAAAAGTGATGAGGCAATATTCCTTAGTTATTCATCAAATAGCAAAGCATATAGAAGTCCTTAACAAGAAAAATCAAATAGTAGAAGAATCAATACATGTTGTATTTGATGAATTTAACCAAAATCTGAAAAAGGAGGATGAGTTGAGTGATGCAGATGAGGCATTAAGGAACCCAAAGGTGGAACGATTAGAACAACAAGGAGAAACCGAAGCAAAGCAAGAAAATTCCACGGAGGAAAGGGTAAGTGAAGGTAACAATTCTTATAAACCTCTTGTTGGAAACAATTGATAAAATCGAATACAAAATATCCCAAGCATGTGTTTTGATGATTAACAACACAATTTGAGTAAGTTTTAGCTACTAATGTGCTTTGTGTTTTGTTTAAGGATATAAAAATGAAAAATATGTAGTATGGCAGGTCAAGTCGATCTCCAAGTCGACTCAGACATCAAGTTAGGCCAAGTCGATCCCCAAGTCGACTCCAGCAGCGACTTCAAGTGCCTATTTTTGTCCAGCGTTGAAATTGGGGACCAAGAGGTGCCGAAGTCGCAGACGAAGTCGACTCCACATGCGACTTGGGTGAAGTCACAGGCCAAGTCGACTCTAGCATCAACTTCAGTTAGATAGGGCAAGATTTCAGAAGTCAAGTCGAAGGCCAAGTCGACTTAATGTCAGACTTGAGTCAAGTTGAAGACCAAGTCGACTTAAATATTCGACTTAGACAATATGAAGATTAATCAAAGTCTAAAGCAAGCAAGATGCATGAATTCATATATTGGACTTGTTCATGCACACAAAGATTCAAGTTTTCAAGATTTCTATACAAAATGAATATACTAAATTTCAAGTATTGAAAATTAAAAGAAGAACACTTATGATGAAGAAGTTAAGCAAGCAAAGACAGTTTCAAGGAAGCTTAAGCTCACTTGGCAAGAAAGAGAAGTCAAGTCGCAAACGAAGTCGACTCCAGCATCGACTTGGGCAAGTCCCAGACCAAGTCGACCCAGAAGACAGACTTAGAAACTGAAGCATCCGAAGTCGCACCGAAGTCGACTCCACTTGCGACTTGGGTCAAGTCCAAGGCCAAGTCAACCCGAGGAAGAACTTGAACAAGCTGAGCACAGCCGAAGTCGCACCCGAAGTCGACTCCAGCATGCGACTTGGGCGAAATCTCACACGAAGTCGACTCCACCTGCGACTTGGAGGAATAACGTTCAAAATTTTGAACGTTGGAACATTTATTACGCGCCAACCAACACCATAACGTTCAAAATTCTCCCTCCTCTATATATAGACACTCAAGCAAATGTGGAAACATACAAGTAAGAGCTGAAAAAGAGGAAAGAAGTGCTACTAAGAGTTTCAATCCAATTTTCTCTACAATTGAGTGATCTATATACTTTCAAAGGAAGAACAAGCTTCAAAGTTGTTGCTTGCTTCAACGCAAAACGATTCGTTGCTTCTACAAATTCTTCCTCGAGCTGAAATGTGCTACACAAATCTGTAAAGTGTAGATTTCTTTCATTTCATTTTGATATTCAGTTTTTAGTGCTTGGTTTGAGTTTGGTGTTTCAAACCAAGTTATAGCAAAGTAGGGTTGTGATTGGAGTGAAACTCGTCACCTACTTGTGCTGCTTGTTGTATACACCCCTTAGAACTAGAATCTAGAAGAGAGTGGAGGCTCTGGTTGTATATGCCCCCTAGAGCTAGAATCTAGAAGAGAGTGGAGGCTCTAGTTGTATTCGCGGAATACATAATAGAACCCAAGTCACAAGGGAGTGTGAGCTTGGAAGAGTGGAGTAGGGAAGGTTGCCCGAATCACTATAAATCTTGTCTACTGTTTTTCATTTCCGCTTTCATTATCTTATTGCTTTCCATTTGTCTTATTAAAGGGGATTAAACTAAACCGGGGTAAAGTCTCTAATTGAAGTTTAAATTTTTAAATACCCAATTCACCCCTCTCCTCTTGGGTAATTACCATTAACTCGGGACCAACAAGTGGTATCAGAGCAGGTCTTTGAGTTTTACCAAAGAGATCTTTTGATATGGCATCCTAATCCACTTCCGTTCCCGCATTTGTCGATGGTCAATCCTTTACTAGGCTACCATTGTTTGACGGGGACAATTTTGGTTATTGGAAGCTACGTATGAAACAACTCATCATGACTACAGATATGGATTCTTGGATTGCAATCCAAGACGGTGTGACCTTGCCTACTGATGAAAGAGTTTTCGAATGGACCGATGAGGAAGTAAAAATGTTAAAGAGCAACGCCAAGGCTATGAATTCATTATTTTGTGCTCTTACTGCTTCCGAATATTATAGACTATCCTCTTGTTTGACTGCCAAAGAGATATGAGATACACTAACATCTATCTATGAAGGAACTTCTCAAGTCCAAGAGACAAGGAGAAATATTTTGATTGGAGAATTGGAAAGCTTTAGAATGTTAGAAACAGAAAATATTTTTGAAATGTTTGCTAGATTTTCCAAAATTACTAACGCCTTGAAAGGTCTAAGAAAGGCAATTTCTGAATCTGAGCAGGTTATGAAAATTTTAAGGGCGCTACCCAAATCATGGACTCCAAAGATTACTGCGATAGAAGAAGCCAAGGACTTAAACACATTGAAGTTAGAAGATCTTATTAGCTCGCTAATGTCACATGAGCTAATCAAGAAAAGAAATGAAGATCACCATAAAGGCAAGAGAACCATCGCCTTGAAAGCCGCACAAGATTCGGATGACTCCACCTCATCATCACAAAATGACGATGAAATCGCCTTACTCACAAAGCGATTCAGAAAATTTGTAAGGAAGGGAAGAAATTTCAGAAACTTTAAAGAAAGAAATTCTAAAAGAAAAGAAACAACAAAACATTACCGATGTGGTGGTTCGGGGCATATGCAAGCCCAATGCCCAACACCCAAGGAGACTAAAGCAAAGGAGCAAAGAAAGGATCGAGGCGACAATAGAAAATTCTAAAGAATCAAAGGAAGAGGCATGTACATAAATGAAGAGGAATCAACAACACGCAGCTCTTCAAGTGAAGAATGTGAAGCGGATTGCGCAAGAATTTATTGCATGACAAATTTCGATGACGTTTTCACCAAACCATTAGCAAAGGAACCATTTTACAAGATTAGAAATGATATGGGTATGATTGAGTTTGATTAGGAATACAATATGATAGGGGGAGCAAATTAGAAAGAACACAGAACCAAGTCGACTCCGATCCACCCAAGTCGACTTCACAAGGGCGAAGTCGACTTTGATTAGAGCAAGTCGACTCCAGCGTGCTGTTGGTCCCGAGTTAATGGCAATTACCCAAGAGGGGAGGGGTGAATTGGGTATTTAAAAATTTATAACTTAAACAGAAACTTTACCCCAGATTAATCTATTCCCCTTTATGAAGAAACAAAATGAAAAGTAATATAATGTAAAGAGCAGAAATATAAATCAAGCACACAAGATTTTTATAGTGGTTCGGGCAACCTCCCTACTCCACTCTTCCAAGCTCACACTCCTTGTGACTTGGGTTCCACTATTGTATTTCACAAATACAAATAGAGCCACTGCTCTCTTCTAGATTCCAGCTCTAGCGGGCATCAACAAATCACAGCACAAGTAGGTGATGAGTTCCACTCCAATCACACACTACTTTGCTTACACTTAATCTTAGTTCCTCAAACTAAATCAAGTTCAATACAACAAAATGAAATAACAAAAGGAGTCTACACTTTACAGATGTGTAGAAGCAATTTGGCGCAGAGAAGAACTCGTAATGTAGGCTTTGAAGATTCAGAAATGTAGCTCTTGCAATTTAAAGCAAAGTTCTTCCTCTTTGAATGGCTTGATCTCTTTAGAGCTCTCGAATATAGGAGTTAAGCACACTTAATGATTCTCAGCTACTTCCCTCGTCTACAATGAATACCTTTTATAATTGTGGAGGGAATCCGAACGTTTGAAGGTAGGTGCGCGCATTTAATGCGCCAACGTTCGAAAATTATCCGACCGTTGCGACCCAAGTCGCAGGCGGAATCGACTTCGGATGCGACTTCGCCCAAGTCGCAGATGGAGTCGACTTCGGGTGCGACTTCGCTTTCTGTTCGCGACTTCAAGTTCCAGGTCGGGTCGACTTGGACATCGACTTGACCCAAGTCGCAAGTGGAGTCGACTTCGGTGTGCGACTTCACTTCGGCAGGAAGCTTGATGATCTTGAATACTTGGAATGCTTGGTTCCTTCATTTCCCTTTGGATCATTATCTTCTTCTTAGCTTGCTTGGCTTCTTTCTTTGATCATTTTTGTTCTGGAATGGCTTCACATATTTGTAGTCTTCTTGAAGAACTTGTTTTTGATTCATCCTTCTTGCTTTCGATACTAGTCTTCATGTCTTGAGTTTCTTCACCTTAAAATGTACTTGAAGCTTTTGTTTGGACTTGATAAACTTGATCTTGATAATGAGCTTGTATCCTTGATTTGGTCTTGAGAGATCTTAAGTTGATCTTTGTGGAACCCCGACCGTATACGCGTCATTTCGACCATATACGCGTCATTTCGACATTTGTAATTTTGAAGATTATTTTATAAATGAAAAATTATGAATTTTATTAATGGACATGTGTATTTGAGGTTGTAATAATGCAGTTGAAAATTTAACCCCGTGAATAGTGCACGTGAATAGTAAACGTGAATAGTAAACAAGGGGTTAAGATGTATGATTAAGAGTTAATCACTTGGATTAACTTAATCATGAAAGACAAAATAGAGATTTAATCACTATAGGACAAAATAGCAATTCTTTTGGATATTTTAATCCAAATTTGGATTTTTGTGGAAAAATAGAAAAAAATTCATAAATTGCAATCCGGAAGTCGGAATTCGATGAAATTTTTTATGGATGGTTAAAAATTCATGATGGACATGATGAATGGGCTAAGATGTGATGAAAATCACAAATCAAAGGTCAAGATGAAACGTCAAATGCAAAGTGAAAAAGTAACTTCACTTTTTCATTAATTATGTATTTGACTTTAATTAAAATTAATAAATAAAAATTAAAAAAATTAAATACAATGCAGCAACATGTCAGGTCGTGCAGGGGGGGTAACATGACCAAATCAATGGTCAAAATTCATCCAAATCATAAATCAAGGGCTAGGATTAATTTAGCTTAATTTAATTAATTTTAAAAAATAAAAAAATAGGTAGAAAATTAGGGCTGCTATAGGGGGGCTGGAGCAGGCCTAGGGTGGCTGCTCTTGGCTCAAGGCATTTTTCAAAATTAGAAAAAAATACATTTTTATAATTAAATACCTCAAGCTAAGGGGGTAAAATCTAATTTTGTGAAAAATCAAAAACTATATATAGGGGGCAAGGTGAGAACGACCAGAAGCACTCCAAGCTTGAAAACTTCAAGCATTCCCACCCCCAAACACGTTTTTGCCCTTTAGAGAAAGAAGGAGAAAGTTAGAGAGAGAAAGTGTGAGAAAAAGAGGCGTATCTCCGCTTCGGGTAAGTGATTTCTACCCAAAAATTTTTTGGATGTTAAGTAGGGTAAAAAAATGCTTAGATAATGCCTAAGCATGAGAAAATAAGTATAGATATAATGTTTAAATGGAATTATGCCAAAACATCAAAAATTTGGAGCGAATATAGGGTATTTGGGAAGATAGCATATGATATGTGAAAATAATGCTCCAAAATTGATAAGTGATGATTTGGGATGTATGATTATGATAAATATGATGTTGGAATAATGATATAATAATTTCATGATTTTTGGAATTAAGGATTATGCTTAAGTGAATTTATGATGATTTTTAGTATATGGAGAAAATAATTTTTTTGGCCAAGTAAATGATGATAAATTTAAAATATAAGAAATGTCCAATGATATACTAGGCAACAGTTTTTTTGCTACAGTGATTTTGCTACAGTTATCTGCTACAGTGAACAACGTATTTTGGAGAAACTTTGGAAATTAATATTTGAATATAAGTATGGAATTTTTGAAGAATTTATGGACAAAAATATCTATGTAAAGAAATAATGCCCAAATATTATAAAGCATACATGGGAAGCAGCTTAAATAGAGGAAATGAAATATCCTTTGTCCTTGAATAGGAAAAGGAAAAGAGAAGGTCGAAGACACCTCCTAAGAAGGTAAGCAAGTTATATGTTTTGCAAATTATTTCCAAAATGCTTGAAATTGTTTGCAAGTTGCTTTATGAAATTTATTTAAGGTTGGCCATACCTATAACTGCTTTACATGAACTGAAGTTCGTTTTGTGAAATGATTTATTAAATGCTTTTTATGAAATTGTTTATGATTTGCAAATATCATGCCGGCATGTGTATGAGAATGAGCATGTGCACGAGGAATAGGCCTTAGTCGAGGTAGTAAGCGGACCGGATGTCCCCCTCGCTATTGCCAAGTCGCTTAATAGGCCCAGGCCGGCAGCGACCTCCCTGAAATGGGAGCATGTATGGGATGGGCGCCTAGCTAGCGTCGCATCCAAAGGAATGTCATGAATGCTATGTATGCATTGCATTTGCATTTTATGAAATGCATGAAAATGATTGAAAAATCATGTATAGCTTGCTTACTGAGTATTATTACTCACCCATGCTTTTTCAACAACAGACAGGAAATGATGATGAAGGCAGCATGCCAAGTGTTATGTAGTTTTTGATATAAACGATGTTTATGTAAACTTTATGTAAAGACAACGATGATAATTTTGAGATGAAAAGGGAATATTTTTATTCCAATGAAAATGTTTATGGAATAGTTTTTGATCATAACTGTGTTATGTGAAATATATTTCAAATTGGATGAATGATGGGAATTTTCCATGTATTGATGAAAAGAAAAAAAAATCCTGCCGTGTGATCAGGGCAACAATCCTGAGTCACGTTTACTAATCAAAATGATCCCAGAGTAAGGCTTCTAGGCACCTCGGTTCGGGGCGCCACAATCTTGGAAATGAGCTTGAATCAACATTTTGGACTTTGAAGAACGTCAAGTCGAACTCGGGGTCGACTTCGTCTGCGACTTCGCCCAAGTCGCAACTGGAGTCGATTTCGACTGCGACTTCGGTATACTTCTATCCCAAATTCAACTCTGGATGGTTTTTCCCGTCTGAAGTCGATGCTGGAGTCGACTTCGTTTGCGACTTGGCTTCCTAAGTCGCAAGTGGAGTCGACTTGGCCTGCGACTTCACCTGCTCTTCTTCCTGTTTCAACTCTGGACGGATTTGGCTCTTTGAAGTCGATCTTGGAGTCGACTTGGGGAACGACTTGGCCTTCCATACTTTATTTTCTTCAAATGTATATCCCTTAAACATTTTCACAAACGTGTTAGTAGCCAAGACTTACTCAAATTGATTTGTTAATCATCAAAACATAGATTTAGCTTGTTTTCCACATATTTCCAATAATCTCTCCCTTTTTGATGATTGACAAAACTGATTTGAGTGTATACCTTGTTGGTCCCGAGTTAATGGCAAAACCCAAGAGGGGAGGGGTGAATTGGGTATTTAAAAAATTTATAACTTAAACAGAAACTTAACCCCGGATTAATCCAGTCCCCTTAATGAAGAATCGTAATGGAAAGCAATATAATGTAAAGAGCAGATAAATAAATCAAACACGCAGGATTTTTATAGTGGTTCGGGCAACCTCCCTACTCCACTCTTCCAAGCTCACACTCCTTGTGACTTGGGTTCCACTATTGTATTCTCTCAATACAATTAGAGCCACTGCTCTCTTCTAGATTCCAGCTCTAGGTGGCATCAACAAAACACAGCACAAGTAGGTGATGAGTCACACTCCAATCACACACTACTTTGCTTATACTTGATCTTAGTTCATCAAACTAAATCAAGTTTAACACATACAACAGAAAGAATAGGAAAACTACACTTTACAGATGTGTAGCAGCAATTAGGCGCAGAGAAGAACTTGAAGAGTTGGCTTTGAAGATTCTGAAATGAAGCTCTTGCAGTTTGAAGTAGAGTTCTTCTTCTTTTGAGTGGCTTGATCTCTTTTGAGCTCTTGAATGTAGTAGTTAAGCACGCTTAATGATTCTCAGCTGCTTCCCTCGGCTATCTTGAATGCTATTTATAATTTTGGAGGGAATCCGAACGTTAGAGGGTAGGTGGCGCGCATTTAATGCGCCAACGTTCAAATAAATTCCGACCGTTGTGACCCAAGTCGCATGTGGAGTCGACTTGGCCTGCGACTTGGTTTCCAAGTCGCACCTGGAGTCGACCTCGTGTGCGACTCCAGTTCTTCAGAGTTCTAAGTCCTAGTCTGGGTCAACTTGGCCTTCAGTCTTCAACTCAAGTCGATCCCGAAGTCGACTTGGGTTACGACTTGGCTTGGTCTTTTGCAAAAACACCTTGATCCTCTTGAACTGTCTTGAACTTTGTAAAATTGGTCTTCATGACTTGGGTATTGCTTCATTTAGAATAAGCTTGAAGATTAGCTTTGGACTTGATAGACTTGATTTGAACTTTGAATATGAATCTTAGCTTTTGATCTTCAAGAAACTTTAGTTGCTTTTTGAGAGTGAACTTTGCATCCTATTTGGATTTGATAAATTCCAAATGGATTCTTGAAATAAGCTTGAAACTTCAATCTTCAAGTCTGAACACCTCAAGTCGAAGTTGGAGTCGACCTCGTCTGCGACTTCGCCCAAGTCGCACCTGGAGTCGACTTCGCCTGCGACTTCGTCATGTTCGTTTCCACTTTTCAACTCTGGATGCCTGAAGTTGATGCTGGAGTCGACTTCGTCTGCGACTTGGTTTCCTAAGTCGCACCTGGAGTCGACTTGGCCTGCGACTTCATTTGCTTGTTTTCTATTTTCAATGCTATCCACCTTTTGCCATTTGAAGTCGCTTGTGAAGTCGACTTAGGTATCGACTTCACCCCAAGTCGAAGTCCAAGTCGACTTGGTAATCGACTTGACTTCTTTGTTTTCCTTAAACACTTGGCAAACTCATTAGTACCCTTTATATACTCAAATTAGTCTTTGTTTAATCATCAAAACTTATGCTTTGGTCAATTTGTATTGTTTGGAACATTGTTTCCAACAATCTCCCCCTTTTTGATGATTGACAAAACTACATTTGAGTTGATACCTTTCAAAACATTAATCATGTTCATATATAATTTTTGAAAAACAAAGCATTGTCCTTGGTACTTTCAAACATATAGTTTAGAGCTTTTCAAACTATTATCATAGAAAATATATTCAGAGCATTACTTTCATATCATTCATATCATTCAAGCATATTAATCATTGCAAGCATAACACAACTTTCATATATGTATCAAGTTTCAAAATACAACAAAAATGAAACCTATACAAATTACCCAACCCAAAAAGAAAACGCTCAAACCTATCTTTTCTCCCCCTTTTTGTCAATCACTCAAAAAATTTGTCAATTACCAAAGACTTGGTAAATTGAAATTGGGAAATGGGATAGATAGATTGAGGTGGTTTGATGGGACGGACATGGGCGGATGAGTAGTAGGAGGAAACGGGTGCAGGAGAAGGCTCGCGATGAACTGATCCCGATTCGAAGGGATCAAGTTCAGGCATGGGTCGTTTCTTGTGATGACCGGAGGCGAGATGATATCGGATGGTACGCAATTCCCGATCGATTCGATCTTGTCGGGAATGCATATTATTAATTGCTGCCAACACTTCGGTCACAAGACTCGTCAGCCGGTCTTCTTGGTGACCCATTTCTTCACGGACGGCGACGATTTCATCTCTCAAATCTTTTAGAGTGATCTCCTCAGATGAGGTTGGAGGCACCCGTTCACGTGCAACAGATCCTTGTGGAGAATAGGATCCGTGCGATATGGGAGATGCTGGCACCTCTTGAGCAGGTGGTGCCGCGGGAGGTTGCTCCCCCTCAGCTTGTGCATTGTCTTCTTGCTCTTCTTCTGAAGCTTCATGCCTTAGTTCAAGCGGATTGATCTTCATTCTTTGGATTAGTGCTTTATTTATGCCATTTGTGGATTTGAGTACTTCGAAAGGCTCGCCTTCAATATCCACTTTGAAAAATTCAAGAATCTTTGTGATCCACGTGCCATAAGGGAGGACTCCTCGTGGGTTATCCTTTCTAGATGCCAAGGCTTCAAAAATTAATTTCGGTAAGCTCACCTTGACCCTGTTGGCCACTTTCCATAGTATCCCCGCTTCTTGTGGGTTTAATTGGTTTCTTCCACCGCCCTTTGGGTAGATGCAGTGGGCAATGAGAAGTCTGAGCACTCTTAGCCTGGGTGAAAGATCCATGTACCGAAGGAATTTGATTCCCGGATGGTACTTGTTGCTCCGGGTGAGCTGATTATACATTTGATCCAAAGTGAGGTCTTCTGGAATAGGCTCATCCTCATACGGGACTCCAAGTATGTGTCCTAAATGACTCATTACTTCAGTCGGACCTGCAACTATCCCAATTCCAAGATCCATTTCTACTCCTTTGACGAAGGTTCCAAAGTATTCTTCATCCCATAGATAATAAAACATTAGAGTAAGATCTGGATAGACCCTTTCATCTTCCTTTAGCAAATTGGTCCATCCTTGAAAATCCAATAGATCTTCTATGTCGGATCCATATTCTTTCAAGAAATTAAAATCTATAATCTTGGGTATGAATACCTTCCGTTCGTAGAACTTTTTGTAAAAACGGCTATGTTGGAGCTCGGTTTTGAAGTAGGTAGTGGGCATCTTCAATACTTGGGCTTTCCCAGCCGCAGTGCCCCTTTTGGTTGTCCCGAATTGTGTGCTCTGTGAGGTTTGTTGTTGACTTTCCGACCTGGGTGCTTGATCAAATGATTGAGTAGTGGTTTGGAATCGAACCCGCTTACCCGTCGAAGTTGATGGTTCCTCTCTGGCTCTTTTTGATGGAGTCCTAGTTCTTCTAGGAACTTCTTTTGTGTGAGATGAAGGTTGTGGTTGTGTGGGAACCCGTTTGGGGTATGGTTTTGATACGGCTTTCTTTGGTGCCATTTGGAACTTGGAGTTTTAGGGAATCTGAGAAGGAATGCGAGTGAGATAGAGAGTTTGAGAGATAGTGTGAAAGAGAGAGAAAGAGAAAGAAACTGAGGGAGAGAGAGAGAAAGAGAAAGAAACTGAGGGAGAGAGAGAAAACCGGAGGGAGGCAAAGTCGCCGGAGAGGGAAAAAATGGAGAGGCCGGAGGGAAATGAGGAAGGAAAGAAGGAGAAGAGAAGAAATAGAGGAAAGAGAGAGAATCCGGACGGTCGCGCGCGGAGTCGACTTGCCCTAGGCGAAGTCGACTTCGGTCCCTTGGAGTCGACTTCGCCTGGAGGCGGAGTCGACTTCGCTTATAAAGTGGAGTCGACTTGACGCCCTTGGAGTCGACTTGACTCATCGACTTGACATTTTTCAATTGTAATTTTCTTATTTAATTTTCCCTAATTTAGCTCTATCATACCCATATCATTCCTAATTTTATAAAATGATTCTTTGGCTAAAAGATATCAGCAATTTGGTCTTCTGTTTTCACATATTCTAAACATACATCATGATTTTCAACATGTTCACGAATAAAATGGTGTCTCACATCAATATGCTTGGTTCTTGAATGCAGTACAAGATTTTTAGTCAGACAAATTGCACTTGTATTATCACATCTAATAGGAATATCAACATAATCAATGCCATAATCTTTCAATTGTTGTTTCATCCAAAGCAATTGGGCACAACAACTACCGACGGCTATGTATTCGGCTTCCGCAGTAGATAGAGCCACACTTGTTTGTTTTCTTGAGTACCATGAAACTAGCATATGTCCAAGAAACTGACAAGTTCCACTGGTACTTTTTCTATCTACCTTATATCCGGCAAAATCTGCATCCGAATAGCCGATTAGATCAAAGGTTGACCCCTTTGGATACCATAGTCCAAGATTGGTAGTTTTTATCAAATATTTAAAAATTCTTTTTACAGCAAGGAGATGTGATTCTTTTGGGCATGCTTGAAATCTAGAGCACATACAGACACTGAATAGGATATCGGGTCTAGAAGCAGTTAAATATAGCAAGGATCCTATCATGCTTCTATAAAGCTTTTGATCGATATTTTTACCGTTTTCGTTCGTGTCGATCTTGATTGTAGAGCTCATTGGAGTGTTTGCCCCTTTGCTATTCTGCATTCCAAATTTCTTGAGCATTTCTTTGACGTACTTAGACTGGTTCAAGAATATCCCTTCACTTTGTTGCTTAATTTGCAGTCCAAGGAAGAAATTTAATTCTCCCATCATGCTCATTTCGAATTCGCTCTGCATAATCTTAGAAAATTCTTGACAAAGATTTTCATTAGTAGCACCGAAAATGATATCATCTACATAAATCTGTATAATTAAAATATCTTTGTTTTTGTATTTGATGAACAAAGTAGTATCTACTTTCCCTCTTAGAAACTCATGATCAATCAAAAATTTGTTCAACCTTTCATACCAAGCTCTTGGAGCTTGCTTTAATCCATATAGCGCTTTGGTCAATTTATAAACATACTTTGATTGATTCATTTCTTCAAAACCAGGGGGTTGTTCAACATATACTTCTTCGTTCAAATAGCCATTCAAAAATGCGCTTTTTACATCCATTTGGAACAATTTGAAATTCATATAAGAAGCGAATGCTAGTAGAATACGTATGGCTTCTAATCTAGCCACGGGTGCATATGATTCTTCAAAATCGATTCCTTCTTCTTGAGAATACCCTTTGGCTACTAATCTGGCCTTGTTTCTAATTACAAGTCCTCTTTCATCTAATTTGTTCCTAAATACCCATTTGGTACTAATGATAGTGTGATTATTTGGTCTAGGAACTAAGTGTCATACATTATTCCTTTCGAATTGGTTTAACTCTTCTTGCATTGCAATCACCCAATTTTCATCATTGAGAGCTTGTTCAATGGTATTTGGTTCAATTTTAGATACAAAGGCATATTGACCATAAACGTTTTGTTTTGATCTTCTAGTTTTCACTCCTTCATATACATTTCCAATAACTTGCTCAATTGGATGGGCATTTTTGAACTTTAAATCAGTTGGAGGTTTATAAGAATCATTACCTTCACTTACCTCTTCCTCCATGAGATTTTCTGGCTTGAGCTCGAGTTCCTTTGGTTGTTCTTTGCCTTTTGTCTCATCTGCATCACTTAGTTCATCCTCCTTTCTCGGAGTTTGGTTAATTTCATCAAATACAACGTGTATGGATTCTTCAACAACTTAGTTTCGTTTATTGAAAACTCTATATGCTTTGCTATTTGATGAATATCCAAGAAATATAGCCTCATCACTTTTAGCATCTAACTTTCCCAAATTAGTTTTTCCATTGTTCAAAACATAACATGTACATCCAAAAGCATGAAAATAAGAAATATTTAGTTTTCTTCCTTTCCATAGTTCGTATGGGGTCTTTTTCAAGATTGCTCGAATGGTGACACGGTTTAGTACATGGCAAGCTGTACTTACAGCTTCACCCCAAAATTTCTTGGATAGATTGCTCTCATTTAGCATAGTTCTAGCCATCTCTTGTATAGTTCTATTGTTCCTTTCTACTACTCCATTTTGTTGTGGAGTTCTTGGTGCAGAAAATGTGTGGTGAATTCCTTTTTCATTGCAAAATTCCATGAAACGTTTGTTTTCGAATTCGCCACCATGATCACTTCTTATGGTCACAATAGTACTTTGTTTTTCATTTTGCACCAAATTTACAAAAGTTGCAAACATCGAGAAGGCTTCATCTTTACTAGCTAAGAGAATTATCCATGTGAATCTTGAAAAATCATCAACTATGACAAATACATATTTCTTTCCACCAATGGTTAGAATGTCGGATGGCCCGTATAGATCCATATGTAGCAATTCAAGTGGCTTGGTGGTGGAAATTTCCTTTTTGGTAGAGAAAGGCATCTTGGGTTGTTTTGATAATTGACATGCCTTACAAATCTTATCCTTGTCATATTTCAATCTTGGTAATCCTTCTACCAAACTCTTTTTCCATAGGGTTTTATGTTTCCCATGTTTATATGTCCAAGCCTTTTATGCCAAACCCATGGATCATTATCAATGACCATTAGACATTGACCATTCAATTCATCAAGTGAAACCAAATATACATTTCCATGTCTTTTACCACTAAACATGATATGCTCTCCATCAAATACATTACATATAGATGATTCAAACACAACTTTGTATCCTTTATCACATAATTGGCTAATGCTCATTAAATTGTGTTTGAGTCCTTCAACAAACAAAACATCTTCCATGCATGCATTTGAAATACTATGTATATTTCCTTTACCTTTAATTTTACCTTTTTCATTATTGCCAAAGGCAACCATTCCATCATTACAAGGCTTGAGTTTGTGAAACAAACTTCTTTCACCGGTCATATGCCTTGTGCAACCGCTATCCATGAACCATTCATTATTTGCCTTTGCCTTAAAACATGTCTGAAAAAAATAAGCAAGTAAATCTTATCTCCTTGGTACCCATTTTATGGGTCCGTTTGGGTTAGTAATATATATTAATCTTTGTTGTTCTAACTTGGAAAGCCCAAATCTTGTGTTCCTTGGAACCCAAACTAATTTTGCACCACGGTTATATAATTTCTTAAAATTACATTTGTAAGTCTTATGACCCAATTTATTGCAGAAATTACAAGCCATAGGTAATCTTGGAGTAGGCCTCCAAGTATGCAATGGTTCAATAGTTGGTCTTCTAATCCACTTAAAATTTTTCTTTTGTGGCTTGTATATAGATGCAGTTTTAGTTTGATATTTCTCAAGTATTTGCACATTTGTTTTGCTACTTTCTCCTTGCTCAAATGTATGATATCCAAGACCTCTTTTATGTGTTTGGGAGGTCATATTTAGAAACATTCTAATATTTTCTCCTGGATTAGAGAACTTAGCTAATGATTCATTTAATGATTCGTTCTCCTTTTTCAGCATATCATTTTCTTCTTTTATTTTGTCTAATTTCTCTGCAAGTTTACCATTTACAATTATTACTGCATCACATTGTTTCTTCTTAATTGTAAACTTGCTTCCTAATTTCTTCATTTCTTCATACAATGAATCATATGCAGTTTGAAGTTCTTCTAATTCAGTACATTTGAGGCAATCTTGAAAAGAAGAATAACTTGACTTAGAATGGGAGAGTTTGGAACTTACCTCTTCATTGCTTGTGCATTTTGTTGAGGTAGTTTGTTCTTCTTGCTCGATTTGTGCCATACAGCAGATTCTTGCACATTCTTCTACTTCGATTTCATCGGTTGAGGAGTTACTCGTTGTAGATTCCTCGTCATTCACGTACATGCCTCTTCCTTTGTATCTTGGGAATCTCTTATTGTCCCCTCGATCTTTTCTTTGTTCTTTTACTTTGCTTTCTTCGGGAGTTGGACATTGAGCTTGCATATGTCCCGAACCGCCGCATCGATAGCATTTGGTTGATTCTTTCTTCTTTTCTCTGGGAGTTCTATCCTTGAAGCTTCTGAAATTTTTGCCTTTCCTCACAAATTTTCTGAAACGTTTTGTGAGTAGGGCGATTTCATCGTCGTTTTGAGAAGAAGAGGAGTCATCTGTGTCTTGCGCGGCTTTCAAAGCAATTGCTCTTTTGCCCCTGTGTTGATCTTCATTTCTTCTCTTGATTAGCTCATGTGACATGAGTGAGCTAATTAAGTCTTCAAGCTTTAGAGTGTTAAGGTCCTTGGCTTCTTCTATTGCAGTGATCTTTGGAGTCCATGATTCGGGTAGAGCTCGTAAGATCTTCATAACCTGCTCAGATTCAGATATAGCCTTTCCGAGACCTTTTAAAGCATTAGTAATTTTAGAGAATCTAGCAAACATTTCAGAGATGTTTTTTCTATCTAACATTCTAAAGTTTTCTAGTTCTCCAATCAAAATATTTCTTCTCGTCCCTTGGACTTGAGAAGTTCCTTCATAAATAGATGTTAAAGTATCTCATATCTCTTTAGCGGTTAGGCAAGAGGATACTCTATCATACTTAGAAGCTGTAAGAGCACAAAATAGTGAGTTCATTGCCTTAGCATTGCTCTTCACAGTTCTTACTTCCTCTTCGGTCCATTTGGAAGCTTTGTCATCTATGGGCAGTGTTACACCATCTTGGATAGCAATCCAAGAGTCCATATCGGTAGCCATGATGAGTTGCTTCATACGAAGCTTCCAATATCCAAAATTGATCCCATCAAACAATGGTGACCTTGTAAAGGATTGGCCTTCAGCAAATGCGGGAACGGAAGTAGATTGGGATGCCATATTAAAAAGATCTCTTTGGTAAACTCAAAGAACCGCTCTGATACCACTTGTTGGTCCCGAGTTAATGGCAAAACCCAAGAGGGGAGGGGTGAATTGGGTATTTAAAAAATTTATAACTTAAACAGAAACTTAACCCCGGATTAATCCAGTCCCCTTAATGAAGAATCGTAATGAAAAGCAATATAATGTAAAGAGCAGATAAATAAATCAAACACGCAGGATTTTTATAGTGGTTCGGGTAACCTCCCTACTCCACTCTTCCAAGCTCACACTCCTTGTGACTTGGGTTCCACTATTGTATTCTCTCAATACAATTAGAGCCACTGCTCTCTTCTAGATTCCAGCTCTAGGTGGCATCAACAAAACACAGCACAAGTAGGTGATGAGTCACACTCCAATCACACACTACTTTGCTTATACTTGATCTTAGTTCCTCAAACTAAATCAAGTTTAACACATACAACAGAAAGAATAGGAAAACTACACTTTACAGATGTGTAGCAGCAATTAGGCGCAGAGAAGAACTTGAAGAGTTGGCTTTGAAGATTCTGAAATGAAGCTCTTGCAGTTTGAAGTAGAGTTCTTCTTCTTTTGAGTGGCTTGATCTCTTTTGAGCTCTTGAATGTAGTAGTTAAGCACGCTTAATGATTCTCAGCTGCTTCCCTCGGCTATCTTGAATGCTATTTATAATTTTGGAGGGAATCCGAACGTTAGAGGGTAGGTGGCGCGCATTTAATGCGCCAACGTTCAAATAAATTCCGACCGTTGTGACCCAAGTCGCATGTGGAGTCGACTTGGCCTGCGACTTGGTTTCCAAGTCGCACCTGGAGTCGACCTCGTGTGCGACTCCAGTTCTTCAGAGTTCTAAGTCCTAGTCTGGGTCAACTTGGCCTTCAGTCTTCAACTCAAGTCGATCCCGAAGTCGACTTGGGTTACGACTTGGCTTGGTCTTTTGCAAAAACACCTTGATCCTCTTGAACTGTCTTGAACTTTGTAAAATTGGTCTTCATGACTTGGGTATTGCTTCATTTAGAATAAGCTTGAAGATTAGCTTTGGACTTGATAGACTTGATTTGAACTTTGAATATGAATCTTAGCTTTTGATCTTCAAGAAACTTTAGTTGCTTTTTGAGAGTGAACTTTGCATCCTATTTGGATTTGATAAATTCCAAATGGATTCTTGAAATAAGCTTGAAACTTCAATCTTCAAGTCTGAACACCTCAAGTCGAAGTTGGAGTCGACCTCGTCTGCGACTTCGCCCAAGTCGCACCTGGAGTCGACTTCGCCTGCGACTTCGTCATGTTCGTTTCCACTTTTCAACTCTGGATGCCTGAAGTTGATGCTGGAGTCGACTTCGTCTGCGACTTGGTTTCCTAAGTCGCACCTGGAGTCGACTTGGCCTGCGACTTCATTTGCTTGTTTTCTATTTTCAATGCTATCCACCTTTTGCCATTTGAAGTCGCTTGTGAAGTCGACTTAGGTATCGACTTCACCCCAAGTCGAAGTCCAAGTCGACTTGGTAATCGACTTGACTTCTTTGTTTTCCTTAAACACTTGGCAAACTCATTAGTACCCTTTATATACTCAAATTAGTCTTTGTTTAATCATCAAAACTTATGCTTTGGTCAATTTGTATTGTTTGGAACATTGTTTCCAACATACCTTTCAATTGCTTAAAAAATAACATGCTCATTTTATATTGTGAAATTTTATCATTCTTATGCTCATGCAAACATATCCTACTCTTCTCCCCCTCAAATCCTACTCTTCTCCCCCTTTTTGTCAATATATCAAAAAGTTAGAGGGTAAAGAAAGAGATAGGCGGGTGTGCTCCCTCTAAAACAGGTGCTCCCCCTCAGTTTGTGCTAGGTTAAATTAATCATTCTCATGTCATTTCTAATCTTATAAAATGCTTCTTTTGCTAGGGGCTTTGTGAATATATCTGCAATTTGATCCTCAGTTCTTACATATACTAGACATATATCATGATTTTCCACATGTTCTCTAATAAAATGATGTCTAAGGTCTATATGTTTGGTCCTAGAATGCAAGACTGGATTTTTAGTTAAACATATGGCACTAGTATTATCACATTTAATGGGTATATCTTTAAAATCCATGCCATAGTCCCTAAGTTGCTGTTTCATCCAAAGTAATTGGGCACAACAGCTCCCGGCGGCAATGTATTCGGCTTCCGCCGTAGATAGAGCAACACTAGTTTGTTTTCTTGAAAACCATGAAAACAATATGTTCCCAAGAAATTAACATGTTCCACTAGTGCTTTTTCTATCTACTTTGTAACCGGCAAAATCCGCATCCGAGTAGCCGATTAGATCAAAATTAGAGCCCTTTGGATACCAAAGTCCTATATTGGTAGTGTCTACTAAGTATCTGAAAATTCTTTTCACAGCTAGCAAGTGTGATTCTTTTGGACATGATTGAAATCTAGAGCACATACACACACTAAAAAATATATCAGGCCTAAAAGCAGTTAAATACAACAAAGAACCTATCATGCTTCTATACAATTTCAAATCAACTATTTTTCCTTTTTCATCTTTGTCGATTTTGATTGTTGAGCACATTGGCGTGTTTGCTCCTTTGCTATTTTCCATGCCAAACTTCTTCAGCATTTCTTTGATATACTTGGACTGGTTAATGAAGATTCCTTCATTTAATTGCTTGATTTGCAGTCCAAGGAAGAAATTTAGCTCTCCCATCATGCTCATCTCAAATTCTTTCTGCATAAGCTCAGAAAATTCTTGACAAAGAGTCTCATTAGTAGCACCGAAAATAATATCATCAACATAAATTTGAATGATCAATATATCCTTTTCTTTATACTTGATAAACAAAGTGGTGTCTACCTTTCCTTTTTGAAAATCATGATCAATCAGAAATTTGCTTAATCTATCATACCAAGCCCTTGGAGCTTGTTTTAATCCATATAATGCTTTGGTTAACTTGTACACAAATTTAGATTGATCTTTTTCTTCAAATCCAGGTGGTTGTTCTACATACACCTCTTCATTTATATAACCATTCAGAAATGCACTTTTAACATCCATTTGAAATAATTTAAAGTTCATGTGAGATGCAAAAGCTAGTAAGATGCGAATTGCTTCCAATCTAGCAACCGGGGCATAAGATTTTTCAAAATCTATTCCTTCTTCTTGTGAGTATCATTTTGCCACAAGTCTAGCTTTGTTTCTTACTACAAGTCCACTTTCATCTAATTTGTTCCTAAAGACCCACTTGGTGCCAATAATAGTACAATCGTTTGGTCTAGGAACAAGGTGCCAAACTTGATTTCTTTCAAACTGATTTAGCTCTTCTTGCATTGCTATGATCCAGTTTTCATCATCAAGAGCTTGATCAATAGTGGATGGTTCAATTTTAGATACAAAGGCGTATTGTCCACAAATATTTTGTTTTGACCTTTTAGTTTTTACACCTTCATACACATTCCCTATAACTTGTTCAATTGGATGGGCATGTTTGAATTTTAAATCAGTTGGAGATTTGTAGGAATTATTACCTTCACTTACCCTTTTCTCCATGAAATCTTCTTGCTTTTCTACATGCAATTTTTCAAGATTGCTTGCTATATCATCTGCATCACTTAAATCATCTTTTCTTTTGAAGCATGGGTTAGTTTCATCAAAAACAACATGTATGGATTCTTCTACCACTTGGTTTCGTTTATTGAATACTCTATATGCTTTGCTATTTGATGAGTACCCAAGGAATATTGCCTCATCACTTTTAGCATCTAATTTTCCCAAGTTGGTTTTTCCATTGTTCAAAACATAGCATGTGCATCCAAAAGCATGAAAATAAGAAATATTTGGTTTTCTTCCTTTCCATAGCTCGTATGGGGTCTTTTTCAAGATTGCTCTAATGGTAACTCGATTCAAAACATGACAAGCTGTACTCACAGCTTCACCCCAAAATTTCTTGGATAATTTGCTCTCATTTAGCATTGTTCTAGCCATCTCTTGTATAGTTCTGTTTTTCCTTTCAACTACTCCATTTTGTTGTGGAGTTCTTGGTGCAGAAAATGAGTGATGAATTCCTTTTTTATTACGTAACTTTATGAATCGTTTGTTTTCAAATTCACCACCATGATCACTTCTTATAGACATAATAGTACTTTGTTTTTCATTTTGCACCAAATTTACAAAAGTTGAAAACATAGAGAAGGCTTCATCTTTGCTAGCTAAGAGAATTATCCATGTGAATCTTGAAAAATCATCAACAATCACAAATACATATTTCTTTCCACCAATGGTTAAAATATCGGATGACCCATATAGATCCATGTGTAGCAATTCAAGTGGCCTAGTGGTGGAGATTTCCTTTTTGGTAGAGAAAGGCGTCTTAGGTTGTTTAGATAATTGACATGCCTTGCAAATTTTGTCTTTGTCATATTTCAACTTTGGCAAGCCTTCTACCAAACTCTTTTTCCATAGGGTCTTTATATTTTCCATGTTTATATGTCCAAGCCTTTTATGCCAAACCCATGGATCATTATCAATGGCCTTTAGACATTGACCATCTAGTTCATCAAGTGAAACCAAGTATACATTTCCATATCTTTTTCCACTAAACATAATATGTTCTCCATCAAATACATTACATATAGATGATTCAAACACAACCTTGTATCCTTTGTCACATAATTGACTAATGCTCATTAGGTTATGCTTGAGTCCTTCAACAAACAAAACATCTTCCATGCATGCATTTGAAATACTATATATGTTTCCTTTACCTTTAATTTTACCTTTCTCATTATTACCAAAGGCAACCGTTCCATCGTTGCAAGGCTTAAGTTTGTGAAATAGACTTCTTTCTCCGGTCATATGCCTTGAACAACCGCTGTCCATGAACCATACATTGTTTGCCTTTGCCTTGAAACAAATCTGAAAAATAAAAAGGTAAATCTCATCTCTTTGGTACCCATTTTATGGGTCCATTTGGGTTAGTGATATGATTCAAACTTTGTTGCTCTAACTTAGAAAGCCCAAATCTTGTGTTTCTTGGAACCCAAACTAATTTTGCACCATGGTCATATAGTTTCTTAAAGTTGCATTTATAGGCTTTATGACCCATTTTGTTGCAGAAATTGCAAGTCATTGGTAATCTAGGAGTACGCCTCCAAGTATATGATGGTTCAAACGTTGGCCTTTTAGTCCACATAACATTTTTCCTTCTTGGCTTGTATATTGGTGCAATTTTGGTTTGATATTTTCCAAGTATTGGCACATTCGATTTGCCACTTTCTTTTTGCTCAAATGTATAATATCCAAGGCCTCTTTTATTTGTTTGAGCAGTCATGTTCAGAAACATCTTTACATTTTCTCCAGGATTAGAGAACTTTGCTACTGATTCATTTAATGATTCGTTCTCCTTTTTCAATTTTTCTATCTCTTTTATCAATGATTCATTTTCTTCTTTCAGTTTTGTTGATTTTTCAGCTAGTTTTCCATTTTCAATAATAACGAAGTTACATTGTTGTCTCTTCAATGACAACTTGTTTCCTAGCTTTTTGATTTCCTCATATAATGAATCATAAGCAATTTGTAGTTCTTCTAATTCAGCACATTTGAGGCATTCTTGAAAAGAAGAATAATTTGATTGAGAATAGCAAGGTTTGGAAGTTACCTCTTCATTGCTCGTGCATTTTGTTGAGATGGTTTGTTCTTCCAAAACTTCAGTTGTGTTCAAACATAACAAGTCTTCTTCTTGTTCGATCCGTGCCATGCAGCATATTCTTGCGCAGTTTGCTGCATAGTTATCGTCGGTTGAAGAGCTGCTTGTTGATGAAGTCTCTTCATTGACGTACATGCCTCTTCCCTTTGGCCTTTGGTGTTTTCTGCCTTCATGTCCTTCATTCCTCTCTTGATACTCTTTTGATTTCTCTTCCGGCGTAGGACATTGAGCTTGTATGTGTCCTATCCCGCCGCATTTGTAGCACTTTGTTGGCTCCTTCTTCTTCTCTCTTCTTGTTCTTTCTTTGAAGTCCTTGAAGTTCCTTTCTTTTCTCACAAATTTTCGGAATTTGCGAGTGAGAAGTGCAATATCTTCATTGTCGTTATGCGAAGAGGAGGTAGACTCTTCTGAGTTGTTTGCCGCTTTTAACGCGATGGCTTTCTTCCCTTTGTGATTGTCTTCGTTTCTTCTCTTAATTAGCTCATGTGACATTAATGAGCTAATTAGATCTTCTAGCTTTAGTGTATTTAGGTCTTTGGCTTCTTCAATTGCCGTAATCTTTGGAGTCCAAGATTCCGGTAGAGCTCTTAGTATCTTCATGACCTGTTCGGATTCAGAGATAGCCTTTCCAAGACCTTTCAAAGCGTTAGTAATCTTAGAAAATCGAGCAAACATTTCAGAAATATTTTCTGTTTCTAGCATTCTAAAGCTTTCCAATTCTCCTATCAAAATATTTCTCCTAGTCCCTTGGACTTGAGAGGTTCCTTTATAAATGGATGTTAGAGTATCCCATATTTCTTTAGCGGTTAGACAAGATGATACTCTATTATATTCGGAAGCTGTAAGAGCACAAAATAGTGAGTTCATAGCTTTAGCATTGCTCTTTACAGTTCTTACTTCCTCTTCGGTCCACTTGGAAGCTCTTTCATCTATAGACAATGTTACACCATCTTGGATTGCAATCCAAGAATCCATGTCGGTAGCCATAATGAGTTGTTTCATTCGAAGCTTCCAATAGCCGAAATTGTTCTCATCAAACAATGGTGGCCTAGTAAATGATTGGACCTCAGCAAAAGCGGGAACAGAAGTGGATTGGGTTGCCATGTGATTAGATCTCTTTGGTTTAACTCAAAGACCTGCTCTGATACCACTTGTTGGTCCCGAGTTAATGACAATTACCCAAGAGGGGAGGGGTGAATTGGGTATTTAAAAATTTATAACTTAAACAGAAACTTTACCCCAGATTAATCTATTCCCCTTTATGAAGAAACAAAATGAAAAGTAATATAATGTAAAGAGCAGAAATATAAATCAAGCACACAAGATTTTTATAGTGGTTCGGGCAACCTCCCTACTCCACTCTTCCAAGCTCACACTCCTTGTGACTTGGGTTCCACTATTGTATTTCACAAATACAACTAGAGCCACTGCTCTCTTCTAGATTCCAGCTCTAGGGGGCATCAACAAATCACAGCACAAGTAGGTGATGAGTTCCACTCCAATCACACACTACTTTGCTTACACTTGATCTTAGTTCCTCAAACTAAATCAAGTTCAATACAACAAAATGAAATAACAAAAGGAGTCTACACTTTACAGATGTGTAGAAGCAATTTGGCGCAGAGAAGAACTCGTAATGTAGGCTTTGAAGATTCAGAAATGTAGCTCTTGCAATTTAAAGCAAAGTTCTTCCTCTTTGAATGGCTTGATCTCTTTAGAGCTCTCGAATATAGGAGTTAAGCACACTTAATGATTCTCAGCTACTTCCCTCGTCCACAATGAATACCTTTTATAATTGTGGAGGGAATCCGAACGTTTGAAGGTAGGTGGCGCGCATTTAATGCGCCAACGTTCGAAAATTATCCGACCGTTGCGACCCAAGTCGCAGGCGGAATCGACTTCGGATGCGACTTCGCCCAAGTCGCAGATGGAGTCGACTTCGGGTGCGACTTCGCTTTCTGTTCGCGACTTCAAGTTCCAGGTCGGGTCGACTTGGACATCGACTTGACCCAAGTCGCAAGTGGAGTCGACTTCGGTGTGCGACTTCACTTCGGCAGGAAGCTTGATGATCTTGAATACTTGGAATGCTTGGTTCCTTCATTTCCCTTTGGATCATTATCTTCTTCTTAGCTTGCTTGGCTTCTTTCTTTGATCATTTTTGTTCTGGAATGGCTTCACATATTTGTAGTCTTCTTGAAGAACTTGTTTTTGATTCATCCTTCTTGCTTTCGATACTAGTCTTCATGTCTTGAGTTTCTTCACCTTAAAATGTACTTGAAGCTTTTGTTTGGACTTGATAAACTTGATCTTGATAATGAGCTTGTATCCTTGATTTGGTCTTGAGAGATCTTAAGTTGATCTTGGAAATGAGCTTGAATCAGCATTTTGGACTTTGAAGAACGTCAAGTCGAACTTGGGGTCGACTTCGTCTGCGACTTCGCCCAAGTCGCAACTAGAGTCGACTTCGACTGCGACTTCGGTATACTTCTCTCCCAAATTCAACTCTGGACGGTTTTTCCCGTCTGAAGTCGATGCTGGAGTCGACTTCGTTTGCGACTTGGCTTCCCAAGTCGCAAGTGGAGTCGACTTGGCCTGCGACTTCACCTGCTCTTCTTCCCGTTTCAACTCTGGACGGATTTGGCTCTTTGAAGTCGATCTTGGAGTCAACTTGGGGAACGACTTGGCCTTCCATACTTTATTTTCTTCAAATGTATATCCCTTAAATATTTCCACAAACGTGTTAGTAGCCAAGACTTACTCAAATTGATTTGTTAATCATCAAAATATAGATTTAGCTTGTTTTCCACATATTTCCAACACGTGCGACCCCTCTTTTCTTCTTCTTTCCTTCTCTTCTTCTTTGTTCTCCATTTCTCCTGCGCCATTTTTCTCTCTCAGCAGCTCTGCTCTCTCTCTCTCATCATCTTTCTCTCTCTCATCGGTTTTCTCTCCTCTCATCCACTCTCCTCTCTCTGCCGACCTTTGCCGATTCTCAGCACCGATTTCTCTCACTTTCTCCCATTGCCACAGCAGCTCTGTCCTCTCTCTTCTCCATCTCCATCCTTTTCTCTCTCTCATCGTCTCTCTTTGTAGCAACTCCGTTTTCTCACTCTCACTGTCTCTCTCTTTTTCTCATCAACTCTCCCGCTCTATCTCACCATCTCTTGCTCACTCTCCTTGTTGCTGCCTGTCTCTCACTCTCACTCCCTCTCTCTATCTAATTCTCTCTATCGAGCCATGTATTCCCTACAGCACACTTCTATCAAAGCCTCCATTAAACCCCTGTTTCACTTAAAGATCAATGGCACCAAGAGCCGTCTCCAAACCCTCCAAATTACCCATCTCAAGGATGTCCAAATCTAACACTGGAAAGGGGGTGCCCCATCGGCAACGAACGCTATCTAAACGGGTTCGAAAAGAAGCCACTGCATCCATGGGACGCCGGGTGCGGTTCGGGAAGGAAACTCATCTTCATTTGCACCCCGACATGAGGATTCCTCTTCAGATACAAACAACGTCATGAAATCAGTGGGAAATAGGCACGGGAAACCGACGCTGAAGGGGCAAGTTCTAAAAATGCCCACTACATACTTTAGAACCGAAAGACAACACAGTCAGTTCTATTGACACTTTTATGAGCGTAAGATTTTCATTCCCAAGATCATAGATTTCAAGTTTCTCAGTGATTTTGAGTTTGGGATTCAAGAGTTGCTGGATTTCCAAGGTTGGACTAGCCTATTAAAGGCAGATGATCGGATATACCCTGATCTAACAAGAATATTCTATTATCTATGGGATCAGGAGTATTTATTACCTATGTCAAGGGGACTGAGATAAATTTGGGCATGGGAAGCTCTACCTGCAAAAACAATGCAATTCATCAGATTGCAAACATCTTAGAGGTCCTTGAAGAAAATGAGAGGATTCCAGATGGGTTGTCACTCACACAGATGTACAACCAACTAACCAATAGCAATAAGTATCATCCAGAGATTAAGTTTCTTTACTACATGGATCTATCCCCTAGACTTCGGGTTCTTAGGCTCCTAATTGCCCATTGTATTTATCCTAAAGGAGAAGGCCGAAACCAGTTGAATCCACAAGAGGCAGAAATTTTATGAAAAATTGCAAATTGGGTCACGGTCAGCCTACCCAGACTGTCGTTGGAAGCTCTGGCATCAAAGAAAGAGAATCCACGAGGAGTATTGCCTTATGGGACGTGGATCACAAAGATTATGAGTTTCCTGGGTGTGAATTTGGATGGAGAACCATTCGAGGTCCTAAAGCCCACAAATGCCATCAACCGGGCTCTTCTGACCCGAATGAAGATCAACCTCAAGGAATTCAGAGCCGCGAGACTAAGAGAATTGATGGGCCATGCAGATTAGCCTGCAGACGTGGGTGATCATCTTGAGGGGGAGCAGCCCCCACAGTCACCACAGCATGAAGCGGTTCCATCTCCACCGCATGCACCAGCTGGGCTCGCATCACCTCAGTCTCATGGATTGTGTTCTCCAAGGGGTTCGCAGATTTCCGACCTTCATCCACATTCACCAAACTGGTCTACCTCCGTGCATGCTATACAGGATCATCTTGAGCAGATGGAGGATAGGCTAACCCAACAGTTGGTTGCTATCCAAACGACGATGACGGAGATGCACAGTCGCCAAGACAGGATGGATTGTGAATTGAGAACCATCAAGTATAAACTCGCATCGGGGAGCAGTCGTGGTCATCCAGTGCAGAGTTTTCTTGAGATCGATCCCTGTTATGGAGACTCTGTGAGAGTCGAACCCACTGTTTAGGCTTTCTCACCTTTCCATTCATCAGCCCACATCAGACCTATTCGACCTATCCATACTTCCCTCTATCCAATTGCTACTTTCCAATTTTTCAAATCTCGATTCCCCTATCTCCTTTTTGATTCCTTGACAAAAAAGGGGAGAGAGATTTGAGAGGGGTCCTAGGATTAGGACTTAGTTTATTTTTTTCTTAGGTTGGGTAGCATGTACATATAGGTTATTTTCTTTTTTAAATCATAATGTATACAAATGATTGAATATATGACATGATTTTGTTTCAAATTGTGTTGTGTTTGATATTGTAATGATTAATTGTTTGAGCATGATATGGTATTTTGATTCGTTTGAACTTGGAATGCAATGATAATGCAATATGTATATTCTAAACACCAAACAAGTATAATACTTCACTTTTGAAAGAAAATGAAAGGCATATCTCAAATTGGTTTTGTCAATCATCAAAAAGGGGGAGATTGTTGGAATTCAAGGCAAATTAAGCACAACCCATGTTTTGATGATTAACAACTCAATTTGAGAATGTTTTGGGTGCTAATGTGGTTTGCTAAGCGTTGTTAAAGGATAAAAACTCAAGGTTCAGAACATAGCAGACCAAGTCGCAATCCCAAGTCGACTAAGCTATCGACTTAGGTGAAGTCTATTCCCAAGTTGACCCCAAGATCGACTTCAGATGCTCAAAACCTTCCAGAGTTGAATTTGGGCACAAAGACAGATGAAGTTGTAGTCGAAGTCGACTCCACCTGCGACTTAGGTGAAGTCGCAGACCCAAGTCGACTCCACAATCGACTTCAGATGCACAAGATCTTCCAGAGTTGAAATTGAGCTCGAAGACAGGTGAAGTCGCAGTCGCAGTCGCAGTCAACACCACCCGTGACTTGGGTGAAATCGCAGACCCAAGTCGACTCCACAATCGACTTCAAATGATCAAAAACTTCTAGAGTTGAATTTCGGCTCGAAGATAGGTGAAGTCGCAATTGAAGTCGACTCCACCCTGCGACTTGGATGAAGTCGCAGACTCAAGTCGACTTCAGAAACGACTTGAGTAAAGCTAAAGACCAAGACAACCCAAGCAAGCAAATGGCCATGAAAGAATCATTCAAGATGGAATATTATTGAAGGAAAACTATGAACTACGTTGTTAGACATCATTCTAGATCAAGGCCAAAAGGATAAACAGGTCGACCTGAGATGGAACTTGAAATGAAAGCTGAAGACAGAAGTTGCACCTGAAGTCGACTCCAGCCTGCGACTTGGGTGAAGTTGCATCCGAAGTCGACTCCACATGCGACTTAGTTCACAAATTTGAAATTCGAACGTTGGCGCATTAAATGCACGCCACCGAATTTACTCATTCATTATAAAAGAGCATTCAAGAGGATGGGCAAGAGGTTAGAGAAACATTCATTAAGCCCACCTTCCACTCTCTTTAGCATTAAAGTGATCTACACCAACTTCAAGTGAAGAACTATGCTCCAACTTGCTAAAAGCGTCATTGTTGATCATTCCATTCTCTCAACAAGTTCTTCCACGTGCTACAAACTGCCTACACGAATTTGTAAAGTATAGTTCTTTCTGCTTGATTCATTATTTGTATTTATCACTTGGTTTGATGTTGGAAATCGAAATCAAGTGAAGGCAAAGTAGTGTTGTGACTTGAGTGTGACTCGTCACCTACTTGTGCTGAACTGTGCAAGCCCCCTAGAGCTGTAATCTAGAAGAGAGCTGCTGCTCTAGTTGTATTTGACAATCTAATAGTGGAACCTAAGTCATAAAGGTGTGAGCTTAGAAGAGTGGAGTAGGGAAGGTTACCCGAACCACTATAAAATTATGTCTATTGTTGTGGCTTGCTCAACTGTTTTTTATTGCTTTATTTCTCTCCATATTCTCTGCTTGTTTCATTAAGACGATTAAATTAAAAATAAGTAAAGTTTCTGTTTAAGCAAAGAATTTTAAAATATCCAATTCACCCCTCCCCTCTTGGGTTGTTGCTATAAACTTAGGACCAACAGACACACCATCGAAGCTTCTAGCCAATAAACTTTTCTTTTTTTTCCTTTTTATTTTAATTATCTTGTTTAAGATGGATTGGAGTTTGAATTTTATTTTAAATTTAAATATGTTGGGCTAAGCCCTAAATATAGGTTTTAGAATATAGCATGTGTACAATATAGTGTGTTGTATGATTTTGAGTTATTTATGAAAGATATTATTGTTAATTTAATATCTTATAATTTAATGCTTGCCTAGTATTTGAGCTCGTACTTTCGCAATGGTTTTGTATATATTAGTTAATCAAATCGAGAGGTGGAAGTGTAATATATGATAAACAACATATTAAACTTGAAAATCTAGGATTATAAGAATATGTTTGATGACCTTAAGGAATTTCATGAACACCACAAAACTTAATGAATTTTAATCGACTTTATTTCATGAAAATAAGTGGTTAAGAATATATTAGGATTATGCCTTGCAGGTTTTAAGAGAACGTGTGAGGATAAACTAGAGTTTGTTCTCCTTTAACAAACAATATCCGAATTAATTAATCATATCACGTATCTGTTGCAGATGTCTCATGTGAGATCCTAATTAGGTATTTGCATCTTTGTTTTCTAATTCTCAATTTTAACCTCTAAAGTCTATTTCCTTTTTCTACTTTTCTATTTTTTTATTCATTTTACCTTGTTTATATTCGATATAAAAGACTTTAAAATAAAGTCTAAAGTCCTGAATTTCCTATCGATCGATAATTTATATACTACAATCTATGACCCATGCACTTGCGTGAGATTGCGAATAAATATTTTGGCGTTGTTGTCAGGGACTTCAATATTACTCATATATTTTATTTTTAAACACTTTCTCTATTCCTTTCTTTTTATTTGTTCACTTTCTCTTTCCACTTCTTCTTTATTTGTTATTTTCTTTTCCTCTTTTTCTCTTTTCTATTATTTTCTTTCTTACTTTACTTCTATATCTGTTTGTAGTGCTTGAACACATTATTTCATCTTCCATTATTGTATGCACCCTTATACCTAAAATTTTTCAAAACTTATCATTGATAAACTCTTTGAGGGTAATCCTAAGATTGAACAAACTTTTAGGCGAAAGATTTGTAAATGTAGAGAACAACTTTCACAAGAGTAGACTTCAGACGAGCAATCAATAATAGGGGACCAAGACAATCCAAAGAAACCACAACACAGGCAAGAAGAATAGGCAGAGAACAACAACCCACCAAGGAGAATGAGTCTAATCGATTGCAACTGTACAAATCCTAGAGGCTTCGGATCTTGCATTGTCGAGCCCGAGATCAGGGCAAAAAAACCCTTATCTAGATGGTTCAATGAGACTAATATGCAGGACAACCCTTAGACAACACCAACGTACACATCACTAAATTTCTGAAGCTGTGCGACACAATTCGAGTATAGGGTATCCCATGAGAGGTAATCTATCTTCAACTATTTCTATTTCTCTTCATGAAAGGGCAATCCGGTGGTCCTTTTCAATGCCATTGGACTCCTTCACCACATGAAAAGATATTTCAACTGCCTTATTGGACAAATATTTTCCACCACAAGAACTAAGAAGATCAAGGAAGAGATCAATTAGTTCATTGAGAAAGACAGTGAGACTCTCTACGACGCATGGGAGGGAATAAAAGACTTGCAGCATAAATGCCCACACCAGGGTATTTCACAAGGAGACATAATTAAAAGCTTTTTCAACAAGCTTGATAGAACAATGAAAAGTGCCGTTAATTTAGTTGTTGGTGGCAGGTTCATGTGACTGACTACTGAGGAGAAACTAGCACTCCTCAAAGATTTGGACCTCTATGACTTCTAGTATGGTAACATTTGAGGCCCCTCTCGTGTGGGGTGTGTAGGAGATCCAATCCCTCAATTCATTACATGCCAAGCTAGACTAGATCTACTACTGGAAAAGTAAAAGAAGTTGCAAACCGAGGCGCAACTTCATCTCAAGTGCCTCTTAGAGATTTGTTGGACATCTCATCACACGAACCAATGCAAGTTCATCGTCCAAGAGACCTCAAGCAAGCAAGTATGTGTAATCAACAACTAATACAATACTCACATTTATTGTAACCCATACTCTAATATTTACGACCTTAGATGGCGTAACTACCCCAACTGTTCTTTGTTAAACTAATCAAATGCCCAAAACTTTTCTGATAAACTACCTGGTTTCCTGAGACAGAACTAAACCCTACCTGATACCCACTTTAGCTAACTCTACCTGCATCACCCCAAGCACAACCTACTAAGTTTATGCTAGAAAACATCATTCTAATGCTCAAGAAAAATGATAAAAGAATGGATTAAATTCAAACCCACGTTGAACTGCTAAAAAATCAAAGTACCCAACAAGCCACAATCACCTCTCTAAGAAACCAAGGTCAACTTCCCAGTTAACTAGAAGTCAATCCAAAGGAGCAAGTCATGGCAATCACTCTCCGAATTGGTTAGCAATTTGAGTCAACCCGAACTAAAGAGAAAGAAGCTGATAACAAACCCAGGAAATCTTAGAAGCAAGTTGAGGAGTCGCAACCCTAACCAGTGGTGGAGAAGCCCTATGTTCCACTTTTGCCATACCAGCCTCCTTTACCCTTCCCGTAGAGACGGATACAAGCCAAACTACAGAAGCAATTCAAGAAGTTCATCTTAACATTAAAAAACTTATCAATCAATGTTCCATTCATTAACATGCTATCATAGATGCCAGCATATGCCAAATTCTTGAAAGAAATTTTTCTGAACAAATGAAAACTCGAGGGCACAAGACGTGGCACTTACTAAAGAGTGCTGTGATGTATTGCAAAATAATTCACCATGTAAGCTCAAGGATCTAAAAAGTTTTTCTATAACTTGTCTTCTTAGTGATGTGAAAGTAGATAAGATGTTGTGTAACCTTGGAGCTAGCATCTGCTTAGTCCCTCTCTCCATTTGTGAAAAATTAAAGATCGGCCACCCTAGGCCCATGGCCATGACATTGCAACTCGTAGACTGTTAAATTAAATAATCTATGGGCATTATAGAAGACGTGCTAGTGAAGGTTGGAAAATTTTTCATGTCTCGTGGATTTTGTTGTATTTGACAAGGAGGAGGATCATCAGACCCCAATCATATTGGGAACACCATTCTTAGTAATAGCTGGTGTTATCATGACATGAAGCATGAAAAGCTTACTTTAACAATTGAAGAAGAAGGTGGAGTTTGATTTAACGTCAAAGTCAGATAACTCCCCTCTTAAGACATATTGTATGCGGATTGATGTGGTCAACGAGGTGATAAACAAAGGGACTTTAGGTAGCCTAACTGGGACATACATAAGCAAAGGAGAAACTTATTTGCAATCTCATCAAAAGTGCATGGGTCGGAGATTGTATTATATAAATTATTGATTCATAGGGAATTTTGGATTTAAAACTTTATTTTAAATGCTTTCGTTTTAAATATCAAGAGAATAAAGTGAAATAGAAAAATACAAAAGTGAAAGAGAAGATAAAACTTACATTTAGATAGAAAATTGAAAGCAGGGATGTGAGTACCTAGGGTCTAGGGTTTTACATGTGTCTTATGTAACGGGTACGTGGTACGATTATTTAATTCGGATATCATTTATTGAAGGAGAACAAACCTTAGTTTATCCTTGTGCCTTCTCTCGAAACCTACAGGGTGTAACCTTAATTGATTCTTAATCACATATTCTTATGGAATTAAGTTAATTAGGATTCACTATATTTTGTGGCCGTTCATGGAATTTCATAAGGTCATCATGCCTACTCTCATAGTCTAGATTTCTAAATTTAATATCTTCATTATCGTATATTAGACTTCTACTCTCGGTTCCGTCACCTAATATATATGAAATCATTGCTAAAGTGGGAGCTCAAATACTAGGCAAGCGTTAAATCACAAGATATTACATTAATAATAATATTTGTTGTAAATAAATTAAAGCCACCATCACGATAAATTTTATACATGCTACATCCTAAACCCTAGATTTAGGGCTTAATCAAGCATGTTTAAGTTAAAAAATAAAATTAAAATCTAAATCCATCTTCAACAAGACAATTAAAATAAAAAGGAAAACATAAAGAAAAGCTTATTGGTTGAAAGTCTTGATGGAGTGTGGGCCATTCCGCGTAACTCACTGCCCGCCTCTTGCTCTGTAATCTTTATGTTCTCTCCACCTCTTACTCTCTCTCAATTTTTTGCCTCAAATTCTCTCTAATTTTCTGTCTCTATTTTTCTCTTATGGAATTTTCTATTTTATTTTCTCCACATCCAGCCCTTTTTATAAGGATACAAGACCTGTGTTTTTTCCAGCTTGGGCACTATATTTGCTCTTTATGTAAATTTGAATTGTGCAATGATTTTTTGCTTTGTAAGTTTGTGTTAGAGAATTCCCACCGCTTGATACATCATAGGTGGATGACTTACCATTATAGCAACTGGAATTTCTGCTTTTGATCAGCGCTTTGGAAGGCTTGGATGTTGCATGAATGATGCTTCTGGACGGTTGATATTTATGAATTCACTAGGCTTAGAGAGAAATTAAATGCACGACTCAAATTAACATCAGCTTTGATTTATGGCTTAGATTAAAAGGATGGTTGAAGTAAATGCACCTGATAAACAGCTTGGAAAAATTTCTGGACATGAATATTTGAATGGCCAGATTTTTATGATGGTTGGCTGAACAAAATGAATGACCATAAATTAAAGTGGACAGTCACTTATTGCTTGGACAGCCAAGATCAATGCATCGGTATTGAATAGTCAGATGAACGGCAGGGATCAATTGAACGTTTGATCTTGAGGGGCCCACTGGATTTTCTGATCATTGAATTTCTAGCCATTTTGATTAAATGAACGACGAAGATCATGGGCTGGACAGCTTGGTTATTTGGTTCTTGGGCAAAATTAAATGGACGGTCTAAGATGCATGGAAGCTACTAACGAGCTGCGTATATGTCGATTAAAATCTCACTTTTAACACAAGTATATGTGCCGAATCAAGTAATAAAGAGTGAGTAGAGTATCGTTCCCATAAGGAATTGTTTAACTGGAATTATTGATTAGTTTAACTGCTTTTAGTGGGTAGAAAATTATGAGTTTTTCAATTTAAAACTAAAGCTAACGAACGCAATAAGAAATCAAAATAGAGTCCACGGAATCGCTGGAATACTAGAAATGGGTTTAACAATTAGGGATGACAGATGGATAGATCGGAATCCTTGAATCTAAATTATATTGCATTGGTTCCTTTTCATTGGATTGTGTATGGATTTACTAATCCAAGTTCAATAATCTTTATATATGTCTCCCAACATTATATAAAGCTAATTACACCCTATTCAATTGTTATGTTCTCATGCCATTAAATAAAGTGCAATTGATAAGTTCATAACCTGCTTAATGACTACATAGGGTTTAACGGTATATTCCTATCCATTAAACAACTCCCCTTAGCAAAGAGAAAACCTATTCCCTAAACACGGATCTAGCAGAGATTTTCCTTTTTCAAGGATAAATCAAGCAATTAAATCATTTTAGAAGGTAGCTAATCTTGTAAAAAGCATTAATCCAAATGTGCAAGGGTAAATCACACACAATCATATAGAAAAATCAAATATTCATTCCTGAATCTCAAAGAACCAATACAATATAATTAAATATCAATTCATCCTAACTATCCATCTAAAGGAAGTTTAGTTCAAAGACATGATCATAAATTCCTTTACATCCATTATGAAAGTATCCAGAAAAACAGAGAAAGAAAAATAGAAAGATTTAGAGAAAACTAGTTTTCCGGCGGTTTCCACCAACGGGGTTGAATCTTCTCTTCAATCCATATTTCGATAGAGTTTTCGTCCTTCTCTGGATGTCTATTCCAACTCTGGGCTCCCTCTTTCGCGCGCAAACCTTGGGTTTCTATTTATAAAAATGATTTGCGCAACACACGTACAGATATCTGCGTTACGGATGCGTAGTGGCACCTAGGCACCACCATTTGGTGCCTAGGCGCCAACTCCCAATGTTCTGGGTAACTTCGAAACTTTTTTGAAAACTCTAGGAATTCATGCCTTGGTGCCTAGGCACCAACTCACTAGATGCTTCATGACTTGGGAACTCTCTTGGAACGCCTGTGATCATGTACTGACGCCTGGGCGCCAACTCCCTGTAAGCTATTATGACTTGTGACCTAAAAACCATTCTAGACTTGTCTGCATGTTGGTGTAGTGGCGCCTAGGTGCCAACTCACTGGAAGCTATTAGTTGTTGGATTGTGCTGGAGTTCTGGCAAGGGCATGTAGGTTAGCGCCTGGGTGCCATGCACATGCCTCGTGACATGGTTCTGATCTGCATCCGCTTTGCCCACATTACTTATAATTGGCCCATCCTTCCTACAAAAATTACATAAACTAAATAAATGGACTAAAAATGCCTAATTTATACAAAAAATGCGTAAAAACTAAATAATGCTCATAAAATGCAAAGCGAGTGAAAATTAAGCTAACTGGATGCAAACTAAGCCTAATCTCTCGGACTAACGCACAAATATAGTCTGAAATGGGCCATGATAACTCGCATTTTTACAAGTTATCATACCCCCAAACTTAAATGTTGTTAGTCCTCGAGCAACACATGTACACACAATGAATGAATAAATGAATGAATGTGGACCTTGTCAACTCCGTTTGTTTCTTGTTATGCTTTAATCAATCCATTTATCTATTCAACAAGGTCAAGAATAATCTAAACTTGAAAACTCATTCATTACACAAAACAAGGCATGTATTTTCATTCTCAAACTAAGTTACATGTGGGTGATAAAATTTCCTAGTACATGGTCATCATTCGACATGCTAATCTTCCACTTGATCAGAAAACTGGTTAGAAAATCAATGAAAGCAGGCAAACCAAGGTTTAAGCTGAACTAACTGGTCAAGGAAAAATGGTAATCATTCACTGGATTCAATTTTTTTGCCCAACTGCACATTCTTCCCCCCCCAAACTTATCGCAAAATTCTCCTCACCATATTTTATGATATCTGGAGATTTGTATTTTTTTTTGCTCCCCTCACCATATTTTAGGGTATCTTGGGAGAATTTTGGTTTTAAAGCGTTGTTACTATGATTTTCCTTTACTTTTTTATGCGAACCATGTCATTTGTTGATGCCAAGTCCTGGTTACTCGGCTTAGGCCAATCACCCCCTTTTTATTGTTCTGATCCTTGTTAGGGGTACTGAACATGCCTGTGTATTTTTTTGTGAAATATTACCATTTCTGAACCCATTAATTCTTGACCAAAATACTTGGTCAGCATTTATGTAATTCAGTTTTCTTCATCTCAGTCTGGAAGATTAACATATAATTGAATTAGCATAATGTACAATGAATTCCTTTTAATTTTTTCGCATGTCAATTGCAACTTGCTTTTATACTTGGTCCTTAATCTGAATTGCCCATTTTTCATGAATTCAATTTCAAAGTTGACATTATTCACAACCTTGCACACTTTTAGTAAGATGGATTGAACAAAGATAACTTTCATTAGCTAGAATTGACATAATATGCAAAACATGAAAAACTAACTTATGGTCGAGAATTATACACCCCCCAAACTTGAGAGATGCATTGTCCTCAATGCATGATGACCTAGAATGAGCTAATAAAGAAAATACAAAATAAAGCAAAAATAAAAAATAAAATGGAAGGACCGGGACTCCCTTAAGAATCAAACTCGATGTCAACGCGCTATGGCTGGGACTGCTACCTGAAGCACAATCGGAACTCTGGAGGCGTCGATGGGAAAGGCGGGAGTGTCAAGGTGTCAATCTGGCGGTCCTTCGCAATCCGACACAAGTAGGCCTCCATCGCCCTATCGGACTGATGCATGTACCTGGCTTGGGCCGTGACCAAGTTCTCCAGGTTGGTCAGTCGCTCGCTCGTGGAGAGCGGCTGCGAGGAGGGTCCTGCTAGTGGAGCTACTCTGGGGCGCGTCGTGGCGGTGCGGACTCGAGGCTGGGTGTGGTGGGAGAGGTTGTCAATGATCGCCTGGCAATTCAGGACCTCCTCCGTTGGCTCCCATTTGACTCTGGCCAGCTTGCAGAGCCCGGTGATAAGTGATGGGAAGTAGTAGCTGCCCCGAGGTACTGTCGCATAGGCATAAATCGGTGGTAGATCAGCCTGCCCACGTCAATTGACATGCCACTGTATATGGCGTGTAGCAGCAGCGCCCTGTCCATCGTCACCTCGTTGACATGAGTCGATGACATCATCCGGGCTAAGATGAAATGAAATGTCATCCTCCCATTGTAAAGCATATCACTGTGCTTGAACGAGGTGAGCTGCCCGCCCATCGACTTCCATACCGGTGGCCTCGTGCAAAACTGCCTAGTGATGGATCTGACGTCTCGGTCTTCTCCCTCCAGGAAAGCCTCGTACTCGTCCGGGCGATCAAAAGAACCCAACCTGTAATAGGAGTTGATCGCCTCAGCATGGAAGGGGACGATCTTGCCCCGAACTTTGACTCACCCCTGCTCATGCTCCGCCGCATTCGTATAAAATTCTTTGACCACCGGCGTGATAGCAGGCTGGGGTTGTGCCATAAAATTCTACCAGCGCCGGGCACTCATGTTGAGGAGCGGAGCGTCCGAGAGTGGATCGATCTTGATTCCCCTCTCCGGAATCAGGTGCCGCTTCTGAAGCGAGTCTATGTACCACTTGAACGCCTAAGAGGACACGAACCTATTGGAGTCGAATTCCATCGGTTCCTGAACTTTCTTCCTCTTGGCAGTTGATGAGGAAGCCATGTCTCCAACTAATAGTCTCAAACAATCCTTGCAAGCAAAGATCCAAAAGCAACCAAACAAGCCAACCTCTAAAAATTGCACACAAAGCAATCCACACACAGTCACCAAGCCAACCTCCACAAAACTAACCTCCACAAAAATTATCTCCAAGCAAACAATCACCAAGCCAATCCACAAAGCCAACCGCACAAGGCAACCTCCAATCCGTCGACCAATCCATAAAAAAAATCAACCAATATGATCCAATCTTCCACCCAAACAATCACCAAGTAGCTTCAAATCAATGAAAAGGCACCAAAGATGAAGAAATTTTACCCCCGGAACCTTTACACTTGAAATTTGACCCTTATGCTGTTTCTGAACTGGCGCCAGGGTGCGGGGTAGCGGCGCTTAGGCGCCGATCTACTGACAGCACTGTCCAGCGCCGGTCGGAAGAAATGAAGATTTAAGGGCTTGACATGGAGCCCAAAACAAGGGAAAATTGATAGGAAACCAAGTGCAGGGGTGTGGATTAGGATTTGGTGATGAAAAACTGGAGTTTTGGGAGGATTTGAATTGATCTAGGAAAAGTGGAAAAGTGAGAAAATGGAATGGATGGAATGGATGGATGATTTGTTGATGAAATGGAGTTGAAATGGCTTGGAATCAAGGGGAGATTGATTGGCAATGAGAAAAGGGAGAAAAAATTGGCGTCGGGGCATGGGGTTAGGGTTTAGAACCCTAACCCGCGCCTTATAAAGCCGTCCGAGTCGCGCTGTCCACGACCTAGCATCGAGGCACCAACATGCGGCGTCTAGGCACCGATGTTCTTCAATAATTTTTTTGAACTTTTTCTCCCAACTGCTTTCAAGCATGATCTTTATGAAATTATGCTCCAAGTCATTTTCCTAAAAATAAAAATAAAAATAAAAATAAAATAAAAAAATAAAAATGAGTAATGGGTTGCCTCTCATTCAGCGCTAAGTTTAACATCCTCAGTCCGACGTTCCCGCCGTTCAATTTTCCTTCAATTCCACTGCCTCCTCGTACTTGTTTCTTTTCGGATTGCACCATTGAAGTTCAGATTCCATCCTAGTCCCTTGAAATGGATCAATTATCCTCTTTTCTTGAGTTTTATAGGGGCTATGGACGAGTTTGTCATGGTCTTGAATTAACAATGACTCCCTATTTGTGTATTGACCCTTGGACTCATACCACGTCTGAATTTCCGGAAGATAAAATAGAGGTGTTTGGGTATGATAAAGTTCATCTTTCTCAACTATATCCCCCTCTATTCCTTCATCGCCTATTTCTTTCATTTCCTGGCTTTCCATCGGCTCGTCCAATTGTTCAAGCACGATATGATCAGCGAATCATTCTTGTATATCAGGCGATATATCTTCCTTATTACTTACAGTTATTTCGCAGTCCTCTTTCAATGCAATTTCCTTTGAACCCTCCTTAATATTAGTTGAAAAAGATTCTCGAACCTCTGAATTGACCACATCAATCATGAAACATTCCTCTGAATCATTCGGGCGCTGCATTGCCTTGAGCACATTGAATGTGACTTTTTTATTTTGCACTTGCATAGTTAATTCTCCAGCTCATACATTAATTATTGCATTGCCCATTGCAAGGAAAGGCCGACCTAGAATAATTGAAACATCCCAATCTTCTTCATAATCCAGGATAATAAAATCAGCAGGAAAGATGAACTTGTCCACCTTAACAAGAACATCTTCAATGATTGATGCGCACCAAGTGCTTGTCGTTAAGAACACTGTGATCACTAATTTAATTAAAATTTACCAAAACACATTAAAGCTACCACTATGCGGGTGATAGTGTAGAACAACGGTGAGTCGGGTCGAATCCATAGAGAGGCTATATAATTGTTGAATTATTTTAAGCAAAAAGAGAAAAGTGAAAGAGAGTATAAAGAAGAGAAAGAAAGAAATTAGAGATAAAGGAGAAGAAATTAGAGATAAAGAAAAAGAAATTAGAGAGAGAGAGAAGAAAGAAGAGAGAAAAAGCAGATAAATAAGAGAGAGAAAGAGACCGAGAAAGAAGAGGAGAAATTGCAATTAACTAAAATTAAATCTAAATTAGGACAGTAATTTAAAGACTAAAGAATTAAAATTTAATCTATGAAAATAGGAATGAAAATTGCATTAAACTTAATTTGAAAATTACAATGCATAAAGCGGTAAATCTATATTAAAAATCTAAAATTAGCAACTACAAAGCATTAAAGAAAAAAATTATAATTTAAAAAAATTTATTTACCCCAATTCCTGCTCGAAAACCACTCTCTTTGAGAAGCAATCCAAGCCCTTGGAGCTTTTTCTCACTTGGCAAAGGTCCCACCTAAATGGGCTCCACTTCAACTGATGGGAGAGATGTTCTGTGTGTTGGGATGAGTGGAGGGCCCCTTTTGTAGATATGTGAGGGACCCAACGACCAAGCATAAATCCGATGTGGGATTCTGCTTTTGTCTTCGACTATAGCTGCCCTTGTCTATTTCCTCTTGCTGCGTTAACTTGCCGGTTGATTTCTCTACTTTGGTGCTGTTGGCGAGTCTTGGCTGCTTGAAAGATGAAGTGGATTCGGTTGCTGGAATTTGTAGTAGCTATGCATTTATTTACTTTGGGGAAGATGATGATGGAGGGAGAGAATTGATTTTCGGTGGTATTAATAGGGGTGGGATCGGCTGAGCTGCTGTAATTGGTGGAGGTCAGTGGAACTGATGGGTAGCTGGAAAAATGGCTGCTGGAAAGTAAGGAATGGGCTACCGCTGATTGCTGAAATCAAAGGGGACATTGGCTGAATTTATCTGCCGTGAATGGGTGCGCAGGCATAGATGGATTTGGGCACTGCTCTAATTGCTGCCCATTTTAATTTCTGGTTGGATTTTTCCATTTTTGGCATTTGCTTGCCACGAGATGGGTAGGTGATGTTGTCGGTGGTAACGATGAGGTGGAACGATTCTGGATTCTACTGGACGGAGACGTCGGCATCGGAGCTGAAGGGTAGCTCAAGTACGCGGTTGAAGATGTGGGGGAGATGCTGGAGCTTCTTCTGTCCGAGGGAGGCGACATAGTAGCTGGAGATGCTCTGCTTCTTGGGGATGGGGTGGACCTTCATGGCTTCGGCGGAGAAGAAAATAAGAGGGGCGGCTAGATGCTGATTCGTGGTCGGAGAGGATCTGCCATGGCTGTTAATTTTAGATCGTGCTGCATTCTTGTTCGCCAGATTTTTCTGCCGAAACTAGTGGGTTCGGCTGTTTAGCTGTGCTTGGCAGCTGCTGGTTCGTGTGGATGCGTCGCCGAATTTGGGGAAGATGGAGACGGGTTGAATGGAAGCTGCCGAAATGGATTTGGCAAAATCTTCATTGGTTCTTATTGCTGGAATTTTGGATGAGCTATGCAGAGGAGAAATTTGACATCGAAATCTGCTGGCCGAAAATTCGTTGCTGCCCATGCTATGGTCGTGCTTCAATTAACAAGGGAAAAATCAATGGCTCGGCTGGAGGTTAATGGAGTTTGATTTGATACAGAGCTGCATGGGATTGATGGACGTGTTGCTGTGAGTCAGATTGTCTGGACGGCCGTTGCTTCCATGGCTGCCGATTTGGGGAAGATGGAGCACCATAACAGGTGCTCCGGTGGTGCATGAAAATCCGGTGTTCCTGCAATGTAATTAAATACGAATTTAAATATTAATTCGTTGATAAATAATTTCGATATTTATCATAAAATCAAGAGACATTTCATGTCTCAAAACATCTTTTACATAACCTTATTGGCAATGGACATTCATATGTCCTTAAACATCAATCACGTAAGCCTTTCTCGGCAAAGGACATTTTTATGTCCAAAAACATTCTTTATTTAGGCTCTCTTACAAATGAACATAAATCCTTTTCATAATTCCCCGTCTTGGGGCTTGTTTATAGCAAACAAGGAAAACAAAATATGTAAACCATTTTCATAAATGCATTTGCATAAACACATTTCCTTTAATTCTTGTTATTTACACTTTTGTGTAAAACACCCTTTCTTTTAGGGTAACCATTTCATAAAAATTCCTTTAGGATACTTTCATAAAATCATATTTTCATGACCCAATCTTTGGGCTTTTCAGAAATAAAACATAAGCAAATGCATTTCTCTCCATCCAGTAGTGACACTTAGCAAGTCATCATGCTACCTTTTGGAAGAGAATCCTTAACAACACGCTAGCCCAGCGGCTGTTTATTTATCCTGCTCCCATCTCAGGGAGGGTGCCGCTGGCACTCCTGCCATCCCTTAGCGACTTGGCCTTATGTAGAGTGGGCCCCGGTCATCCCAACCGTGCTCTACAACCAGCCTATTCCTTGTACCGGTGCACCATACGTTATCCTGACGAACCGCAGTCTGTTTTGGTTTGAAGAACCACAGGCCGCAACCCATGTTCTTTTAAACCGGGATCACAGACCGCAGCCTGCATCCATATGCACAAAAATCTTAGACCGAAGTCTATATTTAACAATTATTTTCAAAAACACATCACAGACCGCAGTCTGTGTCAACTTGTAAGCGAGCGCACCCACTTTAACAAGTTGTTATTTGAAATCCAGTTTTAGGATGACCTTCCTTAAATTCTTTTAAAAATATTTTGAATAAAATATTTTGATAAACATTTGAAACGTTTGAGAAACCATACATCTTAAAATCCTTTTAGTCAAAAGAATTTCAAATCCTTTGGATTTCCATAAATAAATCATATTTTTCTCTAATATTTTCTTGGTTTCTATTTCAGGACCTTTTGTTTACAAAAGTTATGCAATTATGTTATCCCCTTGTTCATAATCTAAAAATTAAATAATTGTCCACATATCACTCATTTTCATATAGAGGAAAATTGCATAGTCTTTTGCATGCCATCAAGCAACCTGAAATTAAACCATTTTATAAAATCAATCACAGGAGGTTGGTCATCCATAAATCCCTTTCAGCACATCCGTAGAAACATTTTTTCCAACATTTTCAACATAGATTTCCTTATCTAAAGGAAACCAAAACTTTTCAAACATTATTTCAAAACATATGGCTATGTCCAAAACGTAATTTATTATTGAATTATCTTGACCTAGCAAAAAAAATCTTTTTCATCATTGTTTATCACGAGTTATTGTAAAAATAACTCAAAACTCATTTACAAACAATATTTTGTGAAAAAGGATAAAATTCTCTTTTTCTTATAAAACGCTATTGAACAATATCATATAGAATTTGCTTCCTTAAAAGCAAATTCTTAAAACCATCGATATCAAACATGAACTCCTTAAAACAACATTAACATGGAGAACTTGCTTACTCATAAGCAAAATTTCTCAATTCCATTAACATGAAGCATTCCCATCCTTGGCAACACTTGGGATAAATTATTTATCTTAAGAAGTGTCGCTGCTTCCCATGAAGCAAACCATAAGACTTTTCATTAAAGTCATCATTTTTCAAAACTTATGGCTTTGCACTAAAGCCGTCATATTCAAAACTTGTGCTTGCCCATTTCAATAAAACATAAAGCATAAACATAGACAATTCAATCATATCAATCACATAGAAAGAAAATGGCATTTTCGAAAGTTTGCATGCTTACCTGAGATCGCCATAATCCCTTTTCATTCCATTCCTTTCCTTGCCTACATGAACATAATATGGTTTTTCATATATTTCTTGTCATTGCATTCCATTTAGTTTTTCAACCCATTTTCATTAACATATATCCTTCATTTGTCTTCTCAAGTCATTAAACATAAATAACACATTTTTATGCATTTCATTGGCTAACACATAACATATATAACCCCATAAACAGGGTATCCATACAAAATTCATCCATTAACTATCATACATAGGTTCATTAACCTTTATTTACCAACTTTCACATTTTTTCCAAAATTCATACATCAGTGCCCGTTCCGAGCACCCGTTATGACCTTAGGCTTCATTACATAATTCCAAAATTGGAAATTAACCTCATGAAGTGCTAAACAGATATATATTCATGAAATACATCATATTTTCATGCATTTTTTCACAAAATTAAATTTCACAAGTTATTGATCACCCTTGCATATCTATTCCTTCACATATGCCCATTTGGCAACATATACATAATGAATTTCATAAATTTTCTAAGTCAGCAATATCATTCATATTTCATCGTGATATCAACCCTTAATTTACCACTTTATTTAGGGTGTTTTTATGGGGTTTAAATCCACTTTCCATAGGTTTCCAAAACAATTAGTTTGGAACTCATTTTTCACCCGTTTAACGTGTCTTTTGACACATAACCTTAGGCAGTTATATAAATCCGAAATTTCAGCATATAATCTCACTTTTCTTGATCCATATTTAAGTATTTAACACATAAATTAATTTGGATCATTTCTACAAAGGTTTCATATTTCTTTTTGATTTTTTCCTCAAACTATCCACATGTGCTGAAATCAGGCGTGCTGAAATCTTAAAATCCTGAATTAATATCAAATCAAGTATTTTTGATCTGAAATTTATTTAATATATTAATAACTTCATTAATTAACTGTCATAAAATTTTAAGCACGAAATATTGACATTACATATTTATTTGGGCATTTTTACCTTGCTGAACAGTAAAATCCATTTTCAGATAGCCTGAATGACGTTATTTATGGGGTCTATTTAAACCCATAAAAACCTAATTTTTAATTTTTTCCTGTGATCCTCAATATGTATTATATTTTATATAAAATTTTCAGCCCACAAAACCTTGTATAAAAATTACTAAAAATCATTTTCTACAGCTGATCCTGTCATCCGTTTTACCCTGTTTGGGCTAATTTTCACGGATTTTTAATTTCCAAAGTAATTATCTTTTTAATCTGAAAATTACGTCGTTCCTTAATAATATAATGAGTATTGTTATTAAAAATTTTCATAAGAAAATTCATCCATTTACTGTTCCGACCATAATTTAGTTTTCAGCATCATTTGCTTTACAGATTTGATGCATAAAAATCAAATAATCATATACTTGCTTGAGCAAATGAGAAATCTCTCCTTTTCCCCCTTCTTTTCCCTTGGTTTTCTCTTCTTCTTTGCTGGGAAAATCTTGGGTTTCAGCTGGTTCCCTTGGACGTTTCAACACGTAGAAAATTTTCCACAATTTCCATCTCAACTTCACGTGCACAAGGCATGCATATGGCTGGATTTTTCCCACTTGTGGGACCCACTTGTGCTGCAATTCCACACCCATTCAATGCTCCCTTATCTACCATATGAGGTGGGTGAATATGGGCCAAGTAAAATTGCATTTTTACTTTTTACAAAATCCACAAAATCTGCATCATCTTGACCATCAAAGCTGTCCATTTTGCACGTCAACTTGCTGTTGGATTTTCCAGCAGTTTTGCATTTTTAAAAATCACCAAAATGTGGGTAATTCATGCTCCTAATTACCCTTTAATTCATGTATTAATTTGGTGTTAAAAAAAATTAAGAAAAACTATTATAGCAGCATCAAACATGGGATGTCATTTGCATACATAAGCTGTCCATTTTTCCACTTTTCATGGCAGCTGCAAATTACGAATTTCCTTGAATTTTTTCCACATAATTAAATGCTTATTTACGCATCCCAACATGTTAGCTATTCATATACATCATTTATAAAATAAAAAATTGCTCAAAAATCCAATAATATCATCACTTGGACATCCATGTCTTGGCCACCTTGCCTATGCCTCCATAGCTTCATCATTTTGAGCATTGAATGATTGGATAATTCATGGAATTATGTGTTTTATCTAAATACATAATTTCCACCAAAAATCCCTGCAATGGACACCTCACCCTACCTTTTGCATCAACCATTTATGTATGGTACTCCATCATTAATGCTTTGGTGCTTTTGAGGTGCATAAGTCAAACTTACCTACCTTTTTCAATGCAGGAATTTTTCCAATATTTTATGCATAATCCAATCCATTCAAAATAATTATCTCACAATTTCATTCAACCTTTTCAAGTTTCATCTCAATCCGAGTTTCCTAGCTCCCGATATAGCCGTTTAAAGTTAACGGTTGAAATGAGCATATACTTAAAAAAATTCATAATTCTCATTTCATCAAGAATTTTCATAATCTTTTCATTCCATAATACCAAGACTAATATTAACAATCTTCGTTTCAAATTTCACTTGAATCCACCTTTTAGGCGTTGAGTTATGAATTTTCCAATATTTTCCTTCACACTTGACAATTTTCATTTTTATTTCCATAATTCATTTTAAATCATGAAAACTGATTTTTCATGATATAATTACACACTTAAATCACAAATAATTCATTCTAAACCCATTATCTCATTTAGGCTCAAAATGCTTAATCACATCATTAATGCTAACCCATAACCCTAATTGCCATAATTAGCAAAAATCATAAAATACCTTCATAATTCCATAATTCATAAATAATCATCAAATACATGTTCAATGCATACATATGGCTTACTTGGGTTAGGGTTTCACAAGCTGAGAATTCATTAAGTGAGCATAACTCCCATCTTTAAGAGCTTTAAGTGATCAAGCCAATTTTTAGAAGAAGAACCTTGCTTCAAACTGCTAAGAGCTGCTTGTTGAATCTCTACGACTACACTACAAGTTCTTCTCTGCGCCAAATCTGCGTCTACACAACAGTAACGTGTAGAAACTTTCTTTTATTCTTATTGTTGTATTGAACTTGATTTAGTTTGGGTAACTAAGATCAAGTGTAAGCAAAGTAGGGTGTGATTGGAGTGGAACTCGTCACCTACTTGTGCTGTGTATTGTTGATGCCCCCTAGAGCTAGAATCTAGAAGAGAGCAGAGGCTTTGGTTATATATGCCCCCTAGAGCTAGAATCTAGAAGAGAGTGGAGACTCTAGTTGTATTCGCGGAATACAAAGTGGAACCCAAGTCACACGGGGTGTGAGCTTGGAAGAGTGGAGTAGGGAGGTTGCCCGAACCACTATAAAATCTTGTGTGTTCATTTTTATTTCTGCTCTCTACACTATATTGCTTTCTACTTTGTTTCTTCATAAAGGGGACTAGATTAATCCGGGGTAAAGTTTCTGTTTAAGTTGAAAATTTTTAAATACCCAATTCACCCCTCCCCTCTTGGGTAATTGCCATTAACTCGGGACCAACAATAGTTAGATTTGAGACTATCACTACTGGTAGTGTTTGATTAGGACCCAAAAATGCATATTTAAGAGAGGTAGGTAGAGATTTAAGCTCAAGTTGTGGTAGTAACTCAATAGATGTAGGTGATGGCTGAGATTGCAAAATTGGTAAAGGTTCAACGCTATTCCAATAGTTAAAAGACTAAGGGCAATTATTTAAAATATTTACCTCATTTATGGAATTATATTCAAAATCGAGAGTGAAACTTGACAAATCATTGATAATGTCAACCGTAAGACACCCTTCATCATAGTTTGGGTACTTAGAAGCTTTAAAAATATCAATTTTGAATTTTTCACCCCCAAATGAGATGTCTATTATACCAGTTTCACAATTAATAATTGTTGGTCCCGAGTTGATGGCTAAACCCAAGAGGGGAGGGGTGAATTGGGTTCTTTAAAATTTCTTTGGTAAACTTGAAAATCTTAACCCCTTGAAAAAGTTAATCCCCTTTTTAAGCGAATGGAGAGCAAATAAGATAAAGCAGTAAAAATAAGTAGAACACAAGATTTATAGTGGTTCGGGCAAACCTTCCCTACTCCACTCTTCCAAGCTCACACTCCGTTGTGACTTGGGTTCCACTGTATTCCAAGAATACACTTAGAGTCACCGCTCTCTTCTAGATTCAAAGCTCTAGGGGGCATACACAACTAGAGCCACTTGCTCTCTTCTAGATTCAAAGCTCTAGGGGGCATATACAATCACTTGCACAAGTAGGTGATGAGTCTCACTCCAATCACACCCTACTTTGCATACACTTGATCTTAGCTACCCAAGCTAAATCAAGATTTATACAACCAAATAAAGAAATGAATAAAAACTACACTTTACAGATTTGTGTAGGAAGTTTTGAGCTCGAGGAAGAAATCAAAAATAGCTTGAATGATGATTGTTGAAGCAACTTGCAGTTTGAAGCTCTTTCTTCCCTTGAAACACTCAAATATGGAGAAAAGGTATTTGAAAGTCTTTCTTGCACTTCTTTTCTTTCTTTGATCTTTAGAGTAGTGTCTCTTGCTTCTTCTTACGTTCATTTGAATGTCCTTTTATAGATTGAGGAAAATATGAACGTTGTAGAAGTGGTTGGCGTGCAATAAATGAACTCCAACGTTCGAAAATTTGACCGTTATACTCCAAGTCGAAGATGAAGTCGACTTGGCCTGCGACTTGGCTTCCAAGTCGTACATGGAGTCGACTTGGCCTGCGACTTGGGTTCTTCAGAAACTCAAGTCTGAGACTTGGGTCGACTTGGCTTTCAGACTTTAACTCAAGTCGATCCTGAAGTCGACTTGGGTTGCGACTTGGCTTGGTCTATTGCAGAAACGCCTTGATCTTCTTGAAATGTCTTGAATCTTGCAAACCATTTGATAGCTTTGAGTCCTTGCACAATATATGTATGTTCCTTGCTTTGCTTTGGACTCACTTGGTCTTCATGACTTGGATTTTACTTCATTTGAAAGCTAGCTTGAAGATTTGCTTTGAGCTTGATAGACTTGATTTGAATGTAGAACATGATTCTTAACTTTGAAATTGACTCATTTGTTTTTCATCTTGATTCCTTGGACTTGAGTGATAAATCCTCTTGAATATCTTGAAAACTGCATATTTGAAAGTTTGAACATCTCAAGTCGTGGATGGAGTCGACCTGGCCTGCGACTTCACCCAAGTCGCACCTGGAGTCGACTTCGTTTGCGACTTCGTTATGTTCGTTTCCACTTTTCAGCTCTGGATACTCCAAGTCGATGCTGGAGTCGACTTCGTCTGCGACTTGGCTTCCCAAGTCGCAAGTGGAGTCGACTTGACCTGCGACTTCACCTGTTGCCTTTTGAGATTCATTCTCAAGTCGATATTTGAGTCGACTTTGGGATCGACTTCACCCAAGTCGAAGTCCAAGTCGACTTGGAGATCGACTTGACCTTTTTGCTTTCCTTAAACATTTAGCAAACATATTAGTACCTTTTATATACTCAAAATTAGTTCTTGTTAATCATCAAAACTCAAGATTTGGTCAATTTTATTGTTTTAAACATTGTTTCCAACAATAATAGCTTTTGCTGTGGCCAAGAATGGGCGCCCTAAAATGATTGGTGCATTGTTTAGATCTGAATTGAGGTCATGTCAAGAATAAGAAAATCCACTGGGAAATAACAATCCTTAATTTTTATTATAACATCTTCAATAAGTCCTCATGGGGTTTTTACTGATCTGTCTGCGAGTTGTAGAATGACTGAAGTAGGTTTTAATTCTCCCATGTTAAATTTTTCATAAACAGAAGTGGGTAAGAGATTAACACTAGCCCCAAGGTCTAAAAGTGCTTTATCAAATGTTATTCCGCCTATGTCATAAGAAATAAGTAGGGTACCAGGATCTTTTAATTTTTGTGGAAGTTTGTCCAAAATCGCTGCACTCACCTCTGCTGGGAGCATGATCTTTTGAGAGGTGGAACGAGGTTCTCTCTTTTGAGTGCAAAGGTCTTTTAAAAACTTCGCATAGGCTGGAACATGTTTGATAGCATCAATAAGAGGAATGTTAATATTAACTTGTTTGAACAATTCCATCATTTCCTCATTTTGTGCAAGCTTTTGTTTATTAGTAGATTTAGCTTTTAAGGCACTCAGGAAGGGGGCTATAGGTTGATATTTACTAGGATCTTCATTTATTTTTTCCTTTTCTTTATCTTCTCCCCCCAACTTGATTTCTACTAATTCTTCATCATCCTCTAAAATTTCTTTTTGTTTCATTTGACTAGAATTTTCATTAATGACTCTAGATTTATATGGGTCTTCTAAGGTTTTACCACTTCTTAACGTAGAAATCGCTCTTGCATTTTCAAATTGTGGATTTTTTAAATATACCTGGTTTATTTTGAAAACCTGGAGGATAATTTCTTGGATTGGGTATTGGTTGACTAGGTAGATGTCCTACCTCTCTTTTTCTGTTTGCTTTAGCTATCTGCCCTATCTGGTTTTCTAAGTTCGATATCGATTGACCCACATGACTTTCCAACTTAGATATAGATTGTTGGAAAAATTGTTTTAATTCTGCAAATTTCTCATTAACATCATTAGCTGGAGAAGGTGGTTGGTAGTTTGATGAATAATTGGCTTGTGGCTCAATTTGTGGTCCTTTTGAGTATGCATTGGTTTGAAAGTTAGGTTGCGGTTGTTGATTTAGATAGTAATTTTGTGTTGGTGGCTTGGAAAAGTGTGAGGTAAAGGGATTTGTAACTTGGTGTTGAGCTTGATTTTTCTAAGAAAAATTAGGATGATTTCTCCACCCTGGATTATAGGTGTTGGAGTATGGATCATTATTTGGTTTGGAAAATCCTTAAGCTGCTTGCACTTGCTCTTAGATGAAAGGTGGGAGTTGAGCTGCAGTGGGACATTCACTTACAGGATGTGTTGGGCTTGAACACAAGGCACAAACTTCTTGAGGAAATTGAAAATTAGGATATGGACAAGGTGGAAGTTGATTATTCCACATTTGATTTACTTTTTGTGTTAGCTCATCTATTTTTTCTAATTTTTCTAATTTTTATGCAATAAAATTTATATATATTCTTGAATTAGGTTCTATGTAATTTTTAACTTCATATAATCCTGCCTTTTTAGATGAGCTCATATTTCTTTCATATGATGATAATGAAGCATGATTTATGGAATTTTCACTAAGCATTTCGAATAAGTCATATGCTTCATTTTCACTTTTACTCATAAATGCTCCTCCACATGATGCATCTACCATTTGTTTATAATGATCAGCTAATCCCTCATAAAAGGCTTGGACAATCTGCCATTTGGATAACCCGTGATGTGGACATTTTCTTAATAATTCTTTTAATCTTTCCCAGGATTCAGGTGTTTGGAAAAATTGAGTAATTGCTCTTCTCATGGTATTGGTTCGGCCTATAGGATAGAATTTTTTTTTTAATTCTTGTTGCATTATATTCCAAGTAGTGATAGGTCTACTTAGCGTATCTAACCAATATTTAGCCTTGTCTTTAAGGGAAAATGGAAAAAGTCTTAATTTGAGAGCGTCATTAGAGAAACCTTGTATTTTCACTGTAGAGCAAATTTCTAAAAATTCATCTAAATGCTTATAAGGATCTTCATTAGTATTTCCATAAAAAGATGGAAGCATTTGGATGGTTCCTGGTTTAATTTCATATTGATTGGCTTGAGTTTGAGGTAATTGAATACAAGATGAGGGATTATAATTGGTTGGAATGAAATATTCCTTCATTTGTTTAGGAGGATCAGGTTCAAGATTATTCATTTCTAACATTTGATTTTGGTCTATTATATATTTTTGTGATTTTCTTAGTTGATGTAGGAATCTTTCAATTTCAAGGTTTGGTTCTATCAAATAAGAATTTAAAGTTCTCCTACCATGCATATATCATTAATTTTTTTTTAAAATTTTTTTTTAGAAAGAAAAAAAAAGTGTAAATGCACAACCAAATATGAAATGCAAGTTAGCGGGTTAGCTGGTTAGATATGATGCGAGTTAATGGTAGAAATTAAACGTGCAAAAGTAAAATATAAGCAGTGTAGAAAAGGGGTTCAAGATCAGAAATGTAAATATATAAAAAGGTGTAGACATAGGGGTTAAAGAAGGGAGATGCAAACGTTAAGGCTTTTAGATGATGCGAGTTTTTCAGAACTTTTTAGATGATGCGAGTTAGTCAAACACACACATGTATCTTAATTAGACGCAATTAGCAGTTAGTACATGTGTACAAATATTGATAAAATTTAATATATCATTTTTTTAATTTAAAGTAAAGAAAACAGATAACAAATAAACTGAGTGATGATTAATAGGAAAGCAATGATATTAAACTAACAGCATAGTAGTTAACATGAAACAAAGCAACACAAGATTGGATTTAATAAAGAAAAATTCAGATCATTAAGGAAAATAATTCAAAATTTCATGCCTCCCCGGCAACGGTGCCAAAAACTTGATGCGCACCAAGTGCTTGTCGTTAAGAGCACTGTGATCACCAGTTTAATTAAAATTTACCGAAACACATTAAAGCTACCACTATGCGGGTGATAGTGTAGAACAACGGTGAGTCGGGTCGAATCCACGGAGAGGCAATATAATTGTTGAATTATTTTAAGCAAAAAGAGAAAAGTGAAAGAGAGTATAAAGAAGAGAAAGAAAGAAATTAGAGATAAAGAAAAAGAAATTAGAGAGAGAGAAGAAAGGAGAATTAGAAAGAGAAAGAAAGAACAGAGAGAAAGCAGATAAATAAGAGAGAGAAAGAGACCGAGAAAGAAGAGGAGAAATTGCAATTAACTAAAATTAAATCTAAATTAGGACAGTAATTTAAAGACTACAAAATTAAAATTTAATCTACGAAAAAAGGAATGAAAATTGCATTAAACTTAATTTGAAAATTACAATGCATAAAGCGGTAAATCTATATTACAAATCTAAAATTAGCAACTACAAAGCATTAAAGAAAAAAAACTATAATTAAAAGAAAATTTATTTACCCCAATTCTTGCTCGAAAATCACTCTCTTTGAGAAGCAATCCAAGCCCTTGGAGCTTTTTCTCACTTGGCAAAGGTCCCACCTAAATGGGCCCCACTTCAAGTAATGGGAGAGGTGTGTGTTGGGATGAGTGGAGGGCCCCTTTTATAGATATGTGAGGGACCCAACGACCAAGCATGAATCCGATGTGGGATTCTGCTTTTGTCTTCGACTATAGCTGCCCTTGTCTATTTCCTCTTGCTGCGTTAACTTGCCGGTTGATTTCTCTACTTTGGTGCTGCTGGCGAGTCTTGGCTGCTTGAAAGATGAAGTGGATTCGGTTGCTGGAATTTGTAGTAGGGGTGGACCCAACGACCAAGCATGAATCCGATGTGGGATTCTGCTTTTGTCTTCGACTATAGCTGCCCTTGTTTATTTCCTCTTGTTGCGTTAACTTTCCGGTGAATGGGTGCGCAGGCATAGATGGATTTGGGCACTGCTCTAATTGCTGCCCATTTTAATTTCTGGTTGGATTTTTCCATTTTTGGCATTTGCTTGCCACGAGATGGGTAGGTGATGTCGTCGGTGGTAATGATGAGGTGGAACGATTCTGGAGTCTACTGGACGGAGACGTCGGCGTCGGAGCTGAAGGGTAGCTCAAGTACGCGGTTGAAGATGTGGGGGAGATGCCGGAGCTTCTTCTGTCCGAGGGAGGGGACATAGTAGCTGGAGATGCTCCGCTTCTTGGGGACGGGGTGGACCTTCATGGCTTCGGCGAAGAAGAAAATAAGAGGGGCGGCTGGATGTTGATTCGTGGTCGGAGAGGATCTGCCATGGCTGTTAATTTTAGATGGTGCTGCATTCCTGTTCGCCAGATTTTTCTGCCGGAACTAGTGGGTTCGGCTGTTTGGCTGTGCTTGGCAGCTGCTGGTTTGTGTGGATGTGTCTCCGAATTTGGGGAAGATGGAGACGGGTTGAATGGAAGCTGCCGAAATGGATTTGGAAAAATCTTCATTTGTTCTTATTGCTAGAATTTTGGACGAGGTATGCAGAGGAGAAATTTGACATCGAAATCTGCTGGTCGAAAATTCGTTGCTGCCCATGCTATGGTCGTGCTTCGATTAACAAGGGAAAAACCAATGGCTCGGCTGGAGGTTAATGGAGTTTGATTTGATGCAGAGTTGCTTGGGATTGATGGACGTGTTGCCGTGAGTCAGATTGCCTGGACGGCCGTTGCTTCCATGGCTGCCGATTTGGGGAAGATGGAGCACCATAAAAGGTACTCCGGTGGTGCATGAAAATCCGATGTTCCTGCAATGTATTTAAATACGAATTTAAATATTAATTCGTTGATAAATAATTTCGATATTATGATCTTAATTTTAATTCATCTAAATATGATAGTCTACTTTATTCCCCGTATTATAGTTATATATTTATGATTTTTCCAATTAAATGATTTTATAAATTTGCCCAAATTATATTAATAAGCTAATATATATTTCAACATTAAAATTTTCTTGGGGATTGAGTCATAATTTTATATTTTCAAGAATGATTACAAAAGAACCCATTTTATACCAAAAATTAAAGATTCTATCAAAAATATGATTTTCATGAAATTCTACTAAAAACCTGCATTTAATTAATGTTTTAATATTTAACAATGTGAATTTAATATGAAATTAAATGAAAATTTTTTAGACTTATCAATGATACCTTCCGGATATGTCGTGGACCGATCCGCTAGTTGCAGCATCACTGTCGTAGGTCGAGCTTCCCCAATGCCTAGTTTTCTGAAAATCGACTTGGGTATGAGGTTAATGCTAGCTCCCAAGTTGCATAGAGCTCTCCCAAAGTATTGATTTCCGATTGTGCACGGGATAGTGAAACTCCCTGGGTCCTTGAGCTTAGGAGGCAGCTTCCTTTGCACCATAGCACTGGTTTCCTGTGTTAACGCCACCGTTTTGAATTCCGTCAACCGCCTTTTCTTTGACAGAACGTCTTTCATGAATTTAGCATAGCCCGACATTTGTTCCAAGGCTTCACGAGAGGTATGCTGATTGTGTAGCTGCTTTAGTACCTCTAGAAATTTCTTAAATTGGCCCTCCTTTTTAATCTTTGTGAATCTCTGAGGAAATGGAGGAGGCGGTCTTTGGTTTGTGGCAATTTCAGCGTCCGGTTGCTTCTGGGTAGTATCCAATTCCTCTGTTTCCTGTGACTACTGAATCAGAGGATCAGTTGGTTCAGTTACCGCTTTTGGTGGAATTGCGTCGGGTAACTGTTTTCCACTACGCAACATGACTGCTTGCACCTGCTCTTTGCCTTTTCCTTTCGAATTTTACTCTGTATAGCTCTGCAGTGCACCTTGAAGCCGATTGTTTAGAGCTGATACCAGTTGGCCTATCTGTGCTTCGAAGTTCTTGTTCGTCGTGATCTGGGATTGCATGAATTGCATAAAGAGGTTTTCCAGATCAGATTTCTTCTCTTCTCGCGGTGGTGGATTGAATTGAGTTGGTCTTGCTGGGTGTTGTTGCAGGGGCTGCTGTGAGAATCTCGGTGGCTGATTCAGCCTCATCTGGTTGTTCCATGAGAAATTAGGGTGATTCCTCCATCTTGGGTTGTAGTTGTTCGCATGTGGATTTGCTGGATTTCTCTGAAAATTTTCCATGTAATTAATTGACTTTGGATTGGAGGCACATAGATCACTGGGATGGCCGAATTCTCCACACCACTGCATTGACTTGGCCGGCCTGGATAAGTTCTGAATCTACCTGGATAGAGCGTCGATGTGGGCCTTTATCGATGAAACTGCGTCCAGTTGGAGTAGACTCTCATTTCGACTTCTATCAGATAGCAGTTGGTTGGTGTTGGCCGCCATGTTTTCAAGTAGGGCGTATGATTCTCGGTATCTTTTCCTCAGCAGGGAACTGTTTGATGATGAATCCACCATGTGATGGGTGGAATCCTGGAGACTATTGTAGAAAATTTAGATTTGAACCCACGGCTGAATTCCATGATGCGGGCACTTCCGAAGTAGGTCTTTGAAGCGATCCCATGCCTCTGATAGGGTCTCCTCTCTGTGTTGTTTGAATGAGACTATATCCATCCTCAGTTTGGCTAACTTGGCAGGTGGGAAATATTTCTCTAGGAATTTCTAAGCCAAGTCATTCCATGTATTGACAGAGTTTGGGGGCAAAGAATCTAGCCATTCTAAATCTCTATCCCTCAGTGAAAATGGAAAAATCCGTAGCCGCGTTGCCTCGTCGGAGACTCCGTTCTACTTAACATGTTCATAATCTATAGAAAATTTCATAGATGGCAGTGTGGATCTTCAGAAGCCAATCCCCTAAACTGCCCAATAGACTGGAGCATATGGAAAATCACTGGTTTGATCTCAAAGTTGTTGATGTCGATAGGAGGAGGTGCGATGCTAGTCTGAACTACATTTTGGCCCAGCACAATGAGATCCCAAATGGGTTGGTCCAAATCGTCTTGAGTTAGATGAATTGGAACCTCAATCCTTTGGTTCCCTTGTCGGTTTGCGTGAACATTCTTGTCGTGATTCTCGATGCACTCCGTGGTATGCTTTGGCTCCTAGCTTCCCTGCTCTTACGACGCCTTCTCAGATAGTTTCTTTCGGGTTCCGGAATAAAAGGAATAATGATCTCCTCTCCAGCCCTGCCTTGGCGCATGCAAAATCAGATTAACCTGCAAAAACCACTTCAATTGAAACTAGCGGAAAAAATTCTAAACTAAAAAAAATTATGAAAATGAACTATTCTACAGAATTATACAAGAAAGCAATAAAACTAACACTAACAAGTTAAACCAATTCCCCGACAAGGGCGCCAAAAACATGACGAGTTGCGTATATGTCAATTAAAATGCTCGCTTTTAACGCAAGTATACGTGCCGAATCAAGTAATAAAGAGTGAGTAGAGTATTGTTCCCACGAGGAAATGTTTAACTGGAATTATTAATTAGTTTAACTGGAATTATTAATTAATTTAACTGCTTTCGGTGGACAGAAAATTTTGAGTTTTTGAATTTAAAACTAAAGCTAACAAACGCAATAAGAAATCAAAATAAAGTCCATGGAATCACTAGAATACTAGAAACGAGTTTATCAATCGGGGATGACAGATGGATAGCTCAGAATCCTTGAATCTAAATTATATTGTATTGGTTCCTTTTCATTGGCTTATGCATGGATTTACTAGTCCAAGTTCAATAATCTTTATATATGTCTTCCAACATTATATAAAGCTAATTACACCCTATTCAATTGCTATGTTCCCATGCCATTAAATAAAGTGCAATTGATAAGTTCATAACCTATTTAATGACTACACAGGGTTTAACGGTATATTCCTATCCATTAAACAACTTTCCTTAACAAAGAGGAAGCCTATGCCCTATACACGGATCTAGCAAAGATTTTGCTTTTCCAAGGATAAATCAAGCAATTAAATAATCTTACAAGGTAGCTAATCTTGTAAAAAGCATTAAACCACATGTGCGAGGGTAAATCACACACAATCATATAGAAAAATCAAATATTCATTCCTGAATCTCAAAGAACCAATGCAATATAATTCGATATCAATTCATCCTAACTATCCATCTAAAGGAAGTTTAGTTCAAAGACATGATCATAAATTCCTTTACATCCATTATGAAAGTATCCAGAAAAACAAAGAAAGAAAAATAGAAAGATAAAGAGAAAACAGGTTTTTCAGCGGTTTCCACCAACGGGGTTGAATCTTTTCTTCAATCCGTATTTCGATCGAGTTTTCGTCCTTCTCTGGATGTCTATTCCGACTTTGGGCTCCTCTTTCCCGTGCAAACCTTGGGTTTCTATTTATAAAAATGATTTGCGCAGCACACGTGCGGATATCTGCGTTTACGGATGCGTAGTGGCGCCTAGGCGCCAACTCCCTATGTGCTGGGTAACTTCGAAACCTTTCTGAAACCCCTAGGAATTCATGCCTTGGCACCTAGATGCCAACTCACTTGATGCTTCATGACTTGGGAACTCTCCTGGAACACCTTTGATCATGTACTGGAGCCTAGGCACCCTAAGCTGGCGCCTAGGCGCCAATTCCCTAGAAGCTATTATAACTTGTGACCTAAAAAACCATTCTGGACTTGTCTGCATGTTGGTGTAGTGGCGCCTAGGCGCCAACTCACTGGAAGCTACTGGTTGCTGGATTGTGCTGGAGTTCCGGCAAGGGCATGTAGGTTGGCTCCTAGGCATCATGCACATGCCTCGTGACTTGGTTCTGATTTGCATCTGCTTCGCCCGCATTGCTTGTAATTCACCCGTCCTTCCTGCAAAAATTACATAAACTAAATAAATGGACTAAAAATGCCTAATTTATACAAAAAATGCATAAAAACTAAATAATGCTCTTAAAATGCAAAGCGAGTGAAATTTAAGCTAACTGGATGCAAACTAAGCATAATCTCTCAGACTAACGCACAAATATAGTCTGAAATGGGCCATGATAACTCGTATTTTTACGAGTTATCAGCTACTTGACTATTTGGATGCTATGGGACCCACTGGTTGGACGGCTGAGATTCAGATGGCTTGCTTGATATTAAATTGGGCAGTGCTTATTTCTGGAAAACTTGGATCTGTTGATCTGGACGGTTGGGATTTTCTCCAAAGTAAATCAAAATTTGCACGGCTATAAAGGTTGGAATGCTTGGACGGTGTGTTGAAAATCTGAATGCGTTCTTGTGGGGCACAATCGTTGCAATCTATTTGCAAGCATAAATAAATATTTTAATTTATTAGTTGATCAAATTAATAGATAAGTGGTTAATATATTAAAATTATTTGTAGCCCTATTCTTACAACAATGATTTTTAACATCAAACCCATTTTATTTTATAGCAACAAATAAAAATATAATTTTAAGGCAAAAGATTTAAAAAATCTTTTATTGAACATATTTTAAATCAAATTTCTCATTAAACTCAATTAATTACCAAACAAATTAGCACAAAACACCCACAAAATATATTGTCGTTTATCGATTATCAAAACTATAGAAGCTTTGAATCAAGAAGTGGCTAAATCTATGGCAATATTTGAAAGAAGGAGACCAAAACGACTGAGATTTAACAAAGAGAAGAGCAAAAGATGACAAATTGGTAACAAATCATTCTTTCTCATCAATCTATTAAAAATAACTATTGTGGTTCATTGGCAGGAAAAATTCTCAAGCAAATTTAGAAGCCAATTCAAAGGATCAAAAGTGCATGTATATCTGGAGGTAAGAAAAAGAAGCAGATGGATACATAAGTTGGAATCAGTTAATTAAAGGGGATCAAACTGACGTCAGGCTGATGACCTTAAACCAAGTGCTTCCCTAAAGGAAATCTGACCATTTTCTCTTTCCTTTAGGGGAGTTTTAGTTTTCTTTTATAATTTTGATATTTTTAATTTGGAACTTAATTTGTTATTTCATAGAGCCTATTTGGATAGGAAACAACACGAGATCAAGATTCAATTCAACTCGTCAAAATAGAGAAGTTAACATTTCAAAGTCTTTACAAATACTAGCTTAATTTTGATATATCTTTTTGATTGAATGATCTACATTGAGGATAATGTCAATTTCAAGCGTGAGGGGTGAATGTGTTGCATTACTTTATTTAACTATTTATTTCACTAACCCAATGATTATGTTGACTCAATTTTTGACATATTTTGAAAATTTTTTTTTGCAAACTTTCGTAATTCTTAAACAAGTCTTGACACTAGACTAATTGAGATCCCACTTTGAACTTTAGTGAGACCTATAAGCGGACCAAATTTGGAATTTCAAAAAATTTTTGAGTTAGGCAAATAACTAAATTCCAGTGAGATGTTATTTGTTTTGAACATGTAATAGTTGAAAAAACTTGGATTTTTGTCAAAAATCACTTGATGAAATCAATATATCAAAAAAACAATTTTGTTTTCTTTCAAAGTCAGAATAATCTCTCTAATTTGTTAAAAATTATTTCCAATATACACAATTAATTATTACAAAAGGTAGTATTTCTCATATATATAAAATTCTTATTCTAGTTGAAGGATTTCTAAAGTTGAAACTCAATTTGACTATTTGTAGACATGATTAAGGCAGTCCTTTTCCTGATGAGCTTATCTTTGAGAGTATGACTATCGTTTACCCCTCGTTGAGCCTAGATTTAAAATTTCTTTTCTAATCTTCAATTCCCACTTAATTGCACCAACTTGTATTTGAATTCTAAGCTGAAAGTATAATGGGAATAAGGTTTAACCACTTGGCTTGTATAAATGATGAAACTAACTTCCTAGATACCATGAAATATGGTAAGGGTAGTTGTTTATGAAGATAATTTCCTAGATATCTTGAAATATGATAAAAGAAATTATTGCCAGACTTGATTAAAAAAATGTATTAAAACAAGGGTAAAAGTAGGAAAAAAAATATTAAAAGTACTAAGTGTGTGGGTGATATTATTTTCTGTTACAAAATGAGGCTTAAATCAATGCAAAGACGATTCAATTTTTGAAACTTTTTAAATTTTATTTCTTGCGATGAAATTAATTGTAATCCTACCAAGTCTTTATGATCCTATGAATTGGTTAATTGAGTTGGTAGAAGAAATTCAGATGTAAGAATTTGAAGAGATATATAAAAGGTAATTTGATATTTTTTTGAATGGCTACCATTAATTGAATCGTGGAATGTATGTATTGGAAAATCAGATAAAAAGGGGAGGATACTTGATAATTAGGAGTTTATTGTGGAAGTTTCTGAACTCTTAATAATTGAAAGCAGAATAGGAGACGATGTATATAGTATTAGTCAAGTAAGATCGAATTTTTTGCCGGGGTACTAGGGTTTCTAATAAAGTGCCTTGTTCAAAATTTTTAATTTAACATTCTCACTAGTCTCTCATTTACATTTTCTTTTTACTCAAAGTTTTTGAAAGCCAATGTGAAATTTTGGGATTCATTCTTGTATTCTTTTCTATTTACTTGAGGACAAAAAAAGTTTAGGTGTGGGAGTATTTGATAATTGGTAAAAAAAATATTATGTAGGTATTTTTACCAATTTGATGGGTAATAAATTGTGTTTATTGTGAAATTTGACTTAAAATGTGTATTTGCAACATTCGAGTATTAAATATGAATTTGAGGTTATTTAAATAATTTTTATAATCTTTTGGCTTCAAATTACATTTTGTTTGTTCCATAAATTTAAATGTGTTTAATTAAAATAATTGTTGAAATAATTAGGCTGCAAATAATTTTAATGTATTAATATTTTTTGCAGATTAACAAATTCTAGACGTAGGGCTGACTATGCAATTTTGTTTATGTCCAGCAAAATTTTCATGCGAGCAGCACCAACCAACAATCCATACCAACCAACAGTCCATATACGCAGCACCTTGAAAAAATCTCGGCCGTCCAAAATATCATGTCCAAAAAGTCAACGACCAGATGACATAAAGCACTAACCAATTCAAAGATCAGCCTAGTCAAAGCTGTCCACCGTCCAAGCTCATCTAAATCGTCCGTTCTAGAAATTAGCAAAGCAACCATGTAGATCACGTGATCAAGATGCAAGCGAATCTCAGCCGTTCAATTCTATGCAAATCTGTCTGGTTTTCAAGCTAATATGTACGTCCAGAAATTCAGCAACAAAGATCGAAACCATCCAACCTTTTTAAATCCATCAGAAGATCATGCAGATCCAAACCATGGAGAAGCAGTAATCCATGCAATTAATCCAAGACCAGGTGCTCAAAATTCAATGGCCAGAATTTACATCTTCAAAAATCATGCAAAAATTCAATTAATGCATGCTGTCCAAGTTTCCATGTAAGTGTCAGCCACTAATCCATGCAAGAAGAGCTGCCCAAGCGATGGTCCCCACGAGCAAATTAGTGTTAAAATAAACAGCACTGTCCATCTAATGAACATCATTCAACGGCCAAGACTTAGCAATTTCAGCGCAAACTAATTTGTGTTATTTTTCCAGTCGTCTAATGAATTCCATTCAAATTGCATAAGCTTTAAACAATGCATCCTTTCAGCCGTCCATTTATGCCAGTAAAATTCAACTTGTGTAGCATAGCAAGATTCATAATTTTGAGCCAACGAAAAAGTGTTATTATAAATAGAGGAGCACGACCAGGCTTTGGGGAGGGCGAGAGCAAAAAATTGAAAAGAGAATTTAGAGAGAAATTTTCAAAGGTTTGGAAGGAGGCAAAGAGCACAAGATGAGAGACAAGGCTTCAAATTGCAAGGAGCTGTTGACACACCATCAGAGCTTCCAACCAATAAACTTTTCTTTCTTCTTTCCTTTTTATCTTAATTGTCTTGTTTAAGATGGATTTGAATTTTAATTTTATTTTGAACTTAAACATGTTGCGCTAAATCCTAATCTAGGGTTTAGGATGTAACATGCATACAATGTAGCGTGATGTGTATTCCTTCTTCTTCTCCTTTCCGCCCCTTCTCCCTCCTCATCTCGCCAGTGATCGAGCCGACCCTAACCTTTCTCGAAATCTAGCCAAACTACATCGAAGATTGTTGGTCCTCGCCAAGGAAACTTGCGAATCCCAAAAGCTTGAGGCCAGGGTTGCTAGTTTTGGGAGAAATCATGATCTAGGTATGTGGATGTCTCCTTTTTCTCAATTAGCAGTGGAATCTTATCTTAATCATGGTATAGGACAAATAGGAAAGCGAGTAAGTCCAATAACTCCATGGCTTGGGGCATTTAGGATCCCTAACGATTTAAGGTTAGCAGGAATCACAGGAAACTCGATATTGTTGAGAGAAATTTCCAAAATAGATTATGGATTAGCATTCTTTCCTCCCTCACAGACGATGTTGTTCAATGGGTTCAACTAGAGTTTCTTTCCTATGTCTATCATGTGTTTGGGGAAATTCTTATGTATAGTAGTGAGTATTACAAATTTAAAGCTAACGTTGTGGGTTTACTGATACTATTTACATGGTTTGTGACATTTAATCTTATGTGTATTGGATGATGTACTATTTGAGATAAATGATTGCAGTAGACAATTTAATGCATGTGTATGATCATGAGTAATTGTATTCCATAACTTCTGATGTAATTGGTATATGCATGAGTTGTTTAGCTAAAAAGGGTTGTTCATAGCCCATGATTGACATAAGAAAAAAGAGGTTATTCATGACCCTTGGTTGACATGAGAAAAAGGGTTGTTCATGACCCTTGGTTGACATGAGAAGAGGATTATGGATGGTCCATTAAGGATATGCAGTTATATACATATGATCTTGGGTATAAGTGTTGGTCCCTTATATTTTGTATAGTCATTCATGATTTGTCTTACTGTATTTATGTCATGGCATGTGTATCAAGACTCTTATTTTTATCTATTTCGTACTAACTGTTATCTATTTACTGAGTCTGTTAGACTCACATAATTTATTATTTTGCCTTTAGATCACAGACCAAGTGAGGCACCTCAAGATGGAGCTGAAGAAGAACACAACCACACGGCTTGACTAGAAGACTAGGGCTTACTTTTTTGTCGTTATGGACTTCTGCTTTTATCAATACTAGTAAATTTTAATGCTTACTTAGTTGATCCCACCGTGTTAAACCTCTTATATTAAACATTTTGGACCTGCTTGTAATATATGTGAATACATATGATAATCTTTTGAGATGCCTTGTTGTATGATTATAGTGTATGAGATTTTCCTTACTATATGGATGTCTTTGTGGCATAAGAATGCAAATGTATGAATCTAGAGTTGAATGTTATATTTTTGGATGGACATTGAGATATTTATGACTAACAGGTTATGTATTCCACACCGCTCCTATTGTAATTAGGGGGAGATGCTGCCGAAGTTTTCTTAGATTAAGTAGTACCCATTAACCAGCCATTAAGAATGTATAGGGAACAGGTCGTCATAAATGGAACTAAGAAGTGAAAGTCTAATATACAATAATCAAGATATTAAACTTAGAAATCTAAGACCTGAGAATAGACATGATGATCTTGAGAAATTTCATGAATGACTACGGAACTTAATAAATTTTAATTGACTTAATCCCATGAGAATAGATGGTTAAAAATATATTAGGGTTACACCTTATAGGTTTTGAGAGAATGTGTAAGAATAAATTAAGGTTTACTCTCCTTTAACAGAGAATATCCGAATTAAATAATCATATCACATTGCAAATGTCATATGGGAAATACTAGATCCTAGGTACTCGTTTCTCTATTTTCTAATTCTCAATTCTACGCTCTAAATTCTATTTCCTATTTCTACTTTTCTATTTTTCTATTTACTATACCCTCTTTATATTTGATACAAAATCCTTAGAAACAAAATCTATAGTCCTGAATTCCTTGTGAATCGATAATTTATATATTACAATCTATGATTCATAGAGAAACTTTCACAAATCCTAAGTGAAGGCTACATTGCCAAAGAAGTTTCTCTCGATGCAGTAGCTTGCATGATTGGGCAAATAATAACACCTAATGCTATTAAAATTAGTAATTAAGAATTGTCTCATCAAAGTTGTAATCATGGGTATCTTATAAGAATCACAGTTATGTATAAAGAATTAAAGATGCCACTAGTTACAATTTACATAATGGATTAAGCCTCAAGATTTTTCTAATGCAAATAATCATAATGCTTGGAATTCCTATTAATCAAATATGGCCTTACAACTTTTGAGTATTGGCTTTTAATAACTCCAAAAAGCTAGTGGTAGGAGAATTGTATATAGAAATCCAAGTGAGACCTAACACCATGGTTGTTCCATTCCAAGTGATAGACATTTTCTACTTTTAATCTATTACTTGGTAGACATGATTTCACCAAATCGGAGCCATCTTATCTTCATTTCATGAGAAGGTGAAATACATATCTTAAGAAAAGTTGGTTGTAATAGAAGTTAACCTTAAAATTGTTATTCTAGCATATGTTGAAGCTTGTTGTGAAGTTCCTTTAATTGAAGTAAATCCGCCATAGATCCTTTACCATTCGGAATATATGACATACATGAAGTTAACTTCATCCTCTAAACTACCAATTCATTATATCATGCCTCTAGTGGAAAGACAAACAACATGATTTAACAATAAGTATAGAAGAAAGGTAGTATTACTAAACCCTTAGTAGAAAAACAAAAAATGAGGATTAGAATACAAAACATAATAGGATAAGTTCAAGAATACAAAGAAAAAAACGTAATTTGTGAGTATTGATACTTATATTGTAAACCCCCTAATTTAATTTATGAATTTTAATGTAATATTAGCATGGTTAATTGATTTCAAGTTGGGTTGAATTATTTAGAATTTAAAATTTAGTACAAAGAGAAACGTGTAATTAAGTAAGAATGAGAGAATTAAATAATTAAATAATTATATTACAAGTAATTTGGATGATTAAATAAAGCCATTTAAATAGGATAGTTGTAAATTAATCTTTTTGATTTAAAAAAATATAATATAGGAAGCATTAAATTAAAAATTGAATTTAATCAATAAGTTAAATTATTAGCAAGAAATATATGTACATCAGTATATATATATCAATGATATTAATTGTATTGATCATATAATTAGATATGTAATATGTGAGGCTTTTGACATGTTCAGTCTCAATAATTTTAGCAGGAATTCTATCAAATGGGACCTTTATGAAGTGGTTAAAAAAATAAATATGTAAAATATATGTAATCAAGTTCAGTGATGTTAAAAGCTAACTAAGTTTATATTTTATAAGGGTGGGGTCCACCAATACTCACATTAAATAGAATTACCTCATTAGTCCTCTCACGATTTCACCCATGCTTGGAGAGAAGTGTTGCTCACATGAATTAATGGTGGGTGATAAATGAGGCTAGTTGTCCAGCATCTAGGCTCAAAAGAATAAATCGTCTAACTCTAGGAAGCCTCTCATATTCCATTTCCTTTAGGTTGCATCTAAAGAGATGAGATGGGAAGACTCTAAGGGAGGTGTGGAACGATACTCCTTGAACAAAAGTTTTCACCGTTAAAGTTAGTTGATTGAAAGGCGGTGGTGTGGTGATTAGTTTCCATCAATTGGAGTTGCACATGAAGTTGGATGGTAGGTAAAGGAGGATTTAAAGTCTACAATGATGCCTCTAAGAAGGGATTAGACTGTGTTCTAATGCAAAATGGGAATGTAACAGCATAGCATCAAGACAGCTAAGGCCGCATGAACAGAACTATCCTACTCAGATTTAGAGTTGATAGCAGTAATATTTGCTTTAAAGATATGGAGGATTACCTATATGGAGAGAATGTGATATATATAAATCATAAAAGCTTGAAATATATATTCACTTAAAAGGATTTGAATATGACGCAGAGACAGTGGTTAGAATTGTTGAAAGACTACGACCCAACCATTCATTATCACCCAAGCAAAGCAAATATAGTTGCTGATGCACTTAGTAGGAAGTCAGGTAGTAGCATGGAAGGTTTGATCACTAATCATATTACTCTTTTTGAAGAGATGAGATAGATGGATCTGAATTCCAATTAAGACTATGGTCTACATTATCAGATGAGATTAAACAAGTGCAGGAATAACAGTAGATGAACATTTTTTGAGGATCAAGGAAAGGACAATAAAAGGCGAGTTACTCGACTTAATCATAGGAGAAGATGACTTTCTCAGATATTGAGGTCAGTTACCATTCCTAGAGGAGCTTCAGTTATTCTAATAATACTTCAAGAAGCACATTATAGTCCCTATAACATTCACCCTAGAAGTAAGAAGATGTATCAAGACTTGAAGTCTCAGTATTGGTGGGATGGAATAAAAGGAGATGTAGCCTAGTTGGTAGCTAAATGTTTAATGTGTTAGAAAGTCAAAGCAGAGCATTAAAGACTAGGTGGTTTATTATATTAGATGGAGTTACCTGGGTGGAAATGGGAAGAAGTCACCATGGATAGGTCTCTAATATTGATATGCTTTGGCTACACTACATGTGAAAAATCTGGCTCATATTTTCTTGTTGTGGATACATGAGAAACATCACGTACTCCTGCAAAAGTTGGCGTCAAAGCTAATCTATGGGCAACCTTTTCAGTCCTCTCTAATATCTCATATGGACCAATGCACCTAGGGCTCAATGTATTTCTCTTTCTAAACCCAATAATACTTGTCATGGGTGATACTTTCAAAAATACTTTATCTCCAACCATAAATTCCAATGGCTTTCTTCTAGTACATGCATAACTTTTTTGCCTACATTTTGCCACCTGAATCTTCTCTTATGAAAGATACTCTCTCCTCCATGTCTACTATGATCTAGGTCCGAGAACCGCACTCTCTCCCATTGCATCCCAACATAGCAATGATCTACATTTTAGTCCATATAGTGCCTCGAGGGTGCCATTTATGCTAGAGTGACAACTATTATTATAGGTAAATTCTACCAATGCTAGATACTCATTCCATGCTTTGCCCCAATTTAAAATACAAGCTCACAACATATCCTCCAATTGCTAATTGACTCTCTCAGTTTACCTATCTATTTGTGGATGAAAAGCTGAATTAAATTTCAATTGTCCCTATTGCTATAAAAGAGCTTTCCATAATCTCCAAGTAAATATTGAACCCCTATCTGAAATGATTTATCTTGGCACCCCATTCAATCTTACTATTTCCTTATGATAAATCTAAGCAAACTTCTTTATAGGTAGTAAGAATGAGAATTTTAAATAACAATATAATTACAACTAAAAACAATTTGGATGATTAAATATAGCCATTTAAATAGGAGAGCTGTAAATTAATGTTTTCAATTTTAAAAAATATAATATAAGAAGGATGAAATTAGAAATTTGATTTAAACAATGAGGTAGAATTATTAATAAGAAATATATGTACATGAGTATATATTAATGATATTAATTATATTGATTATATAATTATATACATAAGATGTGAGGATTTTGACATATTTAGTCTTAATAATTTCAGTAGGAATTCCATCAGATGGGACTTATATGAAGTGGTTAAAAATATATGTATAAAAATATATGAAATCAAGTTCAATAACGTTAAAAGCTAATCGAGTTTACACTGTACGAGGGGTGGGTTCCACCAATACTTACTCTAAATGGAATTACCTCATCAGTCCTCTCATGAGTTCGTCCATGCTTTGAAAGAGGTAGGGGCCCACATGGACTTAATGGTGGATGATAAATGAGGCTAGTTGTCAAGCATCTAGCCGCGAAAAAAAAACCTTCCAACTCTAGGAAACCTCTAATATTCCATCTCTTTTAGGTTTCATCCAAAGAGATGCGATGGGAAGACTCTAAGCGGTGTGGAAAGATAACCCTTGAATAGAAGCTTTCACCCTTAAAGTTAGTCGATTGAAAGGTGATGGTGTGGTGATTAGTTTCCATTAATTGGAAATGCACATGAAGTTGGATGGGTAGGGAACTGAGAACATGACTTGACTAGAGATTATGAAAAGTTTGTAGAAAGGTAAGATAGCTTTTATTAATAAATTAAGTATGTTATAAATTCAATGAATTGGTTGGGAGTCATTTATCTTTTTATTCATTAAAGTAAGGTAGGGAATGAATTAAACTGGCCATGGTGTTATTATATTAATATTCCTATTTTTTTAATGTTAATGATTCGATTAGGAATATTGACCTATTGACAATATTAATTTATATAGAAAATTTGGTTGTATATTATTTGAAGCATTCAAAAAAAGTTTGATGTATTAAATTCGGTGGAGTCTAAACAATTTTAATATGATATTTTGAGTGGTGAAAATTAGGAATGCTTATATTCAATTAGTTTGGAGAAACGAATTAATGGAAATTATTTTGAAATAAATGTAATGAATTTATAGTAATTATTTTAGTGAGATGGTGTGAGTACCAATATGCCAAATTTATAAAAGGTTGAATGGATTTATTAAGGGTGAAATTTTGATGTAAATGTGAAGAGAGTTTTATGTGTTAATAATATAAACTTTGATTATGATTGATGTAGATTATCGCATGCCAATTCATCACGAATTCTAAAATACATCCAACCATATCCTTAAGCACAAAGTTCAAACCCTATTTTAATTCATACAACCCATATTCATCAAGCCCGTCACAAATTTCATTCCTAATAATTCAACATCGCATATGCTGCCAAGCATTTGCAACACATATTCACATCATTAAGGTTCTATACATTCATTTATACATGGTTTCTAGGTATTAAACCTCCCTTAGGCATTTCATCAAACACCTTATAGGCAACATATGAAAATCAAACTAAACTCACTCAAAATTCATAAGATTCCACCCAACACATAATAATATCATACAAAACCACTTTAAAACACTACCATTTCATTCTTTACATGCATCTCCATCAAAACCCTCAATTTCTAACATCCCTACAATCTATACACAAGCTTCATATAGTAAAAATTCATCCAAATAACAAAAACAAACACAATGGCCACAAACGATCACAAAAATGAAATTATTCTAAACCAAATTCGTGCTTTGATTCAAAAGAAAACAACCCACTTACATTAAATTTAATTTTACCCAAAAATCTCGAACATCTCCTAAGCTCCAAGCTTTTCTACTTGATTCAAGAAGCTTCCTTGAAGTAAAAACGACGCAAATTTGAGCACTTTTGAATAGTTTTCATGGGGTTAGAGAGCTAGGGCCATGGGGAGGAAGAATGAAAATAAATGGGAAGGGTTTGGACCCCTCACACATTTAAAATAGCATGGTACATGGCTTGGGCCTTGTGGTTATGCATAGAACACAGTTTGGGCCTTGTGGGCACATAAGTGGCCCATTTTCAACTATGTTGCATCATTTTTCCCATTACTTTATTTAGGCAACTTCAATTGAGATGATTATTTTTGTGATGAATTCCTAACCTTAAGTACTATCTTTTCACAAAATTTTAGTTCAAAATTCTATTACCACAAAATTTGACATGCATTTTACTACACAGCTTTACCCACGACTTTAACTCATTCATAAGATAAGTAGTTATAATATGTCAAAATATTTCCCACACTAAACCAATCATTGATGCACATCTCTTATCATCATAATATCACATTTATATCATTTGTTTGCTCAAAATATGTCGTATACCAAATTTGACCCGTCAACTCTACTCTTTAGTATTTTTGCCTTAACAATGAGTCTTGTTGGCCCAAATCACATATATCACCTCTAATGGCTTTAAAATCACTTCTCACACATTATACATATATTTAGCATCTCATCCATATTAGGAATCATCACGTTCTACATTGTTTCAAAAAATTTGCCTATCAAGTTCATTTCCTTCCGAATTTTCACCATTGGCCCCAGATGACTCTATTCTCAAAGTCATCATCTCAATCATTGCCAAGAATCATGAAAACATTTCAATCATGTCTAGAATCATTCTCATGCAAATCATGGTTCTCATCAATAATCCTCAGTCATTTCCAGTATCAACAATTCTTTTAGGCTTAACTACATAATTAGGCTGATTTCCATCATTCATCCAAACCTAACATTGAAATCTCACCTACAAATATTTGTATCCTTTCCAAACATGTTAGGCATCTCACCCATTTCCAAACACATTTTAAAATGAATCAATTCTAAATAATGTCCTTTTTTGGTTCAAACTCCATAGAAGGGTCAAATTTCAAACATTTATCATTTAATCAAATTAAGGAACCATACAAGACCAAAACAATCTAAGGAACATGTGAGAATTCATATCAGGCTTCCACTAAGCCATTTATCAACATTCATCCCTCCAGTCCTCACCAACTTGATATTTTAACACATTTTCTATAATTCGCACGATCTTTCACATATTCAATACATTGGTTCATTATAATCTTATCATCATGACGCTTCTCAAACTATATTACACATTATCATCCATTTACATAGCTATTAATACCTGGGACATTACAACATGTCTGCAGAGTTGGATTTAGCATATAGCATTCTTGGGAGTATATCATAATATGCTTTACTAGAGACATCTCCACCTCAAGTTTGTTGAAGTTTAGAAATATTGTGCTTGGTATTATGGCTTGTTCTTGATCTTGTGAAGAGATTGTAGAACTTAATATAGTTGATATGTCTTCTTCAACGTGAATCATGTTGCATGAAGGTATATCATCATCTCACTAGAAGAGTGGCTCAAGTAAGAATGCTTTCTTCTTTGGAGGAGGTACATGGCCAACTAGTTTTATAAAATGAAAAAATTATTTTTGGTTTGAAGATGTCCACCATAAGAAACAATTACATCCAAGATGAATGCTTTTGAAATCCCTCAAAACAGGAGAAGGAAGCTCCATTTCTAATTCTTCAGTTCTCCTTATTGAGATTCTTCCAATGTAAACTAGTTTGCTTCAATTGCAATGCTTAATAAAGTAGCACTCAATCATTTGACTTCAGTAGAGGTGATCGTGATAGCATTAGAGAAGCTTGTTGTAGATGGTTGATTGTGATGATGTCTTTTTAGGTAGTCTTGTAAGACCTTTATTGTATCATCAAATGATGGGTTCAGGCCTTTTCAATTGGCCTCTTCAATATTAAGTGGATAAGAGACTATTTTTTTAGAAGCTATAACACCTCTGAATTTCTTCAGAGTAGCATTGGCTAACTACTCTAAACAGGCTTACAACAAGTGGCAAATTGGAGTGTGACCACTGGCTTAATTATAGCAAGTAGAATGGTAGTAGCTTTTGACTGTGCAGCTATAGGTGGATAGAAAGATAAATTAGAGGAATAGGAAGGTGAGTGAGTTGAACATTGACAAGGTGAGTAGTGGATTAAGCATAAATGAGCATAGTTATAATGGACCAACTTATAGCACAGGTGGGTAAAGTCAAGCAATTCCCCCTATTGACTAGAGCAATGGCTGACGGAGAAGTCATAATTTAAGTCAACTTCAAAAGCGACCTCAAATTAAGATTTGGAGGAAAAATTTTGGAGGTAAAATGCACGGGCAAAGTCACACTCGAAATTTACTTCATATGTGACTTGGATGAAGTTTATAGATGAAGTTGACCATAGTCCGCAACCTGGAGGAGGTAAAAGAGGGACAAAATCTATATTAAGAAACAAACATTTGAAGTCAAAGTCAAAGTTGACCCTAAAATGCAACTTGAAGTCTCACTCGAAGTCGACCTCATTCTGCGGCTTCAAATAAGCAGATGAAGGATAAAGCTGCTATAGGGAAAAAACCAACTTATAGATGTGCTTCAAGTCAACCTCAATGCAAATTGGGTGAAGTTGCACAAAGTTGATCCCATGTGTACTTGGGAGACCACTCACTAAAAGGAAAGTCATTTTGAGGAAAATATCTATTGAAGTTGAAAGGAAAGTCAACCTCACGTGCGACTAGGGAGAAGTCGTACCCGAAGTCTACCTTAGATGCGACTTAGGGAAATCCCACCCAAAGCCAGCTCCATATACCAAACTTCTGCTTGTTTGTACAACTTGACCTTGGTCTCCAACACTAAATTGACCTCTGTTGGAAACAATGTTTAAAACAATAAAAATCGACCAAATCTTGAGTTTTGATGATTAACAAGAACTAATTTTGAGTATATAAAAGGTACTAATGTGTTTGCTAAATGTTTAAGGAAAGCAAAGAGGTCAAGTCGATCTCCAAGTCGACTTGGACTTCGACTTGGGTGAAGTCGATCCCAAAGTCGACTCAAATATCGACTTGAGAATGAATCCCAAAAGGCAACAGGTGAAGTCGCATGTCAAGTCGACTCCACTTGCGACTTGGGAAGTCAAGTCGCAGACGAAGTCGACTCCAGCATCGACTTGGAGTATCCAGAGTTGAAAAGTGGAAACGAACATAACGAAGTCGCAAACGAAGTCGACTCCAGGTGCGACTTGGGTGGAGTCGCAGGCCAGGTCGACTCCATCCACGACTTGAGAAGTGCAAACTTCAAAGATGCAGTTTTCAAGCTATTCAAGAGGATTTATCACTCAAGTCCAAGGAATCAAGATGAAAAACAAATGAGTCAAATTCAAAGTCAAGATTCATGTTCTACATCAAATCAAGTCTATCAAGCTCAAAGACAAAGATACAAGTATGATTCAAACAATGTCTATCAAGACTACATAAGTCAAATATGCATGAATCATCTAAGCAAGAATCAAGCTTTCCCAAGACTTATAAGAATCAAGCCAATCCAAGATAGAAGAACACAACTTGAAGATCAAAGCAGGTTCAGCAAAACCCGAGCCAAGTCGCAGGCCAAGTCGACTTCAGGATCGACTTGGGTCGAAGTCTGAAGTCAAGTCGACCAAGCCTAAGACTTGGGAATCCGAAGAACTGGAGTCGCAGACGAAGTCGACTCCAGATGCGACTTGGGTAGCCAAGTCGCATCCCAAGTCGACTCCACCTTCGACTTGGGTATAACGTTCAAATTTTCGAACGTTGGAGCTCATTTATTGCGCGCCAACAACCTCCACAACGTTCATATTTTCTTCCCTCTATAAGAGGACCCTCAAATGAACGTGAAAACACAACAAGATAACACAAGACACTACTACAAAGTTCAAAGAGAGAAAAGAAGTAAAAGAAAGGTTTCCTATTTGCTTTTCTCCATTGTTGAGTGGTCCGTATACATTCTAAGGAAGAAGAAAGCTTCAAGTTGCTAGCGCCTTCATCAATATTCATCCAAAGCTGCTTCTACAACTTCTTCCTCATGCTAAATCTGCCTACACAAATCTGTAAAGTGTAGTTTCATTTATTTCATTGTCTTGTTGTATAAATCTTGATTTAGCTTGGGAAGCTAAGATCAAGTATATGCAAAGTAGGGTGTGATTGGAGTGAGACTCATCACCTACTTTTGCATGTGAGTTGTTTATGCCCCCTAGAGCTAGAATCTAGAAGAGAGCAAGTGGCTCTAGTTATATATGCCCCCTAGAGCTGGAATCTAGAAGAGAGCGGTGACTCTAAGTGTATTCGTGGAATACATAGTGGAACCCAAGTCACAACAGAGTGTGAGCTTGGAAGAGTGGAGTAGGGAAGGTTTGCCCGAACCACTATAAATCTTGTTTTATATTTCTTTTTACTGCTTTATCTTTATTGCTCTCTAGCTCTTTTCAAAAGGGGATTAATTACTCAAGGGGTTAAGTCTTTATTTACCAAAGATTTTTAAAGAACCCAATTCACCCCTCCCCTCTTGGGTTTTGCCACTAACTCGGGACCAACAAGTGGTATTAGAGCAGGTCTTTGAGTTTACCAAAGAGATCTTATCAAAATGGCATCCCAATCTACTTCCGTTCCCGCTTTTGCTGAAGGCCAATCCTTTACAAGGCCACCGTTGTTTGATGGGAACAATTTTGGATATTGGAAGCTTCGTATGAAGCAACTCATCATGGCTACCGACATGGACTCTTGGATTGCTATCCAAGATGGAGTAACCTTGCCTACCGATGAAAGAGCTTCCAAATGGACCGATGAGGAAGTAAGAATTGTTAAGAGCAACGCCAAAGCTATGAACTCTTTATTTTGTGCTCTTACTGCTTCTGAATATGATAGAGTATCCTCTTGCTTGACCGCCAAAGAAATTTGGGATACGCTAACCTCTATCTATGAAGGAACTTCTCAAGTCCAAGGGACGAGAAGAAATATTTTGATTGGAGAACTAGAGAATTTTAGAATGCTAGAAACAGAAAATATTTTTGAAATGTTTGCTAGATTCTCAAAAATTACTAACGCTTTAAAAGGTCTTGGAAAGGCTATATCTGAATCTGAGCAGGTTATGAAAATTTTGAGAGCTCTTCCCGAGTCATGGACTCCAAAGATCACTGCGATAGAAGAAGCCAAGGATCTTAATACATTAAAACTTGAAGACTTAATTAGCTCACTCATGTCACATGAGCTAATCAAGAGAAGAAATGAAGATCAACATAGGGGCAAAAGAGCAATCGCCTTGAAAGCCTCACAAGACACTGACGATACCTCCTCTTCTCAAAACGACGACGAGATTGCCCTACTCACAAAATGTTTCAGAAAATTTGTGAGAAAAGGCAAAAATTTCAGAGGTTTCAAAGAAAGAACTCCCAAAGAGAAGAAGAAAGAATCGACCAAATGTTACCGATGCGGCGGTTCGGGACATATGCAAGCTCAATGTCCAACTCCCGAAGAGAGCAAGGCAAAAGAACAAAGAAAGGATCGAGGGGACAACAAAAGATTCCAAAAATACAAAGGTAGAGGCATGTACGTAAACGATGAGGAATCTACAACGAGTAACTCCTCAACCGACGAAAAAGAAGAACGTGCGAGAATTTGCTGCATGGCACAAATCGAACAAGAAGAACGAATTACCTCAACAAAATGCACAAGCGATGAAGAGGTAAGTTCCAAACTCTCCCATTCTAAATCAAGTTTTACTTCCTTTCAAGAATGCCTCAAATGTACTGAATTAGATGAGCTACAAACTGCATATGATTCATTATATGAAGAAATGAAGAAATTAGGAAGCAAGTTTACAATTAAGAAAAGACAATGTGATGCAACAATAATTGTAAATGGTAAACTTGCAGAAAGATTAGACAATTTGAAAGATGAAAATGATCTGCTGAAAAAGGAGAACAAATCATTAAATGAATCATTAGCTAAGTTCTCTAATCCAGGAGAAAGTGTCAAAATGTTTTTGAATATGACCTCCCAAACACATAAAAGAGGTCTTGGGTATCATACATTTGAGCAAGGAGAAAGTAGCAAATCAAATGTACAAATACTTGAGAAACATCAAACTAAAAATGCATCTATGTACAAGCCACAAAAGAAAAATTTTAAGTGGACTAGAAGACCAACATTTGAACCATTGCACACTTGGAGGCCTACTCCAAGATTACCTATGGCTTGTAATTTTTGCAATAAAATGGGACATAAAACTTACAAATGTAATTTTAAGAAATTATATGACCATGGTGCAAAATTAGTTTGGGTTCCAAGAAACACAAGATTTGGGCTTTCAAAGTTAGAACAACAAAAATTGAGTTATATTACTAACCCAAATGGACCCATAAAATGGGTACCAAGGAGATAAGATTTATTTGCTTATTTTTCAGACATGTCTTAAGGCAAAGGCAAACAATGAATGGTTTATGGATAGCGGTTGCTCAAGGCATATGACCGGTGAAAGAAGTTTGTTTCACAAACTTAAGCCTTGTAATGATGGAATGGTTGCCTTTGGCAATAATGAAAAAGGTAAAATTAAAGGTAAAGGAAATATACATAGTATTTCAAATGCATGCATGGAAGATGTTTTGTTTGTTGAAGGACTCAAACACAATTTAATGAGCATTAGCCAATTATGTGATAAAGGATACAAAGTTGTGTTTGAATCATCTATATGTAATGTATTTGATGGAGAGCATATCATGTTTAGTGGTAAAAGACATGGAAATGTATATTTGGTTTCACTTGATGAATTGAATGGTCAATGTCTAATGGCCATTGATAATGATCCATGGGTTTGGCATAAAAGGCTTGGACATATAAACATGGGAAACATAAAAATCCTATGGAAAAAGAGTTTGGTAGAAGGATTACCAAGATTGAAATATGACAAAGACAAGATTTGCAAGGCATGTCAATTATCAAAACAACCCAAGATGCCTTTCTCTACCAAAAAGGAAATTTTCACCACTAAGCCACTTGAATTGCTACATATGGATCTATACGGGCCATCCGACATTCTAACCATTGGTGGAAAGAAATATGTATTTGTCATAGTTGATGATTTTTCAAGATTCACATGGATAATTCTCTTAGCTAGTAAAGATGAAGCCTTCTCCATGTTTGCAACTTTTGTAAACTTGGTGCAAAATGAAAAACAAAGTACTATTGTGACCATAAGAAGCGATCATGGTGGCGAATTCGAAAACAAACGATTCATGGAATTTTGCAATGAAAAAGGAATTCACCACACATTTTCTGCACCAAGAACTCTACAACAAAATGGAGTAGTAGAAAGGAAAAATAGAACTATACAAGAGATGGCTAGAACTATGCTAAATGAGAGCAATCTATCCAAGAAATTTTGGGGTGAAGCTGTAAGTACAGCTTGTCATGTATTGAATCGTGTCACCATTCGAGCAATCTTGAAAAAGACCCCATATGAACTATGGAAAGGAAGGAAACCGAATATCTCTTATTTTCATGCTTTTGGATGTACATGTTATGTTTTGAACAATGGAAAAACTAACTTGGGAAAGTTAGATGCTAAAAGTGATGAGGCTATATTTCTCGGATATTCATCAAAGAGCAAAGCATATAGAGTTTTCAATAAACGAAACCAAGTTGTTGAAGAATCCATACATGTTGTATTTGATGAAATTAACCAAACTCCGAGAAAGGAGGATGAACTGAGTGATGCAGATGAAACAAAAGGCAAAGAACAATCAAAGGAACTCGAGCTCAAGCTAGAAAATCTCATGGAGGAAGAGGTAAGTGAAGGTAATGATTCTTACAAACCCCCAACTGATTTGAAGTTCAAAAATGCCCATCCAATTGAACAAGTTATTGGAAATATATATGAAGGAGTGAAAACTAGAAGATCAAAACAAAACGTTTATGGTCAATATGCCTTTGTATCTAAAATTGAACCAAATACCATTGAACAAGCTCTCAGTGATGAACATTGGATTATTGCAATGCAAGAAGAGCTAAACCAATTCGAAAGGAACAATGTATGGCATTTAGTTCCTAGACCAAATAATAACACTATCATAGGTACTAAATGGATATTTAGGAACAAATTAGATGAAAGCGGACTCGTAATTAGAAACAAGGCAAGATTAGTAGCCAAAGGGTATTCCCAAGAAGAAGGAATTGATTTTGAAGAATCATATGCACCCGTGGCTAGATTAGAAGCCATACGTATTTTACTAGCATTTGCTTCTCATATGAATTTCAAATTGTTTCAAATGGATGTAAAAAGTGCATTTTTGAATGGCTATCTGAATGAAGAAGTATATGTTGAACAACCCCCTGGCTTTGGAGAAAAGAATCAATCAAAGTATGTCTATAAATTGACCAAAGCATTATATGGACTAAAACAAGCTCCAAGAGCTTGGTATGAAAGATTGAATAAATTTTTGATTGACCATGAGTTTCAAAAGGGGAAAGTAGACACTACTCTGTTCATTAAATATAAAAATAAAAACATTTTAATTGTGCAGATTTATGTTGATGACATAATATTTGGTGCTACTGACGAAAAACTTTGTCAAGAGTTTTCTAAGATAATGCAGAGCGAATTCGAAATGAGTATGATGGGAGAATTAAATTTCTTCCTTGGACTGCAAATCAAGCAACAAAGTGAAGGAATATTTCTAAATCAGTCCAAATACGCCAGAGAGATGCTCAAGAAGTTTGGAATGCAAAATAGCAAAGGAGCAAACACTCCAATGAGCTCTACAATCAAGATCGATGCGGACGAAAATGGTAAAAGTATCGATCAAACACTTTATAGAAGCATGATAGGATCCTTGCTATACTTAACTGCTTCTAGACCCGATATCCTATTTAGTGTTTGTATGTGCTCTAGATTCCAAGCATGTCCAAAAGAATCACATCTACTTGCTGTAAAAAGAATTTTTAAATATTTGTTAAAAACTACAAATCTTGGACTATGGTATCCAAAGGGGTCAACCTTTGATCTAATCGGCTATTCGGATGCAGACTTTGTCGGATATAAAGTAGATAGAAAAAGTACCAGTGGAACTTGTCAATTTCTTGGACATATGCTAGTTTCATGGCATTCAAGAAAACAAACAAGTGTTGCACTATCTACTGCGGAAGCCGAATACATAGCCGCCGGTAGTTGTTGTGCCCAATTACTTTGGATGAAACGACAGTTGAAAGACTATGGTATTGATTATGTTGATATTCCTATTAGATGTGATAATACAAGTGCAATTTGTTTGACTAAAAATCCTGTATTGCATTCTAGAACCAAACATATTGATGTGAGACATCATTTTATTCGTGAACATGTTGAAAATCATGATGTGTGCTTAGAATATGTGAAAACAGAGGATCAAATTGCTGATATCTTTACCAAACCTCTAGCTAAAGAATCATTTTACAAGATTAGGTATGATATGGGGATGATAGAGCTAAATTAGGAAAAATTAAAACAAGAAATCAAAATTTGAAAAAGGCAAACTGATGAGTCAAGTCGACTCCATAGGAGCCAAGTCGACTCCGCCAAGTCGACTTGGGAAAGTGAAGTCGACTCCGCTTCGACAGCAAAGTCGACTCCACGGGGTCGAAGTCGACTCCGCACTATGTGCGAAGTCGACTCCAGGGAACCGAAGTCGACTTCGCCTAGGGCAAAGTCGACTCCGCGCGCGCGACCGTCCGAATTCCGAGACTTCTCTTTTTTTTTTCTTCTTCCCTCTTTTCTTTCTTCCTCATTTTCTTTTGGCCTCCCTGTTTTTTTTTCTCTCCTCTACTCTCAGGCGATTCCTCTCCACTCTTCCGGCGATTTTCTCCTCTTCCATCTCCGGCAAACCTTTCCGGCGAATCCCTCTCTCTCTCTCTCTTCCTCTCCGTTTTTCTCTCTCACTCTTCCTCTCTGTTTCTCTCTTTCTCTCTTCATTGCTTTCTCATTTTCTTCTCTCATTCAAGCTCCATCTCTCAAGCTATCTCACTTGTACTTCATTTTTCTTACTAAACTCTCAGTCTCACATCTCAATCACTTTTGCATCTCCATTTCCCTCTCCCAAAATCCAACTCCAAATGGCACCAAAGAAAGCCGTATCAAAACCATACCCCAAACGGGTTCCCACATAACCACAACCTTCATCTCAACCAAAAGAAGTTCCTAGAAGAACTAGAACTCCATCAAAAAGAGCCAGAGAGGAACCATCAACTTCGACGGGTAAACGGGTTCGATTCCAAACCACTACTCAATCATCTGATCAAGCACCCAGGTCTGAAAGTCAACAACAAACCTCACAGAGCACACCATCCGGGACAAGCAAAAGAGGCACTGCGGCTGGGAAAGCACAAGTATTGAAGATGCCCACTACCTACTTCAAAACCGAGCTCCAACATAGCCGTTTTTACAAAAAGTTCTACGAACGGAAGGTATTCATACCCAAGATTATAGATTTTAATTTCTTGAAAGAATATGGATCCGACATAGAAGATCTATTGGATTTTCAAGGATGGACCAATTTGCTAAAGGAAGACGAAAGGGTCTATCCAGATCTTACTCGAATGTTTTATTATCTTTGGGATGAAGAATACTTTGGAACCTTCGTCAAAGGAGTCAAAATGGATCTTGGAATCGGGATAGTTGCAGGACCGACTGAAGTAATGAGTCATTTAGGACACATACTTGGAGTCCCGTATGAGGATGAGCCTATTCCAGAAGACCTCACTTTGGATCAAATGTATAATCAGCTCACCCGGAGCAACAAGTACCATCCGGGAATCAAATTCCTACGGTATATGGATCTTTCACCCAGGCTACGAGTGCTCCGACTTCTCATTGCCCACTGCATCTACCCAAAGGGCGGTGGAAGAAACCAATTAAATCCACAAGAAGCAGGGATACTATGGAAAGTGGCCAACAGGGTCAGGGTGAGCTTACCAAAACTATTTCTTGAAGCCTTGGCATCTCGAAAGGATAACCCACGAGGAGTCCTTCCTTATGGCACGTGGATCACAAAGATCCTTGAATTCTTCAAAGTGGATATTGAAGGCGAGCCTTTCGAAGTGCTCAAATCCACAAATGCCATAAATAAAGCTCTCATACAAAGAATGAAGATCAATCTGCTTGAACTAAGGCATGAAGCTTCAGAAGAAGAGCAAGAAGACAATGCACAAGTTGAGGGGGAGCAACCTCCCGCGGCACCACCTGCTCAAGAGGAGCCAGCATCTCCCATATCGCACGGATCCTATTCTCCACAAGGGTCCGCTGCAAGAGAACGGGTGCCTCCAACCTCTTCTGAGGAGGTCACCCTAAAGGATTTAAAAGATGAAATTGTTGCTATGAGGGCAGAAATGGGTTATCAAGAAGACCGGATGACAAGTCTTATCACCGGCGTTCACAATGCCCTCGAGGATATGCACTCCCGGCAAGACAGAATTGAGCGGGAAATGCGGACTATCCGCTATCATCTTGCCTCAGGCCGACATAAGAAGAAACCCATGCCTGAACTCGATCCTTACGAATCAGGATCAGTTCATAAAGAAGCAACTCCAGATCACGCTTCTCTTGTTTACTCATCGGCCCATCATTGTCCTATCGAACCAATCTTATATCCGATCTCTCAATTTCAATTCACAAAATCATTAAGAGTTGATCGATTTTTGATAGATTTTTGATAGTTTGACAAAAAGGGGGAGATAGAATAGGTGAGTTGAGTAAAATTTTCTTTTGGGTTGGGTAGTTTTGTATCTAGGTTTCATTTTTGTTTTGTATTGCATTTTGTAAAAATGAAACTTGATATATATATATGCTTTTGATGAATGTTATGTTTGCTTAATATGTTATGCTTGATTAATAAAGTATTCAACATGATTTGCTTGAAAGGTATCCAATATGCCAAAATGATATAATGGTTGAAATTTCAAAAAGCTCTGACCTATAAGACAAATGCTCTGTTTTTCAAAAGACATATGAACATGATTAATGCTTGAAAGGTATCAACTCAAATGAAGTTTTGTCAATCATCAAAAAGGGGGAGATTGTTGGAAACAATGTTTAAAACAATAAAAATTGACCAAATCTTGAGTTTTGATGATTAACAAGAACTAATTTTGAGTATATAAAAGGTACTAATGTGTTTGTTAAATGTTTAAGGAAAGCAAAGAGGTCAAGTCGATCTCCAAGTCGACTTGGACTTCGACTTGGGTGAAGTCGATCCCAAAGTCGACTCAAATATCGACTTGAGAATGAATCCCAAAAGGCAACAGGTGAAGTCGCATGTCAAGTCGACTCCACTTGCGACTTGGGAAGTCAAGTCGCAGACGAAGTCGACTCTAGCATCGACTTGGAGTATCCAGAGTTGAAAAGTGGAAACGAACATAACGAAGTCGCAAACGAAGTCGACTTCAGGTGCGACTTGGGTGGAGTCGCAGGCCAGGTCGACTCCATCCACGACTTGAGAAGTGCAAACTTCAAAGATGCAGTTTTCAAGCTATTCAAGAGGATTTATCACTCAAGTCCAAGGAATCAAGAGAAAAACAAATGAGTCAAATTCAAAGTCAAGATTCATGTTCTACATCAAATTAAGTCTATCAAGCTCAAAGACAAAGATACAAGTATGATTCAAACAATGTCTATCAAGACTACATAAGTCAAATATGCATGAATCATCTAAGCAAGAATCAAGCTTTTCCAAGACTTATAAGAATCAAGTCAATCCAAGATAGAAGAACACAACTTGAAGATCAAAGCAGGTTCAGCAAAACCCGAGCCAAGTCGCAGGCCAAGTCGACTTCAGGATCGACTTGGGTCGAAGTCTGAAGTCAAGTCGACCAAGCCTAAGACTTGGGAATCTGAAGAACTGGAGTCGCAGACGAAGTCGACTCCAGATGCGACTTGGGTAGCCAAGTCGCATCCCAAGTCGACTCCACCTTCGACTTGGGTATAACGTTCAAATTTTCGAACGTTGGAGCTCATTTATTGCGCGCCAACAACCTCCACAACGTTCATATTTTCTTCCCTCTATAAGAGGACCCTCAAATGAACGTGAAAACACAACAAGATAACACAAGACACTACTACAAAGTTCAAAGAGAGAAAAGAAGTAAAAGAAAGGTTTCCTATTTGCTTTTCTCCATTGTTGAGTGGTCCGTATACATTCTAAGGAAGAAGAAAGCTTCAAGTTGCTAGCGCCTTCATCAATATTCATCCAAAGCTGCTTCTACAACTTCTTCCTCATGCTAAATCTGCCTACACAAATCTGTAAAGTGTAGTTTCATTTATTTCATTGTCTTGTTGTATAAATCTTGATTTAGCTTGGGAAGCTAAGATCAAGTATATGCAAAGTAGGGTGTGATTGGAGTGAGACTCATCACCTACTTTTGCATGTGAGTTGTTTATGCCCCCTAGAGCTAGAATCTAGAAGAGAGCAAGTGGCTGTAGTTATATATGCCCCCTAGAGCTGGAATCTAGAAGAGAGCGGTGACTCTAAGTGTATTCGTGGAATACATAGTGGAACCCAAGTCACAACAGAGTGTGAGCTTGGAAGAGTGGAGTAGGGAAGGTTTGCCCGAACCACTATAAATCTTGTTTTATATTTCTTTTTACTGCTTTATCTTTATTGCTCTCTAGCTCTTTTCAAAAGGGGATTAATTACTCAAGGGGTTAAGTCTTTATTTACCAAAGATTTTTAAAGAACCCAATTCACCCCTCCCCTCTTGGGTTTTGCCACTAACTCGGGACCAACAACCTCATCTGGAGACCAAGGTCAAATTGTACAAACAAGCAGAAGTTTGGTTAAAGTGGTACTCACCAATCGCGTATGTTGAAAAAGGTTTCCAAAAAATAAAATCTAGAAAAAAGCAGAGGCTCGGGCTCTATGTTGTATTTGAAAAATGTTAGTGAATCCCAAAATACTAAGGGTTTATGCTCGGAAGAGTAGAGTAGGAAAGTTACTTGAACCACTATAAAAATTCTTCGTGTCATTGTGCATTTGATCTTCTTAACTTTGTTCTCTTATCTTAAGCTCTTTACACTTTATTTTAAGGGAATTAATATACAATGGATTAATTCTTAAATAGAAAGAAATTTTAATATACCTAATTTTTCCTTCTCCTCTTAGGTATTTAGGACCAACAATATATTGAAAAAAACTTCAATAAAAGAGTTGAATAAAATGATCAAGATGTATAAATACTTTGAAATAAATGAAACACAAGATAAACAGGGCAAGGCCTCTAAAAGTAAACTTTCATTATTGAAATATGAGTGCAAGTTATATAAACTAAATGAAAGAAATTCTTGTCAGTTCATTGAAATGGGTGCATGTGTGTGGTGCAACATAAATTTTTTTTATGATGCTCTCACATGTTAGGATGGTAACAGACCATGTTTGGCATTTTTGCATGTTGACGAAACCAATGCCCCATGAATTAAAGCTTGATCCATTGATCAACCATTAATTCATTAGGCTGGGATAAATGAGAAGTCTATCAATTATATTGAAGACCCAAGTGGAGGTTGAGCCGAATATGACCTCTAACATAAAGTATATATAATGATAGAATCATGGCATTTAGTGAATAGAGCTTGAGTAAAATCATTTCTTATAAAGAAAAGGGTAGAGGTAAAGCAAATTCATGCCCTTAGTGTTGAATAATGAGGTTGAGATAGGTTTAACTCCAATACATAATTTAAGGACCTAGCTGTGAAAAATGTAGTAAGTATAACCTTGATGTGAAGTTCAAGGACTTAAACATGAATGAGACAACAGGTATAACTCAATACCAAAGTTCAAGGAATGATATAGAGTGAGGACTAGGGTATTGTCGTGCTAATTTTATACCTCATATATCAAGTGTTCACGTTTTGATGTTATAGATGCAAAAGCCAAATTGAGCGTAGAATTAACACAAAATAATTAGAGATTGAAAAGTGAAGGAGATAAAGAATTCAAATATGGTATTTTGAAGAGCTTAAAGAATGAGACACAAGGTTCAAATCAAGTCAAAACATTTCCATGAAGTTCCGATATGGTTCGAGCTATGTTCGGCTGAAAATTGAAAACCAAGGAAGATGTAAAACACATGTCGAGCAAGGACACAATTTAAACTATGCTGATCTGGCATAAACACGGTTTAAATCGTGTCTAGGGCTAGACCCTATGTGTCAAATGTGCTGTGTTTTTTTTTGAGGGATTTTGCATAATTTTCATGAGAAAACTATTTAAGCACATAAGAGACACGAATTGGAGAATCTTAGGATGTAGTTTTGAGCTAAGTTTGTGTTAAGTCACTTTCATATTATTTATTTTGGATAATAATTAGATCAAAACGTGAGTGTTTAAACCATATTTTTATGAATTAAGCTTAGCTTTGTGTAAGCACTCACCAATTGATGCAATTTGTTCAAAGCAGGAGAAGTATGTGTAACTTCGATGTAAACAAGGTCAAATTAAATGGATCAATGAAAGCAATAGTAAATTGCAAATTCAAGACTCATATTTGATCCAAAACTACATTTAAAGCAAGGCTCTATTCATATGCAATCATTGTTCATACGTAGTTACTAATTGCGCACAATGTTGCGCACTATTCATGCAAATTGTTTACTTTACTATTCATGTTCACCGAAGTTGTAGGCTGGAGTTGACTTAGGATACGACTTCGGTCTATATATTTCCTTCCCAAAATATTTTTTGCTTGTCTTTAGTTGCAAGTTCCAACTTGAGGTCAACCTGGTCTGAGACTTGACCCAAGTTGCAAGTGAAGTCAACTAGGGTTACAACTTCACTAAACAGTATGCTCTTTAGAACTTCAAATCTTCATAAATTAAGTTCTTTGTCATTTGTGCTCTAATATCTTCATGTTTCAGCTTTTTGACTCAATATTCTTCAAACTTGAGATATAGTCTTCTTTACATTGTGTTTTACGCTTAATCTTCAATCCTTTGTAGTTTCAACTTCAATTTGTGGCATTTGTCTTTGATTACTCAAGATGTGTGTTGCTTGAATTCCATATGTTGATTTTTGAACTTAGTTTTTTGAGTTTTGAGTTCCTTTCTGTCCAATTCGAAATTGAGGTCGGCTTGACTTGCAACTAGACACAAGTCACAGGTGGAGTCGACTAGGGGATGTAACTTCGATATTTGGGCTATGCTTAGAACTTCAAAAATCTTCATTCTTGCACATGTATACCCCAAGTCGCATGGTTGAGTTGACTTGAGTTGGGACTTCACCTAAGTCATACATTGGAGTCGACTTGGGATGTGACTTGACTTCTTTAGATTCTTTATCAGAGGCCTAAAGCCTTCCAAGTCGCATGCTAAATCAACTTGGGTTGTGACTTGACACAAGTCATATACGAAGTCGACTTTGATTGTGGCTTTGCTTGCTCAGGTGTCCACAATTTTAGCATTGTCGAAACAATCATTGTTGAAGTCAATTCTGGAAGTTGACTTAGGTATCTACTTGACCTAAGTCGATGCCTGAGTCAACTTGAGTCAAATTGACTTTGCACTTGATTTGTCATGTCTTGTTTTGAAAAATTCTATCTTAAGACACCACAATACACATATTAATGCCCTTAAATTCTCAAATTTAAATTGTTAATCATCAAAATATGGATTGTGCTTGATTTTCTTACTGAGTTCACAACAAGAAGAACTATTCAAGACACTATTAAAGACTAAATGCATACATTTTATTTTCTTTTTTTCTTTGTTTATTTTGTCTTGGGATTGATGGATTCTTTCAATAATCTTGTATTGTTATTTGGATTTATCAAAACCATATTTAGCTAAGTTTATATTCTAAGGTTTAGGATGTAACATGTGACAATATACTTTGGTGATTAATTTCTACTTATTTATAAGGGGTAGTCATATTAATTTAGTATCTTGTGATCTTAATGCCTGCTAGGACTCGTGCACTTGTGAAGAGCCTATAACAGATATGACTCACATATAGATTTCAGAGGCAAACGAAGATATTAAATATTGTCTTCTCATCATGAAAAAGTACCACTCATGTGTAGAGTTTAGGAACCAACCCATTAAGGTTTTACTTGTGTTGGGTCCCGAATAGATGGCAAAACCCAAGAGGGGAGGGGTGAATTGGGTTCTTAAAAATTTCTTTGGTAACTTAAAAACTTAACCCCTTGTAGAATTAATCCCCTTGAATGAAGAAACTGAATGGAAAGCAAAGTAATAAAGAGAGCAGAAATAAAAGCAAGTAGACAAGGATTTTATAGTGGTTCGGGCAACCTCCCTACTCCACTCTTCCAAGCTCACACTCCTTGTGACTTGGGTTCTACTATTGTATTCCGCGAATACAACTAGAGCCTCTTGCTCTCTTCTAGATTCTAGCTCTAGGGGGCATATACAACCAGAGCCTCTTGCTCTCTTCTAGATTCTAGCTCTAGGGGGCATCAAACACTTAGCACAAGTAGGTGATGAGTCACACTCCAATCACACACTACTTTGCTACCTCTTGATCTTAGCTACGCAAGCTAAATCAAGTTCAACACAAACAAGTAAACAATAAAAGTAAACTACACTTTACAGGTGTGTAGAAACGATTTAGCGCAGGGAAGAACTTGTAGATGATGGCTTTGAAGTTTCTGATTGTAGTTCTTGCAACTTGAAGCACAATTCTTCCTCCTTGAGTGATTTGATCTCTTTGAAGCTCTTATGGATATGAGTTATTGCTCACTTAATGATTCTCAGCTACTTCCCTCGTTCACCATCAATGCTATTTATAATTTGGAGGGAATCCGAACGTTAGTGAGTAGGTGGCGCGCATTTAATGCGCCAACGTTCAAAAATAAATCCGACCGTTGCGACCCAAGTCGCATGTGGAGTCGACTTCGGGTGCGACTTCACCCAAGTCGCAGATGGAGTCGACTTCGGGTGCGACTTCGCTTCTCCGTCGCAGCTTCAAGTTCCAGTCAGGGTCGACTTGGGTTCTCGACTTGACCCAAGTCGCAGGTGGAGTCGACTTCGGCTTCGACTTCACCTCGACAGTTGTTTTCTCGAACATGGAACTTGGAATCTTTTGTTTTGCTTAGGCTTTTTCATTCCTTTAATTCCTTTTGCATCTTTAATGATCTTGAACTTGCTTGTTTTCAGTAACCTTGGATATCTTCATGATTTGAATGGTTGAGTTTTGCTTTCATTAGCTCCAAGATTTGTAAACCTTAAATCCTTGAACCTTGAACATTTGGATCTTGTGAATCTTGAAAAACTTGACCCTTGCAAGATTGATTCAAGCTACTTGCTTCGCATTGGACACATGACTTGATTTCATCTTGAATATGCATTCCATCTTATCTTCTGAAAAATCACCTCTGCCCGATCGAAGTCGATGTCGGAGTCGACTTCGGCTGCGACTTCACCTCAAGTCGCACGTGGAGTCGACTTGGGGTGCGACTTCGGCACTTCGTGTTCTGAGCTTCGACTCTGGACAGTTTTTGTCATCTGAAGTCGATGTCGAGGTCGACTTCGTTTGCGACTTGGCTACCCAAGTCGCAGGTGGAGTCGACTTGGCCTGCGACTTCACTTGCTCTTCTCCCGTTTTCAACTCTGGACAGTTGAAGTCGATCTTGGAGTCGACTTGGGATTCGACTTGGCTTCTATACTTGATTTTCTTCAAATGATTATTCCTTAAACATTTTCACAAACTTGTTAGTAGCCAAGACTTACTCAAATTGATTTGTTAATCATCAAAACATAGATTAAGCTAGTTTTCCACATATTTCCAACAACTTGTATATTAAGTTTAAGGAGAAACGTGTTAAGGTTTGACTTGTATATAGAGTTTAGGGACCAATAGGTTAAGTTCTAACTCATTTAGGGAATTTAGGTACCCCATAATGAATGTTGAACTGAGATATAACTCATACATAAAGTGTAAATATCAACAAGCTTTGTAACAAACTAATCTATGTATACAGGGGATGCTAGCTCCTAGCATTGACTGATAGTGCCAACGTGAAAAAGAGAAATTGACTTAGCTATACAGTGGACTGTAATGAATAAAGGGTTTGGTAGAATAGTCATGATAATGTACATTATATTGCATATTAGTTTATTGTACAATATTCATTTTTTATTTATTTTTATTTATTTTTATTTATTTGAATTTTTTTCTTCATAAACGTGTTTTTATAGGAGTCATAAACATGTTTTCTTAAGTGTATTTAATCCATGTACTAAGTTTTTCCATTTCATAATACTTTATATATTCATTTTAGCTTTTTAAAAATCACATTTTTAAAGGATGGAAATGACTTATATGCCCCTAATTTTGAAAAATCTAAAATAAATACATAAAAGTATGAAATGGAAAAACTTAGTATATGAATTAAATACACTTAAGAAAAGATGTTTACGAAGAAAAAATCAAAAAAATAAAAATAACATAAAAATTTTAATATTGTATGGTAAACTAATATACAATATATTGTATATTATCATGACTCTTTATAGTATATATGAAAGACATACTAGCCGCTATGAAAGTTGTGTGCATGAGAGTGATACTAGTCCCCGACTTGACCTTTGAGATAGGCTAAAGTCAACAAAAGGATGCAAGACTCCGACTTGTCCTATGAGATAGGCTAGAGTCAATAAGAGGATGTAAGCCTTCAACTCGATTGAGTTTGATGATGTTTTGGCAGTGTAACTACTTAGCAATAATACCTAAGGCTTGATTAAAAAAAAGAAACGACCGGATGATGACTTCTTTTGAGAGAATCAAAGGGTTAATATAGGTAGTTTTCCTTCCGACCTTTTAGGGCCTTCACATTTAATTTAGGAAAGGGAGAATACTTCTAAAAAAAGTTTACTCTTGAAAATGTAATCACCTTTCTTTGAAGGGCACTTTTTTCAAGAAGCAAACTAAGCAAGAAAAACTCTAGGATCTCTTCTGAATATCTTAAAATAGAAACTCTCTTCTAGAGGGAAAGTATATAAAAATGCTCTCGAATTTTATCTAGAACAACAGAACCTCTGGTTGTTAGTGTTTTGGAAATGGGAATTTGAATGAGCTATTTATAAGCAGTTAAAATACCAATGTATGCACCCTTGGCAGGAGTCTATGCCTCTACTAGTGCCCTGCTCCTTGCCTTCGAATGGGCTCATTTTTTGCCTTTTTTCTAGTTTGATGTCAGATTTTCTCCATTCATTATGTTGATGTCTTGACCTCTTCAGATGCTTTTAATGGTATGAGGAGTACTTTTATGAATATCAGTATCCTCTTTCATGCTTTGTAAGTACACCATGCACCAACATGCATGAACATTCACTTCTTTTCATTATACTTTTTCTCATAGTTGGTCCCATTAAGCATACACCAAATATAATTTTTCAACAGGAAAGTCATGAAAGGGAAAATTCCTCATCATTAGCAAGCTCTGCAATAGAAAATTTTGAAGACCACTTGAATAGTGGAAACAATCAAAACATTTTCTCCTCAAATGTAGGAAATCTTCAAAATAAGATCAATGGTTACCTCGAGACCCATGTTGATGAGGTTCTATTAGGAGAATTTTTCTATGTTTAGACCTCAATTTGAAAATTGGGTCACTCCTTTGACTACACAGACTGAAGAGAAGTAAAACCCCATTGAAATTATGAGAAAATTAATTGAAAAGTGAGTTAAGACATTGTTGGACTCGTCTTCACAGTAAATGACATGATTAATTCCCTTATAAATGTCATAAGTGACATGGGATACCAAAGTAACCCCCTTTCTCCTTACTATCTCATATGTAGTCAGCAAGCACAACCATTTTACAAGCTTGTACTTGGTGGAAGATGAGCAAGTGGCAATTAAAACCTATAACCATAGGAAGAGAAATAGCTCTACTTCTGGCTTTATTGAAAATTTTGCTCTAAAGACGCCTAATTGTGACTACTAATTGGGACTACTTTCTTCTTGACTTTGGCATAGTTAATAAACTCCACACCATTGATAAGCTAGTTGGCACCAAATTCCTATAGTAGTGAGATGTAGGAAAAATATTCGACCGACCCCTACCAATGAACTTGTCCTTCTTTCCAGCACAAACAACATCACGTAAGTGGTCAAGAATCTTAATAACAAGAGGATCCTAGAGGAGTGGAGAAAAGTGAGGGATTGCCACTCTCAACAGGATATTGATTGTTTGGCAAAGACATCTTGGACAATGTAAACAACACATAAGTAATGTCTTAACTATTTTTTACCACATATTGGAGCCCTCTTAAGCCATCATTTATATTTAAAAAATGGCAACATAATAGCTAATGAAAAACTTCAAAACTATCTAAGCATCATTAGGGACTGCGAATAAATGACTTAGCCATAAATAGTTGTTAAACAATGCATAATTCATGATGAGATAAATACTGATGATTATAACTCTAGGAAAACATTTCTAATTTATTTAGATCCTTATTTAGCTACTGACAAGATCTTTGATATTGCAAAAATTATAACAAGATGATGCTATAAAAGAAATGACTGAATATTACATTTGGTGATAACATTAGATTTTGCAAAGAGCAGAACATGAAGATGCGAGATGCAATACAACAAAAATTAGAGGATGATTCACATGACTTTTTCTTTGAAAGGTTAGAAATTAGCTAATGTAATTTCAACTAGTCTAGCTGAAGATACTAAACTTAAAACTGCTTGAGAGAAACTCAATATATTAGGAAAGTGTTAGTTTCATTGAATTTTTATTTTAATTTTTTGAAATTTGATGTTTTTTGATTTGGAGTCTTCATGCATTATTTTGTATAAACTCGCTTGTGATGAATACAGTTCAAAAGCCTCTACATATTGAGGACAATGTGAGTTTTTAAGTGTAGGGGTGTTAATGTATTGCACTATGATTTTACTTGAAAAAACTGGATTTGCTAGAGTTGAATTTTGATCAATTTTGCATTGGCACACTGACACATGTTGAAATAAGACCTTATATTGAATCTTTTGTGAATCTTTAAGCAAATACATGAATCCAGATATAGTATAATTTTTGTTTCAATTAGTGCAAATGTTAAGAATAATTAATAAAGCATGTCGATGAAATTTCAAAAAATGTATGAAATTTTCAAAAGTAAGAAGATGAGAATGATGTTCAGTGATGTTTGTTAAGTTAGTTGCTTGCACATGTATTTATCAAATAATCCATTCTTTGTTCTAAATTACTCAAAAGTGGTTAAAAATCTTAATTACAAGAGGATCTTAGAGGAGTGAAGAAAAATGAGGGATTTCCACTCTCAATAGGGGATTGATTGTGCGGCAATGACATCTTTGGCAATATAAACAATACAAAAGTAAATGTCTTAAGTATTTGTTACACACATTGGAGCCCTCTTAAGTAGTGATTTATATTTGAAAGATGTCAACATAGTAGCCGAAGAAAAAACTCAAAACTACTTAAGCACCATTGGGAACTGTGGACAAATGACATAGCCATGGTTCCTTGATCATCTTCCTTAACCAATGTGGCAGAAGTGAGATGGGTTTTCCACTGATCAGAGAAAATCATGGCTGATAGCCTGACTTGAAAGCTAGGCCATTAAGGCCCCAAGTAAGGGTTAACGAGTTGTTTTGAAGCATCCAAATGTGGGTCCTAAGAGCTTCAAAGACGGATTCTAATGAAGAAGGGAACCCACCTTAACAAATAAAAATTGGAGAAAGAAGAGTTCGAGCAGAAAATGCTCCCTTTAAAACTCCAAAAGTTCAAACGAGCCAAAAACAAATGCTTATGCTCTATTTTTAAGAGTAACACCCTCTCCCTTGGTCCAAGATCATCATAATGATATCATTGGGGGTCATTTGAAGGGTTATGATTGATCATAGGAAGCTTAAGATAACATTTAAAGGATTAGATCAAGTAAACCATTATAAGTTGGCCGCACATGAAGGAGAAGATTAATAATTGCACCTAAGTAAGGTATCACAACTAATTGACTTAGTTGCAATACCCCCTTGGACTACCACATGTCTAATGTAAATGAAAGCAAAGAAATAATTGGGTGTCATGGCTAATGAACTCAATCGCAATACCCTCCCATCCTAAGATTGCACCATGTGCCTAATATATTTCAAGAAATGATGACGGTTGATAGGTTAGGTACCATGGCCAAGTGACTTAGTCATGATACCTACCAACCCTTATAAATAGTAGCCCAAGGCAATCAATTAGCACAGCTCTTAGGGCTTCCACCTACGCCTTTCTCTGCTATGCTCCTTTTTAAGTTTTTCCATAGTCATAAAACTCTCCTAGAGTGTTTTTAGCCTCTTTCCTTAGGAGATAAGGTATAAATGGGGGCTTATTCTCTTACAGATGGCTTTAGTTATCTAAAGAAAGGGGTTAAGATTTTTTCTTATGTCTTATATAGATGATCATTTCTTCCTCTCATTTTACTTCTTCTAAGCTATTATCTTGTCATTTCTAGGTGTCACGTTGTCCATCCCTAGTTGTTATGTAGTTGGACTTAAGCTATGAATCTACTTGATGTGAGTCTCAGCATGGGATTACTCTAGTTGTTACGTTGCCTAACTTAAGTTGTTAATGTTTGCAATCTCACCATATGTGTACAAGTCGTAGATTATAGTATATAAAATTTTATATATGGATCCACATGGAATTCGGAACTTAAGATGTTGAATTTAAGCACTTATATGAAACACAAAGAGAATAGAATAAAAAGAAATAAATAACAAAAGAAAAGTTGGTCTTAAGAACGTAGAAGGAAAAATTAAAAGTCGGGGGATGTGAATACCTAGAATCTAGGGTTTCACATACATCTTTTGCAAAGGATATGTAGAGTGCTTATTTAATATAGATATTATGTGTTAAAGGAGAACAAATCATAAGTTATCTTTGCACTTTCTCTCGAAACCTGCAAGGCATAACCCTAATATATTCTTAACCACCTGTTCTTATGAGATTAAGTCAATTAAGGTTCACGAAGTTCTGCGGCCGCTTATGGGATTTCTTAAGGTCATCATGCCTATTTTCATGGTCTTAGGTTTTCAAGTTCAATATATTGATTATGTATATTATACTTCCACCTTTCAGTTTAATCACTTAATTTATGAGAACAGTGCCAACAATATGCCTTAAATAATTAAATCATAATATCTGCTAAATTAGACACATGCTACATCCTTAGATAACGGGTTTAGCCAAGAATATTTATTATCAAAATCAAACAAAAAACAATATTGTATCCAATAGTCATTATAAACTAGACAATTAAAATCAAAAGAAAGAAGGAAAGGGGAAGCTTATTGATCGGAAGCCCCAATAGTGTCTCGACCACTCTAAACAACTCGCCGTCTCGATTCTCCCCTCGTGCTCTTCACTCCTCTCAATCCTAGACCTCAACCCTAGCTCCCAAGATGTTCTCGGATGCTTTAGGACGTTCCTAATGGGTGTTCATATAGGAATCTAGGGAGTACTTGCGCACGAAGTCCGAAGTGTGCTCGAAATTGTCCAACTAAGGATCCACACGGTTCAAACCGTGTGGCACTCTTGAGTGCGCAGTCTTATGCATAACTTTGCAAAACTTTGTCCCATTTTGCCCCGATTCACGTCAAAACTTTCCCAACATGTCCCGACACGTTCTAAATTGCCTCGATCATCATTTTAATTTTTTTAAGTATATCAAAATTATTGAATCAAATGTCATCTTGGGCCATGAGCTTGGAACTTCTCGAACAGACTCACTTCATGTCGAAATGAGCAGACCAATTTTAACTAGCCATAATTTTTTATCTAGAAGGAGTTATGGGAGCCACAACATATCAACAAAAATCTTTTTTTAGTCCGTCAATGTGGCAACTTGGGCTAGCCTAGTTAATATTATTTTTTATGTCAAAATCTATTGTCTCTATATAATGCAGGGCCCCAAATTTGCATATACTTTCTTGTTTTACGTGAACCAGTAATTTATAAGTGTTTTATGCTAAGTAAAGCTAAATCAATCGAAATATGATTCAAAATACCTTAAACACTCAAATTCTTCTCCATGAACAACCAAAATACATAATATAAAAATGACACAACAGTCATACCGCTCGTCTTAATTTGTCACCATAAAACCCTTCGTGTTGTCAAAATAAGCTGCCATGCTACTTAAGTCAAGTTGATATGCTATTAAATCAAAGTCTATAATCCACACATGATTTTCACAATCTAAGAAATTAACAGTGGTGGATCTATAAGTTAGATTTTAACCTTTCTTTGGTAAGAAATTATTATAGTTGATTCCATGCTGACGTTTTGCCCTCCATATAGGAGCATGCACGATCTATGTGACCTGCTAAAAGGTAGCTTAACCTATGGACATTTGTAATCCAAATCTAATGAGGATAAAGATGCCAAAAATTGAAAAATTTATGAGAAGTCCTCTTACTAAGCTAGGATTATGACTGTAAAAGATTTATCATGAACCGCGCAAGCATAAACTCTTTACTACTCGAATTTAGGAACTAAGTGGCCCTTTTAGCCCAGGTAAGCCAAGTCTCCTAGGTGGCATGATCTAGCTTAGGACTAATCACATGAAAACTCAGTTGAAATTGATTTCTTAGTAATACCACCCAAAAATGATCCAAAAGTCATAAGCAAAATACATTATTTTGCTACAATCTCTAAAACTCATATGCGAAATGCATTACCTTGAGATGCATCTCTAAGAATTATATGAAAAATGCATCAATTTGGTATGTACCTCCAAGTGTTATGCACATTACATGTGAAATGTGGAAACTTATTTATAAGATCATTAATGTGGCCTATGGACCCCTCATTAATCCCAAACTATGTCATTAGAAGTTGATGGACTAAGAGTAAACTCACTTGAGTTATGCTGCGTGGTGGCATATACTCTACACTTTTTTTGTCATGACATGTGGCAACAGGTACGCACCCACTCTTGTTATTTATGTTGCATGGTTGATACACAATCTAGTTGTCGTAAACGAATAGTGAATCAAGCACAATCCATGTTTTGATGATTAATAACTCACTTTGAAAGATTTTAAGGCATTAACATGTGTGTTAAGATGATTCAAGGCTTAAAATAATTCAAGTTTCAAAGCATGGTTGGCTAAGTCACAGACCAAGTCGACTCAGACATCGACTTAAGTCAAGTCCATACCAAAGCCAACTCCAGTATCAACCTCAAGTGGCTATTTCTAGACAGCGTGGAAATTATGGACGCATGAGCAGACAAAGTCGCAAGCGAAGTCGACTTCGCATGCGACGTGGGTTAAGTCGCAACCCAAGTCGACTCTGTCAGCGACTTGGAGGAACTTCAAGGGTCCGAAGCTGAATCTGACAAAGCCAAGTCAGAACTAAAGTCGACTCCAACATTCGACTTCAGTGAAGTCACATATGAAGTCGACTTAGACATGAAACTTGAGTGAAATAAGAAGATTAAATCATGAAATCTCAAGCCCAGGGATGACAAGTTTGACTCAAGAAACATCATTCTAACATGATTTAAGATCCAAGACATAAGTTTATCTAAGAATGCTCAAATGGACATGGCCAAGCTCAATAATCAAGAACCTCAAAAATCCACATGCGCAAATGAAGACTTATGAAGCTAAAAGTTGAAGAAACAAGGGCACCTATGCTAAAGGATCGAGTTTACATTGTACAAAGGTTCCAATGAACCAATTAGAAAGTGAAGTCGCAACCCAAGTCGACTCTAGTCTGTGACTTGGGCGGAGTCGCACCTAAGATCGACACCAAGTGAGAATTGGATAGCAATGGTCAAAAAAATTCAAATGTTGGCGCTTTGAATTTACTCCTCTCCTATTTAATACATGTCAAATGGAAGGGAGAGGGTTAGTTAGTGTATTAATCAAGCTTCACCTTCCAACTTTCTAGCATTCAAGTACTCAGTAAGGAGATCTACAAGAAGAACTTTACCTTTGACTGCGAGTGCTCAAGTGTTCACCTATTCGTCCACTCTACAAGTTCTTCTACAAATTGAAAATCTACTTACACATCTGTAAAGTGTAGATCCTTGTTTTTCGTTCTTTTTGATTGGGATTCTACTTGGTTTGCTGTTGGAGACCAAGACCAAGTGAAGGCAAAGTAGTTTGTGGTTGGAGTGTGACTTACCACCTACTTATGCAAAATTTGTAAAGGCCTCCTAGAGCTAAAATCTAGAAGAGAGCAAGTGATCTATCTATTCTTCCATTAGCATAGTAGAACCCAAGGCACAATGGTATTTTCTTAGAAGAGTGGGGTAGGGAGGTTGTCCCGAACCACTATAATCTCTTGTGTTTGTTTTGCTTGCTCGATTTGCTATCTCATTCTCCATGTTTTTCATTCAAGGGGACTTAGTTCACAAAGGGGGTTACAACTAATACACTAAAATATTTTTAAGAACTCAATTCACCCATCCCCCTTGGGTTTTGCCAAAGAAATCTTAGTTAAATGGCATCCACACCTGCTTTTGCTAAGGGCCAATCAGTCACTAGCCTACCTCTATTCAATGGTAATAACTTAGGTTATTGAAAGTTGAGAATGAAACAATTGTTGGAAACAACTGTTGAAATCAAAAGCAAAGTACCCAAAATATATGTTTTGATAATTAACAACACAATTTGAGTAAGTTTTAGCTACTAATATGTTTTGTGCAATGTTTAAGGATATAAAAATGAAAAATATGAAGCATGGCAGGTCAAGTCGATCCCCAAGTCGACTCAGGCATCAACTTAGGCCAAGTCGATACCCAAGTTGACTCCAGCAGCAACTTCAAGCGTCATTTTTTGTCTAGCATTGAAATTGGGGACCAAGAGCTGCCGAAGTTGCAAACAAAGTCGACTCCACATGCGACTCAGGCCAAGTCGACTCCAGATTCGACTTCAGATTGACAGTGCAGAACTTGAAGAGTTAAGTCGCAGACCAAGTCGACTCTATGCCAGACTTGAGTGAAGTTGATGGCCAAGTCGACTCAAACACATGACTTGGAACAAATAAAGATCAAAACAAGTCCAAAGAAAGCAAGGTTGCATGAATTCATTATGATGGATCAAGAACACACACTTGGATAGTTTACATGCATTCCAAGAGTCAAGAATTCAAGAATTCAAGACATGGAGTCAAAAGGTCTCAAGCTAAATTAATCCTCCAGAATTTCAAATGATACAAATCAAAGGAAGAATATTTAATTTGAAGAAATTAAAGTGACCAAAGTCATTTCAAAAGAGTTTAAGCTCACTTGGCAAGATAAGGAGGTCAAGTCGCAAACAAAGTCGACTCCACCTGCGACTTGGGTCAAGTCCAAGACCAAGTCGACCCGAGGAAGAACTTGAACAGCCTGTTCACAGCCGAAGTCGCACCCGAAGTTGACCCTATCTACAACTTTGGTCGCAACGTTCGAATTTTTTAACGTTGGCGTATTTATTACGTGCCAACTAACTTCATAACGTTCAAATCTCTCCTCCCATTATATATAGACACTCAAGTGAACGTGGAAACTAACTAGAAAGAGCAGAAAAAGAGGAAAGAGAAAGTTCAATATCCCACTTTCTTCTACATTTGAGTGATCCATACACATTTTGAAGGAAGAACGAGCTTCAACTTGCTGCATACTCCAACGTCGATCAACTTGTCACTTCTACGTGTTCTTCCTTGAGCTGAAACTTGCCTACACAAATTTGTAAAGTGTAGATTTCTTTCATTTCAATTTTTTATTTGGTTTTTGATGCTTGGTTTGATTTTGGTGTTTCAAACCAAGTTATAGCAAAGTAGGGTTGTGATTGGAGTTGGGACTCGTCTCCTACTTGTGTTGTATATTGTATATGCCCCCTAGAACTAGAATCTAGAAGAGAGCAGAGGCTCTAGTTGTATTCGCAGAATACATAGTGGAACGCAAGTCACAAGGGAGTGTGAGCTTGGAAGAGTGGAGTAGGGAAGGTTGCTCGAACCACTATAAATCTTGTCCATTGATTTTTATTTTTGCTTTCTTTATCTTGTTGCTTTCCATTTGAATCATTAAAGGGGACTAAATTAATCCGGGGTAAAATTTCTGTTTAAGTTGAAAAATTTTAAATACCCAATTCACCCCTCCCCTCTTGGGTAATTGTCATTAACTCGGGACCAACAAGTGGTATCAGAGCAGGTCTTTGAGTTTTACTAAAGAGATCTTTTGATCTGGCATCCCAATCTGCTTCCGTTTCCGCATTTGCCGAAGGCCAATCTTTTACTAGGCCACTATTGTTTGATGGGAACAATTTTGGCTATTTGAAGCTATGTATGAAACAACTCATCATGGCTACATATATGGACTCTTGGATTGCAATCCAAGACGGTGTGACTTTGCCTACTGATGAAAGAGCTTCCAAATGGACCGATGAGGAAGTAAAAATTGTTAAGAGCAACGCCAAAGCTATGAATTCATTATTCTATGCTCTTACTGCTTCTGAATATGATAGAGTATCCTCTTGTTTAACTGCCAAAGAGATATAGGATACATTAACATCTATCTATGAAGGAACTTCTCAAGTCCAAGGGACACGGATAAATATTTTGATTGGAGAATTGGAAAGTTTTAAGATGTTAGAAATAGAAAATATTTCTGAAATGTTTGCTAGATTTTCTAAGATTACTAACACCTTGAAAGGGCTAGCAAAGGCAATTTCTCAATCTGTGCAGGTAATCAAAATTTTAAGGGCGCTACCCGAATCATGGATTCCAAAGACTACTACAATAGAAGAAGCCAATGATCTAAACATATTGAAGTTAGAAGATCTTATTAGCTCATTAATGTCACATGAGCTAATCAAGAAAAGAAATGAAGATCACCACAAAGGCAAAAGAGTCATCGCCTTGAAAGCCGCACAAGATTCGGATGACACCACCTCGTCGTCACAAAACGACGATGAAATCGCCTTACTTACAAAACGATTCAGAAAATTTGTAAGGAAAGGAAGAAATTTCAGAAATTTTAAAGAAAGAAATTTTAAAGATAAAAAGAAAGAAACAACAAAATGTTACCGGTGTGGCGGTTCGGGGCATATGTAAGCCCAATGCCCAACACCCGAGGAGACTAAAGCAAAGGAGCAAAGAAAGGATCGAGGCGACAACAGAAATTTCAAAGAATCAAAGGAAGAGGCATGCACGTGAATGAAGAGGAATCAACGACATGCTGCTCTTCAAGTGAAGAATGTGAAGCGGATTGTGCAAGAATTTGTTGCTTGGAAAATTCCGACATATGTCTTGCAGTAACAGAAATCTTGGAGGATCAAACTACTTCAACAAACTACACAAGTAGTCAAGAGGTAACCTCCAAACAAAAATCTTTTTCAATTTTTTCTTCCGCAAATGAATGCATCAAATGTGCTGAATTAGAAGAACTTCAACAAGCCTATGATTCATTATATGATGAAATAAAGAAATTAGGAAACAAGTTCATGATAAAGAAAAGACAATGTGATGCAGTAATAATTATGAACGGTAAACTTGCCAAAAAGGTCGATCAATTGAAAAATGAAAAGAACACCTTGATAAATGAGTTTTTCAAGTTTTCTAAATGAATCGCTTGCCAAGTTTTCTAATCCAGGAAAAAGTGTGAAAATATTTTTGAACATGACCTCCCAAAGTTGTAAGAAAGGACTTGGGTATACTACATTTGAGCAAGAGAAATCTAAAGCTCCAAGGAACAAAGTTAAACCCGTTTATGCTAAATCTAGAATAAATCATGTAGTTTGGACCAAAAGACCAACCAGGGAACTAATTACCAAATGTTTTCCCATTCCTAGACTCCCGGGATCTTGTAATTTTTGCAACAAGTTGGGACATAAGGTTTATCAATGCAAGTTGAGAAAATTACAAAACCTTGGTGCAAAATTGGTTTGGATGCCCAAAAGCATTGGATTTGTGGCTTCAAAGGAAGATCAACTTAGATTCCAATGGATAACTAATCCAAATGGACCCATAAAATGGGTACCAAAAAGATGAGCTCCACTTGACTTGATTTTTTATAGGTTTGTCTTAGAGCTAAGGCCAATAACATATGGTTTATGGATTGCTCAAGACACATGACAGGAGAAAAAGGGCTGTTCCATAAGATCAACCCGTGCAATGAAGGAACAGTTGCTTTTGGAAATAATGAAAGAGGTAAAATTAAAGGTAAAGAAAATGTTTATGAAATTTTAAATGCATGTATTGAGGACGTACTATTTGTTGAAGGACTCAAACACAACCTAATGAGTATTAGTCAATTGTGTGATAAAGGATATAAAGTTGTATTTAAATCCTCTATTTGCAATGTATTCGATGATAAACACATAGTATTTAATGGCAAACGACATGAAAATGTATATTTGGTTTGCCTAGATGAACTTGAGGAAAAATGTCTAATGGCCATAGAAAATGATCCATGGATATGACATACGAGGTTTGGACATATAAATATGTTAAATATCAAAATATTATTGAAAAATAATCTAGTACAAGGGTTACCAAAGCTTAAATATGACAAAGATAAGATTTCCAAAGCTTGTCAATTATCTAAACAACCCAAAATGTCATTTTCCACCAAAAAGGAAATTTCAACGACTAGACCACTTGAATTGTTGCATATGGATCTTTATGGACCATCGGACATTTTAACTCTTGATAGGAAAAAGTACGTATTTGTAATTGTTGATGATTTTTCAAGATTTACTTGGATTATACTCTTAGCTAGCAAAGATGAAGCATTCTCTATGTTTGTCGCGTTTTCAAATTTGGTGCAAAATGAAAAATAAAGTACAATTATTTCCATTAGAAGTGATCATGGTGGTGAATTTAAAAATAATCGATTCGTAGAATTTTGCAATGAAAAAGGAATTCACCATACATTTTCTGCACTAAGAACTCCTCAGCAAAATGAAGTTGTTGAAAGGAAAAACTGGACAATACAAGAAATTGCTAGAACTATGCTAAATGAGAGTAAATTGTCCAAAAGATTTTGGAGTGAAGCTGTAAATACAACTTGTCATGTATTAAACCGAGTTACCATTAGAGCAATATTGAAAAAGACTCCATATGAACTTTGGAAAGGCAGAAAATCAAACATATCATATTTCCGTACTTTTGAATGTACTTGCTATGTGCTAAACAATGGAAAAACAAATTTGGAAAAATTAGATGCCAAAAGTGATGAGACAATTTTCCTTGGTTATTCATCAAATAGCAAAGCATATAAAATTTTCAATAAAAGAAATCAAATAGTAGAGGAATCAATACATGTTGTTTTTGATGAATTTAACCAAACTCTGAGAAAGGAGGATGAACTAAGTGATGCAGATGATACATCGAAGAAATCAAAAGAAAAACAACAAGAGCAACAAGAGGAAACCGAGCCCAAGCTAGAAAATCCCACAGAGGAAAAGGAAAGTGAAGGTAACGATTCCTATAGACCTCCAACTGATTTGAAATTCAAAAATGTCCATCCAATTGAGCAAGTTATTGGCAATATCTATGAAGGAGTAAAGACTAGGAGATCAAAACAAAATATTTGTGGACAATATGCCTTTGTGTCAAAAATTGAACTAACAACTATTGAACAAGCTCTTAATGATGAAAACTGGGTTATTGCTATGCAAGAAGAGCTAAATCAATTTGAAAGAAACAATGTATGACATTTATTTCCTAGACCCAAAGATTGCACTATTATTGGTACCAAATGGGTATTTAGGAACAAATTAGACGAAAGTGGGTTTGTGATAAGAAACAAAGCCAGACTAGTAGTCAAAGGGTATTCCCAAGAAGAAGGAATTGATTTTGAAGAATCATATGCACCCATGGCTAGATTAGAAGTCATACGTATTTTACTAGTATTTGTTTCTCACATGGATTTCAAATTATTTCAAATGGATGTGAAAAGCGCATTTTTGAATGGATACTTGAATGAAGAAGTATATGTTGAACAACCCCTTGGATTTGAAGAAAAGGATCAATCAAAATATGTTTATAAATTAACTAAAATATTATATGGACTAAAACAAGCTCCACGAGCTTGGTATGAAAGGTTGAACAAATTTTTGATTGATCATGAATTTCAACGAGGAAAGGTTGATACTACATTATACATCAAGTATAAGAGTAAAAATATTTTAATTGTTCAAATTTATATAGATGATATAATATTTGGTGCTACTAATGAAACTCTGTGCAAAGAATTTTCTAAGATTATGCAAAGAGAATTCAAAATGAGCATGATGGGAGAATTAAATTTCTTCCTTGGACTGCAAATCAAGCAACAAGCCGAAGGGATATTCATAAATCAATCCAAGTATATCAAAGAAATGCTAAAGAAATTTGGAATGCAAATTAGCAAGGGAGCAAACATTCCAATGAGTACAACAATCAAGATCGACACGGATGAAAATGGTAAATATATCGACCAAAAGCTATATAGAAGTATGATAGAATCTTTATTGTATTTATCTGCTTCTAGACCGGATATTCTTTTTAGTGTTTGCATGTGTTCTAGATTTCAAGCATGTCCTAAAGAATCACATTTATTGGCTGTAAAAAGAATTTTTAAATATTTGATAAATACCACTAATCTTGGACTATGGTATCTAAAGGGGTCAACTTTTGATTTAATCGGCTACTCGGATGCAGATTTTACCAGATACAAAGTAGATAGAAAAAGTACTAGTGGAACATATCAATTCCTTGAAAACATGTTGGTTTCATGGTATTTAAGGAAACAAACTAGTATTGTTGTATCTACGACGGGAGCTATTGTGCCCAACTACTTTGGATGAAACAACAATTAAAAGACTATGGTATTGATTATTATAATATTCCTATCAAATGTGATAATACAAGTGCGATTTGTTTGACTAAAAATCCTGTATTGCATTCTAGAACTAAACATATAGATGTAAGACATCATTTTATTCGTGAACATGTTGAAAATCATGATGTTTGTTTGGAATATGAGAAAACTGAGGATCAAATTGCAGATATTTTCACTAAACCTTTAGCAAAAGAATCATTTTACAAAAATAGAAATGATATGGGGATGACTGAATTAAATTAGGGATAATTAGATAGGAGAAATGGACTTAAGAAAGTCCAAGTCAATAGGTCAAGTCGACTCCGAAAAAGTCAAGTCGAGTCCAGCGAAGTCGACTCCGCAACAGGGGAGAAGTCGACTCCGCAGAGGTGAAGTCGACTCCACCTAGGGCAACCGTCGGGTTCCCTCTTCTTTTTTCTTTTCTTTTCCTTTTCTTCTTCTTCGTCCTCATTTCTTCCTTCCGCTACAACAGTCTTTCTCCTTTCTCATTTTTTTCGGTCTCCTTTCTCTCCCCGGCGAAATCTTTCTTTCGGCCATTTTCGGCCTCACTTTCTCTCTCTTCCTCTCGTGTCTGTTCTCTCTTTCTCTCCTTCCTCTCTGGCAGACTCCCTTTCTTCCTCCTCTTTCTCTCCGGCTACCCAACTGTCTCCTCTCTCCCTCTTTTTCTTCTATTTCCGGCCCTCTCATCTCTCTCTCTCATTTTCCTCCGATAGGCTCTCCTCCTCATCTTTTTCTTTCGACGGACTCCATTTCTATCTCTCTTCTTTCCTCTCTCTTCCGTTCGAGAACCCCCTATCGTTCTCTCCTTCCCTCCTTCAATCCCCATCTTAGCTTCTCTCTTTCTTTGTTTCTCTCCCTCTTGAGGTCAGTCAGCTGTCGGCTCTCTATCTACTCTCCTTTCTCTTCCCACTCAAGCTCTCAAACTCCAACTCTCTTGCAAATCTCCATCTCAAATCCCATTACAAAATGGCTCCTAAATCTCGATTACCTAAGCTAGTTGTATCTAAGCCATCACAAAGGCCTATCCCCAAACCATCTGGCTCCCAAACAGAAAAGGAAATTCCCAGGAGGCAACGGACTCCTGCAAAACGTGCCCGAGACGAACTGTCGACTTCCACTGGCCGACGGGTTCGATTCTAAGTGGGAACTCCATCAACCACCGATACTAAGGAAGAGGAACCACAAACTTCCCAAAGCACGGACACCGAGGCTAGACGAAAGGGAACTCCAGCCACGAAAGGGCAAGTCTTGAAGATGCCGACGACATATTTCAAGACTGAGTTGCAGCATAGTCGCTTTTACAAATCATTCTATGAGCGAAAGGTATTCATTCCCAAGATCATAGACTTCAAGTTCTTAAGCGATTATGAATTTGAAATTGAGGAATTATTGGATTTCCAAGGATGGACTAGACTGCTTAAATCCAATGATAGAGTGTATCCTGATCTCACAAGGATCTTCTACTATTCATGGGATGATCAGACCTTCAGTACCTATGTTAAAGGAGTTGAGATGTATTTGGGTACTAGAGAGGAGTACAGCCTAGATCATGCCATCATGCAAGTGAGATGAATCCTAGAGGTTCCCTATGATGATGAACGGCTACCTGCCGAACTATCCATCACACAAATGTATAATTAGCTCACCAGGAGCAACAGGTATCATCTCGAGATCAAGTTCCTGCATTACATGGACTTATCCCCAAGGCTACGTGTCCTTAGGCTACTCATCGCCCACTGCATCTATCCTAAGGGTGGCGGAAGGAACCAGCTAAATCCGTAGGAGGCGGAGATTCCATGGAAAGTCGCTAACCGAGTCAAGATTAGCCTTCCGCGACTATTCCTAGAAGCCTTGGCCTCGAGAAAAGATAACCCATGAGGGGTTTTTCCCTATGGGACCTGGATTACCAAGATCCTAGAACACTTTGAGGTCGACATCGATGGTGAACCGTTCGAGGTTTTGAAATCAACAAATGCCATCAATAAAGCCCTACTCCAACACATGAAAATCAATGTGGAGCAGTTTAGAGCAGAAAGAATACAAAAAAGGATGGGCAGACCAGCTCCAGAGGAAGCCGAGGATGCACAGACTCATGGGGAGCAACCCCCGCCACCAGAAGAGGAGCAACCCGCTCCCCCTCAGGACGCTCCTGAGGCGCCTGCTTCGCCTGCATCACATGGATCTTGCTCGCCTTATGGTTCAGAGATCCCTAATCCCGCTCCTAGGCCACCATCTTGGGATACTTCTGTCAATGCAATCCGGGAGCACCTAGAGCAGATTGAGGACCGGTTAACAAATTAGATTGCCGGTATCCTCAATGCGGTAATGGATATGCATTCCGGACAAGATCACATGGATCGGGAACTTAGGACGATCTGATACCATTTTGCATCCGGGAGCCATAGAAATCAGCCTATCCCCGAACTCGATCTATTTGACACCGGATTGGTTCGCAGATATCCAACTCCGGCCCCCGTCTCGTCCTTTTACTCTTCGGCTCATATCAGACCTTTCCGACCGACTCCATATCCGATATCTGCATTCCAATTTACCAAATCTTTACGAGTCGACCCTTATTTGATCTACTGACAAAAATGGAGAGAATAATTAAGTTTTGAGTTTAGATTTTTAAGATTTTGGGTTGGGTAGCTTGTATATAAGTATTATTGCTTTTAAAACTTGTATGAAACATTTTCTGATTATATATGAAAAGGTTGTTTATGAATACTTGTGTTTTTCTTTGTTTTATGCTCTGACTACTTGTGTTATGCTTTGATTACTTGAAATGGATTGCTTTGGATAGATTCAACTTGAGATTCTTGGAAATAACATATATAAATGTTGAAAATGAAATATGTATGACATATTCACTAAGTTCAAAAAGCAAATAACCTATAATCATCCTAAAAATATCAAAATAAAAATAAAAATGGCATATTGAAAGGTATAAACTCAAATTGGTTTTGTCAATCATCAAAAACGGGGGAGATTGTTGGAAACAACTGTTGAAATCAAAAGCAAAGTACCCAAAATATATGTTTTGATGATTAACAACACAATTTGAGTAAGTTTTAGCTACTAATATGTTTTGTGCAATGTTTAAGGATATAAAAATGAAAAATATGAAGCATGGCAGGTCAAGTCGATCACCAAGTCGACTCAGGCATCGACTTAGGCCAAGTCAATACCCAAGTCTACTCCAACAGCGACTTCAAGCGTCATTTTTTGTCCAGCATTGAAATTGAGGACCAGGAGCTGCCGAAGTCGCAAACGAAGTTGACTCCACATACGACTTGGGCGAAGTCGCGGATCAAGTCGACTCCAGATTCGACTTCAGACTGACAGTGCAGAACTTGAAGAGCTAAGTCGCAGACCAAGTCGACTCTATGCCAGACTTGAGTGAAGTTGAAGGCCAAGTCGACTCAAACACACGACTTGGAACAAATAAAGATCAAAATAAGTCCAAAGCAAGCAAGGTTGCATGAATTCATTATGATGGATCAAGAACACACACTTGGATAGTTTACATGCATTCCAAGAGTCAAGAATTCAAGAATTCAAGACATGGAGTCAAAAGGTCTCAAGCTAAATTAATCCTCCAGAATTTCAAATGATACAAATCAAAGGAAGAATATTTAATTTGGAGAAATTAAAGTGACCAAAGTCATTTCAAAAGAGTTTAAGCTCACTTGGCAAGATAAGGAGGTCAAGTTGCAAACAAAGTCGACTTCACCTGCGACTTGGGTCAAGTCCAAGACCAAGTCGACCCGAGGAAGAACTTGAACAGCTTACTCACAGACGTAGTCGCACACGAAGTCGACTCCACTTGCGACTTGGGTCGCAACGTTTGAATTTTTGAACTTTGGCGCATTTATTACGCACCAACCAACTTCATAACGTTCAAATCTCTCCTCCCATTATATGTAGATACTCAAGTGAACGTGGAAACTAACTAGAAAGAGCAGAAAAAGAGGAAAGAGAAGCTACTAAGTTCAATATCCCACTTTCTTCGACATTTGAGTGATCTATACACGTTTTGAAGGAAGAACGAGCTTCAACTTGTTGCATACTCCAACGTCGATCAACTTGTCACTTTTACGTGTTCTTCCTCGAGCTGAAACTTGCCTACAAAAATGTGTAAAGTGTATATTTCTTTCATTTCAATTTGTTATTTGGTTTTTGATGCTTGGTTTGATTTTGGTGTTTCAAACCAAGTTATAGCAAAGTAGGGTTGTGATTGAAGTTGGAACTCGTCACCTACTTGTGTTGTATATTGTATATGCCCCCTAGAGCTAGAATCTAGAAGAGAGCGGAGACTCTGATTGTATATGCCCCCTAGAGCTGGAATCTAGAAGAGAGCAGAGGCTCTAGTCGTATTTGCGGAATACATAGTGGAACCCAAGTCACAAGGGAGGTGAGTTTGGAAGAGTGGAGTAAGGAAGGTTGCCCGAACCACTATAAATCTTGTCCATTGATTTTTATTTCTGCTTTCTTTATCTTGTTGCTTTTCATTTGAATCATTAAAGGGGACTAAATTAATCTAGGGTAAAATTTCTGTTTAAGTTGAAAATTTTTAAATACCCAATTCACCCTCCCCTCTTGGGTAATTGTCATTAACTCGGGACCAACAACAATTAATCATGACTACAGATGGTGTTATATTACCCAAAGGTGAGAAAGCCTTTGAATAGAATGAGGAGAAAGTCGAATTGTTAAAAAGTAATGCCAAGGCAATAAACTTTCTATTTGTGCCTTAATTGCAGCTAAGTATGATAGGGTATTCTCTTGTTTAACTGCCAAAGAGATATGGGATACTCTAACCTCGATATATGAGGGCACTTCTCAAGTCCAAGGGACTAGAAAGAACATTTTGATCGGAGAATTATAAATTTTTAAAATGCTAAACATTCAAAACATATCTGAAATGTTTGCAAGATTTTCTAAGATTACTAATGCACTAAAAGGTCTTGGAAAAGCAATTTTTGAACCGAAATAGGTTATGAAGATCCTAAGAGCGGTACCTGAGTCATGGATTCCAAAGATCATAGCCATTGAGGAAGCAAAGAACCTAAACACATTGAAACTAGAAGACCTTATCAGCTCACTCATGTCACATGAGCTGATAAAAAAAAGGAATGAGGAACACCATAAGGGGAAGAGAGCTATCACATTGAAAGCAACACAAAGCTCGGATAAGTCTACATCCTCTTCCCAAAATGAAGATGTGGAGATTGCTCTCATCACAAGAAAATTTAGAAAATTTGTGAGGAGAGAAGTAGAAGGAAAAAGAAGAAAGAAATTACGAAGTGCTATAGATGCGAAGCAGTGGGACACATGCAAGCTCAATTTCCCACACCTTAAGAAAATTAATTAAAGGAACGATAAAAAAAGAAAGATAGAATTAATTCTAGAAGATTTTCAAAGCCCAAGGGCAGAGGAATGACGTCAATGAGGATACATCCACCACAAGTAGTTCATCAAATGAGGATCATGAAGCTACAAACTATGCAAGGATTTGCTATGTGGCAAGAATAGAGGAAGAAAACATCATGAATTGGCTCATTGCAATTGAATTAGTAGAAGAATTAATTGCCTCAACTGATTGCATAATTAGTGAAGAGATAACTTTTAAACTTGATCATTCTAATTCCAAGTCTATTTATTCATCTACTCATGATTATCTCAAATGTGTTGAATTAGAATAGTTACAATAGGCTTATGATTTATGGTATGATGAAATCAAGAATCAAGGCAACAAATATACACAAAAAATGACAATGTGACTCAACCACTGCAGTAAATCAAGAACTAGCTGAAAGAGGCAAATGCTAAGTGAAAGAAATCAAAGCTTTAAAAAATGAGATAGAAAGGCTAAAGAAAGAAAATGAAACATTGAGTGAATCATTAGTCAAATTCTCTAACCTAAGAGAAAGTATCAAAACATTTTTGAACATGACCACCCAAAGTAATAAAAGAGGACTTAGGTATTTCACATTTGAGTAAGGTGAATGTAGCACATCAAATGCTCCAAAATGGGTGGAACCCTAAGCCAAGGCAACTACTATTCAACACAAACCAAAATTGAATAATGTTGCTTGGATTAGAAGGCCAACTTGGGAACCATAGTGTGCATGAAACCCTATTCCAAGATTTCTAATGGCATGCAATTTCTGTAACAAGTTTGGTCACAAAATATATCAATGCAGAATTAAGAAATTACACAAACAAGGTGCTAAATTAGTTTAGGTACGAAAGAGCATTGGATTTGTGTCTTCCAAAGTAGAGTCACGTAAACTTCAATGGCTTACTAACCCAAATGGACCCATAAAATGGGTAATAAAGAGATGAGCTTTATGTGAATATTTTTTGCAAGTTGTTTTAGAGCAAAAGCCAACAACACATGGTTCATGGATAGTAGCTGCTCAAAACACATGACATGAGATAAAGTCTTGTTTCATGATCTCAAACCATATAATGGAAGTACTATTGCATTTGGGAACAATGAAAAAGTTAAAATTAGTGGAAAGAAAAATATTTATAGTATCATGTATAGAGGATTTATTATTTGTTAAAGGACTCAAACATAACTTAATGAGTATTAATCAATTATATGACAAAGGTTACAAAGTCGTGTTCGATTCATCTATATGCAATGTCTTTGATGGAGATCATATAGTATTCGGTAGCAAAAGTCGTGGAAATATATATTTGGTTTTCCTTAATGAATTAAATAAAAAATATCTTATGGTTGTTGATAATGATCCATGGGTATGGTATAAAAGACTCGACATATAAATATATCAAACATTAAGACCTTATAGAAAAAGAGTTTGGTAGAAGGGTTACCAAAACTCAAATATGATAAAAACAAAATTCGTAAGGCATGTCAAGTGTCCAAACAGTCTAAGATGTCGTTCTCACCTAAAAATAAAGTTTTAACCTCAAGGCCACTTGAATTACTACACGTGAATCTTTATGGGTCATCCGATATTTTGAGCCTTGAAGGAAAGAAATATGTTTTCGTTATAGTAGATGATTTTTCAAGATTCACTTGGATAATGTTATTAGCAAAGATGAAGCTTTCTCAATGTTGTTAGTTTTCAAAAATTAATTTAAAATAAAAAAAATACAATCATATCAATTAGTAGTAACTATAGTGATGGAATTGAAAATAAACATTTTATAGAATTTCGCAATGAAAAAGGAATTCACCATACATTTTTTGCTCCTAGAACTCCTCAATAAAATGGAGTAGTCGAAAGAAAAAATAAAACAATACAAGAGACACTAGGACTATGCTAAATGAAAGCAAAATATCCAAGAAATTTTAGGATGAATGTATAAGTACAGCTTGTCATGTAGTAAATGAAACTCATTAAAGCAATTTTAAAAAGGACCCCATATGAGTTATGGAAAGGTAAAAAACTAAATATTTTATATTTTCATATTTTTTGTTGAACTTGCTATGTATTAAACAATTGAAAAGACAATCTAGGAAAATTATATGTCAAAAGTGACGAGACAATATTTTTTAGATATTCATCAAATAGCAAAGCATATAGAGTTTTCAACAAAAGAAATCAAGTAGTAGAAGAGTCCATTCATGTTATATTTGATGAATTTAACCTAACTCCTAAGAAGGAGGATGAGTTAAGTAATTCAGATGATTTATCAAAGAATTTTAAAAAGCTACAAGTGGAAAAGCAAGGGAAAGAAGAACTAAAGCAAGATCAAAGTCTAGACAAGGGGGTAAGTGAAGGTAATGTTTCCTATAAACCTCCAAATCACCTGAAATTCAAAAATAATTATCCAATTGAGTAAGTGATTCGTAACATATATGAAGGTGTGAAAACTAGAGGTTCTAATCATAATATATGGACATTTTGCCTTTGTATCTAAAATAGAATCAAATTCAGTTGATCAAACTCTTAATGATGAAAATTGGATCATAGTCATGCAAAAAAAGTTAAATCAATTTGAAAGGAATCAAGTACAGCACCTAGTTCCAAGACCAAAAGATTGTACACTCATCGGTACCAAATGGGTCTTTAGAAATAAATTAGATGAAATTGGACTTGTTGTAAGAAACAAAGCTAGACTTGTAACCAAGAAGTATTCACATGATGAAGGAATTAATTTTAAAGAATCATATGCCCTTGTGGGTAGGTTAGAAGCCATACGCATCCTATTAGCATTTGCATTTCATATGAGTTTCAAATTATTTCAAATGAATGTAAAAAGTGCATTTTTGAATGGATACCTTAATGAAGAGGTGTATGTTGAACAATCTCCTAGTTTTGAAGAAAAAAATCAATCTAAATTTGTTTATAAGCTAACCAAAGCCTTGTATGGACTAAAACAAGCTCCAAGAGCTTAGCATGAGAGACTAAGTAAATTTTTGATTGACTATAAATTTCAAAAAGAAAAAGTTAACACTACCCTAATCATTAAGTACAAAGGAAAAAATATACTAATTATTCAAATTTATGTTGATGATATTGTATTTGGTGCTACAAATGAATCTCTATGCTAAAAATTTTCCAAGCTTATGCAGAATAAATTTGAAATGAGCATGATGGGTGTTGAGTCACATTTATGTTATGAATTTTAATTATTAATTAAGAAGAATTTAAGTGTTTAAGATACTTTAAATTATATTTTGATCGATTTAGCTTTACAAATTATAAAACACTCACAATTGACTAATTTGTGTAAAACAGCAGGAATACGTGTAATTTTGGCATATAATATAGACAAATTGATAAGCGTCGATGCAAGTGGGAGTAAATTGCAAATTCAAGACTCAAATTTGAAGCAAAACTGCATTTCAAGTAAGGCACTATTCATACGCAGTTACTATTCGCATTGTTCACGTGCACTCTTCATGAGTACTATTCACATTACTGTTCATGTGCAGTATTCATGTTACTATTCATGCACAATTCACAGTCCGTTTTTCACTATGTGCGCAAATTGCCTCCTAAAATCCTATAAAAACACTTCTTACGAATGTCTTAGAGGATCTGAGAACATCCCGGGAGCTTGGGTTGAGGTCCGGAGAGCGAAAGAAGGTGTAGAGCACGAGGCAAGAGGAGATGTGACGAGTTTCTTGAGGCAGTCAAGAGACCATCGGAGCTTCCAAACAATAAGCTTTCCTTTTCTTCTTCTATTTTAATTTCGTTGTCTTGTTTGTGATGGACTTTGAATATAATATTATTTTGTGTTTGATTTTAACATGCTAGGCTAAACCTTTAATCTAGGGTTTTGGATATAGCATACATATAATGTAGCGGATATTGTGGTTTGATTTATTTATGACTAATATTGTGTGTTAATTTGATATCTTGTTATTTAATTCTTGCTTGGTGTTAAGGCCTACACTTTGGCAATTATTCTCATATATTAGGTGATGGAACTGAGAGGTGGAAGTCTAACATATGAAAATCAAGATATTAAACTTAAAAATTTAAGACCACGAAAATAAGCATGATGACCTTGAGGAATTTCATGAATTTCCATAGAACTTAATGAATTCTAATTGACTTAATCCGATGAGAATAGGTGGTTAAGAAGATTAGGGTACACCTTGTAGGTTTCGAGAGAAGGTACAAGAATAATTTAGGGATAGTTCTCCTTTAATACATAATATCTAAATTAAATAGGCACTCTATGTATCTGTTGCAAAAGACATACGTGAAATCCTAGACCCTAGGTGCTCTCAATCTTATAATTTCTAATCCCTTTCTACATTCTACAATTAACTTTTCTTTTTCCTATTCTTTGTTCTCCTTATCTTATTTGGTTAGAAAGTGTTTAGATCCAATGTCTTAAGTCCCGAATCCCCTATGGATCAATATTTATATACTACAATTTATGACTCGTGCACTTGCGGTAAGATTGCGAATAAGTGGTGAGCTCGATTTCTTCCTTGGACTGCAAATCAAGCAATTAAATGAAGAAATTTTTATAAATTAGTCCAAGTATGTCAAAAAATGCTTAAGAAATTTGGAATACATGACAATAAATAAGCAAATACTCCCATGAGCTCAACTATCAAAATCGATAGGGACGAAAGAGGTAACAAGTTAATCAAAAATGGTATAAAAGCATTATAGGATCTTCGTTATATTTGATTGCATCTAGACCAGATATATTATTTAGTGTTTGCATGTATTCTAGATTCTAGTCATGTCCCAAAGAATCACATTTCATAGCTTTGAAAAAAAAATTCAGATATTTGATTGAAACTACCAATCTAGGGCTATGGTATCTTAAGGACTCAACATTCGATCTAATCTGTTACTCGAATGCTGATTTTGCGGTTTACAAGGTAGATAGAAAAAGTACTAGTCGAACATGTCAATTTCTTAGAAACATGATGATTTTATAGTTTTCAAGAAAATAGACCAGTGTTGCTCTATCTACTACAGAAGCAGAACATATAGCCACCGGGAGCTATTGTGCCCAATTGCTTTAGATGAGACAACAATTTAGAGACTATGGGATAAATTACAAAGTTATACCCATTAGATTTGATAATACAAGTGCTATTTTTCTAACCAAGAATCCCATATTGCATTCTAGATCCAAGCATATGGATGTGAGACATCATTCATTAGAGAACATGTTGAAAATCATGATATTTGTTTAGAGTATGTCAAAACTGAAGATCAAATTGTATATATTTTAACAAAACCATTGGGAAATGAATCATTTTATAAAATTAGGAATGAAATAGGTATGATCGATATTGAAGCATAAAATTATTATTAATATGCAAAATTGTTGTTTATGATTGATATGGATGATGAAAGGATATGCTAGTATGAAATGGGTCAAATGAATAGGAAATAGAGTATGTTTATGCTTGGGTCGATGGAGCCAAGTCTACTCCACTCATCTCAAGTCAACTTCATGAAAGTTGACTTCGGACCCAGCTTAGGATTCGAAGTAACTCCGCGAGCATCAATTCATCTGGATATTTGGGCGCAAAACCGGATCTTCTCTCTCGCTCTCCCTTTTCACTCCGACTTTGATTTTCTCCACTCCCCAAAGCTCTAATATCAAAATCAAGCAAAATACCTCTAATTTTCAATTCCCCACATTCTATTTTCTATTTTTGCTTACCTCATCTCTCAAATGACACTTAAAGCTATTTCAAAGACATCTAAACTCCCTGTATCTCACTCGTCCAAATCCAACACTAGGAAAGATGTGCTTCGGCATCAACGAACTCTGACCAAGAGGCCTTGGGATGAAGTCAACACTTCTACTAGCCACCAAGTTAGGTTCCAGGAAGGTAACCCATCTACCTCTCTTCCTAGAGAAGCAATACAAGAAGATTTTAGTGGAAGTGTAGAGATTGTTGGAAGGAGAAGAGGTACCCTGATTCTAAATGGTCAAGTTTTTAAGATGTCAGTAGAATATTTTAGGAATGAGCAACAACATAGCTATTTCTATAAATATTTTTATGAAAGAAAACCTTTCTACCCAAGATCATAGATTTCAAGTTTCTACATGAGTATGAGTTTGACATTGAAGAGTTACTAGAATTTTAGGGTTGGACTGCCCTGTTAAAAGAAGACGGGAAAATTTACATCGATCTCACCAGACTATTCTACTATCTATGACATCAAGACAACTTGAATACATATGTTAAAGGAGTTAGAATCGACCTCAGTCAAGGGCATGGGGTTAGCAAGTCTAATGCAATATGTCGAGTGGCTAGAATTTTAAAGGTTCCATGCGACAATGATCATATTCCACAAGACCCGACTCTTACTTAAATATATAATCAGTTGATGGGGAGTAACAAATACCATACAGACATCAAATTTCTTCATTACATGGACTTGCCACCTCGACTAGGGGTCTTGAGACTTTTGATTGTCCATTGCATTTATCCCAAGGGCGAAGGACAAAACCAAGTTTTCTCGCAAGAGGTGGAAATTCTAATGAAAGTGGTAAACATATACAAGGTAAATTTACCTAAACTATTTTTGGAGGCCTTGGAACTCAAGAAGGATAATCCCTAAGGCGTTTTTCCCTATTGCACCTGGATCACCAAGATTCTTGATCACTACCATGCCGATTTAGATGGAGAACCTTACGAGGTTTTAAAGCCCACAAATACCACTAACAGAGCCCTTTTGACCCAAATGAAGATTAATCTTAATGTGTTTAGGGCTACATAGTTGCAAGAAAGGATGGGAGGAGAACATCTTCCACAAGTGCAAGATAGGCAGGAATCTCGAGAAGAGGCAGATCTAGTTGAGGGAGAGACAACCTTTTCAAGATTCTCATCAATCTCCAAATCCTCCACCTCCAGTTCCACCCGCCCCTGCATCTCCTGAAACTCATACGTCTTGTTCACCCCGAGCATCCCAGGCTACCGATCATTTTGCTCACTCCCCTGCTTAACCATCTACCTCTAATGCAATTTTGAAATATCTTCAAGCCATGGAGAGTAGAATTTCTGAAGAACTTGGATCTATCAACATATCGCTCATGGAAATGAATGGGAGGCAAGACAAATTGACCAAGAGATCAAAAACATCAAATATCATCTTACTTCTAGTAGTCAGAGAAGCCAACCTATTCCCAGGCTGCCTGATTTTGATCCTTATTAGGGTGAATCAGTCTGCGCTATACCCACAGTTCAGGACCTCATCGGACATTCCACCTCTGGCTTCCGAGCACTATATGACCAATTCCTTTGTCAAATGCTTCTCCCAGACCAACAAGAATCTTATCCCATTTCACCATTTCTCTTTCACAAATCTCGAATTGCTTGTTTGATCTCCATTTTTTTTTGGTGATTGACATAAAGGGGGAGAGAAAACCATGGAATTTGGAATTTGGACACTCTTTGGTTTTTAGATAGGCTATATTTGGCAAATGTAAGTGACTTGAAGGCTTGATAGAGTGAATGAATAGTATGAATGACGTGACATCCTTTTAGCAATTTAAATGATCTTGTTTGATTGAAATGAGATGTTGGATAACTGTACGCAATACCATGGTGGTTTGATACAATGAAAATGCATTATTAACTTTGTTAAATTGCACGGAATGACTTTGGTTACACAAACTTTAGAAACTCATTTTTTAATAAAAGGTAAATCTCAAAGTAGTTTTGTCAATCATCAAAAAGGGGAAGATTATCGTAAACGGATGACAAATCAAGCATAATCCATGTTTTGGTGACTAACAACTCAATTTGAGAGATTTTAAGGCACTAACATGTGTATTAACATGATTCAAGGTTTGAAAAAATTCAAGTTTTGAAGCATGGCAGGCTAAGTCCCCGGCCAAGTCAACTTAGACATCGACTTAGGCCAAGTCGATACTAAAGCCGACTCTAGTATTGACTTCAAGTGGCTATTTCTCGACAGCACTGAAATTGTGGAAGCGTGAGGAGGTGAAGTCACACGCATCACATGCGACTTGGGTTAAGTAGCAACCCAAGTTGACTCTGTCAGTGACTTGGGGTATCTTCAGGGGTCTGAAGCTGAATCTGACAAAGTCAAAGCACAACTAAAGTCGACTCCGACATACAACTTAGGTAAAGTGGCATATGAAGTCGACTCATGCACGCGACTTAAGTAAAGTTACAAACCAAGTTGTCCTCAGCATTCCACTTAGATACAAGGAGAATAAATCATGAAGTCTCAAGCCCAAGGATGATAAGTTTAACTCAAGCAACATCATTCTAATATGATTTAAGATCCAAGACACAATTTTATCCATGAATGCTCAAATGGACATGACCAAGCTCAATTAAAAATTTTAAAAACTCACATGCACAAATGAAGACTTATGAAGTTAAAACATGAAGAAACAAGGGCACCTATGCTAATGGATCAATTTTACATTGTGCCAAGGTTCCAATGAGCCAATTAGAAAGTGAAGTCTCAACCCAAGTCGACTTCACCTGCGACTTGGGTCAAATCTGAGATGAAGTCAACCTGAAATGGAACTTAACTGAAGAGTTGAAGACTGAAGTCACAACCCAAATTGACTCCAGTCTTCGACATGAGGGAAGTCGCACCTGAGGTCAACTCTAAGTGTCACTTAGATCGCAACAGTCAGAAAAATTCGAACATTGGCACATTAAATGCGCACCACCTACCACAAACATTTGAATTTACTCCTCTCCTATTTAACACACGTTAAATGGAAGGGAGAAGGTTAGCTAGTGCATTGATTAAGCTTCAGCTTCCAGCTTTTTTAGCATTCAAGTGCTCATTAAGGAGATCTACAAGAAGAACTTTTCTCTTTGACTGCAGTGCTCAAATGTTCATTTAATCGTTTACCCTACAAGTTCTTCTATAAGTTAAAAATCTGCTGACACATCTGTAAAATGTAGATCTTTGTTTTCTATTCTTTTTACTTGTAATTCCACTTGGCTTGGTGTTGGAGACCAAGACCAAGTGAAGGTAAAGTTGTGCATGGTTGGAGTGTCCCTAGAGCTGGAATTTAGAAGAGAACGAGTGCTTTAACTGTATTTTCATTGGCATAGTAGAACCCAACGGACAAGGGTATGTTCTTGGAGGAGTGGAATAGGAAGGATTGTGCCTAACCACTATAATCTCTTGTGTTTGTTTTGCTTGCTGAACTTGCTATCTCATTCTCCACATTTTTCATTCAAGGGGACTTAGTTCACAAAGGAGGTTACAACTAATACGCCAAAATATTTTTAAGAACCCAATTCACCCCTCCCCTCTTGGGTTTTGTCATAAACTCGAGACCAACAATAGTTTGTGGTGATATGTACTAACTCTTTTTAAGTTATGGCAAGTGGCGATGTGTACTCCATATTTGCATCTTTTGTTAAACATGAGTCTCTCCCTTGCACTTGTAAAATTATAGAAAAATCTTCTACATATTTAATTATTTCATCAATAAAAGAATACTAGTAGCAATAGAATATAGCATTTAGCTTTTTCTGTTAAGAATTTTCTATTTAGAGATGTAAAATTAGAGCATAAAATACAGCGTAAAATCTTTCTATGATAGTCCTTTTAGACTTAGTTAAGAGAATTAAATGCTTTTCATTTTGTTCCAAACATTCATAAGATGGTTGAATAGAAGGAATTAAATAATTGAGCATTTTTCATAAAAAGGAATCAACCATAAAAGAGTCCAAAACAAGATTCCAACTAATGAAAATTTCAAAAGCTAAAGAGAGAGCTTATGAATGCAAGAAAGTAAATGAAGTGAAGGCACACAATTAATCACATAAGAAGACATGGGATTGATAGTGGTTTAAGTAACAACCCTACTTAACTCTTTTAAGAACACACCCCTTATGTCATGGTTGCCATTGTTTTATCAAGATATAATTAGGAGCACTTGTTCTATTCCAAATTCTAACTTTAGGAGGCATATTACAATGTAAGGAAGTGGCTGGTGAGCACTACTCCAACTAATGTCAACTTCATTCTCTAATTGAACTTGATCTCCAATACCAATTAAAAAATAGTAAATAAATACTTAAAAGAAGATCTTACTTTACAAATTGTGTAGGCAGTTGTAAGCACAATAAGTTCTTGAAATTTTATGGAAGAGGATGTAGACTTTGTAGCTTTTCACTTTACTTGAGCAAAAAGCTTTAAAATTTCTTATAAAAACTTTAATACTTGAAAGTACAAAGATGAAAGCTCAATGAATATTCTTGTTAACATATACTGAATATCAAATTTTCCATTTATACTTTAGAGAAAAGTTATGATTGTTGTTTGTTTGGTGGCATACTTTTAATACTCCAATATTGAAATTTAATGAACAGCTAGAACTTGAGATTGAAGTGAAATCGATTTGAAATCAATTTCACCTTACTATTGATGTTGAGGTCAAATAGAAATTGACATTGCACCAAACCCTTTTGAGATAATGACCAGTATTTTTCTAATTTTCAGCCATGAAATTGATGTGAGGTCAAGTCGACTATGACTTGAAGCTTTAAACTGATATGAGATCGATCTCAACTTTGACTTCACTTTAACATACGCTTTGATTGCTTGATGCTTTGCTTTCTACAGAAGATTAGAATAGAGGTTGATGTTAAAATTGATCTAACATCGATTTCACTTTAAAATATATTATAGACATCAATTCCACCCTGCTTTAGATTTGACTTGCTTAGTATAATTGAAAATGTATCAAAGAGCATAATGATAATTCTCAAAATTATCATATAATTTAATATTAAATTCACACCTTTTATCATAAAAATTGCTAATTAAATGCAAATTTTATATGAAATTTTGTGAAAATTATATTTTTCATAAAATCCTTAATTTTTCTATAAAAGAGATCACTTTGCAATATTACAATACTATTATAAAAATTTAATTTTGAAATAGTTCCACTGTATAGGCTTGTTTCTACCATTCCTAATAGCGAGTCTTCAAATGTATTGAACCTACAGTCTCTTAGGCATAATAGGATTGAAGTGTCTAAACCTTCTCTCATTCGTGGTTTGACAGCTACTTATACAAATTCTAAATGTATGAAGTTGTATTTCTGCCTATGTTGTTCTATTAATCTTCTGTTTAAAAGTGGAATAGTTTCATGTTGGTTAAATAAACAGATAGTTTGTTCAATTGGTTTAATTGTGTAGTTTATTGAGAGTTGAAATGACCAAATATATCCCAGATTATGCACAAACTACAAAATAACTAATATATACTAACCTAAGAGATGTTCAAATTATTTTTTTCTTATTAAATAGGATAATCTATAATAATCTGTTTTAAGTTAGTTATAGATCATGTGGTAATTGTCTCATTAGATGATTTTGACATCAGGTTCTTCGCTCTCTTAATACCCTTAGTTCTTTCCTTAGTTGATTAATTTGTTCAATCATTATGCAGTAAGAATAGATAATTGTTTTTCTAATTCCTGTTTATCTTCTTCTAAGTCAAAGATTATATCTTCTAAATCAGTGTGGTTGTTGTTTTTCTCTTTCTAATAATATCTTTAAAAATTTTATAATTACTTTATGTTGTTCTACAAGTACTTTTAATTAATGGTAAGTTATCTGGAATGGCTCCCCAAAATGCTATTTCATGTTTATGTCATTTTCAAAATGTTGGAGCAGTTGTTGTGCCATTTATAAAGTTATTTCTCGTTTTTAAAGAAATCTATATAAAATTTGTCTAATCTTGTTTTATCTTCTTTCAATCTTCCCAGATCCACTCGAATCCTTCTTTAAAGTTTAAACAGGTTATATGTTCCAAGATCTTTTGTTTTCTTTTAATAAGATATTTAATCTTGATAGGTTCCTTCTTGATATTAATATGCATGCATAATGCAGTAAATTGCAGGCAAATAACAATTTGATTGATAAACAGAAGTTTACAACACAAGTCTAAAATTTTGAAAATAACTTATAAAATTGAGATGAATCAAGCTTTGATCAACAACTTGTTTATAGCAGATCTTTGAGGTCCTTCTTACAACAAAGGTTTTTCAAAGAAAAAAGGATTACAAGGGTTTTGAAAGAGAGAGAGGAGAGAGAGAGGAAGCTTCAGAGGGATTGCTTCAGGTCTTTCAAGCAAGGTAAGATTTTTCAGAGAATTATTTGATGATTGCTTCCTTCTTCTATGGCGCCCCAGCCCGATGCGTCACAACTTAAGCCTTACTCCAGAATTGTTTATTAATTGGTAAATGTGAGCAGGATTGTTGCTTTGGTAATGCAGCAAATTTTTTTTATTTATATCATGAACATACATCGATTATTCATTTCATAGGAGTTTTACCTCATGGTGACATGTCCATTTTTACCCAAATTTGTCCATCTCGGCTATTTATATGCTCTGGTATTTGCATTTATTATTTATTCTCAACACATCATTTCCATCATACACAATAAAAATTCATATCACGATTGTCACATTAAATTTACACTTACAAACAACCCTTCAATTCTTTTTCCTAATAAGGCCAAATCCCATTTCACATATCACATCAAAGATGCTTCAATTCATAAAAAGTAAGGAGATCACAACATCACTTCCATAGGACTTATCCATTCATGTAGATGCATTCAAAGGAATACAAGAATCATAATTCTTTAGTTTAACCTGTTTATTTCCTCTATAATCTTCTTGCACCTGTCTTGGTTTGGAAAACAAAATGTGAATATTAACTCAGTAAGTAAGCTACATCAATTTCAAGCAAACTTTTTCCTTTGCATAAACATTTTCAAAAGGCCAGCATAATACCCAACATGGGCATTTCATAAATAACGCAAATGCATTATTATCAACATGATATGGACATTATAGTGATAGTACACTAGCTAGGCGACCATTGCGTCATCCTGCTCTCATCTCGAGGAGGGTGCCACCGACCCTTAGCCTGTATTAGCAACTTGGTCACACTAGAAGGGGTCAACCAGTTCACTTAAACCTCTAAAGTGGACCTAATTCCTTGCGCTCCATGAGCATAGACATGCTAGCATGCTTTTCAAGAATAGACATTTTGAGTCATAATTTCCAACACAATTTTAATGAAATAATATTCAAGTTAATTTGCAAGAATTATAGGAGTGACCATCCTTAAATAATTTCAAAAGTATTTAAACAAACAATTTGCAATCTATTATCAAAATTTGAGAAAGCAACTTTTTAAAGGTTTTTCTTGCTTACCCGTGATAACTTCAATCCCTTTCTTCCAGTTTTTCTTTGCCTTTATCTAGATAAATAAAAATGATATTTTATCCATATGCATAGGATTACAAGTGTTTGCACACCTTAAGTTTTTCCAACCCAAATAAATTTACATCAAGCTAACTTAAACCACTTCTTTTCCAAGTTTGGTGTCAACTTTTTCACATATTGATGTAACTTGTGATTGAATTGTGATCATTCTTTACCTTTTGAGACCCGTATTTAGGGTAAGTTTTCAAGTTCATTTATAACCATTAATTCCAAATCAACATATTGAAATTTAACATCTCCCGTTTATCGTTTAACACCCATACTTTGCATTCCCACCTTGGTGTTCATTCAAGGCATTTATTTATAAGTTAGGGCTACTAATTTCAACTTCAAATTTTGTAGATTTTATAAATTTTCTCAAAACAGCCCTATTTTTTCTTATTTTGATACATTTTTCTTTTGTTTTTGCACTTTAGCTAAATATACATGCAATACAATAATTACCCATTATCCTTGTCATCCATACCCTTCATGTACGCTCTTTAATCTCACATGCATCATGTGAAAATCAAGTTGACATAAAATAATATTTTTTCCTTAAATTTTTGCTTAATTTAGGCACTTATTTACACTTAAATTAGGGAATAACCAAGCAATTGAAGTTCCTCGATCAATTTGCTCAAAATAGAAATTTTTTTCTCTTTTCTCCACTTATTGTTGGACATCCCCATCACATGTACATATTAAAAAGATTTTTAATCTCTCACCCTACAATTTTGGGCGTCCCATATTCCTTTTATAGGTGTGTACTTTACACCAAAAATTATCCACATTCACCAAGCATCATTTCTACCCTAAATGGATGGAAATTTTACCAAGCTACCACTCCATAATTCCACCCAACTATGGTTCATCATACAAGCTTGGAATTTCATAAATTTAACACCAAAACAACTCAACTAATCAACACATAATAAATGTTCAAAACAGCTACATATATCTGAAATTAAATTAAATTTCAGCATGATTACCTTATTCAAAACAACCCTAAGTCATTCATATCAATTCTTAAATGTTTGAAGTGAAACTTTTTACTCATTTGACATTCATTAATCACATTATGGGCTATGTAAATCACCCATTTAATGATCCTAAATTTGAGAAGCATCACTTAAGGAAAGAATATCTTATTTATGAAAATTAAAGTATGGATAGATCATCTACTTGTGAGGTTATTGATGCTTCCTGTTTGCCCTAGTTGGACTTCCTTCTTCTCCCTTTCTTTTTCTCTTTTTTCTTCCTTTCTTCATCCTTTATGGAACGTCCCTGCTGGTTTCTTTCTTTTTTTCTATACTTTACTATCCACAAAGGAACGTCCCATGCTGCCCCCATTTTCTCTTTTATAATGATGTATTTAATCCTCAAATTTCCACATCATTTGAAGCTTAAAAATTACCATACTTATCCTCACATGTGCTATCACTTTTTCACCCATATAAATCTATTTTATATATATTTTTAAAAAAGAACTGTCTAAAATCTACTCATGAAATCACGTCCACACAAGCAACCCATTTTTGTTTTTTTGCTAACATGAAAAGCTGCCCATTTCAGCCCCCATTTAATGTCCTTAATTGCTGCCACTTTTCTACGCATTTTGCTAAATTTTTAAAATTGAAAAATTGTCCGAAATTTCCCTTCATAAGACCCCTCTTGTCATTAAATGCATTGACTTTGCAAAACCCACTTTTTAAAAGTAAAAAGTCAATAGTTTTTACCCATAAGTGATTTAGCATTTTCTAATATGATTTACTTAAATCAAATCCATCCATATAGACCACATTATTTTAACCATTCATAAAAATTTTCACCTCAAAATGACCATCCTAGTGTAAGATATAAGCGTTTGAAAATGTCTCATGAAATTTTATGAAATTTAATTATTATCACCATAATTTGATTGTGATCATCATAAGACACACCATTCATTACGTAGGTGACGAGCTGTGTATATGTCAATAAAAATGCTCGCTATTTACACAAGTATACGTGTCGTGTCAAGTAATAAAGAGTGAGTAGAGTATCGTTCCCACGAGGAACTGTTAACCGAAATTATTAATTAGTTTAACTGCTTTCAATGGGTGGAAAATTCTGAGTGTTTATGATTCGACTAGACTAACTATTGCGACGAGAAATCAGAGTAGAGATCACGAGACTACTGGATATTAAAAGCGAGTTTGCTGATTAGGGATGGCAGATGGATAGATCGGAATCCTTGAATCTAAACTATATTGCTTTGGTTCTTTTTAAGTGGATTGCATATGGATTTACTAGCCCAAGTTCATATATCTTTATATATGTTTTTCAACAATATATAAAGTTAATTACACCCTATTTAAATGCTATGTTCCCATGTCATTAAATAAAGTGAAATTGATAAGTGCATAACTTGTATAATGACTACAAAGGGTTTAATGGTATATTCTTATCCATTAAACAACTCTCCTTACACAAAGGTCGAAACCTATGCCTTGCACATGGATCTGGCAAAGATCTTCTTCTTCCAAGGATAAAAATTAAATCATCTTACAAGGTAGCTAATCTTGTAAAAAGCACTAAAGCCACACATGCAAAGGTAAATCATACACAATCATATATAAGCTTAAATATTCATTACTGAATATTCTAAGAACTAAGAAATAATATAGTTTAGAATTCAATTCATCCTAACTATCCATCTAATAAAGGTTTAGCTCAAAGACATGATCTTAACATCCAATACATTCATATAGAAAGTATCCATAAAGACAGATAAAGAAAATTAGAAAGAATAAGAGAAAACTATTTCCGGTGGTTTCCACCAACGGGGCTTGAATCCTCTCTTCAATCCGTGCTTTAATCTTGATTTCCGCTTTCTTCTGCACTTAGGTTCGTTCTCAGGATCTCTCCCTCTTCTTCTCTCTTCCTCGTGCGCGCGAACCCCAAGGAACTATATATAGAGTCCTATTTGCGCAGCTAATGCACTGGAATATTCGCGTACGGATGCGTATTGGCACCTAGGCGTCAACTCTCTGTGTGCTAAGCAGTTTGGACACATTCTGGAAACCCTAGGAATTTTTGCACTGGCGCCTAGGCGCCAACTCTCTGGAATGCCCTGCATGTTAGCTGTGTGTGCTGCAAATGATCAAGGCACATATGGTGGCGCCCGGGCGCCATCCTTCTGCTTTCGGATGTCACAACTTGCTTTCAACTCGCCCGCTCTACCGTCGTACATCCCGTCCTTCCTGCAAAAGATGGAAAAACTAAATAAATAAACTAAAAATGCCTAAATAATGCTAAAATTGCCTAAAAACTAATTAATGCTCCTAAAATGAAAAGCAAATGAAAATTAAGTTAAATGAGTGCAAACTATGCCTAATCTCTCGAACTAATGCACAAATCAAGCTTGAAATGGACCATGATAACTCGTAAAAATACGAGTTATCACACCCCCAAACTTAAATGTTACTAGTCCTCGAGCAACACATGCAAACAGAATGAATGAATGAATGAATGAATGAATGTATACAGACTCTGTCAACTCCTTTTTCTTCCGATTATGCATTGATCAATCCACTTAGCCATTTCACAAGGTCGTGATTAATTCAACCTGAAAAATCCTTCATTTTATAAACAAGGCATACATTTTCCTTTTCAAACCAAGTTACATGTGGATGCCAAAATTTCATAGTGCAAAGTCATATTTCAACACGTTAATCTTTCAATCGATTAGAAAACCAGTTTAAAAAAATCAATGAACTCAAGCAAACCAAGGATTAAACTGAATACACTGGTTATAACAAATGGTATCAAGTCACTGAATTCAATCTCTAACAACTGCACATTTCTTTTTCCTCCCAAAGTTATTGCAAAAATTCTCCTCACCATATTTTAGGATATCTGGAGATCTATTTTTATTTTATATTTTTTTTGGCTCCCCTCACCATATTTCAGGGTATCTAGGGAGAATTTTCATTTTTTTTCAAAGCGTTGTTACTGTGATTTTCCTTTTTTTTTTATGCGAACCTTGCCATTTGTCGATGCCAAGTCCCGGTTACTCAGCTTAGGTCAACCAACGAGTTCTAATTTTTTATTTTTTCTAATGCTTTATTAGCGGTACTGAACATGTTTGAGTAATTCCTGTGAAATAATACCATTTCTGAACTCGTTGAAGTATTTGGTCAGCACATATTTAGTTCAGTTTTCATCCTCTCGGTCTGAAAGATATGCCTGTTATTGAATTAGAACAATGTATTATGAAGTTCCTTTTAATTTTTTCACATGTTAGTTTCATCCTGCTTTTATACTTGGTTTCAATTTGAATTGCCCCTTCTTTCATGAATTCAATTTCAAATCAGAATTAATCACAGCCTCGCACATTTTCACAATAAGATGAATTGAAACAAAGACAACTTTCATTAGCTGGAATTGAAATACATGCAATATACACTAAAGCATAAAAATTAAAATGAAAAACTAACCTATGGTTGAGAATTATACACCCCTCCAAACTTGAGAGATGCAATGTCCTCAATGCATGATCCTAAAATGAACTAAAAATGAAAATACAATGAAGAGTAAAATAAAAGAAAAGAAAAACAAAAACAAAGGACTGGGACTCCCTCAAGAATCGGACTCTGTGGCGTCCTCCTCGTCCTCCTCGTCGGGCTGGGGCTGTGATGATTGCCCGAAGCAGGCTCGGACCTCGGGTGGCGTCTATGGAAACTACGGCAGAGCAGAGATGTCGATCTGGCGGTCTTCGGCTATTCGCCGTAGGTACGCCTCCATTGCCGGTCATGCTGACACTGATATCTGGCTTGGGCAGCAACCAGATTCTCCAGGATAGTTAGCCGCTCAGCTGTAGATAGCAGCTGTGAAGATGGTCCTGCTAGAGACGGGGCCACTCTGGGGCGCGTGGTGGTGGTACGGACCCGAGGCTGGGTGCGGTATGAGAGGTCATCAATGATGGCCTGGCAGTTCAGGACCTCCTCCGTCTGCTCCCATCTGACGCCGGCCCGCTTGCAGAGCCCGGTGATGAGGGATGGGAAGTAGTAGCTGCCTCAGGGTGCGGTCGCATAGGCACAGATCTGATTATAGATGAGTCGACCCACATCGATCATCATACCACTGTAGATCGCGTGAAGAAGCAGTGCCCTATCCATCATCACCTCACTAACGTGGGTTGATGGCATCATCCGGGACGAGATAAAATGGAAAAACATTTGCCCGTCGTACATCATCTCGCTACTCTTGAATGATGTGAGTTGACCTCCTGTGGACTTCCATGTCGGAGGCCGTTGGCAGATATGGCTGGTGATAGTGTTGACATCCCGGCCTTCCCCCTCCAGAAACTCCTCATACTGGTCTGAATAGTCAAAAGAGCCCAATCCATAATAGGAATTGATCGCTTCGGCATGAAACGGGACTATCTTGCCTCGGACCTTCACCCAGCCCTGCTCATGTTCTACAGCATTGGCGTAGAACTCCTTCACCACTGGCACTATTGCAGACTCAGGCTGTGCAAGGAATTTCTGCCAACCTCGAGCATTCAGTGCGTTGATAAAGTTGTCGGAGAAAGAAGTAATTTTTATTCCCCGCTCAGGAATCAGGTGCCGCTTCTGAAGCGATTCCATGTACCGCTTGAACACCTGAGCGGACACGAACCTGTTGGCGTCAAATTCGACTAGCCCCTGAACTTTCTTTCTCTTGGCAGATGATGATGAAGCCATCTTACACCCAAGGGGTCTCAAACGGCCCTTGCAAACCAAATTCCAACACAACTAAGCAACCCAACAAGACAATACACAACCAAGCAATCCAGTAATCCAACAAGCAGTCCAATAAGATAATAAGCTAAACTCCAAAATGCACCTGAAGCAATCACCGTGCAACCAATACCAAACAAGCACCAACCAATTCCAAGCAGCTCAATCCACAATCCAAACCAAAGACTAATCCACAAGCTGAACTCTAGTTACTATTCAATCCGCAAACCAATCACGCATTCCACGGAATCAACCACCCAACTCGGCCTCCAAATCGGCGATTAATCCACAAAGATCAACCAATTTACCCAATTTTTTCACTCAAACAATTATCACCACACTTCGAAGTAATGAAAAGGCACCAAAGATGGAGAAATTATTACCCACAGAAGTTTCCACCAGAGAATTTGAAGTTGCCTTGCTGCTGCACTGGCGCCGGGGCGTGGAGGTAGTGGTGCCTAGGTGCCAACCTATTGTCAGCTGTTTTCCGGCATCGGACGAAGAAAACGTGATGGTGGGGCTCAAAATGGAGCCCAATCCAAGGAGAAAATGATGGGAACTTCAATGTGGGGGTATTGCTTATGATTTGGTGAATAAAATTGAAAATTTAGATGGATTTGAGTGGATCTAAACAAAGGGGGAAAAGAATGAAAATGGAATGGTTGGAATGGATGTAATGGGAGGATGAATCCTTGATGAAATGCAGTTGGATTCAAGTTAGAAAGGCTTGGAATCAAGAGAAGATTGATTGGAAATGAAAAAGGAGGAAGAGGGGTCGGTGCCGGGGCTTGGGTTAGGGTTTGGAACCCTTAACGTCGTACGGTCGCGCTGTCCACGACCTAGCGCCTAGGCGCCCGTGTTCTTCGAGCTGTTCTTCATGGCGCCGGGGCACCCCCATTCGGTGCCTAGGCTCCATTTTTTTTACAAAGATAAAAACCCCAAAAATAATAAAAATAAAAACAAAATTGCAAATCAAACTGAAACCAAGCAATGGGTTGCCTCCCATTCAGCGCTAAGCTTAACGTCCTCAGCCCGACGTTTCTGCTATTCAGTCCTTTTTCAATTTCACCACCTCGAACTCCCGGCCATTAGGACCGCAACCTGGAAGTTCCGATCTGATCTTAGCCCATCGTTCAATAAAGTTGTGCCAGATTTGATTTTTCGGCCGATGAGATAGGGGTATTTTGGTATGAAAATTTCCAATTTTATCGAATGTAAACTCCCCTATTCCTTTATTGGCTTTAATATCCGTGTCTTGACTTCCCAACGGCTTGGTCAGTTGTTTAGGCCCGATGTAACCAACGAGTCGGTCTTTAACACCGGCCGATAACTTGTGGCCTCTATTCGCAATCCCCTGTTGGTCCTTCTTAAAACCAGCTTGAGGAAGCTTTTGAACCTCTGAATTGCCCATATCAACCCTTAAGCAATCCTCTAGGTTAGTCGGGCTCTGTATAAGCTTGAGCACATTGAATGTAACCTTTTCATTCTGTACCTGCATGGTTAATTCTCCAGCTCGTACATTGATTATCGCGTTTCCCGTTGCGAGAAAAGGCCTACCGAGAATAATGGGTACGTCTCGATCTTCTTCATAATCTAGGATAATAAAATCTGCCGGAAAGATGAATTTGTCCACCTTGAGAAGGACATCCTTAATAATACCTTCCGGGTATGTAATGGATCGATCCGCCAGTTGCAGTGTCATGGTGGTAGGTCGAGCTTCCCCGATGCTCAATTTTTTGAAAATGGACTTGGGCATGAGATTAATACTTGCTCCCAAGTTGCATAGAGCTCGCCCGAAGTATTGATCACCGATCATGCACGGGATTGTGAAACTCCCTAGGTCCTTGATTTTAGGAAGTAGTTTCCTCTGCACCCTTGCACTAGTTTCCTCTGTTAGCGCCACAGTCTCGAATTTCGTTAATCGCCTTTTCTTTGATAGCACGACTTTCATGAATTTAGCGTAGCTCGGCATCTGTTCCAAGGCTTCGACGAGAGGTATATTAATGTGCAACTGCTTCAGTACCTCAAGAAATTTCTTGAACTGGCCCTCCTTTTTAGACTTTTCAAATCGCTGAGGAAATGGAGGAGGCGACCTAGATTTATGGTGATTTCAGCGTCCGGTTGCTTTTGGGTTGCAACTGGTTCTTCTGGCTCTTGCGACTATTGAATCAGAGGATTAGTGGGTTCAGTCGCCGATTCTGATGGAGTTGGATCGTGCAACTGCTTTCCACTACGCAATGTGACTACTTGGACCTGTTCTTTGCCTTTTCCTTTCAGGTTTTGCTCAGTGTCGCTCGGCAGCGATCCTTGAGGTCGGTTGTTCAGGGTTGAGGCCAGTTGGCCTATCTAAGCTTCCAAATTCCTATTTATTGTGATCTGAGATTGCATAAACTGCATGAAGAGATTTTCCAGATCTGATTTCTTTTCTTCTCGCAGTGGTGGATTGAACTGCATTGGTCTTATAGGCTGTTTCTGCGGCTGCTGCTGCGGGAATCCAGGCGGCTGATTCGGTCTCGTCTAGATGTTCCATGAGAAATTAGGATGATTTCTCCAGCCTGGGTTGTAATTGTTTCCATACTGATTAGCTGGGTTTCTCTGAAAATTTCCCATGTAATTAATGGACTTCGGGTTGGAGGCACATTCATTACAAGGATGGCCGAATTCCCCACACCACATGCAAATGTCTGCTGATGTCGATTGTTGTGATGTAGTCACCCCTAATGCACTGACGTTAGCTGGCCTGGACAGGTTCTGAATTTGCCAAGATAAAGCATCGATGTGGGCCTTTATCGATGAAACCGCGTCCAGCTGAAGTAGACCCGCACCTCTGCTTCTGCCCGATGGAAGTTGATAAGTGTTGGCCGCCATTTTTTCGAGTAAGGCGTATGATTCCTGATAGCTTTTCCGTAGCAGAGATCCGTTCGATGAAGAATCCACCATGAGACGGGTGGAATCCTAGAGACTGTTATAGAAAATCTGAATTTGTACCCACAGCTGAATTCCATGATGCGGGCACTTTCGAAGTAGGTCTTTGAAACAATCCCACGCCTCTGATAGGGTCTCCTTGCCGTGTTGCTTGAACGAGACTATATCCATTCTCAGCTTAGTTAGCTTGGCGGGCGGAAATTATTTTTCTTAGAATTTCTGAGCCAAGTCATTCCATGTGCTGACGGAGTTCGGTGGCAAAGAGTCTAGCCACTGGGAAGCTCGATCACGCAGAGAAAATGGAAACGTTTGAAGTCACATTGCTTCGTCGGAGACTCCGTTCTGCTTGAAAGTGTTCATAATCTGTAGAAAATTTCACAAATGGTGGTGCGGATCTTCAGTTGCAAGACCTCCAAACTGCCTGATAGACTTGAGCATCTAGAAAATCACTGGGTTGATTTCAAAATTGTTGGTGTCGATCGGAGGAGGTGCAATGCTAGTCTGAACTGCATTTTGGCCAAGCGTAATCAGATCCCAAATTGGCTGGTCCAAATCATCTTGAGGTGGATGATTCGGGATCTCGATCGTCTGGTTTCCCTACTGATTTTCATGAACGTTCTCGTCCTGGTTCTCGATGCGCTCCATCGTATGCTGTTGGTTTCTGGCCTCCTTGCTCTTTCGACGCCTTCTCAAATAAGTTCTTTCGGGTTCTAGATCAAAAAGGATGACAATTTCCTTTCCGCCTCTTCCTCGACGCATGTAATATGAGATAACTCTGCAAAAACCAATGAAATTGAACTAGCAGAAAGAAAAAAAAATTCTAAGCTACAAGAAATAATGAAACTAAGCTATTCTACAAAATTATACAAGAAAGCAATAAAACTAAAAATAATTGGCTAACAGATCCCCGGTAACGGCGCCAAAAACTTGACGAGCTGCGTATATGTCAATAAAAATGCTCGCTATTTACGCAAGTATACGTGCCGTGTCAAGTAATAAAGAGTGAGTAGAGTATTTTATAGACATAACATCTTCTTTTTTATATATATACATAAAAGTACCTCAACATAACCCCTTATTTTATCACGAACATAAATTATACGTTTAATCATGTCAATAGAAAGATTAATAATAACTATTTTCTTTCTTTCTATATATACTTGATATATAAATATGAACAAATTCATTTCGATAGCAAAGAACACCTTTGCCTCAATTATAATTCATACATATCTTTATCACAGAAAGTCTCTTTTGCTAACTTCATCTATTTTATTCTTACTAATTAGGTATTTTCTAATGAAAATACCAATACTAGGACAGTCTATAGTATATCCTTTCCATATTATGACAGATAATACATGATATAAATATCATGATTTCAATCTTCTCCTTTCCTTCATTCTTTCTATACTTATCTACCAATCCTTACTATGATTTACTCTTTGTGGTACCATATCTTTCCTTTCATCATTCATCATTTTCCTCTTTCCACTCCCATTTTTTTATGAGCTTCTCATTATGCATAATTCTTAATATATAATTCTTAAATCATTGAGGAAGGAATCCTCGACTACATACTCACCTTGAGTGTGGCTCTTTCTATCAATAATCCTGTCAATCATAAAAGGTGGAGTTAGAACTACATATAACATATATTTCTTAAATATCCACCTTTTATCTATATTTTTCTCAAATCTTACATTTTTTTTCCTACTTTCCTTTCTAACATCACTTTTCATAGTGAAAAATTACTTTTCTTTTATGAATCATATACCTATCAAAATATCATAGCAGTTTCCTATATTTACAATCATAATTATGACAAATCATCATATGTTCATGTAACCGTAAAAATCAACATATCATAGGTATATCTTATAATTTCAATCTATCCTTTCCATCATTCTTCCTATACCTATTCATCAATCCTTGCAGGATCATATCTTTCTTTCCATATCTATTTACCATTCTTTGTTCTAATATTACTCCTTGTAATATCAAATCTTATCTTTCCGTGCCTATTTACCAATCTTTGCTCTGATACCACCTTCTGGGGCTGGCATTTTCAACTGCTTTAAAACATTTATTAGTATCAGTGTCTATCATATCATAACATACTTAGTCATAAACATATATTCACATGATTATGTATTTCACATATTTCATTCATAGTTAGCGAAATTTTTATCACATTGTCACACCTTTGTACATAGGTTATCTAACCCTTATGTACCTATTTCAGCAATATTTATATATTTACAAAAAGAAAAAGGTATATTGGCGAAAATTTTGTGCCCCCTGGTCCCCTGTTTCCTTTAGTGACCTCTTTTCCTTACCCCTAGGAATCTCCTAAGGCTAAAAGGTACTTAGGTGAAATGTGCCTAGCTTGGTCACAGATGTAGCATTTTACTATCTTTGCTTTAGCAGTTCCGCAATCCCGAGCTATGTGACCCGTTCAGCCACACTTGTAGCATTTTCCCGAACCTTGTAAACATTCGCCAGAGTGGTGCTTGTGGCAGGTCTTGCAAGTGGGGGTGTTCCTTGTCCTGTTATCGACCCTCTTCTTCCGGGTAGTTGCCCTTCTTTTCTTTCCTTTATTAGCCTTATTTCCCAGGGAGGTTGTAAAGAAAGGTTTCTGAGCTTGCCTAAGCTCTTGAGTCCTCGTTGATTCCATCTCTAATGCTCTAGCCCTTTCGAAGCTAGAGGCATAGTCCTTTATTAGCAATGGGGCCTGCTGGTTCCACAAGCCTCATAGCATCCCAGCAACCTGGACTGTCCACTGTTGCATAGCCTTTTCTACGGCTATAGCTACCCTTTCTTTTATATTGACTTCTGCTGGAGGTCTAGAACTATCTTCTTATCTTTGGTGAGTTCTTGAGGACTATTCCTCTGATTCCGCCCTACTTATTCTCTTACTAGTGTCGCCCCTGGTTTGATCGACAATTTCCTCCATCGGGGCCTTTCCTTTGTTTGCCATCTACATATAAATCATCAATAATAAACCAATTTATCAAAATCATGAATTCATGTAACTTAGTTTCATCATTTCCTTCCTTTCTTGTCATTTTACCAACCTTTGCTCTGATACTAAGCTCTATGGCGCCCCGACCCGGGTGCCTAGAAGCCTTACTCCGGGATCTTTATTGATTGGTAAACGTGACTCAGGATTGTTGCCCTGATCACACGGCAGGATTTTTAAATTGGATCTCGTCCAAATTTTTTTTCCATTCCTTTTCTTTGTTTTTCATCACATAACAAACACTTGTCATCAACTTTACACATGATACTCATAATAACATCATATCATCATATATGAACATGTTCTTGACATTAATTTCACATATATTATTTATATCATAATAACTGACTTATCTATATCACAAGTTCTTTCAATCTAAATATTTCATACACACATATTTTGAAGATTCCATATAATCATTCATACCATATACAGACCAGTTTGTTGAAAAGTTTTCTTCATACTCTTTTCCTTTCCTGCATGGCCTGTGCGGTACCTGTCTACGGTTGGGGAAAACAAAACATGAGTCGAAACTCAATAAGCAAGCATTTTTCATTTTAAATGCATTTCTCACCTTTCGGTAGTAGACGCTTAATAAGCGTTCGACTAGCAATTGGAGGAAATATTTTCATAAATACCTTTCATAAACATTTCATAATCCCAATTCATAGCAAACATTTGCTTATAAAACTTGACATATAAATTCTTTTTCTATGAACATATTTATGTTCTAAAATATTGGTCATCGAAACTCTTTTTCTCATAGGACATTTTCATGTCCTAAAATACTTTTCATAAAACCCCTTTTTATGCATATGCAACATGCAATACTGTGGCGCCCCGAACCGAGGCGTCACATTTGTCCTTACTCCGGGATTTTGTCGATTGGTAAGTGTGAATCAGGATTGTTGCCCTGATCACGCGGCGGGTACTTAATTGGATCTCGTCCAATTTTTTTTTCATTTCTTTTTATTTCATCATATAAACATATACTCATCATCATTCATAATGGATTTATCCATAACATCATAAATCATCAACTTCTCATATTATTCATAACTTCATAATTTCATACAATCTATGTCATTTCTCATCATATCCCATTAGGGAATCTGTTCATACAAAAATCTACTAACCTTTGTAGATTCTTCTTTTCCTTTAGCAACTCGTGCCCTTCATTTCTTGTCTTTCCCTACACCTGTCTGAGGTTGGAAAAACAAAACATGAGTCGAAACTCAATAAGCAAGCATTTTTTATTTTAAATGCATTCCTCTCCATTTGGTAGAAGACACTTACCAAGTGATCAACTACCAATGGAATAGAAACCTTTTCGTAAACCATTTTTGAAAATCTTTCATAAACCATTCATGAAAACCATTCGTAAATGCATTTCTCTCCATTCGATAGGAGACACTTAGCAAGTGATCAACTATCAATAGAATAGAAACAAACCTTTTCATAAACATTGGATGTGCAAATGTTTCATTTCCACTCCTGACATAAACCTTTGTGTGCGGGTACGCTAGCTCAGGGAACATCTCACATAGCATGGTCCAATACGCCGGCTGTCTCCAACTTGGCCTCATCAAGGGGAACCTCTCTTCCTCTTGACGCCTACATGGTTCCTACATGCATGAATTTTGATTTTCCCGGCATTATATACCTCTTACACTAGGTGGCTTGTAATTCTCATGTAGAGAATTATTTGCATCATCCCTTAAAAATATCTTTTCAAATCCATGTGTGCAAATACTTTCTTTCCATTCCTAACATAACCCTTCGTGTGTGGGTACGCTAACCCAGGGAACATCTCACATAGCATGGTCCAATACGCCGGCTGTCTCCGACTTGGCCTCATCAAGGGGAACCTCTCTTCCTCTTGACGCCTACATGGTTCCTACATGCATGACTTTTGATTACCCCAGCGTTATATACCTCTTACACCAGGTAACCTGTCATTCTCATGTAGAGAATTATTTGCACCATCCCTTAAAAATATAATTTCAAATCCATGCTTTCCTTTTCAATCTATGTATGAAAATGCAATGCATTCATTCAAACATAACATTCCTTTGCCTCCACCTCTGGGGAGGACGCCGTCGGCACACAGCCCATACGACTCGGCAATAGTGAAGGGGGACCCTCTGATCCGCTTTCTACCTCCACCAAAGCCTCTTCCTTATACATTATACATGTGCACATGTCCATGAACATTACATGATATCAATATGCCGGCATGACTTTTCATAAAAACTCATAAACATTCATCATTTCAAAACATTATAGGAATTGCCATCCTTAAACACATTTCATAAATACTTGGGAATAAAATCATATTTTCAAAAGGGTTTGCTTGCTTACCTTTGCTTTGCTTCAACCTGACTCATTTATCCTTTCCTTTCATTTTCCTATACAAGGAAATTGGATATTTTATCCATCTATTCCATGTCTTAGCTTGCTTCCCATGCATGCTTTACGATCACATATTACCTCGTTTTTATAGAGGTTTTCCTTTTATAAATACTTGGTCATTACTCATTTATATGAATTTTTATCCATAAATCCTTTAAAAATTCCATCCATATATCCTCATAATTATAAAAAAATAAATCTCAATTTTTTCCCAAAATACGTTGTTCACTATTCATAATTATTGTTCATGTACTGTAGCAGATTACTGTTCATCATCACTGTTCACAGCAACGTGGGTTACTGTTCATGGGTTCCAAAAATTGACATTTTTCCCAAAAATAAAAAATACCATGACATAGCTTATGCTTCGTATATCATGGGAAATTTCATACATTTTGAATTTATCGTCATTTACTTGGTTAAATAAATCATTTTCTCCATGTACTAAAAATCATCATAAATTCACTTAAGCATATTCCTTAATTCCAAAAATCATGAAATTAATATATCATCATTCTAACTAATATTTATCATAATCATACATCCCAAATCATCATTTATCAAATTTGGAGCATTATTTCCACATATCATATGTTATCTTCCCGAATGCTCTATTTTCGCTCCAAATCTTTGATGTTTTGGCATGATTTCAATTAAGCATTATATCTATACTTATTTTCTCATGCTTAGGCATTATCTAAGCATGGTTTTACCTTACTTAACATCCAAAAGAAATTTGGGAAGAAATCACTTACCTGAAATAGAAAATCTCTCCTCCAACTTGCCCTTTCTCTCTCTAACCTCCTCTTTCTCTCTTAAAACGAATTTGGGTGTGGGAATGGCTTGAATTGCTCAAGATTGGAGTGCCTTTGGACGTCCTCCCAGCCCCCCTATTTATACTTTTTGATTTTTCACAAAATTGGATTTTACCCCCTAGCTTTGAGGTATTTAATTATAAATTGGTATTTCTTTTTAATTTTAAAAATTTCATTGAGCCAAGAGCTGCCCACCCTATTCCTGCTTCAGCCACCCTATTCAGCCCTATTTTTTATTATTTTTTTGATTTTTAAAATTAATTAATTTAGGCTAAATCAATCCTAACCGTTGGTTAATGATAAGATTAATTTGTGGCCATTGGATTTGGCCCAAAAAGTCAACAGCCCCTGCAACTCCCTGCATTGCATCTGCATTTTCATTTAATTTTTTTATTTTTTTATTATTTATTTATTAAAAAGTCAAAAGTAGCTTTAATTAAAAGTTAAGCTACTTTTTCGATCTCTATTTGATGCTTCATCTTGACCTTTGATTTGTGATTTTCATCACATCTTAACCCATTCATCATGTTCATCATGAATTTTTAACCATCCATAAAAAATTTCACTTCAATCCGACGTCCGGATTGCAAGATATGAATTTTTTTTTATTTTCTCTCAAAAATCCACTAAAATCCGAAAATTCTAAATAAATCAAAAAGTGGCTATTTTGTCCTTTTGTGGGAAGCTTCCTTTTTTGTCTTTTTGTGATTAAGTTAATCCAAAGTGATTAACTTAACATATTCTTTAATCCCACGTTTACTATTCACGTGTACTATTCATCCGAATTTCATAAATAATTATTTTAACCTTTATTCTCACATATTTTCCATACTCATGAATATATATTTTATTAACATATTACCTAGGGTTTATAACCCTAGGGTTTCATATATGTGTCTAAGATTGGGGTTTCACAAATACGTCTCTGTCCATCGGGTAGGTGACACTTATCAAGTGATCATCCTTCCTTAGGAGAGAAACCTTTCCAGGTGATAGCCCACGAGTCAGGCGACTATCCGTGTCTATCTCCCATTTCAGGGAGGGCGCCGCCGGCATTTAGCCTTATTCAAGTGACTCGGCCTATGCAAAGTGGGCCCAATTTACAACCGCGTCCGGCTTGCACATCCTCTACAGTAGACCTAGTATATAATCCTTGTGCACACTTTTACTTCACATTCACATGCTGGCATGCTTTTATAAAACACCACAAACTCAAGTCTGTGTCTTTTTCTGAAAACTTGATGTTATCATGTCATTTCAAAACAATACAAACCTCGGTCTGTATTTCGTTTTTCAAATCTTGAAAACTGGGCTAAACCCATGTTAACAAGTTCTATACTCAAAACGTTTTGTAAGGATGGCCAACCTTAAAACGTTTATATTTCATAAATCTTTCGAAGTATTCAAGGAAAATATTTGAAATAACAATATTTTATAGCTGTTTTGTAAATAATTTCTGAACGATAAAACGTCTTTTAAAAATATTTGAAACCAAAAGATTTTTCTTACAAATGATTTTCCCATTTATGGGTTTTTATGATCAAAGGACATGCAAGTACATGCTTTCATCTAATATCATATACTTTTGTCCACCTGTCTTATTATTCATTTCTATATGAGATAGTCTTGTACAATCCTTTGAACATTACTCAAATCATTTTTGAAATTAATTTATCGTGTTGGCCTTCCTTAAATCCTTCTCGAAATAATAGATTTTGGAAATTCCAAAATAATCCAATATTTAGAGATCCTTTGAAACATATCAGTCAAATACTTCAAAACCTTGTAATAAAACTTATTCTAAAACATTTTTTTCAAATATCATTTTAAAATCTCATTTTCCTTTCAACATTGTATTTCAATATTTTCAACATTAAAAGGATTTGCTTCTAATGAAGCAATTTCCAAAACAATTTAAGATTATAGAGTAAGGTCGTACAAAATTGTATTTTCAAAAGGTTTGCTTGCTTACCTGTATAGTCAACTAGTATCTTTCACTTGTACCTTTTCCTTTTCCTCTAAAAATGAAAAGGACCATTTTTCTCACATAAACATAATATTCTATGCTTGCACATTTCTACTATTAAATTTGAATTTATCTTAGGGTTTTCTAACCCATGCATATGTCATAATTACTTTATTTTCCTTCGTAACTCTTATAGAGGTTAATTTGGTCTCTATTTTCACATACGGATTTTTATCCCAAAAATCATTAAAAATTCCATTCATACATCCTTACAAATATCAATCTTATTTCTGTCCAAATCACTTTGTTTACTATTCATGATTATTGTTTATGATCACTGTTCCTAATTACTGTTCACGCGGATTATTTTTCACAGCGTGTTTGGCACTGTTCATGGGTTTCAAAATTTGGCATTTTTTTTAAAATAAAAAAAATATCATGACATAACTCTTGTTTAGTACATCATGAGATAATTCATGCATTTTGAATTAATCATGAATATCTGGGCTAAATAAATCATTTTAGCCACTTATACACATATGTGTATAAGGTTCTATAATTCATGTTTTAAGCATAAATTTGACTTAAAAAAATTCTTTTAATTCCTATAATATATTCCATAACATACCATGATCAACATAATCATAATTCTCATTTAAAATTTCTGAACTTATTATTAAATTCCAAAATAGCCCTTTTCTTTTCTCTATGTTCCATCTTCTTAATTATCTATTAATTTCATATACAAATAATAGCACTAATTTGCTATCCCTAATCCTTTATTACACTCTTATCTAACATATATATTAATTTGGATCACTTTCACTTAGTTTTCATATTTATTTTTGATTATTTCTCAAACTGTCCACATTTGCTGAAATCAAGTGTACTGATTTCTCTAAATATTGATTTATATACAAATCAAGGTATTTAACTTTGAAATTTCTGTCATACATCAATAACTACATGAATTAACACTCATAAAAATTTCAGTAAGAAATATGAACATTATATATTTATTTTGATATTTTCACTGTGCTGGGCAGTGTTGTAAAATTAGGAACAGCCCTAATCACGTTATTTTTAAGCCATACTTATGTCATTCAAAAATAATATTTAATTTTGTTCGTTTGATAATCACAATATCTTGTACATCATATCAAAATTTCAGATTATGCTCTGTCTATAGAAATTATTAAAAGTCATTTACTACAGCTAATCCTATCACCCTTTTTACCCTGTTTAAGTTAATCTTCTCGGATTTTTAATTTGTAACCTGCTTAATATTTTAAGCTAAAAATTTGGTCGTTCCTTAATGATAATATAATGAGATTTTAAAAAAATCTCATAGCAAAAATCCTTCATTTATCATTTCGTTCATTTTTTTGTTTTTAACATCACATAACCTCCAGATTTGAAGCAATAAATCAAGATTAACTTAGACTTATTAAATTAATCATGAAAATATCCCTAAATTAGTTTAACGCTGAATTAGTTTAATGACATTAATCCTTACCGATCTTTTCATTATTCATAAATCATATTTTAAACATGATTATAAAAATCTGTTTGGAAATTTATGTTCAACAAGGATATAAATACTGAAATTTATGAATTTCAAAAATACAAAATCAGTCTATGCATTAATGTCCAGCAGCATCTCATTTGCACCTTTTTCATCGTCCATGTATTTTATATAAAAAAAATTTAAATGCTTAAACGAGCATCATTTCCAGAAGTTAGAAATATATTTGGACGTGCAGCAATTAAAAGGAAAATAAATAAAGAGGAACCTGTTTGAATGCTTGGACCATCCATTCCTTATTAATATATATACAATTGCTCACAAAATGTACCTTTCGGAATTTTGAAAAAAATTTCTATTTTATTTTAATTAACTAATTCATATTTAGATAAAAATCTTATTTTAAAATTTTGGAAACATGTTTTCCAAAATTTCATTTCTTCATTAAATTGGGCATATTAAAATAGGCTTACCCATAAAATTTCTCCTCAATTGGAGCGAAGTACATATTTCAACTTAATTAAAATCATATTTGGTCATAAAATTTCATTTTAAAAACTTGTAGACATGTTTTTCAAAATTTAATCCATTCATTATGTTGGGTATATTAAAATAGGCTTGCTTCAAAAGTTTCATCTCAAATGGCCTTATATGCATTAAGATATTAATTAACTAAGTAATTATTGTTGGAAATATGTGGAAAATAAGTCAAGTCTATGTTTTGATGATTAACAAATCAATTTGAGTAAGTTTTGGTTACTAACATGTTTGTGGAAATGACTTAAGGTTATAAATTTGAAGAATATGAAGCATGGCAAGTCAAGTCGATTTCCAAGTCGACTCAGGCTTTGACTTAGGCCAAGTTGATCCCCAAGTCGGCTCAAGAAGCGACTTCAAGACGTCATTCCCTTCCAGAGTTGAAATCGAGAATGAGAGGTGCCGAAGTCGCATCCCAAGTCGACTCCGCTTGCGACTTGGGTGAATTCACAGACCAAGTCGACCCCAGCATTGACTTCGAAACGTCATTTCCTTCCAGAGTTGAAATCGAGAATGAGAACTGCCGAAGTCGCATCCCAAGTCGACTCCGCTTGCGACTTGAGGTGAAGTAGCAGACCAAGTCGACTCCAGTCGCGACTTGGAGGCGTCATTTCTGTCCAGAATTGAAATCGAGGAGCAGAGCTGCCGAAGTCGGAGACGAAGTCGACTCCGCATGCGACTTGGGTGAAGTCGCAGACCAAGTCGACTCCAGTATCGACTTCTGTTGGACAGGGCAGAAACTTCAGAAGCCAAATCAGGGATTAGATCAATTTCAAGGTAGAACTTGAGTCAAGTTGAAGATCAAGTCAACTTCGATGTTCGACTTGGAACATATGAAGACTAATCCAAGTCCAAAGAAAGCAAGGTGCATGAATTCAACTATTCTAATCAAAATATATTGGACTTGTTCATAAATATAAAGATTCAAGACTCAAGGACTCAAGGTTTGCAAATAATGGAGCTAAAAGACATCAAGCTAGAATGATAACACAGTGGTCCAAAGAGATATAAATCAAGGAAGAACAACCAAACATGAAGAAACTCAAGCAAGCAAAGCATTCCAAGGATTTCGAGTTCATCAAACAAGCTGTTGAGGTGAAGTCGCACCCGAAGTCGACTCCACCTGCAACTTGGGTCAAGTCGAGGACCAAGTCGACCCAGACTGGAACTTGAAGAAGTTGCGAATAGGCGAAGTCGCACCCGAAGTCGACTCCATCTGCGACTTGGGCGAAGTCGCACCCGAAGTCGACTCCACCTGCGACTTGGGTCGCAACGGTCAAAAAATTTTCGAACGTTGGCACATTAAATGCCCGCCACCTACTTTCAAACGTTCGGATTCCCTCCACAATTATAAAAGGCAATCAATATGAACGAGGAGGGTAGCTGAGAATTCATTAAGTGTGCATAACTCCCATCTTCAAGAGCATTAAGTGATCAAGCCATCATAAAGAAGAAGAACTTCGAGTTCAAACTGGCAAGAGCTTCTTATTGAATCATCAACACCACTGTACAAGTTCTTCTCTGCGCGAAATCTGTCTCTACACAACAGTAACATGTAGAAACTTTCTTTTACTTTTACTTGTTGTATTGAACTCTATTTAGTTTGGGTAACTAAGATCAAGTGTAAGCAAAGTAGTGTGTGACTGGAGTGGAACTCGTCACCTACTTGTGCTGTGAATTGTTGATGCCCCCTAGAGCTGAAATCTAGAAGAGAGCAGTGGCTTTAGTTATATTTGTGAAATATAATAGTGGAACCCAAGTCACAAGAGGTGTGCGCTTGGAAGAGTGGAGTAGGAAAGTTACCCGAACCACTATAAAAACCTTGCTTGTTGATTTTTATTTCTGCTCTCTACACTATATTGCTTTCCACTTTGTTTCTTCATAAAGGGGACTAGATTAATCTGGGGTAAAGTTTCTGTTTAAGTTGAAAATTTTAAATACCCAATTCACCCCTCCCCTCTTGGGTAATTGCCATTAACTCGGGACCAACAAGTGGTATCAGATCAGGTCTTTGAGTTATACCAAAGAGATCTTTTAATATGGCATCCCAATCGACTTCCGTTCCCGTATTTGCCGAAGGCCAATCTTTTACTAGGCCACCATTGTTTGATGGGAACAATTTCGGCTATTGGAAGCTACGTATGAAATAACTCATCATGGCTACAAATATGGACTCTTGGATTGCTATCCAAGATGGTGTGAATTTGCCAATCGATGAAAGAGCTTCCAAATGGACTAATGAGAAAGTGAAAACTGTTAAGAGCAACGCCAAGGCTATGAATTCTTTATTTTGTGCTCTTACCGCTTCCGAATATGATAGAGTATCCTCTTGTCTAACTGCAAAAGAAATATGGGATACTTTAACTTCTATCTATGAAGGAGCTTCTCAAGTCCAAGGGACAAGGAGAAATATTTTGATCGGAGAATTAGAAAGCTTTAGAATGCTAGAAACAGAAAATATTTCTAAACTGTTTGCTAGATTCTCTAAAATTACTAATGCCTTGAAAGGTCTTGGAAGGGCAATTTCTGAATCTGAACAGGTTATGAAGATTCTAAGGGCGCTACCCAATTCATGGACTCCAAAAATTACTACAATAGAAGAAGCCAAAGACCTAAATACATTGAAGCTAGAAGATCTTATTAACTCATTAATATCACAAGAGCTAATCAAGAAAAGAAACGATGATCAACACAAAGGCAAGAGAACCATTGCATTGAAAGCAGCACATAACTCGGATGAGTCAACCTCCTCATCTCATAACGACGATGAAGACATTGCATTGTTGACCCGAAAATTTTGAAAGTTCGTAAGGAGAGAAAAGAACTTCAAGGATCTCCAAGAGAGATCTCAAAAAGAGAAGAAGGAGGCTATAAAGTGCTATAGATGCGGCAGTATGGGACATATGCAAGCTCAATGTCCTACACCCGAAGAGAAATCAAAGGATCAACAAGAAAGGAGGGAAAGACATGAAAGCAGAAAATTCCAAAGGCCAAAGGGAAGAGGAATGTACGTGAACGAAGAAACTTCATCAACAAGTAGCTCCTCAACCGATGATTTTGATGCGGCAAATTGTGCAAGAATATGCTGCATGGCGCGGATTGAGCAAGAAGAAGATTTGTTGTGTTTAAATACAAAGGAAGTTTTGGAAGAACAAACTACTTCAACAAAGTGCACAAGAAATGAAGAGGTAACTTCCAAATTTTGTCATTCTCAATCTACTTATTCTTCTTTTCAAGAATGTCTCAAATGTACTCAATTAGAAGAATTACAACAAGCATATGATTCATTATATGAGGAAATCAAAAAGCTAGGAAATAAGTTATCATTAAAGAGACAACAATGTAACTCCATTATTATTGTAAATGGAAAACTAGCAGAAAAAGCAACAAAACTGAAAGAAGAAAATGATTTTCTTTTGAAAGAAGTGGAAAAATTGAAAAAGGAGAATGAATCATTAGCTAAAATTCTCTAATCCAGGAGAAAATGTGAAAATATTTCTGAATATGACCTCTCAAAATTGTTGGTCCCGAGTTGATGGCAAAAACCCAAGAGGGGAGGGGTGAATTGGGTAATTAAAAATTTACAACTTAAACAGAAACTTTACCCCGGATTAATCTAGTCCCCTTAGTGAAGAAACGAAATGGAAAGCAAAGCAATGTAGAGAGCAGAAATAGAATCAAGCAGACAAGGATTTTTATAGTGGTTCGGGCAACCTCCCTACTCCACTCTTCCAAGCTCACACTCCTTGTGACTTGGGTTCCACTATTGTATTCTCTCAATACAATTAGAGCCACTGCTCTCTTCTAGATTCTAGCTCTAGGGGGCATTTACAACCAGAGCCTCTTGCTCTCTTCTAGATTCCAGCTCTAGGGGGCATCAACAAATCACAGCACAAGTAGGTGATGAGTTACACTCCAATCACACACTACTTTGCTTACACTTGATCTTAATTCCTCAAACTAAATCAAGTTCAACACAAACAAATGAAACAATAAGTAAACTACACTTTACAGTTGTGTAGAAGCAGTTTGGCGCAGAGAAGAACTTGTAGTAATGACTTTGAAGATTCTGAAATATAGCTCTTGCAACTTGAAGCGAAGTTCTTCTTCTTTGAGTAGCTTGATCTCTTTGAAGCTCTTGAATATAGGAGTTAAGCTCACTTAATGTTTTTCAGCTACTTCCCTCGTCCACCATGAATGCTATTTATAATTTTGGAGGGAATCCGAACGTTAGAAGGTAGGTGGCGCGCATTTAATGCGCCAACGTTCGAATAAATTCCGACCGTTGCGACCCAAGTCGCATGTGGAGTCGACTTCGGATGCGACTTCGCCCAAGTCGCAGATGGAGTCGACTTCGGGTGCAACTTCGCTTCTCCGTCGCAACTTCAAGTTTCAGTCAGGGTCGACTTGGGCATCAACTTGACCCAAGTCGCAGGTGAAGTCGACTTCGGGTGCGACTTCACCTCGGCAGTTGATTTCGTGAACTTGAGAACTTGGAATGCTTGGTTCTTTTGCTTAGTCTTCTCCATGCCTTTTGCATTTTGTATTACTTTTTGGATCATTGTGTCTTGCTTTCATTAGCTCCATGTTTTGCAAGTCTTGAATCCATGAGTCTTGATTCTTGCATTCATGAGCAAGTTCTTTGATTTATGCATCTTGCTTGAACTTGGATTGTTTTTCTTCTTTGAAGACCTTGTGAATCTTGGAGACTTTGTATTGTTTGATTTTGCCTTTGATTCATTAATATTCATATCTTGAAAAATATGCTTGGAGCTTTGCCTTGGACTTGAGAATCTTAAGTTGATCTTGAGATCATTTAATCCAGCTTGTCTTCTGCAATTTCTCCTCTGTCCGATCGAAGTCGATGCCGGAGTCGACTTGGTCTGCGACTTCGCCCAAGTCGCATGCTGGAGTCGACTTGGTCTGCGACTTCGGTGCCCCCAGATCTTGGTTTCAACTCTAGATGAAAAACGACGCCTCCAAGTCGCTACTGGAGTCGACTTGGTCTGCGACTTCACCTCAAGTCGCAAGTGGAGTCGACTTGGGGTGCGACTTCGGCACTTCAGGGTCTTGACTTCAACTCTGGAAGGAAACGTCATTTTGAAGTCGATCCTGGAGTCGACTTTGTTTGCGACTTGACTTCCCAAGTCGCAAGTGGAGTCGACTTGGCCTGCGACTTCACTTGTTCTTCTCCCATTTTCAACTCTGGACAGTTTGGGCTCTTTGAAGTCGATCTTGGAGTCGACTTGGGGTACGACTTGGCCTTCCATGCTTTATGTTCTTCAAATGTATATGCCTTAAACATTTCCACAAACATGTTAGTAGCCAAGACTTACTCAAATTGATTTGTTAATCATCAAAACATAGATTTAACTTGTTTTCCACATATTTCCAACAATCTCCCCCTTTTTGATGATTGACAAAACCGATTTGAGTGTATACCTTTCAATAACTTAATAACATGCTCATTTTGCATTTCATACTTATGCTCATGCAATCATTCAAACATATGGTATTCTTCTCCCCAAACTTATCTACTCTTCTTTTCCTCAAACCTATTTTTCTCCCCCTTTTTGTCAATAAATTAAAAAGATTAGAGGGTAAAGAAAGAGATAGGTGGGATTGCTCCCCCTAAACAGGTGCTCCCCCTAAGTTTATGCTAGCCTAACTCAATCATTCCCATGTCATTTCTAATTTTATAGAATGCTTCTTTGGCTAGGGGTTTTGTGAATATGTCTGCAACTTGATCCTCTGTTCTTATATATACCAAACATATGTCATGATTTTCTACATGTTCTCTAATGAAATGATGTCTGAGGTCTATATGTTTGGTCCTAGAATGCAAGACTGGATTCTTGGTTAGACATATGGTACTGGTATTGTCACATTTAATAGGTATATCTTTAAAATCCATGCCATAGTCCCTAAGTTGCTGTTTCATCCAAAGTAATTGGGCACAACAGCTCCCGGCGGCAATATATTCGGCTTCTGCCGTAGATAGAGCAACACTAGTTTGTTTTCTTGAAAACCATGAAACTATCATGCTTCCATGAAACTATCATGTTCCACTTGTGCTTTTTCTATCTACTTTGTAACCAGCAAAATCCGCATCCGAGTAGCCGATTAGATCAAAATTAGAACCCTTTGGATACCAAAGTCCTATATTGATAGTGTCTACTAGATATCTGAAAATTCTTTTCACAGCTACCAAGTGTGATTCTTTTGGACATGATTGAAATCTAGAGCACATACACACACTAAACAAGATATCAGGTCTAGAAGCAGTTAAATACAATAATGAACCTATCATGCTTCTATACAATTTTAAATCAACTACTTTGCCCTTCTCATCTTTGTCCATTTTGATTGTTGAGCTCATAGGTGTGCTTGCTCCTTTGCTGTGCTCCATGCCAAACTTCTTTAGCATTTCCTTGATATACTTGGACTGGTTAATGAAAATTCCTTCATTTAATTGCTTGATTTGCAGTCCAAGGAAGAAGTTTAGCTCTCCCATCATGCTCATCTCAAACTCTTTCTGCATATGCTTAGAAAATTCTTGGCAAAGAGTTTCATTAGTAGCACCAAAAATAATATCATCTACATAAATCTGAATGATCAATATATCCTTTTCTTTATACTTGATAAACAAAGTGGTGTCTACCTTTCCTTTTTGAAAGTCATGATCAGTCAGAAATTTGCTTAGTCTATCATACCAAGCCCTTGGAGCTTGTTTTAATCCATATAATGCTTTGGTTAGCTTGTATACAAATTTAGATTGATCTTTTTCCTCAAATCCAGGTGGTTGTTCTACATACACCTCTTCATTTATATAACCATTCAGAAATGCACTTTTGACATCCATTTGAAACAATTTAAAGTTCATGTGAGATGCAAAAGCTAGTAAGATGCGAATTGCCTCTAATCTAGCAACCGGAGCATAGGATTCCTCAAAATCTATTCCTTCTTCTTGGGAGTATCCTTTTGCCACAAGTCTAGCTTTATTTCTCACTATAAGTCCACTTTCATCCAATTTGTTCCTAAAGACCCACTTGGTGCCAATAACAGTACAATCTTTTGGTCTAGGAACAAGATGCCAAACTTGGTTTCTTTCAAATTGATTTAGCTCTTCTTGCATTGCTATAATCCAGTTTTCATCATTGAGAGCTTGGTCAATATTAGAGGGTTCAATCTTAGACACAAAAGCATATTGTCCACAAACATTTTGCTTTGACCTTCTAGTTTTTACACCTTCATACACATTCCCTATAACTTGTTCACTTGGATGTGCATGTTTGAATTTTAAATCAGATGGAGGTTTATAGGAATCATTACCTTCACTTACCCTTTCCTCCATGGACTCTTCCTGCTTTTCCACATGCAGCTTTTCAAAGTTGTTTGCAATCTCATCTGCATCACTTAAATTATCTCTTCTTTTGTAGCATGGGTTAGTTTCATCAAAAACAACATGTATGGATTCTTCTACAACTTGGTTTCGTTTATTGAATACTCTATATGCTTTGCTATTTAATGAGTACCCAAGGAATATTGACTCATCACTTTTAGCATCAAGTTTTCCCAAGTTAGTTTTTCCATTGTTCAAAACATAACATGTACATCTAAAAGCATGAAAATAAGAAATATTTGGTTTTCTTCCTTTCCATAGTTCATATGGGGTCTTTTTCAAGATTGCTCGAATGGTGACACGGTTCAATACATGACAAGTTGTACTTACAGCTTCACCCCAAAATTTCTTGGATAGATTGCTCTCATTTAGCATAGTTCTAGCCATCTCTTGTATAGTTCTATTTTTCCTTTCAACTACTCCATTTTGTTGTGGAGTCCTTGGTGCAGAAAATGTGTGATGAATTCCTTTTTCATTACATAATTCTATTGAACGTTTGTTCTCAAATTCACCACCATGGTCACTTCTTATAGACATAATAGTACTTTGTTTTTCATTTTCCACCAAGTTTACAAAAGTTGAAAACATAGAGAATGCTTCATCTTTGCTAGCTAAGAGAATTATCCATGTGAATCTTGAAAAGTCATCTATAATAACAAATACATATTTCTTTCCACCAATGGTTAAAATGTCGGATGGTCCATATAGATCCATGTGTAGCAATTCAAGTGGCCTTGTGGTGGAAATCTCCTTTTTGGTAGAAAAAGACATCTTCGGTTGTTTAGATAATTGACATGCCTTGCAAATTTTGTCTTTGTCATATTTCAACTTTGGCAAGCCATCTACCAAACTCTTCTTCCATAGGGTCTTTATGTTTGACATGTTCACATGTCCAAGTCTTTTATGCCAAACCCATGGATCATTATCAATGGCCATTAGACATTGATCATCTAGTTCATTAAGTGAAACCAAATATACATTTCCATGTCTTTTTCCGCTAAACATGATATGTTCTCCATCAAACACATTGCATATAGATGATTCAAACACAACCTTGTATCCTTTATCACATAATTGACTAATGCTCATTAGATTGTGCTTGAGTCCTTCAACAAACAAAACATCTTCCATGCATGCATTTGAAATACTGTAAATGGTTCCTTTACCTTTGATTTTACCTTTCTCATTGTTTCCAAAGGCAACCGTTCCGTCGTTGCAAGGCTTAAGTTTGTGAAATAAGATTCTTTCTCCAGTCATGTGCCTTGAACAACCGCTGTCCATGAACCATATATTGTTTGCCTTTGCCTTGAAACAAATCTGAAAAATAAGCAAGTAAATCTTATCTCTTTGGTACCCATTTTATGGGTCCATTTGGGTTAGTAATATTATTCAACCTTTGTTGCTCTAACTTAGAAAGCCCAAATCTTGTGTTCCTTGGAACCCAAACTAATTTTGCACCATGGTCATATAATTTTTTAAAGTTATACTTATAGGCTTTATGACCCATTTTATTGCAGAAATTGCAGGCCATAGGTAATCTTGGAGTAGACCTCCAAGTATGCATTGGTTCAAATGTTGGCCTTCTAGTCCACATAATATTTTTCCTTTGTGGCTTGTATATATGTGTAATTTTGGTTTGATATTTTCCAAGTATTGGCACATTTGATTTGCCACTTTCTTTTTGCTCAAAAGTATAATATCCAAGGCCTCTTTTATTTGTTTGAGCAGTCATGTTCAGAAACATCTTCACATTTTCTCCTGGATTAGAGAACTTTGCTAATGATTCATTCAAGGATTCGTTCTCCTTCTTCAATTTTTCTACCTCTTTCAGCAATGATTCATTTTCCTCTTTTAGTTTTGTTGATCTTTCAACTAGTTTTCCATTTACAATAATAATAGAATTGCATTGTTGTCTCTTCAATGTCAACTTGTTTCCTAGCTTTTTGATTTCCTCATATAATGAATCATATGTTCTTCTAATTCAGCACATTTGAGGCATTCATGAAAAGAAGAATAACTTGATTGAGAATAGCAAGGTTTGGAAGTTACCTCTTCATTGCTTGTGCATTTTGTTGAGGTGGATTGTTCTTCCAAAACTTCAGTTGTGTTTAGGCATAACAAGTCTTCTTCTTGTTCGAGCCGTGCCATGCAGCATATTCTTGCGCAGTTTGCTGCATCGTTGCCGTCGGTTGAAGAGCTTCTTGTTGATGAAGTCTCTTCATTGACATACATGCCTCTTCCCTTAGACTTTTGATACTTTCTTCTTTCATGTCCTTCTCTCCTCTCTTGATAATCTTTTGGTTTTTCTTCCGGTGTAGGACATTGAGTTTGCATATGTCCTATGCCCCCGCATCTATAGCACTTGGTTGGCTCGTTCTACTTCTCTCTTCGTGGTCTTTCTTTGTAGTCTATGAAGTTCCTTTCTTTTCTCACAAATTTTCGGAATTTGCGAGTGAGAAGTGCTATGTCTTCATTGTCGTTTTGAGATGAGGAGGTAGATTCTTCTGAGTTGTGGTTGGCCTTTAGTGCAATGGTTTTCTTCCCTTTATGATTGTCTTCGTTTCTTCTCTTAATTAGCTCATGTGACATTAATGAGCTAATGAGGTCTTCTAGCTTTAAAGTGTTGAGGTCTTTTGCTTCTTCTATTGTTGTAATCTTTGGAGTCCATGAATCTGGTAGAGCTCTTAAGATCTTCATGACCTGTTCAGATTCAGAGATAGCCTTTCCAAGACCTTTTAAAGCATTAGTAATCTTGGAGAATCTAGCAAACATTTCAGAAATATTTTCTGTATCTAGCATTCTAAAGCTTTCCAACTCTCCTATCAGAATATTTCTTCTAGTCCCTTGGACTTGAGAAGTTCCTTCATAAATAGATGTTAGAGTATCCCATATTTCTTTAGCGGTTTGACAAGATGATACTCTATCATATTCGGAAGCTATAAGAGCACAAAATAGTGAGTTCATAGCTTTGGCATTGCTCTTTACAGTTCTTACTTCCTCTTCGGTCCATTTGGAAGCCCTTTCATCAATTGGCAATATTACACCATCTTGGATAGCAATCCAAGAGTCCATATCTGTAGCCATGATGAGTTGCTTCATACGAAGCTTCCAATAACCAAAGTTGTTCCCATCAAACAATGGTGGTCTTGTAAAAGATTGGCCTTCAGCAAATGCGGGAACAGAAGTAGATTGGGATGCCATGATAATAGATCTCTTTGGTAAAAACTCAAAGACCTGCTCTGATACCACTTGTTGGTCCCGAGTTGATGGCAAAAACCCAAGAGGGGAGGGGTGAATTGGGTAATTAAAAATTTACAACTTAAACAGAAACTTTACCCCGAATTAATCTAGTCCCCTTAGTGAAGAAACGAAATGGAAAGCAAAGCAATGTAGAGAGCAGAAATAGAATCAAGCAGACAAGGATTTTTATAGTGGTTCGGGCAACCTCCCTACTCCACTCTTCCAAGCTCACACTCCTTGTGACTTGGGTTCCACTATTGTATTCTCTCAATACAATTAGAGCCACTGCTCTCTTCTAGATTCTAGCTCTAGGGGGCATTTACAACCAGAGCCTCTTGCTCTCTTCTAGATTCCAGCTCTAGGGGGCATCAACAAATCACAGCACAAGTAGGTGATGAGTTACACTCCAATCACACACTACTTTGCTTACACTTGATCTTAGTTCCTCAAACTAAATCAAGTTCAACACAAACAAATGAAACAATAAGTAAACTACACTTTACAGTTGTGTAGAAGCAGTTTGGCGCAGAGAAGAACTTGTAGTAATGACTTTGAAGATTCTGAAATATAGCTCTTGCAACTTGAAGCGAAGTTCTTCTTCTTTGAGTAGCTTGATCTCTTTGAAGCTCTTGAATATAGGAGTTAAGCTCACTTAATGTTTTTCAGCTACTTCCCTCGTCCACCATGAATGCTATTTATAATTTTGGAGGGAATCCGAACGTTAGAAGGTAGGTGGCGCGCATTTAATGCGCCAACGTTCGAATAAATTCCGACCGTTGCGACCCAAGTCGCATGTGGAGTCGACTTCGGATGCGACTTCGCCCAAGTCGCAGATGGAGTCGACTTCGGGTGCAACTTCGCTTCTCCGTCGCAACTTCAAGTTTCAGTCAGGGTCGACTTGGGCATCAACTTGACCCAAGTCGCAGGTGAAGTCGACTTCGGGTGCGACTTCACCTCGGCAGTTGATTTCGTGAACTTGAGAACTTGGAATGCTTGGTTCTTTTGCTTAGTCTTCTCCATGCCTTTTGCATTTTGTATTACTTTTTGGATCATTGTGTCTTGCTTTCATTAGCTCCATGTTTTGCAAGTCTTGAATCCATGAGTCTTGATTCTTGCATTCATGAGCAAGTTCTTTGATTTATGCATCTTGCTTGAACTTGGATTGTTTTTCTTCTTTGAAGACCTTGTGAATCTTGGAGACTTTGTATTGTTTGATTTTGCCTTTGATTCATTAATATTCATATCTTGAAAAATATGCTTGGAGCTTTGCCTTGGACTTGAGAATCTTAAGTTGATCTTGAGATCATTTAATCCAGCTTGTCTTCTGAAATTTCTCCTCTGTCCGATCGAAGTCGATGCCGGAGTCGACTTGGTCTGCGACTTCGCCCAAGTCGCATGCTGGAGTCGACTTGGTCTGCGACTTCGGTGCCCCCAGATCTTGGTTTTAACTCTAGACGAAAAACGACGCCTCCAAGTCGCTACTGGAGTCGACTTGGTCTGCGACTTCACCTCAAGTCGCAAGTGGAGTCGACTTGGGGTGCGACTTCGGCACTTCGGGGTCTTGACTTCAACTCTGGAAGGAAACGTCATTTTGAAGTCGATTCTGGAGTCGACTTTGTTTGCGACTTGACTTCCCAAGTCGCAAGTGGAGTCGACTTGGCCTGCGACTTCACTTGTTCTTCTCCCATTTTCAACTCTGGACAGTTTGGGCTCTTTGAAGTCGATCTTGGAGTCGACTTGGGGTACGACTTGGCCTTCCATGCTTTATGTTCTTCAAATGTATATGCCTTAAACATTTCCACAAACATGTTAGTAGCCAAGACTTACTCAAATTGATTTGTTAATCATCAAAACATAGATTTAACTTGTTTTCCACATATTTCCAACAAAAACAATAAAAGAGATCTTGGATACTCCACATTTGGGCAAGGAGAAAATAGCAAATCAAATGTGCCAATACTTGGGAAAAATCAAACCAAAACTGCACCTATTGACATACCCAAAGGGAAACATTTTATGTGGACTAGAAGGCGAACTTTTGAACCATTACATACTTGGAGGCCTACTCCTAGATTACCAATGGCTTACAATTTTTGCAATAAGATGGGTCATAAAGTCTATAAATGTAACTTTAAGAAACTATATGACCATGGTGCAAAACTAGTTTGGGTTCCAAGAAACACAAGATTTGGACTTTCAAAGATAGAACAACAAAGATTAAATCAGTTTACTAACCCAAATGGACCCATAAAATGGGTACCAAAGAGATAAGAGTTATTTGTTCATTTTTCAGATATGTTTCAAGGCAAAGGCAAGCAACGTTTAGTTCATGGATAGTGGTTGTTCAAGGCACATGACCGGAGAAAGAAGTTTATTTCATAAACTTAAGCCTTGCAACGATGGAACTGTTGCTTTTGAAAATAATGAGAAAGGTAAAATCAAAGGTAAAGGAAACATTTATAGTATTTCAAATGCATGTATGGAAGATGTATTATTTGTTGAAGGACTAAAGCACAATTTAATGAGTATTAGTCAATTATGTGACAAAGGGTACAAGGTTGTGTTTGAATCATCTATATGTAATGTATTTGATGGAGAACATATCATGTTTAGCGGAAAAAGACATGAAAATGTATATTTGGTTTCACTTGATGAACTAAATGGTCAATGTCTAATGGTCATTGACAATGATCCATGGGTTTGGCATAAGAGGCTTGGACATGTAAACATGTCAAACATTAAAACCCTATGGAAAAAGAATTTGATAGAAGGATTGCCAAAATTGAAATACGACCAAGATAAAATTTGCAAGGCATGTCAATTGTCAAAACAACCTAAAATGTTGTTCTCTACCAAAAAGGAGATTTCCACCACTAGGCCACTTGAATTGCTACACATGGATCTATATGAACCATCCGACATTTTAACCATTGGTGGAAAGAAATATGTATTTGTAATAGTTGATGATTTTTCAAGATTCATATGGGTAATTCTCTTAGCTAGCAAAGATGAAGCCTTCTCTATGTTTGCAATTTTTGTCAATTTGGTGCAAAATGAAAAACAAAGTACTATTATGACCATAAGAAGTGATCATGGTGGTGAATTTGAAAATAAACGATTCATAGAATTATGCAATGAAAAAGGAATTCATCACACATTTTCTGCACCAAGAACTCCACAACAAAATAGAGTGATTGAAAGAAAAAATAGAACTATACAAGAGATGGCTAGAACAATGCTAAATGAGAGTAAATTATCCAAGAAATTTTGGGGTGAAGCTGTAAGTACAGCTTGTCATGTGTTGAACCGAGTTACCATTAGAGCAATCTTGAAAAAGACCCCATATGAGCTATGGAAAGGTAGAAAACCAAATATTTCATATTTTCATGCTTTTGGTTGCACATGTTATGTTTTGAACAATGGAAAAACCAACTTGGGAAAATTAGATGCTAAGAGTGATGAGGCAATATTTCTTGGTTACTCATCAAATAGCAAAGCGTATAGAGTATTCAATAAACGGAACCAAGTTGTAGAAGAATCAATACATGTTGTCTTTGATGAAACTAATCCTTGCTTCAAAAGAAAAGATGATTTAAGTGATGCAGATGATATAACAAGTAGCCTTGAAAAACTGTATGTGGAAAAGCAAGAAGATTCCATGAAGGAAATGGTAAGTGAAGGTAAAAATTCCTATAAACCTCCAACTAATTTAAAGTTCAAAAATATCCATCCAATTGAGCAAGTTATAGGGAATGTGTATGAAGGTGTAAAAATTAGAAGGTCAAAACAAAATATTTGTGGACAATACGCCTTTGTATCCAAGATTGAACCAACCACTATTGATAAGCTCTTGATGATGAAAACTGGATCATAGCAATGCAAGAAGAGCTAAACCAATTTGAAAGAAACCAAGTTTGGCATCTTGTTCCAAGACCAAAAGATTGCACTGTCATTGGCACAAAGTGGGTATTTAGGAACAAATTAGATGAAAGTGGACTTGTAGTGAGAAACAATGCTAGACTTGTGGCAAAGGGATACTCACAAGAAGAAGGAATAGATTTTGAGGAATCCTATGCCCCGGTTGCTAGATTAGAAGTTATTCGCATTTTACTAGCTTTTGCATCTCACATGAACATTAAATTGTTTCAAATGGATGTTAAAAGTGCATTTTTGAATGGATATATAAATGAAGATGTGTATGTTGAACAACCACCTGGATTTGAGGAGAAAGATCAATCTAAATTTGTATACAAATTAACCAAAGCATTATATGGATTATATCCTTTCCATATTATGACAGATAATACATGATATAAATATCATGATTTCAATCTTCTCCTTTCCTTCATTCTTTCTATACTTATCTACCAATCCTTACTATGATTTACTCTTTGTGGTACCATATCTTTCCTTTCATCATTCATCATTTTCCTCTTTCCACTCCCATTTTTTTTATGAGCTTCTCATTATGCATAATTCTTAATATATAATTCTTAAATCATTGAGGAAGGAATCTTCGACTACATACTCACCTTGAGTGTGGCTCTTTCTATCAATAATCCTGTCAATCATAAAAGGTGGAGTTAGAACTACATATAACATATATTTCTTAAATATCCACCTTTTATCTATATTTTTCTCAAATCTTACATTTTTTTTCCTACTTTCCTTTCTAACATCACTTTTCATAGTGAAAAATTACTTTTCTTTTATGAATCATATACCTATCAAAATATCATAGCAATTTCCTATATTTACAATCATAATTATGAAAAATCATCATATGTTCATGTAACCGTAAAAATCAACATATCATAGGTATATCTTATAATTTCAATCTATCCTTTCCATCATTCTTCCTATACCTATTCATCAATCCTTGCAGGATCATATATTTCTTTCCATATCTATTTACCATTCTTTGTTCTAATATTACTCCTTGTAATATCAAATCTTATCTTTCCGTGCCTATTTACCAATCCTAGCTCTGATACCACCTTCTGTGGCTGGCATTTTCAACTTCTTTAAAACATTTATTAGTATCAGTGTCTATCATATCATAACATACTTAGTCATAAACATATATTCACATGATTATGTATTTCACATATTTCATTCATAGTTAGCGAAATTTTTATCACATTGTCACACCATTGTACATAGGTTATCTAACCCTTATGTACCTATTTCAGCAATATTTATATATTTACAAAAAGAAAAAGGTATATTGGCGAAAATTTTGTGCCCCCTGGTCCCCTGTTTCCTTTAATGACCTCTTTTCCTTACCCCTAGGAATCTCCTAAGGCTAAAAGGTACTTGGGTGAAATGTGCCTAGCTTGGTCACAGATGTAGCACTTTACTATCTTTGCTTTAGCAGTTCCGCAATCCCGAGCTATGTGACCCGTTCAGCCACACTTGTAGCATTTTCCCGAACCTTGTAAACATTCGCCAGAGTGGTGCTTGTGGCAGGTCTTGCAAGTGGGGGTGTTCCTTGTCCTGTTATCTGTTGGTCCCGAGTTAATGGCAAAACCCAAGAGGGGAGGGGTGAATTGGGTTCTTATAAAATTCTTTGGTAAATTAAAAACTTAACCCCTTGAAAGCTTAATCCCCTTGATTGAAACAAATAGAGAGCAATGAGATAATGAAAGCAATAATGTAAAACAGTAGGCAAGATTTATAGTGGTTCGGGCAACCTTTCCCTACTCCACTCTTCCAAGCTCACACACCGTTGTGACTTGGGTTCCACTATGTATTCCGCGAATACACTTAGAGTCTCCGCTCTCTTCTAGATTCTAGCTCTAGGGGGCATATACAATCAGAGCCTATGCTCTCTTCTAGATTCTAGCTCTAGGGGGCTTATACAATTGACACAAGTAGATGATGAGTTACACTCCAATCACAACTCTACTTGCAATGTCTTGGTTTGTTACACCAAACTCAAACCAAGCACCAAGAACAAACAATAATATGAAAATAAGGAAGATCTACACTTTACTGAGTTGTGTAGGCAAGTTTCAGCTTGAGGAAGAATCTGTAGAAGCAACCGGTTGTGTTTCGTTGAAGCTACTTGCAACTTTGAAGCTCGTTCTTCCTTTGAAAGTGTATAGATCACTCAAGTTTAGAGAAAAGCAAATAGGAGCTCTTGCTTGCACTTATTTTCTCTCTTTAGACTCTGTATTGTGTGTTTCCACGTTTGCTTGAGTGTCTATATATAGAGGAGGGAAGATTTTGAACGTTATACAAGTGGTTGGCGCGCAATAAATGTTCCAACGTTCGAAAATTCGAACGTTACTTTCCCAAGTCGCAGGTGGAGTCGACTTCATCTGCGACTTCGCCCAACTCGCATGTTGGAGTCGACTTCGTGTGCGACTTCGGCAGTTCTGCAGTTTCCAAGTCTGAGTTCTGGGTCGACTTGGTTTCAAACTTGACCTCAAGTCGATCTTGGAGTCGACTTGGGGTGCGACTTGACCAGTCCTTGTGCCGAATCAGTTTGATCCTGATTTGATTTTCCTCTAGCTTGCTTAGTTTCTTTCCTTTAATTATTTTCATTCTGGATTGTCTTCACATCTTGTGAATCTTGAAGAGCTTGAAAATTTGTATGCACCATGCTTGCTTAGTTTTGTATTAGTCTTCATCTTGAAAATGAGCTTGAACTTGTGTCTTGAACTTTGAAAACCTCAAGTCGATCTTGGAGTCGACTTCGTCTGCAACTTCGCCCAAGTCGTAAACCGGAGTCCACTTCGACTGCGACTTCGGAATGTTCTGTTCCAAAATCAACTCTGGAAGGAACTGTGCATCTCCAAGTCGATGCTGGAGTCGACTTCGTCTGCGACTTGGCTTCCAAGTCACAAGTTGAGTCGACTTTGGCCTGCGAGTTCAGCTGCTCTCCTTCCAATTTCAACTCTGGCCATGAGGTTTCGTTTGAGGTCGAAGGTGGAGTCGACTTTGGGATCGACTTCACCCTAAGTCGAAGTCCAAGTCGACTTGGGAATCGACTTGGCTGATTTCATTCCTTAAGACATTCAACATAATCATTAGTAATCACTTTGTACTCAAATTTGACTTTGTTAATCATCAAAACTCATGCTTTGGTCAATTTTGTTTTGTTTTAAACATTATTTCCAACAATCTCTCCCTTTTTGATGATTGACAAAACTAATTTGAGTTTGTACCTTTCAAGAAAATCACATTCATATAGTTTCCAAAACAAATCATCACAATATCTTTCAAACAAAGTATAACATGCATGAAACGAATATTAGAACATAAAACAAGTTTCATAGAACATAAATCAAGTTTCATATTATCATGATTCATATAGATTACAATGTAAAGCAAAAGTAAAACCTAAATACAAGCTACCCAACCCAAAATGTTCTAAAGCCTATGCTATGTACTCAAAAAAACTCTATCCTATCTCCCCCTTTTTGTGAATCCTTCAAAAACGGCTCAATTACCAAGGATTTGGTGAATTGAAATTTGGAAATGGGATATGAAGATTGAATGGGTTTGATGGGTCGAACATGGGCTGATGAGTAAAATGAAGAGACAGGTGCGGGAGTTGGATCTCGATGAACTGATCCTGATTCAAATGGATCAAGTTCAAGTATGGGCTGATTTCGGTGTCGCCCAGATGCGAGATGATATCGAATGGTACGCATTTCCCCATCGATACGATCTTGTCGGGAATGCATATCCATGATAGCTGTGAGGACCCCGGAGATGAGACTTGTGATTCTATTCTCTTGTTGACCCATTTCTTCTCATAGGGCAGCTATCTCATCTCGAATAGACTGTAAACTAGCCTCCTGGGATGAAGGTTGAGGCGCCGGATCTGGTATAGCTGATCCCTGTGGAGAGAAGGATCCATGCGTCATAGGAGAGGCGGGTTCCTCATGAATGTCCTGTGGTGGAGCAGGTGGTGCCTCTGGAGGTTGCTCCCTCTCAGTATGTGCTTTTCCTTCTTCAGGAGCCTCTGCTTCCGCCCTAAGCTCATGCACATTGATCTTCATTCTCTGGATCAATGCCTTGCTGATCGCATTGGTGGATTTCAATACTTCGAAAGGCTCGCCTTCAATATCCACTTCAAAATGCTCAAATATCTTCGTGATCCAGGTGCCGTATGGTAGAACTCCCCATGGATTGTCTTTTCTACAGCTGAGTGCTTTTATGAACAAACGAGGAAGGCTTACTTTGATCTTGTTCACGATCTTCCATAAAATCCCGGCTTCTTGAGGATTCAACTGATTTCTTCCTCCGCCTTTGGGATAGATGCAATGAGCTATTAGTAGGCGTAGAACCCGCAGCCTTGGGGACAGATCCATGTAGTGTAAAAACTTGATCCCGGGATGATATTTGTTGCTCCGAGTGAGCTGATTGTATATCTGATCAAGTGAAAGATTTGCAGGAAGCGGCTCATCTACATGTGGTACCTCAAGTATCTGTCCGATATTGATCATAGCTCCTTCCAAACTTGTAGTTACTCTACTTCCAAAGAACATGCTAACTCCTTTTACGAAGTTGCTGTAATATTCCTCATCCCATAGGTAATAGAAGATCCTGGTTAGATCTGGATAGACCCTTTCATCTTCCTTTAGTAGCTTGGTCCAACCTTGAAATTCCAAAAGATCTTCTATATCTGACCCATAATCTTTGAGAAACTTGAAATCAATGATCTTAGGGATGAATACCTTCCGTTCGTAGAAGTGCTTGTAGAACCGACTGTGCTGGAGTTCGGTTTTGAAATACGTTGTCGGTATTTTTAGTACTTGGGCTTTTCCAGCAATATTGCCTCTTCTTCTTGCCCCCGACTGAGTACTTTGTGAGGTTTGGGCTTATTCCTCACGACTAGCTGTAGTTGACAGTGTTTCTGTCTGAAAACGCACTCGGCGGCCAGTGGAAGTAGATGGTTCTTCCCGGGCACGCTTTGAAGAAGTGCATTGTCTCCTGGGCACTTCATCGTCGGTTTGAGATGTAGATTGTCTGGGAATAGGTTTGAGGGATGGTTTTGAGACGGCTAGCTTGGGAGGTCTGGGTTTTGGAGCCATTGATTCAGGAATTTAGAGAGGTATAGAGAGAAGCTTGAGACCGAAAAAGAGAGCAGAGAGAGAGAACAGAGAGGGAGAGAGGAACTTAAGAAAGACGAGAGAATCGAAGACAGTGAGGCAGTTGCTGGAAGTGCCAAAAAATAGAGAGAGATAGAAGGAAAATCGCCAGAGGGAAAGAAGGAGAGAAAAATGGCAGTCGCCGGGAAATGCCGGAAAGAAGGAGACGCTGGAAATGGCCAAAGAATCGCCGGAGAAGAAGAGAGGGAGAAGAAGATTCGCTGGAGAAGAAAAAGAGAGATGAAGGCGAGAAAAATGCCGGAGAGAAAATGGGTGCTGGACAGGGAATCGGCGCGGGAAAAGCAGGGAGAGAGGAAAAGGAAGAGAGAAAGAGAAGAAGGGGAATCCGGATGGTCACGCGCGGAGTTGACTTTGCCCTAGGCGAAGTCGACTTCGGTCCCTCGGAGTCGACTTCGCCTTAGGGCGGAGTCGACTTCGACCTAGTAGAGTAGACTTCGCCTTAGAGGCGGAGTCGACTTCACTTTCCCAAGTCGACTTCACTGAAGTCGACTTGGCTCCCATGGAGTCGACTTGACTTATGATTTTTCAAATTTGATTTTCCTGTATAATTTTTCTTAATTTAACTCTATCATCCCCATATCATTTCTAATTTTATAAAATGATTCCTTTGCTAATGGCTTAGTAAAGATATCAGCAATTTGATTCTCAGTTTTCACATATTCTAAACAAATATCATGATTCTCAACATGTTCTCGAATAAAGTGATGTCTTACATCTATATGCTTGGTTCTTGAATGCAGTACAGGATTCTTTGTCAAACATATAGCACTTGTGTTATCACATCTAATAGGAATATTGTAATAATCAATGTCATAGTCTTTCAATTGTTGTTTCATCCAAAGTAGTTGGGCACAACAACTTCCGACAGCTATATATTCGGCTTCTGCAGTAGATAGGACAACACTGGTTTGTTTCCTTGAGTACCATGAAACCAACATATTTCCAAGAAATTGACAGGCTCCACTAGTACTTTTTCTATCTACTTTGTAGCCGGCAAAATCCGCATCCGAATAGTCGATTAAGTCAAATGTTGACTCCTTTGGATACCATAGTCCAAGATTAGTAGTATTGATCAAATATTTAAAAATTCTTTTTACAGCCAATAGATGTGATTCTTTAGGACATGATTGAAATCTAGAGCACATACAAACACTAAACAAAATATCTGGTCTAGAAGCAGTTAAATATATCAATGATCCTATCATGCTTCTATAAAGCTTTTGATCGATACATTTACCGTTTTCGTCCGTGTCGATCTTGATTGTTGAACTCATTGGAGTATTTGCTCCTTTAGCAGTTTGCATTCCAAATTTCTTGAGCATTTCTTTGACATATTTGGATTGATTTAAGAATATCCCTTCCTTTTGTTGCTTGATTTGCAGTCCAAGAAAGAAATTTAGTTCTCCTATCATGCTGATTTCGAATTCGTTCTGCATGATCTTAGAAAATTCTTGGCATAAAGTTTCATCAGTAGCTCCAAATATTATATCATCTACATAAATTTGTACAATTAAAATATTTTTACTTTTATATTTAATGAACAAAGTAGTATCTACTTTCCCTCTTTGAAACTAATGATCAATCAAAAATCTATTTAACCTTTCATACCAAACTCTTGGGGCTTGTTTTAGTCCATATAACGCTTTGGTCAATTTATAGACATATTTTGATTGATCCTTTTCTTGAAATCCTGGGGGTTGTTCAACATATACTTCTTCGTTCAAATATCCATTCAAAAATGCGCTTTTTACATCCATTTGGAACAATTTGAAATTCATATGAAAAGCAAATGCTAGTAATATGCGTATGGCTTCTAATCTAGCCACGGGTGCATATGATTCTTCAAAGTCAATTCCTTCTTCTTGGGAATACCCTTTTGCTACTAATCTAGCTTTGTTTCTAATTACAAGTCCGCTTTCGTCCAATTTGTTTCTAAACACCCATTTGGTACCAATAATTGTATGACCATTTGGTCTAGGAACTAAATGTCATACATTGTTCCTTTCAAATTGGTTTAGCTCTTCTTGCATTGCTATAACCCAATTTTCATCATTGAGAGCTTGTTCAGTGGTAGTTGGTTCGATTTTTGACACAAATGCATACTGTCCACAAATGTTTTGCTTTGATCTTCTAGTTTTCACTCCTTCATAAACATTTCCAATGACTTGTTCAATTGGATGGGCATTTTTGAACTTTAAATCAGTTGGAGGTTTGTAAGAATCATTACCTTTATTTACCTCTTCCTCCATGGAGTTTTCTGGCTTGAGCTCGATTTCCTTTGGTTGTTCTTTTCCTTTTGTTTCATCTGCATCACTTAATTCATTCTCCTTTCTCGGAGTTTGGTTAAATTCATCAAAGACAACATGTATTGACTCTTCTATTGTTTGATGTCTTTTGTTGAAAATTCTATATGCTTTGCTATTTGATGAATAACCCAAGAAAATAGCTTCATTGCTTTTGGCATCTAATTTTTCCATATTTATTTTTCCATTATTTAGCACATAACAAATACATCCAAAAGTATGGAAATATGATATGTTTGGTTTTCTGCCCTTCCAAAGTTCATATGGGGTCTTCTTCAATATAGCTCTAATGGTAACTCGGTTCAGTACATGACAAGCTGTACTAACAGCTTCACCCCAAAATTTCTTGGATAATTTACTCTCATTTAGCATGGTTCTAGCCATTTCTTGTATTATCCGATTTTTCCTTTCAACAACTCCATTTTGTTGAGGAGTTCTTGGTGCAGAGAATGTATGGTGAATTCTCTTTTCATTGCAAAATTCTATGAATCGGCTATTTTCAAATTCACCACCATGGTCACTCCTAATGGAAATAATTGAACTTTATTTTTCATTTTGCAACAAATTTGAAAATGAGACAAACATTGAAAATGTTTCATCTTTGCTAGCTAAGAGTATGATCCAAGTAAATCTAGAAAAGTCATCCACGATTACATATACATACTTTTTCCCACCAAGAGTTAAAATGTTTGATGGCCCATAAAGATCCATATGTAGTAATTCAAGTGGTCTAGTTGTTGAGATTTTCTGTTTGGTAGAAAATGGCATTTTCGATTGCTTAGATAGTTGGCAGGCTTTACAAATCTTATCTTTGTCATATTTGAGCTTTGGTAAGCCTTGTACCAAATTCTTTTTCCATAAGGTTTTAATATTTGACATATTTATATGTCCAAGCCTTGCATGCCATTTCCATGGATCATTTTCTATGGCTATTAGACATTTTCCTTCTAAGTCATCAAGGCAAACCAAATATACATTTCCATGTCTTTTGCCACTAAAAATTATGCGCTCGTCATTATCAATAACATTACATATAGAGGATTCAAATACAACTTTATATCCTTTATCACACAGTTGACTAATACTCATTAGGTTGTGTTTGAGTCCTTCAACAAATAGAACATTTTCAATACATGCATTTGAAATACCATAGACATTTTCTTTACCTTTTATTTTACCTTTCTCGTTATTTCCGAAAGCTACTGTTCCTTCATTACATGGGTTGATCTTATGAAATAGTCCTTTTTCTCCTGTCATGTGTCTTGAGCAACCGTTATCCATAAACCATACATTATTTGGCCTTAGCTTTAAGGCAAACCTGCAAAAATTAAGTTGAGTAGAGCTCATCCTTTTGGTACCCATTTTATGGGTCTGCTTGGGTTAGTTAACCTTTGAGGTTTAAGTTGATCCATTTTTGAAGCCATAAATCCAATACTTTTTGGCATTCAAACCAATTTAGCACCTAGATTTTGCAGTTTTCTTAGTTTACACTGATAGATCTTATGTCCAAACTTGTTGTAAAAGTTACAAGCTCCCGGAAGTCTAGGAATAGGGAGCCATTTGGTAATTTGTTCATTAGTTGGTCTTTTGGTCCAAACTGTTCGATTTATCTTTGGTTTAGTAAAAATGGTTTTGATATTATTTCTTGGAGCGTTAGTCTTTGTTTGTTCAAGTGTATTGTACCCAAGTCCTTTCTTGCAAGTTTGGGTTGTCATTTTCAAGAACATTTTCACATTTTCTCCTGGATTAGAGAATTTGACAAGAGATTCATTTAATGATTTATTCTAGTTTTTAAGTTTTTCTAACTCGTTTTCTAAGGTATTCTTTTCATCTTTTAACTTGTCTAATTTTTCAGCAAGTTTACCATTTACAATTATTACTGCATCACATTGTCTTTTCTTAATTGTAAACTTGTTTCTTAATTTCTTTATTTCTTCATATAGTGAATCATAAGCTTGTTGAAGTTCCTCTAATTCAGCACATTTAAGACATTCATTTGTAGAGAAATTTGAAAAGGATTTCTGTTTGGAGGTTACCTCTTGACTACTCGTGCAGTCCGTTGAAGTGGCTTGATCCTCCAAGGTTTCCGTGGCTGCAAAGCATATGTCGGTGTTTGCTATGCAACAGATTCTTGCACAATTTGCTTCGCATTCTTCACTTGAGGAGCTATTCGTTGTAGATTCTTCTTCATTTACGTACATGCCTCTTCCTTTGTTTCTTTGAAATCTTTTGTTGTCGCCTCGATCTTTTCTTTGTTCCTTTGCCTTGTTTTCTTCGGGCGTTGGACATTGGGCTTGCATGTGTCCCGAACCGCCGCATCGGTAACATTTTGTTGTTTCTTTCTTTTTCTCTTTGGAGTTTCTTTCTTTAAAATTTCTAAAATTTCTGCCTTTCCTCACAAATTTTCTGAATCGTTTTGTGAGTAGGGCAATTTCATCGTCATTTTGTGAAAATGAGGTGTCGTCCGAGTCTATCAATGGGCAAGGTCACACCATCTTGAATCGCAATCCAAGAATCCATATCGGTAGCCATGATGAGTTGTTTCATTCGTAACTTCCAATATCCAAAATTGTTCTCATCAAACAATGGTGGCCTAGTAAAGGATTGGCCTTCGGCAAATGCGGGAACGGAAGTAGATTGGGATGCCATGTCAATAAGATCTCTTTGGTAAGCTCAAAGACCTGCTCTGATACCACTTATTGGTCCCGAGCTAATGGCAAAACCCAAGAGGGGAGGGGTGAATTGGGTTCTTATAAAATTCTTTGGTAAATTAAAAACTTAACCCCTTAAAAGCTTAATTCCCTTGATTGAAACAAATAGAGAGCAATGAGATAATGAAAGCAATAATGTAAAACAGTAGGCAAGATTTATAGTGGTTCGGGCAACCTTTCCCTACTCCACTCTTCCAAGCTCACACACCGTTGTGACTTGGGTTCCACTATGTATTCCGCGAATACACTTAGAGTCTCCGCTCTTTTCTAGATTCTAGCTCTAGGGGGCATATACAATCAGAGCCTATGCTCTCTTCTAGATTCTAGCTCTAGGGGGCTTATACAATTGACACAAGTAGATGATGAGTTACACTCCAATCACAACTCTACTTGCAACGTCTTGGTTTGTTACACCAAACTCAAACCAAGCACCAAGAACAAACAATAATATGAAAATAAGGAAGATCTACACTTTACTGAGTTGTGTAGGCAAGTTTCAGCTTGAGGAATAATCTGTAGAAGCAACCGATTGTGTTTCGTTGAAGCTACTTGCAACTTTGAAGCTCGTTCTTCCTTTGAAAGTGTATAGATCACTCAAGTTTAGAGAAAAGCAAATAGGAGCTCTTGCTTGCACTTATTTTCTCTCTTTAGACTCTGTATTGTGTGTTTCCACGTTTGCTTGAGTGTCTATATATAGAGGAGGGAAGATTTTGAACGTTATACAAGTGGTTGGCGCGCAATAAATGTTCCAACGTTCGAAAATTCGAACATTACTTTCCCAAGCGCAGGTGGAGTCGACTTCGTCTGCGACTTCGCCCAAGTCGCATGCTGGAGTCGACTTCGTGTGCGACTTCGGCAGTTCTGCAGTTTCCAAGTCTGAGTTCTGGGTCGACTTGGTTTCAAACTTGACCTCAAGTCGATCTTGGAGTCGGCTTGGGGTGCGACTTGACCAGTCCTTGTGCCGAATCAGTTTGATCCTGATTTGATTTTCCTTTTGCTTGCTTAGTTTCTTTCCTTTAATTATTTTCATTCTGGATTGTCTTCACATCTTGTGAATCTTGAAGAGCTTGAAAATTTGTATGCACCTTCTTGCTTAGTTTTGTATTAGTCTTCATCTTAAAAATGAGCTTGAACTTGTGTCTTGAACTTTGAAAACTTCAAGTCGATCTTGGGGTCGACTTCGTCTGCGACTTCGCCCAAGTCGTAAACCGGAGTCGACTTCGACTGCGACTTCGGAATGTTCTGTCCCAAAATCAACTCTGGAAGGAACTGTGCATCTCCAAGTCGATATTGGACTCGACTTCGTCTGCGACTTCGCTTCCAAGTTGCAAGTTGAGTCGACTTTGGCCTGCGAGTTCAGCTGCTCTCCTTCCAATTTCAACTCTGGCCATGAGGTTTCGTTTGAGGTCGAAGGTGGAGTCGACTTTGGGATCGACTTCACCCTAAGTCGAAGTCCAAGTCGACTTGGAAATCGACTTGGCTGATTTCATTCCTTAAGACATTCAACATAATCATTAGTAATAATTTTATACTCAAATTTGACTTTGTTAATCATCAAAACTTATGCTTTGGTCAATTTTATTTTGTTTTAAACATTGTTTCCAACATTATCGACCCTCTTCTTCCGGGTAGTTACCCTTCTTTTCTTTCCTTTATTAGCCTTATTTCCCTGGGAGGTTATAAAGAAAGGTTTCTGAGCTTGCCTAAGCTCTTGAGTCCTCGTTGATTCCATCTCTAATGCCCTAGCCCTTTCGAAGCTAGAGGCATAGTCCTTTATTAGCAATGGGGCTTGCTGGTTCCACAAGCCTCGTAGCATCCCAGCAACCTAGACTGTCCACTGTTACATAGCCTTTTCTACGGCTATAGATACCCTTTCTTCTATATTGACTTCTGCTGGAGGTCTAGAACTATCTTCTTATCTTTGGCGGGTTCTTGAGGACTATTCCTCTGATTCCGCCCTACTTATTCTCTTACTAGTCTCGCCCCTGGTTTGATCGACAATTTCCTCCATCGGGGCCTTTCCTTTGTTTGTCATCTACATATAAATCATCAATAATAAACCAATTTATCAAAATCATGAATTCATGTAACTTAGTTTCATCATTTCCTTCCTTTCTTGTCATTTTACCAACCTTTGCTCTGATACCAAGCTCTATGGCGCCCCGACCCAGGTGCCTAGAAGCCTTACTCCGGGATCTTTATTGATTGGTAAACGTGACTCAGGATTGTTGCCCTGATCACACGGCGGGATTTTTAAATTGAATCTCGTCCAAAAAAAAATTTTCATTCCTTTTCTTTGTTTTTCATCACGTAACAAACACTTGTCATCAACTTTACGCATGATACTCATTATAACATGATATCATCATATATGAACATATTCTTGACATTAATTTCACATATATTATTTATATCATAATAACTGACTTATCTACATCACAAGTTCTTTCAATCTAAACATTTCATACATACATATTTTGAAAATTCTATATAATCATTCATACCATATGCAGACAAGTTTGTTGAAAAGTTTTCTTCATACTCTTTTCCTTTCCTGCATGGCCTGTGCGGTACCTGTCTATGGTTAGGGAAAACAAAACATGAGTTGAAACTCAATAAGTAAGCATTTTTCATTTTAAATGCATTTCTCACCTTTCGGTAGTAGACGATTAACAAGCGTTCGACTAGCAATTGAAGGAAACCTTTTCATAAATACATTTCATGAAAATTTCATAATCCCAATTCATGGCAAACATTTGCTTATAAAACTTAACATATAAATTCTTTTTCCATGAACATATTTATGTTCTAAAATATTGGTCATCGAAACTCCTTTTCTCATAGGACATTTTCATGTCCTAAAATACTTTTTATAAAACCACTTTTTATGCATATGCAACCTGCAATACGTCTCTGTCCATCGGATAGGTGACACTTATCAAGTGATCATCCTTCCTTAGGAGAGAAACCTTTCCAGGTGATAGCCCGCAAGCCAGGCGACTATCCGTGCCTATCTCCCATTTCAGGGAGGGCGCCGCCGACATTTAGCCTTATTCAAGCGACTCGGCCTATGCAAAGGGGGCCCAATTTGCAACCGCGTCCGGCTTGCACATCCTCTACAGTAGACCTAGTACATAATCCTTGTGCACACTTTTCCTTCACATTCACATGCTGGCATGCTTTTATAAAACACTACAAACCCAAGTCTGTGTCTTTTTCTGAAAACTTGATGTTAGCATGTCATTTCAAAACAATACAAATCTCGGTCTGTATTTTGTTTTTCAAATCTTGAAAACTGGGCAAAACCCATGCTAACGAGTTCTATACTCAAAACGTTTTGTAAGGATGGCCAACCTTAAAACGTTTATATTTCATAAATCTTTCGAAGTATTCAAGGAAAATATTTGAAATAACAATATTTTCTAGCTGTTTTGTAAATAATTTCTGAATGGTAAAACGTCTTTTAAAAATATTTGAAACTAAAAGATTTTTCTTACAAATGATTTTCCCATTTATGGGTTTTTATGATCAAAGGACATGCAAGTACATGCTTTCATCTAATATCATATACTTTTGTCCACCTGTCTTATTATTCATTTCTATATGAGATAATCTTGTACAATCCTTTGAACATTACTCAAATCATTTTTGAAATTAATTTATCGTGTTGGCCTTCCTTAAATCCTTCTCGAAATAATAGATTTTGGAAATTCCAAAATAATCTAATATTTAGAGATCCTTTGAAACATATCAGTAAAATACTTCAAAACCTTGTAATAAAACTTATTCTAAAACATTTATTTCAAATATCATTTTAAAATCTCATTTTCCTTTCAACACAACTTTTTCAACATTGTATTTCAATATTTTCAACATTAAAAGGATTTTCTTCCAATGAAGCAATTTCCAAAACAATTTAAGATTACAGAATAAGATCGTACAAAATTATATTTTCAAAAGGTTTGCTTGCTTACCTGCATAGTCAACTAGTATCTTTCACTTGTACCTTTTCATTTTCCTATACAAATGAAAAAATGAAAAGGACCATTTTTCTCACATAAACATAATATTCTATGCTTGCGCATTTCTACTATTAAATTTGAATTTATCTTAGGGTTTTCTAACCCATGCATATGTCATAATTACTTTATTTTCCTTCGTAACTCTTATAAGGTTAATTTGGTCTCTATTTTCACATATGGATTTTTATCCCAAAAATCATTAAAAATTCCATTCATACATCCTTATAAATATCAATCTTATTTCTGCCCAAATCACTCTGTTTACTATTCATGATTATTGTTCATGATCACTGTTCCTAATTACTGTTCACGCGGATTATTTTTCACAGTGTGTTTGGCACTGTTCATGGGTTTCAAAATTTAGCATTTTTTTAAAATAAAAAAAATATCATGAAATAACTCTTGTTTAGTACATCATGAGATAATTCATGTATTTTGAATTAATCATGAATATCTGGGCTAAATAAATCATTTTATCCACTTAAACACATATGTGTATAAGGTTCCATAATTCATGTTTTAAGCATAAATTTGACTTAAAAAAATTCTTTTAATTCCTATAATATATTCCATAACATACCATGATCAACATAATCATAATTCTCATTTAAAATTTCTGAACTTATTATTAAATTCCAAAACAGCTCTTTTCTTTTCTCTATGTTCCATCTTCTTAATTATCTATTAATTTCATATACATATAATAGCACTAATTTGCTATCCCTAATCCTTTATTACACTCTTATCTAAAATATATATTAATTTGGATCACTTTCACTTAGTTTTCATATTTATTTTTGATTATTTCTCAAACTGTCCACATTTTCTGAAATCAGTTGTACTGATTTCTCTAAATATTGATTTATATTCAAATCAAGGTATCTAACTTTGAAATTTCTTTCATACATAAAAAACTACATGAATTAACACTCATAAAAATTTCAGTAAGAAATATGAACATTATGTATTTATTTTGATATTTTCACTGTGTTGGACAGTGTTGTAAAATTAGGAACAGCCCTAATCACGTTATTTTTAAGCCATACTTATGTCATCCAAAAATAATATTTAATTTTGTTCGTGTGATAATCACAATATCTTGTACATCATATCAAAATTTCAGATTATGCTCCGTCTACAAAAATTATTAAAAGTCATTTACTACAGCTGATCCTGTCGCCCTTTTTACCCTGTTTAAGTTAATCTTCTCGGATTTTTAATTTGTAACCTGCTTAATATTTTAAGCTAAAAATTTGGTCGTTCCTTAATGATAATATAATGAGATTTTTAAAAAAAATTCATGTCAAAAATCCTTCATTTATCATTTTTTTCATATTTTTGTTTTTAACATCACATAACCTCCAGATTTGAAGCAATAAATCAAGATTAACTTAGACTTATCAAATTAATCATGAAAATATCCCTAAATTAGTTTAACGCTGAATTAGTTTAATGACATTAATCCTTACCCATCTTTTCATTATTCATAAATCATATTTTAAGCATGATTATAAAATCTGTTTGGAAATTTACGTTCAACAAGGATATAAATACTGAAATTTATGAATTTCAAAAATACAAAATCTGTCTATGCATTAACGTCCAGCAGCATCTCATTTGCACCTTTTTCATCGTCCATGTATTTTATATAAAAAAAAAATTTTAATGCTTAAACGAGCAGCATTTCCAGAAGTTAGAAATATATTTGGACGTGCAGCAATTAAAAGAAAAATAAATAAAGAGGAACTTGTTTGAATGCTTGGACCATCCATTCCTTTTCTTCGCCCAGCAATATATATCTGCCTCTCTTCTTCTTCTTTTTTTTTTCCGAATGCCAGCAACTGCTGCCCTTTTTATACACGCTGTTAGTCGGTTGATTTTCAACCTTACTTAGTCGACCGCTTAATACATTACAGGTGTTCAATTTTTTTTTTATAATCCAGCAATTGCATGCATTCATCTTACATGCTGCCCTTAGATTATTTCCTTTTTTTTTGTAGAAAAAAGAAAAAAATGCAATTGCCGATGTCCGTGCACCGTCATCCAGCACCGTTCGCATTTTCCTCTTTTTTTTTAACGTTAAATTCTAACATTATTAAATTAATCATAACTGCCTATATTCATACTTATATATTATGAAAATTTTTATTATTAATATATATACAATTGCTCACAAAATGTACCTTTCGGAATTTTGAAAAAAATTTCTATTTTATTTTAATTAACTAATTCATATTTGGATAAAAATCTCATTTTAAAATTTTGGAAACATGTTTTCCAAAATTTCATTTCTTCATTAAATTGGGCATATTAAAATAGGCTTACCCATAAAATTTCTCCTCAATTGGAGTGAAGTACATATTTTAACTTAATTAAAATCATAGTTTGTCATAAAATTTCATTTTAAAAACTTGTAGACATGTTTTTCAAAATTTAATCCATTCATTATGTTGGATATATTAAAATAGGCTTGCTTCAAAAATTTCATCTTAAATGGCCTTATATGCATTAAGATATTAATTAATTAAGTAATTATATATATATAAACAAATATCAACGTACGTGCATCAGTATGTAAGTTTATGCCTTTGGTAGGTTTTCTGATGCACTCAAGTTAGGTAATTTAGTCAATTACTTTTTATAATCTGATTCATCTATATTAGAGAGCACATAATTTAGTACTTTTTATTAAATTCTTCTATCCATCCGAGTTATACATGCTTAGATCTACTGAAAACAATAAGAATGAATATAAGCCCTTAGTTAAGACCCTAATTGGCCAAAAAAATTTCATTTATTTTTTATTTTTCCATAAGGTCCGTAAATTTAAACAGTTTCAATTTGTATAATTTAGAATTTTGAAATTTCTTTCCCAAAAATTTGTAAAAATTCATTTTCATATTTAATATTTATGAAATCATAAATTACCCTCCATTTTCTTATAAATCTCAAATGTAACCTTTGTAAATTCTAATTAAGTCCCATTTTCGTCTCTACTACCATTTTGTTATTTTATGGGAAGTTTCCTTTTTTGTCTTTTGTGATTAACTTATCATTTTATTTTAACCACATGGTTATTATTCATGTTTCACTATTTACGTTCACAATTCATTTGAAATTATATTTCATAATTAATTATTCGATCATTCAGTTCCATATATTAAGGAAAGCATATATTTATTTCATATAAAAGTCAATACATTACCTAGATTTCATGACCTTAGGATTTCATACATGATCATAAATTTTGGGGTTCCGCATTAACAAAGTCTTATTGAGTTGATGTTGTTACGAGTTTTAATTGGACTACAAATTTTTTGGATAAAAATTATAATTTTTCTTTGGATGACTACACAGGGTTTAACGGTATATTCCTATCCGTTAAACAACTCTCCTTACACAAAGGTCGAAACCTATGCCTTGCACATGGATCTGTTAAAGATCTTCCTCTTCCAAGGATAAATCAAGCAATTAAATCATCTTACAAGGCAGCTAATCTTGTAAAAAGCACTAAACCCACACATGCAAAGGTAAATCATACACAATCATATATAAGCTTAAATATTCATTACTGAATATTCTAAGAACTAAGAAATAATATAGTTTAGAATTCAATTCATCCTAACTATCCATCTAATGGAGGTTTAGCTCAAAGACACGATCTTAACATCCAATACATCCATATAGAAAGTATCCACAAAGACAAAGAAAGAAAATTAGAAAGAATAAGAGAAAACTGTTTCCGACGGTTTCCACCAACGGGGCTTGAATCCTCTCTTTAATTTGTGCTTTAATCTTGATTTCCACTTTCTTCTGCACTTAGGTTCGTTCTCAGGCTCTCTCTCCCTCTTCTTCTCTCTCCCTCGCGCACGCGAACTCCCAGGAACTTATATAGAGTCTTATTTGCGTAGCTTACGCACTGGAATATTCGCGTACGGATGCGTATTGGCGCCTAGGTGCCCCCAGCTGGCGCCTAGACGCCAACTCTCTGTGTGTTGAGCAATTTAGACACATTCTGGAAACCCTAGGAATTTTTGCACTGGCGCCTAGGCGCCAACTCCCTGGACTGCACCACCTGATTTGTGGCTTCTGACTTGGGTTTCATGTAGAGAAGTGGGCGCCTAGGCACCAACTCTCTGGAATGTCCTGTATGTCAGCTGTGTGTGCTGCAAATGGTCAAGGCGTGTAGGGTGGCGCCTAGGCGCCATCCTTCTGCTTCTAGATGCCACAGCTTGCTTTCAACTCGCCCGCTCTGCCGTCGTACGTCCCGTCCTTGCTGCAAAAGATGGAAAAATTAAATAAATAAACTAAAAATGCCTAAATAATGCTAAAATTGCCTAAAAACTAATTAATGCTCCTAAAATGAAAAGCGAATGAAAATTAAGCTAAATGAGTGCAAACTATGCTTAATCTCTCGAACTAACGCACAAACCAAGCCTAAAATGGGCCATGATAACTCGTAAATACAAGTTATCATGCATCTATCATTTTTCCAAGCTATTTAGCTGCCCTCTTCCATTAACTTTCAGCTAAGCAGCTTTCAAATTTGGTTTGAAAATTCCAACAATGGGCTACCTTTGTTATAGCCGAACAAAAATTCAACAGCAATGGCACCTTGTAATGCCTTATCCTCTTCTCCTTGATCAAACAATCCATATGTAGTAAAGAAGCCAAACCCAATTTTCAATAGCAAGCTAGCCGTCAACGGCCCCGCACAAGCAGTTGTTTACACCCAAAACCCACTCCTCTCCTCCAGTTCATGCCCAAGCCGTTGCCTCCCTTTCACTAGACGAAACAAAGTTAGCTCTCTCAAAATGAATTTTCAAGCGGCTACAATCCCTTATGCATTGAATCCCACATCAAATTCCATGTCTTCCCAAGGGGGTGCCCCACAAGAATAAAAGGAGGGCCCCTCAACCTCTCTCAACAGACACAACAACTTTCTCCGTCGGGTGGGATCCACTCTTTATGGGACTCTCTATCAAATGGGTAGGGCCAAACAATAAAATTCTCATGAGGTGAAGATTTGCTTTTCATATTCGGGTAATGTAACTTTTATTGTTTGCTTTGTAGCTTTTAATGTTTGGTAGTTGTTAATTTTAGATTTGCAGTTTTAATTTTTAGCTTAGATTTACTATTTTATTTCTTGCTTTGTAATTTTTAAATTAAATTTAATACAATTTTCTTTCCTGCTTTCATAGTTAAATTTTATTTCTATATCTTTTAATTGCTTTCTTAGAATAGTTTTAATTAAGTTGTTAAGTAATTATAATTTCTTTCCTTCTAGCTTCTTTTTTCTAATTTCTCTCACTCTCTCTCCCTTTCTCCCTCTCTCCATTCTCTTTCTACTTTCTCCTCTCTTTACCCTATCTTCTTTCTCTTATCTCTCTCTCTTTAATTTCTTGTCCCTTTTCTCTCTTCTTTCTCTCTCTACCTTCTCTCTCTTTTCTCTTCCCTCTTTGCTTTTTCTGCTTTCTCTCTTCCCCTTTCTCTCTTTGCCTTCTTTCTCCTCTCTAACCCCCTCTTCCCCTTCATTTCTCTCTCTCCTCTCTCCTCTTCTCTATCTTCTTTTCTATTCTCTCTCTGTCCTCTCCTCTGTAATTCTCTCCTTTTTCTCTCTCTTCCCCTTCCTCTCTGCCCCTCTCTCTTTCTCTCTTATCCCTTCTCTTAAAACATATTAGTCTCAAACAATTCAAAACTTTATCACCTCTCAGTGGATTCAACCCGACTCATCATTATTCTATGTTAACTCCCATATAGTATTAGCTTTAATGTATTTTGGTTAATTTTAATTAAATCGGTGATCAGAGTGTTCTTAATGACAAGCACTTTGTTCGCATCACATAACCAAGTAAATATTATCAAATGAAGTGCATCACTTGAAGTTCTTCAACTTGTTGCAAAATAAATTTCTACATGCTGGCCCCGCAACCATAGAGAGATAGCGCCTCGTCGTCGGACCAACTAATAGAAAAGAAGAAAGGGCAGATGGGGAGAAGAAGAGAAACAAAATATGTGAAATGGGAATAAAAGACTAGGAGGTGACACATAAAAACACAGATGCAACTACTACATGTAAAACCAGCCTGTTTTCAACCATTAGTAATGCAATCATATCTCTCTACTTAACAATGCAAAAAATAACAATAAATTAAAATAGCTCAGGAAGAACCTGCTAAGGTCATGCTAAGATATGCATTTTTAACCCACAAGTCAAGTTACTTGCACATGTGATCTACAAATAGTCAAAATTTTGTAGGTCAAACTTGTTATTGTCGGATAAGTTTAATATATAGATGATGTTTCCTATCTTCCCGCAAGTGTACGAATAGCACAAGTAATATAGATATGAATAAGTAAAGTTATCGTTCTCCCAAGGACTTGAATACTGAAAATATTCACTAATTACTAAAAACTAAAAATTAGAATTTAATTAAATGAATAAAAACTAAGATGTGTAAAGTGAAAGAGAAAAGTGAGATAAGATAAGTTGATGTGAATAGGAGTAAAATAAATGGAAAACTCTTGCCAATGGATGAATCTAGGGTTACAACTTCACTTGCTTATTCCCATGATTTTATTAATATGAATTATTAGTCTAGGACAATATTATTTATACTCCTCTTTCAACGGCCGTATAAATCTAACCTATTAATTTTAACTTCCAATGTAAATCATGATGAGAATTTAAAATAACAAGCAGCATTAATTACAATCCTAATATTGACCACACATGGCTAAAAGATATTTTTATTCATATTAGCAAATTTCACACATCCCACGAGATAGCACAACCTCAAGATTATGCATAGATCATGTGTTACTTAACCTTTAGTCCAATTTTATGTTATCTCTTTCAAGCATCATATAAAATTCCTAAATAAATTGATAAGGTGGCCAATCTCATAGAAACATTAAAAAAAGTTAAATAAATAATCTAATATTAATAATATAAAATTAAACATAAACTATAATTTAATCATGGTTCAAAAATAAGATCAACCCTAGAATGAGGTTTTTAGCTACATATAATTACATTGGACACAAGGCTAAAATAAAAATTAAAATTAATATCCATCTTAGATAAACAGAAAACCAAAAAATAAAATAAAAGAAAATTCTACTCCTTTAGCCGCACCTTTTAAGTTACATGCGTTGCCATTGATTGGACGGTGATGATTATAGCTCATTAATCCATTCAACCTGTAATTGTTGAATCCTACCATCAACCTCAAGCTCTACAAGTCCTTCTCCATACTGCAACTTCTCTACACAATCTGTAAAGTGTAGAATCTACTTTGAATTCATTCTCTTATGATTCTACTTGGCTTGGTATTGGAGACCAAGGCCAAGTAAATACAAATAGTGTGTGGTTGGAGTGTGACTCACCGCCTACTTGTATTATTCTTGTAAAGGTCTCCTAAAGTTAGAATCTAGAAGAGAGCAAGGGCCTTAATTGTACTCTAGCTGATATAGTGGAGCCTAAGACACAAGGGTATGTTCTTAGAAGAGTGAAGTTGAGAAAATTGTCCTGAACTACTATAATTTCCTATGTTTGCCATGATTATTTTTCTACCCTTTCATTCTCCATATTTTCATTCAAAGGGACTTAGGGTGTGTTTGTTTAGGGCAAAAAAGTATCAACTAAAACTTTTCAATCTAAAACTTTTCACTCTCCATAATTATTTTATTTTTTAATTATTTTTTCACATTTTTCTATACAAACTACCCTACTTTTCAATCATTTCTACACAACTACCCATACAACTAACCTATCTATTTTAACTTTATTCTCTTTACTCCTCATCATTACTCCTATTATATCACATCAATTTCTATTGATTTGACAACTTCTACTCCAGAAACTTTTCATCAAAAGTTTTACCTCCAACCAAACACACCCTTAATCTACAAAGGGTCAAATGTGAGATGCCGAAAGAAGTTTTAAAAAGAACTTAATTCATCTCTTTCCTTTTGGGTCTTGCCACAAACTCGAGACCAACAAGTGGTATCAGAATAGATCTTTGAGTTTATATCAAAGAAATTTCATATAAATGACATTTCAATCAACTTTGATGCCTGATTTCATTGAATGTCAATCTTTCACAAGGCCACCACTTTTTTATGGTAGTAACTTCAGTTACTAGAAGTTGAGAGTGAAAAAACTTATCATGGCAACTGATCTGGATTTTGGGATAGCTATTCACGATGGGGTTACTCTACCAACTAGTGAAAAAGTCTCAAATTGGACTAAAGAAGAGGTAAAATTAGTAAAGAACAATGCCAAGGCAATGAACCTACTATTATGTGCTTTAACAGCTGCAGAATATGATAGAGGACCTTCCTGTTTAACAGCTAAGCGAATATGGGATACTCTAACAATTATATATGAAGGCAGTTCACAGGTCTAATGGACAAGAAGAAATATTTTGATTGGAGAATTAAAAAGTTTTAAGATGCTTGATACTGAAAATTTTTCTGAAATATTTGCTAGATTTTCAAATTTACTAATGCATTGAAAAGCCTAGGAAAGGCGATTTCTGAACCTGAGCAGGTCATGAAGATCTTGAGAGCCCTACCTGTATCTTGGACCCTAAAATTACTGCAATAGAAGAAGCAAAGTACCTGAACACATTGAAGCTGGAAGACCTTATCAGCTCACTTATGTCTCATGAGCTAATAAAGAAGAGAAACGAGGAGCACCACAAAGGAAAAAGAGCAATCGCATTAAAAGCAACACAAAGCTCAGAAGACTCTACTTCTTCTTCTCAAAATGAAGATGATAAAAATTCTCTTTTCACAAGAAAGTTCAAAAAAAATTTAACAAAAGGAAAGAACTTCAGCTCATCCAAAGGACTCGAGGAGAAAAGCAAAAAGGAAAAGAAGAAGAAAGCAATAAAATATTTTAGATTTGGTGGAGTGGGACATATGCAAGCACAATGTCCCTTATCTGATGAAACTAAAATTTGAGAGCTAAATTTGAGAAACTAAGAAAAGAGAATGAAGCTCTAAATGAATTTTTGGCAAAAGCTCTAATTGATAATTGAAAAGTAATAATATATTTTGCGGGCATTTTTATACCAATTTGGTGGGTAATTATTTTAGTTTGATGTGAAATTTGTTTAAAATATGTTTTGACAACATTTGGGCATTAAATATTAATTTCAAGTGATTTAAATAATTTTCATGATCTTTCAACTTGAAATTATATTTTTTATTTGTTGTCACAAATTCAAATATGTTTGATATTTTTATTTAAAATAATTATAGAAATAATTGGATTTTAAATAATTATCACCTGTTTATTAATTTGATGGATCTATAGTTTGAATATAAATATATTTTTGCAGGTCTATAGGAAACGACGTGGGACCCACCATGCAGCTGTCCACTAATTCCAAACGTGGACCCACAAGATCAAGCTGTCCAATTTTATCTGTCCGGATTTCAAGCTATGCATGCATCCAAGCAATGATCATCCAGCCATTCAATTAATTAAATCCAAGACTTCCAAGACCCCATTCCACACAACAGACGCTATCTACCATCAGAAATTAATCATCCAGATTTCCACCGCCCATACAATCAAGATCAACCATTGCGCTAAGTTTTTAGTTTGCACCGGCCACAAATTATGTAGCCACGTCCAAAATAGCCATGCATGTCCTGTCCTATGCAATTTTCGAAGCTAAATGCAAAAAACCACCATCTAGAAATCCATGCAGCATATTTGGACCGTCCATGCAAACAAGCAGCTGTCCAACCGCCCAAGATCAGCCGTCCATAAAAATCTAGATAGATCTCAGCCGTTCATTAATCTCCAGCAAATAGCAGCAATTTTTCCAAGCTTCCATGATCTAGACCGTTGAGTAATTTAAGCCCGCTAGAAATCATGTGCACAAGTCGCCCATCCAGGTTTCTAAGCAAGAAATTCACGTCCATTAGATGCATTCCACCATCCATTAATCCACCACCGAATTAAACCATCCAGGCCATGCAGTTAACCGTCCAATTGATTCTTAATATCAACTGCCCACTTCATGAAATTAACGTCCAGCTGGAAATCAATCCATGTAATACCAGCGAAGCCATTAAACACATCATCATTAGAAATTAACGTCTAGATTTTTCAGCCGTGCATCAAATCCCAGCCGTCCATTTAAGGATGGGAAAATCCAGTAAATCAAAATTTTAGCACTGCATAAGCCTTGCGCAATCAGTCAACAAGTTGTACGTCCAGAAGATCTTGCAGTCAATTAACACCAACTAGATTGCAATCCAAACTCAGCCGCAAATAAAATTGCACAATTACGCAAATTAGTGTTATCTGTAGCCCACCTAGATACATTTTGCACAATAGACTGGTGCTATAAAAAAGGAGAGAGAGAGAGAGATTTTGAGACAGAAATTAGGAGAGATAGAGAAAGAGAGAGGAAGGGGTGGAGAGGAGCAAGAGGTGGAGTGACGATCTACGTGGAGCAGCCGACACACCATCGAGGCTTCCAACCAATAAGCTTTTCTTTCTTCTTTTCTCTTTATTTTTAATTATCTTTTTTAAGATGAGTTTGAGTTTTAATTTTATTTTGAACTCAAACATGCTCGGCTAAGTCCTAAATTTAAGATTTAGGATGTAGATGGGTACAATATAGCATAGTGTGCAGTTTTAATTTATTTATGATGGATATTATTGTTAATTTATATCTTGTGATTTTAATGCTTTCTTTGTACATGGGCTCGTACTTTGGCATGATTAAATATATTAGATGATAAAACCGAGAGGTGAAAATCTAATTACGATAACCAAAATATTAAACTTAAAAATCTAAGACCATGAGAATAAGCATGATGATCTTGAAGAATTCCCTGAACAAGCAACAGAACTTAATGAATTCTAATTAACTTAATCTTATGAGAATAGGTGGTTCAAAAAATTAGGATGCGCCTTGTAGGTTTGGAGAGAATGTGTAAGGATAAATTAAGGTTTGTTCTCGATTAATAAACAATGTACAAATTAAATAATTATACCACTACCCATTTCAAAAGACACATGTGAAACCCTAGACCCTGTGTACTCGCATCCCTACTCTCCAATATTTGTTCAAGTTCTGAATTTTATTTTCTTTTCCCACTTTTCTACTTTCTATTCCATTTTATTTACTTTATTCTCTTTATATTCAATATGAAAACATTTAAAGTAAGGTTTATAGTCCTGAATTCTCTATAGATTGATATTTTATGTACTACAATCTACGACCTGTGCACTTGCGGTGAGATTATGAATACTAATCCAAGAGAAAATGTCAAAATGTTCCTCAACATGACTACCCAAACAAATAGAAGGGACTAAAATATTCCACATTTGAGTAGAAAGAATGTAGCAAATCAAATGTTCCAAAGTGGGTTATACCCCAAGCTAAGGCAACTATACCTCAATGCAAGACAAAACCAACTAGAGTTGCCTAGGTAAGAAGACCAACTTGGGAACCAAAGTATGTTTGGTGTCCACCTCAAAGGATTCATAGGGCATGCAACTTTTGTAACAAGTTTTGCCATAAAATATATCAATGCAAGACCAAGAAACTATATAATCAAGGAGCTAAATTGATTTGAGTATCTAAAAACATTGGATTTGTACCCTCAAAAGTTGAACAACATAGACTCCAAGTGTTTACTAACCTGAATGGACCTATAAGATGAATACCAAATAAATGAGTTTTACTTGATTATTTTTGCAAGTTTATTTTAGAGTAAAAGCCAACAATACTTGGTTTATAGATAGTGGCTGCTCAAGATACATTATAGGAGATAAAGTCTTGTTCCATGAACTCAAACCTTATAATGGTGGAACTGTTGCATTTAGCAATAATGAAAAAGATAAAATAAGCGGTAAAGGTAATATTTATAGCAATTCGAATAAATGCATAGAGGAAGTTTATTTATTGAAGGATCAAACAGAATTTAATGAACATTAGTCAATTTTGTGACAAAAGTTATAAAATTATGTTTGAATCATCTATATGTAATGTTTTTATGGAGACCACATAATTTTCAATGGAAAAAGATATGAAAATATATATTTAGTATTTCTTGATAATCTAGATGAAAAATGTTTAATGATTGTTGATAATGATTCATAGGTATAGTATAAGGGACTCAGACATATAAACATATCAAATATCAAGACTTTGTGGAAAAAGAGCTTGGTAAAGGGGTTACCAAAGCTCGAATAAGACAGATAAAATCTGTCAAGCTCGTCAAATATCTAAACAATCAAAAGTACATTTTCACAAAAAAAATGAAGTTTTGACTTCAAGGCCACTTGAGTTATTACACATGGATCTTTATGGGTCATCTAATATACAAGCCTTGGAGGAAAGAAGTATGCCTGCATTATTGTTGATGACTTTTTAAGGTTCACTTGGATAATGTTATTGGGTAGCAAAGATTAAGTTTTCTCTATGTTCGTTAGTTTCTCAAAACTAGTGCAAAATGAAAAGAAAAATATAATTAAATCTATTAGAAGTGACTATGGTGGTGAATTTGAAAGCAAACATTTCATAGAGTTTTGCAATGAAAAAAGAATTCGTCATACATGTTTTGCACCAAGAACTTCTCAAAAAAATGTGGTAATTGAAAAAAAACATGTAGAAGATGGCAAGAACTATGAAAAATGAGAGCAAATTATCCAATAAATTTTAGGGTGAAGTTATAAGTACAATTTGTCATGTTCTAAATCGAGTCACCATTAGAGCAATCTTAAAAAAGACTTCTTATGAGCTATGAAAAGATAGAAAATTAAATATTTTTTATTTTCATGTCTTTGGTTGCACATGCTATGTATTGAACAATGAAAAAGACAACCTTGGCAAATTAGATGTCAAAAATGATGAAGCTATATTTCTTAGATATTCCTCTAATAATAAAGCTTATAGAATTTTCAACCAAAAAACCAAACAGTTGAAGAATCTATTTATATTATTTTTGATAAATTCTACCCAATTCCTAAGAATGAGGATGATCTTAGTGATGTAGATGACTTTTCAAAGAAATTTGAAAAGCTACAAGTGAGAAAGCAAGGGGGAGAAGAATCCAAATAAGATCAAAGCTTAGTCAAAAAGGTAATTAAAAATAATGTTTCCTACAAACCTCATAAAGATCTTAAATTCAAAAATGATCCTCCAATTGAACAAGTTATAGGAGACACATATGAAGGAGTAAAAACCAAAGGCTCTAGGAAAAATATATATGGACATTTCGCATTTGTATTCAAGATAGAGCCAACTTCTATTAATCAAACTCTTAATGATGAAAACTGGATTATTGCAAACAAGATGAATTAAACCAATCTGAAAGAAATAAAGTATGACATTTGGTTCCTAAACCTAAAGATTGTACAATTATTAGTACCAAATAGGTATTTACGAACAAGTTAGACAAAAGTGGACTAGTAGCAAGAAATAAAGTATGGCATTTGGTTCCTAAACCTAAAGATTGTATAATTATTAGTACCAAATAGGTATTTAGGAACAAGTTAGACGAAAGTGGACTAGCTGTAAGAAATAAAGTTACATTTATAGCCAAGGAATATTCACGAGAGGAAGGGATTGATTTTGAGGAATCATATACCCCTATAGCAAGATTGGAAGCCATATGCATATTATTAGCTTTTGCTTCTCATATGAGCTTCAAATTGTTTCAAATGGATGTTAAATGTGCATTTTTGAATGATTACCTTAATGAAAAAGTGTACGTTGATCAACTTCCTAGTTTTGAATAGATGGATCAATCTAAGTTTGTATATAAACTAACCAAAGCCTTGTATGGATTGAAACAAGCTCCTAGAGTTTGGTATTAAAGACTTAGTAAATCCTTGATTGATCATAAATTTCAAAGAAGTAAAGTTGATATTGCCTTATTCATTAAGTATAAAGGAAATGATATTTTAATTGTTCAAATTTATATAAATGATATAGTATTTGGAGCAACTAGTGAACTTTTATGACAAGAATTTTTCAAGTTTATGCAAAATGAATTTGAGATGAGCATGATGGTTGAACTCAACTTCTTCCTTGGATTGCAAATTAAGTAACTAAGTGAAGGAATCTTCATAAACAGTCTAAATATATCAAAGAAATGCTTAAAAAGTTTGGAATGCAAAACAGCAAAGGAGCAAATACTCTCATGAGTTCCACAATCAAAATCGACAAAAAAGAAAAAGGTAAATAAGTTTATCAAAGATTGGATAGAAAGCATGATAGGCTCTTTGTTGTACTTGATTGCATCTAGACCGGGCATATTATTTAGTGTTTATATATGCTCTAGATTTCAATCTAATCCCAAGGAATCTCACATGCAAGCAATAAAAAAGAATCTTCAAATATTTAATCGATACTACCAATTTAAGATTGTGATATCCTAGGGCTCAACATTTGATCTTATCGGTTATTTCGATGTAGATTTTGCTAGCTACAAAATTGATAGAAAAAGCACTAGTGAAACTTGTTAATTCTTTAGAAATATGATGGTTTTATGGTTCTCAAGGAAATAAACTAGCATTACTCTAGCTACCACGGAAGCCGAATACATTGTCGCTAGTAGTTGTTGTGCCCAATTGCTCTGGACAAGACAACAATTGAGGGACTATGGCATAGAATATAGAGACATACCAATTATGTGTGACAACAAGAGCGCTATTTGTTTGACTAAAAATTCCATATTGCACTTAAGGACCAAACATAAAGATGTTTGATAACACTTCATTAGAGTTCATGTTGAAAATCATGCCATTTACTTGGAATATGTTAAAATCGAAAATCAAATTCTAGATATTTTCATCAAATCATTAAGAAGTGAACCATTTTATAAGGTTAGAAATGAAATTGGTCTGTTTGATATTGAAGCTTGAACTTAAGATTAACTATTGTATAATTGCGTGTTTTGTGTTTTTTATATGAGTGTTGATTTGTTTTGGATGCAATGGGTAGCACTTAGAATGCATTCACACTTGGGTCGATAGAGCCAAATCGACCTCGCGCGAGCAACTTCTCAACTGCCTCTTAATGCGCGAGACGTCTTATTTTTTTCCTCTCTTCCTTCCTAAGCTCCAAAAACCTATTTCTTTCCCACCTTCACGGATTCTTCTAAAACTCCTTCAATGTGAGGATCAGGTATTTTATTTTATTTTCATTATAACCCTTCTCTATTATGAGGTAATTTATGAACATGCTACTAGGAATTTATGATGTTAATGGATTAATAACATATATGGACATTGTTGAGCACTACGACTATTTTCCACCTCGTAGAGTAGGAAAGTATTAAGTCGTAGGAGTAGGAAAGTAAATTACTAATTATGATTAGACCCGACCCATGCTCCGGCCCGGCCCGACTCGATGGAGGTTCGGTTATAAAGAGGAGCCCACGAGCTAGGGCTTCATCTTTCAGTTGCGCCTAACTACGTTTCCCTCTTCTTCTCTTCCCTTTCTCTGCTTCTTCTTTTCTTTTCCTCCTATTCAGCTCGATCCAGCTGTAGATTTCTTCAAGAAAACTCTACCAACTGCCCTGAAGGTCATCGATTCCAATCAAGGAAGCTCCGAATTTCTACAATCCAAGCCTAGGGTCGCTGTTTTTGGAGAAAATCACAATAAAGTTAAGTAGATGCCGCCCTTTCTTAATTGAAAAATGAAATCTCGTATTAAACATGATATGAAACTAGTGGGTATATGTAACGCCTAACAAATTCATGGTATGGGGCGTAGTGTTCGTAACAGTTAGGGTAAGCAAGGTTTGGGGAGAATTTACATTGAATGAGTGATTTTATGAAGTAGAGTACTCGTTAGCAGTTTTTGTATTCTTAAAATGTGATGTTAGTTGATTCGGTTCAAATGAGAGTACGAACTAGAGGTTTTCCCTTTCTGCGCCTACAATGTGTTTGTTAAAATGCTCGTGTGGCAGTTTTATACATTGAATTAAAAGTAAACCTTGTTGATGTTGTATGTGTGATTTGTGATATGTACTTGCCTATCATGTATGATGTGTTATTTAAAATGGTTGGTTGTAAGAGGGTTGTTCATGGCCCCTGATTGACATGAGGAGCGGGTTGTTCATGACCCTTGATTGACATGAGTGGAGAATTTTTCATATCCTTCTATTTATACTTGGTTATATGCATACGATCTTGGGAGTGGGTATCGGACCCATATGTTTTATTTTGATCATGACATGCGCATCCAAAACTTTTCTTATTTCACTTTGTGTTAAACATTATCTACTTATTGAGTCTATTTAGACTCACATGGTTTGTTATTTTTTTTCTTTAGATCTCAGGTCAGGTGGGGAACCTCAAGATGGGGCAAGTGGAAGACCAAATCTTAGAGACCATTAGAACATCTCTAATTAAAGTTATTTGAAATTTATGCTCTTTTGACATTAGTATTATGTAGACAGTTATTAATCTAGATTTGACCTTGACAAACATATTGTATTTAGTATTTCCATTTGGATTACGATTTATATGGATGCATGTAGATATGATCATTCGGTTTGCTTGTTGTGTATGGATAAATTTGAACAATTTCCTTCCATATGAAGGCCCTTATCATATGAAGATACAAATATATAAATATAGAGTTGAAGGTCACATATTGAAATGAAATTGAATTGCTTATGAATAACAAGTTGTGTATTAAATACCACCCTTTATATATTATGAGGAGATGCTATCAAATTTTTCGTAGGTCATATGGTACCCTTTTGACTAGTTATTGTGAATATTTAGAAACGGGGCGTTACATTCAATCTTCTAGGCAATCACTACTGATATTCCAAAATCATCATCTTCTGTCAACAATGCCTCCAAAACCTACATCCAAACCATCTAAACTACCATGTCACACCCCTCTAAGTCTCATACTTGGGAAGATGTTCCTTGGAGGCAACAAACTCCATCTAAATAAGCTTGACATGAAGCAATGACATCACAGGCTGATAGGTTCGAATTAGGGAAGGTAATCCTTCTATATCAACTCATAGAGAGGAAGCCAATAATGAAGAGGAAGGGATTGTAGGAAGAAAATGGGGACTCCCACGCCTAGAGTGCAAATGTTGAAAATGTTGGTGGAATACTTTAAAAATGAGAGGCAACACAGTCGATTCTACAAACACTTTTATGAGAGAAAGACATTTCTCCTAAAATCATTGATTTTAAGTTCCTAAAAGAATATGAGTTTGGGATAGAAAAATTATTGGATTTTTAAGAATGGACAAGCCTACTAAAGGAAGATGGGAGAATTTACAAATTTGTGGAACCAAGAAGAGTTGAATACCTTTGTAAATGGTATTGAAATTGATCTTGGACATGGTCATGGTGTGTGTAATTATAATGCTTTGTTAAGGATAGGACATATACTAGGAGTCCCTTACAATGAAGATCCACTTCTAAAGGGTTTAACATTCATAAAGATGTATAATGAGTTGACTAACATCAACAAATATCATCCAGGTCTCAAATTTTTACATTATATGGACTTGCCACCACAACTGAGAGTATTGAGAGCCCTAATAGTTCACTGCATTTATCCAAAAGGAGTGGGTCAAAACCAAGTCAACCCTTAAGAGGCAGAAATTTTATGAAAAGTTGAAAACATGTATAGAGTTAAATTGCCTCGATTTTTTTTTGAAGCCCTAGAGCTCAAAAAGGATAATCCTAGAGGTATCATTCCTTATGGAACATGGATTACCAAGATCCTGGAAGCATGTCATGTTGGTCTTGAAGGAGAGCCTTATGAGGTTTTGAAATCTACAAATGTAATTAACAAAGCCTTGCTAACGTAGATGAAGATAGATATTGAGGCTTTCAGGATAGCCCAATGTCGGTTAAGAATGGTGGGAGGTCCTCCACCAAAACTAGAGGAAATGGCTGATCAGGATGTTCCACCTTAGGCAAAGACACCAGTTGAGCTGGAGGCTCACTCACACCCTATTTCCCCTCACCCACAACCACACTGATCTCCCATTCCACCAGCCACTGCATCACCTACATCCAATGCATCCTTTTCACCTCAAGGATCCAGGGCCACCGATCATCACACTCTCCATCTCATCCCTCTAAATCAAATGCTCTTCTCGATTATCTCAAGGATATGGAGACCTGCATTTCCAAAGAACTAAGCAATATCAACCTTTCTCTCCTGGAAATTCATGTTAGGCAAAATAAGATGGAACGTGAACTCACCTCCGTTAAATACACTCTTACCTCTAGACCCAGACACCACCAACCAATTCTAAGCCTTCCAGATTTTGACCCACACTAAGAGACATCCTATGCTTCCCAGCCTACTATCCAAAACAGAATACCCTTTTCACACCATACGATTCTTCTTCTCCACTTATATATGAACACTTAGATGATGAATCCTATCCAATCACTCCCTTCATTTGTCAGAAAGCTTTCCACATTTTTTACTTTCCCTTGTCCCATTTTTGGTGATTGACAAAAAGGAGGAGAGAGAGAGTAGTTAATTTGTACATTTTAGGTTCTTACGAACTTTCTGAATGTCCGGGTGACTAGTGCAATCTCATCGTCATCATTCTGAGAGGATGATGTGGATTCTTCTGAGTTCTATGTAGCCCTCAAAGTAATAGCTCTTTTTCCTTTATGTTGCTCCTCGTTCCTTCTCATTATTAGTTCATGTGACATAAGAGAACTGATAAGATCTTCCAGTTTCAACGTATTCATATCCTTTGCTTCTTCAATAGTCGTGATCTTTGGAGTCCATGACTCAGGTAGAGCTCTCAAGATCTTCATGGCCCGTTTAGATTCAGAGATTGTCTTTCCAAGACCTTTTAATGCATTAGTAATCTTGAAAAATCTTGCAAATATTTTATATATATTTTCAATGTCCAACATTTTAAAGACTTTTAGCTCTCCAATCAATATATTTCTTCTCGCACTTGGACTTGAGAAGTTCTCTTGTATATTGATGTTAGTGTATCCCATATTTCTTTGGTTGTTTGATAAGACGATACCTTGTCATACTTTGCAGCTGTTAGAGCACACAAGAGGGAGTTCATGGCCTTTGCATTGCTCTTTATAGTCCTGACTTCTTCTTCAATCCATTCGGAGGCTCTTTCACCGCTTGGTAGAGTTATTCTATCTTGGATAGCAATCCCAGAGTCTATATCAGTGGCCATAATAAGTTATTTCATTCTCAACTTCCAATAACGAAAGTTACTTCCATCAAATAATGGTGGCCTAGTAAATGACTGGCCTTCAGCAAATGCGGGAGTGAAAATTGATTGGGATGCCATTAAATAAGGTCTCTTTGGTAGAAACTCAAAGACCTACTCTGATACCACTTGTTGATCCCAAGTTTATGGCAAAGCCCAAGAAGGGATAGATGAACTGGGTCTTTATAAATTCTTTCATAACTGGATAGCTCAACCCCTTGAGAGTTTTGTCCCCTTGAATGAAAAATATGAAATATAAAAGCAGTAAATAATAATACTCAAGAAGTTATAGTGGTTCGGGATAGCCCTCCCTACTCCACTCCTCCAAGAACACTCCTTAGTGTTTTGGGTTTCGCTAAAATAGGATTTCAATACAGCAAAGCCCTTGCTCTCTTCTAGATTTCAGCTCTAGGGGACCTCATACACACTCAGCACAAGTAGGTGATGAGTTTCACTCCAGTCACACACTATTTTGCCTTCACTTGGTCTTAGTCTCTGATACTAAATCAAGTAGAATACAAATAATTAATGAATAAAGAAAGAAACTACACTTTATAGTTGTATAGGCAGATTCAAGCATAGAGAGAACTGGTAGAGGAAGTTGAAGATGAAGCAATTCAGCACTCAGCAGTTTGATGCAGTGTTCTTTTTGATAACTTTCTTGTAGATCACTTAAATGCTATGGAATGAGGAAGTTGAACTCAATCAGTGCTCTCTTATCTACTCTTCCTCGTTCATTTGAAGTACCTTAAATAGAGGGGAGTAAATTCGAACATTTGAAGGTAGGTGGCGTGTATTTAATGCGACAATGTTCGAATTTTTCCTACCATTCCGATTCAAGTCGCATTTGGAGTTGACCTAGGATGCGGCTTCGTTCAATTCGCAGAGTGGAGTCGACTTCGGATACGATTTCTCCCTTCAGCCTTCCAGTCAAGTTCCATATGTAAGTCGACTTGGTCTTCAGACTTAACCCAAGTCGTAGGTGGAGTCAACTTCGGATGCGACTTCACTAGCTATCTGTCTTTTTGAAACTTTAGACTTGTTTGTGATCTACTTGTGTGTTTAGCCTTTCTTTGTTCTTCACATTTCAAGTGTATAGATCTTCATTTGAGCTTTTAGTCTTTGACATTTGACTTGTTTAATATTCCTTGGTCACTTGATAAAGGCTTTTAATTTGTCTTGACTCAAGCTTGTTATAGCGTCTTAATTTTTGACTTCTTCATTCAAAAAATTTTAGAAGCAGATTTGATCTTAGTCTTCACTCAAGTCGCAAGTTTGAGTCGACTTCAGGTTTGACTTCACCCAAGTCGCATGTTGAGGTTGACTTGATATGCGACTTAACTCTATCAGTTTCAACTCCTCCAACTGAAGTTTTCCCAAATCACAGTTGGTGCGGCATCCCAAACTGTGGCGTCCACATAGTCCTTACTCAAAGATCTTGTCGATTGGTAAGTGTGACTCAGGATTGTTGCCCTGATCATGTGGCGGGTACTTAATTGGATCTCATACAAAAAAAATTCTCTTTTCTTCATCACATAACATATACTCATCATCATTCATAATGGACTCATCCATATTATCATAAATCATCAACTTCTCATATTATTCATAACTTCATGATTTCATACAACCTATGTCCTTTTTCATCATATCCCATTAGGGAATCTATTCATACAAAAATCTACTAATCTTTTTAGATTCCTCTTTTCCTTTAGTAACACATGCCCTTCATCTCTTGGCTTTCCCTACACCTGTCTGAGGTTGGAAAAACAAAACATGAGTCGAAACTTAATAAGCAAGCATTTTTTATTTTAAATGCATTCCTCTCCATTCAATAGAAGACACTTATCAAGTGATCAACTACCAATGGAATAGAAACCTTTTTGTAAACCATTTGTGACGCCCCCAAACCGAGTCGTCACTTCCTTACCTCAAGATCCTATCGATTGGTAAATGTAAATCAGGATTGTTGCCCTGATCACGCGGCGGGTTCTTAATTGGAATACGTCCAAAAAAATTTTCGTTTATTCATTTGTCATCATTCATAACTTGACATGACAATCATCACACATTGTGATATTTCACTTGTAATAGAATTTATCATTTCATTCATAGCATCCTTTCATGCCTGTCATTATTCACTCAATCATTGTACACATCATACTTGCATACATTTAGTCATTGACTCACATGGAACTTAGAATTCTAACTATGTTCATATACACACAAACTTGGAACTTAGAATTCTAACTAAGTTCATATACACAATTAGCTTACCTTAGCATATTCATGCTTTTCCATTCCTCATAGCCTTCAAGGCTATCATCACGTACCTTTCTCCACGTCTTAGGTTCGCAACCTTCTGAGTTTTCTCGGTACCTGTCTAAGGGTTGGGAAAACAAAACGTGAGTGACAACTCAGTAAGCAAGCATTTTATCTTTAGGGCAAGGCTTCCTTGAAAACCTTTTTCATAAACATCGGGAATATCTTTTTTCCTGAGGACATGTATATGTCCTAAAATATCATCATGAAATCTTTTTCATTAAGCATTCATTCATAAAACCAGTTACAAGCCACGTGTAGGCCTGTTAAGGCAAAACATACACTTTTTACCTTCTCTAATGGAATCCCTTTAATTCTTATATGAACAGACATTACACGAAATCATTATTTTTCAATGGACGTTTTACGTCCAAAATATTTTTCTTATAAATTCTTAGGCAAAGGAGACATCTCATGTCACAAAACATCATTAACATAAACCATCATAAAATCCTTTAGCCAAGAGACATTTTATTCTCAAAACATCATTAACATAAGTCATCATAAAATCCTTTAGCCAAGAGACATTTTATGTCTCAAAACATCATTAACATAAGCCATCATAAGATCCTTTTCATAATCCCCGTCTTGGGGCTTATTTGTAGCAAACAATGCAAACAAAATACGTAAACCATTTTCATAAATACATTTGCATAAACACATTTCCTTTAATTCTTGTTATTTACACTTTTGTGTAAAACACCCATTCTTTTAAAGTAACTTATGCATATTAGCTCATAAGAATCCAAGTTAGGATAACTTGTTGTATAAATGCTTTTATATCCCAATCTTTGGGCTTTTGAAAAGTAAAACATATGCAAATGCATTTCTCCCCATCCAGTAGTCACACTTAGCAAGTGATCATGCTACCTTTTGAAAGAGAATCCTTAACAACACGCTAGCCCAGTGGCTATTTATATATTCTACTCCCATCTCAAGGAGGGCGCCGCTGGCACTCCTGTCATCCCTTAGCGACTTGGCCTTATATAGAGTGGGCCCCAGTCATCCCAACCATGCTTTACAACTTGCCTATTACTTGTACTGCGCACCGTACGTTATTATGATGGACCGCAGTCCATTTGGTTTGAAGAACCATAGATCGTAGCCCTATGTCCTTTTAAACCAGGATCATAGACCGCAGCCTGCATCCATATGCACAAAAATCTTAGACCGAAGTCTATATTTAAGAATAATTTTCAAAAATACATCACAGACCGCAGTCCGTGTCAACTTGTAAGCGAGTGCACCCACTTTAACAAGTTGTTATTTGAAATCTAGTTTTAGGATGACCTTCCTTAAGTTCCTGTAGAAACGTTTTGAGTAAAATATTTTGATAAACATTTGAAATGTTTGAGAAACAATACATTTTAAAATCCTTTTAATAAAAGAATTTCAAATCCTTTGGATTTCCATAAATAAATCATATTTTTTTCTAATATTTGCTTGGTTTCCATTTCAGGACATTTTGTTTACAAAAGTTATGCAATTATGCTATCCCCTTGTCCATAACCTAAAAATTTAATAATCGTCCACATATCAATCATTTTTACATAAAGGGAAATTGCACAGTCTTTTGCATGCCATTAAGCAACCTGAAATCAAACCATTTTATGAAATCAATCATAGGAGGTTGGTCATCCATAAATCCCTTTTTAACACATCCGTATAAACATTTTTAACATAGATTTCCTTGTCTAAAGGAACTCCAAACTTTTCGAACATCATTTCAATACATATGGACTATGTCCAAAACATCATTTATTATTTAAATATCTTAACCTAGCAAAACAAATCTTTTTCATCATTGTTTATCACGAGTTATTGTAGAAATAACTCAAAACTCATTTACAAACAATATTTTGTGAAAAAGGGTAAAATTCCCTTTTTCTTATAAAATATTGTTAAACAATATCATATAAAACTTGCTTGCTTAAAAGCAAATTCTTAAAACCATCGGTATCAAACATGAAATCCTTAGAAAACATTAGCATGGAGAACTTGCTTACTCATAAGCAAAATTTCTCAATTCCATTAACATGAAGCATTCCCACTCTTGGCAACACTTAGGATAAAATATTTATCTTAAGAAGTGTCGCTTGCTTCCCATGAAGCAAACCTTAAGACTTTTCATCAAAGTCATCATTTTTCCAGAACTTATGGCTTTGCATTAAAGCCGTCATATTTAAAACTTGTGCTTGCCCATTCAATAAAACATAAACATAAACATTTCAAACACAAACATAAACATTTCAATCATATCAATCACATAGAAAGAAAATGACATTTTAGAAAGTTTGCTTGCTTACCTGATATCGCTATAATCCCTTTTTCCTTCCATTCTTTTCCTTGCCTACATGAAAATAATATGATTTTTCATATTTTTTTTTTCTTGCATTCCATTTAGTTTTCCAACTCATTTTATTCACATATATCATTTATTCGACTTCGCAAGTCACTATGCATACATTTAGCATATACGTGCACATTTTTACACATTCCATCGGCTAATCACATAACATATATAACCCCATAATTAGGGTATTCATTCAACCATACAAAATCCATCCATTAACTATCATACATAGGTTTATTAACCTTCATTTACCATTTTTCACTCCTTTTACAAACTTCACACATCGGTGCCCGTTTTAAGCACACGTTATCGCCTTAAGCTTCATTACATAGTCCCAAAATTGGGAATTAACATCATATAATTCAAAAAAATTATGTAATCATGAAATTCATCATATTTTCATGCATTTTTGCACAAAATCATATTCTATATGTCATTCATCACTTATGCAAGTCTATTGCTTCACGTATGCCGATTTAGCAACATATACATAAGATGTTTCATAAAATTTTCTAAGGCAGAGGTTTAATCCATATTTCAGCGGGTTAATTACCCTTAATTTTCACTGAATTTAGGATATTTTTATGGGGTTTAAATCCACTTGCCATAGGTTTCCAAAACAGCAAGTTTGGAACCCGTTTTCACCCGTTTAATGTGTCTTTTGACACATAACCTTAAGTAGTTATATTATTCCGAAATTTCAGTATATAATCCCACTTTTATTAATCAATATTTAAGTATTTAACACATATATCACTTTGGATTATTTATACATAGGTTTCATATTTCTTTTTGACTTTTTCCTCAAACTATCCACATATGCTGAAATCAGGCGTACTGAAATCTCAAAATATTGAATTAATATCAAATAAAGTATTTTTTATCTTAAATTTCTACCATAACTTAATAACTACATTAATTAACCAAAATAAATATTTTCAGAATAAAACATTAATAATTTATATTTATTTTGTCATTTTTACCTTGCTGGACAACAGCATCCATTTTCAGTCAGCCTTAATCACGTAAATTATTGGGTATATTTATACCTATAAAACCTAATTTTTAATTTTTTATGTTATCATAATTATATATTATACATCATGTAAACTTTTCAGCCTTAAATTACTTGTATAAAAATTATTAAAAATCCTTTTCTACAGCTGATCCTGTCACCCGTTTTACCCTGTTTAGGTGAATCTTCTCAGATTTTTACTTTTCAAAGTAATTATCCTTTTAATATAAAATTTTGGTCGTTCCTTAATCACCCAATAATTATTCTTCTCAAAAATTTTCATGCTAAAATTCATCCATTTACTGTTCCTTCCATAATTTAATTTATAACATCATATATCATTCAAAACTTCACTTTTAATCATCTAAATCATGAAATTTCATACATGCAAGCTAATACCCATTTCATATTCATTCAAAAGAATGTTGAATCATCAATTTACAGATTCTTTAAGCATCCATTCCATATTAAAAATTTTAGGGTTTAAAATCCAAAATGAAAAGCTCAATCAACCCATATACTTACTTGGTTAATGGAGATCAAACCCTCATCACTTGGAGATGATTTTCCTCCTCAAATTTCCCTTCTTTTTCCCTTGCTTTTCCCTTGGTTTTTCTCTTCTTCTTGGCTGGGCATGGCTGGACGTGAGGGCTGCTGTCCTTTGGGTGCAAGTTTCAGCACTTGGAAAAAATCTCCAAGCTTCCAACGCATGTGAACGTGCTTGCCTTGTGGAGCTGGAATTTCCAGCAGTGGGCCCCACTTTCTGAGGAATTTTCCACAGCCACTTAATTACATGCTTATCCCCTTGATGTTCTGGATAATTATTAGCCATATAAATTCATTTTTTAGTATTTTTAAAAGTCCAAAATCTGTTTACATCACCACCGTCCAGCTGCTCCCCTATTCATGTCCCTTTCTGCCCTTTTTATTTCCAACAATTTTTCCAATTTTTAAAAATCTTAAAATGTGGATAATTTATACACCTAATTACCCCTTAATTCATGTATTAATTTTGTGTAAATAATTTTAACAAAAACTGCAGCAACTTAGCATATCATTGCACGTCATTTGCAAAAGACCAAGCTGTTCATTTTTGCATCCTTTAATGGGCAGCTGATAATCACGAATTTTTAGGGATTTTTCCACATGAATAAATACTCATTTATATATCCCAACATGTCAGCTATATGTGTGCATTATTTATAAAATACAAAAAATAAAAAATAATTAGCAATGCAGCCCATGGACGTGCTTGCCTTGGACACCTCACCTATGCTCACTTGAGTACTCATAGCTTCATCAATTGTGGACATTCATTGCTAGGATTTTATTTGGATATTTGCATTTTATATTAATGCATAAAATAACTTAGAAATGTGCTGCATTTGACACCTCAACTCCCATTAAAACCATGCAATTATGCATTGTACTCTAGCATTAAATGAAGAGTACTTTTGAGGTGCAATAGTCAACCATATACACCTTTTCCAATTCAGGTATTTTTCTAACATTTTAAGCTTAATCTAAACCTTCCAAAATTTTTATTTCATAATTTCATTCAACCGTTTCAAATTTCATCTCAATCTGAGTTTCCTAGCTCCCGTTATAACCGTTTAAAGTTAACGGTTGAAATTGAAATATGATCAATAAATCATAACTCTCATTTAATCAAGAATTTTCATAACCCATTAATTCCATAATACCAAGCCCAACATTATTAATTTTCATTTCAAATTTCACTTGAATCCGCCTTATAGGCGTTGAGTTATGAATTTTCCAGTGTTTTCCAACATAATTCCACAATTTCCATTTTAATCTCCATTAATTAAATCATAAAAATTAAACTAAAAATTCATGCCACATTAGCATGTTTTAATCCTCATTATGCTCCTTTAGTCACCTTGACTCATAATGGGCTCCGGCGATTAAATTTTTAATCACCATTCTTAGTGGAACTCTAATTGCAAAATATCATAAAATCCTAAAATCATCCAAAAATTCTATTTAATCATATATAAGTCACATGTACATGTTCAATGCATACATTGAATCTTATTTAGGTTGGGGTTTCACACCATTCTTGGAAATCATTCATGTAAACCATTCATATAAACCATTTGTAAATGCATTTCTCTGCATTCGATAGGAGACACTTAGCAAGTGATCAACTACCGATGGAATAGAAACATTTTTATAAAAATCGTTTCATAAACATTGGATGTGCAGATGCTTCCTTTCCATTCCTGACATAAACCTTCGTGTGCGGGTACGCTAGCCCAGGGAACATCTCACATAGCATGGTCCAATACGCTGGCTTTCTCCAACTTGGCTTTATCAAGGGGAACCTCTCTTCCTCTTGACGCCTACATGGTCTCCTACATGCATGACTTTTGATTTTTCTGGCATTATGTACCTTTTACACCAGGTGACTTATCATTCTCATGTAGAGAATTATTTACACCATCCCTTGAAAACATCATTTCAAATCTATGATTTCCTTTTCAATCCATGTATGAAAATGCAATGCATTTATTCACACATAACATTCCTTTGCCTCCACGTCTTGGGAGGATGCCGCCGGCACGCAGCCTATACGACTCGGCAATAGTGAAGGGGAACTCTCTGATCCGCTTTCTACCTCCACCAAAGCCTCTTCCTTGTGCCCCTACCTTTCGGGAGGACACAGCCGACACACAGCCCTTGCGAATTGGCAATGATGAAGAGGGATCCCTGATCCTACTTCCTCCACCAAAGCCTCTTCATTATGCATCATACATGTGCACATGTCCATGAACATCACATGATATCAATATGCCGGCATGACTTTTCATAAAAACTCATAAACGTTCATCATTTCAAAACTTTATAGGAATGCCACCCTTAAACACATTTCATAAATACTTGAAAATAAAACATATTTTCAAAAGGGTTTGCTTGCTTACAATGAAGCAATAAAATCATATTTTCAAAGTTGTGCTTGCTTACCTCCTCAGTCTGTGTCCTCCACCTTTTCCTTTTCTTTTCCTATATAAGAAAAAATGATATTTTATCTATATCATTCTATGTCTTAGATTGCTTCCCATGCATGCTTTATAATCATTCGTTACCTCATTCCTATAGAGGTTAATCTTATAAAGATACTTGGTCATTACCTCCTTATATAGATTTTTATCCATAAATCTTTTAAAAATTCTATTCATATATCCTTATAAAATATAAAAAAATAAATCTCTATTTTTTCCCCAAAATCACGTTGTCACTGTTCATAGCTACTGTAGCATATATACTGTTCAACATCACTGTTCACGATCACTGTTCACGGGTACTGTTCACGTTACTATTCACCCGAGGTTACTGTTCACAGCAACGTGGGTTACTGTTCATGGGTTCCAAAAATTAACATTTTTTTCAAAAATAAAAAATACCATGACATAGCTTATGTTTAGTATACCATGGAAAAATTCATGAATTATGAATTTATCATCATTAACTTGGCCAAATAAATCATTTTCTCCATATACTAAAAATCAACATAAATTCACTTAAGCATAATCCTTAATTTCAAAAATCATGAAATTAATATATCATTATTTCAACATCATATTTATCATATTCATTCATCCCAAATCATCATTTATCAATTTTGGAGCATTATTTACACATATCATATGCTATCTTCTCGAATGCTCTATCTTTGCTCTAAATTTTTGATATTTTAGCATAATTATGATTAAGCATTATAACTATACTTATTTTCTCATGATTATTCATTATTTAAGCATGGTTTTACCCTACTTAACAAACAAAAAAAATTTGGATAGAAATCACTTACCCGAAGTGAAGATATCCCTCTTCTTCTCACACTTTCTCTCCTCCTCCTCTTGGATGTGTGGGGCATTGGGAACTTAGGTTTTTGCTCAAATGGAGTTGGGTGAAGTGCCTTTGGACGTCCACCCCTGCCCCCTATTCATATTTTTTGATTTTTCATCAAATTGGAATTTACCCCCTTGCTTGAGGTATTAAATTATAAATGTATTTTTTCTAATTTCCAAAAGATGCATTGAGCTATGTGCAGCCACCTTACAGCATCTCCAGCCCCCCTATGGTAGCCCTATTTTCCTTGATTTTTTAATTTATTAAAATTGATTAATTTAGGCTAATTCAATCTTAGCCATTGATCTTGGATGAGGATGAATTTTGAGCCGTTGGATTTGGCTCCCATTTTCGACAGCCCTTGCACGTCCCTTCCATGCTGCTGCTTTTCATTTAATTTTTTATTTTTAATTATTTATATTTAATAAAAAGTCAAATGGAATTTAATGAAAAAGTTAAGTTACTTTTTTATCTCCATTTGATGTTTCATCTTGACCCTTGATTTGTAATTTTCATCACATCTTGAACCATTCATCATGTCCATCATAGATTTTTATCCATTCATTAAAATTTTCATCAAAATCCGACGTCCGGATTGCGAGTTATGAATTTTTTCTTCAATTTTTCACTAAAATCAAAAATTCTATTAAAATATCAAAAAGTATTTCTATTTTGTCCTGTAGTGATTAAATCTCCTTTTTGTCTTTTTGCGATTAAGTTAATCCAAGTGATTAACTCTTAATCATATGTCTTAATCCCAAGGTTACTATTCATGTGCATTATTCATCCAAATTTCATAAATAATTATTTTATCCTCTATTCCCACATATTTTCATACCCATGAATGTACATTTTCCAAATATATTACCTAGGGTCTTATACACGTGTCTAAGATCGGGGTTTCACAGTTAGAGTGGACTTAATGTTGCGACTTCACCTAAGTTGCAAGCGAAGTTAACTTCGGTTGCGACTTCGTCTGTCTAGAGGTCCAGATTTTGTCAATTTTTTAGGCTTTGAAGTCGATACTGAGGTCGACTTCGGTATCGACTTCACCTAAGTTGATGTCTGAGTCTACTTGGCATGCGACTTGGCCTGCCATCCTTTTGTCATTTGAGTATATGAACCTTGACATCATTTAACAAATACATTAGTACTTAAATAATTCTCGAATTGAGTTGTTAATTATCAAAATATGGATTGTACTTAATTTGCCTCAGTTTCAACACCAACTATAAGTTTTGCACCATGTTTTTAAAATTTGTAAACTATCTTAAGTTTGGAACCATGAAGAGATGCTGCCTGAGGTCTTGGACACATGTTCAAAAAGAAAATCCTTAATAACATGACATAAATCTCCACAGTATTTCTAAGCAGAAAGTCATTAGTAGAAACAATCAACCAATGTAGCATCATGCCAAAGTGATCTACTCTTGTATGAATTCAAAATTTGAGTTACATAGAGCAGGAAAATGCATGATACCTTCCTGACGACTAGGAAATGTAGAAACTATAAAAATAGTACAATTTTGGGCCTCCGAACACCGCATTGAATAAAAAGGTGAAAAAAGCACAAAGAAATCAACAAAGCCACATCTGCCATCTGAACCTTTGCAAAACCATCCATATACTATTGAATGGTTTAAGAATGGAAACAATAATGGGTAATGAGATACTAACAATAAAACATTACTCCAATAATAACTCAAATAAAATGTCGTCAAAGAGGAAAATGTCCAAATTTCTCCAATAATAAACTAATGAGCTAAAAATAGCATAATGAAATCAGTAGAAGTAAGGTAAAATGACAATAGGATGGTTACTCACCACAACATATATGCATCAAGCCATTATCTCCGAACCAACTAATTGGATCCAAGAGAAGATTGCAGATCTTTTTAAAGAAATACCTCGATCAAAAATTGCAGAGGCTCTCCACATAAACCATGATTATGGGACTCCTTAGATGGTAGATTGAGAGGATCCAACTAAGCCTACAAGAGGAAAGCTGAAAATTTCAAGATACATAGGGCAAAAAATAGATAACAAAGGAAGGGAAAATAAGTTGGAAAAATAGAAGAATTTGAAAATTCAGCAGGTAGCTTGGAGCATGCCGGCACGCTTCCTACCTTGCTGGGAAACAGATGGCTAAGGAGTAACTAAGGATTCCTCAACTTCTCTATAAAAACCTATGACAACCAGATCTTCACCTTCAAATCATCATTTTCATCTCCATCAACATCAGTTTCTCGTTCCCATTCACAGTCGGTTCTTCTTCAGTTTCCTAGACTCCATTTCTTTCTTCTGCTGTCGAGTAGCGAAATGTGCGTGAGAGTAAGATGTGAGAGCATGCTAAGATCGATAATAGAGAAGAACAAAGGAGGCAGCTCGAGGCCAACAATAAGATGGAGGAGGCAGAGACACAAGATGACAAGAGGTAAAATGAGGCGGCGTTAGGGGAAGGGAGCACGACTAGGGTAACTGAAATGAGGAGAAGGAGGGAGAGGCGACGAGATATTGCGGGTGCAAGTGTGGGTGAGATTGCAGAATCCATGTGCCCCTCGAAAATTTTTGGATACCAAAAATTACCTCTGCAATCCGAGCCGTCAATTGAAAATGGATGGTGGATAACCCGCTTCCCCTGAGAAAATCATGGGAAGGGCTTCCTATGGGTTGGGCTCCAATATATATATATACTATGTACATGTATTATCCAACTCTAAGTTTCAAGAAAAAGATGAACTAACACTACAAGGTAATGAGACAATATATTTACTTTTCAGTACATGGTTGACAACAAAACAGAGACATATATATAAAGGCTCAAAATTAGGGAACAAATGATTGTAATAAGATATGAAATGCACAAATAGGCACAAGTATAGCATAAATATAAACTACAAAATTCAACTACCTAATCAATCAAATCATTTACATACCACTTGTAAACATTGAAATTTAACATAGTAAAGCTTAGCCAATATGTAATCATGGCCAAAAAATTTAACCTTCATGAGTTAGCTTCTAATTCAAAAATTTCTTTGACATTGCAAGTATGCTCAAGAAAGATTGCAACAAATAGATTATTATAAGCTAGAGAAATTATCACTAAATACAATAAAACCTAGAAAATTATATAAGTTAACACAAAATACATGAGTGAGAGCAAAATATCCCCCAAACTTGAGAAATGCATCGACCTCAATGCACAAAAAACTAAGAAAACTATAAATGAAAATGTTATGCAAATGAAAAATGATAAAGAGATGCAAATGAAAATAAAACACAAATGTAAAACTAAAGAAAAGAAAAAAAGAAAAAGAATTGGTGACTCCCCTAATCATCAGGATGGGAGGAGTGCTCCTCATCTTCATCCTCATCTCTTTCTTTGGCTTTTGGTGCTGGCTCTAGCTCTTCTAAAAAGTCACGAAATTGAGGTGGCATTGTAGGAAAACGTGGCAGTGATCTTGTATCAACACCCATGACTTGGGTAATCTCATGAAGGAATGCTTCAGTCGCCCAAGCCACATCATGAATGTATCATGAATGAATAGTTACCAATTCCATAAAAGTAATCATTTGCTCAACTAGCGAGCTTTTATCCAAGAGACTGCGTGGAGGGCGTTGTAAGTGTGTTGGCTATGTGGAAGAACTAGGCCCACATAAGAAGAAAGTTCACAAAAGGCATGTGAAATGAACCGCTCATCAAGGACTACTTGACGGTTGAGTAATTTTTCAGTTGGTTCCCATTTGACTCCAGCGCATTTGCACATACCAGTAATAAGATATGGGAACCAATAACTCCCATGAGCCACCTTAGCATTAGCACATATTTGGTTGAACAACAAACACTCCACATCAATTGTTTTGTAGGTGACGATGGCATGAAGAAGGATGGCTCTATCAAATGTAACATCACTAAGGTGCATCGAAGGCGGCATCTTGGCTTAAATGAAATAAAACCACACCTTTCCTCCGGAGTTGTTAGTGTTCTGCTTAGAAGAGGTCAATAGGTCATTATGGATTTTCCATTCAGCTAGGTGACAAATTGATTCAGTAAGTTTAACCGTGTCCTTGTTTGTGCTCTCTAAGAATTGCTCATACTCGCTAGCATAATCAATAATTGGCAAATCATAGAAAGAGTGAATGGCTTGACTATGAAAAGGAACAATTATACCTCATACCTTGACCTGGACTTGGTCTTGTTCAACTACATTTTCATGGAACTCTTTTCACCACTGGAATGATTGTTGGTTGAGGTTGAACATAAAGTTTTGCCAATTTTGATGATTAACCACATCAATAAATGTATCAGACAAGGGATTCAAGTCCAAGCGTCTTTCAAGGATGAAGGACCTTTTTTGCGGTGAGTTGGTATAGCATTAAAAGGCTTACTAGGATATAAACTTATTTGTATCATATTCCTCTAGATCACTTGTTTTCTTACATTTTAAAGATGATGAGCCCATGATTAAAGAGGAAATAGTCGAAATGATACAAAACCTCCTTCACAATAAGAAATTGGAATTCTCAAGCTCAAATGCACTTAACTTTACACCCCCAGGATGCTCAATATATGCTTCTCAAATTTAATTCAAGAGGATTCACAATTAACAAGTTTCAACCACTATCTCAATGCGCACTTGGAAATCTTGAAGTAAGCAGACTTGATTCGCAAGCAAAGCATTCTCAACTCCAACCCTTCTCAAAAAATCAACGACAATGCTTAAATCACAAACACAACTCCACAATTTCAATTAATAAGCTCCTCTCCCACACCATTCAATAAAGCATTTGAAGTATGAGTAGGATCAAGCACAACACTTAGAAAATTTGTTTCAAACTTCAACCTCAATCAAAGCATTGATACATCTTCATTCCATTCAATATTATGCACAACAAGGTAGTGTAAAGCATAAAGCCAATCTCTCATAGGCCAATTCAAGCAACTTTAATTATAAAACTCAACTTCTTCCTTATTTAATTAATAGATCAAACCACCTTGCAAGTACAACATATAAATAGTGAAATGACTCCCATCCAAATGAGAGCAAGTGCTTGGTGTTAAGCAAAACATCAACTAATCAATTCATTCCAACAACATTCAATGCCACCTCTTAATATAATCACTTTGCAAATATCTTGACCAATGGTTATAGAGATTACCCCTAGAATGCACCACCGAATTTTTTCTAAAATTGCACAACTGTCACCACGCAATCATTGGTGTCATGGCCTTGAGGGGCTAGTGCTGGAGCGCTGGTGAGGCTGAAAGAAGCAAATGGGGGGAAAGAATGGAGAAGATGAGAAGAAAAATGGGAGAAGGAGAAATGGGGAAGTATGGGGGAAATAGAGAGTATGAATGGGGCCAGATTTTGGGGAAGAAAAAGAGAAGATAAGAGGAAGAAGATGATGAGAGGGAGAATAAAAGGAAGATGGAAGAAGATAGAGTAGTAAAAGAAATGAAGAAGAAGGAACAAAGATTGGGGGAGATGAGCTTGTTGAGAAGGGTTTTAGATAGGTAGAACTAGGGTTTAAGAGGTGGAGAAAGAGGGGAAACGAAGGGGTGAATGGCTAGTTTTAGAAAGAGGGGAGTTAAAGGGTTGTGTGTAGCTGCCTTATGTAGACGTGCTCTGATGCCAAGGCGCTGGCATGTGGGGCAGTAGTGTCATCTTCTCATCATTATTGTTTGAGCTTATGGATGATGGAGTTATTATTGGTAGCTTTAACTATCATTGTTATGTTGGCCTTGATTTACTACTATTTTTTCTTCCTAATTAGCTCATGAGATTTTAAAAAGCTGATTAAATCTTCTATTTTAAGTGTGTTGTGTTGGAAACATGTGGAAAATAAGCCAAGTTTATGTTTTGATAATTAACAAACCAACTTGAGTAAGTGTTGATTACTAACATGTTTGTGAAGATGATTGAAGGTTATAAAAATGAAAAATATGAAGCATGGAAAGTCAAGTCAATTTCCAAGTCGACTCAGGCATCGACTTAGGCCAAGTCGATCCCCAAGTCGACTCCAGTAGTGACTTCAGCTCGTCATTTTCGTCCAGAGTTGAAAATGGGGAACCAAGCTACCGAAGTCGCAAACGAAGTCGACTCCGCATGCGACTTGGGTGAAGTCGCAGACCAAGTCGACTCCAACTTCGACTTCAAGGTGTCATTTTCATCCAGAGTTGAAATCGGGGACGAGAGCTTCCGAAGTCGCATCCCAAGTCGACTCCGCATGCGACTTGGGTGAAGTCGCAGACCAAGTCGACTCCAACTTCGACTTCAAGGCGTCATTTTCATCCAGAGTTGAAATCGGGGACGAGAGCTGCCGAAGTCGCATCCCAAGTCGACTCCGCATGCGACTTGGGTGAAGTCGCAGACCAAGTCGACTCCAGCTTCGACTTCAATGCAGAAATTGCTGAACATGTTAATTCAATGATAGATTTGAGTGGAGATGAAGATCAAGATAACTCAAACACTCAAATGAAGATCAAATAAAGAATCAAAGCAATCAAGGTTGCATGAATCCATCATGTTGGATCATGAACACTTACTCAGACATCTTCCATGCATTCCAAGATTCAAGTACTCAAGAACTCAAGAAAAGGAATCCAAGGTTTTCTATGTAAATAATCATACAGTGTTCCAAAGAGATATAAATCAAGGGAGAATAATCAACATGAAGAAAATCAAGTGATCAAAGTCATCTCTGAAGATTTCAAGTTCAACTAGCAAGTTGAAGAAGTGAAGTCGCACCCGAAGTCGACTTCACCTGCGACTTGGGTCAAGTCGAGGACCAAGTCGACCCAGACTGAAACTTGAAGAAGCTGCGAACATGCAAAGTCGCACCCGAAGTCGACTCCACCTGCGACTTGGGTCGCAATGGTCAAAAAATTTTCGAACGTTGGCGCATTAAATGCGCGCCACCTACCTCCAAACGTTCGGATTTCCTCGTAAATTATATAAGACATTCAATATGAACGAGGAGGGTAGCTGAGAATTCATTGAATGAGCATAACTCCCATCTCTAAGAGCATTAAGTGATCAAGTCAACATCTAGAAGAAGAACCTTGCTTCCAAACTGCCAAGAGTTGCTTGCTGAATCATTAAGCTTAAGTTACAAGTTCTTCTCTGCGCCAAATCTGCCTCTACACAATAGTAACGTGTAGAAACTCTCTTTTGTTATTTCTTGTTATATTGAACTTGATTTAGTTTGGGTAACTAAGATCAAGTGTAAGCAAAGTAGTGTGTGATTGGAATGGAACTCGTCACGTACTTGTGCTGTGAATTGTTGATGCCCCATAGAGCTGGAATCTAGAAGAGAGCAGTGGCTCCAGTTGTATTTGTGAAATACATAGTGGAACCCAAGTCACAAGAGGTGTGATCTTGGAAGAGTGGAGTAGGAAAGGTTGCCCGAACCACTATAAAATCTTATTTGTTGATATTTATTTCTTCTCTCTGCACTATATTGCTTTCCATTTGTTTCTTCATAAAAGGGGACTAGATTAATCCGGGGTAAATTTTCTGTTTAAGTTGAAAAATTTTAAATACCCAATTCACCCCTCCCCTCTTGGGTAATTGTCATTAACTCGGGACCAACAAGTGGTATTAAAGTAGGTCTCTGAGTTATACCAAAGAGATCTTTTGATATGGCATCCCAATCGACTTCCGTTCCTGCATTTGCCGAAGGCCAATCTTTTCCTAGGCCACCATTGTTTGATGGAAATAATTTCGGCTATTGGAAGCTACGTATAAAACAATTCATCTTGGCTACATATATGGACTCTTAGATTGCTATCTAAGACGGTGTGACTTTGCCAATCGATCAAAAAGCTTCCAAATAGACCGATGAGGAAGTAAAAACTGTTAAGAGCAACGCTAAAGCTATGAATTCACTATTTTGTACTCTTACCGCTTTTGAATATGATAGAGTATCTTCTTGTCTAACTGCAAAAGAAATATGGGATACATTAACATCTATCTATGAAGGAACTTCTCAAGTCCAAGGGACAAGGAGAAATATTTTAATTGGAGAGTTGGAAAGCTTTAGAATGCTAGATACAGAAAATATTTCTGAAATGTTTGCTAAATTCTCAAAAATTACTAATGCTTTGAAAGGTCTCGGAAAGAAAATTTCTGAATATGAACAGGTCATGAAAATTCTAAGCGCGCTATCCGAATCGTGGACTCCAAAAATTACTGCAATAAAAAAAGCAAAGGACTTTAATACATTGAAGCTAGAAGACCTTATTAGCTCATTAATGTCACATGAGCTAATCAAGAAAAGAAATGAAGATCACCACAAAGGAAAGAGAGCAATTGCACTAAAAGTCACCCATAACTCGGATGAATCCACCTCATCATCTCACAATGACGATGAAGACATTGCTCTACTTACTCGCAAATTTTGAAAGTTTGTGAGAAAAGAAAAGAACTTCAAAGATTTTAAAGAAAGACCTCGAAAAGAGAAGAAGAAGGAGGCTACAAAGTGCTATAGATGCGGCGGTATAGGACATATGCAAGCTCAATGTCCTACACCAGAAGAAAGATCAAAGGATCAATAAGAAAGGAAAGAAAGATATGAAAGCAGAAAATTCCAAAGGCCGAAGGGAAGAGGAATGTACGTGAATGAAGAAACTTCATCAACAAGTAGCTCCTCAACCGATGATTTTGAAGCGGCAAATTGTGCAAGAATATGCTGCATGACGCGAATTGAGCAAGAAAAAAATTTGTTGTGTTTAAACGCAGCGGAAGTTTTGGAAGAGCAAACCACCTCAACAAAGTGCACAAGTAATGAAGAGGTAACTTTCAAATTTTTCTATTCTCAATCTACTCACTTTCTATTCAAGAATGTCTCAAATGTGCTGAATTAGAAGAATTACAACATGCATATGATTCATTATATGAGGAAATTAAAAAACTAGGAAACAAGTTATCACTAAAGAGACAACAATGCAATTCCATTATTATTGTAAATGGAAAACTAGCTGAAAGTACATCAAAACTGAAAGAAGAAAATGAACTACTATTGAAGGAAGTAGAAAAATTGAAAAAGGAGAATGAATCCTTAAATGAATCATTAGCTAAATTCTCTAATCCAGGAGAAAATGTGAAAATATTTCTAAACATGACCTCTCAAAACAATAAAAGAGGTATTGGATACTCAACATTTGAGCAAGGAGAAAGTAGCAAATTATGTGTGCTAACACTTGGGAAAAATCAAACTGCACCTATCTACAAGCCCAAAGGGAAACATATTATGTGAACTAGAATGCCAACTTTTGAACCACTACATACTTGGAGGCCTACTCCTAGATTACCAATGGCTTGCAATTTTTGCAACAAGATGGGTCACAAGATTCATAGATGCAACTTTAAGAAATTATATGACCATGGTGCAAAACCTTTGGGTTCTAAGAAACACAAGATTTGGACTTTTAATAATAGAACACAAAGATAAAATCAGTTTACTAACCCAAATGGACCCATAAAATGGGTACCAAAGCGATAAGATTTATTTGTTCATTTTTCAGATATGCTTCAAGGCAAAGGCAAGCAACGTTTGGTTCATGGATAGTGGTTGCTCAAGGCATATGACCGGTGAAAGAAGTTTATTTCATAAACTCAAGCCTTGCAACGATGGAACTGTTGTTTTTGGAAATAATGAGAAAGGTAAAATCAAAGGTAAAGGAAACATTTATAGTATTTCAAATGCATGTATGGAAGATGTATTATTTGTTGAAGGACTCAAGCACAATTTAATGAGTATTAGCCAATTATATGACAAAGGATGCAAGGTTGTGTTTGAATCATCTATATGTAATGTATTTGATGGAGAACATATCATGTTTAGCGGAAAAAGACATGGAAATGTATATTTGGTTTCACTTGATGAACTAGATGGTCAATGTCTAATGGTCATTGACAATGATCCATGGGTTTGGCATAAGAGGCTTGAGCATATAAACATAACAAATATAAAGACCCTATGGAAGAAGAGTTTGGTAGAAGGATTGCCTAAATTGAAATATGACAAAGATAAAATTTGCAAGGCATGTCAATTGTCAAAACAACCTAAAATTCCTTTCTCTACTCAAAAGGAAATTTCCACCACTAGGCCACTTGAATTGCTACACATGGATCTATATGGGTCATCCGACATTTTAACCATTGGTGGAAATAAATATGTGTTTGTAATAGTTGATGATTTTTCAAGATTCACATGGGTAATTCTCTTAGCTAGCAAAGATGAAGCATTCTCTATGTTTGCAACTTTTGTAAACTTGGTGCAAAATGAAAAACAATATACTATTATGACTATTAGAAGTGATCATGGTGGTGAGTTTGAAAATAAATGTTTCATAGAATTATGTAATGAAAAAGGAATTCACCACACATTTTCTGCACCAAGAACTCCACAACAAAATGGAGTGGTAGAAAGGAAAAATAGAACCATACAAGAGATGGCTAGAACAATACTAAACGAAAGTAAATTATCCAAGAAATTTTGGGGTGAAGCTGTAAGTATAGCTTGTCATGTGTTGAATCGAGTTACCATTAGAGCTATCTTGAAAAAGACCCCATATGAGCTATGGAAAGGAAGAAAACTAAATATTTTTTATTTTCATATTTTTGGATGCACATGCTATGTTTTGAACAATGGTAAAACCAACTTGGGAAAACTGGATGCTAAGAGTGATGAGGCAATATTCCTTGGTTACTCATCAAATAGCAAAGCATATAGAGTCTTCAATAAAAGGAACCAAGTCGTAGAAGAGTCGATACATGTTGTTTTTGATGATCTAATCCATGCTTCAAAAGAAAAGATGATTTAAGTGATGCAGATGAGATAACAAGTAGCCTTGAAAAATTGCATATGGAGAAGCAAGAAAAATCTATGGAGGAAAGGGTAAGTGAAGGTAATAATTCCTATAAACCTCCAACTGATTTAAAGCTCAAAAATGTCCATCCAATTGAACAAGTTATAGAGAATGTCTATGAAGGTGTAAAGACTAGAAGGTCAAAACAAAATATTTGTGGACAATACACCTTTGTATCCAAAATTGAACCATCCACTATAGACCAAGCCCTTGATGATGAAAACTGGATCATAGCAATGCAAGAGGAATTAAATCAATTTGAAAGAAACCAAGTTTGGCATCTTGTTCCAAGACCAAAATATTGCATTGTCATTGGCACAAAATGGGTCTTTAGGAAAAAATTAGATGAAAGTAGACTTGTGGTGAGAAACAAAGCTAGACTTGTGGCAAAGGGATACTCACAAGAAGAGGGAATAGATTTTGAGGAATCCTATGCTCCGATTGCTAGATTAGAAGTCATTCGTATCTTACTAGCTTTTGCATCTCACATGAACTTTAAATTGTTTCAAATGGATGTTAAAAGTGCATTTCTGAATGGTTATATAAATGAAGAGGTGTTTGTTGAACGACCACCTGGATTTTAGGAGAAAGATCAATCTAAATTTGTATACAAATTAACCAAAGCATTGTATGGATTAAAACAAGCCCCAAGAGCTTGGTATGAGAGATTAAGCAAATTTTTGATTGATCATGACTTCCAAAAGGAAAAGGTAGACACCACTTTGTTTATCAAGTACAAAGAAAAAGATATCTTGATTATTCAAATTTATGTTGATGACATTATTTTTTATGCTACTAATGAGATTCTTTGTCAAGATTTTTTTGAACTTATGCAGAAAGAATTTGAGATGAGTATGATGGGGGAGCTGAATTTCTTCCTTGGACTACAAATTAAACAATCAAGTGAAGGGATCTTCATAAACCAGTCCAAGTACATCAAGAAAATGTTAAAGAAGTTTGACATGGAAAACAGCAAAGGGGCAAACACGCCTATGAGCTCAACCATTAAAATTGACAAGGACGAGAAAGGCAAACCAGTCGATTTAAAATTATATAGAAGCATGATAGGTTCTTTATTATATTTAACTGCTTCTAGGCCTGATATATTGTTTAGTGTGTGTATGTATTCTAGATTTCAATCATGTCCAAAAGAATCACACTTAGTAGCTGTAAAAAGAATTTTCGGATATTTAGTAGATACTACCAACATAGGACTTTAGTATCCAAAGGGTTCTAATTTTGATCTAATCGGCTACTCGGATGCGGATTTTGCTGGCTACAAAGTAGATAGGAAAAGCACTAGTGGAACATGTCAGTTTCTTGGGAACATGTTGGTTTCATGATTTTCAAGAAAATAAACTATTGTTGCTCTATCTACGGTGGAAGCCAAATATGTTGCCACCGGGAGCTGTTGTGCCCAATTGCTTTGGATGAAACAACAACTTAGGGATTATGACATGAACTTTAAAGATATACCTATTAGATGTGATAACACAAGTGCAATATGTTTAACTAAAAATCCAATTTTGCATTCTAGGACAAAGCATATAGACCTTAGACATCACTTTATTAGAGAACATGTAGAAAATCATGATATATGTTTGGAATATGTAAGAACAGAAGATCAAATTGCAGATATATTCACCAAACCTCTAGCAAAAGAACCATTTTATAAAATTAGAAATGATATGGGTATGCTTGAATTAACTTAGAAAAAGCACAAACTGAGGGGGAGCACAGGTTCAGGGGGAGCAACCCCGCCATTCTCAAGGGATTAACCCGCTCCATCTCTATTTTTTATCAATTGACAAAAAGGGGGAGAAGAGATAAGGATTTAGGTCTCCGTTTTAAATGTTTGTATGAATGATTTTAACTTGTAATATATTGGAAGTGAAATATGTATGTTAAACTCATATTTTTAACTTGTGATTTATTGGAAATGTATGTTAAAAATTAAAATGCAAAAATAGTTTGTTTTAAAGATATTGAAAGGTATATACTCAAATCGGTTTTGTCAATCATCAAAAAGGGAGAGATTGTTGGAAACATGTGGAAAATAAGCCAAGTTTATGTTTTGATGATTAACAAACCAATTTGAGTAAGTGTTGGTTACTAACATATTTGTGAAGATGATTGAAGGTTATAAAAATGAACAATATGAAGCATGGAAAGTCAAGTCAATTTCCAAGTCGAGTAGGCATCGACTTAGGCCAAGTCGATCCCCAAGTCGACTCCAGTAGCGACTTCAGCTCGTCATTTTTGTCTAGAGTTGAAAACGAGGAACTAAGCTATCGAAGTCACAAACGAAGTCGACTCCGCATGCGACTTGGGTGAAGTCGCAGACCAAGTCAACTCCAGCTTCGACTTCGAGGCGTCATTTTCACCCAGAGTTGAAATCGGGGACGAGAACTACCGAAGTTGCATCCCAAGTCGACTCCAGCTTCGACTTCAGTGCAGAAATTGCTGAACGAGTTAATTCAATGACAGATTTGAGTGGAGATGAAGATCAAGACAACTCAAACACTCAAATGAAGATCAAATGGAGAATCAAAGCAATCAGGGTTGCATGAATCCATCATGTTGGATCATGAACACTTACTCAGACATCTTCCATGCATTCCAAGATTCAAGTACTCAAGAACTCAAGAAAAGGAATCCAATGTTTTCTATGTAAATAATCATACAGTATTCCAAAGAGATATAAATCAAGAAAGAATAATCAACATGAAGAAAATCAAGTGATCAAAGTCATCTCTGAAGATTTCAAGTTCAACTAGCAAGCTGAAGAAGTGAAGTCGCACCCGAAGTCGACTTCACCTGCGACTTGGGTCAAGTCGAGGACCAAGTCGACCCAGACTGAAACTTGAAGAAGCTGCGAACAGGCGAAGTCGCACCCGAAGTCGACTCCATCTGCGACTTAGACAAAGTCGCACCCGAAGTCGACTCCACCTGCGACTTGGGTCGCAATGGTCGGAAAATTTTTGAACGTTGGCGCATTAAATGCGCGCCACCTACCTCCAAACATTCGGATTCCCTCGCAAATTATATAAGGCATTCAATATGAACAAGGAGGGTAGCTGAGAATTCATTGAATGAGCATAACTCCCATCTCTAAGAGCATTAAGTGATCCAGTCAACATCTAGAAGAAGAACCTTGCTTCCAAATTGCCAAGAGCTACTTGCTGAATCATTAAGCTTACGTTACAAGTTCTTCTCTGTGCCAAATCTGCCTCTACACAATAGTAACGTGTAGAAACTCTCTTTTGTTATTTCTTGTTATATTGAACTTGATTTAGTTTGGGTAACTAAGATCAAGTGTAAGCAAAGTAGTGTGTGATTGGAATGGAACTCGTCACCTACTTGTGCTGTGAATTGTTGATGCCCCCTAGAGCTGGAATCTAGAAGAGAGCAGTGGCTCTAGTTGTATTTGTGAAATACATAGTGGAACCTAAGTCACAAGAGGTGTGATCTTGGAAGAGTGGAGTAGGAAAGGTTGCCCGAACCATTATAAAATCTTGTTTGTTGATATTTATTTCTGCTCTCTGCACTATATTGCTTTCCATTTGTTTCTTCATAAAAGGGGACTAGATTAATCCGGGGTAAAGTTTCTGTTTAAGTTGAAAAATTTTAAATACCCAATTCACCCCTCCCCTCTTGGTAATTTTCATTAACTCAGGACCAATATGTTGAGGTCTTTTGCTTCTTCTATGATGGTAATCTTCACTATATATGATTTGGGTAATGCTCTAAGGATCTTTATGACTTGCTCCATCTTTACAATAGGAACTTTTAAAGAATTTGTTAATTTAAAAAATTGAGTAAATATTTAGATATACTTTCACCCTCAAGCATGGAAAAACTCTTAATTTCTCTTATGAAGATACTCCTCCTAATTTCCTGCACTTGAGATGTGCCATCATAAATTGATACCAATGAGTCCTATATCTCTTTAGCAGTTACATACAAGATGATACTTTATCATGCTCGACCGCAACTAGTGCACAAAATAAGGAATCCATGGTTTGACATTACTATTAATAGGCCTAATCTCGTCTTCCATCCAAGTGTAAGCTTGTTCACCTTTAGGCGTATAACACGATTTTGTATGGCTATTTAAGAATCTATATTGGTTAGCATAATTAATTGTTTCATCTTTAACTTTCAATAGAGAAAGTTATTGTTAAAAACAATTAGCTTAGAAATGAATAGCTCTATAAGAAAATGAGTATCAAAGTTTAATAGGTTGCCATTATTATAGAGATCACCTCAAAGGAATTAAAGGCCTCCTCTAATATCACTTGTTGGTCTTATTAAGTTGATTAAACCTAAGCCGAAAGAGGTGAATTGAGTTATCAAAAATTTCTTTGGTAGTTGAATGCAAATCTTTATTTTGCTTAGTCCCCTCTAATGAAGTTACTTCATACAAGATAAAGCTAATGATATGATAAGATAAATGAAAATGGAATACACACAATTAAGCATACATATTAAGAAAACCATGTTTATGGTGGTTCAAGTATTTCTTGTGTCTTGGATTCCACTGTTATATTATAATACAATTTAGAGCTCTAACTTTCATCTAGATTTCAAGTCTAGGTGGCTTAATACAATATAATAAGTGATTGGTGAGCACTGTCCAACAATGTTCACTTCAACCTTTTTCTTGAACTCAATCTCCAATATCAAGGCAAGAAAACAAATGAACAAATTGAAACTAGACTTTATAGATTTTGTATAGGTAGATGAAATCACACATGCTCTTTGAAGAATGTAAAAAATGATGAAGACTTGAAGCTTTCTCTCAACTTAAGCACTTGAGCTTAAAATCTTTAATTATAAGGCTTTAATCATTGTAGAAAGGAAGGTGTAAGTAAATTCAACACCTTAGCTAACCCTTCTTGAATGTTTGAACATTTCTTTTATAATTCGAGAGGATTTATGGTGTTTGCTTGGTAGGGGGCATACATTAAACACTCCAACATTCAAATTTATTGAACCGTGAAAACGTAAAGTTGATATGAGATCAATTTGACATTGATTTCACTTTAAGGATGATGTTAAAATCACAATGAAATTGATTTGATGCCAAACCAATTTGAGATAGATCAAGTGTTCTTTCATACTATGGGTTGAAGTTTATGTGAACTTCGACTTCATCCCTCAAATCAATGTGAAATTGATTTGGAGTTGACTTCACCATGAGCTTTACACTCAAGCTGCTTGAAGCATGCTTTCTAGGGAAGGTTGAAACTGAAGTCGATATTGAAATTGATTTGACATTCAATTTGAAGTTAAATTTAAGGTCAATTTCACCTTTCTTTCCTTAGACTTGGCATATTCTTCCAAGTGAGTGAAATCATTAGTGAGATTGATTTCAATTATGAAATCACTTTCGAGTTGATGTCAAGCTTCGATTCAGAAAATGTTGTTCCTACCTTGCAAAATGATCTTCATGCTAAATTAAATTTGATTTTACATTGACTTGACTCTGAAATACCAACTTCAAATCAACTTGAATTTGAATTTTATTCTTTCTCACTTGTGTCTTTTTCAACTGCTACTTTCAAGTAGATGACAAATTAATTTTGACTTTGACTGACTTTGAAACTTGAATTAAATTAATTTAAGTAATATACTTCGGCAAGTTCATATTTGAAGATTCGAAATCAATTTGGGTCAACTTCGCCATTGAATCACATGTTGAAATTAATTTCAAGATTCATTTCACTGTTTGCATGTTTAAGATTCCAAATTTTGTTTACTAAATGCATGAAGTCAATGCCAAGTCGATTTGAACATCAAATTCACATCCAAATAATTGATTTAAGAACTATTTGGGCATGGACTTCAGTTTTGAAATTTGTTTCCCTTAGTTCCAGTTCATGGAGTTCCTTGACTTATGTGTAACATCAACTCAAACTCTTCACAATATACAAAAATTATTAGCTTCCATTAGTTTATTTCAATTAACTTGTTAATCATTAAAATATACTTAGAGATTTTTGTTAAAAAATTCACATATTCACAAAAATCACCTTAACGAAAAATGCTTTAAGCTCCTAAATATTTTAGCCTCTCAAATGAGGCCAATAAAGTCTAACTATTATCTCTTGTAGGACATTTAAACATTTAACAATGATGACTTGTGTTTAAATGCAGCCAAAGGGAAAGAAGACAATAAGAAGAGAGTGAGCAAACAACATAAGAAACAAGTACATCATTTCTAAGAGATAATGTTGAGAAAAAGCCCCTAAAAGTGTTATTCTTAAGAGGATTGAATAAGAGAAAATGGAAGAGAGAAGATACACTAGAAAGAGGCTTCAAAGGAAGCTAAAAAGTTTAAACAAGTAAGGTGGAGAATAGAAAAGAAAAAAACATCTTACCGCGTAAATGGATCCTTGATATGAACAAAAGGGGGCAACAAAATGAAAAGCTGGCAACACATAGAGGTGCAATTGCTAGCACAGCTATAGAGGCAAGCACTAGAGTTGGCCCACATATTAATATGCTCCTCCATGACATAAGATGTCTAAGAAGATTTACAAACCACATCGAGCTCCACTATATGCCTTAGTCCACAAAGTCAAGCTCCAGCTACAGGTAAGGGCACCATGACACATCATTTGGGGTACTATGAATATCTCGAACCTCGCAAGTAGGTACGGAATTCAACTTGCCTGGTCAGGTTACAGGGGTTAAGAGGGCAAGGCCTTCGAAGAAATTTTAAGCAAAGCCTTATGGTCCCGTGCTGACCCGATCCACTAATTGTCTAGGTCATGTAAAAGGTGGGCGGGCGAGGCTAGGGTTTATTCTTCCCTTCTCATTCTCTTTCGTCTTCTCCTTTCTTTTTTCTTTCTACTTCCTCATTTCCTTAATGCATGACCTGACATTAAACGTCTATAAGATCATTACAGATCGTCTCAAGGATCATTGCTTCACATCAAAGGCATTTCAAAATTCCAAAGATTTGAGGTCAAGGTTGTTGTTTTTGAGAAAACCGTAATATAGGTAAGTAGATGTTGCCTCTCTTCAAATTAGTGATAAAATCTCATTTTAAACATGATATAGGGATGGTGGGAAGGGGTAGTGTCCAACTAACTATTTTTGGGCCGTTAGGGTTCGTGATAGCTTATTATTAGCATGGTTTATGGGGAACTAGATATTACAGTGTGAATTTTATGAAATAGATGACCTATTTGTAGTTTCACAACATAACATTGCTCAAGTGGGTTGTGGGAGGGTGAACTAAAGGTTTTCCCTTTGGCGTCTATCATATGTTCGGTGAAATGGTTATGTGACAGGTGGTATGTTAAATTTCTTTGTTAATTTTTGCTAATACTATATGCGTGGTTGTAATATTTATTCTTATGTGTTATGGATGATGCATTATTCAAGATGGGTGGTTGTAAAGGGTTGTTCATGGTCTTTAGTTGACATGATGAGGAGATTGTTCATGACTCTTAGTTGACATGAGGAGAGGGTTGTTCATGACCCTTAGTTATATGTATATATTTTTGGGTGTGAATATTGGACTCATATATCCTATATGGTTATTTAGGAATCATTTTTCTATAACATTTTCATGACATATGCATCCAGAGTCTTACTTGTTTTCACTCTGTACTAACTGTTATCTACTTATTTAGTCTATTTAAACTCACATGGTTTGTTATTTTGGCCTTAAGTCACAGGCCAGGGGAAAAGCCTCAAAATGGGAGTAGAGAAGGATATAATCTTGGAGACTATTAGATTAACATTTGTATACTTAGTTATTTTAGACTTTAGGCTTCTTTTTTATACTAATCCATGTAGACATTTACTTAGTTATATCCAATTGTAACAAATATACTGTACTTGGGTATTTTGAATTTGATTATAATCTATGGACACATATGTATATGATCTTTCGGATTGCTTGTTTTGGAATAAAAAAATTACAATGGCTTTCTTACTATATGTATGTCTTTATAGTGTGAGAATACAAATGTATAAATGAACGGCTGAATGTTATATTATGGAATGAAATTGAGATGCTTATCAATAACAGGTCCTATATTTTATACCACTCACTTATACTTTATGCGTAGATGTTGTCAAATTTTTCTTAGGTCATATAAAACCCATCAACTAGTCATTAAGGATGCTTAGGCAATGGAGCATTACAAAAGTGTTATAAGAGCATGAGAATGTTTTAAACTATTGAGTTAGTAAAGGAAATGGATTAGGTGGGTAGTACAATATATTAAGTTTTAGATAGAATAGTGAGAATGCTATTCTAGATTATTTAGATTAAGGCCTTAAAGTACCTCCTTGTTAGATAGTTTGTATATTTGTCAATGTTGCTTAATCTTTAATTATTTATGGACGTTGTACAGAAGATGGTGTCGAGGATAAGGCTTAGCAAGGACAAGAGCATTATGGAAGAGGGTGGACCAAGTGAAACGACTATCCCACCTCTTGATATGCCACTTGCTATTAGAGATCAACAACAAGAGCAAGTTGCACGAGAGAGGTCCCCACAATACGGAGATAAGGAGAACACGGATCATGATGAGTACTGGAAGAATCCTGGTGGGAGTTATCCAAGGATGCATAGGTAGGGTCGAATAGGGACTAGTGGTGGTGGAATTCTTATAAGATTGGAGACGAATACTGGGACACAAGCGGGTATTGAGGCTTTGATCAAGATGACGGAGGTATGATGCAGAATTTTCAAAATTTTATGCAAGCTCAGATGGAGTGGATGGTAGTCTAAGAGAGGACGACAAGGGATTCCAAGTGGAGCAAACCATGAGGGTCCAAGGATGAGAGCAGGGAGACAATAGTAAGAAGGAAGAAGGCCTCAACAGGAGAAGCTAGACATAAAAGCATTCTAGGAGATGAAGCCTCTTATATTTCAAGGAGAGAGAATACCAAATTGTGCAAAGATTATCCCTACAGTGATCGAGGGCAGACAATTCCTAGCAGACTTGATAGTTTTAGAGATGGAGGGATTAGATGTTATCTTGGGTATGAATTGACCGTCTAAATATGATGCTAATATAAGTTGTCGATCAACACGAGTTATCCTTAAAGGACCTAATGATGCAAAATTCATGTTCAAAGGGTTACCAACAGGAGGGGTACCTCAATTGATGTTAGCTTTAGAAGCAATGAGTTTGATTCGAAAGGGGTGTCTTTCTTATCTGACCTCTGTAGTAGATATGAATAAAGAGGAAAAATAGTTGAATTCCTGTGGTATTTCCTACAAAATTGTCTAGTTTGTCACCCGAATGGGAAGTGAAATTTGGAATAAATTTGTAGCCTAGTGTGGACTAATTTCAAGAACTCCTTATCGTATAACGCTAGTAAAGATGGCCGAATTGAAGACCCAATTGCAAGATCTATTAGATAAGGGATTTATTTGGCCTAGTATTGTTGGAAACATGTGGAAAATAAGTCAAGTCTATGTTTTAATGATTAACAAATCAATTTAAGTAAGTTTTGGTTACTAACATGTTTGTGAAGATGATTAAAGGATATAAAGATGAAGAAAATGAAGCATGACAGGTCAAGTTGATTTCCAAGTCGACTCAGGCATCGACTTAGGCCAAGTCGATCCCGAAGTCGACTCCAGCATCGACTTCAAACGCGTTTTTACGTCCAGAGTTGAAATTAGGGACGAGAGCTGCTAAAGTCGCACACGAAGTCGACTTCGCATGCGACTTGGGTGAAGTCGCAGACCAAGTCGACTCCAGCATCGACTTCAAACGTAATTTTCTGTCCAGAGTTGAAATTGGGGATGAAAGCTGCCGAAGTCGCAGACCAACTTGACTCCACATGCGACTTGGGTGAAGTCGAGGACCAAGTCGACTCCAACTTCGATTTCAGACTGACAGCACGAGTTTTAAAGAGCTAAGTCGCAAACCAAGTCGACTCAATGCTCGAGTTGAGTAAAATTGAAGACCAAGTAGACCCAATCATTCGACTTAGGTCAAATGAAGATCAAATCAAGTCCAAAGCAAGCAAAGTTGCATGTATTTATCATGAAAAATCGAGATCACACATTTGGACTTCTTTTATGCAAACCAAAAATCAAGGATTCAAGATTCAAGACATGGAGCGTAAAGCAAGAATGAATATACTGAGTTTCAAATAATATAAATCAAGGGAAGAACATTAATTTGAAGAAATTTAAGTGACCAAAGTCATTCCAAAGAATTTCAAGTTCAACTAAGCAAGCCAAGGAAATGAAGTCGCACCCGAAGTCAACTTCACCTGCGACTTGGGTCAAGTCCAGGACCAAGTTGACCCAGAATGGAACTTGAAGTCTTTGCGGAAAGACGAAGTTGCACCCGAAGTCGACTCCATCTACGACTTGGGTGAAGTCACACCCGAAGTCAACTCCACCTGCGACTTGGGTCGCAACGGTTGGAAATTTTTTAAACATTGGCGCATTAAATGCGCGTCACCTATTTCCAAACGTTCGAATTCCCTCGTCATTTATATAAGGCATTCAATATAAACATGAAGGGTAGCTGAAATATCATTGATTGAGCACAAATCCCATCTGTAAGAGCATTAAGTGATCAAGCCAACATTTAGAAGAAGAACTTTTCTTTCAAACTGCCAAGAGCTGCTTGCTGAATTATTAAAGCCTACTTTACAAGTTCTTCTCTACGCTAAATCTGCCTCTACACAACAGTAACGTGTAGAAATATTCTTTTTATTCTTTCTTGTTGTATTAAACTTGATTTAGTGTGGGGTAACTAAGATCAAATGTAAGCAAAGTAGTGTGTGACTGGAGTGAAACTCGTCACCTACTTGTGCTGTGAATTGTTGAAGCCCCTTAGAGCTGGAATCTAAATGAGAGCAGAGGCTCTAGTTGTATTTGTGAAATACATAGTGGAACCCAAGTCACAAGAGGTGTGAGCTTAGAAGAGTGGAGTAGGAAAGGTTGTCCGAACCACTATAAATCTTGTCCATTGATTTATTTCAACTCTTATTATCTTATTGCTTTCCTTTCGTTTCATTGAAGAGGATTGAACTAAACCGGGGTAGAGTTTCTGTTTAAGTTGAAAAATTTTAATTACCCAATTCACCCCTCCCCTCTTGGGTATTTGCCATTAACTCGGGACCAACAAGTATGTCACTATCGGGAGCCCTAGTTTTGTTTGTAAAAAAGAAAGATGTGAGCTTAAGATTATGCATTGATTATCGTGAGCTCAATAAGGCGACAATTAAGAATAGGTATACATTGCCCCATATTGATGATTTGTTATACCAACTCAAGGAGCAAATAAATTTTCAATGATTGACTTATAGTCTAGGTATCTCAAATGAGAGTTAAAGAACAGATATACAAAAAACGACATTTAAGACTCGGTATAGGCATTATGAGTTTCTATTCATGCATTTTGGTTTGATGAATGCTCCTGCAGTATTCATGGACTTAATGAATAGGGTGTTTTGGCCATATTTGGATCAGTTTGTGGTTGTGTTTATAGATGGTATTTTGGTATATTCCAAAAGCAGTGAAGAGCATGAAGGACACTTGAGATTAGTTTCGCAAAAGCTAAGGGAGGAAAAGCTTTATGCCAAACTTAAGAAGTGCAATTTTCGGATGAACAGCGTGAGATTTTTAGTTCATGTTTTTTCTTTAAAGATAGGATATCTATGGACCCACATAGAAGTGGTGGTATATTGGCCTAGGCCATCCAATGTTACTAAGGTTAGAAGCTTTTTGGGCTTACCAAGGTATTATAGGTGATTTGTGAAAGGGTTTTCTACCATTGACACCTCAATGATGAAAGTCACTCATAAAGGGGTAATGTTTGAATGGACAGACAAGTGTAAAGAGACATTTCAAGAGTTGAAGAGGTGGTTAGTAAACGCACCTGTGTTAACTATACCTTCAGGTCATGGTGGATTTGTGATATATGATGATACTTCAAAAAAGGGATTTGGATGTGTTCTTGTGCAACGTGATAGGGTGATAGCTTATGCATCTAGACAATTGAGACCACATCAGGTAAATTACTTGACTCATGACTTGGAGTTGGCTGCACTGATCTTTATACTAAAGATATGGAGACACTACTTATATAATGAGCGATGTAAGGTATATACTGATCATAAGAGTTTGAAGTACATCTTTACCCAAAAAGAATTAAATATGTGGTAATGAATGTTGCTAGAGTTATTAAGAGATTATGGCCTGACTATTCATTATCATTTTGGCAAAGCCAATGTAGTGGCAATGCACTAAGTAGGAAGTCTGGGAGTAGCGTGATTAGTTTGCTTACTAGTCAATAGGTATTGTTTGAAAAAATGAGGCAAATGGATTTGCATGTATGTGTTAATGGGGTAGCAGCACCAATTAGCCAATTAAGGATCCAGTCCGCCCTTATAGATGAAATTAGACAAGCACAATAGGAAAGTCAAGATAAATCTTTTGAAAAAGTGAGAGAGAGGATAATAAAAGGAGAATTGCTAGATTTTATAATTGGGGCCGATGGTATTATGAGATTCAGAAGTTGTATGACTATTCTAAAGAGATCTCCAATTTTACAAAAGATAATAGAAGATGCGCATTACTCACCTTATATGATTCACTCTGCAAGTACAAAAATGTATCAAGATTTAAAGACACTATTGGTGAGATGTCATGAAGGGTGATGTGACTAAATATGTGGCCAAGTGTTTGACATGTTAGTAAGTTAATGTCGAACATAAAAAGCTTGGAGGAGCGTTGCAACCCATTGAGATACCGAAGTGGAAGTGGGAGTATATCCATGGACTTCACTGTCGGATTACCATGCACAGTAGCAGGATATGGTAGCATTTGGGTCATCATGGGTAGGTTGACCTAGGTAACACCTTTTATTGCCATCAAAACCACTTTCACGGTTGAAAAGCTAGTCTGGATATATTATAAGGAGATAGCGAAACTCCATAGGGTGCGAAAGACAATCATCTCAGATCAAGGATTAATGTTCACATCGAGATTCTAAAAGGCTCTACATAGAGCAATGGGCACTAGATTGGATTTTAATACTACTTACCGTGGTAGCTCTCATAAAAACTTTGCAAGTATCAAGACGACTAACGGTAAGGGCTTAATAAGACACCCCTTTGTCTTCTACGGGCTTATCACTTAGCAAACCGCCTCAAGGGTTTGTCATTCCTTGGAGACCCCTTGGTCTTTTGTTGAAAGGTAGGATGTGTCGAGCTCTTCCCTTCATCTTGAAGGATGCGTCAGACTTGATTTGGTCCAACCCTGTTAGTGGCAATGAACATCTTTGATTTGAATAAACTTTAGTCTCATGATTAAACAAATGATGCTAAATATAAGTGAGTGTCCGATTAATAATAAAGTGAAAAAATTGAATAGAGTTACATGAAATTATTTTCCTTGTATATATATGTGAAACCCGCAATCCTAAAATAGTATATGTAAACCTAGGATTGTAAACCTGTACTGATTTTTATAATAAATAAAAATTTATGAAATATGTTATATTGATAAATGTGTATTAGAGGTTAGAATAATGCAATTAAGAATGTGATGCACGTGAATAGTACACGTGAATAGTGTACGTGAATAGTGTACGTGAATAGTGTACGTGCAAAGTAATTATGGATTAAGATATGTGATTAAGAGTTAATCACTTGATTAACCTAATCACAAAAAGTCAAAAGGAGAATTAATCACTACATGACAAAATAGCAATACTTTTGGATATTCTAATCCAAATTTGGATTTTTGTGGAAAATTAGAAAAAAATTCATAAATTGCAATCCGGGTATCGGAATTAGATGAAATTTTTTATGGATGGTTAAAAATTCATGATGGACATGATGAATGGGATAAGATGTGATGAAACTCACAAATTAATGGCCAAGATGGAGTGGCAAATAGATGTTGAAAAAGTAACTTAACTTTTTATTAAATATACTTTTGACTTTTTAATAAATAAATAATAAAAAAATAAAAAAAATTAAATGCAAATGCAGAAACATGGCAGGGACGTGCAGGGGGTGTGGAAAATGGGGCAAAACATCCAATGGCCACAAATTGATCATATCATTAATCAAGGGTTGAGATTAATTTGCTTAAAAATAATTAATTTTAATAAATTAAAAATCTAGGAAAAATAGGGCTGCCATAGGGTGGCTGGAGCAGGCCTAGTGTGGCTGCACAAAGCTCCATGCATTTTCAAAATTAAAAAGAAATACCAATTTATAATTAAATACCTCAAAGCTAGGGGGTAAATTCCAAATTGTTGAAAAATGCAACCCTATAAATAGGGCAGCAGGGTGGACGTCCAAGGCATCATATTCTAGCTCCACTTGAGCCATTCCAAGCTCCCAAAATCCTCCCACACATCCAAGGAAGAAGAAGAAGAAGTTAGAGAGAGAAAGTGTGAGAAAAAGAGGCGTATCTCTACTTCGGGTAAGTGATTTCTACCCAAATTTCTTTTGGATGTTAACTAGGGTAAAAATATGCTTAGATAATGCCTAAGCATGAGAAAATAAGTATAGATATAATGCTTAATTGGAATTATGCCAAAACATCAAAAATTTGGGGCGAAGATAGAGCTTTTGGGAAAATAACACATGATATGTGTAAATAATGCTCCGAAATTGATAAATGATGATTTTAGATGAATGAATATGATGTTGGGATGATGATATATCAATTTCATAATTTTTGGAATTAAGGATTATGCTTAAGTGAATTTATGTTGATTTTTAGTATATGGAGAAAATGATTTTTTTGGCCAAGTAAATGATGATAAATTAAAAATGTATGAAATGTCCAATGATATACTAGGCATAAGGTATGTTATGGTATTTTTTATTTTTGGAAAAAATATCAATTTTTGAAACCCATGAACAGTAACCACGTCGCTGTGAACAGTAACCACAGTGGTCTGCTACAGTGTTTTGCTACAGTGATTATGAACAGTAATCTGCTACAGTAATTATGAACATAAATGCGTGATTTTTGGAAAAATTGAGAATAATTTTTATTTTATGAGGATATATGGATGGAATTAGGAAAGGAAATAATGAGCAAGTATTTTTAGGGTTAACCTTTATAAGAAATTATAAAGAAAAATAAGGTTATAAATGAATATGACTCATGTATGATAAGATATGTATATCCTTTTCACTTGTATAGGAAAAGGAAAGGAAAGGATAAAGGAGTCAGATTAAAGCAAAGCAAAGGTAAGCAAGCAAACTTTTGAAAATGATTTTTATATAGTGCAACTATGGAATATGTCAAATTTGCTTTATTATAAGCAAATTCATATGGAAGTAAGAAGAAATGTTGAAGTATGTGGGAATTGCTTTATCATAAGCAAATCCTTATAAATGAAGAGAAAGACGGAAATGGTTGCATTATAATGGAAAAGGAAAAGTTTTGATTTTCAAAATAATATTTTGTTTTATCGAATGAATTTAAAATGATTTATTAAAATGTTTTGAAACGGATTTAAGGAAGGCCAACCAATAACCGATTTACATGAAGATTTCTTTTAAATGACCAAAGGATCATACAAGCATATCTTCGTATAGAAGAAACTTAAGTGTTATGTGGACAAAGAATATGATATATATATATATATAGAAAATGAATTATGCATTAGTATATTCTTTGTTCATGAAAAATCTAGAAACGAGAAGAAAAATGTTTCCAAAGTCTTTGATTTCCAAATATTAAAATGTTTTTCAAAATTGTTTTACCGATCAAAAATGATTTATAAACATTTGTTTAGCAATGTTTCAAATTTACTATTTCTCAAATACTTGAAATGTTTTAAGAATGTGTCATTTAAATGTTTTTAAAATTATTTAAGGTTGGTCATCCTTACAAAATATTTTTATTAACTTGTTAACTTGAGCTATGCCGAGTTATCAAGTTAGAGATAGAAATACAGGCCGAGGTCTGTACTATTTTGAAAGGTTATGCTAGCATCAGATTTTGAAAAGGAAAAAGACACAGATTAAGGTCTGTGGGGTTTTATAAAAGGCATGCTAGCATATGAACGTGAAGAATGTGCACATTAGCTATGTACTAGGTTTATTGTAGAGGATATGCAGACCGGACGCGGTTGCAAGATGGGCCCCCTCTACATAGGCCAAGTCGCTTCAAAAGGCGAAATGCCGGCGGCGCCCTCCCTGAAATGGGAGATGAACACGGATAACTGCTTAGCTCGCGAGTTATCAAATGAAATGGTTTCTCTCCTAAGTAGGAAAGAGTGATCACTTGGTAAGTGTCACCTGCCAGACGGACAGAAACATCATGTATGTTGCATATGCTTGTTTTGAAAAGATTTTATGGAAAATGTTTTAAGGACATGAGAATGTCCTTGGAAAAAGGAAGTTTTATGAAAACGTTTTTGTGATTATGAAAAAGAGGTCTATATGTTAAGTTTGCAAGCATATGTTTTATGAAAGATTTTATGAAAAGGTTTCCACTGGTTGATAGTAGATCACTTGATAAGTGTCTACTATTGAACAGGAGAAATGCATTTAAATGAAAAAAAAACGCTTGCTTACTGAGTTTCGACTCACGTTTTGTTTTTCAAACCATAAACAGGTACAGCACAGGCCAAGAAGAAAAGGAAAAAGAAGGTATGAAGAAAATTTTATTATATGCTGATCCATATATGGTATGACATGAACATATGATAAGGAGTTTTCAAATTATGTATAAAATGTTCAGGTTAAAATAACCTGTATTGTACAAAAACAAGTACGAATGTTATCAATGATAATTGAGATTTGATGATAAGTATGTGTCTTTGTGTGATGAAAGAAAAAGAAATTTTTTTTTGACGAGATCGAATTAAGTACCCGCCGCGTGATCAGGGCAACAATCCTGATTCACACTTACCAATCGACAAGATCTTGGAGTAAGGACAAATGTGACGCCTCGGTTTGGGGCGCCACAATATATTTCATATTTTTGAATAAAATTGATAATTATATTCACTAGATGATTATTTTCACCCCATGTAAGTTTTTGAAGAAAGTAAATTTTTTCTAAAATTTTTTAAAAAAGGCTACAACAACTAAAAATAGGGGTTGTGGTTGTGCTGATATCACTTCTTTGCATTTTGTTACCATTATCCCAATTTAGTGTGAAAATACGAAGTGAGTTAGCATAAACCAATCGTATCCCTACTTTTTAGAAATCCTATTTTACCTACTTTTTATGGTGGGTGGGGATAAAATTTGTCTGTTCCTTATTTTTCTATAATAAGTCTCTGGACAAACTTCAGATTGATTTCGGGTTGGCATTGTGACAATGAGTCATGGAGAAAATGTGAGTCAAGGTGTAATAGTTTTAAGAGCTTAAATGCTTGTCTATTAATTAAATACATACATCGTCACCGAATGACAAATTTAATGATAATTGATCCATTTTGATGTATTAAAATAGATTTTTATTTTAATATGAAAAATATTATGGAGCCTTATGAAAGAACATATTTAATTAATATGACAAAGAGAGTGTGAATGAATGATACACATCTAAAAAATAATTAACACGTGATGTAACTCACTAAGCTAAAATAAGTAACTTTTGGGAATAAAGTTTTGTTGGATGAGATGGTGAACCATAGTCTACACATTCTTCCATATATAATTTAAAAACTTAATAATTTTATTTTCCAACTTTAGCCCTATATTTCAATCATTTTTTCAACTACTTTATTTATTACAATTTTACTTCTATTATTTCATATCAATCACACAATTCTAAAAAATATTGACTTTCCTGCTCCAACTCTATTCTCTAATTTCACCAACTTCCACAGTTTAAACTTCCTTCGAAAAGAAAATACACCAGCAGTAATAGTAGAATAAACACTGTCGAACTTGCCTCAACTCGAAATTTAAAAACTTCCATATAATGCTGACCTGCCTCAGGCCAATGGATGAGTTATTACAAAATATACATACTATGTTTCACCTTAATTCAAAATATACCCACTACATTTCCAAAATTCTAAATATATTCACTATGTTTGCGTTTAATCCCACCATTAAAAAATATATGAAATTACTAATATGTCCCTCAAATTTATGACACAATTGGAAAAATTAAATATTATAACTCGCTATTTCCCTAATTACACATGGATTCTAAATTTAAAGTGCCTTAATCTCATTTTCTTTTTATTCATTTTAATCATTTATTATTTTGCAGTAGGGGTATTTAAAAAAATTTAACTAAATACAAACATAAAGTATATTCGAAAATTTGAAAACTTATTTGGTATATTTGAGAACAACACCTTGACCGAAGACCATATCTTGACCCTGGGTTAAAGCAGTGTGGCTGGGGCAGGTGGCAGATCCCATTTTCACCCTTGCTCCCAGCTTATCCGGTCTGGAAACAGTCGGCTCTAAGCAGATGCTCTTTGTTACGTTACCGCAGGAGAGCGTGCAAACATCGCTGGCGACATAGACTGCAGCTCCTGCAGTCCGTCTCTTCCCCACACGGGAACGAAAGAGCAGGAGCTTGCTCGCCAGAAATCCACCATCTTCAATCTTCCAAATCCAACAGTCCGTTTCATTTCGAAAATGAAATTCCCTTTTAGGATCATCTCAAGATCAATCGCCAATCTACCCATCACGAGATCATCGAGAAGCGCCATCTCCTCCTCCGCATCCGTCTCCTACCCTCATCATCACTCCCCAACCCTAAATCCATGCAAGATCTCTTCTCTTCATCGAAGCTTACACCTACACCGGCACCAGCTCCAGTTCGTCAGAACTCTCCTCCTCCAGACGGATTTCTCCGATTCTGTGCGTATGCAGAGACTTTCCGACACCGACTCTGGTAAGGCTCTCATCTTTCCTTCCTTTTCTTCTTTTTGTGAGATTTCGTGGGGAATTTAAGATCAGTTGAAATTCAGCCGTCACGTGTAGGGATCGTGGAAGTGAGATTAGATAGGCCTGAAGCAAAGAATGCGATTGGGAAAGATATGTTGAGGGGTATTCAAAATGCTTTGGAGGCCATCAATCGAGATTCGTCCGTGAATGTTGTGATGATCTGCAGCTCTGTTTCTAGAGTGTTCTGTGCAGGCGCTGATCTGAAGGTAGCACTTTTGCTCAATGCTGCTAAGATTCTCGTGAGGTTCTTTTTCTTCTTTCTTTTTTGAGAGGGTGCATTTGTTATCCACCAGTATAAAAGTTTTCCATCCGAGGGTGTGTTTGTCATCGTGGTCTAATTCCGAGAACTTTGGCTGGATTATTCGTCCAGTTAACTAAAACTCAAATGCTGCACAGACTCGTTTTAAAATTTTTTTCACTAATATGTTGGCTGAAGTATGTACTTCTTAGATTTTGCAATTTTATAATTTTTTAATTTTATAAAAAAATAATGTTCACACTCGTGTGGCATGTGAATGATGATTTTTGTTACTTAAAACTTATATAAAAAGATAAAACAAAAATTTTGTAAAATTGTATGTATGAAATCTTCAGACTTTTGGGGGCCATATATTTGTGTCAAAAAATAATAAAAAATTAGACTATGAGTTTTAGTGCACATGGTACAATTGACAAGGTCTTATAAAAATGACATAGATAATAACGAATTCTATACTTATTTCCAAATATGACAAATGCATTAGGTTTTCTTAGATAACGTGAAAAGTTTTTTTGGGAAAATTCCCTTATACCCATGACATTTGTCCATTATTCCCTTTGTACTCAGGACATTTCAAAAATTCCTCTTACACCCATGACATTTCACCTCTAATTCCTCGTATACCCACATTGTCACATTCGCCCCAAATCCGATGTCAACTGCATGTTAAAAAGTCAATTTTACCCCCTCACCCACACCGTTTTCGCCATTTACCCCGTCACTTGAGCCATCTCCTCCGGCAACTTCTCCTATCTCAAAGAGCAGAGCAATATCTGCTGTGCAGGGATGGAAGCCACAAGCCATCGTCTTCCCCATTTGGATCGTTGCTCCCATTTCCAACGGGGAGGCAGGTAGGAATTCGTAATGTAGACGATGGGATATGCATCTTGCAGATAAGAACAACGATTCCGATGGCATGGGTGGCTTTCGACGCCATGAAGAAGTGGCCACGGTTGGTAATGGGATGATGGACAACGAGTGAAGATCTTGGATTTTCGACTTAGCCAGAATGAAGCTCGTTTTTGGAGAAATAGCAAGCAAATCTACAATTAAAATCTTGGATTTGCTTAACAGTGGGTGAAGTGGATTTGGTCGTCTTCATGTAGCTCGACGGTTCGTATTTCGTGTTTGATATTGGAGATTTTGATTTGGGTTTTCATCAGAGCAGAGCTTTTGATCTGTTTAATTTTGTGTTGAAAACGTCAACAAAATCGGTATCAAGCAGCAACCTTAGGAGTTCTGCTCGTGGGTTTTCGGCGGGTGTTGAAGAATGTGGTGGTGGCACCGAGGAAGGTCCGACAAGCGTTCTTCTAGACAGTGCTCGTGGGCGGCTTCAGAATCGCGAACGAGCAAACACAAGCAGTTTCATTTTCCGCCGAAAACATTAAAAAACTAGTATTAAGCAGCAACCTTGGGAGGAGTTCTGCTCGTGGGTATCTAGCAAGTGGTGAAGAAGGCGATAGCGGCAACGAGGAAGGATTGTAGGTGCAAAGATTGAATTTGGAGCATTCTTCAAATGCCAAAGGTGTGTTGAAGAATTCGGACTAGTCGATGGTGATTTGGTCCAGAATTGCGAACGAGCAAATGAATTTGGAGCTTATAGGCGGCTCCAGAATTTGCTCGCCGGAGGTGGCGTTGGTTTTTTCTCACCTAGAAACAGTAGCATTAGAGAGCTATTGAATTCGGTGAGGACGACTGTGGGCAGTAAAGAAGATGGAAGACGAGCGGGACCCACCTCCGGCACCACCTCCACTCTCAAAGGCGTCATCCACAACCAACGTTGCGCCTTTCTCATCAGCACATGGACCCATCCATGCCCCGGTTCTGGTGCTCACCAATGAACCCTCACCCGTGCCGCCACTGTTGGAGAAGGTGGAGTGCCACGGCTTCCACATGACCCGCGCGAGGCTGCCATCTCCAATGATAAATTCAGTCACTTCGCCGTTGGTATTCGATCCATCTTCTTCCTACGGCAGCTATAGGAATAGGAAGACTACGAAGAAGTGACGATAAAGGCGTTTTTAGAATTTTGGAAAAAAGACGCTTGAGTGTGACGACATGGATATTAGAGAAATTAGAGGTTAAATGTTGTGGGTGTGGGGGGAATTTTTGAGATGTTATGGGAATGAGGGGAATAATGGTCAAATCTTATGGGTATGTGAGAAATTTTTTCAAAGTTTTTCAAAATGGCTAAATTGATCTTGCCATTTTTTTAACATAAAGGGGTATTTGTGCTTAGGAGAGGTTGAGTTCACTACAGTTTTGATTTTTGTTTTTTTTTTAAAAATCATTTTGTTGATTTTTTGTAATATCTAATTATAGCAATTAACAATAATATTTTTTTTTACTTTTATTATGGCTATTTTGTTACTTCAAATCATTTTAATGGAGTTTCATGTTTAGAATTAGGGTAGAATTTAAGGTCATTTGTGTCATTTTTGTAAATATGTGATGAACAGTGATCCCGTTACTCCAAGCTAAGCAAATGACTCGCTTAGCTCACCTCAACAGACCCATTTACAACACTTTTTTTTTTTTTTTTTTCTTCATACATTTATTTATCTAAGTGTATTTAACATATAATCCAAGTTTCACCATTTTTGGATGTGTATGTATTTTTTTTGGAGATTTTTAAACATCTAAATACATATAAATGTTATGTTTAAAAATTTCAAAAAAAAAATATATATATATATCCAAAAATAGTAAAACTTGGTTTATACGTTAAATACACTTAGATAAACAAGCGTAAGAAGAAAAAACAAAAAAAATATTGTAAATGATTTTTTGAGGTGGGCTAAGCGAGACATTGGCGTAGCCTAGGCTAATAAGATCATTTCTCATACAAGTATAAGTTGTAATCATATTTGAAATTAGCACTTTCTAAAATGATTTATGTTGGATGACCAATATCACTTAAGTCGGCCCCAAATCATATATATATAGAAAGAAAATTTCAAGTGCAGTGCTATTGTACCATAATTACGGTGCAGTGGCTCTGAATCAGGCCCCACATGATAATAAAATCAAAATTTACTCCACCAATTTTATTTAGAATAATATATTTTATTACCATATCAATTTTTATGTCAATCGGATGTGTATGGACCCTATCTGAAAATGATATAAATTCAACGCAATAAAATAGTTTGATGTAAATAACAACTTTATAGTGGTTTTTTCAACAGTTGCTCTGAACTGGAACAACTCTCTCTCTCTATATAGTTCTCTCTCTCTCTCTATGTATATATATGTAAAGAGAGAGAGAGTTGTTTCGGTGCAACGCAATTGCACCGGAACAACGGTACATTTGCCCAAAAATAGGCCCCACACATACTAGAATGTAATGAAACTTTATACAATCACTTATCCATATATAAATTTTATAGCAAATAGTTTACATGTTGAAAAAACAACTTTAAAGTTGTTATTTACATCAAACTATTTTATTACATCGAATTTGTACCATTTTCTGATGGGATTCATACACATATAATTGGGATGAAAATTGATATGATAATAGAATACATAATTCTAAATACAATGAATGGAGTAGATTATAATTTTATAATCATGTGGGCTCATTTTGAGGTAACCACACCGTAATTGGGTGCAGTGAAGCTGCACCTAAATATTTCTTATATATATATATAAGAGCTGTTCCGGTGTAGCGCCACCACACCGGAACAATGGTACATTTGCTCATTTTTGGGCCCTACACATATTATAGTATAATGAAACTTTATACAATTATTTATCCATATATAAATTTTATAGCAAATGGTTTATATGTTGCAAAAATCACTTTAAAGTTGTTATTTACATCAAACTATTTTACCATACACATTCTATTGGGGTGAAAAAAACACGTTGAATTTGTACCATTTTCAGATGAGGTCTATACACATCCGATTGGGATGAAAATTGATATGGTAATAGAATGCATTATTTTAAATACAATGGGTAGGGTAAATTATAATTTTATGATCATGCGAGACCCATTTTAAAACAACTGCACTGCTGTTACGGTGCGGTAGCGCTGCACCTGAAAGTTTGCAGTGGCGCTGAAATAAGCTCTAGATGATGATAAAATCAAAATCTATTCCACCCATTATATTTAGAATAATGTATTCTATTACCCTATCAATTTCATGCCAATCGGATATATGTATGGACCTCATTTGAAAATGATACGAATTCAACGTAACAAAATAGTTTGATATAAATAACGACTTTAAAGTGATTTTTTCAACATCTAAACTGTCTAAAGTATGATTTATATAGGGATAAATGATTGTATAAAATTTCATTGTATTTTAATATATGTGGGGCCTATTTTTTGGGCAACTGCACCGGAAGAGCTCTCTCTCTCTCTCTATATATATATATATGTGAGACATATTCAAGTGCAGCGCCACCGCACCATAATTACAGTGCAATGACGTTAAAATGGGCCCTACATGGTTATAAAATTATAATCTACTCTACCTATTGTATTTAGAAAGATGTATTTTATTACTATACCAATTTTCATTCCAATTGAATATGTATATGAACTTTATCTGAAAATGGTACAAATTCAATATAATAAAATAGTTTGATGTAAATAACAACTTTAAAGTGGTTTTTTTAACATGTAAATCATTTGCTATAAAATTTATATATGGATAAATGATTGTATAAAGTTTCATTGCATTCTATTATGTACCGTTGTTCCGGCGCAGTAGATTACATCGAAACAAGTCTCTGTGTGTGCGTGCGTGCGTGCGGTCCCGCTTCTATAAAACTCCATTTTTATGCAACTCCCTCCATTTTTAAAATCTTGATGGTTAATGGAAAATCTATTCCATCTATTGTATTTAGTATCATTTATAGTATCTTGAAAACTCTTTTATTTTTTTAAATTTCACCATATATGGGTCTCATCTATAAATATAAAAAATCAACATAATAAAATGGTTCAATGATAAAATATAAACTTTAAAATAGTTTGTTTAACATCTAAACTATCAAAAATATCAATAATATGTAGATAAATAATCTTATAAAGTATTGATACATTCTAATACATGTGTGAATGGATCTAAGCATTTTTTATAATTTACACAGGAATATATATATATATTTTAGCAAATGTGGTCTATGCACCTACTTGATTTGGATGAAACTTGGTCTCCTAATAAAACAAATGACGTTAAATATAATGAATTGATTAAATTTTCCATCAAGGATCTTGAATTCGAAGGGGTTACATGAGACTGTTTCTACGTAACTTAGTTACATAGAAGTGGCGTTCATATATATATATATATATAAACATGTTAATCTCAGTATTTTTTATCTATAAACCAAGTTGAAGAATGATTCAATACTTATGTAAGAATGAAAGCTTATATGCTTATCCATTTGTTTTTTAATTCTAATTTTTTTTTTGAGAAACCTAAATCATTTATTATGTTTATCTTTGTGTTTTTATTTATGGTTTGAAAAACTACATCTATTGGAAACTTTATATACTATATTTTTATCATACGTTTTTCAAAATTTTTATTAGTTATATTTTTACTCCCACAAGATATTATTTTTTACAAGGTAGAAATTTCAAATGAAAATTATTTTTGGTGGCATGATAAAACAAGATATATTAAAGCTGATTATTAATTAAGATTTTAAAATTTATATTCCAAAATTTTAAAAATCAAGAGTTAGTATGGAGGCTTTCATGCTTACATAAGTATTAAAAACGTTTCTCAATCAAGTTTTACCATTTTTGGAGATTTGTATATATATATTTTTTTATTATTTTGATGAAGATATTTTATTTATTTTTAAACAGAGGGGTATTTAGGTCATTTTAACCTATGAAAAAAGACTAAAATAACTGTGTTTAAAAATCTAAAAAAAAAAAAATGTACATCTTCGAAAATGTTATAACTTCGTTTATAGATTAAGTACACCCAGAGTAACAAGTTCAAAGAAAACAAACTTTTTTATATTAAAAAAAATGTGTTAAACGGCCAGATGCAGCTTAGGGGATCATCTCTCTTTATGCTGATGATGGTAGAAATTTATGCTGAATGATAAGGTAAGTTTGCTGTTGTGCTTTCTATTTGCTAAAATATTTGTGAGAATATTCCCTGCAGCTTTAATATTTTCAAATTTCAATTTCAGAAAGACTGTAATTTAGGATACGGCCCAAGATATGTAATTATCTATCTTAGGATTCATATATTTAGTACGCTCAAATGTTAAGTGGTGATGGTTCTTTATTGTTACCGAGTCCTTCCGGAGGCATCTGTGATTAAGATTAAGATCTTCTGAATTTATATCTGCAGGAGCGCAGGCTAATGAGTCCGTCTGAAGTACAATTTTTTGTGAACTCACTACGTTCAACATTGTCATTCTTAGAGGTTAGTCCCGCCAACTTGGCTTTTGGTATTTTGTGATCTTTTTTGTTTATTACAGGGAAAAGAAACATGACAATAGGATAGCTACGTGTCTTTTTTTGTATTGCTTTTGCTTATTCCCAATGTATTATTAAGAAAATTTTGCATCCTCCTATGCTTTGGTGGCAGGCAAGCTTCCAAGTTGATTCCATGATTCAGTTAGTCAACTGAATTTAGGTCATGCTAGGCGACTTCGAAGTTGGAATCTGACTTCAAAACTATGATTTTTTTTTCTTTTTCTTTTTTTTTTTTTTTTTTTTTTTGAAATTTCTCATTTGCTTATAGAATCTTCCATATCCTCATACTTAACAACTGTAGAATTTCTAATCATTGCCTATATTTTGTGTCTCCCAATATATGATTTAACATATATGGACCACAAGAACCTTATGTTTCCAAGTTCCCTTTCCTTTCCATTCCAAATTTCACCAAATGAACAGGCCCTCAATGTTTCCTTAGTCAAGGGTTTAGAAGAATGTTGAAGATGACATGTGAAGTTTGAAGTTGCCTCGGACTATTTATATGTCACGTGTGAAATCCATGCATGCCATTACAACTTCAGTCCCCCTTTCTATTCATTCCATGCGGATGGTGATTGCTAAGAATGTATTGCAATCAACATGTTGGCACTTGCCTACCCGCTGTTACCAGTAGTTCAATTAAAAGCAGCCGTAGGTCCAAAAATAAATGGTTTAGCAACTGTTCAGGGTTATTACCAATTAGGCTGTTGGATAAACAATAGGTATAGGTAAGTCCTATTTTCAGGGTATGTTTCCAAGGCAAATGAACTACTACTGTGAAAGGAAAGGAAGTTTCTTGGGCGGAAGGTGGCTGAAGTTAGCCCGGTAAGAGTCGGCAGAATATAAAGACTACAGGGTAGTGACTTAAAATCAGTGTTCCACTATAGCCGAATGGTTATGGAAAATAAAGCAGTGAATGCAAAGCAGAAAAAAATCTATAGAAAACAAAAACAAGTAGATACTTTTTAATTAGAAAGATAACAATGTAGAAAGTAAAGTTGTTAATGCAAGAAAATGTCAGACAATGGATCAAAGTTTTCTTTTTCCATGTAGTGTTTCTTTTGCAGCCAACAGAGCAGGCCCCAAGGGGAAAGTATAGGTGGCGTATTGCTGATATTTGATCATTTCCCCTAGTTCCATAACTTTTTTCACTTTTTTCACCTATAATCCTGTGGAAAAGTTTCTTGTTTTTTTTCACTGTAGAGATTGTGGTCAATCCGTTGTCACTGATCTGGGTGCAATCTTTTAACTAGATAGTACCAGTTTTTGTACCGAAATATAATGATGTGACCTTATCCCTAATAGTGGTGATCTTGTTTCTTTTCCCATGTCAGCGCTGCAATTTCAGCACTTTCTTCAGTCAGATGACCTAATCAGTCTTATTTCCAAGCAGGCACTTTATGTCCCTACTATTGCTGTTATTGAAGGGGCAGCATTGGGGGGTGGTCTGGAAATGGTTCTTTCCTGTGATCTCCGGATATGTGGTATCCTGAATTTTGAGAATTTACATTGAACTTTGTTAATCCTCAAGATAGAATCATTCTTTGGTTTTCCTTATGGAGTATTAGTTCTGAAAACTGTTTTTGTTCACCATGAATCATCTTAGGAGAGGATGCAGTTTTTAGCATGCCAGAGACTGGACTTGCCATAATTCCTGGGTATGTATTTGGATTCTTGATGAATAAGGGAATTGAGAATATTTTCATCCCAAAATATTAATTTATCCTGCAAATGTGAGACTTCTTCTGTTAGAGCGTTGTTACTGCTGCATTCACACAATCTCAAGTTTGATGATTTTCCCTGAAACTAATGGCAGGATCTTTCGACGATTTCCCTGAAAACCAATGGAGGGATCTATCTCCAATAGTAGGGGATTAGTTGAGGCCTATTTTCCTTAAAATTTGCCATTTGAGTGGCCTGAATGATATTTGTAAAAATCTTGAAGACATTTTGGCATTTTACCAGAAAAGATGGTAGTCGAACCATCAAAGCCAATAGTATTTTGAATTTTAATTTCCATAAAAGACTTTAGTCCATATGTTTTGACAATCTTGAAAATATTGCACCTTCAGAAGAGATCTTCATTGCTATGGTCAATTTTGATCCCTCGCCATCCTTGAATCAGCTGTACTGGAGGCTACAAATATTGTGCCCGCAAATATACCCTGGACAATCATCAAATAAAGAATTAAAATATCTTCGCACTATAAGTTCAGTATCAAAATCCTGAATTTAGGTAATGCTTCTTAACCTCTTTCTCTAGAACATGTTTGGCAGATTTATTGTTTGACATGAAACTGAAATATAAACCCTTTGATCAACACATTGCTTTGAATTTGATAATTACCTGGGACTAGAAAAAATTCCCTTTGTAGTGTAATTTTCTTGTGTTGAATTCCTTTTTTTTCCCTAGAGTCCATCCTAATGCGTATCTTACAATAAGCCATTGACTAGTCATCTGTCTTAACATTTTCCATGTTCCATACTAGAAGCATCAGTCTGGAATAGTTTGTAATGTAGGTTTTCTATATAAAGATGGGAGGCGTTTTCAAAAGCTTCTTAGTCTTTTTTTTTTCTCTTTCAAAAAACAAAATCTACTTAATTGCATGGACCACTTTATTGTGTGTGCCCTTGTCTATCCATTCAGAAAATTTATAATCAGTTTCATGTTTCAGAGGGAATTTTACATAACTGGAGAGAGAATTCTGGTGGAGCATGTCGAAATAGTGTTAAACCATCAGCTCTTAAGATCTTCTTCTCAGTTGGGACCCAGGATGACTTAAATTATTCTAGCTGTTTTAACATTTATCACGTTGCTTCAGCTATTAAGTGCAAGCTTGTCATTTGCAGTGCTGGTGGCACTCAAAGGCTTCCGAGATTGATTGGAAAAGCGGCAGCAAAAGAACTGATATTCACGGGTCTGAAAGTTAATGGCAAAGAAGCAATGTCAATGGGTATACATCTGTACAGTTTTGTCTATCCTGCCAAACTACTACTAATAATAAAAAACATCTTACAATTAAATCTCCCTTTAATAATATTCTTGGAAGTACTAGGTACTGCACTGATGTAATGATGTTTCTTGGGACAGGTCTTGTCAATTGTTGTGCTCCAACTGGAGAGGCTTATTCGAAAGCTCTTCAAATTGCTCGTGATATAAATCAGAAAGTATGATTTAGGTTGCACTTCCTACTGTTTAAAGTAATCGAGTTTGTTTATTTATCAATACAATTCATAAGCTGGTTTAATTTTTCAATCACTACCTGGACTGCTTGATTATTTCTTCAAGTTGAGCTAGGGATTGCTAATGAGCCGAGGAGACATGGAGATTGAAAATCATGGTGCACCATGACAGCTTGCTAAGCACTGTTTCTGTCTCCCAAGTCCCAATGTTCTTTTCTTCTCTACTAGATATGCTTGTTATTGCTTCCTGATCACTGGAAATGGCATGCTTTCTTGCTGAGTCAATGACGTGGTGAATTATACAGTGTGCCTGGTTTGAACATTTTCCTGGTTAGCTAGCCTATGTTGCTGCTCAGGTCCTTGAGAAAACTGCCACATGCCTCTTACAATCTTGCAATATCAATTGAAGTTCATGAGGTGATTAACCTAAAATAGCCTGAAGCCCAATCTTTGCATCATCATATCATCAGTTTGGTATGCTCAGTTCATTTTGGAAGCTAATTCGGTGGCGTGTATCATTTCAGGGTCCTTTGGCCGTGAGGATGGCCAAACGTGCTATTAATGAAGGTGCAGAGCTTGATATGTCATCAGGTTTGGCATTGGAAGAGGAGTGCTATCAACAGCTTCTGAATACAAAGGATCGACTCGAAGGTTTGGCTGCATTTGCAGAGAAGCGAAAACCAAGATACATTGGTGAATAAGAAGGTTGGTCCCATGGTAAACGCCGTTTGTACAGTCAGCATTCAGCACAATGATTGGATTTTGCGCTTCAATTTTAGCCAACTGTTGTATTAATAAAAGATAAGAGAGCTATTATTCTCTGAAACTATGGGTATCTTAACTTGAAGAATTGAACTTTTGATTTTATGTTCATCCATGGTGTTGTGACCTGTGAGCATCACAATTGATTGGCTCACCTGAGCCAAACCTGTTGGATCTCTTGTAGTCTGGTGGTGACAGATTTTACCATTTTATCAGTGCAAAAAAATTACATCAAAGTTCGGATGATTTTGAGAATTTTAAGATGGGATAGCTTCAATTGTGTCAACGACGCTGAAATATTTAGATTGTGTTCCCATTGCTGCCGCGTTTTTGCCCGCTTTAAGTGAATATTCAATCCACTCTTGTTTGGACTTCAATTCTATGCTCTCGGGCACATACACTTATTTTTTTTTTTTTTTTTTGAAATTTTTTTATAAACTTGTTAGCCCAAGCGTATTTAACGTATATATATCAATTTTTACCATTTTTGGAGTATTTTAGATATTTATTTTTGATTTTTGAAAATAAGTGGTATTTTAGTAATTTAAAATTACCTAAAATGTTACTGATTTTCAAAAATAAAAAATAAAAATCTAAAATATTCCAAATTGGTAAAAATTTACATAGATTAAATACACTTGGGCTAATAAGTTTATAAAAAATTTTCAAAAAAAAAATAAAAAAAATAAGTGTATGCGCCCAGGAGCATGCAGTGTTGTATGCTCTCGGGAGCATAGGATTGAAGTCCTTGTTTAATATCATTTCTTTCATCGTGGTATTATAAATCATTTTAACTAAAGTCTCAGGTGGGTTATACAAATGCAAAAAGTTGGGAGTCTTATTTACAAGTGGGTTAAATGAACCATAATCTTGAAGTCGAGGGATCCAAGAACTCTTGGGTGGGCCCCATTGGTCGTTGGCTAGTCATCAGCGCCGATGTTGGCTACTGTTGCCATCGTACGTGTTGACACCCCTCCCTTAAGCACAAAGATGGATAAATGGGAATGAGATCCAAACCCAACAATGACAAGCCACTCAAGAACAAACACCAACGGGCTCTGGAACCAACGGCCCATTCAAAGCAAACCAAAGCAAATTCAAGCAAATCTCAAGCTAAGCCCACCACTAAGCGGGCCTGTCCAGTCTCAATCCATAGGAGCAAAGCTCCACTAAGCGTCAAAAGCAGACTCAACAGAACGACTCTACAATGTAGCCTACCAGATCCAGCTCACCAGAATCGGCCCACAGAAGCAAAGCTCTAACAAGCCACCCAACGGGCTCTACAATGCAGCCCACTAGATCTAACCCACCAAGTTTCAAAAGAAGATTTCTCTACAACAACCCATCAGGCCTCAACAGCGGCCTACCCGGAGCAACGGGCTCCAATCAGATCCAAGTCCACCTACTGCGGGCTCCCATCTATGGCCCAAAGCCTACAAAGCCCGCTCCACCATCTATAAATAGGGAGCCAAGTCTCTCTTTTCCACACACTTGGAGAGGCATCCTAGAAGGGAGGACGGGAGTTTGCAGCAAAGTCCCGACATCTCGGATTTTCCGCTCTTCGATCTTCAAGCCTCTCTCCCACTTCCCCCTTTCCGTTCTCTCCCATTCTCTCAAATATTTCATTTTTCCTTTTTCACGTCGTGTAAACAACCTCGGGTTGGCAGATTTCGCTATATTTGCTTTAATCCGAAGGCCGGAACCCGAGCTCTGTACGATTAGTGCTTTATTTCATTGAAAATAGGGACTGATCACCCTTCAAAGATCAGTGGCGACTCCATTTTCTTTATTTTTGCGCACGTGTTCGGGTTAACGCCCCGACAAGGCGGGCGCACGCGGGTCCATAGATTCCAGCATAATACGCTGCCGTTATGCTGCCGAATTTGTGACTTGATCCGTGTATGGAAAGCCCCGTCTTAGCCGTTATGCTGCCGAATCCATGAGAAAATGCCCATATGCTAAATTATCTAAAAACCGTGAATCCTAATGCGTTTTACTCCATGTGAATGTAGGGAAACAGAGCCCACGCTGCTATCTTGGAGGCGTTGAAAACCCATCCGGCACGACCTAGATTTTCAAGGCGAGGAAAAACCATTCGAGCCCATTGTAGCGCTCGTGGCAGGTGCTACAACTTGGCGACTTCACTGGGGATGGCGTTGCTGGTCTACATCAGGCGCAAGGGGGATAGAAATCTGAAGATCAGAGCTTCATCCTCGCTAAACAGCGAGTTCCAGAGGCCTTCCCATCTTCCGGCAGTGGATTTCTGGCGTTTCTGAAACAAAGACGCCCAAATCACGCAGAAACTTGACAAGTTTTCAGGTCCAGAGGCGTTCAGCTCATGAACTGGAAATGACTCGTAAAGGGGGAAAGCCATTGAACATCGGCTTGTAACTGTCCTGACATATAAAACGAATCTAAAGGAAGGACCTGCAGCAAATATAAAATCAATTAACGCTAAGAAAAATTCGGCATAAAAATCACACCTTTTCCGCAACCTGGGAGTTTTCTGGTCACACTTCCAGAAACGCTTCAAGCGAACTGGTCACTCTTCCAGAAACTCTTCAAGCGAACTGGTCACTTTTCCAGAAGCGCCTCAGGCAAACAAAACCCGCGAATCCCGAACATTTTCACGCGTGGAACTTAAAACAAAAAAAGTTTGCAAAGAACACAAAAGGACCCAGATTTGCAAGCATCCATCCAATGGTTGATCTTCTTATCATCTGTTTACAGGTACTAACTATTTTCATTGATTGCTCAGGTTTTTCACCGTAGCTCGAAGACAAAACAAGTTAACCGTGGATCGAAGCCCCGTTATTACCCGATTGAGAGTAGCTAGGATGGAGTCAAAGCAATCCTCACTTCATGAAGATTGGGATCACCAACTCGAATAGTCCATTGAAGCTTATATGGCGGCCATGGACAAGAGGATGCAAAAGTTGGAAGAAGCCCTGTCAAACATGGGGCAACCTTTAATAAGTGGCCAGAATACTGCTACACCACCCTTCTGTTCGCAGAACCCAAACGTAGAGCAAAATGGAGGACCTCAACAATCTTCCCACAAATCAAGGAATGATCACTATAAAGAAGAGGAGGTAGTCTTAGAATAAGGCCGCAATGAAATTGAAGACCTCAGAACCAGCTCCAGAGTCAACTGAAAGAAATGGAGGAGCGAATCCGACAACATCAAGGGGAGGGCCTACCCTCGGCCAAAATAGAAGATCTATGCCCGTTCCCCGACGCCAAGCTACCCGAGAAGTTTGAGATACCAGCTCTACCCGCGTATGAAGGAGACTCATGCCCAAGGGCTCATCTAAAGGCCTTTTGCGGCATCCTATACCCCTTGGTGAAGAGCGAAGAAGTCTTGATAAGGCTATTCCAACAAAGCTTAAAGAAGGACGCACTAGAGTGGTATACATCACTTGACTGCCAGTTGATTAAGACATGGGAGCAACTTTCTCTGGCCTTCATGGACCGCTTCTCATATAAAACTAAACCTGGCTCCCAAAAGGGCCGATCTAGAAGCACTAAAGCAAAAAGAAGATGAAACATTCTCAGAGTGCGTGGCTAGATGGCATGCATTTGCAGCAAAAATGAAGAGCCCGTTACCTTTGGATGAGCAAATCTCTATCATCATCAACTCGGCTCACCCGAGCATCTCAGGATACCTCATTTCTCCCCCTTATGTCAACTTCACTCAACTCCTTCAAGCCGGGGACCAAGTGGAGGCGAGAATTAGACATGACACCATCTCCCCATGGCCACAACAAAAGAATGCTATTTATCTTGAACAAGCAAGCCAGACATCTCAAATAGCAGACATCGACATGGAAGTCAATTTTGTCAAGGGTAATACCAAAACCTTTAACCCTTCTATTTTCATAACAAAAGTCCAACCCCATAATGCTCCTGTTATTTTACAAGGTAGAAATGCCAATTCTATTGTCCTTCAAAGAAAACATGTTGAGCTTGTTATTTTATTGGAAAAACCTGCCATGCCCATGCAAGAGGATCCTATTTTACTTAAATCCCTTATTGTTGAAAGAAAATCCTCCAATACTTTTCCTACAAATCCGGAAATTCCACTCAAAGTAGTGAGTCAACCAACTTTGCCTCACTTGTCCCCAGAATCCGAAACAGTCATGTCATCATCTACACAACCATGCCCGATCACGGAAGGTGAAATATTAGTCTTATCGACAAAGCAGACAAATGCTTCAGAAAAGGAAGCGCTAGCCAAAGAGCACAAAATTTAAAGAATTCCTGCACAAGAGAAGCCAAACAGAAAAGACCATCTACAAGTCACAAGTGAATTTATCTCTCACACAGACAATCAAGTAGAGGCATCTAAAAAGCCTCAACAAACCATCATCAACACAGACAATGTCAACAAAGTCGAACAGCCAACAAGGTTAGCCCCGGAAGTCGCAAAATGCGTAGGGCACATAACTATCATCAATCAACCCATCGTCACAGATACATCTTTGTCAACACATCCATAAGGAATATTTCAAAATGACTACTAGACAGTCTTTCCATCAAGCTTGGCAGGAAAAATGCCAATAACAAGTGAAAATAATATTTCATCGGGGGCAACATCAATCTCAAAATTATCAAGACAATGCTCAACAAAAGTGGGGCGGCCACAACAGATAACGCACACAAAAAGCAGCCTACCAAAGCCGCATGCCAGGAAAGCATTAAATTCAAGCGACAAAAGATAATTTACAAACAAAGGCTGAATAGCACAAGGTGGAGAAAAATACATTTATATCATCCCCAAGCATGGGGGAAGACAGTTTTGAAGGGAAATGACACAAATTATTTTTATATCAAGTTACATCTTGCCTCAAACAAAGTTTGGGACCCAGGAGGCAAAGCTACATGAGGAAAGGGACGACATCCAGAAACCACTTTTCTGCACTCTCTATGAAAATAGGGGCAATCCACAACTGCTGGACTGCTATGAATTTCCAGATACCCGACAAACACTCTTCAACATGACCAAAAGGGTCGAGAACTCGAAAACAGGTGGAGGACAGATAGGAGACGAGCTGCAATTGACCCCGAACCGTCTTTTGATCCATTCCAAATGAAAGTGCAAGATTTAGTGAAAAAGTCATGAGGCGTGTAATGAGGGATGCAATCCAACGGCTTGACAATCAAAATCCAAGTTCATCGGAGAGTTACAGAAGACAGCAGATCCCTTGAAGCTCATAAAACTCGAAATCAAAGCAAAAAGAAGAAACATCGAGATATAGCCAAGGTGAAGCACTCAATTTCATTCAAAGGCATTCCCAAAGATACAATTACAAGCCAAAAGAGGAAGGCCACTTAAGTGTATGGTTGCCCAAAAAGAATCTCAAAGGAGAATGGGCAATAAAAAGAAAAAATCTATACAATTCATTAGCGTCGCCCCTCCAACATCCATAAGAAGAAGGGGAAAAGAAACAAAAGACTACACTCGACCTTGTCACTAGTGCCTAACATTTGAAAGTTGCCTAAGATGCTCCAAGATGACTTCATGACGATCAATCATTCTTCCCATGGCGGTCAAGGCGTCGGATTGGTGTGAGCACAAAGAAGCCAAAGCTCCCAACTATGTACGCAAGGCTTGCATATCCCGGTAAATCCTTCGTGATCCCATGGAAAGATCCGCAGTAGAAAAAGCACCATTCGTGGCAAGACCCCGAGGACGTACACCCGCAGTAAGCTGGCTCATCCAACTACGACAGCCACTAGTCGCCTTGGCTATCACGGTGGGTATGGCTCCCAACTCCAAAGCTGTATGACTTGAGACCCCCGTTTGGCAAAGCTGTACCCCCGTTAGCAAATGGTAAATTGCCCTCATTACCATCAAAATCAGCCATGAAGCGGGAAGAGAGCAAATGTAGAAACAGGAGCTCCACAGAAATGGAAATCAATGGCAAATGCAGAGCAAGCAACACAGTAGAAACATCAATAAATGCAGCCACCAAAATGCCATTAAAAAGGGCTTAAATAGAAAGCAAAATGACCACCCACCTGCTGAAACGGATGCAGGAAATGGTGATGCCAAGCCTCTCTGCGAAATGATTTGCAAAGGAAAATCCGAGAAAAATGAGAAGGAGATCGGACGTGGGGCAATGAGAAGGACGGAAGTCATTAATGGAAAACCCTTACCCTTAATCTCTGCAGCAACAAATTCGGGTCAAAGGGTTGCTTCTGTACCCGAGCAAGTTGAGATTCAATGGTACCAAAGGAGAGGACGATCCGGAAGAAGACAACGAGCAAAAAGGGGAAAAATCGAGGGCAACGCGCTGCAGCATCAAAGGACAAGTGCAGAAGAAGCATAATGAAAAGATTTCGAGCCGAATGGATGAGAAAATCGCGCAAAATCTAAGAAATACAGAATGCACGCGCGAAATCCGGATTTCAGCAGGCGGATCGCGGAAATAAAGGAGGACGCCGATTGACCTGGAAAGGTTTTAGGTCTATATATATAAAAAATACACAACGTCCTTATGCAGAATTCTCAATGGCCTATGGCCTACAAATGATCAAGGCATTACAAGAGACGTCAAGAACAAGAGTTTTACAAGATTAATGCCCTGCAAAAGCAACATATCACATAGATGCATCCATAGCACAAGACAAGAAGGTTTTTCAAAAATGAACCAATGTTCACGCGGCTTTACATCCAAAAAATGGGCATCTAAAGCATCCAGATTTACAAAAAATACAGTTTGGCCAAAAAGGGAAAAAGATGAAGAAAAACCTTCAATGCATCCCATTGGCAGCCCTAGCTCGAGCAAGGACGTCGCCACCCGAGGCCTCGTGACGACCGTCTGATATGAGATCAGGAGCCCGAACATTACACCCGTACCTCGAGTACCACAGACCATAACCTCCTTCTGGCAACTCGAAATTCGCCAACCTTCATCCATCTTGACATTGGTAGAGCTCTTCTATGGAAACCGAGGCCTACTTCACGAAGAAATGGTGAACAAGGGGAGACGGGACTCGCTTGTCACCCATCAACTACCACAACAACCTGTCTCCAAAATACCAAGTGGCGCGAACTCCATTGGAAAGCAGGAAGAGGCTAGTAGACTCTCTCGCCACAGCATTTGCAAAAGGATCGTGCATCCACCAAGCATAGGGGCAAGCACAAAATTATCACATGGCTACAAAAGAAGACAATCATCCCGTCAAGCATGAGCAATTGAAAAAAAAGAGGAAAAAAAAGAGTTGCGACAAAGAAAGCATAAGCAACATGGATAAGCAACATGGAAAAAGAAAAAGGCTAACACACGACCAAAGGAGATTGCTACCTAGGCAGATATAAGCAACAGGAAGGAAAGGAAGGTCAACACACGGTCACAAAAGAGGCAAAAGAGAAGACACCATGACAGCCACATCAAGAAACAAGTCTACGAAGTGTTTCAACCTAAAAAGGCAAAAGGCAAGCGGTCACTTGTAGGGGATATCCGCACACAGGACAAAAGGTAAAGGCATATAAGGGGCTACCCTCTTTCTTTTATTCCAGTAATGGACCCACCACAAGGAATGGAAAACGTCGCCCAAATCAAATTTCAACAAAGGGAAGGTGGGGACCACTGCTTCCAAAGACCGGCACAACTATAACGAGAAAGGATCTCCTAGCAATCTCTCCTAGTTTCAGAACAATCCCAAGGCATTTTTCACAAAGCAGCAATGCAAGGAAATATAGGTAAAGGGAAGACACAAATTAAATAAGAGAAATGAGAAAGTACCTGTCCAAAGCGAACCTGCGGAAAACACCCTTAGAAATCCTGGCAATTGCAGATCAACGAAGCAGATGCCAAATCCTTAAGCACGGGTAAGTTGCAAGGAACAAACAAGCAACTCAAAAAAAAACTAACTGTAGCAACCGGAGGAAGAGGAGAAAAAGCCCTCAACAGCGGCAACAACAGCAGCAGTGGCCGGCAGCGACAACACCAGTAGTCACCGAGGAAGAGAAGGGCGGCGATCACAGCAGCCAACGCCGAAGAGGGCAAGCGGCGGCCGGAGACGAAGAAGACGGAGCACAGTAGCGGCACGGCAACAACGGCAACACAGCAGCACGGCAGCGGCACAGCAACAACGGCAGCAGCAACGGCGACCGCACAGTGGAGGCGGCGGCGATTTCAGCAGCGGCAGCAGCCGGAAGGGAAGGAGGAAGAGACGGCCCGAATGACAGCGGCGACCAGCGAGAAAAGAGAAAAGGGAAACCAAAGAATAGGGCCCCCATCGAAGACCCTAAAAATTGGTAAAATGGTAGAAAGCTCCCCGCCATCTCCAAAAGTTGCAGAATCACCCAGATTCAAGACTAGTGCGAAACAAGCCAGCAAGTCCACAGATTTTTCAAAAAAGGACCACTCTCCCAGAAGAAACATCGTGAGTTTGTAGAAATTGCAAAAAAAAATAAAAAACAAAAAATAAAAAACAAAAAAAAAACAAAAAAACAAAAACAAAAAGAACAAAAAAACAAAAAACAAAAAAAATAAAAAACAAAAAACAAAAAACAAAAAAAAATAGAAAAGGGTGTTTAGGTCAATGCTAAAAGGGGTGTCCGGCACTTTGCCATTCACCGTCAAGACGCCTCTGGCAAAGGGGGGCAGCTGTTGACACCCCTCCCTTAAGCACAAAGATGGATAAATGAGAATGAGATCCAAGCCCAACAATGACAAGCCACTCAAGAACAAACACCAACGGGCTCTGGAACCAACAACCCATTCAAAGCAAACCAAAGCAGATTCAAGCAAATCTCAAGCCAAGCCCACCACTAAGCGGGCCTGTCCAGTCTCAGCCCACAGGAGCAAAGCTCCACCAAGCCTCAAAAGTAGACTCTTCAACAGACGGGCTCTACAATGCAGCCCACCAGATCCAGCTCACCAGAACCGGCCCACAGGAGCAAAGCTCCAACAAGCCACCCAACGGGCTCTACAATGCAGACCACCAAGCATCAAAAGCAGGCTTCTCTACAACAACCCATCAGGCCTCAACAGTGGCCCACCCGGAGCAACGGGCTCCAACCATATCTAAGTCCACCTACTGCGGGCTCCCATCTATGGCCCAAAGCCTACAAAGCCCGCTCCACCATCTATAAATAGGGAGCCAAGCCTCTCTTTTCCACACACTTGGAGAGGCATCCTAGAGGGGAAGACGGGAGTCTGCAGCAAAGTCCCGACGTTTCGGATTTCCCGCTCTTCGAGCTTCAAGCCTCTCTCCCACTTCCCCCTTTCCGTTTTCTCCCATTCTCTCAAATCTTTCATTTTCCCCTTTTCACGCCGTGTAAACCGCCTCAGGTTGGCAGATTTTGCCATACTTTCTTCAATCCGAAGGCCGGAACTCGAGCTCTGTATGATTAGTGCCTTATTTCATTGAAAACAGGGACTGATCTCCCTTCAAAGATCAGTGGCGACTCCATTTTCTTTATTTTTGAGCATGTGTTTGAGTTAACGCCCCGGCAAGGTGGGTACACGCGGTCCATAGATCCAGCATAATACGCTGCTTTTATGCTGCCGAATTTGTGACTTGATTCGTGTATGGAAAGCCTGTCTTAGCCGTTATGTTGCCGAATCTACGAGAAAATGCCCATATGCCAAATTATCTAAAAACCGTGAATCCTAACGCGTTTTACTTCATGTGAATGCAGGGAAACTGAGCCCGCACTGCTGTCTTGGAGGTGTTGAAAACCCATCCGGCACGACCCAGTTTTTCAAGGCGAGGAAAAACCATCCGAGCCCATCATAGCGCTCGCTGCGGGTGCTACAATACGTTTGCTACCTGCCACCATTGTTGTTTGTCACTCGCTACCTACTTTTGTTTTTGCCAAACATGGGGCCTTTGCCCATGCCTAGGCCCATGCTTGGCACAGTTGTGCGTTGTACATTCCCATTTGGGAGTGTTAACTGATCCAGTTCAACTCCATAACCCGTTTGTCCAACCTATTTAGCAATGGATTCAGGATTGTGTTTTTCAGCTCAACAGGTTTTAACCCATCGACCTGCCTGCTCATTTACACAGGCGTGTTTAGCAAATGATGAAACACTTTTTAAATGAAAATTTTTTAGTGTAAAAGTTTTTGAAATGAGAGAAAATAATGTGATATAATATGGTAATGATGAAGAATAAAAAGAATAAAGTTAAAATAGATATGTTAGGTATATAAGTAGTTGTGTAAAAATGATTGAAAAGTAAGGTAATTTGTATAAGAAGATGTGAAGAAATAATTAAAAAATAAAGCAATTACGGAGAATTAAAAATTTTAGATTGAAAAATTTTATAGTAACCAAACACACCCATAAATAAATAGATCACGAGTTGTCTGTTTTCAACCTGAAAATTGGTTAATCACTCGTTTAGTCTCTCTCTCTCTCTCTCTCTCTCTCTCTCTCTCCTAATCCTATTTTTTATCCCTTACTTCCTATTAGCTATAACCCTTGACAACCCCTGCCTTGCACAGTCTGCCGGCCTCTTCCATCTAGATGGTAATGTCTTCCTCCTCCCTAATCACTACTCTCTCTCTCTCCTCTACTCTTCCGTCTCCTGATCATCTCTACAGTCGAATTTATTGATTTCTATTTCTTCCTTGGTCTTGGCTTTGATGCTAATCTTCCACTATTGGCTCCAAAATCCCAAACTCATGCAACAACCTGCCTCCCTCTCTATCGTTATCCTGACAAAGGTGGGAAAGTATACGTTAACCAAATTTCGATGAAGTTTCCAAAGATCCAAAGGGATGCATTTTGAGCAATGATGTTAAAACTGAACTGGCTAAAAAACCGGTTAAGGGACTAGTTTTGGTCCAACCAATTTAACTATTTTTGAAAATTAGATTGAACCAGTATGTTATCAATTTATGTAAAATTATTATAAAATAATAAAATAAAATTTAAACGTTTATATCTAAAAATAATACAGTAATTAAAATTAAAATTATAATTTTAACTATTAAAGATAATGTACTTATTTTTTGTATTTTAGACAATATTTTTCTAATATTAGATCTTATTATTATTTAGTTTCACTTTTTATAATTTATGTACCTTCAAAGCAAAAAAATAAAATAAAAAATTAAGATGCTCTTTTTTCATGCTCTTTTTGATGAAATTAGGATACTTTTAGTTATCCGATCATATAAAATTTTTTTGAGTGAGTAATAATTTCTATAGATTCTATATTCTTTTCGTACTTTAAATATAGAAAATTTTAGATGAAAATTTGTAATAATTATATTTTTACAAAATATTTTATTTAAATAATTTATAATTTTTGGCCAAAATTATTGGAATAAATTATAAGACACCTCTAAAAGTTCTTACTAAATGAAAGCCCCGCATGTGCTCTGATTTCAGTACACCAGCAGAGCACAGGGTTTGGAGCTTATCTTCCCCAAATCCATTCATGATCCGCAAGCATTTGGAACCCACCATGGAATAAATCCCAAATGGCAGCCATGCTCTTCTCCTGTCTCGATCAGTGTATTCCTATTTTGTCAGCGTTTTCTCCATTAAATCTAACATCTATGACCATGAATCAAGTTATCCGAATACAGATTCCATTTTCAAAGCCATAAAATCGCATCCCTACCCAACAACAACTCTTTTCTGCCTCTTTAAGATAAATTTTTTATAATATATAACAAAGCAACTCGGCCAAACCGGACGAGCTTGATTGTTTTGAATCGATCGACTAAACTAATTCTAATAGGTTTAATAGGTAGGACTAAAAATCGGCGTGGATCAGACAGGTTGAACGGGTCGGTCCTATCCTATTATAATAACAAGTCTTGTTTTACCACTACATTATGAAATTTCCAACTTTGAATTGCTGATTTGGAAAGATTTTCACTGATAGCAAGATGTTCGAGCTAAAGTTTTTACTTTTTAAGCTATGATTTATTATTGAGCTTGCAAGTATAGATAACCTGTTAACAACCAGAAACCTGTTAAGATAGAGATTAAAACTGGAGTACAGTTGAGGTTTTGAAAATGAGTGAATAAATGGATTAGGTTTAAAATTTTATAAATAAGTTAGGATTAGGATGAACCTCCAACCTACCCAACCCAATATATTGATATCCCTAATCTTCATGTGCATTGTAGGCAAGCCATAATCGCCATGCAGTTGTGATGATAGCATGCGCATTGCATGTGTGGGCATCTACTAACTATTTATAACTTAAATTTTAAAATTCTTTTATTGTCAAAATGAAAAACAGAAAAAATAGTTCTATCAAGCATACCTTACTCTATAAATGCCTCAATTTTCACTCCATTTTGACAAACTATTTACACAAAAAAAATTTGTGAAATATTTGTAAAAATAAAAAAAATCCATATTTCTCTTTATTTTGAGACTATTTTGCCAATTTCTTATTTCAAGGCTTTTCAAGAGATTATCTAAACCTTCTTAGGCAATGTTCTTGATCTAGCACACATCTTAGAGTAGTTATATCGCCATCTAAGCATCATCCCATTATTGGAATGTGCCTAATTACAAGTAATCACTTGATCTAATCATTCATATATCTTTACTTTCATATTCAATTCATTCCAAGCTCCTAGATCTCTTGATTAGCTCAGGTTACCTAATCGAGGAACTTGATCATCTGTATGTAACTTCCCATGCTCTTGATGAACCATCTTATTAAGAGATTTTGAGCCATTCATGTTGTGATCATTAATGCATCATGCATCATCACTTTCATTATCCAACTTAAGTGGGTTAAGAGATTTTGATTGATGAAGTCCCATTACCAAACTTTGACTTTCCGTACTCCTAAATGGTTTATTGTATTTGATAAACTCTATAAAAATATACTTATCAATTGCTCATTTTGCACTTATTTGGGATGCTAGTTCAAGAGAAACATGTAAATTTGCATAGGTTTTATATTAGTTTTCATCATTTGTATAATTATTGCATCTTGTGTGGTTTTCATGCATTTTAGGTTACACCTAGTTTAAATTCATCTCATTTTAGTTGTTTAATTTCATTTAATAATTTAGGAATGCATTTATTTGTTCTTACTCTTTTGTTGTAGGAAAAGGAGAGCAATTCCCATACAATTTAAAGCCAAAAAGAGGATGAAATGAGAAAAATCTCTTGAAGTTGTCAAAAGAGCAATGCTGTCTCCAGCATGCCCGTGGCCACGACCACCAGTCCACTGCCTCTCCAGACAATTCTAGAAAGCAAAGTGGGCAAGCTTCCAGGAAGGTTTGCGCCGCGGTGCCAAACCCGCTTGTGTGTCATTTTCGCACGTGTCGACGTCCAAACTCAATGAGGTATATATATATATATATATATATATATATATATATCTCTTAGGATTTGCAAAGGAGAGAACAAGAGCTCATGGGAGAGAGCACAAGGGGAGAAAAGAAGTGGATTCCAAGCCAAGGAGTTTGAGTGAAGATTTGATTTTGTTTGGTGGAAACTAGCAAGTTTCGTCTTCTCTTTCTATTCCTCTACATATTGTTCTTATTTTCCATCTATGGGATGTATTTAAACTTGAGTTTGTTGGGATTTATTGCTATGTTTTTAGGCTAAACTCCTTGTGATGGGAGATTGAGATGGTTTGAACTCTCAACTTTGTTCGGTTTGGTCTCTTTATGTTGGAATGAATATTTAGCTTTGCAGAGATGTGTGTTATGTGAGCTTGCCTTTATACATAATTTTTAATGCTTTTACAAGCTTGATCATCTTATAAATTGATATAATATCTAGATTTGTACTTGGAAAGGCAAGGTTTAGATGAGATCCATGTGTAGAGCATGAGTTTTCAACCCTAACAGTGTTGAATGTTAATATGAATAGGAATATACCTATTAACCCTATGTAATTTTGAGTAGGTTATGTGCTAATAAATCTTATTTCACTTGTTTGCATGGAAACATAACAATAGATTGAAGTAGGATTAGGTTTACATGCCTTGGAAGATGTATGTAAATATATATGAACCTAGGTTAGTAATGCCCTACACAACCAATTGGAATAGATCCAAACTAATATAATTTAGGGTCAATGATTCCCAATTTCTCATCCACTTTGATTAATTCTAAGGATCTCAACTTGTGCTACCCAACCACTATCCTTTTAATTATTTAAGTTCCTAGTTTAATTATTAATCTTTTCAATACAATTTCTTTAATTTTACAGTTCACTTTAGACAATTGAAGTTTAAGGCGCTAGTTATTTTAACAAATTCTCATGGAAACGATACTCTACTCACTCTTTATTACTTGATCGGCACGTATACTTGCATTAAAATGAGTAAATTAATTAGACATATACACAGCTCGTCAGTATTACATGGAATCATCTGCTAAGCTAACAATTGATTGATGCTTTAACATTGACATGTCATTGAATTAAAACAAATAGAACTCAAACAATTAAGACTTGCTAAATCATGATTAGCTTTCCCGGTTAAGACCTATTGTAGAACAATTGGAATTTGGATTTGCTAGTGATCCATTTTGACCCTCAGACATATAGATCAAGGAATAAAATATTAATCAACACGTTAATAAGAATTAACAAAAATCTTGCATGTATTTTTCTTCTTACACAACATTTGCTCTCCAAATATTTTGCTTAATGTAGTCACTTTTATGTAAATGTCAAATCCTCATGATTACCTTAAGCTAGTAATGATAATAAATTGTATATATCATTCATAACATCTCATCTTGCTCTTCTATAATAAGAGTCTTCTTGACTTAATCATGAAATTTTTATACATACATATATACATCCAATCATTAGTTCACATAGAACTTAAAACTTTAAATAATTTTACATACATCAGCTTAATACATTAAGGCATATCATCTCACACATCCTGGCTAATCATTTTAGCCAACATTCGCATATCATCTCTTACCTTTCCTTAGATGCTGAGGTCCACGATCTCTTGAGCTTCCCGGTATCTGTCTAAGTTTGGAAAAACAAATGTGAGTGATAACTCAGTAAGCAAGCATTTTGGGGCAAGACTTTCCTTTAAAACATTTTCATAAACATCTTGAACACCTTTATACATGATGAAATTTGTATGTCCTAAAATATTATCATATAATCCTTTGTTCATGAGGACAATTCTATGTCCTAGAATATTTTCATAAACATCCATTCTTAAAACCATTTACAAGCCATGTCTGGGATTGTTAAGGCAAAACATATGCATTTTACCTTCTTTAATTAATTTTCTTTGGTCTTGTGTGAACATTTATAATGTTTCAAGACATTTACATAAAACCTTCTTTTGCCAATGGACGTTTTTACGTCCAAAATATTTTTCATTATAAATTCCTTTAGCCAATGGACATTTGATGTCCAAAAATATCTTTGATATAAACTTTCTTCGGCAATGGACATTTATATGTCCTAAAATATTTTTCTTCATAAATCATTTTGGAAACGGACATTCATATGTCCTAAAATATTTTTCATATAAACTCTTTGGCAATGGAAATTCTCATGTCCAAAAATATTTTCTATTTAAGTACTTTGGCATTGGACATTCTCATGTCCATAAATACTTTTCACAAAATCCTTTTTATAATCCCCATCTTGGGGCTTGTTAATAACAAATAAGGCATAAAACACATAATCCATTTTCATGAAAGCATTTGCATAAAAAACATTTCATCTCATCCTTGTTATTCACACCTTTTTGTGTAAAAGACCCTATTATGGCTCATAAAATCCTATTTAGGATAACTTTTTGTATAAATGCTTTATGTCCCAATCTTTGAGATTTTCAAAAGCAAAACATACGCAAATGTATTTCTCTCTATTTGGTAGTGACACTTAGTAAGTGATCATTCTACTTTTTGAAAGAGAATCCATCATTAACAGCACGCTAGTTAGGCGGCTGTTCCTTCATCTTCTCCTATCTTAGGGAGGGAGCTGCTGGCTTCCTGTCATCCCTTAGCGACTTGGCCATATGTAGAATGAGCTCTAGTCCATCTCTGACCGTGCTCTACAACCGACCTATTTCTTGTATTGGTGCACAATACATCATCATCATTAATGTTCATATGCTAGCATGATCTCATAAAACATCATAGACCGAAGTCTGTGTGGTTTAAAGTATCACAGACCGCAGCCCGTGTCCTTTTAAACCATCTTGAAAAACATCACAGACTGAGTCTATGTCTTTTTAAATCACTTTAAAAAAAATATCACGGACCACAATCCGTGTCAACTTGTAAAGCGGGCACACCTACTTTTAATAAGTTATCATTTGAAATCTAGTTTTAGGATGACCTTCCTTAAATTCTTTGAGAAACATTTTGAGTAAAATATTTTGATAAGCATTTGAGATGTTTGAGAAAACAATAGAACTTAAAATCCTTATGATAAAGAAATTTCAAAGCTTTTGGATTTTCAAGAATAAACTATGTATTTTCCTAGCATTTTCTTGGTTTCTATTTTGGGGCCTTTTGCTCACAAAGGTGATGCAATTGTATCATCCCCTTCTCAACCACCCTAAAATCAAATTCTTGTCCACATATCGATCTTTCCATTTATACATAAAGAGGGGCTTGCATAGCCTTTTGCATGTCATTTTAGCAACCCTAAATCAAACCATTATATGAAATCAACTTATCGGGTTGGTCATCCTTAAACCCCTTTTTAACAACATCCATATAAACATTTTTCAAGACATTCTCAACATATTTTCTTATCTAAAGGAAATCAAAACTTTTCTAATATCATTTCCAACATATGGACCATGTCCAAATTATTATTTATGATTTAAATGTCATGGCATAGAAATCAAATCCCTTTTGAAATCAACATCAGAAAGAACTTACTTGCTTAAAATTTATCGGCCTAAAGCATAAAATTCTTAAGAAATAACATCATGAAGAATTTGCCTACTTGTAAGCAATTTTCTAAATCCAACAACATAAAGCATTCCCAATCTTTGACAACACTTGTGATAAAATAATTATCTTAAAAAGTGTTGCTTGCTTCCCATGAAGCAAACCTTGAGACTTTCTATTAAAGCCATTGTTTTTCCAAAACTTGTGGCTTTTCATTAAAGTCATCCTTTTCAAAACTTGTGCTTGCCCATTTGTTAAAACATCATCATAAACATTATCAATCATGTCAACACATAGAAGGAAAATAATATTTTGAAAAGTTTGCTTGCTTACCTGAGATAGCCTTAATCCCTTTCTCCATACCTTTCCTTGCCTTTCCCTAAATAAATGAAAATGACATTTCATTTATATGCATCAAATTCAAATGCTTGCATCCCTTAGGGTTTTCCAACCTACATGAATCCATTTGAATTTATGTTAAACTAACTTAACCCACTTGGCTTTCAAGTTGGGTGTCCATTTTCTAATTCTCACATTGGTATAAGTTGTGCTTCCATAGCACTCATTCCTTTTAAAATCCACTTCTAATAGGTTAAATCCACATAGTCATTTATGATACTTGTTTATATCCCATTGTAAGTTAAATTCCATCCAAAAAATCTTGAATTTAACATTTATTTTGATTTATTCCTCAATTTATCCATAATGCTGAAATCAGACACACTGATCTCTCTAATTTCTTAATCGTAATCAAATTAAGGAATTTAAATTTGAAATTTCTGTCATACCTTAAAAACTGCATGAGCTAACCAAAATACATATTTTCATCACAAAATATGAAGTATTTATATTTATTTTGGTATTTTTACTCTGCTGGACAGAAGCATCAATTTTCAGACAGCTCTAATCACGTTAATTATTAGGTAGATTTATACCTTTAAAAAATTAATTTTTATTTTTTTCTACGAGTTATCATGGCTCATTCCAGACTTAATTTGTGTGTTAGTTCGAGAGATTAGGCTTAATTTGCACTCTTTTAGCTTAATTTTCATCCACTTTGCATTTTAGGAGCATTAATTAGTTTTTAAGCAATTTCAGCATTATTTAGGCATTTTTAGTCTATTTATTTTGTTTTTACATCTTTTGCAGGGAGGACGGGACACACGAAGGCAAAGCGGACGAGTTGAATGCAAGCTGAGGCATCCATAGGCAGGGAGTTGGCGCCCAGGCGCCACCCTACAGGCCTTGACCATTTGCAACACACACAGCTGACATGAAGGAGCAGTCCAGGGAGTTAGCGCCTAGGCACCAGTACAAAAATTTCTAGGGTTCCAGAATGTGTCTAAACTGCTCAGCACACAGAGAGTTGGCGCCTAGGCGCCTATACGCATCCGTATGTGAATATTCCAATGCGTAAGCTGCGCAAAAGGGGACTCTATATATAGTTCTTAGGGGTTCGCGCGCGAGGGAAGAGAAGAGGAGAGAGCCGGAGTACGAACTACAGTGCAAGAGAAAGTGGAAATTGAGATCAAAGCTCGGATTGAAGAAAGGAATCAAGTCCCGTTGGTGGAAACCGCCGGAAAACAATTTTTCTTATTCTTTCCAATTTTCTTTCTCTGCACTATGGATACTTTTTATATGGATGTAGTGGTTGTTAAGATCATGTCTTTGAACTAAACCTCCATTAGATGAATAGTTAGGATGAATTGAATTCTAAACTGTATTGTTTCTTGGTTCTTAGAATATTCAGGAATGAAGATTTAAGCTTATATACACTGTTGTGTATGATTTACCTTTGCATGTGTGAGTATAATGCTTTTACAAGATTAACTACCTTGTAAGATGATTTAATTTCTTGATTTATCCTTGAAAAAGTGAGATATTTGCCAGATCCATGTGCAAGGCACAAGTTTCAACCTTTGTGTAAGGAGAGTTGTTTAACGGATAGGAATATACCGTTAAATCCTGTTTAGTCGTTATACAAGTTATGAATTTATCAATTTTACTTTATTTAATGGCATGGGAACATAGCACTTAAATAGGGTGTAATTAGCTTTACATACTGTTGGAAGACATATATGAAGATACATGAACTTGGGCTAGTAAATTCATATGCAATCCGCTTAACAAGAACCAGAGCAATATAGTTTAGATTCAAGGATTTCGATCTATCCATCTATCATCCCTAATCAGCAAACCCGTTTTAGTATTCAGTAGTCTCATATCTCTACTCTAATTTTTCTTTGCAATTATTAGTTTAATAGGACCACAAACTCAGAATTTCACAACCCTCGAAAGCAGTTAAGCTAAATAATAATTCCGGTTAACAATTCCTCGTGGGAACGATACTCTACTCACTCTTTATTACTTGACACGACACGTATACTTGCATAAATGGCGAGCAATTTAATAGACATATACGTAGCTCGTCAAGTTTTTGGCGCCGTTGCCGGGGAATTTGCGTAACCAATTATATTTAGTTTTATTGCTTTCTTGTACAATTCTGTAGAATATATTATTTTCATTATTTCTTTTAGATTAGAATTTCTTATTTTTCTTTTTCTTTCTGCTAGTTCAAATTCATTAGTTTTTGCAGAATATTCACATATTGCATGCGTCGAGGCAGAGCCGGAAAGGAGACTGTCATCCCTTTTGATCCAAAACCCGAAAGAACCTATTTGAGAAGGCGCCGAAAGAGCAAGGAGGCTAGAAATCAACAACATACGATGGAGCAATCGAGAACCAAGACGATAATGTCCACACAAACCAGCTGGAAAATCAGAGGATTGAGATCCCGAATCATCCACTTCAAGATGATTTGGGCCAGCCAATTTGGGATCTGATTGCGCTTGGCCAAAATGCTGTTCAAACTAGCATTGCACCTCCTCCGATCGACACCAACAATTTTGAAATCAAACCGGTGATTTTCCAGATGATCCAGTCTATCGGGCAGTTCGGAGGTCTTGCATCTGAAGACCCGCACTGCCATCTGCGGAATTTTCTACAGATTATGAACACTTTCAAGCAGAATGGAGCCTCCGACGAAGCAATGCAACTTCGAATGTTTCCATTTTCTCTGCGTGATCGAGCTTCTGAGTGGCTAGACTCTTTACCACCGAACTCCGTCAACACATGGAATGACTTGGCTCAGAAATTCCTAGAAAAATACTTTCCACCGGCCAAGTTAGCCAAGTTGAGAATGGATATAGTCTCGTTCAAGCAACACGGCGAAGAGACCCTATCAGAGGCATGAGATCGTTTCAAAGACCTGCTCCGTAAGTGCCCGCATCATGGAATTCAGCCGTGGGTACAAATTCAGATTTTCTATAACGGTCTCTAGGATTTCACCCGTCACATGGTGGATTCTTCATCGAACGGATCTCTGCTATGAAAAAGTTATCGAGAATCATACGCCCTGCTCGAAAACATGGTGACTAACACTTATTAATTGCCATCAGACAGAAGCAGAGGTGCAGGCCTACTCCAACTGGACGCGGTTTCATCGATAAAGGCCCACATTGATGTTTTGTCTTGGCAAATTTAGAATTTGTCCAGGCCAGCCAACGTTAGTGCATTAGGGACGTCAACAACGCAGCAATCGACAGCAGCAGACATTTGCACATGGTGTGGTGAATTCGGCCATCCCAGTGATGAATGTGCCTCCAACTTGGAGTCCATTAATTACGTGAGAAATTTTCAGAGAAATCCAGCTAATCAGTATGGAAACAACTACAACCCAGGTTGGAGAAATCATCCTAACTTCTCATGGAACAACCAGACGAGGCTGAATCAGCCGCCTGGATTCCCGCAGCAGCAACGGCAGCAACAGCCTGCAAGACCAATGCAGTTCACTCCACCACCGTGAGAAGAAAAGAAATTGGATCTGGAAAATCTCTTCATGTAGTTTATGCAATCCTAGATCACTACGAACAGAAACCTGGAAGCTCAGATGGTCCAGCTGGCCTCAGCTCTAAACAATGGACCTCAAGGATCGTTGCCGAGCGACACCGAACAAAACTCGAAAGGCAAAAGAAAAGAACAGGTCCAAGCAGTCACATTGTGTAGTGGAAAGCAGTTACCCAACCCAACTCATCAGAATTGGTGATTAAACCCACTAACCCTCTGACTCAGCAATCACAGGAGACGAAGGAACCGGTGCAACTCAGAACCAGTCAGACGCTGAAATCGCCACGAATCCAAGGCCGCCTCCTCCATTTCCTTAGCGATTCAAAAAATCTAAAAAGGATGGCCAGTTTAAGAAATTTCTCGAAGTACTGAAGCAGCTGCACATTAATATACCTCTTGTCGAAGCCTTAGAACAGTTGCCAAACTACGCCAAATTCATGAAAGACGTGCTATCAAAGAAAATGCGGTTGACGGAATTCGAGATAGTGGCGCTAATAGAGGAAACAGTGCAAGGGTTCAGAGGAAACTACCTCCTAAACTCAAGTACCCCGGGAGTTTCACAATCCAGTGCACAATTGGCAACTAGTACTTCGGGAGAGCATTATGCGACTTGGGAGCCAGCATTAATCTCATGCCCAAGTCCATTTTCAGAAAGTTGGGCATCGGGGAAGCTCGACCTACCACCGTGATGCTACAACTGGCGGATCGATCCATTACATATCTGGAAGGTATTATTGAGGATGTCCTTGTCAAGGTGGACAAATTCATTTTTCCGGCAGATTTTATTATCCTGGATTATGAAGAGGATCGAGACGTACCTGTCATTCTGGGTCGACCTTTCCTTGCTACGGGAAAAGCCATTATCGATGTACAGGCTGGAGAGCTGACCATGAAGGTTCAGAAAGAACACGTTACTTTTAGCGTATTCAAGGCAATGCAGTTACCAAATGATCCCGAGGAATGTCTAATGATCGACATGGTGGACTCAGTAGTCTAAGCCGAATTCCAAATTTCAGCTTTTAAAGACATCCTAGAAGCATCGCTCGTTGGGGGAGGCAATGAATCTGATGAAGAGCTATCAAAGATGATACACTATTTGCAACAACCTCCAACATTCCAACGATACCCGCAAAAATTTGAATTGCTGGAGCTCAAGCCAGATTCTTTAAAGCAGATGAAGCCATCAATTGAAGAGCCACCTATCCTGGAGCTGAAACCTTTGCCAAAACACCTCAGATATGCCTTCTTGGGAGCAGAATCCTCACTCCCGGTGATTATTTCTTCGGCACTTGATACTGTGCAAGAAGAAAAACTGCTCTGAGTACTCAGAGATCACAAAAAGGCTATGGGATGGACTATAACAGACATCAGAGGCATCAGCTCATCCTTCTGCATGCACAAAATTCAAGTAGAAGAGAATTCCAGGCCCTCTATCGAAGCGCAGAGAAGACTAAACCCAATTATGAAAGAAGTGGTTAAAAAGGAAATCATCAAATGGTTAGATGCAGCCGTGATATACCCGATCTCCGATAGTTCTTGGGTTAGCCTGGTGCAGTGTGTCCCAAAGAAAGGTGGCATGACGGTCGTCTCCAACGAAAACAACGAGTTAATCCCGACCAGAACAGTTACTAGTTGGCGAGTTTGCACGGACTACCGCAAGCTGAATAAAGCTACCCGAAAAGATCATTTTCCACTTCCATTCATTGATCAGATGCTGGACAGGCTAGCAGGACGTGAATTCTACTGCTTTCTGGATGGTTATTCAGGTTACCATCAGATTATGATAGCACCGGAAGACCAAGAAAAAATCATGTTCACATGCCCTTATGGCACATTCGCATTCAGGCGAATGCCGTTTGACCTATGCAATGCTCTAGGCACATTTCAGTGATGTATGATGGCTATTTTCATGGACATGGTGGAAGATTTTCTAAAAGTCTTCATGGACGATTTCTTGGTATTCGGAAATTCCTACGACGAGTGCTTAACCAACCTGTCAAAGATGCTCCAGTGATGTGAGGACACGAACTTGGTTCTTAACTGGGAAAAGTGTCACTTTATGGTACAAGAGGGCATTGTACTTGGTCATAGGGTCTCTAAACAAGGAATCGAAGTGGACAAAGAAAAAATCGAGATGATCGAGAAGCTACCTCCACCCACCTCAATCAAGGGCATTCGTAGTTTCCTGGGACATGCAGGATTTTATAGACGGTTCATAAAAGACTTCTCAAAGATAGCTAAGCCGTTATGTTCACTGGTCGAAAAAGATACACCATTCAAATTCACCAGTGAATGCATGGAAGCCTTCTAGGAGTTGAAAAAAGAAACTAGTATCTGCACCAATCATTATCTCTCCAACGTGAAATCTGCCCTTCGAATTAATGTGCAATGCAAGTGACTATGCAGTAGGAGCGGTATTAGGGCAGCGAAAAAATAGGGTCTTCCATTCCATCTACTACGCTAGCAAAACCTTGAATGAGGCACAAATGAACTACACTACAACCGAAAAGGAATTACTAGCAGTGGTATTTGCATTCGACAAATTCAGAGCATATCTAGTGGGCACTAAGGTGATCGTTTACACAGACCATTCAACCATCAAATATCTGATTGAGAAAAAAGATGCAAAACCACGTTTGATCCGATGGGTCTTACTACTACAGGAATTTGATCTCGAAATCAAAGACCGAAAGGGAGTTGAAAATCATGTCGCTAACCATCTATCCTGCCTTGAAGGATCCCAGCTAGTTCATGATACGGAGCAAATTCGGGAAGTGTTTCCGGATGATCAGCTTTTCTCTATTTCCCCAGGCAGCCCACCATGGTATGCAGACTTCGTCAATTACATCGTCAGTAGAATGCTGCCTCCGGGGTTGAATTCACACCAAAAGAAGAAGTTTCTCCATGATGTTAAATTCTATTTCTGGGATGATCCATATTTATTTAAACAACACCCAGATCAGCTATATCGGAGATGTATTCCAGAGTGTGAACAGGAAGCATTACTGCAGAGCTGCCATTCATCACCGTATGGGGGCCACTTTCAAGGAGACAAAACTGCAGCAAAAATACTGCAATCCGGATTCTACTGGCCATCGTTATTTAAGGACGCCCACTTTTATGTCAAAAGATGCGATCAATGCCAACGGACGGGTAACATTTCTAAAAGACATGAGATGCCTCTTACTAATATTATTGAAGTAGAAATATTTGATGTCTGGGGTATCGATTTCATGGGCCCATTTATTTCCTCCTTTGGAAACCAATACATCCTGGTTGCTGTTGATTATGTTTCCAAATGGGTAGAGGCAATTCCAACTCAAGCAGGTGATGCTAAAAAAGTTCTCAAGTTCGTAAAGAAGAACATCTTTACACGTTTTAGCATGCCAAGGGTGATCATTAGTGATGGAGGGTCTCATTTCTGTAACCAGCAGTTCTTGGCAATTCTACGCAAATACGGCGTACGCCATAGAGTGACAACAACATACCATCCGCAAGCTAATGGATAGGTCGAGTTGGCCAACAAAGAATTGAAGCAAATTCTAGAGAAAACCATCGGTTCTTCTCACAAATACTGGTCCGCCAAACTGGACGACGCACTATGGGCGTATCGAACTGCCTATAAAACTCAGTTTGGAATGTCTCCATACCAACTGATTTATGGAAAAGCCTGCCATCTACCGCTAGAGCTGGAGCACAATGCATATTGGGCAATTAAAAAACTAAACCTGGATATGCAACAAGCGGGGGAACGCCGATTATTGCAACTCAATGAGTTGGATGAATTTCGGATGCAAGCCTATGAAAATGCCAAGATCTATAAAGAAAAAGTGAAGAAATAGCATGATAAAAAAATTCTAACATGAAATTTTGAGCCAAGTCAGAGAGTTCTGCTCTTTAATTCAAGATTGAAGCTATTTCCAGGAAAATTCAAATCTCGATGGTCAGGTCCATTCGTGGTGATGAAGGCAACTGAGAATGGAGCGGTGGAAATATGTAACGAAGCATCTGGCAATAGTTTTGTCGTGAATGGGCAACGTCTTAAGCATTATATGGGAGATGATTTTCAGCATTGCAAGGAGGTGGTGGAGCTGAAAGAGAATTGAATAGTGAGAACGTCGAGTGGAAGACGATAAACTTAGCGCTGGATGGGAGGCAACCCATTAATAATTTTATGTTTAATTTTTTTATTGTTATTTTTGCTTTTGTAGGAAAATTAATTGGAAGTTTTCCGCCGACGCCGCCAGAGGTCAGAGCTTGTTTTGGGCAGCCATCGCAGCCCCAGCCCGATGAGGACGATGAGGACGCGACAGAGTTCGATTCTTGAGGGAGTCCCAGTCCTTTCTTTTTCTTTTTCTTTTTCTTTTTCTTTTTTCTTTCTTTTCTTTTTACTTTTCATTGTATTTTCATTTTTAGTTCATATTAGGATCATGCATTGAGGACAATGCATCTCTCAAGTTTGGGGGGGTTGTATAATTCTCAACCATAGGTTAGTTTTGCATTCTAATTTTCATGCCTTAGTTTATGTTGCAAGCATTTCAATTCCAGCTAATGAAAATTGTCTTTGTTTCAATTCATCTGATTGTGAAAATGTGCAAGGCTGTGATTAATTCTGATTTGAAATTGAATTCATGAAAGAATGGCCAATTCAGATTGAAACCAAGTATAAAGCAGGTTGAAATTAATGTGTGAAAGAATTAAAAGAAATTTCAGAATAAATTTTTCTAATTCAATAACAGGCATATCTTTCAGACTAAGATGATGAAAACTGAACTAAATAATTACTGACCAAGTACTTCAACGAGTTCGGAAATGGTATTATTTCACAGGAATTACTCAAACATGTTTAGTACCCCTAATAAAGCATTAGAAAAAGATAAAAAGGGGATGGTTGACATAAGCTGAGTAACTGGGACTTGGCATCTACAAATGGCAAGGTTCGCGTTAAAAAAAAAGCAAAGGAAAATCACAGTAACAATGCTTTAAAAAAAGAAAATTCTCCCTATATACCCTGAAATATGATGAGGGGATCCAAAAAAAATAAATCTCCAGATATCCTGAAATATGGTGAGGAGATTTTTTGCAATAAGTTTGGGGGGAAAAAGAATGTGCAGTTGTTAGAGATTGAATTCAGTGACTTGATACCATTTGCTGTAACAAGTGTATTCAATTCAATCATTGGTTTGCTTGAATTCTTGGATTTCCTAACTAGTTTTCTGATCGAATGAAAGATTCACGTGTTAAAATATAACTCTGCACTATGGAATTCTGACACCCACATGTAACTTAGTTTGGAAAGGAAAATTTATGCCTTGTTTGTATAATGATGGATTTTTCAGGTTGAATTAATCACGACCTTGTGAAATGGCTAAGTGGATTGATCAATGCACAACTAGAAGCAAAAGGAGTGGATTTTTGTTTTTTTGCATACATTCATTTATTCATACATTCATTCATTCATTTATTCATTCTGTTTGCATGTGTTGCTCGAGGACTAGCAACATTTAAGTTTGGGGGTATGATAACTCGTATTTTTATGAGTTATCATGGCTCATTCCAGATTTAATTTGTGTGTTAGTTCGAGAGATTAGGCTTAATTTGCACTCTTTTAGCTTAATTTTCATCCACTTTGCATTTTAGGAGCATTATTTAGTTTTTAGGCAATTTCAGCATTATTTAGGCATTTTTAGTCTATTTATTTTATTTTTACATCTTTTGCAGGGAGGACGGGACACACGAAGGCAAAGCGGACGAGTTGAATGCAAGCTGAGGCATCCAGAGGCAGGGAGTTGGCGCCCAGGCACCACCCTACACGCCTTGACCATTTGCAGCACACACAGCTGACATGAAGGAGCAGTCCAGGGAGTTGGCGCCTAGGCACCAGTGCAAAAATTTCTAGGGTTCCAGAATGTGTCTAAACTGCTCAGCACACAGAGAGTTGGCGCCTAGGCGCCTATACGCATCCGTATGTGAATATTCCAGTGCGTAAGCTGCGCAAAAGAGGACTCTATATATAGTTCTTAGGGGTTCGCGCGCGAGGGAAGAGAAGAGGAGAGAGCCGGAGTACGAACTACAGTGCAAGAGAAAGTGGAAATTGAGATCAAAGCTCGGATTGAAGAAAGGAATCAAGTCCCATTGGTGGAAACCGCCGGAAAATAATTTTTCTTATTCTTTCCAATTTTCTTTCTCTGCACTATGGATACTTTTTATATGGATGTAGTGGTTGTTAAGATCATGTCTTTGAACTAAACCTCCATTAGATGGATAGTTAGGATGAATTGAATTCTAAACTGTATTGTTTCTTGGTTCTTAGAATATTCAGGAATGAATATTTAAGCTTATATACACGGTTGTGTATGATTTACCTTTGCATGTGTGAGTATAATGCTTTTACAAGATTAACTACCTTATAAGATGATTTAATTGCTTGATTTATCCTTGGAAAAGTGAGATATTTGCCAGATCCATTTGCAAGGCACAAGTTTCGACCTTTGTGTAAGGAGAGTTGTTTAACAATTCCGGTTAACAATTCCTCGTGGGAACGATACTCTACTCACTCTTTATTACTTGATACGACACGTATACTTGCGTAAATAGTGAGCAATTTAATATACATATACACAGCTCGTCAATTCCACATCATATAAAAATTTCAGCTCAAAATTACTTGTATAAAAATGATTAAAAATCATTTGGTGCACCTGATCCTAACACCTGTTCAACCCTGTTCAGGTTGATTTTCTCGAATTTTTAATTTACAACCTGCTTATCCTTTTGAGCTAAAAATTAGGTCATTCCTTAACAACCCTATCATGATTTTTCACACAAATTTTCATGCTAAAACTCATTCATTTACGGTTTCGTTCATATTTTTCTTTCCTACTCTAGATTCAATATATATAAACATATCCATGTGATTCATTTCACTCTTATAATTATTAACACATAATCTATATGAGGGTTTGGTTTGATTAATCATTCCATAAGAATTCAAGGATATATTTACCCATGAATTAAATATTTTTTAACGATCTTTACCTTAATCATCAACCAAACATGATTTAGGTTAATGTATATGAATCAAAAGCGCATAATACTCACCCAAATTAAACATGAACATGGGTAAACCTTGTTGAATCCTTTTTTCCTTTTTTTCTTCTTTCTTTTCCTCCTTGCTTGGCCTGCTTGGGATGACCCTAGCTGTTGCCCCTTTGTGGAGAAAATTTTCTCTCCCTTTCCCTCTCTCTCTCTCTCTCTCTCTCTCTCTCTCTCTCTTTCTTTCTCTCTCTCTCTCTCTCTCTCTCTCTCCTTACTAGCTTGAACGACACCCTTGCTCACTTTCCTCCTTATTTCCTCCTTTCTTGCTGCCCAAGAAACCCCTTTATATATATTTAGGATTTTACCCTTGGTGAGCCATCATTTAACCATGGTTAAGGGAGCTTAATTGCCCTAAAATCCATTCATATTGCTGTCCACTTAGAAATGTCCACATGTCATGGACCTTATGGCATTTTATTGCCACAAAATCAACCCATATCCATGTTCATAACTCCCCCTAGCTGCCTAGGTCATTCAAATGAATATTTTGCATTTTTAAAAATCAAAAAAATCAAAAGGGAAGACCCCTTGGACGTCCACACCATGCCACCTCTTCATGCCTCTTTGAGGCTAGCCCTTAGCCTCTTAAACCATCATTTAATCCACTTCAATTTTCAAGGATTTTATCCCTTGACTTAATCTAAAAAATCCAGCTCAAAGCACCTTCTTTTGACACTTCTCATGGGCGTTAAACCAAGTCATTAAGCCACTTGTTTTTTAATAAATGTTATGGTAATTTTTGATGCACAAAGTCAATGCTACTCACCTTTTTCCAATTAAGAATATTTCCATGGTAATTAGCTTAATCCAATCCTTCCATAAGATATATTTCATAAATTTATTCAATCGTTTCAAGTTTCGTCTCAAACCGACTTTTCTACGTCAAGTTATGATGCTTTGAAGATAACCTTAGAGTGTGAGATTGAAAACAAATAATTATCATCTTAATCCTATCACATTTGCCTTAATCCAATCCACACATAAGGTTGAGACTAAAGTCATGAGCTTAACTTTCCATTTTCATCTCAATCCGCCTTATAGGCGTCAAGTTATGAATTTTTTACATTTTCCAACATAATTCCATAATTATCATTTTAATTTTCATAAATTAAATCATGAAAATTAAAATAATTATTCATGCTACATTAGCATCTTCTAATCCTCATTAAGCCCCTTTGGTCATATTGACTCACATTGGGCTATGACGATTAATCTTAATCACCATTCTTAATCACAACCCTAATTGCAAAATATCATTAAATCATAAAAATTATCCAAATCATACATAATTCATATTTACATGCCAAATGCACATACATGAGCCCTACTTGGGTCTGAGTATCACAATCCTCCCCCCTTATAATAGGTTTCGTCCCGAAACCTATTGCATTTCAAATATCGGGGTAAGACTCATATAAATTAGCCAACTTATCATTTTTCTTCCAATACTTTCAATGGTTTATCACGCTTCCACTGCGCCACTTTATCTTGGTGGTGTTTTTAGCTTTGGACTTATTACTCATCTTTTATCTTTATGATAGACATACTATCTTTCTTATACATAGAGAAATTATATTTGTATAATCTATCATCTTATCGTAGGGTAAGATTTAAGCTACTCATCCAATCATATCAAGTAGAGATTAATAGCAATCATCTTCATTGCACACATAATGTTCATATAACATAAATATCTTCATTCTATAGCAAAGAGCAAAAGATGCTCTTATATAAAATTTCATACATATTTCATTAAAAGCAAAAGATACTTTTGCTAATTCATATATTCATTCTCGCTTTATAATGCCTACATCTAGATTATACCATTGTAGACTACTTAAGGGGAGTACCGGTATTAAACCAGTCTAAAATATTTTCTTTCTTATCCCCCTTTCCAGTTTCCATAAACCAGTAAGGGTCCTTATCATTCTTTCTAGTCTCATTTCTCATGAGCTCATATCATCATAAAGAATTACCTCTTACACCTATCTTCCGACCACATCAGAATTGAAGAGAATCCCGACAATCATTTTTTTGTCTTCATTTTTCTTCAACTATTCACCATTCCTTGCTATGATATGTGACACCAAGCTTTATGGTATCATATATGTAATCTTCTTTTCCTTCCATCCATGCTGACTAGACACAGTTTGCTACACCTTTCTATAATAATTTTGTAGAGACTTTCTATCAACTGGTTGCTGCAATTAGCTTTAGTTGAGCTAGCCTTTCCTTATCTTGTCGCCTCTTATGTCTTGGTCAAGAAGTTTGAGGCAACATGACCCCATCGGTCACAGTTAAAACACTTTTTTCTCTACCGCCTTAATAACTTGACAAGTTCTTACCGCATGGCTAGCTTATCCACATTTATAACATCGGTTTAATCCTTTTAAACTTTCTCCAAAGAGTTATTTGTCAAAAATACCACAAATTGGAGGACCTATTAAGGTATAGCTTGTTTTCCTTTTTCTTGTCACCACCTTCTTACTCCTTTCTTCTCCTACACTAGATTCCTTAGTTTTAGTGGCAAGTTGTCTTTGCCCTGATTGTACTTATTCAACCTCAATATGTGTTATATCCTGGTGTCCTACTGGAAGATATTTCTTATTACATTCTTTCATAAAAATTTGCTACGTTACCTTCCTTGGTTATGACATAATAGTCATTAGGGTTTCCTACCACTCATAAGCATTGCCACCATTCATAAGCATTGAGCATTGCCAATCAATGCTTGGGTAACACGTAAAACTACATGGACAAACTTTAAACAACTTCTTGATTTTAGTCATCCACTGCTCAGCCTAAATAGGATCTGATTCACCTGAGAACTTAGGTGGATGCCAAGCTAGAAGGCATTGATATCCTTCCCATTCGTTTCTATCATAACATCATTAATCCTTAAGGGTTTGGGTGCTAGGTTAAGAATTATTACTTGTACCTGTCCGTCCCTTCTACCTTCTTCTAATTGGTCCTGTTGGGTATTTTCCCAAAGACCTTCTATTACTTTTGCTGCTTGGGCTGCCTAATCTCAAGTGGCCTGCTGCACAGCTTCTTTTACACTCACGGTTATCTTTTCCTCCATTCTTTTTACCTGTGAGATGTTACCTATAGCGGTAGCACCTTCAACCTTTGATTTAGGGTTTATAGTAGCCCGTCGTTGACGAGTTCTTGGACTCAGTTGTCCTCACTGCCCTGGTCGCTTAGATTTGCTTCTAGCTTCTCTTATTCCCTGTTGGCTCATAGATTCATCATTTGCAACTTGCCTTTCCCTTTTTGATAGGCATGTTGTAGAAAACAACTTGTAAAATCATATTAATATGATCATCTCTTATCATAAAACAATTCATATCATACATAGTCAACTATATTAACTAGAAAGATTAATGACCTTTCCTTTTTCATATACACTTAGCATTTGAATAAAATTAAATGCACTTATATTTTCATAACATCAAACATCATACATTCATTTAGGAATCAAAAGGATAAAAAAGAAGCTCTTTTTTTTCCCTACATTTCTCATTTCTATCTTCGCTTTTTATGGTGTAAAGTTCCTTTTCTTTACACATACAGATTATATTCATATAACTTGTCATTTTATTATAAACTTAAACTCTAAGCCAACAATTATTAGAGAATCGGTACCTAGGTGCCGCCCGTATGGCTTCATAACATTGCACCTTAAACATAGGTAAAGTCCAACACAATTTTGTGCTATATTAAGTGAGGTGTGGTAAGCCTCAAGTATGGGGGGTATAGATGTAGGATGTCATTATTCGACCTAATATCTATTCATATTCCCTTCTATCCTTTGTCTTTTCTTAGCTTTTCCTTACCACCTTTTTCATCTTATTTGATACTTTTGTCATTCTTCCTTCATATATCATCTACATTGTGAAACATAGCAAACCAGTTACATTTTCTTAAATAATCATATCATTGCATTATAATTAAACACAATAAAAGACAATACATATTATATATGTCATACAATTTCAATCTATCTCTTTCATAATTTTCCATTCTTTCCTCTACGTCTATCTATTAATCCTTGTTAAGATATCTTCTCTGTGATATTAAGTCTTTCTTCCCATGCCTATTTACCAATCTATGCTTTGATACCAACTTCTGTGGCGCCCCAACCCGAGACGTCACATCCTTACTCCAAGACCTTATCGATTAGTAAATGTGAATCGGGATTGTTGCCCTGATCACGAGGTGGGTTCTTAATTGGATCTCATTCAATTTTTTTTGTTTCATTTATTTTATCTATCATCATTCATTTCTTTTCATTCAACACCATTCATCTTACCAGCGATGATACACTTGTAATAAATTGCATATATCATTCATAACATCTCATCTTGCTCTTCTATAGTAAGAGTCTTCTTGACTTAATCTTGACATTTTTATACATACATACATACATCCAATCATTAGTTCATATAGAACTCAAAACTTTAAATAATTTCACATACATCATATTAACACATTAAGGTATATTATCTCACACATCCTGGCTAATCATTTTAGCCCACATTCGCATATCATCTCTTACCTTTCCTTAGATGATCAGGTCCACGACCTCTTGAGCTTTCCGGTACCGGTCTAAGGTTTGAAAAAATAAATGTAAGTGATAACTCAATAAGCAAGCATTTTGGGGCAAGACTATCCATTAAAATATTTCCATAAACATCTTGAACACTTTTATACATGAGGATATTTGTATGTCCTAAAACATTATCATATAATCCTTTGTTCATGAGGACAATTCTATGTCCTAGAACATTTTCATAAAATCCATTCTTAAAACCATTTACAAGCCACGTATGGGATTGTTAAGGCAAAACATATGTGTTTTACCCTCTTTAATTAATTTTTTTGGTCTTGTGTAAACATTTATAATGTTCCAAGACATTTACATAAAACCTTCTTTTGTCAATGGATGTTTTTACGTCCAAAATATTTTTCATCATAAATTCCTTTAGCTAAGGGACATTTGATGTCCAAAAACATCTTTGACATAAACTTTCTTTGGCAATAGACATTTATATGTCCTAAAATATTTTTCTTCATAAATCCTTTTGGAAACAGACATTCATATGTCCTAAAATATTTTTCACATAAACTCTTTAGCAATGGACATTCTCATGTCCAAAAACATTTTCCATTTAAGCAGTTTGACATTTGATATTCTCATGTCCATAAACACTTTTCACAAATCCTTTTTATAACCCCCATCTTGGGGCTTGTTAATAACAAACAAGGCATAAAACACATAATCGATTTTCATGAAAGCATTTGCATAAAAAAACATTTCATCTCATCCTTGTTATTTACACCTTTTTGTGTAAAACACCCTATTATGGCTCATAAAATCCCGTTTAGGATAACTTTTCGTATAAATGCTTTATGTCCCAATCTTTGGGGTTTTCAAAAGCAAAACATATGCAAATGCATTTCTCTCCATCCAGTAGTGATACTTAGCAAGTGATCATTCTACCTTTTGGAAGAGAATCCATGATTAACAGCACGCTAGCCAGGTGGTTGTTCCTTCATCTTCTCCCATCTCAGGGAGGGTGCCTCTGGCCTCCTGCCATCCCTTAGCGACTTGGCCATATGTAGAGTGGGCCCCGGTCCATCTCCGATCGTGCTCTACAACCGACCTATTTCTTGTATTGGTGCACCATACATAATCATCATTAATGTTCATCTGCTAGCATGATCTCATAAAACATCACAGAGTCTGTGTTTTAAAGTATCACAGACCGCAGGTCATATCCTTTTAAACCATCTTGAAAAACATCACAGACCGTAGTCTGTGTCTTTTTAAATCACTTTAAAAAAACATCACAGACCGCAATCCGTGTCAACATGTAAAGCGAGCGCACCCACTTTAAACAAGTTATCATTTGAAATCTAGTTTTATGATGACCTTCCTTAAATTCTTTGAGAAACATTTTGAGTAAAATATTTTGATAAGCGTTTGAGATGTTTGAGAAAATAATAGATCTTAAAATCCTTATGACAAAGAAACTTCAAAGCTTTTGGATTTTCAAGAATAAACCACGTATTTTCCTAGCATTTTCTTGGTTTCCATTTTAGGGCCTTTTGCTTACAAACGTTATGCAATTGTACCATCCCCTTCTTAACCACCCTGAAATCAAATTCTTGTCCATATATCTATCTTGCCATTTTTACATAGAGAGGGGCTTGCATAGCCTTTTGCATGCCATTCTAGCAACCCAAAATCAAACCATTATATGAAATCAACTTATCGGGTTGGTCATCCTTAAACCCCTTTTTAACAACATCCATATAAATATTTTTCAAGACATTCTCAATATATTTCCTTATCAAAAGAAAATTAAAACTTTTCTAATATCATTTCCAACATATGGACCATGTCCAAATTATCATTTATGATTTAAATATAATGGCATAGAAATCAAATCCCTTTTGAAATCAACATTAGAAAGAAGTTACTTGCTTAAAATGTATTGGCGTAAAACATAAAATCCTTAAGAAACAACATCATGAAGAATTTGCCTACTTGTAAGCAATTTCCTAAATCCAAAAACATAAAGCATTCCCAATCTTTGGCAACACTTGTGATAAAATAATTATCTTAAAAAGTGTTGCTTGCTTCCCATGAAGCAAACCATGAGACTTCCATTAAAGCCATTTTTTTAAAACTTGTGGCTTTTCATTAAAGTCATCCTTTTCAAAACTTGTGCTTGCCCATTCATCAAAACATCATTATAAACATTATCAATCATGTCAACACATAGAAAGAAAATAATATTTTGTAAAATTTGCTTGCTTACCTAAGATAACCTTAATCCCTTTCTCCATACATTTCCTTTCCTTTGCCTAGATAAATGAAAAAGATATTTCATTTATATGCATCAAATTCAAATGCTTGCATCCCTTAGGGTTTTCCAACCTACATGAATCCATTTAGATTTACGTTAAACTAACTTAACCCACTTGCCTTTCAAGTTGGGTGTCCATTTTCCAATTCTCACATTGGTATAAGTTGTGCTCCCATAGCACCCATTCCATAGCCTGCTTATCCTTTTGAGCTGAAAATTAGGTCGTTCCTTAAGAACTCTATCATGAGTTTGTACACAAATTTTTATGCTAAAAATCATTCATTTACTATTTCATTCATATTTTTCTTTCCTACTCCAGATTCAATACATATAAACATATTCATGTGATTCATTTCACTCTTATAATTATTAACACATAATCTATATGAGGATTTGGTTTGATTAATGATTCAGAAAGAATACAAGGATATATTTACCCATGAATTAAATATTTTTAACCATCTTTACCTTAATCATCAACCAAACAAGACTTAGGTTAACATATATGAATAAAAAACGCATAATACTCGCCCAAATTAAGCATGAACATGGGTAAACCTTGTTGAATCCTTTTCCCCTTACTTTCTTCTTCCTTTTCCTCCTTGCTTGGCCTGCTTGGGATGACTCTAGTTGCTGCCCCTTTGAGGAGAAAATTTTCTCTCCCTTTCTCGCTCTCTTTCTCTCTCTTTCTCTCCTTGCTGGCTTGAACGACCCCCTTGACTTGCTGCCCACTTTCCTCATTTCCTCCTTTCTTGTTGCCCAAGAAACCCCTTTATATATTTGGGATTTTATCCTTGGTTAGTCATCCTTTAACCATGGTTAAGGGAGCTTAATTGCCCCAAAATCCATTCATATTGCTGTCCACTTAGAAATGTCCACATGTCATGGACCTTATGGCATTTTCTTGCCACAAAATCAACCCATATTCATGTTCATAACTCCCCCTAGATGCCTAGGTCATTCAAATGCATATTTTGCATTTTTAAAAATCAAAAAAATCAAAGGAGAATACCCCTTGGATGTCCACACCATGCCACCTCTTCATGCCTCTTTGAGGCTAGCCCTTAGCCTCTTAAACCATCATTTAATCCACTTGAATTTTCAAGAATTTTATCTCTTTACTTAATCCAAAAAATCTAGCTAAAGCACCTCTTTTTAACACCTCTCATGGGCATTAAACCAAACCATAAGCCACTTATTTTTTAATAAATGTTATGGTACTTTTTTGTACACAAAGTCGATGCTACTCACCTTTTTCCAATTAAGCATATTCCTATGGTAATTAGCTTAATCCAATCCTTCCATAACATAAATTTCATAATTTTATTCAATCATTTCAAGTTTCGTCTCAAATCGATTTTTCTATGTCAAACTATGATCCTTTGAAGATAACCATAGAGTGTGAGATTGAAAATAAATAATTATTATCTTAATCTCATCACTTTTACCTTAATCCAATCCACACATAAGGTTGAGCCCAAAGTCATGAGCTTATCTTTCCATTTTCATCTCAATCTTCCTTATAGGAGTCAAGTTATGAATTTTTTACATTTTCCAATATAATTCCATAATTATTATTTTAATTTTCATAAATTAAATTATGAAAATTAAAATAATTATTCATGCTACATTAGCATCTTCTAATCCTCATTAAGACCCTTTGGTCATATTAACTCACATCGGGCTATGACGATTAATCTTAATCACCATTCTTAATTACAACCCTAATTGCAAAATATCATTAAATCATAAAAATCATCCAAATCATTCATAATTCATGTTTAGATGCCAAATGCACATACATGAGCACTACTTGGGTCTGGGTATCACATCTAGTACTAATTACATCTTACTAAATGCCTAACCTAACCTCCATCTCAAGGAATAGGCTCATACATTAACATAGATGGAACAACATTTTAATACTAACCAAATGCATATGACACTACTTCAACTAACTCCTGTGTACATTAAGATTCACACACACCAGGAGAATACATACACCATAATTTAAAACACATAACAATATCTTTATGTGCCATAAATCCATACTTACCCAAAAACCTATAAATATTTCTAAATTACATTCTCATCGAGAGCAAACTATTTGTTGGGCTCTCTAAACCATTCTGTTATCTAAAAGAAATAGAGGCAAAATTCATGAGTTTGGGTAAACTCGGCAAGTGACAACAATCAAATAAGACCATTTATAAATATTAACAAAATATTCTTTCTTATTTCCATGCCAATTTCATGCTTTGCATGCAACTATGTTGTGTGTGCTCACGCCAATATCATGTTCGCACAAAGCAACAAACACTAATAAATACCAACTTATGCAAACCAGTACTATGCCTCAACTTTTAAGAGGAACTCCATCTCTAACCTAAACTATCTAACTCAATGTCATCTAGTACCATATGTATACTCATCATATGATACTAGGACTAACCCTAAGGAGAAGTCCATCTCTATTGATGGACCATTTTCCTTAATACTAACAATTATCTAACCATGTATGCATACAACCATGTCAAGTGTGCCATGTTAAAATTAAAATATCAGTATTATACCATAATCATCAAATTGTTTTTCGACATATGGAAAATCTTTGTGAAATTCTAAAAACCCATCCAATCAATACCATAGAAACTATTCAACAAAATTTAGTATGCACATTTTTAGAAGTAAAATTGATCATCTATTGATATGAAAATTTTAGAAAATAAAACTACCTTCATGCGCACCAAGTGCTTGTCGTTAAGAGCACTGTATCACCAGTTTAATTAAAATTAACCGAAACACATTAAAGCTACCACTATGCGGATGATAGTGTAGAATAACGGTGAGTCGGGTCGAATCCACAGAGAGGCGATGTAGTTTTGAATTATTTTTAAGAGAAAGAGAGGGTATGGAGAAGAGAGAGAAAGAAATTAGAGAGAGAAAGAAGAGAGAGAAAGAGACGTTAGAGAGAGAAGAAAAGAGAAAATAGAAAAAATTAGAGAGAGAGAGCGAAAGAAATTAGAAAGAGAGAGAAAGAAGAGAGAAAAGATTAGAAGAGTTTGAGATAAAAGAAAGGGAGACAAGAAGCTAAAAGAAATTATAATTAACTAACAACTTAATTGAAACTATTCTAAGAAAGCAATAAAAGCTATGAAATTCAACTATTAAAATAGGAAAGAGAATTACATTAAATTTAATCTAAAAATTACAAAACATAAAATAAAAGCAGTAAATCTAATCTAAAAATTAAAACTACAAATTAAAGATTACCAACTACGAAGCACTACAAACCATAAAGCAACAAAATAAAATTTACATCACAAAAATATGAAGAGCAAATCTCCACCTAATGAAAATTTTATTGCTTAGCCCCACCTCCTTGCTAGGGGTCCCACAAGATGGGTCCCACCCAAGGGAGAGGATTGCTCAGTGATTGGGTTTTGGGATGAGTGGAGGGTTCATTTTATAGATGTGTGAGGGACCCTCCTTCCACCGTGGAATCCGATGTGGGATTCCTGCTTTTGCCTTCAATTGTAGCTGCCCTCTGCCATTTGCCTTAGCTGATGGAGACGCTGCTGCCAAAATGGGGATTTTCCTTCATCGATTTTTCAAGGATTGCTGCATTTTTTTTAATTGCAATTGCCCGATAATTGACGGTTTATGTCGCTAGGTTGCCAATAGGTGCAGATTGGTGAATTTCGATTTTCTGCCCTGCTGAGATTTTCATGCGTCCGCTGGTTGCCTCAGTTGCCGGAAGTGATTGCGGGAAGTTGGGGAAGATGGATGAGCTTGCAATTTTGGTGGCTGGCGGTTGAGTGTGGCCGAAGAAGGCTGCCTTGCTGTTGCTTTCTAATTGGAAGCCCGAGCTGCCAGATTTAATTAGAGAGATGGGTGAGCTTGCCTAGCCGCTGACGAAATCAAGCTTGGGAGCAGAGGGCTGCCCGAAAATTATTGTTGTCGAGTTTCCATTGAGAGGGCGCAGGCAGGAAATTTTTGTGGGCGAAATCTATAGTGATGCTTGGGAGTTGACGGTTGGTTAAAATGGCTTCAATGGCTGCTGATTTCCTGCCCGACCGGACTAAGAGAGGGACGCCATGGCTGTTGTTCGATGAAGAGGAGAAAATTGGGCAATGGAAGAAACGACCCGAGCTGGTGCTTGGATTTGGGGAAAATGGAGCTGGAAGGTAAGGAATGGGCTGCCGCTGATTGCTGAAATTAAAGGGGGCATTGGCTGAATTTTTCTGCCTTGAATGGGTTTGCAGGCATGGATGGATTTGGGCACTGCTCAATTTGCTGCCGATTTTAATTTCTGGTTGGATTTTAATAGCTGCCCGGAGGGAATGGAGGCTGATTTTCATTGCTGCCGGCAGATTCAGTGCAAAGGGACCTGTGCACGAATGAATTTTTAAGAAGCAAGGGATCTGCCTAATCGGATCTGGGTTTTTGGGATTGCGGTGATAGGCTGTGAGAAGATGGGGAGATAAGCAAGGGGCTGCCGGGCGATGACAGCTTGGGAATGAAATGGGTGTCGTTCCATTTCTGCTTAAAATTAGGGACAGCGAATCATGCTTGGATGGACGGTATCGCTGGATTTTTCTGCCGTGAATGGGTTCTGAGTATAGTTGCTGTCGATATTGAATTTGAGCTGGTGGATTGGCGTGTTGCCGGCTTGGAGAAGACGGGCTGGCCGAAAATGGTTGATGGATTGTTCCGCCGTTCTGCTGCACAAATTTTCCGCACGACTGGATCTTTTCTGCTGGTTGCTTTGGTTGCCGGAAGTGATTGCGGGCAGTTGGGGAAGATGGAGCATAGAAATGGTGCTCCGGCAGTGGTTTGCTGTTGTGCACATGCAACATAAAAATTGCAATTTAAAATATTTCAGCACTGTGTATTTTCTACCCAGATAACTTTAATATTTCCTAAATTTGATTTTGTACTCTTTTGAGTTCATTTTATCAATGCAATTCTTATTTTGTCATTTTATTTTAAGATTACATAATAATTCACTTTAACCCATGTTTTAAACTATACTTATAAATATATATATATATTACCTTATTTACCCTTTTTATAAATTTGTCTGAATTATATTAATAGGTCATACATATTTCACCATTAAAATTGAGTCATAATTTTATATTTTCAAGAATATTGCAAAATGACCCATTTTATAGCAAAGTTAAAGATTCTATCAAAAATATGATTTTCATGAAATTCCACTGAAAACCTGCATTTAATTAATGTTTTAATACTTAACGGTGCGAATTTTATATAAAATTAAATGAAAATTGTGAGAATTATCACACCTACCTCTCACCAACTTAATTAAAAGTTGATTTTTCGCCTCCTTCATTAATGGCACTAATTCTTCCTCATTGTTGGTTCCATTAAGTTGTCTAAACCTAAGAGGGTAGGAGTGAACTGAGTTATTAACAATTTTTTTATTCTAAATTTCAAACCTTGATTTAATCACTCCATAGAGATGAAGCAATGCAAAGCTAGAGAGAGTCTATGAATGCAATAAAATAGATAAAATGAAAGCACAAAAACACAAAGGATACAAGATTCTTAGTGTTTCGAGTAACACCTCTACTCCACTCTACCCTTCTAAGTACACATCCTTTATTTATTGGGTTTCACTATTATATCATAATACAACTTAAGAGTACTTACTCTCTTCTATATTCTAGCTCAAGGAGGTGTAATGCAGTGCAGGTAAGTAATTAATAAGCACCACTCTCACCGATGTCCACTTCAACCTCTACTTGGATTTTGTCTCTAATACCAATTGAAGAAAAAGTAAAAAATTAATGCTTGAAGGAAAGTTTACACTTTATAGATTGTGTAGGTAGTTGAAAGAATAGCAAGCTATTAGAAACTTGTGAAAGAGGATGCAGAATTAACGGTTAACTTTGCTTACACACAAGAACTTTAAATTATGTTTGAAAAACTTTATCGTTTGTAAGATAGAAGGTGATAACTCAATCGATGCTTTGGCTAGTCTCTTTAACTCTTCTTGATATAGCTTTTACAGATAACAGAGTAAGATAACCATTGTAGTGGAAATTCGTGCACACTAAATGAACAAACTTTAATTTTTTTTTATCATTGTGACTAAATTCATAAGCGGGCTACGAGTGTGACTTTACTTCTAAGTCACAAGTTGGGTTGATTTGGGGGTGAGACTTCTCATGATGAAAACTCTTTAATGCCAATTTACCTTCAGTCTCTCACTTAGGTCACATTCAGGGTCGACTCAAGCTTCGATTTCAAATGCTTAAATGCCTTTTGATCATTGAGCTCTGCTAGAATGTTTGAAGTTATAAGTGAGGTCGACTTCAGACGTGACTTCATCAATGTCACACTCAAAGTCCACCTTGATTTTAACTTTGTAAGTGTAAGACTCCTTCAATTTCTAAACCTAAAACCTAAAATCAAGTTATAGCTTGGGCCACCTTTGGGTATGACTTTGTTCTTTCCACCATGCCTTGTTTTAATTTAACATACAATATTTAACTTATAAGTCACTAGGAAGGTCGACTTGACTTCTCCCAAGATGCAAATGAAGTCAACTTAGGGTACAACTTCACTTCTTCTTACTTAGCCTTGAATTCTTTATGCCTGTTTGGCTATCCAAAGTCACTAGGGTCGAATTAGTTTGCAACTTCACAGAAGTCACTACTTGAATTAACTTGGGATATGACTTCACTTGCAATATTTTGGCCCTTGACTTCTGTGGCGCCCCAAACATGAGCGTCACATCCTGAGCCATACCTCGAGATCGTATTGATTGGTAAACGTGATCAGGATTGTTGCTCTGTCACACGGCGGGTTTTATCGGATATTTATCCCATTACTTATGATCATATAGAAGTCCACATAATAGTTCAAGTTCTCATATTTTCAAGTCAACATATCTAAGTCATTTCAATCCATTCATCACATACAAGTATGATGTTCAAGCAACATTTCAACACTTGCCTAAATCAGATGTCACAGCATATATACATCATATACATCAATATAAAACACTTCATTTAATATACAATTAGTTCACATGAGTTTTCATGACATAAAAATTCTAAAATTTCTCCATTGATTCCTTAAGCTTGTATTTGCTCCTTCGTCATGTCCTGTCCTTCACCTGTCTTTGGGTTTGGAAAATAAAATCGTGAGTCGAAACTCAATAAGTAAGCTATTTGCATTGTACAGGCAAATCATTTCAGGCAACATTTTGCATTTAAAATCATCTTGGAAAGCAACTTATACCTTGATTAAAGGTATATCTTAAAACATGAAATCTTGTACCCATCACGAGTACCATATGCTTAATGTCATATAAAACATGAACATATATATCAATTTTTCCTTAGGATGGAAGCTAGCCAGGAAACCATCTGTCACGTTAACTCTCATTTTAGAGAGGGCGCCGCCGGCCTTGGGCCTGTTTTAAGCGACTTGGCCACACTAAGGGGGGACAATTGGTCCGCTTATACCCTTCAAGTGGACCTAGTACCCTGTGCACATGAACTTTTACATTAATCCATCTTTAACATGCTAGCATGATCTTTCAATCAGAAACATAGAGTCACATCATTTTTCCATAGCATTTATCAAAGAAAATTTCATAATATTGAATTTGAAGTAAAATATCATTTCAATACCATTTTGCTAAGGGATGGCCATCCTTAACCATAATAGAAACAATTTCCATAGTTTCATTAAACAAGTTAAAGAAAGAATTGCATTTATGTAAACAATTTAGAAAAACAAAAATCCTTGAGAAAATTTGCTTGCTTACCTGAATTCCTTAACTTTTCGTCACAACTTTTTCTTTGTCTTTGCCTATATGAGAATAATATGATTTTTCATATATATATTTTTCTCATATTTCATTTAGATTTTCAACCCATTCCATATACATACATCATTTATTTGACTTCACAAGTTACTATGCATACATTTAGCATATATGTGCACATTTTTACACGTTTCGTCGGCTACCACATAACATGACTTACATAACCCCATACATAGGGTACTCATTTAAATCTCATAAAATTAATTTAATAATCATCATACATAGGTTCTTTAACCTCACTTTGCCATTTATCCATTTTTTCTAAAATACACGCATGGGTGTTTCTTTTATGCACATACCGTTGCCTTCACTCCATAAATCAAGTCCAAAATTTTGGAATTAATATCATAAAATCTTAAACAGATATATAAATATGGAATTCATCTTATTTTCATGCACTTTTGCATAAAATCACTTTTCATAAGTCATTCATCACCTATTCACATGTATCATTCACGTAGTCCCATTTAGCAACATATACGTAAAATATTTCATAAAATTTCCTAAAGCAGAAATGTAATCCATATTTCAGCGGTTTAATTACACTTAATTACCACTACATTTAGGGTATTTTCATGGGATTTAAATCCATTCACCATGGGTTTCCAAAACAGTAAGTTTGGAACCCTTTTTTCACCCGTTTAATATGTCTTTTGACACATAACCCTAAGCAGTCATATAATTCCGAAATTGCACATATAAATCCATTTTTCCTAATCCATTTTTAGGTATTTAACACATATACAACATTCATTAATTATCATTTCTCAAAATAGCAAGTTGCCTACACGTTTTGAGTCCCGTTTCACATCGGTTTGACATTCTTTCATAAAATCTATAAAAGTCAGTTTTAGGGCTTCTTTTCCCAAATATTTTTGGGAATCCATAATACCTTAAACCTAGGATATTTTACCCTACATAAAATTCATAAAACATGCAAACCTATTTCCATAGCATTTTTAGCATAGAAACATGGAAATTAGGTCAAAATCATCACTTTGCATTCCATAACTTCAAAAATTCATCATTTAAGCATAAACCAATGTATGTTTTGCATAAATACATGATTCATAACCTAATCACATCATCAAATCAAAATATCAACTTGTCTTAGAGATTTAGGGTTTGGCAACTTGGATTTTCCACTTAATACTCATGCAAAACTTCACTTTCATCAACTTAAACTTGAAAATTCATGCATGAAACCTAATGCCCATTCCATATTCAATCAAAAGCATGATAAATCATCATTTTACAGATTATTTAAGCATCCCTTCCATTTTCTCATTTTGGAGTTTAAAAACTCAAAATATTCAACTTAAACAACACGTATACTTACTTGGTTTTGAGCTAAATCGAATCCTAATCCTTGGAGATGGTTTCCTCCTCAAATCCTTCCTTTTTTTCTTGCCTTTCCTTCTTCCTTTCTGGGGAAAATGGGGACATGAGCTTCTGGTTTCTTGGGAGTGAAAATTCAGCACTTAGCTAACTTTTCCAACTCTCTCTCAAAGTGGGCGTGCATGGCTATGAGCTGGATTTTTTTCCAGCTGTGGGCCCCACAATTTGGGCAATTTTCCTCACATTAAATTGCTTCCTTATAACCTTCATGTGCTGGTGGATTCACGGCCATGTAAAAATGAATTTTTACCATTTTACAAAAATCCAAAGCTGCTTTAAATCCTAGCCGTTCAAGCTGCCCATCCAGTCACGTCCCTTGCTGCCCATTTTCCACCCATTTTTCTATTTTTTTTTCAACCCTAATTTAATAGTGAATTATACACTTAATTATCCATTAATTCATGTATTAATTTGGTGTAAATAAATTTAATAAAAACTGCAGCAACTTAGCATATCAAATCACATTTTTTCATCCATATATGCTGTCCACGTTTCCACTTGCATGGTAGCTGCATTTTACAATTTTTTATTGCTGCATATCTTCATAATTGCATGCACATCTCATGTACTTGCATCTCAGCTACATATATGCATTTTTTAAAAAATTAAAAATTCAAAAAAATCAGCTTGGCAGCCCCCCTTGGACGTCCCTTGTTGCCACATAACCTATGCTCTCACTTGAGCATCTTGTAGCTCCATCATCATATGCATTTAATGGCTGGATAATTCTCATATTTTTGCATTTTACAAAATGCCTTAAAACTAGCCTTCACTTGACACCTCAAATCCAATTAATTTCAAACTATTATGCTTTGTACTCTAGCATTAAATGTAAAGTGCTCTTGTGGAGCATTAGTCAACCGAACTTACCTTTTTCATTGCAGGTATTTCCCCAACATCTCATGCTTAATCCAATCCATCCAAAGTAAACATCTCATAATTTTATTCAACCGTTTCAAATTTCATCTCAATCCGATTTTCCTAGTTCCCATTATAGTCGTTTAAAGTTAACAGTTGAAATTGAAATAACCCATTAATTCCATAATACCAAGCCCAATATTATTAATTTTCATGTCAAATTTCACTTGAATCCGCCTTACAGGCGTTGAGTTATGAATTTTCCACTGTTTTTCCATTTAACTTAACAATTATCAAACAAATGCTCATAATTCATTTTAAATAATGGTAAATGATTTTCCATAATGCATTTGCACATTTACATCAACAATAATTTACTCTAATTCCATTGTCCCATTTTAGCTCAAAATGATTAATCACATCATTATTGCTAATCCAAAACCCTAATTGCAATAATTAGCAAAATCACATAAAACCTTCATAATTCAATAATTTCCAAATAAATATCATATACATGATTAATACATACATATGGGTTCTACATTGGTTAGGGTTTCACAACTTCGTTTATTTCATCTTTGTATTTGATTGATGTTTATGTGATGCCCCGTTGCCTAAATATCCATAATGGCTAGTCAACAGTGTCATATAACTTAAGAAAACTTCGGCAGTATCTCCCCATAATATATAAAAAGCTGGTACGGAATACAAGACCTATTATTTCTAAACATCTCAATCTCATCCTGTAACATCATATTCCATTCAAGATTTATGCATTTGTATTCTTATTCCATAGAGACATTCATATAATAAATAAATCATAGTAATTCATCCTTAGCAACAAGCAGCCCAAAAGATCATTTATATATGTGTCAATATAGATCGTAATCAAGTCCAAGATACCCATGTACAATATATTTTGTTAGAATTGGATTTGACTAAGCAAGTGTCCATAGGCATTAGTATAAAAAAGAAATATAAAGTCCAAAATACTTAGGAACACAAATGCTGATCTAATGGTCTTCAACATTGTGTCCTCCCCGTGCGCCATTTTGAGACTTCTCATTTGGACTGTGATCTAAAAACAAAATAACAACTCTTGTGAGCCTAAATAGACTCAGTAAGTAGATAACAGTTCACACAATATGGAAAAGAGTAAAACTTTGGATGCACATGCCATGCCAGTATTGTAAAAAGATGATTCTTGAATAACCATACAAGACACATGTGTCTAACACTCACACCCAAGAATTTATGCATAAAACCATACATAAATAGAGAGATCACAAACAATCATCTCCCCATGTCAACCAATGGCCATGAACAACCCTCTTCTTGTGTCAACCAAGGGCCATGAACAACCCTTTTCAAACATCCACTTTGAATAATACATCATCCATAACATAAATGGCCAAACACCACACACCACACATACAATATAAGAAAATCTAAGAAGGTTTATTCTAAATTTAATATACTGACTATCACATAAGCTTTTCGTCAAACACATGATAGATACCAAAGGCGGGACTTATAGTTCCTCCACTCGGTTCATCCCACTGAAGCAAGATCATAGTCTAATGATCTAAAAACTGCTAACGAGTTATTTATTTTACAAAAGCCACATAGCAACATCTGTTTACCCCTTAAACCCTACTAACAATAAGCTGCCGCAAATCCAAACTTCCCAAATACGAGATTGTTGAACACTGCCTCTTTCCTCCGGCCCTATTTCATGTTTAAGACGGGATTTCATCATTAATTTGAGAAGAGACGACATCTACTTACCTTAATCGCAATTTTCACCCAAGAACAATGACCTAAACTCAGATCTTCAGGATTTCGAGCTTCCTTAATATGAATCGATGATCTACAAGGAAGTTTGGAAGAGCTTTTGAAGCGGTTTAGGGCTAAAATAGAGGAAAACAAGAAACAACGGGTGAGAAGAGAAGTGTGATACCTTGGACATTTTGAGATCAATAAATGTAAATTAGGAATGGTATAATTATTATGCTTTGAGTTGGATAGATAAGATTAGGGCAAATGATTAAGCAAGGTGATTAAGTTAATCACCCTTGCTCAATATGGATTAATATGCACAAAAAGACAAAATAAGGTGTAGGAAAAGATGAGTTGGCATGGTCATTTAATTCAAATATTCATGTTAATTTATTTATAATTATGGTATAAGTTAGGTTATTGCTTGATAAATTTCTAACTTCGAGTATATAAGGCAGATCGATATGAAATTTGGAGGGTAAACACATGTTGACGTGCTCTACTTAATGAATAGTATAGATTGTGATAATTATGATTAAAATATGATGATAATAATTAAATTTCATAAAATATTTTCAAATGCTTATATCTTGCACTAGTATGGTCATTTTTAGGTGAAAATTTTTATGGATGGTTAAAACAAGGTGTTTTACAATTTGGATGGGTTTGATTAAGTTAAATCTCATGGAAAGATGCTAAACCACTTATGGTTGAAAACCATAGACTCTTTACTTTTAAAAAGTGGGTTTATAATTAATGTAAAGTCAAAGCCTTTAATGACACAATTGCGGTGTCTTATGGAGGGGATTTTGGGGCAATTTTTCAAATTATAAAAATTCAGGAAAAAGCATAGGAATGTTGTTGCATTTATGGATGTTAAATGGGTGAAATGGGCAGCTTTTTACGTTGACAGAAAAAAATGGGCCGTTGAATTGTGGACGTGAATTCATGAAAATGGGTGCAGATTTGGGCATTTTTTAAAAATATGAAAAACAAAATTATGTGGGTGAAAATGTGACAGCACATATGAGGATAGACTATGAAATTTTTAAGCATGAAATGAGGTGGAAATTATGGGTTAAATGCAGCATTATAAAAAGGGAAAATGGGAGGCAGCTTGGAATGTTGCTTTTGGACAGCAAGGTAGAAAAAAAAGAAAAAAACCTCAGTAGGGACGTTCAACTAAGGAGGAAGAAAGGAAGAAAAAAAAAAGAAAAGAAGAAGAGGAGAATTTAGCTAGGGCAAAGGGAAGGCAACAACAACATCACAAGTAGGTGGTCTATCCATGCTTTGATTTTGATAAATCAGATGTTCTTTACTCAAGTGATGCCTCTTAAATTTGGGTTCCTTAATGAATATTAAATGGATGGTTTATACAGCCCATAATGTGATAAATAAATGTCAAATGAGTAGAACGTTTCACTTCAAACATTTAAGAAGTGATATGAATGATTTAGGGCTATTTTGGACAAGGTACTTATGCTGAAATTTAATTTAATTCCAGATATATGTAGTTGTTTTAAACATTTATTGTGTATTGATTAGTTGAGTTGTGTTGATGTTTAATTGACGTAATTCCAAGCTTATATAATGAACCATAATTGGGTGGAATTAGGGATTGGTAACTTGGTAAAATTTTTATCCGTTTTAGGTAAAAATGATGCTTGTTTTAACAAGGATGCAAGTTGATAACTTTTTGGGTGTAAAATACACCACTATGGATGGAGTAAAGGATGCCTAAAATTGTAGGGTGAAAGTTAAAAATCTGTTTAATACATATACGTGATAGGGACGTCATTGAACAAGTGTCTAAACTAGGCAAAAATTAATTGCAGGGTTGTTCCCTAATTGATATGTAAACAAGTGTCTAAACTAAGCAAAAATTAAAAGAAAAATTCTGTTTAATGTCACCTTGATTATCCTATGATATATGTGTAATTAAAAGAAGCAAATCAAGGATATGGCTGACAAAGGTAATTGTGGCACCCCGAACCGGGGTGCCTAGAAACCTTACTCCGGGATCTTTATCAATTGGTAAACGTAACTCAAGATTGTTGCCCTGATCACACGGCGGGATTTTTAATTGAATCTGGTCAATTTTTTTTTCTTTCATTCCTTTTCTTTCATCACATAACAAACACTTGTCATCAACTTTACACATGATACTCATAATATTTCATTACATAACATCATATCATCATATATGAACACATTCTTGACATCAATTTTACATATACTATTCATATCATAATAATTGACTTATCTACATCACAAGTTCTTTCAATCTAAACATTCCATACATACATATTTTGAAAATTTCTTATAATCATTCATACCATATACAGACCAGCTTGTTGAAAAGTTTTCTTCATACTATTTTCCTCTCCTGCGTGGCTTGTGCTGTACCTGTCTATGGTTGGAAAAAACAAAACATGAGTCAAAACTCAATAGGCAAGCATTTGTCATTTTAAATGCATTTCTCACCTTTCAATAGTAGACGCTTAACAAGCGTTCGACTAGCAATTGGAGGAAACCTTTTCATAAACATTTCATAGTCCCAATTCATGGCAATCATATGCTCGTAAAACTTGACATATAAATTCTTTTTCCATGGACATATTTATGTTCTAAAACATTTGTCATCGAAACTCCTTTTCTTATAGGACATTCTCATGTCCTAAAAAACTTTTCATAAAACCCTTTTAAGCACATGCAACATGCAATACGTCTCTGTCCATCTGGTAGGTGACACTTATCAAGTGATCATCCTTTCTTAGGAGAGAAACCCTTCCAAGTGATAGTCCACGAGCCAGGCGGCTATCCGTGTCCATCTCCCATTTTAGGGATGGCGCCACCGGCATTTAGCCTTATTCAAGCGACTCGGACTATGCAAAGGGGGCCCAATTTGCAACCGCGTCCGGCTTGCATATCCTCTACAGTAGACCTAGTACATAATCCTTGTGCACACTTTTCCTTAATATTCACATGCTAGCATGATTTTATAAAAATCACAGACCACAGTCTGTGTCCTTTTTCTGAAAACTTGATGCTAGCATGCTTTCATAAAATACTACAGACCTCAACCTGCATTCCTTTCAAATCTTAAAAACTGGGCTTAACCCATGTTAACGAGTTCTATACTCAAAACGTTTTGTAAGGATGACCAACCTTAAAACATTTATATTTCATAAATCCTTTGAAGTATTCAAGGAAAATATTTGAAATAACATTATTTTCTAACCGTTTTGTAAATAATTTTTGAACGATAAAACGTCTTCAAAAATATTTGAAACCAAAAGATTTTTCTTACGAATGTTTTTCCCATTTATGGGTTTTTATGATCGAAGGACATGCAAATATATACTTTCATCTAATATCATATACTTTTTTCCACCTATCTTATTGTTCATTTCTATATGTGATAGACTTGTATAATCTTTTGAACATTACTCAAATCATTTTTCAAATTAATTTATCGTGTTGGCCTTCCCTAAAATCCTTCTCGAAACAATAGATTTAGGAAACTCCAAAATAATCCAATATTTAGAGAACCTTTAAAATATATCATTAAAATACTTCAAAACCTTGTAATAAAATTATTTTAAAACATTTATTTCAAATACTATTTTAAAATCTCAATTTCCTGCCAACACAACCATTTCAACATTTGCATTTCAATATTTTTCAACATTAAAAGGATTTGCTTCTAACGAAGCAATTTCCAAAACAATTTAAGATTGCAGAGTAAAGTCGTATAAAATTATATTTTCAAAAGGGTTGCTTGCTTACCTGCGTAATCAACTTGTACCTTCCCCTTTTTCTTTTCCTTTTCTTGTACAAATTAAAAGGACTATTTATAACATTCCGTGCTTGCCCATTGAACTTATTTTTTAACCCATACCTTTTTCACTTTAAATTTTGATCAATTTCTACCTTTGATTTCCCTTCTCAATTCCATAAATTCCGTTCCACCATGGACGTCTACTTTTGTTCATAACAGAATTTTCTTTCATATATTTTCTGGACACCCGAAATATTCATGTTTATTTTCATATCAAATTAATAATTGTATCATCCCATAAACAGCTTATGTTGGATGGTCACTTGCACATGTCATTTCATTAAATTTTCCAAAAATGGCATCCATCTTTCCATAACTATAGATTAAACATAAGAATCTAATTGGGCAGTAATTTCTACCCATTCTTTCATTATTCATAAATCATGTTTTAAACATGATTATAAGATAATAAAATCTGTTTTGAACGTCACTTATACCCAATATTTCATAGGCTGCTTAAATTATTAAAATAAATCTGATTTGGACATTATATACGTGTATGATCATATATCTATTAATTATTTCAATACTTGCAACTTTTCATTTAATAATACATCAAGCTGATTTAATTAAATAGTTTTCAAATCATGCTGAATTAATTATTGATATCTATCATGTATTCAGTAAAATATTCATCATATAAATAACAATCCGCAGGACACTTAAATAATAGTTCTGAAAATTATTTAATGAAATCAGAACAAAAAATACCTGTTGTCCATCCACCCTTTTTCTAATTGTTTTCTGCAATATATACTGCAATATATATAGCCTGCCTTTGTAACGTCCAGCACCATCATACATCCATTAGTGATCAGCCGTAAGTCCTTTTCCCATTCCCTCTCCCTTTTTTTTGAAAAAAATGTGCCGCTCAAACGTCCAACCCTTCCATTAATCTTTCAGCAATGCCCCTTTATATTAATTTTAGCATCAATTAACGTTTAGCAATTAATTAAATTCAGTAAAATATGGTCGCTGCATTTCAATCATTATTCCAGCCACTGTATATATATATAATACAACTATTGGAAAAATAATCAATAATTAAAATACAGGTACCGCCCCTTTTGCATTTCAGCAATAAAATTTTATTTTCATATATGGTCTGCTCGTCCAATATTTCATATCCAGCAGCGTTCAAATTTTTTTAAAATGTTGTTTATTAAATAATTAACGTGTAGCATCTGATCCATGTATATAAAAGTTTTAAATTACTGAAGCAGGGAACAAATCAGCATGAAGGGAATATATTAATACCTGGATGCTTTGGTCGTTGCCATTTCTGATAAAAATGTATAACTCTGCTGCCCTTCTTGAACGTCCACCCTTATGCCTTCTCAGAATTTTTTTTCCAGCAGCATCACAATCAGCATCCATTAATCAGCACGTCCCCTTTATGTATTTTGTTTAAACGGTTGACCCGAGTTTTATTTGACTTAACTCAAGGCAATAAAATACAGCTGCCCCTGTTGACGTGTTGCATCTTCCTCTTATGTTTTTTTTTGTAAATAGTTGTCCATGCACCGTCTAGGCCAGTACGCTGCTTCTTTTCATTTTCGTTCGTTTTTCTTTTTTTTTATCTGCATTAATAAATTAATTCATAACTGCGTACATACACACTTATATATTATGAAATTTTTTCTTATTAATATATATACAATTTCTCACAAATTGCACTTTTCGGAATTTTGAAAATAATTTCTATTTTATTTTAATTAACTAATTCATATTTGGATAAAAAAACTCTTTTTAAAATTTTAAAAACATTTTTTTCAAAATTTATTCCTTCATTAAATTGGGCGTATTAATTTAAGCTTTTCCTTAAAATTTCACCTTAATCGGAGTTGTGTACTTATTTTTATTTAACTATTGAAAAATGGACATATATATGTCTCCACAAAATTCATATACATTTCAAATGTGAGTTTTGAAATTTTTATAATTATTCTAAATAATTCTTCATAACCCATAAAAATTTTCATCTTGAAATAATCATTATAGACCAACTCATGGTCTTTTGAAGCTAATTCATAACATTAATTATGATAATAATATTTATAATCATAATTTTCAATATTCCACCGTTGATCACCTACGTTACCTCATGATCAAGTTATCCTTAAAATTTCATCTCAATTGGACTTATACACCTTAAGATATTAATTAACTAAATAATTATACAAAATAACAAAATATCCACTGGACGTCACTTATTTTTCATAATCTATTCCGTCTAGATTAAAAAGCATACAATTTAATACTTCCTATAAAATTCTCATATCAATTTGAGTTATACATGTTTAGATTTAATGAGAATAGTATGGATGAATATAAGCCCTTAATTAGGACCTTAATTGGCCAAAAAAATTTCATTTATTTTTATTTTTCCATAAGGTCCGTAAATTTAAACAGTTTCAATTTGTATGCTTTAGAATTTTGAAATTCCTTTCCAAAAAATTTGTAAAAATTCATTTTCATATTTAATATTTATGAAATCATAAATTACCCTCTATTTTCTTATAAATATCAAATGTAACCTTTGTAAATTCCAATTAAGTCATCTTTTCGTCTCTACTCCCATTTTGTCCTTTTGTAGGAAGCTTCATTTTTCGTCTTTTGTGATTAAGTTAATCTAGAGTGATTAACTTATCACTTTATCTTAACCACATGGTTACTATTCATATTCCGCTATTCACATTTACTATTCATTTGAAATTATATTTCATAATTAATTATTCGATACTTCAATTCCATATATTACGAAAATTATATATTTATTTCATATAAAAGTCAATATATTACCTAGGGTTTATGACCTTAGGGTTTCATATGTGATCATAAAATTTGGGGTTCCACAATCCTCCCCTCCTTATAATAGGTTTCGTCCCGAAACCGACTACACTTCAAACAAGTGGGGGTATTTCCTCTTGACTTCCTCTTGAAGTTCTTAAGTAGCTTCGGTTTCTGCATATCGGTTCCACTAGATTTTGGCATACTCAATCTTTCGATTCCGAAGCTTCTTTACTTTGTAGTCTAAAATTTTAATTGGTCTCTCTTCATAATTTAAATGGTCATGAATTGGCAAATTTTCTACAATTAACACATGGGTAGGGTCCACTATGTATTTCATGAAGAATATTATTATGAACTGATGCTAGAGCTGGGGTTGGGTTATCTTATAAACCAAATTGCCAATTTTTTTTCAGTACTTCAAATGGCCCTTTGTATCTTGGGTTGAATTTACTCATTTCCCAAATCTTGTGATCTCTTTTAAATGGTATTACTTCCACAATTATATGATCTCCAATTTGAATCTTTAAGTCTTTTCTCTTACAGTTGGTGTAATTTTTCTGCCGGCTTTGAGCCGTGACTATGTATTGACGGATCACCTATACCTTTTTCTGCCATTTCTCTTGATAGATCCGTGCTAGCTTTCCTTCTCCTATCTCATCCCAATTTAGTGGGGTTCAACACTTTTGTCCATATAGGACTTCAAATGGGATTATCTATATGCTTGATTGATAGCTATTGTTATATCATAAGGGCTTGACTATTTACATGGATATCTCTTAAATTATCACTCATAATAATTTCCTTTCAAAATCACTATTCTACTTAATTTCATCATGTATATTAATCATGAATTTATCATGATTGATAACAAAATAAATGTTTCGCTTAACATTTTTATTCAACATACTTAACTTTATTAGTCATGTACTAATCATGATTGATTGACTAAAAATATTATTTTAGCCATCAATATATATATATATAACTCTATAATTCATGTTTTAAACATGAATTTAGGTTTGAAAAATTCATTTAATTCTTATCATATATAACATTCCTTGATCATAATATTGTGATTTTTAATCACAATTTATGTCCAAAATTTTGTTTTTCATTATGCTAAGAAATCATCATATATACTAACACAATCTTATTTAAACATGATTTCTATGCAACTTCAAAAAGTCCATTAAATATAATATCCATGCCAACATCATTCTATTATCATAATTAGCATAAACATGATTTCCAAACCATCAATTATATTCGTACCTCCCTTTTCATTTAACACATCATTTCAGTTATCACATCCTTTCTCATTTATCATGAACATAATTCAACAAAATCATATATAAATTACTTACCTTTCCTTATCATGTATAAAATATCAAAACATCCTGCATTCATTTATTATTAAAAAGTGAGAAGAGACTAAATTTTTTTTTTCTATCTCTTTCTTACCACATATGTGTTACCTAGTGGGAACATTAGTGCTAGACCAATTAGGTCATCTTTACTTTCCTCTTACTCTTTTCTTCATTTCCACCATTCTTAATCCTTATCTCTTCATCATGGAGGAAACTCCTCTCATACCTATCTGCTTAGCCAATCCATTCCAAGTATTACATCAAATTCAGTTATGGGTAGTAGGATCAGGTCGGCCTCCAATATCATTGATCCTATCTAAGTAGGGCATGACGTATATATTTTATTGATACTTGCTAACCAATAGACAAGAGATTCTATATGGAATATGCTACTTATTTTTTCTACTTGCAGTGCATGTGTGGTTACGTATTGGTATGATATAAATGAATGCGTAGCACCTAAATCGAATAATGCTACGACTAAATTTCCCAAAATATAAATCATACCTGTAACCATCTTTTTTTCTTGGTCTTGAGATTCTGTACGATTCAAGGCCTGGACATGCACCAAGTTTGTTGCAGTGCCTTGTTGAGTGGCGATTGCAGGAATCCTTTGCTGAGCGGGCCTTCCACATGCCTAAATTCTTTGCGGTTTATTTGGATATTGGGGTGATATATGTCCTACTTGGCTGCCAATAGAATATTTCATCTCTCTAGCCTCAGCTGTTCCACAATCCCTTGCCACGTGGCCTACTTGACCACATTTATGGATTTACTTGAACCTTGCAGGCACTCACCATAATGCTATTTTTTTTGGCAATTCTTACAAACTGGGGTATTTCTTCTCTACTTTCTTCCCATATATATTTTAAATGGGATTATCATGCTTTTGTTGTGCAACTCTGATTTGAGTTTTCTTTTGCCTATCAATATTGTCCTATTCTTTTTCCTATCAATATTGTCCTACTTCCTTTCTTGCCTCATATCCCCTTTTTTTCGTAATACTAAGAACGAATTGTCTTAGTACTAGGTTAGGAGTTGCTACTTGTAGCAATCTATTTATTTCATTACCTCTTAACTGAGTCCATTACTCTTTGTAATAGACATAACATTTTTGTTATATACATAATAGTACCTCAACATAACCCCTCATTTTATCATGAACATAAATTATACGTTTAATCGTATCAATAGAAAGGTTAGCAATAACCATTTTCTTTCTTTCCATATATACTTGATATATAAATATGAACAAATTCATTTCTATAGCAAAGGACGCTTTTGCCTTAAATTTATTTCATACATACCTTTATCAACAAAAAGTCTCTTTTGCTAACTTCATCTATTTTATTGTCACTACTTAGGTATTTCCTAATGAAAATACCAATACTAAGACAATCTATAGTATATCCTTTCTATATTATGATAGATAATACATGATATAAATATCATGATTTTAATCTTGTCACTTCCTTTATTCTTTCTATACTTATCTACCAATCCTTATTATGATATCACTCTCTGTGGTACCATATCTTTCCTTTCATCATTCTTCATTTTTCTCTTTCCACTCCTATTTTTTTTGAGCTTCTCATTATGCATAATTCTTAATATATAATTATCAAATCATCGAGGAAAGATTCTTCAACTACATACTCACCTTGAGTGCGGCTTTTTCTATCACTAATCCTGTCAATCATAAAAGACGGAGTTGGAACTACATATAACATATATTTTTTAAATATCCACCTTTTATCTATATTTTTCTCAAATCTTACATTTTTTTCCTACATCACTTTTTATAGTGAAAAATTACTTTTCCTTTATGAATCATATACCTATCAAAATATCATAGCAATTTTCTTTATTTACAACATAATTATGACAAATCATCATATGTTCATATAACCGCAAAAATCAACATATCATAGGTATATCTTATAATTTCAATCTATCCCTTCCATCATTCTTCCTATACCTATTAATCAATCCTTGCAGGATCATATCTTTCTTTCCATATCTATTTACCATTCTTTGCTCTAATATTACTCCTTGTAATATCAAATCTTTTCTTTTCGCGCCTATTTACCAATCCTTGCTCTGATACCGACTTTTGTGGCGCCCCGAACCGGGGTGCCTAGAAATCTTACTCCGAGATCTTTATCAATTGGTAAACATGACTCAGGATTGTTGCCCTGATCACACGGCAGGATTTTTAATTGGATCTCGTTCAAATTTTTTTTTCTTTCATCACATAACAAACACTTGTCATCAACTTTACACATGATACTCATAATATCTCATTACATAACATCATATCATCATATATGAACACATTCTTGACATCAATTTCACATATATTATTCATATCATAATAACTGACTTATCTACATTACAAGTTCTTTCAATCTAAACATTCCATACATACATATTTTAAAAATTTCTTATAATCATTCATACCATATACAGACTAGCTTGTTGAAAAATTTTCTTCATACTCTTTTCCTCTCCTGTGTGGCCTGTGCTGTACCTGTCTATGGTTAGGAAAAATAAAACATGAGTCGAAACTCAATAAGCAAGCATTTTTCATTTTAAATGCATTTCTCAACCTTCAGTAGTAGACGCTTAACAAACGTTCGACTAGCAATTGGAGGAAACCTTTTTATGAAAACCTTTCATGAACATTTCATAATCCCAATTCATGACAATCATATGCTCGTAAAACTTGACGTATAAATTCTTTTTCCATGGACATATTTATGTTCTAAAACATTTGTCATCGAAACTCCTTTTCTCATAGGACATTCTCATGTCCTAAAACCCTTTTCATAAAATCCTTTTTAGCACATGCAACATGCAATACGTCTCTGTCCATCTGGTAGGTGATACTTATCAAGTGATCATCTTTTCTTAGGAGAGAAACCCTTCCAGGTGATAGTCCATGAGCCAGGCGGCTATCCGTGTCCATCTCCCATTACAGGGAGGGCACCACCGGCATTTAGCCTTATTTAAGCGACTCGGCCTATGCAAAGGGGGTCAAATTTGCAACCGCGTCCGGCTTGCATATCCTCTACAGTAGACCTAGTACATAATTCTTGTGCACACTTTTTCTTCATATTCACATGCTAGCATGATTTTATAAAAACCACAGACCACAGTCTGTGTCCTTTTTCTGAAAACTTGATGCTAGCATGCTTTCATAAAATACTACAGACCTCAGCCTGTATTCCTTTCAAATCTTAAAAATTGGGCTTAACCTATGTTAACGAGTTCTATACTCAAAATATTTTGTAAGGATGACCAACCTTAAAACATTTATATTTCATAAATCCTTTGAAGTATTCAAGGAAAATATTTGAAATAACAATATTTTCTAACCATTTTGTAAATAATTTTTGAACGATAAAACGTCTTTAAAAATATTTGAAAGTTTTCTTTTGCCTATCAATATTGTCCCATTTATGGGTTTTATGATCAAAGGACATGCAAGTATATACTTTCATCTAATATCATATACTTTTGTCCACCTGTCTTATTGTTCATTTCTATATGTGATAGACTTGTATAATCCTTTGAACATTACTCAAATCATTTTTCAAATTAATTTATCGTGTTGGCCTTCCCTAAAATCCTTCTCGAAACAATAGATTTGGGAAACTCTAAAATAATCCAATATTTAAAGAACCTTTAAAATATATCATTAAAATACTTTAAAACCTTGTAACAAAACTATTTTGAAACATTTATTTCAAATACTATTTCAAAATCTCAATTTCCTGCCAACACAACCTTTTCAACATTTGCATTTCAATATTTTTCAACATTAAAAGGATTTGCTTCTAACGAAGCAATTTCCAAAACAATTTAAGATTGCAGAGTAAAGTCGTATAAAATTATATTTTCAAAAGGGTTGCTTGCTTACCTGCGTAATCAACTTGTACCTTCCTCTTTTTCCTTTTCTTTTCCTGTACAAATGAAAAGGACTATTTATAACATTTCATGCTTGCACATTGAACTTATTTTTTAACCCATACCTTTTTCACTTTAAATTTTGATCAATTTCTACCTTTGATTTCCCTTCTCAATTCCATAAATTCCGTTCCACCATGGACGTCTACTTTTGTTCATAACAGAATTTTCTTTCATATATTTTCTGGATACCCGAAATATTCATGTTTATTTTTATATCAAATTAATAATTGTATCATCCCATAAACGGCTTATGTTGGACAGTCACTTGCACATGTCATTTCATTAAATTTTCAGAAAATGGCATCCATCTTTCCATAACTATAGATTAAACATAAGAATCTGATTGGGCGGTAATTTCTACCCATTCTTTCATTATTCATAAATCATGTTTTAAACATGATTATAAGATAATAAAATCTGTTTTGAACGTCACTTATACCCAATATTTCATAGGCTACTTAAATTATTAAAATAAATCTGATTTGGACGTTATATACATGTATGATCATATATCTATTAATTATTTCAATACTTGCAACTTTTCATTTAATAATACATCAAGCTGATTTAATTAAATAGTTTTCAAATCATGCTGAATTAATTATTGATATCTTTCATGTATTCAGTAAAATATTCATCATATAAATAACAATCCGCAGGATACTTAAATAATAGTTCTGAAAATTATTTAATGAAATCAGAACCAAAAATACCTGTTGTCCATCCACCCTTTTTCTAATTTTTTCTGTAATATATACTGCAATATATAGCCTGCCTTTGTAACGTCCAGCAGCATCATGCATCCATTAGTGTTCAGCCGTAATTCCTTTTCCCGTTCTCCCCTTTTTTTTTAAAAAAAACATGCTGTTCAAACGTCCGGCGCTTCCATTAATCCTTCAGCAATGCCCCTTTATATTAATTTCAACATCAATTAACGTTTAGCAATTAATTAAATTCAGTAAAATACGACTGCTGCATTTCAATCAATATTCCAACCACTGTATATATATAATACAACTGTTGGAAAAATAATCAATAACCCCCTTTTGCATTTCGGCTATAAAATTTTATTTTCATATATGGTCTGCTCGTCGAATATTTCATATCCAGCAGCATTCAAATTTTTTTAAATGTTGTTTATTAAATAATTAATGTGTCGCATCTGATCCATGTATATATAAGTTTTAAATTGCTGAAGTAGGGAATGAATCAGCATGAAGGGAATATATTAATACCTGGATGCTTTGGTCGTTGCCATTTTTGATAAAAATGTATAACTATGCTGCCCTTCTTGAACGTCCACCCTTATGCCTTCTCAGAATTTTTTTTCCAGCAGCATCACGTTCAACATCCATTAATCAGCACGTCCCCTTTATATATTTTGTTTAAGCGGTTGACCCGGGTTTAATTTGACTTAACTCAAGGTAATAAAATACAGCTGCCCCTGTTGACTTGTTGCATCTTCCTTTTATGTTTTTTTTATAAATAGTCGTCCATGCACCGTCCAGGCCAGCACGCTGCTTCTTTTCATTTTCGTTCATTTTTGTTTTTTTTTATCTACATTAATAAATTAATTCATAACTGCGTACATACACACTTATATATTATGAAAATTTTTCTTATTAATATATATATATAATTTCTCACAAAATGCAGCTTTTGAAATTTTGAAAAAAATTCTATTTTATTTTAATTAGCTAATTCATATTTGGATAAAAATATCTTTTTAAAATTTTGAAAACATGTTTTTCAAAATTTAATTCCCTCGTTAAATTGGGCGTATTAATTTAAGCTTTCTCTTAAAATTTTCCCTTAATCGGAGTTGTGTACTTATTTTTATTTAATTATTGAAACATGGACATATATATATGTCTCCACAAAATTCACATACATTTCAAATGTGAATTTTGAAATTTTTATAATTATTCTAAATAATTCTTCAAAACCCATAAAAATTTTCATCTTGAAATAATCATTATAGACGAACTCATGGTCTTTTGAAGCTAATTCATAACATTAATTATGATAATAATATTTTTAATCATAATTTTCAAAATTCCACCGTTGATCACCTAAACTACCTCATGATCAAGTTATCCGTAAAATTTCATCTCAATTGGACTTATACACCTTAAGATATTAATTAACTAAACAATTATACAAAATAACAAAATATCCACTGGATGTCACTTATTTTTCATGATCTATTCCGTCTAAATTAAAAAGCATACAATTTAATACTTCCTATCAAATTCTCATGTCAATCCGAGTTATACATGCTTAAATTTAATGAGAATAGTATAGATAAATATAAGCCCTTAATTAGGACCCTAATTGGCCAAAAAATTTTCATTTATTTTTATTTTTCCATAAGGTCCGTAAATTTAAACAGTTTTAGTTCGTATAATTTTTAAGTTTGAAATTCCTTTCTGAAAAATTTGTAAAAATTTACTTTCATATTTAATATTTATGAAATCATAAATTACCCTCTATTTTCTTATAAATCTCAAATGTAACCTTTGCAAATTCCAATTAAATCCCCTTTTCGTCTCTACTCCCATTTTGTCCTTTTGTGGGAAGCTTCTTTTTTCGTGTTTTGTGATTAAGTTAATCTCGAGTGATTAACTTATCACTTTATCTTAACCACATAGTTACCATTTATGTTCCACTATTCACATTTACTATTCATTTATAATTTTATTTCATAATTAATTATTCGATTCTTCAATTCCATATATTACGGAAATTATATATTTATTTCATATAAAAGTCTATATATTATCTAGGGTTCATGACCTTAGGGTTTCATACATGATCATAAAATTTAGGGTTCCACAATAATGGTTGATCATAGTAATTGCATGTATATTTAGTTAAAGTGCAAAAATAAAAGGAAAATATGGAAAAATTAGAAAATATAGGGTTGTTTAAGGAAAATTATAAAATTTCAGAATTTTGAAGTTGTAATTACTAGTCATAACTTATAAATGAATGCCTTGAATGAACCCCAAGGTGAGAATGCAAAGTATGGGTGTTAAATGATAAAAGGGAAGTGTTAAATTCCAATATGTTGAGTTAAACTAAATGGTTATAAATGAACTCAAAAAGTTACCCTAAATAAGGGTATCAAAATGAAAAGAATGGTCACAATTGAATCATAAGTTACACCAATATGTGAATTGGAAAAGATGACACCAAACTTGAAGAAAAATGGTTTAAGTTAGCTTGATGTAAATTCATTTGGGTTGGAAAACCTTGAGGTATGCAAGAACTTGTAATTCGATGCATATGGATAAGATATCATTTTCATTTATCTAGGCAAAGACAAAGAGAAGGTGGAAGAAAGGGATTGAGCTATCATAGGTAAGCAAGCAAAACCTTTGAAAAGCTTTTTTCTTAAATATTGAAAAATTGATTGCAACTTGCTTTATTTAAATGATTTTGAAATTATTTAAGGCTGACCACTCCTTTAATTCTTGCAAATTGACTTGAATATTGTTTCATTAAAATTGTGTTGGAAATTATGGTTCAAATGTTTATTCTTGAAAATCATGCTGGCATGTCTATGATCACAGTGCACAAAAAACTAGGTCCACTTTAGCGGTGTAAGCAGACTTGTTGTCCCCTTTTAGCGTAACCAAGTCGCTAACACAGGCTAAGGGCCGGCGGTGCCCTCCCTGAAATGGGAGCAGGATGATGTAATGGTCGTCGGGTTAGCGTACCATCACTATGATGTTCATATCATGTTTATAATAATGCATTTGCGTTATTTATGAAATGCCCATGTTGGGTATGATTTTAGCTATTTGAAAATGTTTATACAAAGGAAAAAGACTGCCTGAAAATGATATAGCTTGCCTACTGAATTAATACTTATGTTTTATTTTTCAAACCCAAGACATGTACAAGAAGACCCCCAGAGGAACTGAGCAAGTTTAACTGCAGAAATATGATTATTGTATGCCTTTGTATACATCTATATGAATGGTCAAGTCCAATGGAAGTAATATTGTGGTCTGCTTACTTTTTATGAATTTAAACATCTTTGATGTAATATGTGAGATGGGATTTGACCTTATGATAAAAAAATTGAAGGGTCGTATGTATATATGAATTTAATGTGACAAGAATGATGTGAAATCTTATTGCATATGATGGAAGTAATATATTGAGAATAGATGATGGTATGAATGAACATGTCGCCATGAGGTAAAATTCCTTTGGAATGAATGATTAATGTATGTTTATGATATAAATTAAAAAAAAATCCACCTCGTGACCAGGGCAACAATCCTGTTAACATTTACTAATCAATAAACGATCCTGGAGTGAGGCTTAGCACCTAGGGTTGGGGCGCCACAGAGCTTGGTACTAGAGCATAAATTGGTAAATAGGTGTGGAAAACATATTAATTATGAAAGAATAGACTGAAATTATAAAACATATTTGATTATGTGTTGATCTACATGCTATGTGAAAATAGTTTATATTGATATAATTTTAAAATATAGCTAACTTATTATGTTTTAAAATGTAGATGGCGGACAAAAGAAAAGAAATAATGAGTCCGGAGGAGATAAGAAGGGAGTTAGAGGAGGAGGAGAAGAGGCGTAGAATAGAGGAAAAAGGTACATAGATTGTGGGCATCTCAGCAAGGTGTTTCTTTTAGCCCTTCCATCCTAGCAGAGTACCATCATTCATACACATCACCACCCATAAAGAGGGAAGATGACACTGGTCCTCGCCCTTACCTCATATAGATTGGGTTCAATCCAGGAGAATCTACTAGCATGGTCCCTAGAGCTGAGATCATACTAGTCCCTTAGGCTGACCCACGGTCATGTCCGCTTGTGCTTACGGATAGGTTCAATGCCAGAGAACTCTAGGCTTTTTGGGAACAAATACCGGCTCCTACTCTACCAGATCGTGGGCCATGGTATCGTTTTGCTGATGGCTATGTCCAATTCCGTTATGGAATGAGCTGGGAATGAATAGATCAGAAAGAGAGAGAGTTTGCTAGAGAAAGGGAGGAATACCATGCTCAGGGTGAGCGTGTAATAAAGGAGCCTCCTTCACCCAGACTCGATGAGCACATATTGAGGGTTGTTGATAGCGATGGCAGATCTATAGGAATTGGGAGCGAGAATGATGATGATGACCCTATAGAGGAGTTCATAGAAGATGAAAGTGAGAGTGAAGATGATAATGAAAATGAAAATCCTCCCAAGCGGTCCGATACTAATACCATTACTGATGAGCTTACGCAGGTACCACCTAGTCATAGGCATTACCTAAGGGGAAAGGGATAGATGGGCTTAGTAAAGGCCCTTTTTGTTTTCTTTTGTGATATATAAATGTATTATATTGTGGTGTGGAAGGATTGTTGTTTACAAGATGAATTTCTATTATGTGAAATATGTGAATTTATGATATTAGAATATGAGGATACTTTTGTGGTGTATATTAAGTTGTTATACATGAAAATTATGTATGTGTGAAAAAGAAAAGAGTGGTTATGAACTTTTATGTTGATATAAATGATCGAGCATAACATGAATTGTATTGCGCTTTGATAAGTAAAGTAGTTGATTGTATTGCGCTTTGATAAGTAAAGTAGTTGTGATCAATTATTTGAAGTATGATTGCATATGTATGGTATGATAAAATCCTAACCATAAATGGAAGATGTATTAATGTGTTTTTATATATAGAAAAAGTACCATGGTTACTACAAGAGCGAGAGTTAGGTTAAACAAAGGAAAAACAGTAGCTAATGAGGAAATCATAAGTCAACATGAAGCATGAGAAACCAGTATTGGGTCTAAGTGACCCGGACCAAGAAAGCAAAATCCAAGGACTCATCAACGATGAGAACATATAAGCCCGGAGCCAAATGTTGAAAATGAAACTGATATGAGACAGGCTAGGATGATAGAAGAAAGGGTGGCTGCAGCCATAAAGGAGGCCATGCAGCAGACTACCCAGGAGTGGGCAACCTAGACAACATATATAATTCAAGGACTATGGGAAAGTACCCAGCAAGTGTAGTTAGGAAGAAATGAGAGAGAAAGACCAGCACAAGCGAAAAACCTTATCCACACACTGGCACCAGTGGGAGATGAGGACAAAATATTGGAGGTAGACCGGAAGGTCATTAATGCCTTTTTAGCCCAACGTCCTTCTAAGATCTTAGGCGAACCAAAGCCCATACAAGCTGAGCAGTGGATGATGAAAATCAAGAAATTGTTTAGAATATCTCTGTGTAATGACAGACAGAAGGTCTTATGTGCTACTCATTTGTTAGTCAAAGATGCTCATGAGGGGTGGGAGATCTTGTTAATCACTATGCCATAACCGGAGGACGTGACCTGGCAGACCTTTGTCGAGGAGTTTAACAAGGAGTATCTTCTCGTGGGACTCCAGAGTCAGAAGGTAATTGAATTTGAGCGACTCTATCAGAGAAGGATGTAAGTCACCGAATATACAACAAGGCTTAATGCTTTAGTAAGATATGTGTCATGGATTGCCAATGTGCCAGAAAATAAGGCACAAAGATTCCAACAAGGACTTAGACCATATTTGAGAGAGAGCCTTGCACCTTTATTAATTAAGGATTATGCATGAAGTATTGAGAGGGCAAGGGCACTGGAGGTGGAGGCATTGAGAACTCAAGAAATAAGACAAGGGCAGAGATTCTTCAATCCTGATGTCAAGGAAACTGAAATGGGGAAAGGAAAAAATAAGAAAGGAGGAATGGGGAGAGGAAAAGTCATTCTTAAGAAGAGAAACTCTCCACCTTGTAAAAAGTGTCACAAATACCATATGGGGAAATGTTTGAATGGATCAAACAAGTGTTTTAAACGTGGACAAATGGGTCATATAGCAAGGACTGTGGAACAACGAAAACAAAAATTGTTAAGTGCTTCATTTGTGATCAAGTAGGGCATATCGCCCTGAACTGTCCAAATAAAGCACAAGTAGCACAAGGGTGAGGAAGACCAGCCCCACCAAAGATAACCAAAGCCGCTAACTGATAGGGCACTTTTCAAAATTTGGTGCACATGCATGCGTTGACTCATACTGAGTCACAGGAGCAAGAAAAGAAAGTGGTTACATGTACGATTTATATTTTAAAAATTTTTATAGTAGCTTTGTTTGATTCTGGTGCTACCCATTCATTTATAGGTTGTCAATATGTAACCACACATGCACTGCCCGTAGAGGAAACAAAAAACATTATCCATGTAGAATACCCTGTGTATAGGTTAGCCAGTACTAGCCAAGTATGTAGTGCATGCCCAATTAAGATAGGGTCCATGATACTAGAAGCAGACCTAATCCTATTGCCGATGACGGAATTTGAAGTAATATTAGGAATGGATTGGCTAGGCCAGTGGAGAGCCACCATTGATTATAAGAATAAGAAGGTGTAGTTCAAAACAACTCCACATAAGGATATAACTATCGACAAATTTAGGCAACCTAAGAATTCTACAATGCTGATATCATTAGTGAAGGCGACGAAGATGGTCTGCCAATAATGCCAATCTTATTTGGTGTCAGTTAATATAATAGAAGGGAAGGAAATAAAAATTGATCAAATTCTAGTGGTCAACGAGTTTCTGGATGTGTTTCCAAAGGAATTATCTGATCTACCCTCGAAAAGAGAAATGGACATGGTAATTGACATCTTACCGGGCACAGCTCCGATATCCAAAACCCCTTACTGAATGACTCCAGCAGAGATGAGTGAGTGAGAACTCAAGTTCAAGAGCTCTTAGATAAAAGCTTCATTAGACCCAGTGTATCACCTTGGGGAGCTCCAATGTTGTTTGTTAGAAAAAATATGAGAGTTTAAGACTCTGTATAGATTACAGAGAATTAAACAGGGTCACAGTGAAGAATAGATACCCTCTTTCACAAATTGACAATTTGTTTGGTCAACTAGGAGGAGTAAAGACTTTCTCCAAGATAGATCTACAGTCAGGGTACCATTAATTGAGAATTAGTCCTACTGATGTTCACAAAATAACATTTCAGACTAGATATAGGCACTATGAAATTTTGGTAATGCCATTTAGACTTTCAAAGGCCCCTGTTGTATTCGTGGACTTGATGAATAGAGTATTTTGGGATTATTTGGATTAGTTTGTTATAGTATTTATCAATGATATCTTGATTTACTCAACGTTAGCGGAAGAGAATAAAATACATCTTTGAAGGGTATTGGAAAGGTTAAGGAAAGAGAAGTTAAATGATAAATTGAAGAAATATGAATTCTGGTTGAAACAAGTAGCATTTCTAGAGCATATTATATCTGAGAAGGGAATTCAGATTGACCCTTAGAAAATTGAAGTAGTGCTTTAGTGACCAAGGCCAATAAATATCACAGAAATCAAGAGCTTTCTAGGGTTGGCAGGCTGATCGAGTTTTGGCAATCCTCCTCCATGTCGAGGACCACAAAGTCGACTGGAATGAACAATCTATTGACTTTCAAGGGAACGCCTTCAAGGATGCCAACTGGAAATTTAATTGATCGGTCGGCCAGTTAGAGAGACATAGACGTTGGTTTTGGATCACCCATATTCAGCTTTTTACAGATGGAGAGTGGGATCAGACTTACACTGGCTCCGAGATCACCTAGTGCTCTGCTAATTTGGACATTCCCAAGAGCACATGGAATGGAAAAGCTTCCAGGGTCCTTTAGCTTCTCAGGTAGCTTGTTCTGTAAAATAGCACTACACTCTTCAGTGAGTGAAATGGTTCCGTACTCCTCAAGTTTTCTCTTGTTGGATAGCATGTCCTTATGAAATTTTGCATAAGCTGGCATTTGGGAAAGCATGTCAATGAAAGGCACATTGATTGACAGGTTCTTAAGAGTAGAAATAAACTTCTTGAACTGCTTTTGGAGCTTAGCTTGTCGTTGCCTTTATGGAAAGGGGAGAGGAGGTTGATAAGGAGGTGGTGGTACATATGGATTTTCCACCACTGGTTCTGGTTGTGGCTCCTCTTCTTGCTTCTTTTTCTGCTCAAAATCCTTTTTTGTGACCATTTGAGGTGGGTTGAGCTGCTTTCCACTCCGCAAGGTAACCGCCTGCACCTGTTCCCTAGGATTTACTTCAGGTTGGCTAGGGAGTTTGCTCTGGTTTCTTTGGGATGAGGCTGTGGCATTCTGAGCAATTTGATTTTCAAGCAACTTGTTGTGGGTTTGCATTTGGTCCATTCTTTCATCATTTTTCTTAAGCATTAGAATGATATTTTTGAGCATGGAATAGGTGGGTTGTGCTTAAGGTGGTGTAGGTAGGGCTTGTGGGGTTTGATATGAAGGATGGTTCAATGGTTTTCTAAGGAAACCAGGTGGCTTATTATTTTGAGCAAAATTTTGGGTGTTTGACTGGTTTGCCCAAGAAAAATTGGGGTGGTTCCTCCATCCAGGGTTATAAGTATTAGAGTAAGGGTTACCATATACGCGAGTGTCATACTGGTTGTTGATTGCATTAGCTTGCTCGCCTGTGGTGTCTTTGATGGAAAAACTACACTCAGTTGTGTAGTGTGAAGCTCCATAGATTTCAGATGAGATGTGTTCAGAAGAAGATGCATTTCGGTCATTGGATTCCTGCTTCTTTTGCTGCAAAATTTTATCAAGTTTATCATGTATAGCATGTTTGGATTAGATATCATATACATTTCCTCGCTGAGAGGTTCCTCGGACATCGCCGTACTGAGAATCATAAAAAGCTAAGTCATCGAGGAGTTTGAGAGCCTCCTCATCAGTGAGTCGCATGAATCGGCCACCAGCGGCTGAATTGACGGCGCTTCGGCTAGGTCGATCGAGGCCATTGAAAAAGTTTTCAATAATATCTCCTTGCAAAATACCATGATGAGGGAACTTGCGCTGCAAATCTTTCATCCTCTCCCACGCATCATATAGGGTTTCGCCATCTTTTTGGACGAATTGATTGATCTCATCTCTGATTTTCCTGGTTTTATTTGGTGGAAAGAATTTTTTCAGGAATGCTATAGAGAGCTCATCCCATGTGTTGAAAATGTCGGGTGGCATAGAATAGAACCACTCGCTTACTCTGTCTCGAAGAGAAAATGGAAAAAGCTACAGATGAATTACCTCACGTGGAATGTTTTGCACCCTGATCGTGTTGCATAATTGCAGGGATTTAGTGATGTGTGCAGTTGGGTTTTCAGAGGGAAGTCCTGCAAATTGGTCCTGTTGAACCATCCGGATGAGACTGGGATTTAGTTTAAAATTTCTTCCATCAATCTCCGGTTCAACAATGCATGATTGGAATCCACGAGGGTTCGGGTGGTTCCAATCACTAAGAGTCATTCTCCTTGGAGGAGCGTTGTTCTTGTTGGAAACAATGTTTAAAACAAAACAAAATTGACCAAAGCATGAGTTTTGATGATTAACAAAGACTAATTTGAGTATATCAAGTATACTAATGAGTTTGCCAAATGTTTTAAGGAACTGAAATAGTCAAGTCGATCCCTAAGTCGACTTGGACTTCGACTTAGGGTGAAGTCGATCCCAAAGTCGACTCCGTTATCAACTTGAAACAGAACTTCAAAGGCAAAATCAAAACTGAAAGAATAGCAGGTGAAGTCGCAGGCTAAGTCGACTCCACTTGCGACTTGGGAAGCCAAGTCGCAAACGAAGTCGACCTCACTATCGACTTCAGTCGAGGAAAACTGTCCAGACCTGATTTTGGGACACAAAGCTGCCCAAGTCGCAGACGAAGTCGACTCCAGGTGCGACTTGGGTGAAGTCGCAGACAAGGTCGACTCCACCTTCGACTTGAGAAGTTCTGACTTGAAAGATGCATTCCCAAGCTAATTCCAAGAGTCTATTTGGACTTTCTCAAATCCAAGCAATATGCAAAGTCCATGTTCAAGATTAACTTAAGTATTCTTGAGATTCAAGATAAAGATTCAAGTTCAAGTTCAAATCAAGTCTATCAAGTCCAAGGCAAATTTTCAAGCTTGCTTCCAAATGAAGATATATTCAAGATATGAAGATCAAACGACTCCAAAGCAAGCAAGGTGCATGAATATATCATGCAAGGACTCAAGCTCTCCTAAGAATCACAAGATTCAAGACAATCCAAGATAAACCAAAGACAAGGACTTCAAGATCAACAAGATCTACAAGTATAAGGGATTATTTCAAAATGAAAATGATTAAAGGAAACAAGCCAAGCAAGATAGAGGAAGATCAAATGAAGAACAAAGCATATTTTGCAAAGACCAAGTCAAGTCGCAACCCAAGTCGACTCCATGATTGACTTGAGTTGAAGTCGGAAGCCAAAGTCGACTCAAGACTCAGACTTGGAAACTGACAAGGTGAAGTCGCACCCGAAGTTGACTTCATCTGCGACTTGGGTCAAGTCGATGCCTAAGTCGACCCTGACTGGAACTTGAAGTTGCGACGGAGAAGCGAAGTCGCACCCGAAGTCGACTCCATCTGCGACTTGGGCGAAGTCGCATCCGAAGTCGACTCCACATGCTACTTGGGTCGCAACGGTCGGAATTTATTCAAACGTTGGCGCATTAAATGCGCGCCACCTACCTTCTAACGTTCGGATTCCCTCCAAAATTATAAAAGGCATTCATGGTGGACGAGGGAAGTAGCTGAGAATCATTAAGTGTGCATAACTACCATCTACAAGAGCTTTAAAGAGATCAAGCCAATCAAAGAGGAAGAACTTTGCTTCAAACTGCAAGAGCTCAACTACTGATCATTCAAAGCCAATTCAACAAGTTCTTCTCTACGCTAAACTGCTTCTACACAACTGTAAAGTGTAGTTTTCTTATTGTTTCTTTTGTATGTGTTGAACTTGATTTAGTTTGAGGAACTAAGATCAAGTGTAAGCAAAGTAGTGTGTGATTGGAGTGTAACTCATCACCTACTTGTGCTGTGATTTGTTGATACCCCCTAGAGCTGGAATCTAGAAGAGAGCAGTGGCTCTAATTGTATTGAGAGAATACAATAGTGGAACCCAAGTCACAAGGAGTGTGAGCTTGGAAGAGTGGAGTAGGGAGGTTGCCCGAACCACTATAAAAATCCTGTGTGCTTGATTTATATTTCTGCCATTTACATTACATTGCTTTCCATTTCGTTTCTCCATTAAGGGGACTGGATTAATCCGGGGTTAAGTTTCTGTTTAAGTTATAAATTTTTTAAATACCCAATTCACCCCTCCCCTCTTGGGTTTTGCCAACAACTCGGGACCAACAGTTCTCTGCTGGCCTTCCTCCTGCTCTCGATGTGGCGAGTTTTGATTGTTGCGTTCCGCCATGGTATCTTCAGGATATTTCTGCTACTTGTAATCACGAATTCTTCTCCTAAAAGAACGTTCAATCTCAGGATCAACAACAAAAAA